>CM074124.1:50299069-51647283 GCA_037177725.1 Cyamopsis tetragonoloba | reverse complement strand
CTCCTATGCTTCCGGCCATATTCCCTGCAGACAGAGCAGAAAATCCTCGGCGTTCCTTCTTTCACATCGACAAAAGCCCATTTGTAGGTGTCTGCCCATTCCTCTCTCCATCTTTTAACAACTTTCTTCTTCCTTTTCCCCTGTTGGTTCTTGGACATATCTTGCGCATCATTTGGAAGCTGAGAAACCATTCCCATCTGCTTGTTTTCACTGTGCTCTTCCGCAGAAGATTCCCGCAGTGGCGCGCCAATTAGAGCAGAGTTACCAAATGAAGGATCATCCTCCCCAGGTCCAATTTCTAAATCGATCTCTTCGCCAATCTCTCTCACAACCAAGTGATGCCTCTGGGCTTGCTGAATCAAATTCATATCATCCATTGCAGAATTCATCCCTGATCCACTTGCTGGAAGCAACATTCAGCATGACAAGTCTCTCCACAAATCTAAATGCTTTGCTTTCTGTCAAGACAAGTAAACAAATCAGTAACATACCTATTTTAGAGTTACTAGAACAAACAAACAACCAAAACTCATATGCAAGGTAATGGCAAAAGGGCAAAAGTTTCTGAGTGACATATCACATGTTTTTGGACAATCTAAAATGCTTTGCTTTCCGTCAACACAAATACACCAAATCACCAATATAACCGTCCTAGAGTTAACGGAACAAACAACCAAAACTCATTCCCATGGTAACAGCAAAAAGGGAAAAGTTCCTCTAAGTGACATATCATACATTTGGCCAAATCGGGTTCTTCTACATAGATCACACGACACTATTACTCTATTAGGCTCAGTCAAAGACCACGCGTTTGGACAAATCAACTTCATCAAATTGCTTGGCTTAATTGGGCAGCACTGACTCTAGACACAAGAAATAAAACTAACTTATCACTCAGCAGAAATCATAACAGTAGCATTGTGTAGGACTCTTCAGTTATAGAAAACCGCAAGAAACAAAAGAGTCCACACACAAATGTCACTTCTATTGCCAGACAACATTGCAATTGAACAAAATCCCTCACAACTTCCCCCACCCTAGATTTAATGAGTGCCCATTTGAATTGACAACAATTTACACCCGAAGGCACCAAAATCCTAAGAATATTCCGCAATAAACAAAGCCAGAATCTATAAATCCAACAAGTAAAGGGCAAATTTTGTTTTCCGCGAACGACCCACAATTTGTAGTTAAATTTGTAAAAATACCCCGAAATTGTGAATTTCAAAGCTGAGCTCAAATACCTTACGAATTTAAATGAAGGCGACAAACTTGAAAGCTGGAAGTATTGAGCATCGCTGAGTGTATCCTCGTAGGAGTGAGATCAAAGAGGGAAGATTGCAGCAGCGAAAGGGGAAAGGAGGAAACTTTAATTCGAATTGGAGGTTAGTGAGAGGAACAAATCAAGGTCTGTGATTTTAACGATTCATTCATTCTGGGACTGTTTGTTTCGGTTTATCAGAAATCGAAAGTGGTGGAAAGGAATGAGAAGAGGAGTGAAGAGTGACGAGGATGAACGTATCATGCGATGTGAATGTGATCATCACTCTTTCTTTCCATTAGCGTGTTTTGATGATGCCCCAAGAAAATACTACTATACGTTTTCCTCTGATTTGGTTTTATCTTTTGATTAAAAAAATACTTTAGCATGAGCAAAAAAACAAATATTTTAACAAGGTTTTTCTAATCGGCGAACAATACTCATTAAGAATTCTGACTTAGAAATTTTATAGGAAGAAACTAAACATTAAAGGTGTAAATATAACTTTTATAATTCTTAAAAAATAGTTTTTAAATTGAATCTTTATAATATTACATACGTTAAAAAAATCATTTTAACAAATTTGGTGGAAATACTAAGAGAAAAACATTAAAAATATTAACTAAATGTTACGTGAACTTTATTCCAAAATTTATTTTTTTCCTTTTAAGTAAACTTCTATAGAAAATAGAAAATATTCAATAGAAACTTTATTGGTAAAGAGAGATTCGAACCCACGTCAAGATGGTTAAAATATCCGATTATTTATTAACTGTGTTAAATTTTATTGATAAAGATATATTCTTTTTAACTTATATCTTCTATGTCCTCGTAGGATCTAAATCCACGACAGTGTGGGAGTTGAGAGTTAGGTTGGATGAGGGTTGGTGTTGGAGGCTTGATTGGAAAAGAAGACTTTGGGGTTGGGAAAAACGTTTGGTAAAATTCATGATGTTGGATTTAAATCATGTGCAGTTTCAGGAAAATGTTACTGACGTATACATTTGGAAAGCTGCGGATGATGGGCTATTCACTGTTCACTCTGCCTTTTTGGAGGCCATCAAAGCTCCATCAAATCCTTTCTTCGAAATTTTCTGAAAAAATCGGGTCCCGTTGAAAGTCAGTATGTTTGCGTGGAAAGCTATACAAAATAGAATCCCATCTCGGATTAATTTGCTGCGTCGCGGAGTGCTGTCACATGAGGACACTACATGTGTTTTATGTGGGGATGCTAAAGAATCTTCTGATCACGTGCTTTTACAATGTAAGTTTACTTGTGAGTTATGGAAGTTGGTTCTGAGATGGACGGGCATATCATCAGTAATGCATGGAAACATTAAGGATCATTTTTTACAATTCGGAGGATTACCACAATGTAATGAGGAAATTAGAGAATGTTGGCAATCCATTTGGTTTGCGGTGATATGACAGCCTTGAAAGGCTAGGAATAGGAAATTATATAACCAACAGGATTTATGTGTACAAGGAATATGGGAGCAAGTTAAAATTATCACTTGTTCTGGATCAAAGTCAAAGTGAGGGGCTTCCGATACGCATTCTCCAACTGGGAAATGGAGCCTTTGATGTGCCTTGGAATTGCGCGGCCTTAATACTGTTCTGTTTTTGTTTCTTTTTATATAGTAGAATGATGTATGGTTTCTGGTTTTTCTGTTATTTTGTGATTTTTTACAATGTAAGAGCTATGCTCTATGAAATGTGTATTCTTTTTTGCACTTCTGGTGCATTTTAATTTATTTCAATTGCTGATAAAAAAAAAACTTATATCTTGTATGTCTTCTATATATATATATAATCAGAAATTAAATCAGTTGACGATTTCTTATTCATTTTAGGATTATTGTGATAATTGTAATATTTAGGTATTGTTTGATAATTGTTTTTGAATAAAGTGTTTTATTTGGGTGATCAATTTTGAAAAAAAGTTTTCGAAATCGTATTTATTTTTTAGTTTTTAAAATACAAAAATTTAGGAATGAATAAAAAAAACTAAAATTTAGAAATATCTTATATACTAATTTACTTAAAAATTCAGAATTTACATATTGAGAACTTATTTATCTTTTTTTTAAAATTATTTTATAATACAATTTTAAAAAATAAAAAAATAAAATTGAATCGAACACCCTAAAATGTAAGTTTGTGCTTTCTTTTTAAATGGTGTCATATAGTGATTTTAATATTATATAGAGATATAGAGAAGCTGTTATCCAAATATCCATCTAAATTAAATTGAGAATAAATAAATATTTTATTATGTTAAATGATAAAAAAAAAGTAATAAAATTTTAGGTTAAGCCTTTCTCAAAATTCCATTTCCTAATTTTTGCCTTTTTAGATTTGTCAAATTTATACTTTAATACTGATTGTTTTTTATGTTTATATCTTCTTTGGATTGAGTTTTTTTTCTTTTTCCTATTTGTAAAAGTTCACTGTTACAGAGGAGAAAATCTCCAAAATGGGAGAACATCCTCTCCATTTATTTATAAAAATATTCTATTTTTGTTTAAAAAATAAAATAATAATATGAAAAATACTAAACAGTACATTAACAACCTTAGATTTGGAATTGCACTTCTTTATGTAATTGGAGAGAACCTATTCCCCTTCAAGATATAATAAGAAAAGAGATCTCGAAAAAAATTTGAAAGTATGTCTTTTTGGCTTTCCAAACCCCACAATGACTAACACTGAATTTAGATAATTATGAACACCTTCCATTATCAAACATGCTCGTGCATTTTTTAATAAGCGGATAGATACATATAAAGTTAACATAATACAAAGAGTACTCTAATTCAAATACAAACAAAAGTCAAGTCACTAATAAGAAGAAGAAATACATATAAGAGGATTAAAAAAGAACAATGGAAACAATATCATAATACACAATAAGAATACAATTGATTGTTCTAATGATTGAGAAGTGTTATTTTGAGTAATAACCCTTCCGTTCGAATTCGAACTCTAATAGACGCATTTTTACCTAAAAAAAATAAATATACAATATCTAATACACAATATCATCCCCAACAAGCATTTTTCCCAGTAAATCTATAATACTGTAGTGATAACTTAATACATGAGGTAAAAAACAAAAGAAATAACCCTTGTTGTTTCTGAAGCACTCTCATCAACCAGTCCATGCCCCTAAGCCACCACCACGGCCGCAACAAAATCACCGCGTCGCTGTCGCCAAATTAGCAACCACCATACCGCGAAGCTCCAGAATCTGACCACCACTTCCAACCGCAACGTCTCTCCCACAACCACCGCAACCCTGAACTATTTCTATTCTTCAACCGTTGCGATCGGTCTTATGGCCGTAACCACCGTGCTGGAAAATCGAAATCGCCATTACTAGAAATCAATTGCACCACTTTATCCCAGCCACCACCACCGCCCTTAATAAGACCATCATGGTCTTCAAAATCCAAGATCACCAGGGTAAGATGCACCTTCAAAAAATCACATACTTCACCTCAACAAAAGCTAAAGATAAAATCTTATGAAATAATTCTAAAGAAATTTTTGTCATGACTAGTAAAGACAAAATTACTTTTGTCAAGCTAAAGATGGGGCCTTTCCTCATAGAAATTATTTGGAATGGAGATATTATAGTGTTTGATTGCATGTTAAGTGGGTCTAGTAGTTGGTGCCCAACTTAAAATTTAAATTTTGTTTTCAGTTTTATTTTAGTTTATTGATAAATTATAGAGTGATTGTGTAGTTTGGTTCTCCAATTACAGTGCTCATCCATTTCCTCACAACATCAAATCCAAAGACATACACAATGTCAAATTGGTCCTAAAATATTACATTTTCTTTTCCTTTATCATTTTCTTTGGAGGTCTGAAATGAGTATTTACTCTAAAAATATATAAATATATATTCGCTCTAATAGTACCTAATATAACTAGGTAGACTTTATTGTCTGAAGAATGTTGAGTTTTATTTTTCTTTTGTGACTTCTGCTTGCCTGATTCTTACAATTTTTATTTTTTTGTGTGTTTTAATGTTTGATTTTCTTATCTTTCCTTTCATAAATCGGTTCTTCCAGGGACATACTGCTGGTCTTTTCAATTTGGGAAATACCTGTTATATGAATTCTACATTGCAATGCCTCCATTCTGTGCCAGAGTTGAAAGAAGCTGCTTTGAGTGAGTCTTTTCTAGGGTGATACAATTTATCATTTTATATTCTGCATTTGAGGTTAATATAAAAATATGTGATCTTGTAAGTCATGCAATAGCTTTGTAAGTTGCATTTCACATTCTGGAAATAATTTTATTGCCTTGGTGGAGAATTTGTATCCTTAATTACCTATTTATCTGTTCTTGTCTATTAGGATGCTGAAGAATGCTGGACACAACTGTCTTTATTTCTTTGTAATTAATTGCAATTGCTGCAATATCTCATAAGAAAGATTAATATTTGTTAATTAGGGCGGAGATTAATATTGTAATGGAGGGGTCTCGACTCTATCGAATTCTTTTATTAGTACGTATATATAAATTTTTATAATAGTCCCCTCAATTTTTATAATGGTCACTTATTGAAAGTTGTTTTTTTTTTGTACCGAACATATTATACAAAAACGAAAACTAATTCATTCAAGATATAAAGATTATAAAAAACTATTATAATAATATAGATGTATTTTAGATTTTGAAAAATATTATATAACAATATATTATATATTATATAATAGCATAAAAATATGTTTAAAATAACTTTTAGAGATGTGTTTTAAATTTAGAAAATATTGTATAATAATATGATATATAATAGTAATATATAATAGTAAAAAAATATGTTTAAAATAACTTTCAAAAATGTGTTTTAGATTTGAAAATTATTGTATAATAATATAATATATAATATATTGTTGGGTTTTTCTCACAAGCCCCCTCATAATAGAGGGTTTGTATGTCCTTTTTAATTTGAACAATTAGAATGTGACATATAAGATTAATAAATTATAAATTAGTAGTATCAATGTTTTGGTACATAAATTAGTATCAATTATAATGAATTCTAGATTAGTAAACTAGTATCAATTTTTACAAAATTATAAATTAATCTTATTTCTTAGGAAGGACAATAGCGGGAGGTCCTGTGTTTGAATCTCACCTATGCAAAATTTCCGAGGGTCAGTGCCAACCACACAGCGCGAACGGGATTAATCTCATGTTAAGGGTGGAAAACCCGTGGTTATACAAAAAAAAAATGATTCTATTATTTAATATCTCTTTTTTATTTCTTTAATATATCTTTTAACTTGTCATCCAAGACAAAATTATAAAAAAAATTTATATATTTAAAAATATTTATCAAATCAATCTTAAAAAATAATTACCAAGTTAGATCTATTCATTGTTTATCTCTGATTTTTTTAAATTAAAAATTTAGTTGCCTCCACGTGGCAGGATCGATATTTTTATATTGAAAAATAATATAAAAGATTAAAAAATAATATAAAAGTAATATTCAATATTTAAGAATCTTAATAAAAATAATATACAATATAAAAAATTAAATAAAATAAAATATTAAAAAAATATTAAACTAATAAAAAAATATTAAAAATATTGAAAAATAAAGGGTTTGTATAGTGTGACGAATTAAAATGTGACATGTAGAATTAATGAATTGTACATTAGTATCAATCATAATGAATTTTAAATTAGTAAACAAGTATAAATTTTTATAAAATTATAAATTACTCTTATTTCTTATTTACAAAAATTATAAAATGATTTTATTTTTATTTCCACTTTTTTTGTTTTTTAATATATCTTTTAACTTATAATTCGTAGGTAAATTTACCAAAAAAAAAAAGTTATTTTTAAAAATATTTATCAAATTGTTCTTAAAAAAATAATTACCAAATTGGATTTATTCACGGACCATCTCCGATTATCTTAAATAAAAAAAAATATAAAAAATCCAGGTGCTACCATATGGCAAGACCTGAATTTTTGTATTAAAAATTAATATAAAATATTTTAAAAAATTGAAAAATAATATAAAAGTAATATTGATTAGTTAATTACACCATAGAATGAAAAGGAAAACTATTTGATTAGTCATGTTCATCAGCAATTGATAATTACATCATCCTCTCCTAAAATTTGCATGTTAAATTTCCTCCCCTCTAGTTTTTAAACCCAGAGGTTGGTGTAATTATAATAGATAGTAAACTATCCAATTCTCTTAATAGATTGTAACTATTGTTCTTTCCAAATATACATTTCTTTGGCTCGTGAGCTTAAAAATGACCATTCTCAAATTTCTTCAGGACTGTTAAGAGACTGAAGCAAGCTGAAATTAAATGATAAAAAAAATACACAATTTGTCACGACATGGAAACAAAATGATGGTCAGGCAGAGGAGAAAAAAATGCCAGACCTATGAACAAATTAAAATCAATAAAAAAAATTTTATATGTACAAATGTACCAAAATTTTTATATTAAAAAGCTATTGCGCATCCAATCTAGACAAGAATCCATCTACTCTTCACGTATCTCCCAAAAGTTCTAAGCTTCACAAACAAGCTTTGATTTTATATATGTACATATAATATTTTCATCCTTTACTATACGAGTGTGCAAAGTCTTTGATCTTTTGCTTAATATGCTGCAAGAAAAGGGACAAAAACAATGCGTCAAGAACATATTGAAAGAAGCAATAAAACTTGCACAATTATGAAAAAAAAAAAAAACACAGTTAAAAACTTACATAAGAAATTCAAGATTAAAGTTTGAGATTATTTAAATAATTACCTCCAGTTCCTCGTGAAGCACAACAAATATTTTCTTCAGTCTCTTGTGTCTCTGAAATTCCACGTTTACAAGAAAGAAGCTAAATATGTGAGCTTTACAATTTACTGAAATTAGGCACCTCATGAAGAACTTTAAAAAATAAAAAATAAAAAAATCAGTATCCCAAATACAAACTCCTCATAAAAATAAATAAGTAATGTGTTTAGTTGACAGCCTTATCGGTCAGTAAATATTGTTGAATGCTGACAGTATACACGCACTATCAACAAACATAAATTCCGTACTGCTACTAAGTTATGATAGAACTATTAGAAGGAGCATACTAATGATAAAATCTCAAGTGAAAATTGTTAAATAGACCATATATGTATTAATTCATCTTCAAGTGATTCAAACAGTATAAGAATTTTCATTATCCAAAACAGAAAGATAAATGAATGACAATAGATAACCAGGGCCAAGTACAAATGACATTTTGAGAAACTGTTGACTGCAGAACAAAAATATATGAATTATAAAATTAAACAAATACTGCATGCAAGGTGTGGAGCCAAACAAAACATACTGTTCCACAACGTCGATAGGATTCCTTCAGCTGCTCCAAGATGTCATAATATCTATCCTTATCCCTGCCTTTAGCATACTCTAAATCCTTGCCTAGTTTCTGAAACTCGTCCCTACAAATTACAGGATAGATTTTAGACATTAAGTCAGACAAGTAACAAAAAATAAACATCCAACACAAAAGCAATGAAACCATGAATTGTAAGACTGTTTACCTGTAACTCTTTAAGATTTTGTTCAAAGAGATATAACTATCGTATTTATCACGGAACTCCTGCAAATATTCTTTATATCTAGCATCACATAGGAAACAAGAGTCAGATGCCAAAAGAATCAAGTGGTTGACTCAAAAGGAGAACCCTGCTAACATCAACTGCTAGAATAGCAATAATAATAGAATAAAATAAAGAATGATTGCTTACTGGGAGAAAGTCCTTATAGGTCCCTTCAGTTCAGGTTCATCCTTTTCATATTTTGAATAAGAGCAACTGTTCTCATCTGAAGACGATTCTCTCTTCTTTTGGTCGCTATGATGTCTGTCTGCAAGCAGTGAATCCTTTCCTCCATCAGCCATCTCTTCCAATAAATTGGGCGTTTGCCTTTTACTTTCTTTCACATGGTAGGAAACTACTCCGCGTTTAGTGTCTTGTTTAGATGCATTTGCAGGGGCTCTTCTATTGCTTTCACTGCGACCTTCCAATTCAACATCTTGGCTCACCCCAGGGCCAGATTCATTATTTCTAAATTTATTACTCATTTCTGATTTGTTTTGAGATCCAACTTCTGGATGATCTGCTCTCAAATGTTGTGAATGAGTCTGCATACCTCTAAAACGAGACCTTGTATCTTCAAAATGATTATCTGAGTTCTTTGTACTTGTGCTTTCCAGATTACCAGCAAAACCAGAATTCACAAAGGCTGAGGATGGCTTTCCTGACTCCAAGGTTGCTTTCGAAGAGGGTTTTACTTTAGTGATATCTGAATTCCTGTCCTCTGCTTTCTTATCTAAATGTTTAAATGAACCTTTTTGATCAAATTGCTTTACGACAGGTGTTTTATCAGGAGTGGACTCACGAAGTTCGCCCAACTCCAAGTCTGAAGCTGCTCTTTGAAGAGAGATACCCCGTCCATTAGTTACAGGGGATTTATCAACACCAACTCTGCTGTTGTCCTTAGGTGATGTTCCCAAGTGTGACTGCGTACCTTGCTGGCCTTCCTTTAACTTACTACCTGCTTCACCTTGTTTCTGGTAATAAGAATCCATGGGTACGGACTGTTTACTTCCATTACTACCATCCTTGGAATTCCTGGAGCCCTTTTTCTCCGAGACATGAATATCTTCATTTTGGGCATCTCTATGAGATTTATCTTTCTGCACAGATGAAACTTCACGCACATGAAAGCCCTTCTCTGAGTGTTTTCTGCTGTGCCTCATGCTTTCATCATGTTTATCTGATTTTTCCAATGGGTAGGAAGGGTTTCCTTGAGGAGCTTGGTCAAGGGACCTTTGACCTGTTTGTGGTAAATCTGTACTAGATTTTCCAGTAAATGCTCGATTGTATCCTTTCTGTAAACCAACATCGGAACCTCCTTGTCTATCAGCTCTATTTGACATTGACACTTGAACAGTAGAGCCCTTACCAAGGTCTTCAATAAATTCGACAGGAGACAAATTCCTTGAATTCTCAAACATCTGCACATCCTTACCAGGGGAAAATGGTTCCTGAGCCAAGTTTCCTGTTTTCAACCTCTTAGTACGTTCATTCTCGTCAGTGTTCTTCACGTCAGAGCCCCTCTTATGTTTACCTCTAGATGATCTATCAGAGCTATCAGACTGTTCATGCCCAGAGCTATCTTTAACATCATTTTCCCTTTCATCAAACAAACTCCCTATATAATTTTGGCGCTCCCTGAGCTGTTGATAATCAGGCGAAAAAGGTTTTGTCTCTTCGGCATATTTTTCACTTTTATCAAAAATGGTACCTGCAGTTAGATTCAGTGCAGGTTCCACAGGTGAGTCTTTTTCAATCTCAACTGCATCAGATTCGTTACCGTCCTGCATCTCATCAACCTCATTCTGGATTGATCTTCCATCAGGAGATTTCACTAGAATGGGTAAGGACATCCTTTGATCAGAGGCGTCAGTTTTTTGCTTTGACTCTTTTTCATCATCACTCATGATATCAACATCCTCATCAGAAGCCTCCAGTCCCTCCTTGCTGCTCGAAGATGCATCACTGTCACTGTCACTACTACTCCCGCTCCCTGTTCCAGCGGGACTTCTACTTCTGCTCCTACTATGGCTTCCACTGTCACTTCCACTATCACTGCTGTCACTTTCACTGTCACTGTCACTTCCACTGTCACTAGAGCTGCCTGCCTGCCCTTCACTATAATCAGAACCATTTATGTCACCAAAGATATCAGGTGAAATATGCTGTGTATCAATTTTTTCCAACCTGTTTGATTGTTCTTCCACTTTGGATTTTCCTTGCATCTTTTCCTCCAAATCGTCATTTGGTACTTTCTCTTCAAAGCCTCCTTGTGGAGCTGATGTCTGATCATGAAACTCTTCACGTGCAGGTATTTGGCCATGATTGTCATCAGGAGAACTGTAAAAAAAAAAAAAGAAAAGAAAAAAAAGAGAGAGAGAGAGAGAAAGAAAGATAATACACTATAAATGCAAGAAGGGGCCCATAAAAGCGACACACTTGCAGTACTGATAATGATATAAAATCAGAGAAAACAGCAAATACCTTCCAATTTCAGTCGGAGGTTTGTTTAAACTTTCCAAATCCACTCCTGATTTCAAAATATACCTTCCTGGGGCCTGGTATTTTGCAATCTGATGCTCAAAATTAAATGGAAAAGAGAAAGTCAGATCACAGATGCATCAAAAAACAATAGCCTCAAAAGATTCCTACCACTTACTTTCTTTATAATGGGCTCAATTTTCTTTATGGAATTTGGAAGTGTGTCTCCAACAGCTTTCTCCAAGGCCTATGATCAAAAGGGAGAAGCAGTTCAGCAGATGAAATAGATTAATTAATACGTTACAGATATTAAAATTTAGTCTGAGAAGCACTATATACTTCCTTTGTCCCCTTTTCCATGACTTTTAAGGTTTTGGCACAAGAACTAAGAAATACAATTAATGTTCTAGATTTTATGAAAATTAAAGGTGAATTTCATATAATACCCTTTGCCTCATACATTAAAATTTTCTTTTCTCTCTTTTGAAAAAAAAAATTAGTTAACTCTATAAATGCATTATAAATGTAGATAGAGATGACGGTTGTTGGAAAATTATTGTTGAGGGTAAATTTGGAAAGAAAAAAGTTACTTTTGTATTCCAAAGTGACAATGAAATTGGCACAAATGAAAAAAGCGAAAGTGGCATAGAAAGTGGGATGGAGGGAGTATTAAATTTTATACCGCACCTTCAAAGTCATTCCACTGGGTTTATCCTTTAAGAGAGAAATCAACATGCCCTCCAGATCTGCTGGTTTAGTTACATTATTTCCTTTGCCACCCGGCGTGTTCTTCATAGCATTGTTTGTCCTGGTAGGAATTTCTTTCTCTGACAAAACATTGGTATCTTGCTTGCCCATCACTTGTGATGGCACAGCATCATCAACGCTCTTAGATATGTTCACAGCTCCCAGTGGAGAGGATGCAGCAGCTATAGGATCTGGTGGAGATGGAAGAGGAGAAGAATGTCTTCCCTTCGTAGTAGTAGTAGTACTTGTTGAAGTCAACCCAGATCTATGGGAAGACTTTGGGGGGCCTCCAACTATTTAAAAAGAAAAATGTAAAAAAGTTCCACACACTACAGATAAACTACATAAGCTAAAAAAATTATCAGAAGAGTTCCAATACTGCCCAGTTATGCAATAAAGATTAATTGAAATCATGTTGGGAAGACGTAAATTACCTTGAAGGGTTTCCACTTTCCTTTTCTTGAAGGCCTCTTTCTTTTTACTGAAACTCTTCCATGTTGTAGCTGAACAAGGGAAGTACAAGGTTCTTCAATAAGTAGGTTCAAAATAAAGATTGTCAAACTAAATATGGTAAAAGTTGAAGGCTTTGGCAGAACCAATTAGAATGGTGATAAATATGGATAATCATGCCCAATATTATCAAGTTCTTTTCAATTTTATCATTTCAATGACATAATAATATAGCAATTAAAAAAATTTTCACTTTCAACATTTGGAAAAATCCATTCATAAAGTACAAGAACCAAAAGCAAAATTACCCTCAACAGCAGCTAATGCCTTAATCTGGCTCTTCATAGATGGATTCCCAGGCTCTAGGACAATGGCTCTGCAGTACATAACATAAATAAATGATCAATCAAGCCCCAAAAAAAGTTAGAGATATCAATACATCATAAATTATCTCTCTACAGAAAGTAACATCAGAAGAAAATTCATGGAGTTCCATGAAACCTGAGCAACCTATTTAGTTAAGAAATGGTATAGAAGTGTTAATCAAGATTTGAAAACTAGAAACTCAGATAGATTCTCCAATGGCTTAGTATAATGTCATGAATAGTTTGTTTACTTTTTTAAGAAAACCAGAACGAATGAAAAATAGATATTGACACTGTAAATTCGTATTGACAGTCACTCCTATGCTTGGGTCTGAACTCTGAATCAAAAAGATCGCAGAACCAAGAGGAAAGGTTATGTTGAAAATCAAGGAGGTTATCTTCTCTAAACTTGAAGGATTCAAGAATCCTGCTCTCAAACTCACTCCACAGCCAAAATCAGTTTATCTCTTAGAATTTCTCGTCCTATTGTTTATATTCTGTCATTTCCCTCCCTCACCCCTAATTCAGTAAGAGCTCCCACTAAACAATCCAGTTAGAAGCTTGATAGGTATCAAACAAACATGATGGTAAAAACTGAAACTGAATTGTTTCAAGTAACAGTTCTGGTAGTACAGCACTGTTTACAGCATAAGAGAGAGAAGACAAGAAAGAAAATTCTCCTTGGACTCTTTGAGAGGCATAAACTCTACTCGGGGTCTCAATTTCACTAGTTTCAGACTTTCAGCCTACCCTCCTCTTCTCACCACCTTTCACTTATACCACTATTCTGTTATCACACTTTTCCCCACCCATCGCTCCAATTCCCGCGCACTACTGCTAGGCAGCTAGTTCCCCTTTTCTCTCTCTTGGCTATGATCAGGTATATCGCACCTTGTGGGCCTCCTAACATACACTCAAGACATAATGCGCTTCTTTGGGCATGTATTGAAGCTCGAACTACCCATGTTCTAGGACAACTGTCCACCACTGGGTTGTTAACACCCTGTTCCCGTGTTTACCCAAAAAAAAATCATGAACATAGTAGTTAGTAACTTAGTAACTTATTATACATACAATTTGTATCTCGAAACAATACAAAAATAATGTCCAACGATAAAAATCTTTGGTTGTATCTTTTTTTGACCCTAAATCTCACTTGAATCTTATGATACAGTGTTTGTATCCTATGAATCCCGATTCATCGATACAAAAAATACAACAAAACAAAGTTTATGTAAACAAGATTTCGAGGACTTTTGGAAGATTTTAAACCCTAGTTGCTCCCTCCATTTCTCTATTTGTGCGACAAGCTTGACCTACCATCTTCTCTGTTTGTGCAACAACCTACACCCCTCTATTGTTTCTTTTCAAGCTTGGCCCCTCATCTTATCTGTTTTTGAACCCCTATTTGGTCACTTGAGTAATCACTATTTTATTGATTTATTCTATCCCTCGATCTTGTCTTATATAACTTAAATTATGGCTAATTAGCATTTGAAGTTTATGTTTCAATTTATCAGTTATTCAATGAGTTTTTCACTTTTAAAAAGTATCTTATATTGATCGTGTGCCTTACGATTCATAATAAGCTACAATTCACGTTTCGGAAAATAGGTCTTCCGATTCACGATTCAAATCTCGATTTGATAACCATGCTCATGATTATCTAAAAGCTATAATGAATCCACAAACTCGAATACAAGTAACCTACTCCACATGTTCCTTCATTGAAATAATCTAGAATCTATGTAACATAATCCTGAAAGGAATAGAAATTATGGCAACCGTAAAAAAATAAAAAAACATATCAAATTTCATCATCAAGACTTAATACATATTGCAGATTGCGTCGCAGCAAATAGCGATAGTTGTATAGATGAACCAAAAAACTTTACTACTAAAAATATGCAATATATAAGCTGTATAATAATGAAAATAGGGAACATAAAAGCAAAAATAAGCTGAAAAATAGAGACATATCACTGAATTGTAAGTTTTAAAACAAATAGTAAATTCAACACCTTATAAAATGATAAACAACTCTCTTCTCTTCACAAATATAAAAGAGGAGCAAAATACAGTGAAGCCTCTACTCCGCAATAGGTGCAATGGGTTCGACCCATGCAACAATGCTTTAAAACTGGCCTTCCATATCAAATATCAATACTCCAGTAGTTGCTTGAAATCTTATACATGCTCATGTATATCTTAATTGAATTTTATCATATACCTTTAAATTTTGAAAATACTAAATATACAAGAAAATCTTTAATAAATTGATCCGGTGCATTATCTTGTTAATGCATGCCAAGTGCAACCAATACCATTACCAAGTTAACAAAGAAAAATAAAAAGACCAAAAGATAGTAGGAGACAACAAATGGCATAAGTGTGTAATATAGATTATCGGTTACTAGGGGAGCGCTACTTTAAGTAGCAACTCCTCGGTTTGAACTACTCATGTGGGTGCAATTTCATTTGAATTATTAAAAAATATAGATTATCAGTGTATAATAGGAAGGAATATCCCCGAATAAGGCATTAAGAGCTACATACTTGCGTGACTTCAGCTTGCGTTCAGCTTCCTCTGATCGCATTTTAACATGATTCTTAGTAGACTCGTCCAAGGTACGTTGTACATTCAGCTTGCGCCAGGCACTCCCAGATTCAACAAACAAACCATTTCCATCTTCACCACTTTGGCGCTCTTCGTAAATATCACATAGGTCACCAAATTCCCTTGACCATGTGAACCTGAACTCCTTGCCACCAACATTGATAATCTGGTGCAAACCAAAAAAAAGGCATTTCAAATGGCAGATCAACAATTGCAAAACAAAATGCCAAAATCACAGAAACAGAAGATGGTAGACATGAACCTAACCGCATGGGGAACTAGCCTGAAATGGCGTTCTAATTCTTATCTTACAATTTCACAAGTTGGTAGATGATAGAAAATTGAATCAAATTAGGCACCCAGCACACTATTCAATGGGTAGTTCATACTTTCTAGCATTAACAGATTATCACTACAATACTATTCAAAATGGAGTGATGTTAATGTAGATTCAGATTCACCAAAAATCTATACATGGCAGCACATCCACTAACAGAGGAATTTCAAAATATGCACATATATAGGCTTTTAAGTTTGTTGTGGATGGTTGATGTGATGGCATGAACGGGTTAAAATTACTCTTCAAGATGATTTGATTTTACTTCTTAGCATTACCAGTTTATTACTACAATACTAGTCAAAATGGAGTGATGTTAATGTAATTCAGGTTCGCCATAAACCCAGTATATGGCAGCATATCCACCACCGAATGAATTTCAGAATATGCACATACATAGGCTTTTAATTTTGTTGTGGATGGTTGATGTGATGCATGAACTGGTTAAAATTACTCTTTAAAAGGATTTGATTATACTTCCAAGCATTATCAGTTTATCACTACAATTCTATTCAAAATAGAGTGACGTTAATGTAGATTCAGGTTCACCATAAACCCTATACATGGCAGCATATCCACCACCGAATGAATTTCAGAATATGCACATATACAGGCTTTTAAATTTTGTTATGGATGGTTGATGTCTTGCCATGAACGGGTTAAAATCACTCTTCAAAATGATTTGATTTTACTTCCTGAAAAGAATCCAATTAACTGGAAAACAAAGCCACAAATATGAGCATCACTAATAACAAAAGTGAATAAATAAACAAATTGAAAGACCAGTTCAAAGAACGAGATAGCATTTGATTTGACAAACACTACTTCAAAGTGCAGGGTCACAAAAGCAAATCAAAAGTTTAAAACTTTGACAGCAAAGTCAGCGCAATTCGAGTGAGTTACATACGTTTCCGTTGGGATTGTTAGGGTTATGGTCGAATTTCATTCGCGCCATGCCGCCCTGTGACTCCTCGCGCTTGATCTCCTCCACGAGATTCGGCGCCAGCCGTATGATCATGGAGAAGGCGAGGGGGTCGCTTCCGGCGACGAGGTTGAAGGTCTCTTCCACCGCCGGCGGCGTTCCCCGGGCGGAGCTGCCGAGGGAGAGACGGCCACCGGGGGCAGATGAACGGTGAGGCGGCGGAGGAGGGGGGAAAGAAGAGTTTCGGCGTTTGGGGGCGGCGCGGCCCAACTTAGAGGAGGCACCGCCGTACATGATTGGGATGGGGTCGTCCTCCAAGGAGTTGGTAAATGGAAGCTACCGCTTTGTGTATAAACCAAAATCAGTACAAACAATCAATCAATCAATAATCAATATCAATAATATATTTAAAAGCCTGTATATGTGCATATTTAATCAGTACAAACAAACGATTATATGTATTCAACTAGTAACAATGCCCTTGCAGCAATGCCCCAATTAGTTCAATTTATTCTAGGTTTGATGTTGCATGAGATTGGAGTTTAAGAAATTCGAGTGGATCGATTTAACGGGTTGGGATGAATTTTTAAAACCAACTTAATTAAAATTAATATTAAATTATATTTTTTAATTTAATTTATGGGATCAACTTCATATTTAATTTATTTTTCACAAGTAAGGTTATAGTTGAATTTTCTTTCGACGTTTTTCCCTGTTAGGGTTCCTCAGAGATGGCGGCGTGAGGGCCATTTGTTCCCAATTCCGGTTTGGGCATTTCCTCCACAGTGAGGTCATTGCTATTTCTTTATTTTTTTTCTTGTTTTTGTTAATTCATGATGGAGTGTTGGAAAGAGATTGTTGTTGACAATGAGGAAAGTGATGCGATTGTGATAAACCAATAGGTGAAGGTTCCTCAATTGCGACTAAGGAACCGTGGTTGGTGGGTCGTGGGCTACACAAAGGGTCTTTCAATATTCGTGCTTTCAAATCCACCATGATTCAAGTGTGGAAGCCCAAGCAAGAGGTTGAAATCAGAGATGTAGCCAATAATATATTTACCTTCCATTTTTCGCAAAAAATGATAAGGATTATCTGCTTCGAATGGGACCATAGTCTTTTGATAGAAATATGGTAGTGTTAAAATATCTTGATCTTAACGAAAATCCTGCCACATGTGATTTGTCTAAAACAATACTATGAGTTAGAATTTATGATCTTCCAATCAGTATGAGAACTGAAGTTGTTGTTGTCTCAATAGGCAACAGGCTTGGGGAATACATTGAATGGGATAGTGGTGATGAAAGCAGATTGGGGAGATATTTCCATGTGAGGGTTTGGTATGATGTTACTAAAGCCCTTTGAAGGAGGTATGTGATCCATGCGCCAGGAATAGAATTGGTAACGGATTTTTTCAAATATGAGCGTATAAACAGTTTTTGGTATGTTTATGGTAAAATTGACCACTTGATGAAAGAATGCGATGAGAAAGGAGATGACTTGAATGAAGAGCTGAATGAAAATTTGCCATTTTGGGCCATGGATGAGAGCATCTCCACGGAAACAATCGGTTGTCTTTGGAACCGGTAGGGAGAACACCTCTTTTGGCAAAAAAGTAACCTCTCTATCTACTAAGGAGAAAGACAATTGTGACCACCCTGAAACTGGTACGTCTAAGCATATCAATACAATGGTTATTTCTCTAAATAATGTCCATCTTGCGGAATCGAGGCATGTGGAGGTTAAACAATCTATTACAAATCAAGATGGGTCTAAGGGTGATAATTCGGATAAAGCATCTGCTAATGTATCTGTGGATATTGGAAATCGGGTCCCATCTGCCCTTATTGTGGTAGAAAATGTAGTGGAAGATAACACTACAGATGTGTTGACAAAAATGGATATAGCAAAATATAAAGATGGTGAAAATCTTACAAATCAAACTTCCCTTAGAAAATGGAAGCGTACTGCTCACGCTCCCTTCAATCCAAACGAAAGCTCAAGCAAAGTTTCTACAAAGAGAAAGCATGTTGAAAACTCTCTTGATGATGTCATGACAGAGACAAAGTTGTCTGTTATGAAAAAACATTTAATTTCATTGGCAGTGTCTGCTAAGCAGCACTACCGAGAGCCATGGTCATTATCAGTTGGAATTGTCGTGGGTTAGGAGCCCACGGACAATTCCGTCTCTAAGGAAAATAATATCCTCACAAAAATCCCCATTGTGTGTTCCTAATGGAGTCTAGGAAGACATCGGTTGAATTGCAGTCGCTACGTGGCATTGGTGGGTTACAAAATATTTATTGTGTAGATTATTCTGGAACAAGTAGAAATCTGAAACCATGCTAGAGGAGTTTCTCTGCTGTGAGAAAATTGTGTGCAAATTAATATTGTCTCTTCCTTTTGAATCATATTGATGCCATGGTTAGTGGTGGTGGCGCATAAAAGGAATTCCAATTGTCTGCTTTTATGGCTTTCCCGAAGTAATAAACAAGTTTCAAACATGACTTAATGATGAGGTTATTGCCTTCTACTAATACGCCTTTGATAATCTTGGGGTGATAGCATAAATCTGAGGAGCGTTAATGCTTTCAAGAATTGTGTGGAAGCGTACAATCTGGAAGACGTTGGTTTCTCAGTTAATAGCTTTACTTTGTGCAATAAAAGAAAGCCTCATAATATTATTGAAGAACGTCTTGACCGTTTTTTTACCAATAAAGAGTGGTCAAATATGTGGTGATCTCTCTGTACCAAGTCTTGCACATTACGCATCGAATCATAACCCAATTGTCCTTCATGCTCTGAAAGCACCAAGGAGAGAGAAGAAAAGGACCAAAATGTATCGCTTTGAAAAAGCGTGGCTTCGTGACCCTGAGTGTTATGCTATTGTTGAGTCTATCTGGCAGTTTGGTACTGTAGTGCAAAACAAAATTGCGGTTGTGGGTTAAAGGCTGGAAAAATGGGGTGGGAAAAATTTTGGTGAATTGCCAAAGAAAATAAAATTTAAAACTTGCAAGTTAAAGGAACTGCTTTCAAAATTAGTTAACAAATAGGCCCTAACATAACCAATACTCAATCCCCATTTTTCATTGTAGAGATCTAAAAATTCACGGAGAAAAAACTAATCAAGACAAAAATGAGCAACGGACTAACACACAAAGTCAGAATAAAGCCCTAAATCAAGAAAGAAAACCACGACACAAAAACGCAGAGGAGAACAAAAATGAGAATCGAAAAAATCAATTCATTGCTTTTTCTTTTGTCAAATGGAAGCTCTTGTTTAAGCACCATTCCACATCTAAAAACTAAAAGAATCATCAAAACAAGTAGGAGAAACTCATAGAGTGATAAAATATCATTTAGATAGAGAGAGTGAGATTGATTGACCACTTAGGGTTTGTTTGTTTATAATTTTGATTTGATTAAAATTACTTTTGTCTGAAGCTAAAAATATTTATTTTTATTGGAATGTCACGATTTTTTTTCATCAATAATCTCAACTATTGATTTTTATCTCAGTTTATGTGTTTTTTACTTTTAATTCTACTAAAATCTAAACCAAACAAACCCTTAATCTAATTCATCAACTATTTGAATGCAATCAGACGTTTATAAATTAGTTTGTACAGTAGTGCCGATTGCATGGGATCCAAATTCTTCACGTGGTGTATCATACTCCATTAAAAAAGTTCATCACCATAGACACGATGTATTGTTATTGTTATATGTAGTAAAACTATTTTAACCACCGCCCATATATGATGGATCATTCCGCACTCTAAGAAAATTTAAATTCATGACTTTTGTAAAATTATTTTTCATGTCATTTATGAACTTAATTGTAGAAAAGATTTATAGTATTCTTAAAAGATACTTCCTTTGTTTTTTTAGTAGTAGTTTAAGATTATACGCGGGAATTAATGAAATGATTGAGTCTTTTAAATTTTATAAAAATATATTATCAGATTTTCTAATATACCCTCATATAAAATCTCTCCTTAATTAATATTTCAAGCCACAACTAAAAATGATGCATAGTGATTGGATCTAGTTGGGGTAACAATTTTTGATAGGTGGATAATTAATCTATGTAAGTAGAATAAGAAGGTTAGTAAATATGGATAATATTGGAAAAAAATATTAACTTTGTCTTGGTTTCTTAAAACGACTAGAAAAAGAAAAAAGTGAACATAATAAAAAAGCTAAAATGACCTTAAAAAAAAAAACAGAGCGAGTATGTTAAAAAAATTTCTCTTTTATGAATTTGATAAATTCTTATATTAAAAAAATAAATTGACTCAATTGAGTTAGAACGCATCAAGATTGTAAAAAAAAAAAAAACTCAATTTGAACTTACATTTATTGTATTAGACAAATTTTCCCCTAACACTCAATCGAACACAACTTTTTAACCCCCTTGGAATAGTGTAAAACTTCGAGAACAGTCTAATGTCATCAACAAACTCCATCTTCATGATGCCATGTTCAACTAAGTTTCTAGGTATCCTTCTTTTGACACTAGAGGCACCCATAGTCTTTTCTTTGAAAATTGCATTTCGTTCCTTACCCACATTCACCATTTCAACTCTCCTTTTCGTTGGTTTTGGTTGTGGCTCACCACCATGCATTTGGACATCAGCACTCCCAACGTTCTCTACACTGATTTCTAATTTAGAGTTCAATAATCCAACCCCAGAATAATGAGTATGTGTATTGCATTGCATAATTTGGAATATTTTATTTTTATACATGAAAAAAAACTAATCCTTAAAGCTATTTTTTTTTAAAAAAAAAGCGCACACAAACGCGAAAGAATAAAGGCATATAACAAAATTCTGATAACTTTATTTTTTTCCTAATGTAAGTCATACTAAATAATATTTCAACATACTAAATATGATATGGTTTTATCAAATTTGAATAAAAACCAAATGTATCTATTAAACTTTTAACTTTTTAACTTAAACTGTGTTTGAAATAACTTATACCCAATTTATAAAAATAGCTCATAAGTTTTAATATTTTTCTTTTTCCTTATTTATATAAGCTTCGTAGAATAACCTAATAGAATAAATTATTTTTAACTTATTCAAATAAATCTCATAATTTTATCAAATAAATAATTTATTTTTAATAAGAATTTACTGTATAAGTGTAATTAAAGTGTATTTTCAAACATTCCCATAATAAGTTGAATAACAATGGATTTTTTAAAGTGGAAAACTTTATAACAAATTTTTTATGATTAGTAAAAATTTATTATATGAATACTTAGTTAAACAGTTTATCTAAACAAGTGTTACGTATTTGATAAGAGCTATTATGTCACAAGAGGTAAATTTTAATTATGTATCTTTATTCGTATTAAATAATAATTTATTTATTTATATAATTTATATCATGCTATTAGCGGGATGTCGTTCTTAATGCACAAAATAAATAATACATATAGTGCAATTTTTTTTGAAATATATAAATATTTAAATTTGTTACCTACGGAATTTCACCCAAAGGGTATTTATGACATTACCCACAGGGGATATCTCGTTGATTCCGTCCACCAAACCACCTATCTTGCCAAGTATGAGATCTTGCCAAGACGCAGGATCCTTACAATCTTGAAAGGAACCTCGACACTCATAAGAACATCCTGCTAGGACGACCTTTGCTATTCTTATGTAATGAATTATCCTCACAAAAGGTGCAAGGATGATGGGATTAACACCATTTCTATTGGGAGTGACACCATCCTATTCATATGTAAGAATCATAAATTTATATACTAAAAAGGATGGTGCTAATCCTATCCACCAAGGTGCAAAAGAGACACGTGCCTCACATGTCTGTCTCTCACAATCGTACAAGATGTTGTTTTCTTAGAATTTGGGCCCGAGTCCAATAAGGAAAATCTCTCTCCTCTAACTCCTTAGTCTTGTTATATAAGGGAAGGATGACAATTCACTAGGAGGTAACCCTATTATTTTATTCTCTCTACCTCTCCCATCGGATTCGGATTTACTGTTGTTACGATAGCATGTTGTTCCTTATCTAACAGTTGTAACAAAAACAATATGTTTTTTATTTTATCATTTTTTTTCTGAAAGTAAAAAAAATAAAAGGCTAAAATTGAAGCACATCATTACAACATGGTGCTGTTACAACACAAAATCCATTTTCCTCTCCCCTCACACCCTTACTAACTTAAACCTTGTAGTCACCATGCAGGTACACCCTTTTTGCTGTAGCAAGGAGACTAGCAACCGTCCGTAGATCTCACTGGAGAAGGGAAAAATCTCCTTTCTGCCCACACCAATACCTTACCATGCTACAAAATTGTGGATAAAATGTGATAAGTTTTCACTTAGAATTTTTAATTTTTTGTTGTTATTAGAATTTTTAATTTTTTATTGTTATTTGAATTGATTTTTAATTGAAAAACGGAAACGGCGTCGTAATATGGCGCGGTGCAGTGTACATAATCCGGAAGCAAGAGAAAGTGGGACAAGACTCATCTCGCCCCAACTATAAAAGCGAATCGAGAAACGCCACCACAAGCACGTTTTCCTTTGGTTTAGCCCTTTCTTCAAGCCAAACTCTCCTCAACTCATTCTTTTCTTCTTCATACTCCTTTCTCTCTCGTCTCGATCCTTCTCTCATCATCCACCATGATTACAGGTTAGATAACTTTTCTATCCTCAAATTTCTATCGCTACTATTCTTTTTTCTGCATTCATCTGCCTCACTTGAATGCGATTTTTTAATTAAATTAAATCATCTGGTGGTGCTTATACCTTTGTTTTTGCTGTGTTTTTTGAATCAATGGGATGCGGTTAGTATTTTAGGGTTCTAGTGTGTTTGTTAACTGTGCAAAATAAAAAAAAATGTGTGTCGTTCATTGATAACTTTGCCGGATGTCGGTTTTGAGCTTTTTAGGTTTCCTTTCTGAAATTATGCTATCTTGTGTAAGCTTTGTTGATTTAGAGTCGTCTTGGCCTGGCGTCACTGTTTTCAAGTTATGTGATTCACTACTATTTATTGCAAGTGCTCCTTGGTCCATCGGAACTCTGGAAAGCAGAGATGTAGTTGCATTCAACTTCGTTTGAAGTTAGTATGCTATAGGAAACTACACTGGCACAACAACTGCCGTTGAGTTTTTCCATTATGCACGAATACATATTACATACCTTTTATACATCTCTTTAAGGACGCTGGCAATGAACTGAAATTGAATTCTGGGGATAACTGTGGAGGTCCTGGTTGTGTCATAAGATTTGATTTTCCGTTTATTATGGTTGATTTGTCGATTGCTGTTTATTTATTGATGTCGCATTATTATATATTTTTCTATGTAGTGAGCGTAAAATGGCAAAAGGAGCTTTTCAAAGATGTAGAAATTGATACTACTCAGCCCCCTTATGTATTTAAGTGCCAATTGTATGATCTGACGGGGGTACCTCCTGAAAGACAAAAAATTATGGTCAAGGGTGGTCTTTTAAAGGTAAGTAGATTGTTGTATGTGATACTAATAAGCAAACTGATGTTTAGCATGGTTTATCTGTTTTAATTGTGATTTCGTGATTGATAATTATTCATATTTTTAATAATTAATAATTAATAAGTTATAAGTCGACCTTAGTAGGTCTTATAAAGGATATCTGGATTATAAGTCGAACAAGTTATTTTAAAAACCCCCTCTCTCTCACCTTATTTCTTCCGTTTATTTCTTCTTGCAATGCAGGATGACGCTGATTGGTCAAAATTGGGAGTGAAAGAGGTTAGTTGAGTTGGAATATGTTTTCTGGCACTATTCTACTATATTTCATGTATTTTTTCTTATTTATGACCCACTTAATCTCTTCTTGCAGGGTCAAAAGCTAATGATGATGGGAACAGCAGATGAAATTGTGAAGTCACCAGAGAAGGGAACTGTTTTTGTTGAAGATCTTCCTGAAGAAGAACAAGTTGTTGCCGTTGTAAGTTTTACCTCTTTTTCTTTACGTATTAATAACATGACTTCATAGACTGTGGAGTGGTTGTGTTATTCTTTTTATAATTATAACAGTGGAACTCTAGAATAACGTGCATGATTGATGAATTTCTTAACTGATGTATAATCTGACATTGAACCTTGTGTCAACAATAGTATCTTTTGTCTTCATACTTATTTGCATTTTTCTGAATGCCGGTTATTGTGGTTAACCAGAAAATTTGCTCTCGAAAAAATAAAGGATTAAGAATTATCCCAATTTTTTTGGCTCACTTTTTCCCCCTTGGTTGTTCCGGGGAGGGAAAAAAGAAGCTTAAGATGTCAAATATTGCTTGATCTATCCCCGTCAACTTTGAAGTGAAGCCTAGCAATGATCATGAAGCACTTTTGTAGCAGTTGTCGCACATTGTATCTTTTTGTCAGGATTTTGGTTTTACTTGATTTAGGGTCTGTTTGTTTGTGCTTGTCTTTTTAAAGAAAAGAACACTTTCTTGATCAAAGAATATGTTTAAAAAATTTGTAGTAATTATGTGATTTTTTTTCAAAGAATTGAATACCTCACCTCAACAAAAGCTATTTAGTGCTGTTGTCAAAAGCTAAAGATAACAAGCTTGTGAAATAATTCTAAAATTTTTTTTGTTGTAACTCATTAAGAAAAAATTACTTTTGCAAAGCTTGAATTCGCCGTTATTTTCTTTTCCGTCCCAGATGGTAATTTCCCCATAGAAATTATTTGGAATGAAGATATTCTAGCGTTTGATTACATGTTAAGTGGGTCTAGTTGCTGTCCAGCTATAAGTTTTAGTTTTGTTGTTGCTGTCCAGCTATAAGTTTTAGTTTTGTTTTCTGCTTTATCGTTGTATATAGATATATAGATAGATTATAGAGTGATTGTGTATTTTGGTTCTCCAAGATATACTTGACGTTGCAGTGCTCATCCAACTTGATGTCACATATAGCTCATCCAACTTGATTTCACATATATCTTTGGAGGTCTGAAATGGGTATTTACTAAAAAATTATATATTCGTTCTAATATTATCTAATATAACTAGGTAGGCTTTATTGTCTGAGACTCTGAGGAATGTTGAGTTTTACTTTCTTTTGTTACTTCTGCTTGGTTGGTTCATACAATATTTTTGTGTTTTAATGTTTGATTTTTTTCTCTTTCCTTTAACAAATTGGTTCTTCCAGGGACATACTGCTGGTCTTTTCAATTTGGGAAATACCTGTTATATGAATTCCACATTGCAATGCCTACATTCTGTGCCAGAGTTGAAAGAATCTTTGATTAAGTGAGTCATTTCTATGGGGACACAGTTTGGCATTTTTATATTCTGCATTTGAAGTTCATATAACAATGTGATCTTTCTTGGGATCAGGTACTCACATTCAGGACGAAGTAATGATGTTGATCAGTCTTCTCATATGTTGACCATTGCAACCCGTGACTTATTCAATGAACTTGATAAAAGTGTCAAGCCTGTGGCGCCAATGCAATTTTGGATGGTACATTGTCTAGTGTCCATCACATTATAATTATTTATCTATTTCTATTAATTTATATTGATATGATAACATAAGGTTTCAGGAAGATCATTTTTTGATATTTGCAACGTCATAGTGTAGCAACAATGTTTCACTTGAAATGCTATAGTAACATGATAGTATTTGGTCAATTATCATTAAAACTCTGGTACAAATTAATAGTTTCAGGAATCTGGCAGAATGCTATTGGAAATAGCAGTAATTAATGCTCTGTTGGAATAACTGTAGTTAATAGAGAAACTAAGTTTCAATTTATCCTTAAGTTAAAGGGTCTTGCTAAACAGTGCCCTAAGGGGTTAAGGTGCAATTAATATACATGATTTAATGCTTTGACTTCCTATAAAGAGTATGCATTAAATTAGTTTACAACTTTTAAAACAATAAATTTTATCAACTCCTATAAAACATTTCTATTTCCATACTCTTAACTAGTACCGGCACAGTTTAGCATTTTCCATAGTTAAATAATACTTTTGGTTACTTTGTTCTTTTTCTGAAACCTTTTAAACCTGAGTATTTTTTTTTGTTTAAACTATTTGATAAGGTCTTAGGAGTTAGGAGAATGGTATTTCTGGTATTTGGTATTGTTATTAAGTGATGAATTGGTTTCTATTGCCTATCCTTTGTCGTTGTATATTGAAATGTTCTCGTTTTATATATTTTTTTTAATGATTGCTTACTGTTCTGTTCTTGCCCCACTCATAATTTTTTGACGCTGAGGGTGGTGCAAATGTTTCGTACTGATTTGCTGCTGCATTTGCCAGGTATTACGGAAAAAGTATCCTCAATTTGGCCAGTTGCATAATGGAGTGTTCATGCAACAGGTTTGTAAGTTGCATATCACTTTCTGGAAATAATTTTATTGCCTTGGTGAATGTGTATATTTACCTATTTAACTGTTCTTGTCTAACAGGATGCTGAAGAATGCTGGACACAACTTCTATACACACTTTCCCAGTCACTCAGATCCCCTGGATCTAGGTAACTGTCTTTATTTCTTTCTAATTAATTGCAAGTACCGCAATATCTCATAACTAATGTTTGATACTTTGAAAAGGGGACAGACCTCTATTGAATTTTGAAACCGTCGATCACCATTTCCCATATTGTCTGGTCAAATTAGTTTAAAATAAAATTCGAGGTGGCCTACTTGGTTTTACTAACTCTCCTGATTTGTATATTGCTTTTTTTTTTAAAAAAAAAACCACTTTATGCTTTGAATATTTCTTTCAATCTAACAAATTTTGTGTGTTATTTTTCAGTGAAAATTCTGATGCTGTGAAGGCCCTTTTTGGTATAGAACTTATCAGCAGGTACAGTCTGAGGTTTTTTCTTCAATTGTTGGTCATTAATGGGCATTAAGTTAATGAAACACACTAAGTATTTTGTGCTCAATATAATTATTTTCCTTCGTAGCATTTTTCATGGTGCGATTTGCATCTTATATTTCGACTGGCTTTCCTTTGTCGTATGAAAAATTCAATGGATTTGTGCTTTCGTTGATTTTAACTTGTATTTTTAGATGACTCTATATCCATCTTCTTTACGCATTTTTATATTTTTCTGCGCAACATCTGGTCGACAGCTTTCATTTGTCATTTGTCTCTTGTATCTAGATTATTGGAACTTGGAAGATTGTATATTATCTTTTTTTGGATGTTTTTTGAAAATAAATCTACTGGTGTGTTGTAGTTCATGCATTTTAAAATGAAGATAATTTATATTTATTGTCTGAAGACGGTAACCTCGCGCATGAAGAATTTGTATTCTGATGAGTTCTTGAATTCGTTGGGATTAGGAATTAGTTACAGTTGCTTGCCAAGTTGCAATAGAGTGCAAGAGTGCTGTTCTTCCCTTTAAATTTTTGGAGGTTTATGCTTGCTAATTAACTGAATAATGTGGGTCAGAGAGCCTAGATAGGGTTCATGTCAGTAGTTCAGGACTATAATTATATGTCCATGACTTGGTATTTTGCTGGATAGATTTTTTATTTGTGTACCATGCACATTTGTCTAAACATTTTTTTCCCTTGCATAGCACTGTACCCATGCTTTTATGGTGCATTCTGGTTGGTTCAACTAATTATGAGTAGAAAATGACATTGCATTTATGTGCGTGTGTGTTTCTTTGTGTTTTGAAGTTAATTAAAATGCTTATTACTGTTCGTAAGATTGTATCCCTTTAAGTGCTCATTTACTGTTGGTGATTGATAAATTGTTAGGATTCATTGCCAAGAAAGTAATGAAGAAAGCTCAGAAACAGAATCTGTTTATTCACTTAAGTGCCACATATCGCAGGAGGTGAACCATTTGCATGAAGGGCTAAAGCATGTAAGTGATAAGCTCCCTCAATTGACATCGACGATAGTGTGTGCAATGTTTACTAAGATGTTATTTTCTCCTTGAAGTATAACCTCCACTTTTTAAGTTCATATTTTGCTTCACTAGCTTTTATTCATCCTTGATACTCTTTTACATATCTGCTTTTCTCTTCTCTTCTCTTGCTTCCTTCAATCCCCTTTTCTCTTTTTGATTTTGCTAATACCTTTTTTAATGGATAAAGCTGTATAATATGACATTGAATCAGATACGTGAAAGTGCAATGATATCTTGGATTACTTTAAATTACTAACATTCCAATTACATTTCATCTTTTCTTATAATGTTGTTTACTTCTGCTGCTGAATGAGAATCAGCTCTTGGTTATAATGAAAAATCTCAACTTCCTCTTTATCTTGCAGCTTCCACTTTATCTCTTTTCTTGCTACCCCTCTACTCATTTTCTTGGTTTTTTTCCTAAGTTAAGTGGGGCTTTAGGCAGAGGTTTTAGGTTTGGATCAAATATGTACAAAAACAAAAAAAAAATGATAAAATTTACAACAAAGGAATTGTTGCTTAAATTTTTCCTGTGTATGAATAATTGACTGGCAGGGATGTTCGACTCTGGTAACCTTTAAAACAGCATATTAACTTTTTAATCACTGAAATTGTAATTATTCCTAATTTAGATTAGTAGTTAGTAATTTCCAATGTTCTGGAAACTGGACCAGACCGGCCAGTTGACTGGTCCTGAAGACTCAAGTAACCGGAAAAAGAAAAACCAGTGGAACCACCAGAACCAGTGCTAAACAGCTAAAACCGGCGTGAACTGGCGGTCTAACGGGTCAGCGCGGTTCTTGCTTAAGCACCGTAGACGACACTGTTGCTTTAAAAAAAAAGATTGAGAAGAATGTGGCTTCAGAACAGCATCGCTGGAAAGCTAGAACTTGTGTGCTCACGCATTTGTCGGAGAACGGTGGATCCCAATAGGAGAAACGTTGCTAGCAATTGAAGAAACTATGGTATTGAGATAAATCCCTTACTTTGCTTGAGTTTCGTTGCTTAATCTTTGGTGTAGCAACTAGAGAAAGAGCGAAGGAGTAGCACAACTACATGGAGAAGAAACACACACTGGCGGCGCAGCAGCTAAATAAAGCATGATTGTTACTTTGGATTAAGGGGTTTTTGTTCTGCCATTTAAATGACCTTAATACCCTTTACCCTTTGTTTTATTCTGATGTTATGTTTTTACTATTATGCTGTAAGCTGCTGCCGGTTAATACCTGTTCTTATGTTTATAGTTTATTACATTTTGCCAATGACTTCACTTCAATTTTTAACACTGAATGCAAAAATTATTGATTAAAAAATTGTTTAATTGATAGCCCAAATTGTTTTGTTGAAATTGTATTATAAAAAATTATTTTATTATATTTGATATTGAGATTTTTGTTGAGTATATTTTTATTTAAGGTATATAATATTAAATATTTAAAAAATGTATTTAATTATTACTGATTCAACCACGGCCTGACCATTAAACCGTGAACCAGTTCCTTCACTAGTGCGATGACCCGTCCAGATTTAAAAAATTGCTAATTTCAGTTTTTTTTCCTATTTCTTTTTCAAATCCCACCCCCCACCACACACACACACAAAAAAAAAAGAGAAGAGAAATTACTGACATGAAAATGCATGACATAATTAATGTCTAGCAAATTGTTTAATCTGATTAATTCTTCTTTTTGCTTTTTTCAAACTTGTGATGAATTATTCCCTTTCAAGAAACTTTATTAACCCAGCTGTTTTTTGTAGGGATTAAAATCAGAGTTAGAAAAAGCTTCCCCTGCTTTGGGCCGTAGTGCTACTTACTTGAAAGAATCCCGCATCAATGCCCTGCCAAGGTTAATATTCTCTTTCTGGGTTTGTTTCTTTAATTTGTGGAAAGTTGTTTCTTTAGCCATTGCCATGTGATTTCAGTTGGAGTAAAATTTTGAACTGCACAATTGAAGGCTACGTTTGATAGTATAACTTGCACCAAAGGTTCTATTGTGAGATCATTCAATGAAAAGTTAGTTGTTGCATACCACAGAATTTATACACACAATATGATGGCAAAACTTTAAACCATAATTGTGAACCATCAAAATCTTGGTAAGGTTTTTATATTGACTATACATGTCAAGTGGCCTATGTAAGAATTAGGTTTGGTTTCTGAATTGAGTCTTCCCAAACTTCTTCAGTTTATAGTGAAAATAGGGATGAGTATTATCTAGTCCTTACGTCTTCGGTCTTCCTATGATTGAGTGTGGATAGTGTTAAGTAAGGAAGCTTAGTTATGAGTCCTTTTTATCTTTTCTGACACTGATTAAAATTTTACACATCCTAACAATTATACGAAAGTGTTGTTAAGATTTTGTTATTCAATGATATTTTTCTTCTTTCATAACTAAATTATTGTGAGAAATGAGAACATGAATATTGACCATTAGATCTTGTTTGAATGGTCAATATTCAAGTATTAAATGCACTCACATGCACATCCAAAAAATGTGTATTTATTGCTTGAATCTTGACCATTCAAACAAGATCTAATGGTCAATATTCATGTTGTCATTTCTCACAATAAGCTAGTGTTCTCACTTGATATGTTTCCTATATATATATATATATATATATATATATATATATCGTGGTAGTTCAGAACTTCTGATGAAGTTCATTTATTTCGTCGTTCAGTTTTGTTTCTCCCTAGTTGATTGCTCTGTGGGGTTTTCATTCTGACAGTGGTTACAACTCCTCTCCAGGTACTTGACTATTCAGTTTGTTCGTTTCTTCTGGAAGAGGGAATCCAATCAAAAGGCTAAGATTCTGCGTGTAATGCTCTTTGTCTCTTCTAATTTTGTGTTTGTTTTAAAAAAATGGGGTTGGGTTAGGGTAATTATCCTTCGAAGGTTTTGCTTGCTTTCTCGGAATTTATTCTACAATGTAATTGTGATTGTTTATCTCAGAAAGTGGATTATCCTTTGGAACTGGATGTTTATGATCTTTGTTCTGACGAACTTCGTAAAAAATTGGAAGCTCCTAGACAGGTATCACTTTCTTTTGACATTTGAAAATCATATGGTTGTTTTTAATAAAAAGTTGTTTTCTCAGTAAAATGGTGTGGTAATATTCTCATTTGGACAATGATACCTACAGATCCTGAGAAATGAGGAAGGTAAAAAGCTTGGTCTGAAAGTGAATGAGAAAAACTCTGGCCACAAGGAGAATGATGTAAAAATGTCTGATGCTGAGGTAAAGAAACAACCAAACTTAACACCTTGTGTGATTTTTTATAAGCAACATCTTGTTTGATTGATATGCATTAATCGTGATTCCATTCCTTGATTGTCATGCTTTTTATTATGAAAAGTATGGAATAGGAATTGTATCACACGCTTCATTCCATACAGATTAGGAATGAGCGTCGAATCCCATTCCTCCCAATAGTGTTGGCATTGGGATTTTTTGCTCTATTGAATGATATGTAAATTTTTCCCCCCAAGCCTGCCCCATACAATGTTAAATTTTCCAAAAAGCACCACACGCACGCAATTGTTTTTTGATTTACTTTGATCGGGTGTGTCAAATAAATAAGCATAATTCTTTATGTTAGATCTTTTCATTAATACAGGGATCATCTAATGGGGGAGGTGAGCCATCTGTAGCTCCAATGGATGAAGGTAAAGCCTGCAATATTCTTCTACTTTTTTAATTTTCCTCGGCCAATCCTGTTCTAATGTTTACTCTCCATTCTCGTGTATAGGTGAAAAAGAAACACAAATGACTGGAATTTATGATTTGGTTGCTGTATTGACCCACAAGGGTAGAAGTGCTGATTCAGGACATTATGTAGGATGGGTCAAGCAAGAAAATGGTTGGTTCTTTGATACAGGATTTTGTTTGTAGTATCTGTGAGTTCAGTTTTACGTTAAGATGGGTGAACGTGGATCTATTCCTTCCATGTTTTAGATTCGCATTTGGCCTATCCTAATGTGAAATCAAACACACTTTGACCATTTGTCCTTGTCTCTCTGAAATAATGTTCATTTTATTGGTTACAGGAAAATGGATAGAGTTTGATGATGACAATCCTAGGCACAAAGTAGAAGAAGATATAACAAGATTATCCGGAGGAGGTAAGGATATACATAATGTGTGAACATGGATAATATAAAGATGGCTTAAATATGTTGTTGGAACCCTTAAAATATAAGGGATTGAATTTTCTGCCCTTGAAATATTTGTAGTTGGTTTTCGTCCTTGTTTTTTCTACTATTCTTTTTTAGTCTTTTCTCCTTGAAAGTTAAGGCGTAAACAAAGAAAGAGTAAAAAGATCAAAAGACAAAAAGGAAGAAGTCTACTCGGACTCTTAACATTGTTGTTTGTTGACCCCTTTAAGGGCTAATCGTCCACAGTGGCTTCATTTTATCGACATTGACCCGGTGGTAGCCCTTTCACCTTTGGCGACTTAACTCATTTATCATTATTCAGTATTAACCTTAAACTAGAGGATAGGTAGCCCTTTTTGTAGCCTAACCTCTCAATGAAAGCACTAATAGTTAAGATTTAAACACATTAGGAAATTTCAACCAAAAGACTAGTTTATTAGGTGGGAGAGCTTCATGACTTAAGTACCGTGATGAGTTTCGGATTTTACTTAGTATGGAACTCCCATGACTCCTAACTTAAATGTTCACATGCAGCTTGAATTTTCTTCCGTAAAAATGATTAAGCAGATTCTTTTTATTCAAGTCTTCACTGTTAGGAAATCACAATTCACAAGGAGGGTATCCATCCTTTTTTCCACTTCAAATTTGTTGTATATGATGGTGGTGATGATGATATATAACTTTTGTTATCTTTATTTCTAGGTGATTGGCATATGGCGTATATAATCATGTACAAGGCTCGAGTTGTGTCTGCGTAATTGCTAAGAGCCCATTTGATGTTTGTTCTACCTCAGATTCAATGGTTGTTAAAAAAAAAAAAATAGTCCTCCGGGACTCGTTTGTGTTGTACCCTTGAGGTTTGATGCATGTTAATGATTTATTTGTTGAAGTATTTTATTTTTTTGAGGATGTGTAAGGTTTTGAATCGGAAACAATCTCTTTCGTCGACTGAGCCCATAGGCAATTAAATTACGTTTATATCTTTGAAATCTAATAAGTAAAATATTAATTTATTCCCTGTAGTTATGTTTAATTTAGTCCTTTTAATTTTAAGCAAGTTTTAGATAAATTTAAGTAGTATATTACACAAATTAATCTTAACAAGGAAAAATGCTTATAAATTTTAGATAAATTTACTAGTATATTACACAAATTAGTCTCTGAATAATAGGGTTCTTTTATTTTTTTCTCCTTATAAACTTTTTGCTTGGATTTAGTCCTTCAAATTTAAGAAATGGTATTTTTTTACTCCGTAGAGCGTATTAAAGGGTTTCTGACCAAATGCGGCATAAAACTAATTTTTAACAAAATAATTATAGATAAATGAAGGACAAATTTACTCTTCTACCCCCACCTATCTTCCTCTCACACTATCTCGTCGCAAACTGCCCCTTGCCTCGCTCCTACCCTCTCTTCTCTCCTCTTTCTCCTATGCCTCTTCCTATTCACTGAAGGAATGAATGTATTCCGGAAAAATCACAGAAGGGGAAGCGCTATCTTGTATGAAAACTCTCATATATCCGGAATCCAGTGGCCATAAATAGAATGTGTTACATGGTTCGTAGTATGATTTGATATGTCGTACGGTTACATGGTAGGTAAGTTTTCTAGGTACATGAAATAGTATGTTATACTTTTTCGGTTTGCTTTTTTGGATCGAAATTCGCTTAGTATTGGTTTGGTGAGGTTAACTTTAAATAGCAAATAGCTGTAGCATATTACAAATAACTTTCATATGTTTAAAAAATAAGAAAAACACAGAAAAAATTCATAATTCAGAACAACAAACTATACTATTAATGCTAAGGACCGATTGTTTGTCTTGTTCAAATCTAGTATGTCATCTTCGTATTCTCTAAAGTCTAACCTACAAATGGGAAAGGTACTATGAGTGTTTGGGTCACAAACGATCCACGTTTAGGAACAGAAGTTTCAAAATGCGGAACGCAGGATAAATCACCGTACCATGTAACACTAAGTCACTAACACACTTCCACTTCTGCTTACTTGTCACAGTGGCCACACATCCCCGAGGATTTTCCTTCTCCCGTTATCAAAGATTTAAAAAAATACAAAACAGTTTCTTTCAGACACAAATCATGATTCATGAAACAGCGCAATAAGGTGGATTAGCAAGATATTCAAAACATAGCAGGGTGAAAAAATCAGAAAGTTTCCAAGTTCAAGTGAAGCACTTGTTAAGATCCTTTGATTCCTTCTTAATCTGAACTTCTAGTGGCAATAGTAATTGATTTGGATTAAACTGAACTGGGTCGTTAGAGCTTGCTTGAGGTGGTTTGTGCTGACTTGCTTTGTGTGATTCTTGGAAAAGGATTGAAGCATCTGTTGAAGAGCAAAGCTACTGTTATGTTAAGTTGTGACTTGTGACCATGGGAGCGGTGTGCGACGGGATTGGTTCTTAACGTTGTATTCGTTGACATACTCTTTGTCTATATTAATTGAATCCAAATCAATGGGTAAATCAATTTCCACTTCTAAATTCTCAGGATTCAACTTGACCTACACAATAAAAAACACACGAACGACTAAACAGAAATCCTTGTTTCAATAATAATAATTATAACAATTTTAAAAAGAAAAAACGCACCTCTTCGCACAAATCATCTAAGTCGTAGGGTCTCAAGGGAAATTGCAAAACGGATAACTAAATGCGAGAAACAAAAATTAGTCTCTAAGATTCAGAATTGAACAAGCAAAATTATGAGAAGTACCATACCTGAGCTTCTGCATCGATAGAAGGTGTGAAGAAAATGTCGATTGTATCATTAGCGCTATCTTCGTTCATAGGATCGTCTCGTACCAATTCATCTTCGGCCTCAGACTTGGGTTCAACGTCCATTTTGACGGTTCCGTTCGTTTCAGGCTTTGCTTGAGTGGACGCCGTTGCTTTGACGCCATGGTTTGGAGAATGATGAATGTGGTTCGGATTCAAGCTTGGGAGCAGGTTCCGATTTCGGTTTAGGTTTGAGTTTTGCTGATTTTGGCGCGAATTTGGAGACACGAGCAGGAAACTTGCTCGGCGCTTCTAGGTCGTCTAGGTCCATTTCCAAATGCGTGAAGTAAAGCACTTTTCCCTTTTAGTTTTTAATTGTTTTTTTGAGTAATGCATCACATTAGTCTAAACTTTACAAGAAAAGTCTACGCAGGTATGTAATTTTTGTGAAAGTTCATTTAAATCCTTGTTGTTGTCTAACATTTTTCAGTTAGGTCTCTGATGTTAATTACTTTTTTAATATCATTAATAGAAATTAAACGTGATACTTAACCTATTATGTTGAACAAAAGTCATTTTTTTAAAAAAAAACAAAAAACATAGTATTTAAAATTCAAATTAGTCCTGTGTTTGAATCAAATGTTCAAATCAATTTATATGTTTATTAATAAAAGTTCAAATTAATCTCTTTGTGTTTCCCTATAAAATATTTCTACTGTTAGTTTCTTAACATGTGTAATATTACACATGTTAGAAAAACTATTTCATTAATTAGAAGTAAAAATGAAAAATCATAATAAATACCTCAATTTTCTATGTTAAGAACTTATAAAAAATAACATTAACTATTTTTAAGGACTTATAATTAAGAATGAAGATAGTATTTTAATGAACTAACTTAATTTTGACAAGTTTCTTCTATCTCCAACTAAACATTTACTTTTTAAAAAATAAATAACACTTAGCGGAGAATTTAGCATTATTTAAACTTACTACTCCCTCCATTCCAAAACTATTGTCATTTTAACTATTTTACGCATATTAAAAAACTACTAATTACAACACAATTTTAATATAATTTACCTAAATTATCCCTATTAATTACTTACTTCACTTTATTTTATCTTACCACCTAAATAAATATTACTTGACTTTTTAATAAATTCTCACCTAAAAATAGAATGTAATTGGTGGATATTGGAGGTGATGAGAGAGGAGTTTTTAAGCTATGTATTGACTGTATAAAAATAGGTTTGAAAAGAAAAAATAACTGAACATTAAAATCTTAAAAATGATAATAATTTTAAAACAAATTTTGAAAGCTGGAATAACAATAATTTTGGAACGGGAGAATAACATTTAACAGATGTTGATTGCATTTATTAGACGATTATTAGACGAAGAAAGGTAAGCCGTATCTTCGTTCTTGTTCATTTATAGCAATCTTAGTCAAAGCTTTGATGTTCATCCATTGCCTTTGAAATGAAAAATTGGACGGTTCTGATTTCTCCTCATTATTCAACGTTTGACATCTTAAGAGCAATTGATCTTATGTCCTTGTTGTTCTTTGTGTGTAGGGTAGTTCGGTACAATCTTTTTGTGTATCATTACTCCTACGTACTAAATTTATCATGTAAAAATGAGATAAAAGTTAACGAATTAAATATTAATATATTAGTATATCAAATACGTGTACTCACAAATTATGTAATTATATCTCACATTTATAAATATGGTTCAATTGAGTCTTACACAGTGGAAAAACAAGTGAAATGCTGCAGCTCAAATTAAAATTCAGCCTGAAACCATGGTCTGTATACTGCGGAAAATAACAGTTGAATTGCTTTTCCTCTGTCTAAGTTTTTGACCAGGGATTTTTCTCCTTCTATTTGCCAATTTAATTTTAGTCAAATATAACCAAAATAAACTTACTGTACATCAAATCAAATAGTGATATAAGTTGTAGTGTTAGAAATACTCTTCACTTTGAATGAACACATTTTTATTTTCAAAAAATACTCTTCACTTTGAATGAACACAAATTCACGAAATAGTATTTCCTGCTTAGTTAAATCAAACTTAATTTCCACCTCAATTCACATAAATCAACTCCATACATGAATAATAATATTAATAATAATAACAATAATCTCTGGCCAAATTGACCCCACACATGTGCTGAAATGGTAACTTGGAGAACACACACAGTGGTCCATGTAATTAAACACATCATGGCAAGTGGACACCACTTGAAAATCAAAATGGTCACACTTCCATTAAAGAAGAGACATTTCTCAATCCACAAAACAGCAATCAATTCAATTTGGATTAATTAGTTATGGAAGCACATTATTTTTGCTACCCATTGACCAATAAATAAGTGAATTTTAGTTAGGTTCCACTGTGATTCATTAAACTTAATAAAATAATATAATTGGTTCTAAGTTCTACAAATATTTTAAAAGTTAAGTTTGACAGTTAATACTGGAGATTGTGAAAGGAAAGGAACAATGAAGAAAGAAATATTCTAATTTTTTTACACTATGAGTAACATCTTTTTTCTAATTTCTCTCAAATTAAATAAGAGAAGTTATATTATTATCCTTATTTTTCTTTTCTCCTAATTTTTTTCCTCTAGGCCAAACATATGGTTAATACAAAATACAAACAATTCATAGGGACTAAAAGCAAAAAATGGCAAAACCCAAGTTCACACTATCAAAGATCAGTCAAAACAATGCCCAAAATGGAAAGTTAAGAACAAATAAACAATTCAGTGTCAGCATTCCTATTTAAAAGGGTACAAACTATTTTTTTCTCAAAAAAAAAAGGATACAAACAATATTATATACTATTTAACTTCAAACCGTGTACTTCAGATTTCTTCATATCATCCCCCTACATTCCCTTTATATATCTCAACAACAACTAGTCATGTGGAGTAGAATTTTCACATATCACTCTATAGGGTGCTTCAAATTTCATAATAAACATTCAGATACCTCCACACTAACCCCACAAAAAATTACATCCTCTTCATTTCCAAATTCTAACATCAATAAATTGAAGAACACCGATCTAGTCATCTAGCAATATATATAAGTATAAATATAATCTAATTAGGGGGAAAAAACCTTCACCTTGAAGATGCAACTTCTTGAAACTTGTCTTCTCTACTGAATTTCGTCTGAGTTTCGTCGGCTTTGCACCACCTAAACTTGGAATAAATAGTTGAGATCGTGTTTGATTCGTGAATGAATTGATTTAAGATAAATAACTCAGATTTAAAAATGATTCAATCCATAGACAATCAACTATTTGCAGCTCAGCAGAGAAACTGAATCAGTGTTCTTGTGTATGATCCTCCATAGGCACGAACAAATAACTTAATTCCTTGCACAATCATAATGTATTGAGTATAAATATAAGAAGAATCAGCATGATTGAGAAGCTAGATTAAGCTTTAAAGGCTCAGTTTTTTTACTTTTACTGATAGCTTGAGCTAGGTGTGTATATTGCAAGATCAGACCAACCATGGCTACTACTACCATTCCAAATGCTTGAATCCCCATGTTGCAAACCCAAAAATCCCTCTGATCCCCCATTACTCTGCATCTCCATACCCGGGTTTCTACCCGAACCCGAATTCTGAACCGGGTCACAACTAAGAGTCTCACCGAATTCACCCATTTGAACCATTTTCAGACTCGACCCACTTGAATTCAGACCCTCCAAGAGGTTCCCAAAATGCCCATTTGACGCCAGAAGGGAACTGAAGCTACCACCAATATTCATAACCCTCTGGTCTTGATCAACCGGGTTAGTGCGAACACGGGTCGGGTCGGGATCCGGGGCTGCAGGGGAGGAGGATGAAGAAGCAGAGCGTTTGGAAGTTGAAGAGCGTTTTGTGCTCTTTCTGGTTCCACCCCCAACTGGGATGTTCCTCAAGGCGCCACCTTTAGTCCAATACCTTCTGCAATTCTTGCAAAAATGGCGTGGCTGTGAGAGGTTGTAGTTGTTGTAGTAGCAGAATTTGGTGTTTGTAGAATCACAACGTGGACATTTAAGTTGTTCTTGTTCAGGAAAATAGGATTTCATGGGTTGGAATGATGTTGGGTCTTGCATCCTTCAATGAAAACTTGAATATTTTAAGAAGAGGGGAAATGGGTTTGATTGATTTGGCAATAAAGTTCAAATCTTTTAGGTTTCCAGGATATGGGTAGTAAGATACAAATTGAGATTCAAAAAAATGGTTTGAAGATGTGAAGTGGCAAAAAGGAACAAGAACAACCACCACTAAGAAGCAGAAAGTAGAAAGAGGACAAAAAGTTGGGAAAAAACAGAACAAAACCACACAAAAAGATGAAGTTATCAATAATCCAGAAGCAATTGCATAGTTTTTTTTCTCTTTTCAGAAATTACTCATGCTTGATAGACACACAAAAAAATGTTACAAGATCATGGACAAGTACCAAATGCAGAGTGATTGATATTGATCTTCGAAGATGGAAAACCTCTATTCTAAACTATGGTTGGATTTCTATGGTAATATGGAGGATGATAACACTGAAAAAACCACAAAAATGATGAGATGAATGTATTGAAACTGGGTTGAAGAGGAAATAGATGTATATATATATATATATATATAGGATTGAAAGAGGGAAATGATATTTGGGAGAGTGTGTGAAAATGATGATGAAGAGAAGAAAATGAAGGATGAGCTAAGCTTAGCTATCTATCACTCAGTATATTGATTTATCCGCGTGGAAGTGACCACAAAGCACAAATTCAGACTTCAAATAGAATCACAATTCTGCCTTCTCTCTGTTACTATTCACGATAATTATTCACCGGAATTTGGCACTCTGAGATGTCCAAATGCATATTAACACTCTATTTTCTTTGGGGTGAAAATAGAAGAAAAGAAAATAAAAAGAGAGAAAGTGAGTAGAAAATATAATTTTTTTTGTTTAATTCGTGAGAGAAAATATGAAAAAAATGTCAAATTAAGTATGAGTCCCATTAAAAAAAATTTTCTCTCCAAAATAGAGAGAAAGTTGATGTTGTAAAAGTGAATGTCTACTATTCATGGATCTCACACCTATTTTCTTTCATCTTTCTCTCCATTTTCACTCAAACTAAACATACTTATTTTTTTTTATCTTTCTCTCACTTTTCTCCCCTCCCTACTTTCTTTCTTTACACTTTCTTTCTTCACATTTTCTCTCTTCAAACCAAATAAAAGATAACTCCAAAACTAACTAGGCTCGACTTGGTTTGTAAATCAATTGAGTTATTAAAATATTAGCTCAACAAAATTTGATTATTAAGAGATAACTTTACTCATTTAATTCGAAAAAAATTGTGAGTCTAGTAGGATTGATGTGGATTGGTTCGCAAGCCATAATCCTTTTTGAAATTATTATTGTTATTATTATTATGTGTGAATTTTGTAGATTTTAGAGTAGAGACATAAATATGTAAATTTTCATATATGAAATTATAATTATAATGTGAATTTTTATGAATTATAGTTTTATAGTGGTGGTGTTGCATTTTTATTTTTTTTTTGGTTTTTTCCCATAATTTTTTGTCTTTATGGAATTTTAAAGATTTTCTTTTAGAATTTTTATTTTTTTTAATATTTAAGCGAGCCGGTTTGTTTAACTTACTAGCTTGTGCGAGTTGAGTCGAGTTATATATTTCTTAGTTCAAAAAAAAATCTAGTCGAGTTAAGCTGCTCCTCTTTTTGGTTAAATCGCAGAGCTCGTTCTGATAACTCTACCTCTTTTTATAAGTTTTTTTTTTGTCAAAAATATTAATTTAGAGTCCGTTTGTTTATACTCTTATTGCAAATAAAAATATTTTTGGAGGAAGTACGAATTTCTTTCTTCCAACATATTTGCGTTGCGATCTAAAATCACTATTAATAAAAATACTTTTAGCGATTTCTAACTAAAACCTAAACAAACTTGTTAACAAATGAAAAAGGAGAAATTTTTAGTAGGATCAAGTTGTTGGAAATAAGTTTGCTTTTAATGTCATTAGAAGAAGAATAAGAGAGTTCAATAGTTTCTGCTATATAATCTAGGTCGAAGATGTGATCACTATCATCAGAAGAAATAGACGAAAGAGAAAATAATGGCGATTCTTGACTTAGTGAACCTTCACTAGTTGGGGGGAAAGTAGAGTAACGAGGTCAAGAAGTGAAATGAACTGTTGTCTTACTAGAAATTTGATAGAATTCAAGGATTCAGAAGGAATGAGAGAATTCAAGAGATCTTGAATTACTGGAGGAAGAACAAAATCAACATTTCTATTACCACTACTTATATACTTAGAATTGGATCTTCCTATGAAGTTTCTAAACATATTGACCCTAGGGTTTAAGAAATTTGGTTATAGTAAAGTAATAGAATAATTAAAGAGCAAAAATCAAGAGAGGAAATTGTAGTTTTTAGATTCACACAAGTCAAGGGAAGAAGGAAAATACTTGGAGAAGTTTGCAACAAAGATAGACAAAAGGATTTACAAGAATGCATAGAAATAGAAATTGGTTTCTGAAAGCACGAAGGAAATAAGATAGAAACCTACCAAGAGGAAGAAGGAGGAGCATGTTTGTGATTGTAGAATTAGAGAGAAGTTATGAAATGATGGTTAAAGAAGAGGGAGAGAATGAAAAAGGTTTCACTTTGAAAGAGCAAGGGTGGAAGAATGAGGAAGAAGAAAAGTTTTTGCCCTAAAAGAAAGTTATTTTTAAATTTCGAACGGAAGAGAAAAAGGCAAAACCACATTTATGAGGTAGACCCCACGAAATGACTCATGATCAGGGGCACAATTTGCGAAGTAGGTGTTGTTAATCCTATGGCGACACATGGACAAAATGTCATATGAAAAGACAAGCAAGGGAAACTCGAGATAGTATTTTGAGTAACAGAATTTAAACTCGACAATCCAATACATTGGATTACTAACTTGGGGGAAACTGATATGGATCATGTTAACAACCATAAGATGTAAGGACTTGCACCCTAGACTAACGTCATAAGGTATAAAGCAACATGGACATATAGCAACATAGCAATATATCAAGATGGTTATTTAAGAGACAACTGTCAAAGATGGGGACCACCTCTAATAATAATGGGCTACCTAGGGATCTAGGCCTTGGGCCCAAATCCAATAAAGCATGAAATTCTAAACCTAATGACTCCACTATAAATAGAATAATGAGTGATCAAATAAGGTAAGCACACATTATCTGCCGCATTTACTGCTAGGTCACAATACTCACTTTTACATCAGAGTCTCTTTTGCGGGTATCCACCCATGTGGACTCTGTCAACACTCTGTAGAGGTTGTCACCTAAAAAGAAGACCTAGTACGAGACATGGTCCTACATGTTGTCAGGTTCCCTCACAACATTAATTATTATAGATTGTGATAACAGCCATAAGATGTAAGGACTCACACCTTAGACTTAACGTAAAGCAACATGGACATATAGCGACATAGCAATATAGCTAGATAGTTATTCAAGATATGGGCGTCAAAGACGGGGACCACCTATGATAATAATAATTAGGTACCTAGGAATTTGGGCATTGGGCTCAAATCCAATAAAGCACCAAAATCCTAAACCTAATAACTGCACTACAAATAGAATAATAAGTGACCAAATACGGTAAATACACATTCTCTACTGCATTTACTATTAGGTTAGAATACTCACTTTAGCATTAAAGTCTCTTTTGCAAGTACTCATCCCTATGGACTATGTTAATACTTTCTAGAGGCTGTCATCTAAAGAGAAAACATAGTACGAGTTCTGGTCCTATATGTTGTCGTGAGGTTCCCTTACAACAATAATTGTTATGGACCGTGGTAACAACCATAAGATGTAAGGACTTGCACCCTAGACTTAACGACATGATGATTTAGTGACATGAAGGCTTCGCGACATAAGGGATAAGCGACATAGACATATAACGACATAGCAGTATAGTGAGATGGTTATTCAAGAGACAGCCGTCAAAGATGGGAACCACCTATGATAATAATTGGGTACCTAGTGATTTGGGTCTTGGTCCAAAATCCAATAAATCACGAAACCCTAAACTTAATGACTCCACTTTAAATAAAATAATGAGTGATCAAATAAGGTAAGTGCACATTCTTTGCTGCATTTATTGCTAGATTAGAATACTCACTTAAACATCAAAGTTTCTTTTGCAAGTACTTACCCCTGTGGACTCTATCGACAATGTCTAGAGCCTGTCACCTAAAGAGAATACCTAGTACAAGTCGTGGTCCTACATGTTGTCAGGTTCCTTTACGACACAAACCAAACCTAACAAATAATTTGGAGTTTGATTTGGTTCGATTAATTCGATTCAATTCTATTAATTATAAGGTTTGTAATAATATACTTAGAGTGTGTCTATTACTGCTTTAATTTATTTGTAATCACTTTTAAAAGTATTTTTAATTTAAAATATAATTTTAACCAATGATAATAGACACATTAGAGTAATAATAGATCCACCAACAAATACTTATATATCTTTGTGTTGATAATACACCTTAATAGATTTTTAATTTCATGATAAGTTTAATCATTGTGTACGATTTGATTTTGTTCGGTTCGGTTTTAAACACTGCAACCAAAATTTGAACCATATCTCACAAAAAAAAAAAACAAGTTAGTTTTTGCATTTTTTTGATTTTTCGGTTATCAATTTTTTCATTTCTTTCCGCCATAGAATAATCACTTACGTTATTATGTAAAGCCACTATAATGAACGAGAACATATATATATATGAATGTGTAGTACATGTTTCAATCCCAGATGCTTTTAATTTTCTTGTAAAAAAAAAGAGTAATCACTCATGTTTTATACCATAACCGAAAGTGCAAAAGTATTAATAAAAAATGAAGAGATAGACACACTCTATACTCAAGGGAATTATGGTACAATAGCAACAAAAATTCCTACTCTAATAAACAAATCAACACTTTTTATTAATTAAGATCTATAATTTGTCTTACATAAGGTTAGTTTCTGGTTTATTGCATAAGGTTTAGTTTGTTAGAATTGCATGTCTTTGTCAAAATAATTAACTTAATTAATCCACCAACCACAAAGGACAACTATCAACTAATAATATGGAGTAATCAATCTTAAAATGACTAATAGTCTTAAATATTAATCGAACACAATAAATAAAAAGTACTACTATCTTATTGTCCAAGCTTGAGCTGAGCCGAGCGGAGGCGGAGCTTAAGATTTAGCCGCCGACAAAAGGGGGGCCACGGCAGAAATTAAGCTCTTTCCTCGCGTGCGAACAAAGCAAGAGGAGGCATCATTGGGTTTCAACGGAAAATCAGAACCGTTGAATATTGGAAAAGGCAGGGAATCTGGGACGTCAATGCGTGAAGAACAGGGAATGATGATCATGTCCTTGGCGTTGCGTTGAGTTACCGTCACCCAACCACACCGTGGCTAGTGTCACCCGCAACACGTGGCGGAACCCCCACGAGGGATAATAGAAGCACACTGAGTGGGAAAACTAATAGGAGTAGTACTTATGCTTCAGTGACAGCTAAGATACTATTCTTTGATCTTATGAGAAAGGTTTTTGTCATTTTGTAATGATCATCATTATTACGTGGCTAACTGCCTTTCGTTGGACTTTCCAAAAGATATATATATATTTGACTCTCCTCTCAATTCACATGTAAAAGGTGAAGCATCACATCTTTTTTAAATGAAAAATGCTACTATATGTTTTTACTAATTATTCTTACAAACTTTTTTACCAACTTATTAATTTTGATAATTATTATTTATTATTTTAAATAGTAATAATTATTTAATATTTAATGAATGATAGATGATAATTATTAAAATTAAATGAATAAAATAATTTATAGGAATAATTAGTAAGAAAATATTACATTTCTCTTTATAAATTAATTACACCACCTATTTTTTTTAAAGAAAAAAATTCTCAACTAGGCTTCAGAACTTACAAGGATATAAGAATTCGGTTAGTTTAATTATACCACACAATTAACCTCACACGAGTTCTAGTATGTATGCAAAACTGGATTCTAGAATTCAGTTATAACTGGATTCTAATATCTAGTTAGTTTTATCATATTAATAACTATATTTTTGCATCTTTCCACTACATTTTGTCATTATTTTATTTTATATACACTCTCACAATATTAGAGTTAGTTTGTTTAAACATAAAAATAAGTGGTTTCGAAGACAAGTAGAAAATCAATTAGTTTTTAATTGATTATAATGAAAATCATAAGTTATTTAAGTTTGGTTATAATAAGAATAATTATTTTTTAAATATGAAAAGCAACTCAAAGTAACTTATTAAAATAAGAACGCAAAAATCTGATTATTTTCTACTTCTAATTATTTTAACAAGTACAAACAAATATGTTAAAAATTTATAAAAGTATTTTTTTATTAAAAGAACTTTTTAATAAGCACAAAAAAACGGATTACTAATCTCACTTCCAACAACAAAATTATCATTCATTTTTATTTGTGTGAAGATTGAAACTCAATCTAGAATAAGTTTCCACTCTTGCAAATTTTTTCAGAAGTTGCAGGTGCGGAATAAATAAGCATGATGAATGGCAAGCGATTTGGTGTTGTACCTTGTGGTCGATTTGGTTTGCTCGAAACAACTGCATCTTCAAAAACAAGGTAATTGTGATGGACGACTTATTGGACATAATTAGCATTTGTTCTTGGTTTTGGATTTTCGCTGCCAAAGGAGTTTCTGCATCTTCTTCAGCTGCTTGGTCCATGAATTTCCCAGCTTGTTTGTTACATTCTTGAAGATTTTTTCTCTGGGTGTCTGCTCAACAATTAGGATTTGCTAATTCAAATCTCTAGCGACTTCTTTTTTTTATATACGTACATATTGTTGCACTTTGAGTCCATTTGAGGGAGTCTTTGTATTCGACTAATATTGTCAGTAAGCGGGAAGTTATTCATATTCTTTTTGCTTGGGACCTTATTTTTTTTTTGTTCTGACCTGTGATTCTTTCATATGAACTAACTACCATTGTTTTTTTGTATTTATTTAAATACTTTTAGTACTCTTTTTAATATATATTATTTAGCCTTTCAAAAAAATAAGCATGATGAAGCGTAATCCATCCAATTAATTTTCATTCGTGTCCAAGCACACATGCGTACAGCTCAGCTGGGTAGAGATCATTTGTGCATTTATTTAACTTGAATTGTAACATTATAATTAACATTGTTTGCGTTTAATTATTATTGTAACTTTGCAAAGTTAAGAGCGTAATTAATGGTGCTAATTACATGACAGATAGAGATCGAGGATTAGAGGAATAATAATGTTAAGTTGTTAATTACACATACATATATACTCCTACAATTGTGCACACGTCACTTTACATTGATAGTTTTTATAGTCTAATTTATTAATTCATTAATTGTAAAATAAACATAATTGAAATGATAGTAATGAGTTATTCTTTCTTCTTCTTTTTTTTTTTTTTTGTTTTTTTGAATTTGGATCATCTGCTACCTTAATATTGTACTCCTTTTCCAACTTAATAATCTTGATTATTCATCACACTAGTATTTTTATATCTCAATTGTTGTGTGAAGAATAAATAATGGTTAGGATCTTGCCGGAATTGGCTAGACAAGGCATATTGCTGGAGAGTATTCATTCGTGATTTCTGTGATCTGAGTGATGAGAAAAGTTGTGTCTTTTTTATTTAGATTTTTTCACCTCAAAAAATTAATTTCATTCTTATTTTGAATCTTACCCTAAATTTAATGATAGCTAAAAATGTTTATTCTTATTGACTTATTGTCTGTAAAATTAATTTTGCTTAAAGTAAAAGCTTAAACAACACTACCCTAGTAAAATTATAGTGTGAACCATCAATCAAAACAAGAGAAGAAATTAATAAATTAAAGAGAGAAGTACCACCTCGATTTTTTTTGGTTTTGAGGATAGTTTTTTTGTTGTGGATATATCCCGTGACTCCCCCACGAAATTAGATCCATTATCTATTATGCCTTAGATCTCGAGTCTCAACATTTAAGAAAAAGGTTTATTTCGTGTGATTTTCATTGAATGGTAACTCCGACTAGAAAATAGTTATAAGAACCACATGAGATAGCTATATATCACATAGGGATTCATGCTAGGTTTGAATCCCATAATGCTGATGTGTCACCCTAAAGTGAAAGTTATAAATAGAGAAGTCAGAGATTATGTGCTCCCTTTGACTTGAACTTCAGAGAGTCTATGCAAGTGAACCATATCACCATCAAAGTTGTTGCCTTGGAGTAGGAATATACTTGTATGTTTGGAAAAATGTTGGATTGGAGCAGAATTGATTTTGAAGAGTTAAAATTATTTTGATTAATAAATGAGTTGTTTGTTTTTGCGTTGAGAAAAGTTAAAATTGATTTTGGATTGTTAAAATTGATTTTGGATTGTTAAAATTGATTTTGATTGAAGTAAAGTTAAACTTGCTTTTACATTGGGTTGAAAACTTTACAGTGTATTTTTACTCTAAATTTGCTTTTGAGAAAAAAATCTTCAAACATAAATCACGTTACTTTAAAATCAATTTTATACGAAATCAATTATATAAAATCACGTTGATCCAAAATCAATTATACTAACACTAAACCAAACACACATTACACCGTTGGATGTGAAGATTGTGAATTTGTGATGCGCTTGGGCCAACCTCTGACTCAAACGCATCAGTTTTATATTTGTCTTTGTCTTGCATGAGATTTTATACTAGTTCTTGAGATTATTGTTTATTATTATTTTTTAATTGCTTATGTTATTTTATAATTATCGCCGTTGAAGCTTTGGACTAAATTGAATTTTTTTTTGAAAAATACATAACTAAATTAAACTTTTAATAGTAAACATAAATACCTATTTGAATTTTATTTAAAATCTTAGAGATCAATGTAAATTAAAGTTAATTGTATTAATCATAAATTAAATTAGTTTAGCATTAAAGATTAAAACTAATAATCAACTTCAATCTCATAAATTAATGTAAAGACTTATTTAAATTATCACCAAAGATTTTTTCGTAATGATATAGATACATTACAATCAAGAAAAAAATGATAATATTGAAAAAATTAAAGAAAATTAATTTTCTACCTAGGTATTCAAATTAAATTAATTTAAACTACATACACAATCTTAAAAACTAAATTAATAAATTAGATAAACAGAAGACAATGTTATGATATGTGATGATGATGTGGGAAGAGAGAGTGAGAGTGACACTAGCAGCGTGTGCTTGAGAGTCATGTCCCTGTCCTTCCGATCCCCCGTTCAACACGCCACCAGACATCATGCGCTGCCCCTATCTATATAATCTCTTCTTTAGGGTTAGGGTTCCACTCTTCTATTTTCATTTTCACCCTTTATTTATTACATAAACTCATTGAATTTCCTTTGTGTGCAGCTTCTGCTTTTGAAGTATTTGGATTTTCATTAATTAAACTAGAATTTAAATCAAATTAATGTTTTTCAATAAAATAAAATTTATTTCCCCCAAAAGACATGTCATTATTACATAAAGATAAAATCAGATGGAATATATAATTGGTATCTCAATCCATGGACATTAAAATTAATGGGAGTATATATTCCATTCCTAGTATGCATACTATCAAGAATCAAGATGTCCTTAATTTTCAAAAAAGGACAATTTAAAGGGAGAACCAAATTCCTCTATCAATTCTCTATTAAATACAACAAGCAACACATTCCGTAATGCATTTTGCCGACATACAACAAAATCATTATATAGTTTCCTAGATATTCACTACTTATTTTTTATTTATTCGCCTACTCGAGGATAAAATAAGTTTATTAAAAAAATATAATTATTATTTTTTATTTTTTTAAAAATAATTTTTAAACTTTCTATATTACCTTTTATTGTTTATTATGTTATTACTTAGTAAAACATTAATTAGTATTTAAGGTAAATGATGTTTGGTGTCCTAAGGGCACTATTTAAGAACCGAAATATAGTAAAAAGATATTGGAATGTGTAGTTTTTTGTATTTCCGAGGGACAGAACAATGTGCTTTTGTGATTATTTTTCTAATTCTAATAACTTTATCTAGTGCCCTTAAGTCACATATCAAGACCCACTATTCAATCAAACAAAAGAATAGAATAGATAAAAGCGCAATTAGTATTACCTTGAAAACACACGTAATCAAAAAAATAGAAATAATTGTTTTTTCTCTGGACAAATAAGAAAAAATAGAGTTTTTTCCTCCCAAAGTATTCTCTAGTCGACATTAAAAACATCAACAAAATTAGTATAATCTTTTTAAACAAAGTCTTTTATATGCACACAATCAAAATATGAACCCTCCGTCAACATTCGACTATCTACGAAATTTACCAAATTTATTGGTTATTAATTAGTGCTTTAAAATAGCCTTTTATGTAGCGCAAATATAAGTTAATTTTAGTTATTATTAATTTTTTTAATAGGCATTTTAGTTATTAATTATACTTTCCATGGAATCCAAAAACGAAAAAGACTTCCTCTCCAAATTCATAAATGTGTCACTTCAAACTTCAACGTATAAATAACCCATTATTTATGTTAAAAGAAAGAGAAATGACACTAATAAAAATAAATAAATAAATAATAATACCTTTAACTATTGCTACCTCCTTTTCAAAATATTAGTCACTTTAAACTAATGTATAAATAATAAAAAAGTATTTATTATTCTATAATTTAGAAAAGTTAATATTAACAAGACAATATTATCTTGCACTTAAAAGTTGAAACTATCAATAATATTATTCTTTATTAATGACCATAAAAGAAAGATAGATTTTAAAAAATAGCAATAAGTATTATCTTAGTACCATAAAATGACAAATATTTTAGAATAAATATTTTTGATAAAAGTAACAAATATTTCCGAACGGAAGAAAATATTTATCAATATAACACAATTTCATTCAATTTAAAAAAAGAAATTAGTTTAACAGAGTTGTAGGTTGTATTGATAGAAAAATGGATGTGGTTAAAGGCATCACACCTCTTTTTCGCTTTTTATAAAAATAACAAAAATGACCTCTTCAAATAAAAATGTGATCCAAAAAATTTTCAGATCTATTTATCTAAAAATATATAAGATTAACCATTTGAATTGGTTGTCACTTCCTCACCACACATATTTCACACCCCATCACACGTCCCTTTTCTTTTCTAAATTTGTCCAGAATTTAAGCATCTATAAACTACAGATTTTAAAAGTCTGAGCAAATAGTCACCAACACCAGTCGCTCGAATTCTCCGAATCCATTTTCTCACGGATTTTCAAAATCCATTAATTCACCAACATTGAATTTGAACTACAGATTCGTAGTTCACAGATTTTCAGAGTATGTCCTCTCACGAATTTTTAAAATCTATTAGTTCATGAACACTGAATCTAAACTACAGATTCTCAGAATCCGTAGTTCACATATTCTCAAAATCAGAGCAAAATGACATTCTTAAAATCCGATTTTTTAAGTGTAGCGAACACTATCTTCCTTGGATTCTCAAAATCCGAGCGAGTGGTAAATTTAAAAAAAAAATCGTGCGATGAGATGTGAAATATGTGTAATGGAGAAGTGGTGGCCATTTGAATTTTGAAGTTCCAGCAAAAATAATCCAATATATTTCTGCATTTATTGTGTTTTTCATGCTGTGGCCCAAATTGCATCGTGGTTATAAATTGGTCACTATACAGTCATTTTATTTTCAGATTCAGTGTACTAGACCCAAAAAGAAAAAGACCATTATCTTTTCCTTAGACGGAACGCATGCTTCCATTATTACGAAAAATATCATCCATTTAACCATTTTAGTTTTATGCACAAATTTTATACAAAACATAAGGCAGACACTATCCACGCCACATATCACCAAACACACCACACGAAAAGGTCAAGTAGAATCAATACACAATGATAGACGAGATTTCAATAGCCTTACTTCTATCAAGAAAGAATTAATCCAAATCCATTAGTTGTGATAAGGGACAGCTAGGAAAACAATAATGAAAAGAAAAAAGGAAAAAAAGCAAAATTTGATGGCAGAAAGTGAAACAAATCAGTTTATCCTACATCATAGCAACCTAAAATTATTAATTCCTTTTGACATTTTACACACAAATGAAACTTCCAAGGCATAGACATAGTTAAATTTCCCAACACAGAAATAAACAATGAAAAAATGATACTGCTCCATCCATCCATCCATCCATCCCACAAGACATATCTATCTGGGCAGAAAGATAAAAGAACTACATTGTTATCTTTTTTGTTATCCTAGTGGCAGATATTGAACAGCCTTTAGTATCTGTTGTAGGAGAGCTACAATCACATTTTTCTTCTTCATTTGCAAGGCAAACACAATATGAACCATCATTGAATGCACCTTCTCTTTTTTATAGAAAAAGATACAGAATGATTAAGGGGAAAAGAATATTAGGGTTGGAAGGAGGAAAATTGTAAAAAAGAAAAAAGGATGCTGCCCATCCAGAAACAAAATAAGGTCTGCCTACCCCAGGAATTTTGAAACAGCCACTTCTGGAAGATTTTTTGAAGGGCACTTTTGCATTGAGAGAGAGAGAGTTAATGTAGCCTCCAATTCAATGGTTGATAAGAAGACAACAAAAGCCTTCACCAAAAACAGGTTTCACCAAGCAAATACATGTTTTTTTCTTCCAATCATCCTTCTTTCCTTAAGCATAGTACATGTATAAGCTATTTGCAGCAGCACAAGCGATTGAATTTTCTGTAGGGTGCCACGCTAAGTGCAACAGCTTTGTTGTGAAATCAAAAGAATTCCCATTCGCGTCAACACCGGTGCTATCAGCTCCTGTTCAAGATTTTACCAAAATAATGGAGGTCTTCATATACTAAGTAATAACAACAGCATGAAAATTTACAAAATTGTCACCTTGTTTCTTGTTTCTTTTTTCCTGAAATTCGTTTTGCAAACAATGGAAACAGAATTTTCCTGTTTCTAGTGTTCTCTAAACAAGGTTCAGGAAACAGAACAGAAACCACGGCAATCTTGTAATTATTTATGAAAATGGAAACTGAACACGCCCTCAAGATTGACAAGGTAGTTGAATAGAAAACTGACCACGTCTTACAACTCTTGTTATACTGTTTCCCAGCGATCTAGAAGGCCTTGAAGGGGTTGGAACTTGTCGTCTGAGGAAATTCCAAAAAACAAAAAAAATCTCGTAAATGCAACACTGCCTTTACAAAACCGCAATTAGTGTTAGAGCTTCACATACAAAATTACCTCATCGGATTCTTACTGGCTTCCAAAGTCGTAGCTTCAGTGCTTCCCGGGGCACAGCCAAACACGCGGAATAGATTGCTGGCATCAAATGAAACAAAATAGTAAGATGCAGGTTCAATAATTGCAGAACTACGTGTAGGTTCAGTTTAAAATCAGACACCTGTAAGAACCAGTTGAAACTCGCAATCCATCGCCGCTCAGACAACACTCAAACTTGTCAAAAATTGAATCGTTTTCATATAAATCACAAAGCTGCAAGTTAAAAAAAGACAGAAAGAAATCATGACTCAATAAAGACACAGAAATTCAATGCTCATTATTTGCCAAACAGAGGAATCTAACCTTTGGCCTTAAATACTCATGAACCTGGAATGTTGCAACTGGGCCAGAATCCATATTGATGTCCCATAACTGGTAAAAAGGTAAAAAAGTTAAGAAGAAACTTGGGGAATTTAGAGCATCCCAAGCAGAATGTATCCAAATAAAGCAAAAAGAAATCAATGAGATAGCATATTCTACCTATCCAAAACCATCAAATGCCCAAAGAAAGAGTTATAAATTAAATAATTGAATAAAGGTTGGCTGATGGGATACAACAACCAATAATGGATTTTATCAGATGATAATCTTTCAATGAATCCAGTTGAACTCAAGATCACTTTCACCCAAATGCATTGTTTGGATGAGGAGAGAAAATAGGAAAGAAAGAAAATAGAAGAGAAGAGGAAGCAGAGGAAAAAATGGTGCAAAATTTTTTTTACAACACTATGTTTTTAAATATAAGCAATTAAGCAAATTTAACCAGCTCCACTACATTTAATGAAAATATTACAGAAGGTACCCTCCATTTAATTTAATCATTCATTTATTGTGGTTGTTTTCAAGAAGAGAGATTAACATGGTAAAAGGTATTTTAGGAAAACAAATTGTTTGGTGAAATCAAGAAAATTGAACGAGGCTAACTTACTTCTTTAATGAACGTAAAGTAATTATTGTTTTTTTTTCCCTTATATTTGAAAACAAAAGGAGTATGACAGATAAGAGGGAGCGAAGAGAGTTTTCCAAACCAGATGAAAGTTCTCAAAAGTCTCAACGTTTTCTTCTTAGCCTGTTTTATATGCTAATAAACGCCCGCTAAACAAAAATCTTAATCGCAGAGACCAAACACCCATATGTCTAATGGAAAAAAAAAATGAAATATCTCCATCCAAAACAATCAGAAAGGCTTTGATGACAGAAACATGTGAATTTCAAAATAATAATGCTTTCAAACCTTTAGAGTCATGTAATCACGACTAAGTATATATCTTCCACCCTTTCCAAATTTTATGTCAGAGATAGAAGCAATAATCTCCGTGAAAAATGATCTTGAGCCAGGGGCCTCCTGTTCCTCAAATCTGTGCAAAAAGTAATCATCTGTGAGTCTACCAAGCATTAGAAATTACATAAATCTATACATAAATAGGCTTCAGGAAAAAAATAAAAAAAAATTTAAAAGCAAACATTTTGATTGCCCCTGCCAAGAAGGAAACAAATCATCTACTTCCTTTTGATTTGCCCAACTATCTCAAAAATCGTTTAGTATATGTTTGGTCGTGAATGGATGTTCATCAGCCTCTCCACCGGGATTTTGTGAGCAAAAATTATGTTTTGTTTTTTTTTAACCAAAATCAAGTTTGGCCTTAAAATAAAGCTCGAGTAAAAGAGATAAAGTGTTGTTTTTACGTTGAGGTTCAAATTTTCACTGAAATTTACTAAAAACTTGCTTTTGAGACAAAAGTTTCCAAACATAAATACTTCACATCAAATTCTTTTTTTTGACCAAAATCAATTCTACAAACGCTCATCTAGACACACACTTAGAAGGAAAATAAATAAGATAAGAAAATAAGTAAAAGATAAGCTTACAGCTTGGCATGAGAATCACACAAGGCTGACTGTCGCAAGTCAACAAGACGAATTGAACCCTTTGAACTGCTATATGCCAATGTATTACAATGTGTAGGGTGAAATTCAGCTGACGTTATAACCTCTGCAATAATAACATGTAAAGGTCAAGCCTCAACCATCTATATCAAGAAAGTTTCGAACCAAAATATATTAGGAATTAGAAATAAGAAAACAATTTAAACCTCATTCAACCCTTCTGGCACCTCAACTCAATGCCTTAGGCACACCATTCTGGCACCTTTTCCTACAATGCTTAGAAGTAGGATGGAATCTTCATATTTTTTTCAGTTTAGGATTCAATTTCTCATTCTGATAGGATTAATTTATAGGTCTATTCAAACAATTGCAATGCTTTCTCTCAAACAGGGGATAAGACTACGGAAGCACATTACAATCTGCCAAAGTGTGAGTATCATTACAAATTGTCCCCATCAAAGCCTAGTTGATTCTCACTTCAATTTTTCCAGAAACCCATCAAACTCCAAAAACTAACACTGGCATATAATTTTTGCAGCAACCGAACAGCAATCAAACAATAAAAAAATCCAGAAACAGAGATGAGACTGGAAAGATTTAAACATGCAAAATGAAATTCATCAGATAACTACAACTTGTGTGGAGAGTGGAGTTACCACTTCATTAATAAGATAAAGTATACCAAATTGCAGCAGCATAGTGAAATTTCAGCAAACCATAAAAATATAACAGCTAAAGCTTACCAGTCAGATCCTCCATATTTGCAGGCTTTACATCAACAATGTTAAAACTTTGATTGCTAATTTCCAGGTTCCAAAGATTTATTCGCAAATCATCAGCTGATATGAAAGTTTCTCCATCACTAGAAGACATTTGAAACATATCACCATCAAAATTAGATCAGATATCCAAAAACCTTGCAAGACAACAAACAAACAACGCAAAAAATATGCAGACATGAAACAACACTTAAGAAGAAAAGTAGTCAACGTTATCATAAACCATGAGACATCAGGGTTTCTCGACTCCACCCAAAATTTATGATATAAAGATATGGTAAAGAATAACAAAAACTAAAATCACCTGTTATTTGAAATAGAATTGATATGATAATCATGGGCATGTGCATATACTCTCCGACATCGAGCCACCAGACTGGTCTCGTGGCTGGTTACCTGCATATTTTAAAACCCATGTGTTAGCACCAGCTGCACTGCAAAGTCTCAAACAAGTCAATGACAAGGTATGAAAATCAAGCTGTAACCACTTCACTTGTTTTCTCTCTTATAAACTATAACAAACATACCAAATACCAAAATACACACTAAAGGATGTTAAACTGAATGTTAATGTTTCTCTTTCTGTTTGCTTTTTCTTTATGAATGGAAACAGGAGGACCATTTTTTTCCCCCAAATATGATTATACTTAAATATGTCTATTATAACTTGAAAAGTAACTGAAAAAGCATATGTCTGTTCCATTCTTTCCTGCAACTTATGCCAATTATCTACAACTTAGTATAGGAACATGAATCTTTTCCTTGGCCGCCTTATTAGGACATCAACTATAAGTGTGATGCTTTTGCTCTTCAAAAGCTTCAATGACATAATTTATTTATTTTTCCAGAAAAAGGCTTTACAAGTTTTAATACCCCAGTCAAACTAAAGTAAGCAAAACCACCTTAAGAACCATGATGAAATCAACCAACAAAAAAGTGTATGTATGGATTTGCATTGAGAGCTCTAAAACCAAGGTTTTGGCAAAAGCTACTAGTGGCAAGCTTTTACCTAAACCATGGTTGAGTTTTCCAAACACGAAACCAAACATGGGACAAGTCTCTTGTACCAGGCGTTGTTTGTTCGACCTATATCTTCCAGGGTGTTTATTATACATGGAATGATGGACATGATTACATCCCCATTCTGAGAACCCCTTTCCCACAAGTAAAAAATAAAGAAAATATAAAAATAAAGTTGTGACTCTTTGTCCTGGTAAGAAGCATTACCATGCTTTGATATTCATAGTAAAAAACAATATAATAAAAAAAATTATGCAAAAGAAGCATATATTGTTTGGGGAGGGGTAGGAATTCAAACAGAAGGGCTGAATACAACTACCGAGGGTAATCTTAGAGAAGGTATGCCTCCTGGTGGAAATGAGAAATCATTGCTCAAATAACTGTATGATCTATCTGGAGATCCTCCATTTGCAAGATATGGCCTAGAGCTACTGGTACTACTTGAACTAGCAATAGGGCCGTTTCCTATTGCTTTTGAAGGGTCAATGTTCATGTCAGAAATTTTCTTGACCTTCTTTTCTTGAACCTGCTCAATTCTCAGATACGGAAAAAGTAAGAATAAGTAAGTAGCCTAGGTGACAGTTAATCAGACTAATTTATATGAAAAATTACAAAAGAAAATCCAAACACATTCAATGTCTGCTCAATGTCTTTAGTCTAATAGTAACAATCAAATTTCAATTAACCATTAAGATGAAAAAAGGTACAATAAAATGTTTAGACCGATATTATTGAAAGATAATAGTGCTCAGAAAGGAAGCCACACATGACACTATGTACATGAATGAATGAAAAAACATAAATGCACCCTAAAAAGTCCCCTCTACAAGCACAGAGTTTCATTGATGAATCGTTCAATTTTCAAACCAGTGTTTCAAGATAAAATCAGCAATTTCGAAAGGTTTAGCTTAAGCAATAATTCCATTAGAACCCAGATAAAGGGTCTCACAAGCTATAACGCATCTTAATGAACTCATACTTCCAAAGCAAGTGAAATTATGGAATAAACTTAGTTCTACAGAAAAGCAACCATGTGTATCATCCACAAATAAATTGAATTACAAAAAACACACGCACAAACACACACATTTGGCATGCCAAAGGAAGTACTCATTTCATACCTTCCAAAATTTGATTGTTTTATCGTTTGTTGATAGAAGGAACAGAGCACCATTAGCTGTTTGGCACCATTTGATTTTGTTAATTTTCTCTTCTATTTCCAAGCTCTTAAGATAGTCAAACTGAAACAACGATCACATGTTATGGAGATTAACATTTTTGAGCCACAGCACAGGCAGTTCAGCCAGCAATAATTCATGACTAAAAATTACCTCGGGCTCATGACTCTGAAACTCTGTTTTGTATCGGAACTCAGGATGCCTACTAATAGAATAGTCCATCCTCTCCATATCCCTTCTTGATCCACGGTGCTGCATTATATGCATATATATTACAATATTAAGTTTGTAACATAGAATCTTTCAAAAATCAAAACTATGTTTGGTTAAAAAATTCAAATAATTGCAGTAGCAAAAATCAGATTTACATCTTTTGTATCTGTCCGCTCAAAGAGGACTACTCGACCACCACGATCACCAGTAGCAAGATGATCACCAGACTTATCAAATTCGATAGCAGAAATTATGTCCACTGTAGAAAAAAAGGGGCAAATAATTAGGAAACTTGCACATTAATCTGCAACTAATACTAATCCAAATTTGTCAGTCACTCTGTATTGGAAGACTCAACAATTCAGTTTATTATGCATATAAGCCGAGAATAATATCCAATAAGGAACCATCAGATTCACCAAAATCCATGTTGGAATCTACACTCTTTCTAGTACCCTAATTCTCCTAATCCCTTAAACAAGGATGAAATAAATCCTAGTTAAAGTTTCACATGAATACTGCACATTTGCTGTGAGACGAACAGGCTTTTGGAAATTGCGTTTTGGTGAAAAAAGAAACCACAGCCTATCTCCAAGCCAAAATTCTCTAGCACCATAATCTAAGAATGGTTACCTTGTCTAGAGTTTCCAAAACTATCCAAAGTCGAAATGAAGAATCACATAGCCACAGAAGATAGATACGTATTCTACAGGGCCAGATATCTTTAGCTCCCTCATACCAAAAAATGATTAAACGAATATGTTCCAAATTTCATTTATTTACTCTCTGCGTGTCTTCAGTTTCTTCTTTTATTTTTTAAAATTTTTCAATTTTTGGTGCTGGTGGGGTTGGGATTTTGAAGTTTCAATTTGTCGTTTACTTTCTTCTATTATCGTTAGCACTTCAATCTGAAACAGATATGCAGTTGGAGGGAACTGTTTCCCAGACAATATGGGCTCATACTGCACTCAAAAGGAAACTAATTTCACTGGAAAGTCAAAACACAATGTTGAATCAGCATTAACAAAAACTAGTACGTCAAAACACAATGTTGAATCAGCATTAACAAAAAATAGTACAGTACGTTGAACGCGCTCAATCCCGAGTTCCAACTGCTACTTAGTGAAACCGTAAAACGACATAACTGACTGGTTTAGGAAAGAAAGATATTGCTCCAATTTTGTAAACATCTATTTTATTCTCTTTCACAACAGAAAATGTCATCTCTTGCTTCTACGAAAACGACACATTTGTGACACGCCCACTCTAAAACATAACAGCAAACCATTTTCGGTCGGGACGTCACCCACTCTAAAACATAACAGCAAACCGTTTTCTGTCGGGACGTCACGCCACTGGAACTCCAACCAATCAAACGCCCCAACCAGTCCCCTGAAGCCAATCTTCAAAGCCACTCTACACAAACTATTAAGATCTAACATCTATCCACTTAAACTCACATTGAAAACTATACAAACCAATACACCACAACTGCTTGAAGCACAAGCTAGAAACTCGAAAACCAAAGCCAAATCCAAAACCACTATTATTAAGTTAACAGCTCAGTTTCACACTCACATCAATCCAACCAAGTAAAAATATTCACAATGCAAACTCAACCTCAAAACCACTACTTCCTCCAAATCAAGCAAGACCCTCAGAATCGCTCATCGATTACGCAGTGACCAAGAAGCCAAAACAACAAGGGAGCAAAGGAACACGATCTGAAACGGATCGAAAGTAATGAACCAAACCCTAATCCCAACATATCAAGTGGATCCGACAACACAACATAGGAACAAATTACCTTCCTGAACTTCTTCCCCAGCCGTACGTTCGCCAAAAACCTGCGAGAATTTCCACTCCAGCGGTTGCGGTGGACCCGCCGGAGCTGCAACGACCTCATCGCCACCGTTCATTTCTCAATCAACGACACTCGAAAAATCCCAACGACAATCTCTATCTATCGGCGCACATCGAAGATTTCCTTTCTGGGTTTTCACAAGATCATAGCTTCAGAGACACCCATCAAAGAAAGATACAGTTTTTCTCCCCGTCTCACACCCTTCTTTGGATTTCCAGTTCGACCATTGGAACACCCAATAATAAAAAAAAAATTAAAAATCAATTTTTTTTCTTCTCTCTGTCTCTCTCTGCAACCTCAATCTTTTCTCTCACTAAAAGGAGAAAATTGGGAATTTTTTGGGATTAAAATGACTGAGCAAACGGTTCTTTGGGTTTGGAGATGCAAAAAACACACACGCACGTACACTCTTCTCTCTCTCAATAATAGGTTCATGTTTGTTCTTTTCGTACGTAAATTATATAATTTCCTCGTTTGTGATAACCTCACGTGTCTGTCACATGCGTTTCTGAAGTGCAAAGTTGGGTTGGATTCTGATGGGTGGTGATGGTTAAAGTGACTTTATATCTACGGTCTGTGATGGCTGTGACATCAAAGTCGGTGAGATTAGAGAATTAATTTTTAGAGTGATTGAATTGAATTTTTTTCATTAATTAACTAAGCACTTGTATTGAAGAAAAAGGTTAAGGTGAGGTTTTTATGAAATGACTTCAATGCCCTTGCCTTTTCATCTATCAGATATTCTTTCAGCACCACTCTCCTGTGATCTTTTATTCTATCACACAAAAGTGGGCCATAGCGGGAGAAACAAGACCATGATCAACGGCTCAAGTTTGTAGGGATTTTTTTTCAATGAATCAAAAAAAAAGTAATAGATAGTAAGAAATTTGGTCCTTTATAAAATTAAATTTGCACAGGATAATGTTAACACATGCAATATTTATCAATAGGGTTGAGGTAGTGATATAAATATATTATGGTCTGAATATAATGTGATACTAATTTAAGGGTAATGACACAATTATGAATATTAGGATGATGTAGTGGTGAATGATGTTTTAAACTCTTAGAACAGTAACGATGTTTATTGAGGGTATTTACAAAGACGTTTCGAAGCTTAAGTTACTCAAAAGAGAACAAGTGAAATAGTATATTAAAATATTTATTTGCGAAAGGCCTATTGTCTATATAGTAATATTAGTACTAGTTTTAAGGATTTGGTGTTGGTCAAGCACTTTGGTCTCAGCCGCCTAGTGCCCAAACCTCTAAGCAATAACATGTTTGTTGGTGTTGTACTATAGGAAACAACAGTGTCAGTCTTGTCTGTCTTTTATGTACTTACTCTATTTTTGGGTGTCAAATTGTCACCCCTATATAGTAGAATGATCCTTCGTGTTGCGAGTTGAGGGGAACAGGATCATAACTTTTTTTAAATGCAAGAGATCATCTTGTTCTTATCGGTATTACTGTTTCGGGATGGTGTTGCATCCAGGGAAAGAAGCGAGATGACGGAAATGACCCAACAAGATTATGTTCATAACGAAATGAGTTAACAAAAAAATAAACTTCAAAAAATACACCATTCAAGAGTGCTTAATTATATTAAAAAATTATCATTTATCCTGACAATAAGTTGAAAAAATCTTAAGAAAATACTAAAAATATATATGAAATGTATAGGTTTTTAGGTGTTAAGATCTAAGTCTTAAAAATGACATTGAACAAAAGAATAAACTTAAATATAACTTAAATAATTAATTTTTTATTCTAATAACAGAGTGACAGAAATACCAAGAAAACTAAAAATATATGAAAGAAGTATGTTTTTGTGTGATGGCTATTGCTAAGTGCTTGCATTCAACCCCATCCCAAAACATTAGCGTGACCAATGATTTTAGTTATTTATTAATTAATTAATTTTTATAAAGACCAATTATTTAATTTGACTTTAACATTATGGATATGTTCCTCTTGCTTGTAAGCTATGACATTTTTTTCCTTAAGAATTATGAGGAATTCTGTTGGAAGCTATAGACACAAATTAATAATCATGAACTGAGAAGGCTAAACTTAGTGTTATTTTCTTTTCTTCTGCCTTCTCGTCTTTGAATTTTTCTTTTATTTATTTATTTATATATTTATCTTTATCTTGATGGAGTAAACAACAAAAGGGGTCTGGTACAATAGCCCAAAAAAGTTACAAACAACGTTTTTGGAGGGGCATGGAGATTATTTATTATTCTTTTTGAAAAAACAATTCTAAAAAAGTATAACTTTCTATAGCCAATCTTGGATTTTTGTTCAGTGGAAAGACAATCCAAATTCGTTTTGACATAGAATTTCTTTGCAGTACTATTTAATATTGGGATTTGGGATGTTATCCTACCCAAGATTATTTACAAATATAATGTGTACATAAGTTTCTGAATTAGAATCCACCAATTCTCGAATTTTTTTATTGCACTACAAACAATGATTTGAAATATTAGGGTAATAAAATTGAGGTTTGATTTTTTGTTTATTTTACAAAATATTTTTTAAAATAAAAAATAAGTCTGAGAATAAGTATATGTAACTTTTAATTTTTATAATAATTAATTTTTAAAAAATAATTTTTATCTAACTTCAAAATTAATTATTTTTAAGCAATAAAAAATTAATCCTGTATTATTTTGTACATTCCCAAATGCTAAATTTCATCTTTGACCTCAATAAAGTAATTCATAGATATATAGTTTCTGAATTAATTTTCTTATCAAATTATTATCACCACTCTATCAAAAGTAACTAGGGTAAAGTGTATAAATCATTCTTAAAATTTTAAAAAATAGCATTAAACACCAAATTTTATGAAAAATGATCAATTCACACTATTGGGTTCAACAAATGCTACTAGTGCGGGAATATTTCGTTATAATATACTTTTTTAAAACCATAATTCTATGTTTTACACAAAATATGGATCGGACCAGATGTTCGGTCCAAGCGAGCCTGATAATCGGACAAAGAAGAAACCATGGTTAAACCATTTGACCCGGTGCAAAACTGGCGGTTTGACGAGTTAAGATAATTCTCTTTTGGGTAAATTCCAATAACTCCCTTGAAGTTGGGGAAATTGCACTCCACCCCAAACTTCACCAAAATTAGCACTCCACCCAATTTCTTTAACCGTTGACTATTGATTGCTGACCTAGCTAACGTTTCTGTCATTCCCATCTGCAACATTTACAAAGATGTCCATTTGTTAACTTTAAAAATTATTTTTAAGGCTGATGTAGCAAACTGGCGAGGCAAAAACGTTATTTAATTGCTATACTGTTGACGTTTCTATCATACCAGTTTGTCACATATACAAGTTCTAGACCCTCCATTAATATTAAAAATTATTTTTTAATACTTATGTGATAGATTAACGGGCCTAAAATGCTAGTTAACTGACCAAAATGGAGTGGAGTGCTAATTTTAATAAAGTTTGGGGTGGAGTGCAATTTACCAAACCTCAAGAATAGTTATTGCAATTTACCCTTCTCTTTTTAAGTGATCCAAACGACATGGCTTGTTTTGAAAAGAAGAAGATGAAAGAAGGAGAAGAGATGTTAGAAAGCATTTGCTGGAAAACATAAGCATATCTTTAATTTTTGTACATAATAAGAGAAGAAATGTTAAGTAATGGAAGAAACTATGGTGTTGGGATCCTTTGCATTTGCTTCCAGTACTTAATAAGTCTTGGCAAAGAGGGCAAGCACATACCAAACCTCGGTCTAAAGGGGGTTTAGCTCTTCGTGATCTGAATAGAATGAATATAGCTTGTGTCATGAAATTGGGATGGAATTTTAAGCATGGAGATAATTCTCTTTGGAAGTTTGTTCTCAATAGCCAATATGTTAGGCTGCAATCTGGTGAAGAAAATATTGATGTCAAACCTTCAAATTCTTATATTTGGAAAGGTATATCTTCTATCTTGCGTTTGCTATCAAAGTTTGAAATTTGGTGCATTGGTGATGGTGCTAGTATCAACTTTTGGCAAGACAAGTGGATTAATGAATCTATTGTGCTTGCTGATTATGTTTCTCATATTCTTGATAGTTTGGCAAATACTTCTCTACAAGAATTGTTAACTGCCTCAGGTGAATGGAATTGGAATTTTATTAGGCAATGGTGTGACACTGATATCCAAAACCGTATAAAGGCCATCCCTCCTCTTTCATTTTCAAGAGGCCCTAATTATAAAATCTGGGCTTGGAACCCAGAGGTAATTTCTCTGTGAGAAGTATTTATCAGAAATTAATTGATACTGAGGAAGATGTTAGAGATGATATATGGCAGTGTGTTTGGTCTATGGATGGTCCTGAAAGATTGAAAACCTTCATTTGGCAACTCATGCATGGTAAGCTCCTCACTAACATGAAAAAGCATTCATGGGGCCTTGTTCTCCGTACTGCTATCATCGTAAAGATGTGGAAGAAACTCTTATTCATATCTTTCGTGATTGTCCCCTAGCAACAAAATTTGGAAAAGCTATGTCCCAATCCCTGCTTGGTCTTGTTTTTTTGCCATTGATTCTGCTGGTTGGTTTCGAATTAATATTTCCCAGAATCCTTGGAGTGCTCATCAAGGAAGTTGACCTCTTCTTTGGGCAAATGTGGTGTATCTGCTCTCGCAATGGAGGAACTATAGTATACATCAACATGATTTTATCTGGCCTTCGAATCCGATTGCTGTTATTGATAAAAGATTATTGGTTTTGGCATCTCTAACTAAAATGTCCCCAGATGTAATGTCTAAAAAGAAAAGGTGCATTGATGTTAAATGGAAGCCAGCTTAGGAACCTTGGTTCACTGTTAATACTGATGGTGCACAAAAAGACCCCTCATTTTCTACTGTGTCTTCTGCAGCGTGTGGAGGTTTAGTGAGAGGAAGTTTTGGGAATTGGATGGGAGGCTTCCATCGGTATTTGGGATGTACCATAGCCTTCCAAGCAGAATTATGGGGTGTGTATGAAGGCCTTAAATTGGCATGGGAGATGAATTTAAAGAAAGTAGAACTTCAGGTTGATTCATCCACGGTGGTTCAACTTCTGAATAATCAAGCTCTGTCCCAAAGGCAATCAGCATTGGTAAAGGATATTAAGCAACTGCTGAATCGGCATTGGGAAGTTCGCATTGTTAATATATATAGAGAAGCTAATAGATGTGCAGATGCTCTAGCTAATTTAGATTGCAATCCTCATGTTCCTTTGAAGAGGTTCCAGGATCCTCCTTCTTTGTTAACTAGTCTTCTGCTAGCAGATGTTATTGGAGTTACTACTCCTACAATTGTTATAGTGTAGTTCTCTTTTCTAGACTTAGACCCCTTTTTAATACCAAAAAAAAAAGAGGGCAAGCACAATAACACAAAGAAAAAGTAGTGCATCATCAATAAACAGTGCAACAAGAAAGAAAAAGTTCTAAACTATATATAATTATAATATTTGGTTTAGGGTTATTTTTGCCATTTACTTTCTTTACTGTTATAATAACTTCACTATCCCCTTTGTCTTTATTTTTGGTATTTCTTATATTTTCATTCATCCACTGCTCAACATACCATATTTTATTAATTTTCTTGATACAAATTAAACATTCCATATTTTCTTCACCAAAACATTTCATATTTTATTCACTTAAAGTTTTGTAATTAAATCCCTAATTTAGTCTCATTAAACACCCAAAAAAAATCACAGTTTTATACACCTTTAATAAATATATAAAATATTTCTATTATAGTTAAATATATCCAATGTTTAATATCTCTTCTCTTGTTTTGATATTTATTTCTCTATTTTAATCACTAACAGTTTTTTTATTAAAAAAATCACTTCAATTTCTAACGCTTAATACAATTATTAATAAAAAAATATATTTTATTAATAACATTTGAAAAAATATTATTGATCTACATATTATTTTATTATGTTTTAAATGCTGAATATTGTAATTTTTGTCAAATATTTTTTTACTTAAGGTGTTACATGATATTTAAATAATAAAAACATATATTTAATTATGGGTTTCTTTTACCAATGAAATATTACATAGGTCAATAAACTAAAAGTACAAAGTTATTGTTAAAAAAATAAAAATTTAATCTAATTATGTTTGACATACAATTAATGTTATGTTTTATTATTATCTTTAATTTCTTAACATGTAATATTGCATATAATAGAAAATTCCTTTAATTATTACCGGTCCGATTGTGGTTGGACCAATAAACAATGAATCAGTGCTTTTAATGATTTAATGACTGATCTGGTGTTCAAAACATTGACTTATATACTTATTTTTTAAGTGACTACATTAATACACGGAAAGAAAATTTTCATCGAAAGTATTCTAGACTCTGTTTGGTAAAACTAGCTTATAGTTTAAGCTTATAACTTATAAACTACTTTTAATGGTTTCATCGAAAGTGACTCATTTTTTAATTTTTTTGTTTATTCTAATAAGCTACTTCAAGAAGCTTATGAAAATAAGCTGAAAAATAGCTTATAGAAACCCATAAGCTATTTTCATAAGTTGCGCATAAGTCTTTCCAAACAGAGACTATAGCTTATAGCTCATGACCTGTGACTTATAATTGAGTAAAGATGTTTGGTAAAATTAGCTTATTAGGTAGCTTATATTTGTTAAATGACTTAAAATGACAAGTAATAATTACATGTAATATAAAGTAAACATATAATAAATGACTAGAGGGTAAAATAAGAAAAAATTATTGAAAGTTACTTTTCATAAGCTATAAGTTACTTGAAATAGTTTTTCATAAGCTAGCTTATAGCTTATAAAAGCTATAAGCTTGTTGTTATCAAACACCTTTACTTGATAATAAGCTACAAGTTATAAGCTATAAGCTATAAGTTCCTAAATAAACTATAAGCTAGTGTTACCAAGTACACTCCTAATATCTGAATTTATGACATTAACAATATATACTATCGTTGGAAAATTGAAAAAAAGTTAATATTTAAAGTATTGAATTTATGTGAATTAATTTATTTGGTTTCAATGTAATTTTTTTTGATAAAGTTGCATTTTTTATAATAGTTTTTTTTATAGCAAAAATAGAACCTCAATCCCAAGTTTTCACCCGAGCGTAACACCAACATATTATTAGGATCTTCAAATATGTTAATCCATTAGTTGAAGACCATCAAACATAGGTCTTTACTTTCTTACTCCTTGACTACCATGGATTTTATACTCAAATAGAGTTTGATAGTTGTTGTTTGTACCAATTGTGTATTTTTTTTATTGAATTTGTAGAAAATAATTATTACAAATGTTTTTATATCACTTCTCAATATTAGATTTTGAAAAATCATTTTCAGAAGTGATAAAAAATTTCTTTCAATGTTTAGTGCTTTTTGTTTTGTTTTGGTCTGAAAAGTTGTGTTTTTTTGGTCGTTTGTTATTTTGTCCAGGAAAGTTTTTTTTAGAAAATAACAAAAGTAAGTAAGTATAGTGTGGTTAACAGAAAGGGAAGTGCAAATAGCGATGACAATTTTTTTTCCGAAGATAAATATCATATTAACCTAAAAAAATGCGCTTTCCCAAAAAAAAAAACCTAAAAAAAATGCAACTTAACGACTCTTGTAAATGATCAATAAATCCATTCTAAATCTTAACTGGCGCAACCAGTTTGGGCCTGTCGATTTCCAATTTCATGCTTGAACTATAATTATATAACCAAAAACCAAAGGTGGGAGGGATTGACACCACCCAATTTTGGAAGTCCCACCATCCTTTTATATATAAGAGTTATGAATTTTTATGTTAAAAAGGATGGTGCCATTTTTAATTGGGGTGGTCTTAATCCCATCCACCAAACTAAAACGGTTGAAATAAAAAAGAACTATGGGTTCCAAAAAAAAAAAGAAAAGAAAAGAACTATAATTCACCTTAAAAACTATGTGTTTACCAAAAAAAAAAAACCTTAAAAACTATGTTGACCAAAAATATTGAAAAATTATAGAAAGATAGCAAATTAATTTTATAAGTTTAATTTAAATAAATGTTTAATAAAGTATTTCAAGCACTCCTATTTTTAGTAAAATTTCATAATATAAATTTGGAGCTCGTTTGTTTCAGTTTATTTGATAAAATAAATTTTTATTTTAATAAAAAAGTAATTATAAAATTTTTTAATATGTTTGTTTGTACTTTTAAAAATAATTCGAATTAAAAAATAACTAGATTTTTTACTTATTTTGAGAAGTAAGTACCAAGTTGCTTATTAAGCAAAAAATTTGATTATTCTTATGGTAGTCAAACATACATAACATCTGATTCTTATGATAATCATTTAAAAAAATAATTAATTCTTTACTTATAAAAATATTAAATTATTTTTAAATTTAAACAAACAAAATCTTATATAATAAGTGTCACGGTAAAGTTCAATAAAAAAAATTTAAAATATTCATAAAAGTTTCTGATTTATTTTATAATTTTAATTTGACATTCAATTAAGTAATTTTTTTTTCGATAAGCATATTTACTTATTTATTTAATAAGCACTAGAGACAAACTTATCAGCAGGTTTTTAGTTCTTCATTAGTAACTTTACTACATGCATTCTCAGGCATGTAGCGCAGTTAGTGAGCACATGAGGACATATATGTAGGTACAGAATTTCATCCTCAATTGTATTACTTTCTTATAAAACAGAAAAAAAAAACTTCACTAAACGTATTGAAGTAGGTATTGATCAGCTTTAATTATTAATGAGAAAAGATCGTATCATCTCATAGATGAAATTCACGTGAAATTGTTTTCTTTTTTTAGGGTAAAATATATTTTTAGCCCCGATAAAATGAGATATTTTTGTATTTAGTCCTTAAAAAAATATTTTTTACATTTTGGTTTCTATAAAATGAAAATTCATTACTTTTAGTCTCTACCGTTAAGTGATGACTAGGATGAAAGAGTGTCTGTATCACGTGTCAACATCAAATCAGATCTAAATAATTTTGTATTTAATATTAATATTTAATATTTTATTATTTTATTATTAATAAAAAAGAATAATATCAAAAAATCTTCGTTTGGAATATCACACCACAAGGAATGAAGAGCGAGAAGTCAATCTTGTTTAGTTTTGTTTTTTTCTTATTATTATTCTTATTTATTATTAATAAAATAATTAATATTAAAGAAAAAATTATTTAGATATAATGTGGCGTTAATATGTAACACTCTATCATCTAGGGGTCGGTCCTGACCTTTCATAGGCCTTGGGACGAAATGAACAAAATGAGCCTATTTTAAGTAAAACTTTTTTTATTAAACTATAATAAAATTTTGGTATTACATACGACCCTATCAATACATCACAATTTCTTATGGTATAACTTAATAATAACAGCATACATCAACAACATCCACACTCAGAATATAAACAACACCAACAACAAAATAGAAACAACTGCACAAACATAGATATATTATATTATGGGCCACATATATACATCACAATTTTTTATTATTATTATTATTATTATTGTTATTATTGTTATTATTTAATTTGCAAATAACAGTTTTATTTATTTATATATATATATATATATATATATATATATATATATATATATATATATATTATGGGTCCTGAGCGGGTGCCCACTCGCCAATGCCCTTGGACCGGCCTTGTATCATCTTAGTCCGTATTTAATAGAAATTTCTTAATATAGGTACTAAAAATAATAACTTTTCATTTTATAGAGATCAAAACTTAAAAAATAAATTTGTAAAAACTAAAATTAAAAATTCTCTATTTCATTAGGACTAAAAACATATTTTACCCGATTATAAAACTGGCCAATATACTCATAATAAGTAATGGACAATATAATAATTTAATTAGTATATAATTTTTTTTTGTTTACAAGAAAATTTAACAAGATAGTATATATATATCATTGATATAAATGTTTTTTTTTAGAAAAATAAAAATGTTAATGCATCGGTACCAAAACTGAAAAAAGTGCACTGTATGTGACACTGATAGTGACGTTAGTACTCTTAGTCCTTATTATAAGGTACATTTTGGAAGGATTTTGTAGTTCTTTTTATAAGGCATTGCACAAATCCCATAAAGTATTTATGGTTATTTTCTTTATTTGCCCTTATTAAATGCCTTAATTTTATTATATCAACCACTAAATATAATATTTGAGAAAAGATAAAATTAATATATTATTCCACTTTTTAAGAAAATTAATATAACTAACTATTTTTATTAATATGCATAATTTAAGTATTTATGTTTTATATTAAACACCTGAAGGATCACAGCATCGTATTCATAAAATTAAAATGAGTACTACAGATGCGAAGTATTTCCCGACCAAAAAAAAGATGCGAAGTATTTTAATTACCACATTATCTTATACACTTGTCTTGTCACATGCCACTCTTGGATTTAAAGTTGAATAAAAAGAATTTATACGTGTGGCATAATCTTTAGTCATGTCTCAAATCATCATCTATCATCTTTATCTATAATAAGAAAATAAGGCATTACTTGGTCAAGAATAAATTATGTGAAATATGTGTCATTCTCTCATATATTTTATTTCCTTCCTAAATTTTGTTGGATCATATGAGACATGTGTTACTCTTTTATACATTTTATTTTTTTCCTAAATTTTATTGGATCAATTTAATTTTTTATCTTGCCACTTTTTATGAAAAAGTTTTTATTTCAATTTAATCTATTTACTATAGGTTTAATTCTGTTTATTCTTTTTACACCTTCTCTCTTCACTTTTTCCTGTATTATCTCCCTTATCACTTTACATAAATAATTTTTTATCCTTCTTTTTTTCTTCTTATTTTAAATTTTAACATTGCATGTGATATTCTTTTACTTTCCAAAATCACAAAATATTAAGTTAATTTTTATTAAACTAATATAAATTATATTCGAAAAAAATGTCTAAAAACCAAAATGATTCTTGATAAAAAATATATTATGTGCACAATGATTGTTATATTTTGTTTATGCAAGCCTAAAAACAAAAGTTTTCAAATGATAAAAATATACTCTTTTCGTCTCATAATATAAGTTCCAATTAACATTTCACACCGTTTAAGAAAAGCGGTTAAATTATTGAAATTAGAAATATTAATTAGACTATTGAGATGTTACACCAATTAAATTTAAACTCAATTATCATAGGGACTAAAATTACCATCTTATCCTCTTTGTTTCCTTTGACACAAAAGTAATTGTCACAGAAAATAAAGGGAATCATATTCCGATTATACCGTCTTTGCAAATAACTTAAAATAATTTGAATATTTATGATACAATATTATAACTAAATATTTGTAAATATCCTATTTTATATTCTTTACAAGATATTAACACCCTCACAAACACATCATCGAAGACCCGTGCGAACACACGGGTCACATGCTAGTGCATAATGAAAAAGAGAGTTTTTTGTGAACGGGAGTTAGTACAAGTAATAAGGAAAGAGGATTTGTTGGATTTAGGGGTTAATTTAATTTAGATTTTAATAAAATGAAAAATAAAAAATATATAAATTGAGATAAAAATTAATGGTTGAAATTATTAGTGCACAAAAAAATCGAGATAATTCGATAAAAATAAATATTTTAGCTTTAGCTAAAAATGATTTTGACTAAATGAAAAGTTAAAATAAACGAGCCCTTAGTCATCGGTTTAGAATCTCTTCTAGAGTTACTGAAGTTTCTCTTGGTGAGCATCTCTCCCCAATTAGATTTCCGGGCTCCGAGAAACTAGTTGAGTTGCTAATTAGCTGCAATTGGATAAGATTATTTACGGTTTAGACCTGATAACTAATTCTTTAGTTAACCAAAGCTTTTGCTAGAAATGACATGATAGAAACATCTTTTAAGTATGTTAGAGACAACTCTATTTCCTATTATTTTTATGAGAATGTTTATTGTCACTCTAAATAGATTATTTTAATAATATTTATTTTTTATCGCTTTATTTTTATTAGTTAAAAAGAATATTTTTTAATTTAAAAAAATTAAAGAAGAGTGAGATAAAAATAGAGTGACAATAGTCTCTCTCGTATATTTAAAAAAAAAAAAGCAAAAAGAGATTTTGGCATAGCTAAAAGGAGTATTTTTTTTAGACTGTTTTTTTATTTTTATTTTTGGAATAAGACACCTAAAAGAGTATGAATGGATAAACTTTTTATAGTGGATTCTTTAGTTCAATCCTACTTTAGCGAACCAAATTCCTGTCACTCTTACCTGAAGAATACATTAAAACAAGATTGAGGGAAGGGATTTTCTTTTCTCTTTTTTTTTTCCCCAAAGTCACAATCTATGAAATACTGACCCATCTTTTAATTGTTGTGTTGGTGTGTGTGACACCCATTTAACATTGACACTCATACAACACATTTTCGACACCTCGTGTCTAATAAAAAATTTTTATCAACTCAACATTTCGAGCTGACACATTTATATAGCTCGACACTTTTGAGCTGACACTTATGTGTAGCTCAATTTTTTTGTAAATTTTTCCTTCAAAATTTTACTTAAAATTATCATATGTCGAATAAAATAAAAAATATAATTAATTCATTATAATTTAAAATAAAATGTCAAAACAAAATTAAATAAAAACGTTTAAAGATGAATAAGATGAGTCATCAAATAACAAAAGATTTACTATTTGTTCATATTAATCTCTATCTTATTTTAAGAAATAATTTATGGTACCTTCAAAATGAAAAAAATATGAGATATAGTAAAAGATAAGTTTGAATCACTTAATGACAGTGAAATAATTGAGATAATTTATTTGTCCCTTAATGAACCAGAATTGACGACTATGTTTTTAATTGACGAAGTGGGTAGTGATGAGATTCTCGAAATCGTCTCAATCCTCTAAAAGTGAAATTTTCCTGTTAGAATTAAGGTAGGTCGATCAGATACCAACCATTTTAGTTTTTATTGCCATACGTAATTAGCTTTCTCAACGTAAGTTTTTTATCCACAAACTCAAATATGATATATTACTTATAGCAAGAAAATATATATCACACCATCTAATTAGTTTTTTAGACTTAAATAATTTTTTGGTCCCTATAATCTTTTTTATTTTTAACTTAATTCAAAAATTTTATTTTAGTTAGTCCCTAACATTAATTTAAACTGTATAACATGACTAATATAAGAAGTGTCACATCAGCTTGTCATGCCATTTATATTTTTTTGTTTTTAACCCCTAAATTACTTTTCCCTATTGCTCTACCATTTCTACACCACCTTAGCCCAGACCCCCTTCCTCCAAACCCACCACCTCCTTCATCTTCCTCTTATTCCAAAATCCATTTTGTCCATCTAAAGTCTCTTTCTCTTCCACCCACATCCTTCTCCTCGACCACCACATTCCAACTCCTTTTCCTCTATAACCAGGATTCATCTTCCTCACATAAATCTTGGTTCTCTTCCATCTATCTCTTTCCTCCACTATCACCCAATCAACCTGAAATATCACTACTATTAGCAAAATAGTGAAAGAAATAGAGAAATGTTGTGTAGAAAAGGATAAGTGAGAGAGGAAGGGGCTTTAGATGGAATAAGAACCCTAGAACTACATTATCTAAAAATAATTGCCACAAATTAAACCCTAAAATAAGAATGTGCTGAGTTTAGGATTTGGAGAAAGAAAAAGATAGTGAAAAAATGGATGAAGAAATAAGAAGGTGATGGAAGAATTTGAAGATGGTTTAGAGATTAAAAATAAAAAAAAAATTTATAGTGATTAAAAACAAATTTTTTTTATAGGAACTAAAAACAAAAACACATAAATAATATGACTGAGTGACATGACATTCCTTTAGCCATATTAGCATTAACAGTATAAGATAACGTCAAGGACTAAAAAAAATTTTTGAATTAAGCTGGACTAAAAAAATATATGCACTTAAAATAAAAATTGTGTATTTTATATAGACAAAAAAATTATTTAAATATTTTTTTATTTAAAATTTAAGATAATAGGATAATGTCTGAGTTTAAAATATAGAAAATCTTTGGACATAAAAAACCTTTAATACACCTTTTGGTCCTATTTATAAGACACCATCCAGAAGATTTTTATAGTCCTTTTTATAAGACATTTTATAGTTTTCATGATGCATTTATTGCTTCTTTTCTTTTTTATCCTCATTAAATGCATTGACTATTTTAACTTCTTAATTATAATTGGTTAACATATTATTCAATGAAGGATAAAAATAGTATTTCATACACTTTTTGAGAAAACCAATAAAATTAACTAAACTCAACTACTTTTCTTAATCCGTGTAATTCGATTGAAAACGTCTTATAAATAGGACCAGAGAGTATTTATACTAAGAAACAAATGAAGACCTTAACATACAACTTATCATATACAAAATTTTATTACTTAACCAAACTTTAGGGTTACTCGAACCACCACTTGTAAACTTATCAAAGTATTTATTCCTTAGGATATATAAAAAGAAAACAAATTATAATTATTAATTTATAAAAGGACAAATGATGAATGAAGAAGGGACAGTTGGGTTTCCTTATCTTTTTTGTTGTTGGGATTTCTTGGCTTGAAGAAGAACCCTTAGCTTCAAGGCACCTACATTTCCAAAAGAAAATAAAGTGGAAAGAACAAACGTGGTTGCAAGATTAGTTTCAACAACCACGAACTTAAAAATGCTGATTTTTTGATACCTAAAAATTATATATTAATTTTATATTTTTATTATTTTATTATTTTTTGACTCTTTTAATACTTTTCATTTTTTTAATTTTTAATTCATTTAAATTAAATAATAATATTATTTAATTATATTATGAGTGTAAAAAAAATATAAATTTTTTGGATTTTAACAAAATTTTATTCAACTTAAAAGGGAGAGTGATGGGTAATATAAAAAAAAAAAAAAATAGAGAGAGAGAAAGAAAGTGGGGAATGGTTGGAAATGCTGGTGAAGTTCACATCCATTTATGCCATGAAAGTTGAAATGGGTTAGTAGTGTCAGTTTAGGTGCCATCTGTTATTTCCAGTACAGTATGCACCAATTATGCCGCACATGAGTTCGGTTTTTGTCATTCAACATCTTGCTTTGGATACCACGTGTCATAGTACAAAACCCAATAATTTTTATTTTTAATTTTTCTCATAAAATATTTTTACAAATTCTATGAAAAATATATTTAATTATTTTTATAATTTAAAGAGGCAACGTGGATTAACTCACTAGGGTCGGCCTAGCGGTGAGGGGATTAAGTAGTTTCTATGAGTTTGTCTATTTATTTTTATAGAAAAGTATATCAATAAGAGATTGAATTCAGATATTTATATACATATATTTTTACGTAGGTAAATAATATTTAGTGTTTTAAGAGTATTACTTAAGAACTTAAATGTAGTAAATGGAATGTGTAGTTTTTTGTATTCTTGAAAAACATAATAATGTGTTCTTGTGATTATTTTTCTACTTCCAGTAACCTTAACTAGTACTCTTAGAACACCGAACATCAAGACCATTTTATGTATTCACCAACTAAACTGAAACGAATTTGTTTATCTTGAGTTCAACCACATCTGCTTTCATTGTAAAAAAAAGACACAATATACATTAATTTTGATTAACCACTTTGAAAAACTAAATTAGACTTCGCTAGCAATGACAGAGCTTGAAATAAAAACCAGCAATATTATGCATTTAAATTATTTGAGGTTCAAAGTAAACAAAATTGATAATAAATAAAATAAGAGACAAATTTTATTTTAATAATTCAAATATGCAAGTGTATTTCAAATTGATTATTGAAAAATATACTTAATTATTTTTATAATTTAAAGTTAAGTTCACTAACAATTAAAACAGAGGTGGAACCAAATGGGGTGGTCGACATAAGCTATGGCCACCACTTACATATTTCCCTTATTTTTACAATGTTTGTGGCTCCTCTTGCATGTTTCAATTTTTCGAGACACAACAGATCTGTGGTGGCTACTGGTTAGGTGTATGTTTATTTTAAATTTTAATGCAATGAAAATGAAAAGTGATAAAATACATAAATTAGGATATCATTTAATTTTAACGTCTTGTTTCATAAAGTGAAAGATACACCCTAAAAATAAGGGTGTATGCAAAAGAATATTAAATTTATCTTTGTATATTTTGAATAAATTGTAAATACATTCTTCATTTTTTACTTTACATATTTAATCACTCCAGAAAAGTTAAATTTAATTTAATTTATGACATGATGTTAAAATCTATGCATCAATAGTATTTTTTAGTTATCATATTTTATTATTTTAAATTTTGGTTATAATAAATTTAGATATGCATATTAACTGAGTCTTACCTCCTTGTAAATCAATTTTCTGCCTCTGTCCCAGTATTAGACCAATATGGTAGGTGTGTTCATTTTGAGAAATGAAACATGTACAAATACACCGTATAGCGAATCTTATGTATGTTGTTGAGTTGATGTTTTCGGTACAACCTGGTGTCTACTAGGACAAAGTCAACGAGGTGTCTTGGGTAGATGTAAATTGAAGTCAGTGCGACACAACAATAACATTAAGGGTTAAATGCACCTTCGTTCCTTGAAGCATCGTAATATTGCATTTAATCCCAAATTATAACTAAAATAACATCCCGCCCCACTTTTTTATGGGATTCTCACATTGTTATTTTTTTTTTTTTTGGCTAACCATAGTTTACTCATTTATTGGATTGTAAAAGCTTGATCTAACGCTAGTTAACTTTTGTGCAAGGAAGAAGCTTGGTAGGTGCCAAGTATAGAGCATTAGGGTGACCCTTGATAAGCAACGATCGTCAGAGGAACGACAGAAACACTTTGCATGGCAAGTTTTGACGCTCTATTTTTCTAGTAAAAAAATAAAGAATAACATAGTTTTGGAGGGAATTGTAAAATTCAGTTAAACTCATCATAGTGTGTTAAAATCATGAAACATGAATCGTTAAGTAAAATTTGAGATCGTTAAATCAATGGAACGTTTTTTCTCTAGCAAAGACAACTTGGAGCGACCCTAATGTCGCTAGTTGTGAAAGAAAGATAGCGAAAGCATAATGAAAACCATATGCTCTTATCCAATGACTAATTAATTGTCATTGCTTTCCTTTCTCTTTTATTTATATTATGTTTTCAATGATCAATACACAAATTAAAGCAAAGCTATGGGTTGTAATTAAATGGTGTTTTTCCTTAAATCCCATGTTTCTATGGGTTAAAAAACAGAGTTTAAAGAAAGAAAAAAATAAACAGAGAAAATGTGTAAATTATGATTGGAAACAAGAATATTCTAACAAAATATTTTATTCTTGTTAATCATCCGTTGAGGAAATGGTGCGGAGTGCTATTTTAATCATAGTTTAGAGTTTAATACAATATTAAGATAATTCAAGAGATGAGAGTGTATTTTATTTTTACCCTAAAATTAAGTTTGTTATTTTTGTTTTTGTATATATTTAATATAATCGTTGCAATTTGCAAAGCATTGCATGCCAAATTGTCAATAAGCTTATTGGATCCTTTGTCATCACCAGGTAATGATCATATACTATTAAATATACAAATCAGTCAAAAAAAAAAAAATACAAATCAGTGGATTACCAAATTTAAGACGCAAATTAAAACCAGAATGAAAGCCTAATCCATTAGTGAGTCAAAACCACCAATATCATCATCACTATCTCTGATTTCCAAAAAAGAAATAAGAAATTCATCACTATCTCCATGATATGAGATGTGACGAAGCAAAAAAGAGTGTGATGACAAAATTTGAAAATTAGAAATAGTTTTGTTTTTAACGTGTATTCATGCACACACAGTTAAAAAATTTAAAATAATTTTTTGATTATCATAAAAAGAAAAATTAAAATAAACTTTTTATTGAAATTAATATAGGTGAGACAATTGTTATTTCAAAAGGTTACTGTCAGTAGTAAAAAAGGTTAATAGATATTTTGAGGGGTTAAACTAGTCAAGTGACAAGGAATAATAAAATAGTCAAAATATTTTGAATAATAATTATATAATATATGAGTTTATATTGCGATCCAATTGAAAAAATAATAATATAAACAATAGTCATTAGGCATTTTAATTTGTGGGGTTTGAGGGATCTTTTAATTTGCTCTAAAGAAGCTTTGTCACTGATTGCCACTATTTAATTTTAAAAAAATACTATATCCTTCTACTAATTTTTTTTTATAATTTTCTTATCTATTTAATTTTGATAAGTGTCATTTATATTTTATTAAACATTTACTTTTTAAAAAATAGACGACACTTATCAAAATTAGGTGGGTATGAGGATTTGTATGAGGTTTTAACATTATTCTTTAATTTTTTAATAACGATTATGCATTAATACTTTAATTTGATTGATTGATCAATATATATTTTATATAAGTAAATTTTTTCACCTCTACTTCCATTCTGAAATACTATTAGTCACTTTAGGGGATTTCACATGCATTAATAAGAACAATTAATTTTTATAGAATTTAACAAAATGTACATAGATAAACTAAATTAATAAAAGTGGAAATAGTTAATAAATATAACATTAGTAATGTAAAAGTGACAAATATTTAGAACAATTATTTTATTTTTTTTAGTAAAGTGACTAATATTTCAGAATGAAGAGATTAATAAATACTTCAAATTATCATAAAAAATATTAAATGTGATTTTTTAAATTTGAGAAAATATATAATGTTATTTTCATTAAAAATATTTCTGTTTCTGTTTTTGTTTTTTTATTAGGTCTAAATAAGAAAATCATGAAATGCATGTTAATGAGGACTCTAACTCTATCACTGTGGGATAATATTATAATTAATCCAATCATATTTAAAGTAATTAAATTTAAACATATTGAGGTCAGTCACTTGAGTCCTACTCAAACGCACTTATGTCGTTTAATATCTGATTAGGCAAATGTTTCCACGTAATTAATAAAATATAAAGTCGTATTCCATTAGTCCATTACATTCAATGAATTGTCAAAACGCAAAAGCTTTTAGGGAACATATGTCTAACTCTCTCTACATCATATTTTCCTTCAAATAATAGTTAAAAGTTCTTATAATTTTTTGGGTCTCGATATACAATGTCCTAAGGATACTAGCTAAGATTATTAGAAATAAAAAATAATAATAAAAACATATTATTCTGTCTCTCAAAAATACAAAAAATAATAATAAGAACATATTATTCCGTCACAATCATATAACTTACTTGATAAACCGTTACTAAATATTGCTTTAAAAAGGTAGCATTGAGTGATTTTCGAAATGATAAATGGTATGATAAAGCAAATATTTATGAAGGGAAGGTTCTTCGCAACAAAATTTCTATGAGACCTTCAACTTTGAATTTTGACCTCGCAATTCGCAAAGCTGACAAAAAGAAGAAATCTAAAATACTAGAGGTACACTTCAGTTTGAGCTCTTTTTTTATTATTATTATTATTTTTATTTAGGGTAAATAGTAAATATACACTCACACATATTTTAAATTAAATCCCCAAATTTAATACATCACTAAGTAAGCTAAAGTCCACTGTCCATGATTCACTTTAATTTGAGTTTTAATTTTCATCAGCACATACTTACGAGCAATTTATTATCCACAAAAAAAAGCAATTTATTATCCACAGAAAACAAAATATAAAACGTAAAAGAGTTTTTTTTAAAAAAAAATAAATTAAAGGATTATTTAATTAGTTAAATTTCTTTTTGTTACACTTTAAATAATAACCCCATTTTTTTAACTGTATAATCATAGAGAATAATGTTTAAAGTTAAAGACCTCACCAGTTGGTGAACACATATAAATATACGCATGTGAGTATAGATTCAATTCTCAAATATTGTATTTTCTTATTTTTAAGAAGATGCACCCCGTTAACTTGAAAAATTTAAAAATAATATTTTTTTTTTATTTTGCACCCTTTACCCCATGCTTTTGAATTCTAAACTTAACTTTAATATGATTTAATACTAAAATTTATCATAAACTATCTACAAAAATACTTTACAATTTTAGTATGATTTAATACTAAAAAGTATCATAAAATCTCTTCAAAGGTACTTAATTTTTACATTTGTCTTTTTTATTTTCTTTTTTATTTTATTTTAAAATTTTAATTAATTTGTACTCTTCTCTCCAGGTTTTTAGTCCGCCACTAGTTTCATATTTAGTAGCTCTTTTTTTATTTTTAAAATTTAGGTCAATCAAATCAATATAGTTTGATGTTTTTTTTTGATAAACAAGATTATATTAATAAAAAAAAGTATAAATTGTACTTAGATTATAAAGAAAATCCGTTCAACAAGCACAAAAAACAATAGAGAAAATAAGAGAAAAAACAACGAAAGCAAACTGAAACAACACCAAGTTAAAAGAAGAGGAAAACAGAAAAAATACTACATCCCTATTCCAGAGCCGGGAACACAACATAATCTTGTCACAAATGGTATCACTATCCCAAGGATCATACTTGAAGACAATATTATTACGACCAAACCAAATGCCCCACACCGTAGCAAACCAAATAACCCTCCATCAACTCTTATGATACACAGAACACGAAGGAAGACCATCAAAAGTAAGGAAAGAACACTTGCACTCAAGAGACATGAGAGAGAAGACACCTAATCACCACAATACTCTAGCTCATAGTAACCATGAAATGTGGCAACCAAATAAAAGATGATATGGAGACTCCACAATGCTGCAACAGAAGGGACAATGCAAAAAGCATCATCGAGAACCATACCCCAACGAATAAGATTACTCCTTCACGATATTCGATGCTAAGAAAGCTTTCAGGAAAACATACTGACCTTGAGAGGAACAATGTTATTTCAAAAGTGCTTGTAGAAAGAATCTGTGTCTGTTGCACTAACCTCCTTATATATAGATTCGACTGAATACGAACCTGAGGAACAAGCCTGCCATTCCCATGAATTCATTACATTATCCTGTAAAACAACTTGATCAAGATCTTGTAACAAATTATTCAACAAAGGAATCTCCCTATCGAAAAGAGCACGACATGAAACCCGACATCAAACCCAACTCCAAACCTAGGGGTTGTCCCTCCACTCTCTTGCCTCACTAACCGAACTATTTTTGTTAACTACAATATTATACAACCTCGAATGAGAACATTAAGAATCCACCTATTATGCCAAACTGAGATTGACTCGTCTTACCTACCATTTAACACAAGTTATTACCAAATCAACAAATAGGAGAATCGAAGTCCCCCAAAAGTGTTACAAAAATCCTTCCACCACCTTAAACAATTTGAATCTTCACCCTGTAATTTAAACACTCCCTCGCCATACTTCGAAACAAGGATCTTAATCCACAAAAAGCTATTTTCATGCAGATAAGTCCCTTCTCCATTTTAAACACAGTTTATTATTAATAAATAAAAAAATCATTTTTAATTTTAAGAGTCTAGACATCGCACGAACATAAATGCTAGTAATAATAATAACTGAACTTGCTTTTCATTTAAAAAAATATTTTTTTTAAAATTTTCCTAATAACATATTGTCACAGATGGTTTTATTTATCAAATGTTAAAAAGTTTTTAAAAGGCTAAATACATCTACTTTTTTCTTCAAAAAAGAAAATTTTACTTCCAAAGTTTTTTATTTTTTTTTTCTGTAGGGAATTTGTATTTTCTAAGTTGATGCTTATTTTGTAAAATATTCCTATTAAAAAGATAAATAATTTATTTAAAAAAAGATACAACGTTATTCTTAATCAATATTCTTAATCAAATTATTTATTTAATTAGGGAACAAAATTTAAATGCACGTTTTCATATGTACCAAAAAGAAATTTATGCTTTCATTCCAATTTTGTATAATAGAACCGAACAATACCGAGAATATTCTTATGAGGAAGTGCTTATTTCACAACCTAATTCCCCTCTCGAATATTCTTCTTTATTCCCGCTTTTTTTTCTCATGGTCATTAAACCTTCCACACTATCAACCCTACGATCAATCTCAAATTCCATCAGATCCAACGGCTGAGATCGAATTTGAAATGTCACGAGGATCATGGTTTATGAGAAGTTATTCTAGAGAGTTAAAAAACGCCAACTTTTCAATTTGATGGCCTCCTTCTCCGTTACCACGAACTATCCATTATTCCATATGCAAATGTAATATTCTTTTGGAATCTAAGATTCTTTTTTTATTTTTTTAATTTTAAATTTCAAATTTTGGCTTCACCCATATGAACCCTATAAATACCTAATTCTCTCTAGGTTGAAAATCCAAGCCAAGAATCGATTTTGAGAGTACTAAGAGACACCCAAATAGAGTCTTATTATTCTGAAAGTGGTTTATTTTTCTGGGTCATTGAGATTTTCTGCTACCGGAAAAAAATGTCTGGAATTGTGGTGGTTTTCGATTTTGACAAAACCATTATCGATTGCGATAGTGATAACTGGGTCATCGACGAGTTGGGTTTCACCGATTTGTTCAATCAGCTTCTTCCCACTATGCCTTGGAATTCTGTCATGGTATGCTTTTGATCCGATTCAAGTTTTGTTCTTTCTTATTCTGTTCTCTGTTTTTCAATGCTCTGCTTTTCAATACTCTGTTTTTCAAAATTCAACTTTTTATTTTCTAAACTTCGCAATATGCATTTTCTTAACCGCATAAATAAATAAATAACCATTTTTGTTTTTTGGGGTTTGGATTTACAGGATAGGATGATGATGGAGCTTCATTCTCAAGGAAAAACCATTGCAGAAATTGAAGAGGTTCTACATAGGATTCCTATTCACCCTAGAGTAATTCCTGCCATTAAAGCTGCTCATGCTTTAGGGTATGTATTTTTTATTTTCTCAACCACAGTTTGTTTGTTTGTTTTTTATTTTTGAATTGGTGATGAAATTTACGGTGCAATTTGATTTCTTCAGGTGTGATTTGAGGATTGTAAGCGATGCAAACATGTTTTTCATTGAGACAATTTTGAAGCACTTAGGAATAAGGGATTACTTCTCTGAGATTAACACTAATCCAGGTTATGTTAATGAAGAGGGAAGGGTAAGAATTTTGCCTTACCATGACTTTAACAAAGCTCCTCATGGCTGCAGTTTGTGCCCTCCAAACATGTGTAAGGTACATATGTTTTTCATTATTTATCTTTTGATAATTTATTTTCTTAAATAATAATGTGGAAATGCCTTTGATATACCAAAATCATAAAAATTTACTTGAGTTAATACTAGAAACTTCTTTTTTTTTTTTGAATAAATATTTTTTTTTCAACAATTGAAAACAAATAGAGGTTCTAGGTCTTGGTTTCATGTTCATCTGAACCGGTTCTAGCTTGTGGTACAATATCATGTTATTATTATTATTATTAGGATTAAGACAGATTGATAGAAGATAGATGCTTACGTGACTCAATTGGTTTTCATGAGTCATGACTTGATCCTATAACACTGGAAATTGGAATGTTGTCTCCTGAATTTTTGGCCAATAAAAAATTTTATATGGTCTCTGATTTGAGGCCACTTGATTTGATGGGAATGGAAAAATAAAGAATAATATTGACCTTGGCCCACCATTTAGTTCAAATTGAAATTGAAAAAAAATAATTGTGATGTGAAAAAAAAACACATGAAAATTAACTTAAAATGTCTACCAGAAGGTATTGAGCTATCACCAAATTTGTGGCCAATTATCATTATTTCATAAAAGTACAAAATAATGATCAATTTTGACCTATGTTCATCAATTTTTATTAAAGTAGGTCAATGGAGGTAACTTTGGTTGGGTGAGGAAAAAAATATTTCGCTGGTCTTTATGCTCAGAATAAATTAATCTTCGTGCGAAAAATTTTCTTAGTATACACCCAAAACATAAATTTAAAATGTCTTCAAGAATATAATGGTCTGTGGCAAATTATTATTATTATTCTAAATTTTATTTAATTTTTATTTGCAGGGTTTAATCATAGATAGGATCCAAGAATCACTTTCACAAGAGGGTGGTAACAGGAGGATAATCTACCTTGGTGATGGAAGTGGAGACTATTGTCCAAGCTTGAGGCTTAAAGAGAGAGATTTCATGATGCCAAGGAAGAATTTTCCGGTGTGGGACTTGATTTTGAAAGACCCTTTGCTTGTTAAAGCTGAAATCCATGGATGGAGTGATGGAGAAGAACTTGAGCAAGTTTTGTTGAATTTAATCAACAAAATTTCAATGGAAGAAGAAACCGCTCACTTCATTTCTTCTGATTGCAAGTTTCAGACTATTTCTGTTTCTGCTCATGAGGCTCTTCCTAAAGTTCTCCCTGTTCGACCATGATTTCTTACTTTATAATTTATCTTTGCAATTGTATCATAAGAAAAGTTTTTTTTTTTCCCTTTTTTTTTCAATGGTTGATTAAACATAATCAACCTTTCCTAAAATTGCTGATGTGGGAACTGGTCCAAGATGGGCAGCTATAATTTCTATAAAATACAAATATCAGTTTACTCTTGATCCTTCAGATTGGTTGCTTTAGCTGCTGAGCATTAGTTCACTTGTGTAGATTATTTAAGCTGGATATTTTGGCTTTCAAAAAAGTATTAACATATCTAGCATAAATTTTATTTTTTTATTATTATATATTTTTTTCATTAAATTGGATGTTTTAAAACACTAAGACTAAAACCCAAAATGGTTATTTAAAGGGATCTCGCCTCACAGGTTTTCACTTATTTTTTTGAGTGAGAAAATTGTAAGTATCTCTTGAAAAGCTGGTTGGTTTAGAGGAAATAATAGTTTTTAAATTTAATCGAATTTGATTTTGGATTCAAAATCAAAGTAAGTGAGAGTGAAAAGAGAGTAAACCAAGGAGATGAAGGGCCTCAGCATTTTGAAGGGTCTGTATAAACAGAAATATGGTACATACTTTTTTCAACACACTTATTTTCTTTTTCATCACATGTCCTTTTTTTAAAAAAAAATTACCCTTCGTTTGAATTTTTAAAATCGGTAAGTCACAGATTTTTAAAATCCGTAATACAGTTTTATAAGATACAAAATTGGATTTTTGATGAACAGTAGTGTAGATTTTTAAAATCCCTAGTACAGTTTTATAAAATATAAAGACCGGTCAGTTTTTTAAATTTTGTAGGTCACAGATTTTAAAAATTCATAGAGTAATTTTATAAAATAAAGTGCTGGATTTTTAAAATTCAAACAAAGGGTAATTTTGAAAAAAAATGAGACGTGTGATGAGGTCGTGGAAGCCAAAGTCAGAAGGGTGATGTTATGTTTAGGGGTATATTTGGATTAGCTGTGAAAAAATTGATTGTCTGAAATATAATTAGTTTTTATTTGGGTATATTTGCTGGGAGAAATAATTGTTAAGATAATTTTTAGACGTGAAAAATAATTTTTAAGCTTTTTAAATCAATATTCAATTTTGAGTTTAAGGATCAAAATTTTTTTCTTTATTAAAAAAATAAAAAATTCTTATAAATATAAAATTAAATAATCCAACATATATTAGACACAAAAATACCCAAAGATACCTTAAAACTAATGAACATTGAAACCCCAAACTCATACCTTTGTATGTGAAATATTGAACTTCCTATTATAAATTAAGAAGCTAAGTGATATTCCCGAACTGTGGATAGAAATTGGAGTATTAATTTCAGTATAGCTTCTTCCCCACTTTTAAAGGATCTATATAATCTATATAATCCATATAATATAATAAAAGAGCAATTAAAATTAAAAAATTGACACATTTTATATACTCTTTTATAGTAAGTGATCACATAAGTTTTTTACGTACCTAACACAACTTAATTACACTATTGTACTCCACTACAACCTACTATCATTTTCTCTCTCACCGTAATTCATCACTTCTTTAAATTCAATTTAAATATAAATTTAACTAAAAAATTCAGTTTAAAAATAATATTTCAAAAATTATAGATAAAATTTAAATACAATTTTAAAAATGTAGTTACATTTGTTAATATATATATATATATATATTGTCAATTTAATTAATGATAATTTATATAATTAAACTTCCTAAATTATTATAAATATTTTTTTAAAAAATTAATAAAAAACTAATTAAATTATTTAATGATTAAAAAAATATTTTATATTCAATCAAAATAATTTAATATTACTTAATATTTAATATTTTAATAAAATTGAGTACAATATCAATCATTACATCATTTACTACATATTATATAATATTCACTTTTTTTATTATTCATTCACTGAGTTCTTGGACAACATTAGAATTTATAATCTATTTATTTATTTATAATATAAATTAAAACTATTACAAATTTAAAATTTTATTACACTTTAATAGAAAAAAATATAATTTATTTATCACTATTTAATTTAATATATTTACAAATAGATACTCTCTAATCTATATTATATATGCACCTCTAAATTGCCATCTTCATTTTTCTACATTTTATATATATTTTTTTTAAAAATGATCTTCTAGAGCTAAATTGACATGCATGAAATACCATTACATTCAAGAGTTCAATAATAACAAGATGATTAGATTATCAAAGTTCAGAGTTATCTGGTTATGACATAACTTCATTCTAAAAAATAACAAACATCCTATATATGTTCAAAAAGTATCTAAAAATCAAAATACTTTCTGTATTTACCTAAATCTATTTTCTTTTTCAATTTAATTCATGTAAATCAATTATAATTAATTTTGTTTTTTAATGCAAAAAAAGTTATCTAAATAATAAATAATATTTTTTTGTTTATGAAGTTTTTACTATAATTTTATTTTAAATTGTTATTAAATTTTTTTTTCACAAATATTTTACATAAAAATTGCATGTTCAGTTACATAAATTATTCACATATTTTATAAATTAATATTTAGTTTAATAATTTCGAAACAACATAATCTATTAATTATATTTTTTTTACATCTGCACATCGTATAAATCACCCCTAGTAGTATTATTTCCATGTTAAAATGTGTTTGGGATTGGAATTAGAGAAACTCATGATTATAGCTTCCTCTAACTTACTTGCCCCAGTGAAACTAAAATATCAAAAAAGGGTAGAAAGTGGATTTCCCTAACTTTTAACTATAATAGCATGATGTTCTTTTAAACATATATATTTTTCTATTATCAGATGAAATGAGTTTCACTATCTATTGAATTTCTAATCAATAAATTTGACCTAAACTTGTATTCATATTATAAATAAAAAAGTATATCATAAAGTTTGAATTAAAAGATTATGGTGCTCCTACTTTTCACAGCAATAATTGGAATCTAAAGGCTGCACCTTCTTGTCCTATAAATACCCTCTTTGTTAGAATATGATCATCACATAATTATTCTCAACTTTTGTTCTTGTGAAATCAATCAAATGGATGGGATTGTAGTGATTTTTGACTTTGACTCAACAATCATAGAGTGTGATAGTGATAATTGGGTACTTGATGAAACCTGTTTAACAGAAAAGTTCTATCAGCTTCTTCCTAGCATGCCTTGGAACCCTCTCATGGTCTTTTTTTTTTTTCTTTTCTTTTTTTGCTTTACACACACTATTTTTCTAGCATATTTCTTTACATGATTGGGTATATTTTTTCTTTCCTGTAAAATCTTGCAGGATAAGATGATGAATGAACTTCATTCACAAGGAAAAACCATTCAAAACATTGTAGAAATTCTGAACAGAACTCCAATGCATCCCAGTATTGTTCCTGCTATTCAGGCAGCTTATTCTGTTGGGTATTTCTCTGTTTCTCTTTCACACTGCTTTATAACATGTAAAATGTGCCTTGTAGGAGAAGAAGATTGATTTTTTTTTTCGCTTTTCTCACACGAGATTTTTCTCTCAATGAGTGTTATTTATAGTGTTCAATCTGTAGTTCTTTTTAAAGGATTATAACGTGTTTTTATCACTACACCAATACTTCTATTATTTGAAATAACCACTAACAATAAAAAATCATTCTCCTTTTATGTTTTTTTTTTCAATTGATATTTTCGCAGTGGTTTAGAACTACTCACCTTTTTTTTTATGGCATTGTATTCAGATGTGACTTGAAGATTGTGAGTGATGCAAATATTTTTTTCATTGAGACAATTCTGGAGCATCATGGAGTGTGGAAATGTTTCTCTGAGGTCATTGCAAACCCTAGCTATGTCAATGAAGGAAGGCTCACTATTTGCCCCTACCATGATTATGAAAAATCTTCTCATGGATGCAATCTTTGTCCACCAAATATGTGCAAAGTAAATTGCATTAATTCTTAAATCTATTTACTTATGACCAACCAATTATTTCTCATATTTATTCTACTTCTATATAATTTATGAACTCAAGCATGTTCTTTTATTACACAATATTTGTTAATAACAGCATGAACCTGTTAATTCGAAAAATTACAAAATTTTCATCGGATTTTTATTTTGTTTTTTGAAATTTCTATAAGAAACATAGAAAACGAGATAATATTGTTTTCAGAAGATAAAAACACAAATTAAATTTTCCTAAAATGGCCATAGATGTTTTTTTTATATCAAGATTACACTAGAATTAGTTGATTTGTATGAAGCTTTATTCTAATGAAATGTCTAATGACATATAGGGATTGATAATAGAAAGGATCCAGAATTCTCTTGAAGCAGAAGGGAAGAAGAAAGTAATCTACCTTGGAGATGGAAAAGGAGATTTTTGCCCAAGTTTGAAGCTGAAAGAGAGTGACATTTTGATGCCAAGAATAGATTTTCCATTGTGTGAATTAGTTTCCAAAAATTCCAATCAGATTAAGGCAGAGGTACATGGCTGGAAAAATGGGGAAGAGCTTGAGCAAATTTTGCTTCATAATATCAACAAAGCCATTGATGAAGGAAACAAGATCAACAATTCTAACCCTAAAATCTCAGTTGATTGCAAATCAGGGTCAAATTCAATTCCAATTCAAGTTCATCAACCTTTGCCTAAAGCCCTCCAAGTTCCTCATTAATTAACTAACTAGAGACAAAAATTGCAGAGGATTAAGGCTTTTATTTAATTTGTCAAGTTCTGAATGTTTGTTTTTTAACATAGTTGTTGGATTCTCAGACAATGTATGAGACAGTGCTTTGGTCCTTGATGATAATAAAATATGTTATGTTGAATAAAAGTTGAATAATTAAGTAATTTGTGGTGCATTTCCATTGTCAAATACCCTTTTTCTCCTAAAAGGTAAAAGCTTGCATTATTAGCTGAAAAGTTAATGATTAAACCTTTGCCTTTTAACAAGTTTTTTATAGGGACAATTGTTTCCTCGAAAACAATTTTATGGTTCTGAATTTGATAGCAATTGAAATTACATAAAAACATGCATCTTTCATTCTAAAACTATTATTATTTTAATTATTTTTATGCATATTAAGAAACTACTAATTATAACACAATTCTGATATGATTTACCTAAATTATCCCTATTAATTACTCACCTCACTTTATTTTATCTTCTCACCTAAATTGATACTACTTGAATTTTTAATAAGGCTAAAATACATATTTGGTACTTTATGTTTTGCCGAAGTCCTATTTTGGTCATTTATGTTTATTTTGTCTCAATTTGGTCCCTTACGTTTGTTTTTTTACTAACGTTGGACTTTCTTTGAATCCATTAGTATAAGTTAACAGAACTGCATACGTGGCACCTACATGGCATTAACAACATTAATTGTCATCCCTTTCCAGACTAAAACAATATCGTATTGAATTTTTTTAACGGAGACACACATAAGAAAAAAATTCAATATGGTGTTGTTTTAGTCTGGAAAGGGATGACAACTAATGCCGTTAATGCTATGTAAGTGACATGTATGCAGGTCTGTTAATTTAGACTAACGAATTCAAAGAAGAGTTTGATAAAAAAACAAACATAAGGTACCAAATTGAGACAAAATAAACATAAATGACCAAAATAGGACTTCAATAAAACATAAAGACCAAATGTGTATTTTAGCCTTTTAATAACTTCTTACCTAAAGATAGAATGTGATTGGTGGATGTTGGAAGTGATAAGAGAGAATCTTTTAGGCTATGTATTAACTGCATAGGAGCAATGTTTTAAAAGAAAAAATAACTATACATTAAAATTTTAAAAATGACAATAATTTTAGAACAAATTTTGAAAGCCAGAATAACAAATAATTTAAAAATGAAAGGAGTATTTATAGTCAGTATCTGATGTTTGACCGTGTTATACATAATTGCAATGTGATTTTCGAAACTTATTAATATTAGTTCATGTATGTCAAAATTTGACTATCAAATTTGTGACTACTTAATCAAAAGAATATAAGCTTGATTGGAAGAGTTCCTAAAGAGTGTTCACAGGAATAAAATTCATCCTGTAAACACATATTATATATAAGTTATTTTTATATAAATTTCAAAGGTTAAGATCATCTTTGTTGCTGATCTTGCAGCGTTCTTAGAAAATCAAGCTAAGCATTGCTTCTCATTGGATTGCACCCCTACATGTTTTTAGGTGAGAAGCACCTATTGCTTATACAACGGTTAAGAAATTTTGTTTGACTATACGGACTCATTTAACATACATCAACTTATTTTATAGAAAGAGTGCGTTAGCAAGTTGTAACTTGAATTTTTAAAATATACCTACTTGTAGGTTATTAACGCACTCATTCTAAAAAAATAAGTAGGTATACGTTAACAAACCCCTTTATTAAATATTGTTAGTAAAAATTTAATAAATTAGGTAACATGTAGGACCCATTTAATGAATTTATGTGAGTTGCAATATTAGATGATAGTTGCAAAGATTTTTTTTTATTGGTTTACAAGGGAGTATTTTCGATACCTAGTTCGGACTTACGTGGATATAGCACATTTTTTAAAAAATCTAAATTTATTTAACATTATATTAAAAAAATTATTTTGTTGTTATTACTTTTGTGTTTGAAATAATGTATCCATTTAAGTAAAGATTAACATATTATTTTTTTATTATTAGACAAATTATTTAAATTAACCTTTTTTTAATGGTAATTTTTGTTTAAATTATTACTTTTGTTCTAAATCTGTGTCTTTGTTTAACTTTTCCTATTGAAAAGTAAAAAAAAAAAAATTTCTATTTAACTTCTATTGTTCATTAATTTTCAATTTTTTTAACTTATAATTATTGGTCTTTTTAGACTAATTTATTTTCTTTTTAAGTTAGTATACACTTTATTATCAGTATTTTTTACAATGAATAGTTATTAAGGTGAGTAACCTGAATCCGTAAGCTTTTTAGGTCGAACTCTTTTATTTTTCGGGTTTTTACTGGACGGACAAAAAAGGTCTAGTTAATTATATTCAAGTTTAAATTTAAAATACTCAAATTCATTTATTTTATCGGTATATTTAGGCAAATATTAACCGGATGACTTGTTTTGCCGGCTTTACTACCAGATATAATTGGAGCAGGGAAATGGCATTGAATCACATGGGCTCAGTAGCTCCTATAAGCTACCTTAAGGAACCCATAGTTGCTTAAATTATACAAAATAAAGAGAAAATATTTTGGGGAACCCTAAAATTAAACAAATCAAATTAAGCACCTTTGGGGAAAAAAAATTATAAGAGAGTACTATATAAACAATTTTTAATTCTCGTGAGTTATTTGAAAGCGCACTACATAAATGGATGGGTAAGTATATCATATATAATATGATATGTTTTTCAATACTTTAAAAAAAAATGATGTTTTTATTATTATTTATGTAATTTAGGTAAAGTTTATTAGATTTTTTCTTATAACAGAAAAAGGGAACATGAGAATATCCGAATCTAAATTTCAAACAGATGACTGCAAAATTACATATATTAATACTCTAACATAGGGATGAAATCCTCCAAACCCATAATCAATTAATATGAGATGTTTTAATTTAATTAATGGCATCGAATTTAAATTTTGGGTACACAAAAATACTTGGAGTGAAAATCTTATCACCTATAAGATCAACTCAATCATAATTACCTCTCGTGGAAAATATCTATAATTCTAAATCCAAAACTTAAAAAATAAATAAGGATGAAAATAAATCAGGTTAGATGTGGCCTTTGACCGGATTCAATTAGGCTCTATCAAATTAATTTTTACGGTGGTCCAACTATGTAACTCAATTGATGAGCACATGAGAATATGTATCAGTAGATATTTGAGTTCAATTTTTCAGTTTAACAAAAAAAAAAAACTAATTTCCACGTACGGTAAAATAATTAATATTACTTGAACAGAATTTTGAATTATAATAAGAATGTACCAAAACAAAAGAATTATAATAAGAATAAGTTAACTAGTGTTTTAATTTAGTCTCTTAATTTGATCTCAAATTTTATTTTGGTTTCTTAATTTTTTATTTCATTTTAGTTTTTTTTATCTTTTTTTTAGTCAATATATATAGTAGTCTTTTTTACTAATTTTTCAATTAAATAGCTAGTAAAAATGCACAAAAAATTATTAGTTTAGCCTTATGTTCTTATTATTTCTCATCTCTAACAACTATTTTAGACAATTTTTATTAACTCTTTAATGATAAGCATAAAGTAAAATATTAAAAACAACTTAAGGCCATTGAACCAAAATAAACTGAAAAAAAAAATGTAAAAGAGCAAACTGAAAATTAATGTAAAATTATTAAAATTAGAGGATCTAAATAATAAATTTTCCTAACAATATAATAAATTTAAAATAGGTTATTGCTTTGGTCAGATACTCCAATTCAATAATTATTATTATAGAACAAAAGACCAGACAGCTTACGTACCATTCATGATCTGGTCAATATAATGTTTACCTAAAAAAATAAAATTCCAATCTCACTTTTTTTTTCCCTACATCATGCTATCTCCATTATCATTAATTTGTCATCTTGTTTGCTTTCTCAGAAATTATTGGGTTTGGTTAATTAGCTTGTTCTTCAAATTAAAGAAATTGAATTAGGAAAAGTTATATATGCTATTCCATGCATTTGTTACAAATTGTTTGCGTAGTGTAATCTATTCTATTGTGCGCACTAAACCACCTTTAGCATATACTTTTCTGCCATTAATTGAAAAATGCATACAATGTTGGATCTCACTTGAGAAAAAGATAAAGCAAGAAAGCAAAATACACTGTAACCATAATATGGCAGAGCAAGAAATTTAAATCAATTAACAATAGTACAGTAACAATTATTATTGCATTATTTGTTATACCAAGATGTTGGGAATCATCATCCATTATTTGTTAACTAAGAAGTTTTAGCATTTCTTAGGTTGTATGATACTCTATGGTCCTTTTTATAACGACTCAACATGACAATTATGATTATTAAGAAAATATATAATTAAGTTAGTTAATGTATTGAGATTTTAAGAAATATTATACTCTTTCATATTTATCCCTATTTAATATATTGAGAAGTAGTAAAAAATATTAAGGTTGTGTTTACTAACACGAGCTTATAGTTTTTTGAGGAACTTATAGCTTATAGCTTTTTGTCAATAAGTCCGGTTTACTATGACAAGCTTATAACTTATGAAAAGCTATAAGCTAGGAGCTTTTGAAAAACTATTTCAAATAGTTTATATAGCTTTTAGCTTTCAATAATTCATTTCAATTTTGTCTTTGTCTTTTTTGGATAATTATATCTTTTGCCATCTCATTATATTGAATATTAATATATTGTATGTCCTTTTATGTCATTTCATATAATTTTAGCTTATCATTAGCTAGTTTTACTAAACACTACTCTTCAACAATAAGCTATAAGCTATAAGTCATAAGCTAAAAGCTATATGTCCTGTTTGGAAGAGCTTATTCGTAGCTTATGAATATAGCTTATGGGTCTTATAAGCTATTTTCAGCTTATTTTCATAAGCTTCTTGAAATAGGAATAAGCTGCTTTTTAGCTTATTCAAGTAAGTTTTATAAATTTATCTATAGAAAAACTCTCATTTAAAAATAGCTTATTGCATAAGTGCTTAATTAAACTGTGTACCCAAACACGCCCATAAGCCATAAGCTAACTTTGGTAAACACAACCTAATTCTCATTATAATTCAAATCTTGAAATTAAAAAAATTGACTCATTATGAAGGATAAACATAGAAAAGAATAATTAATGTTTGTAAATTTTGATGGAGAGTCTTATAAAAAGGACCACTAACATGGTCTGAAAAGAGTCTTATAAATAAGACCAGAGAGAGTAATAATAACTAATTTGATGATGCTTTTTAATCTGAGGATTATAATGTGATAAAAACATTTCAAGACCAAAATCATAGTTATCTCTTTTTGTTATGTGATTTTTTAAAAGTAACTTTTTAATAAGATAATTTCATAAATTGATTTTTGAAAATAAATTTGTAAAATGAGTTTTGTAAAGTAAAAAAGAAATGGTTTTACAAAATTAATTTTAAAAGTAACTTTTTGAAGTAATTTTTTTTTTAAATTCAATTTTTAGAAGTAACATAAAAAAATGTGATGTTATGAGGCTTGTAAGTATATGGGTTCAAAATATAAATATAGCCTGAGCATTGATCCAAAACAAATTTTAGATCCCCTAAGTGTGGTGACACATAATAGATGGTCTAATTCTGAGCCAGGGTACTTTTAAAAAAAAATAAAATAAAGACATGTGATACACCCAATATATTGTGGGGTGTCAAAAGTACTCACCATACTTTTATGGACCTATTTTGAGGCTTTTTGCACCCTAGGTCAAAAAAAAAAAAAAAAAGAAAAGAAAGAAGGAGCATAGTATTATTTTCTATAACTTCTTGGGGTTCCATCTCCTTTGCTTTTTTGTGTTTTTTAACCGATTATAATTAGTTAAATAATTTTATAAAAAATTTTTTAACACGTTATAATTAATTTTAAAAACTTAAAAAAAATATTATCTATAGTTCTTTTTATAAGAAATATTGGACATGTTTTACACATACCAACAAAACATAATAAGTGATATTTTTTTTTAATTAATGATGTGAGAAAATTACTAAAATATTCATGTAATTAATGTATCCACTTGTATGAAAAATTGTGAGTGCTCATAATAAATTGAGGGTAACAAAATATTTTTACTCTTTTTTGATAATTAATACGTCCAAAAAACTTGTAAAGTCTCTTATAAAAAGGACAAAAAAAATCTCTTTTTATTTCTTATAAAAATAACCAGAGATAATAACAAACTTATAACAACAAATGGTGTAGAGTGATACAATTAACCAAAAACTACCTTTTAATCCTTTTTTTTTTTTAATAAGGGACACAACTTTTAAGTGATGTATTCTTGAATCCTCAAATTTCGTGATCAATAGAATTGGCAGCATCATATTTGAGATTGGTGTCGTCCAAAGTTTTTTATACTTTCTTTGTCCTAAAATATAAGTCTTTTAGAGAATTTTTGTTTGTCTCATTTTATAGGACTCTTTGAAATTTTTTTTGCTCATTTAATTTTTGTTTACCATTATATTTTTGCTATTCAACCAATTTTGATGAATCCAAAACACAATAAATAAAATAAATAAATGAATAACATTAATTAAAAGAGAGAGTGAGGTGATAGAAAGAGATTAAAAGGGTAAATTTGGAAACTAATATTTTTTTGAGACAAATTTAATGCATTTAACCCAATTAACCACTTTTCTTAATTTCCACAATATTAGTTTAGGGGGTCTTACATTTTGGGACGAAAAGATTACTTTTTACCCATATGCACACTATTCCCAATTTTAAGTTTATATACAAATTTTTTTTTGTTCATATAAAAATAATACAACTGAAGATCAAACCCTGTATCCATACAAACACACACATGTATTAATACGCTCACCAACTATTCTTAAAAAAGTCAAAAATTAAAATGTTTGAGTGACTACTAAAATGAGTGACCAAACAAAATCCTAAGTCAATTGCGTAAAACATAAGTCAACTACAAAGTGGCCTTCAACCTGTTGAAGCACCAGTGTTTCTCGATTCCAATCAATCCATTCTTCAATTCTTCGGCTTTTTGCGCAGAACAAGATACCATGTTCAAAATTCGGATCCGAGAACCAGATGAAGAATAAGCTCAAATAATGAAATTTCATCCCAGGATTTTGCAGCGGCATTTCTATGGATTCAAGCACCAGTGGTTAATTTCTCCCATCAAAGCTTTCTTCAACTCCTCACTCGCTTCAGCCTCCATTAATTTTCCGTGAAAACCATTGAAATCCGATGTCGTTTTCTTCTCACTCTTTCTCCCATCAGAGCTTTTATTTCCCTTTATCGCCATTCCTCTGTTCATCAGCACAGTGCGGTTCACTTCCGATCATGCGAACTCATCCTCGATCTTTCGCCTATGTCGCGCCACCACGGCGTAGGCACATTTTCCGTTGCCTTGACCCTCCATAGCACGGCTTGAACGCCATTAGCAGAAGCTCCAGAGGCATGCAGAAACAAGAGGGAAGAGGAACAACCATGGAAGCGTGCGCCTGAGGGAGGAACAACCATGATCCTCTCCATTTCTCTAAAGAAATGGAGAGGATCCCAACTCGAGGAGAAGATGAAGCCCGAAAAACAAGGGTTTCTCTGTACAAAGAACATTTATATATGACATTTATATATGAGGTGATTAAACTTTTGGTTTAGAGTTTTGAGTTTTGTCAGAGACTAACACAGTTTGTTCTTAGGGTAGGCGAGTGTAACTTGTAAATAGTACTACTACTAAATTTAGAGAAGGTTAGTGTAATTATCATTTTTTCTGTCAATAAATAATATTTTGATTCAGTTTTTAATTTCATATTTTTTTAAATGAATTATTTTATCATGATGCAGTGCACGATCTGTACATGATACTAATAAATAACTCAAATATGAGTTGTTACTCCTTGAGATTTGAGTTGTTGACTTGCTGAACCTTCAAGGTAAAGTCAGGTGTTTGAATAATTGAGACTGGCCAATAAATCAGAATTATAATGGTGGCATTTTCTAAGGAGATAACAATGCTTTTCCTAATTTGCTTCCATTGAAAATAGCTTTTGTAATTGTTGAGTATATGCTTGGTTTGCTGTTGGGAAGTTTCGAACTATGGTTAGGAGTGTGTAAACTGAACTTTGTTTGAAAATAATACTTTAGACAAAAATCATTGAATTGCTTTTCAGGCAGTTGACTTTGGTGACGTGAACTGTAATAACATGTTTGACTTAAATCATTGATCTAATTATAACATACCATGCTCATGCAGTTCACGTCTTCATCTCATCTTTTTCAGGCAGTTGACTTTGGTTGTTGAATTTCTTAGAGTTCCCTATTATCTCTTCCAAATTTTTGTGTAAAATGTGATGAACTTTGGTCGTTTCTCTTTAATGGGTATATGCAGGTGATTTCTCATGGACTTGTCTCAAGGATTTTGACTTCACTTCCTTATGTTCTCAAAGGAGCACAATACTTTTGCTTCTCTCTTCTACTTCTCCTTGCTTGTAATTTTGATCAGAAGAACTTCCACAAGTGTTCTTAGCCACAGATCAAAAAGCTGGATTTTCAATCTTGTCTCAATATGTTGTGCTCTTATTAGCATTCATTTTTCAGTATTGGCTTGTGGAATCTAATTAGCCAAAACTGGGCACTGATCATGTGAGCTGGTTAGCTTGCATTGTTAGAGGAATTATTTGGATTTTTTTAACAATTTCTCCGCTTGTTCAGAGACACAAATGGACCACAATCCTAAACTCTCTCTTGTGGGCATCTTCTTGTAACATTGAAATTCTGTTTAAAGAGAATCCTATTGAAATACTTGGTAGTGGACTAGTGGTACTGTACTGTGGCTAGGACACTTCCTTCTTCTCTTTTGTTCCTTCCAAAATCTTGGTTATTTTGTCAATCAAACAATGCCAGAAGGCCAGAAAGGTGAAACTAATAAACAAACAGAACTATGCAAAGCTAGTTTTCTCAAGAAGTTGACTTTTTCTTGGGTCAATTCTCTACTTGCTCTTGGATACTCAAAGCCACTTTCTCTTGAAGACATCCCTTCTCTTGTTCCTGAAGATGGAGCTGATAAGGCCTACCAAAACTTCGTTCATTCTTGGGAGTCTCTTGTATTAAAGAGGAACAAAAACAACACAAAAAACTTTGTTCTTTTGTCTGTTATTAGAACCTGCATAAAAGAGAACATAGTAATAGCATTTTATGCATTACTAAGAACCATTTGTGTTGTAGTTTCTCCCCTAACTCTCTATGCTTTTGTGAACTACTCAAGTAGCAAAGAAAAAGATCTCAAAGAAGCGCTTTCTATTCTCGCTGTTCTGATTGCCAGCAAACTGGTTGAGTCATTGTCTCAGAGACATTGGTTTTTTGATTCAAGGAGGTTAGGAACGAAGATGAGATCAGCTCTTATGGTAGCTGTCTATCAGAAACAGCTCAAGCTTTCTAGCCAAGCTAGGAGGAGACACTCGACCGGCGAAATCGTGAATTACATAGCAGTTGATGCCTATAGAATGGGAGAGTTTCCTTGGTGGTTTCACATAACTTGGACTTCAGGATTACAACTTGTTCTGTCCATTGTGCTGCTTTTTGTTGTAGTGGGAATTGGTGCTCTTCCTGGTTTAGTCCCTTTGGCCATATGTGGACTTCTCAATGTCCCTTTTGCGAAAATCTTACAAAATTGTCAGTCACAGTTTATGGTTGCTCAAGATGAGCGGCTCAGATCAACTTCTGAGATTCTGAATAGCATGAAGATCATAAAGTTGCAATCTTGGGAGGAAAAGTTCAAGGGCTTGGTTGAGTCCTTAAGAGATAAGGAGTATGTATGGCTGTCTAAGGCACAAATAATGAGGGCTTTTGGGTCATTTCTTTATTGGATGTCTCCTACTGTTGTTTCTTCTGTTATTTTCCTTGGTTGTGCTGTTCTCAAAAGTGCCCCTTTGAATGCTGGAACCATATTCACAGTTCTAGCTACCTTGAGGATCATGGGAGAGCCCGTGAGAATGATTCCTGAGGCTCTCTCTATTATGATCCAAGTTAAAGTCTCATTCATCCGTCTCAATACCTTTTTGCTTGACGAAGAGCTAGAGAGTAATGATAGTGGAAGAAATGTGAAGGAATGTTCAATTAATGCTGTGGAGATTCAAGGTGGAAACTTTATTTGGGATCATGAATCAGTGTCCCCAACTTTAAGAGATGTGAATTTGGAAGTCAAATGGGGACAGAAAATAGCAGTTTGTGGGCCAGTTGGTGTTGGAAAATCATCTCTTTTGTATGCAATACTTGGAGAGATTCCCAAAATTTCAGGAACAGTGAGTAATTAACTCAACATTTGTTTAGTGTGTGTTTGAATTTCCGTTTACTAAATTAGAGTGTGAATCAAACTCACTTTTGCGTAAAAGAATGAAAGTGATGTGTGGGTTCAATGTCAATTTGAAACACTTTTTTCTTTGAGCCACTGGAATTTCATCTAATAACCCAAACATCATGGCACATTCTTACATGGAGATTAAAGTTAATGTTGTTGGTTCAACAGAAATCCATACCTATACTTAGTCTGTGATTGGATTTCTATATACTAAACTGGAGTTTGATCAAACTGTCTTTTTCCCAATGGAATGAAAGTGATGCATTGATTTAACGGAAATTTAACACCCTTTTTGCTTTGAGCCAAGCCAACTGACTTTCATTCCCAAACATCATGGCACACCTTTACATGGAGATAAAAGTATGTTTCGTTGGTTCAACAGAAATCCAGACATGCTCTTAGGCCCTTACAAAATAAAATTTATATTTATACTCCTATTTTAATTTTTTTCTCCCTGAAATTTCATGATTATGAAAAACAGGTTAATGTAGGAGGGACCTTTGCCTATGTTTCTCAAACTTCATGGATACAAAGTGGGACAGTTAGAGATAATATACTCTTTGGCAAGCCAATGGACAAAGCAAGATATGAGAATGCCATTAAGGTTTGTGCCTTGGATAAGGATATTAATGATTTTAGCCATGGTGATCTTACAGAAATTGGACAGAGAGGGATCAACATGAGTGGAGGACAAAAGCAAAGGATTCAACTAGCTAGAGCAGTCTACAATGATGCTGATATATGTCTTCTTGATGACCCTTTCAGTGCTGTTGATGCTCACACTGCTGCAGTTCTGTTCAATGTAAGAAGATTTCACTTTTATCACGTTCATTTTGATCTAAAGTTTTAAATTGTGGTTGCAGTAGGCCGAATGTGGTTTGGTGTGGCCATTGCTTGCTGCAATCATAGTGCGATGCGCTTATGATGATGGCAAAAACCGCAATGCTGACGGCAATTTAAAGCTATGATTTTGATAAAGCTATCTTTCTCCTTTTAGTGAAATAAACTAACTGGATTTACAAAATTACAGGAATGTGTTATGACTGCTTTAAGAGAGAAAACAGTCATTCTAGTGACTCATCAAGTAGAGTTTCTCTCAGAAGTTGATACAATCTTGGTATAATATCTCATTTAGATGCCTATTTTATTACTCCTCTGCTCCTTAATATAAGGCACCATATAGAATAAATTGGTGGTCCTTTTATTTCTATTTCTAATTCTAATATGACATTTACAATTTATATAAAACATTTATTATTCTTTTCCTTATTAAAACTTTTACTATTGTGACTGTTGAGCATGTTATTTCAAAGGAGAATTAAATTCATATACCATACTAGTTTTTGAGAAAATTATTGAAACCAACTATATGAACTACTTTGATTGGTATGTGTAACTTAGTTAACAATGCCTTATTCATAAGGACTGGAAACAGAGGGATTCCAATAGAACATATTTCATATATTCCACCTCAAATTGTAGGTAATGGAGGGAGGAAAATTTACTCAATCAGGTAATTATGAAGATCTACTGACAGCTGGGACAGCCTTTGAGCAACTTGTGAATGCCCACAAATATGCAGTTGCAGATTTAGATCAAAATAATGAAAGCAAAGAAGGTTCCAAAAATGAGGTTATTGCCCATCTAGAAGAGTCTTATGGTTTGTATCTCACTAAAAATCAAAGTGAAGGGGATATTATTTCTACAAAAGGTCAACTAGGGGCACAACTAACACAAGAAGAAGAAGTAGAGATTGGTGATGTTGGTTGGAAGCCATTATGGGATTATCTTTCTTTTTCAAGGGGGTCACTCATGCTGTGTTGGATCTTATTACAACATATTACTTTTGTTGTTTTGCAAAGTGGATCAACATATTGGCTTGCTAAAGCCATTGAAATTCCAAAAGTGACTAGTGGCATCTTGATTGGAGTTTACTCATTAATTTCAATTGTTAGTGCTGCATTTTTGTATCTAAGATCTCACTTGACTGCACTTCTTGGACTAAAAGCTTCTAAAGCCTTCTTCTCAAGTTTCACTACAGCTATCTTTAATGCTCCTATGTTGTTCTTTGATTCAACCCCTGTAGGAAGGATTTTGACCAGAGTAAGATTTCATTCCCATTGGAAAAAATGAGTAAATCCTCGGATTACTCCTCGAGATTGTCGAGGCAGGAAATTTAGTCCTTGACATTTTAACAATAATGAGGACAATCACTTAAGTCCTTTTTAGTACAAAATGGCAATAAAATGTTACAAAATGAAAATAAAACCTAAAAGAGCTAAAGTGATTGTTGTTTTACAAAGCCAGCAATTAACGAAGTGTTTTTAAAATCACAGGCAACACAATGCTCAGTTTGTACAATTTCGAAGATCAATTTTGGGATTTACTTGAAAGAAAAAAAAATCCATATAATTTCCTTGTGCTTATTCATTACTATTTAATAATCTCCATAATTTGGATCAAATTTTTCTTTCTTGCAGGCATCATCAGACTTGAGTATTTTGGATTTTGATATACCATTTTCCATCACTTTGGTGGCTTCAGCAGCAATTGAAATTCTTGTGCCAATTTGTATAATGGCTTCAGTGACATGGCAGGTTCTCATTGTTGCTATTCCTGCAATGGTAGCATCAAAATATATCCAGGTTTATCTACTTTCTAAGTTTTGTTGATTTTAACTTCTTTGTCCTTGCTTAAATCACTAGTTTTGTCTTTAAGATTGTATGCATCAGTCATTTGTATAATATCAAGGATTAGTTATTAACTTTACAAAAAACATTCACATTAGTCTAAAAGGACATTTTGCAACATCAAGTACTAAAATTGAATTTTGATAAAGTCAGGGACTATAATGGTCAAACGCATAAAATTTAAAGAACTAAAGTGCTGATTTACTCCTTAATGATGGAGCTAGCAGTTTCTCATTTTTATTATTATTATTTGTTTTTTTTTGCATTTAAATTAAAGGATTATTATCTAGCCTCTGCAAGGGAGCTGATAAGGATCAATGGAACAACAAAAGCCCCAATAATGAATTTTGCAGCTGAGACATTACTTGGAGTGGTAACTGTAAGAGCATTTAACATGGTAGACAGATTTTTCAGGAACTACTTAGAGCTTGTGGATACAGATGCAACACTGTTCTTTCATTCTAATGTGGCCATGGAATGGTTACTTTTAAGAATTGAAGCACTTCAAAATTTGACAGTTTTCACTGCAGCAGGCTTGCTTATACTACTTCCTCGGGGACACATTTCCCCAGGTAAATGTAGTGCATGTTTGGAAATAGCTTCTTTTTAAAGGAAAATCACGACTTATTTTTCAGAAATCTCTCTTTGGGAGCTAGTATGATAAGCAACAATTTTTTCAAAAAAATTTAAGCAACACAATTATTCCTCCATTATGATTAAATGCACAACCTTGGTTCTCAGTAATTTGTTGTTCAAATTTACTCCATTAATTTTTTCAATTGTTGCAATTTAAGGGGTGTTTGGTTTCTATTTTCATTTACTCATTTCATTTCTCGTTTTCATAAATAACTATAAAATTGTCACATTGTTTTCATTTTGTTTTGAGTTTCCTGAAATTTGTTTATGAAACACTTGAAACAAAATTTTTATGTTTACAGTATTGTACGGTAATTAATTAATTATCTTGGCATTTCTCCTGGTTTGTGCAGGGCTTGTGGGATTGTCCCTTTCCTATGCTTTAGCCTTCACAGCAGCACAAATATTTTGGACTCGCTGGTTTTGCAACTTTTCAAATTATATTATCTCTGTTGAAAGAATTAAGCAATTCATTCATATTCCAGCAGAGCCTCCTGCCATTGTAGAGGATAATAGACCTCCGCCTTCATGGCCATCCAAGGGTAGGATTGATCTTCAAGCATTAGAGGTAAAGTTGCATTGTTTTCCTTTCTTCACCTCCACTTTTGAACTTTTTTTTTTTTTTTTTATCATGTTATACTCTTTAAATGTGGTCTTTCACCAAGACCAAAGACGCCATGTGGCCCATGTAGCGAATATCACCTAGTGAGGTAAGGCTTATGTTATTATTTCTGATAACATAACACACAAATTTGAGTCTAGTTGATTGTTGAGACATTAAACATCAACTTTGTCCCTGAAATTACAACCATCTATCAACTTAGTTCCAAAAATTATAAAAATGAAATTTTATTCTCTGGAATTAACAAAATGTCAATCAATTTAGTCCCTAAATTATTCAAGAATATGTCAACTTAGTAATCATATTTAGGGCCTTAGATGTTTTGTTAATATTTTATGGAACTACATTACATATATTTATGGTTGTTAATTTCAGGAGCTAAATTTCTTTTTCATAACTTTGAAGACTGAATTGGTTGACGATTATTCATTTTTAGGATTAAAATCTCCTTTTTATGATTTCAAGGACTAAATTGGTTGGAGGTTATAATGTGAGGGATTGAAATTATATTTTACTCCATTGTTGTTTGCCTGTTTTTTAATTCTACTTCGATTTTTCAGATTAGGTATCGTCCAAATGCTCCACTAGTTCTTAAAGGTATAACTTGTACATTGAAGGAAGGGAGCAGAGTAGGAGTAGTAGGAAGGACAGGAAGTGGGAAAAGTACACTTATAAGTGCTTTGTTTCGGTTAGTTGAGCCAGAAAGAGGTAATATTCTTATTGATGGGATTAACATATGCTCAATTGGGTTGAAGGATTTGAGATCAAATCTTAGCATTATCCCTCAAGAACCAACTCTTTTCAAGGGCAGCATTAGAACTAACTTGGACCCTCTTGGCCTCTACTCAGATGATGAAATATGGAAGGTAATCAAAAGCATATATTACATTTTGATCAATATCTTGTTATCTTTTAGTTTAGTTTTTCCAGAAGCATAGGTTTGATTAGATTTAATTTCTATGTTATAGGCTTTACAGAAGTGTCAACTTAAGGAAACAATCAGCAGTCTACCAAGTCTCTTGGACTCCTCTGGTAAGTTGTGCTTGTAAAGTTTTTTATTTCCAAATTAAGATTTTAGAACAACATAGCTATAGAAGTCTTATTCTGTATGAAATTGCAGTGAGTGATGAAGGTGGAAATTGGAGCTTGGGACAAAGGCAACTGTTCTGTCTTGGAAGAGTATTACTTAAGAGGAACAGAATTCTAGTTCTTGATGAAGCTACTGCCTCCATTGACTCAGCCATAGATGCTATTCTACAACAAATAATTAGACAAGAATTTGAAGAATGCACAGTTATAACTGTTGCTCACAGAGTTCCAACTGTAATAGATAGTGACATGGTCATGGTTTTGTCTCACGGTACGTTAATTACATGTTCTTTTTAGTTTGAGTGAACTACCGAATTATAGTCATTAAACTTGTCCAAAGTCACATTAATCCTTAAACTAAAGAAACTTTCATATTAGTTCCCGGATTAGAATTAAAAGGGCTGAAAAATTGACATGTTATGAACTAATGCAAAGGCCGTATACAAATTTGAGGACTATTTTGGTGGTTTGATTTTTCAATTTTCAATTTACCCTTTTCACAATAAGTTGAATCAAGAATAACAATTAAGAACCTCGGTTAAGAACACATGTTCCATTGTAGCATGTTGACATGGACATAGGTACTTAACATAGTTGCTTTTACATACACTAGATAGATGCTTAATTAAAAATTAATGCTTTCACAAGCTTATGCATGAGTTCTTGTTGTGTTCTTAGCATTGGAGTATAAGAGTTACTTAAATTGAAAGTTGTGTACATGTAGGATCCAGCTAAAATTATTAGATATTTATAAGAACACTCTTAAGCATCTTATGCATTGGAGATGTTCAGACCCTCTTTTTCGAGTGGTCAACTCTAAATTTTGTTCCCCATATGTAATGGATTAGTCATTGCGCGCCATTAGGATGGCATCAGATGTTAGATATCCTCTGTTTTTGTTGGGTTGTTTTTGCTGGGTTGACGTAATGACACAGAATGTGTCAGTGAAGTTAACAAAATCGAACAATGTTTATAACGGCAAGGACTAATTTGCAAAAATTTTCATATATAGGAACTAAAATGTAGAGTTTGAAAAAAAAGGTATAAGTATACATTCTTTACTTTTCTCTAATTTTCTTTGTTGCCTCATTTTTTATTTTTTTGTTTTGTTTGGTTGCTAAAGGGAATCTGGTGGAATATGATGAGCCTTCAAAACTAATGGAGACCACTAACTCTTCATTCTCTAAGCTGGTAGCTGAATATTGGGCTAGCTGTAGGAAGAATTCCTATCCGAATATTAGCACAGTTAAATTGAGTAATTACACTCTGGAATGAAGATTATTGACATGTATCCTTGTAGCAGTGAAGAGCTTAGAAGAAAGAATCACGATGAAAATTGAACTCCTTGTGAAATTAATGTTAAATGTATGAGCATGCCTTTTTACAAACAATTCCTTTGTATACAATTCATTCGCATCAAATGATGAACAATTCATTTGATATTTGGTATAACTATTGAAGATTTGATATTTCTGAATAATACTATATTAAGTGGGTGACCAGAAATTACACTTGGCTATATTATGTTTTTTTTGTTTAACACATGATTATTTAAGTATATAACCATAGCACCGAAAAAAATAAAGGGAAAAGGGTCAAAGTGATGGTACTCGTTTGGATGCTGTAGATGATGTGAAGAGGGCTTTTCAGTCTCACTTTGAGTCTATGTTTGCTTGGAGACCTGGTTTAGGGGTGAATCTTTATGATCTTTGTTTTAATAGGCTCTCTGATGGAGTATAGCATCCTTGATGCTGATTTTGATGAAGCAGAAATTAGAGACACAGGTTGGGAGTGTGGTAGTGACAAGAGCACAAGTTCGGATGTCTTGAACTTTCTTTTCATCAAATAGTTTTGGGATGTCATCAAAGGGAATTTTCTTAAATTCCTCCACAGGTTTCACATTCACGGCAGAGGCAATTAGTAAAGGGGTATAATAGTTTATTTATTGTACTCATTCCAAAAAACTCGTGTTGGTGTCCTAATCTCTTTGATTGGTTGTATGTATTAGGGGTATTTGTAAGATGAGATACACTCGTCTCTTATTCGGCCCTATCAGAGTTTGGACAAATTATTCAGACTTGAATTTGACTTTAGACCTGATAAAACTCAAAGATATACGGATCCAATTAAGATTAGGTTAAAAATGACAAAGTTGGAACAACCTAAATATACAACTTAATATAAATTAATAAGAATCCTGATTTTTGTACTCACAATCAGAAAAATATAAACAGATTTTGAAAGGCTTCTTCTTTGAGTTGAGAAATAGTTCTCTGTGTGTGCCTATGAGTTCATTACTAATTCATCAAAACCATTAGAATGTAGTTTCTGGCATAGTAACTGTGGAAAAAGGGACTAAGGAAAAATTCAATTTGCAGAACAGTGACCGTTATCTTGCAAAATTAAAGACTAATTTAAAAATTTTAAAATCCCTAAGACTAAAATGACTAATCGCTGCAATCTTAAAGACTGACTTGGATATACTATTACTTTCTCTCATGATCAAGTTTCACATTGTTAGTGTGTGTTTTTGAAGCAAAATATGTTCATGCTGATCCCAGCAACGCTACAGCTAGATTTTAATGCTGCTATCTTATGAGATTATAAGTTTCACTACTGTTAGTCTTCAATGTTGTCTTCTCATATGAGAATTTTATGCCATATAAGGTCATACTTGTACTACAGCAACACAGCTATCATAACTTATATTTTCTTTACTGTCATGCTTAAATTGTTGGTTAAACTCTAATGGTAAATGGGCTTTTTCCAATCTCTCAATGTGTCCAATTATTATACCATATTTTGTTTCTATGCCCTAATACTATGTTAAATTTATGAGAATTTGGGTATGGAGAAGGAGGAAAGGATATGGGAGAGTTAAATATGTATTGACCATAAGAACGACATGTTATAATATGATGTCTCATGATAAAGTACTATTCCTATTTATGCTTGCTGGGAGCCTGGGACTGCTATGTAGCCATGACGATTTGCTATAACGGCCTCCTTGCCTGGATATACTATTCCTATTCCTATCTTTTTTGGATAAACCCTAAATCTAGGTATATAGGTACTCAAAAAATGAGCAGATGAGTACTGAAGTTGTTACATAAATTCCACGTATGACAATTTTTTATTTTAAAATGTGGACATAGGTACGAATATATAAAATTCTACCAAGGCCCTAATTCATTATTCATTTCTATCCTTGATGCAGAGGACTAAAAACAAGTATTTTTATTAAAAGCAGAGTCTAACAACAAATACAATTTAATTAGGGACTTATATCAAAATTCAAAATTTTAGCAGGACTAAAACGACACTCAACCCAATACAAATCACTAGTGAAAAAAATAAGGCAATCCAACTTATAAAAGGTATGCCATTAATTTTCTTTGGATTTGATAATTATGCTTCTTCTGGTGTTCTTCATTCATTTGAGTGTAATTACTCAATGTGATTGCTGCTAAAATTAGAATAGGAATTCTTCCTGCAGCTAGCCCAATATTCAGCTACCAGCTTAGAGAATGAAGAGTTGGCGGTGTCCATTAGCTTCAATGGCTCATCATATTCCACCAGTTTCCCTTTAGTAACCAACAAAAATAAAAATGAGGCAACAAGAAAAAAGCAATTGAGATATGTGAGGTTGAATGAAGAATTTAGTCTCCATACTTTAGCAATCTTTTTTCATTTTGGTCCGTGTATAGAAGATTCTAAATTTTAGTTCCTCTAAGATTTTTTTTTACAAATTAGAATGTGCCGTTATAAACCGTTGGATCTTGCCAAAATAGAGGACAAGACAACAAAGCAACATCTAACAACAGTTACTATTCTATAAATAATTTTACATATGTGAATTACAGTGTAAAGTTCTTTCATGTAAGGACCAAAACAAAAAAAGAAATGTCAAGTAAAATGACCAAACTCTATAATTTAACTTATCCATGAAAAAGGGGAAACTTGAAAAGAAAAAGTGAACCACATACCGTGAGAAAGTACCATAACCATGTCACTATCTATTACAGTAGGAACCCTGTGAGCAACGGTTACAACTGTGCATTCAGCAAATTCTTGTCTAATTATTTGTTGTAGAATAGCATCTGTGGCAGAGTCAATGGAGGCAGTAGCTTCATCTAGAACAAGAATTCGGTTCCTCTTAAGTAATACTCTTCCAAGACAGAATAGTTGTCTTTGTCCCAAGCTCCAATTTCCACCTTCATCACTCACTGATATTTCATACAGAATGAGACTTCTATAGCTATGTTGTTCAAAAATCTTAATTTCAAAATAAAAGCACTTTGCAAGCACAACTTACCGGAGGAGTCCAACAGACTTGGTAGATTGCCGATTGTTTCCTTAAGTTGACACTTCTGTAAAACCTATAACATAGAAATTAAATTTATTGAAACCTATGCTTAGCTTATGAAAAAACTCAAGTGAAAGATAAATATATGGATTTAATTACCTTCCATATTTCATCATCTGAGTAGAGGCCAAGAGGGTCCAAGTTAGTTCTAATGCTGCCTTTGAAAAGAGTTGGTTCTTGAGGGATAATGCTAAGATTTGATCTCAAATCCTTCAACCCAATTGAGCATATGTTAATCCCATCAATAAGAATATAACCTCTTGCTGGCTCCACTAACCGAAACAAAGCACTTATAAGTGTACTTTTCCCACTTCCTGTCCTTCCTACTACTCCTACTCTGCTCCCTTCCTTCAATGTACAAGTTATACCCTTAAGAACTAGTGGAGCATTTGGACGATACCTAATCTGAAAAATCAAAGTGGAACTAAAACATTAAAACATCATTTGTGTGATCTATTATCAAAAATAACAACAAAAGCCATATCTCCTTTGGTGACATTCGCTACACAGATTAAATGACGTCATTGAAGAGAAGGATGCATCTTTACCTCTAAGGCTTGAAGATCAATCCTACCCTTGGATGGCCATGAAGGTGGAGGTCTATTGTCCTCCACAATGGCAGGAGGCTCTGCTGGAATATGAATGAATTGCTTAATTCTTTCAACAGAGATAATATAAGTTGATAAATTGCAAAACCAACGTGTCCGAAATATTTGTGTTTCTTTGAAAGCAAAAGCATAGGAAAGGGACAATCCCACGAGCCCTGCACACAAACCAGGAGAATTGCCATGATAATTATTAGCTTGTAGCATAAAAAACCTTGCCATGTCATTTGCTAGATTTTTTTTTTCATTTCTTTATTTTTTCATTTAGTGCCTAGCATTGGTAATCCAATTCGAGTCAAGAACACTCATATAATGATGGACTAGTTCTTGTGGTGGGATTTTATTCATCTACAAGACTTGAACACGAGACTCTTTGATTTGTTTGGGTCTAGTGTACTCCAAAAGCTAGAAGGATTGTCACACCTCTTATATATTATATGGTGGCCATATTCCTAGTTGATGTGTGGCTTCTTCACATCGTAAGATATCCCTTCATACTCAAGATTAAACATCTAGTGCATGAAGTTTGTCTAACTAGATGTGTGCTGTGCGGGTTGTTCACATCAAGTCTGGTAAGGTGAAATTGTGACATAGATTGACTTTTCAGCTGAAGAGAGTTTAAAATAGTTTGATATGTTTAGTAATAGATATTCTGAATATAAAATGAGAATTTAAAAATTTTAGATTAAATGATATGACTAAGAGAACTTAATTTTTTTTTTTTTTTTTGTATATGATCACAAATTTACAATTACTTTTCACGTGAAACAATCTAGCTCTAGTTGGATAGGATCACTGTGGATGGCAAAACTCTCCCACCAATAAGAGGACTTAAATTGAAACTAGAGTAGTTAATAGTGTGCTATAGTGCCGCTATCGCGCTGTGGCGCGTCGCCGCACCTGGCCGCTACGGCAGCTCCTTCGCGTCGTGTTTCAAGGTCGTTGCAGTCACGACCGCTTTCATGGCCTAAATGGAGGTTCAACATGTCCTGTAGCAACCCCAGAAGAAAGAAAAGAAAATTAGTTTTTTCCGAAGCGAAATGACCAAAAGGACTTCATTAAGGGTATTTTGGACTTTTTGTCCAACCCTTTTTCAAAATCAGAGTTGTGTGAAAAACCCTAATTAAAATTGTGCTCCTCTTCAATTTAGTGCGCCTTTTCTTGTTCTGTTAGTGCACTATTCTCAACTCAGCTCTTCCTCTTCACCCTTCTTCCTTCTCCCTTTTTTGTGCTTCCTGTTGTTCTGTTCTATCAAGCTTGTGTCTCTGTTCCCCATGCGCCTCTGTTTTATCAAACCTCTGTTTAGCCCCCTCCTTTCCTCTGTTCTATCAAGTCAGTGTCACGCCGCTGCCTCTATCATACCTCTGTTTTGAAGTAGAAGAGTCTGAACTTGAAGAGGAAGAAGAGGGCTTTGGTTCTACTAGTGATAAGAGTTGCAAGAGATGAAGATTATCTTGAATCACATTTGAACACGACATTTAAGATACACTTGTAGTCTTTTAGGAGTGTATTAGAACTATAAAAATTGTGTAAATTGTGTTTTGTTATATGTTTTGAAGTGTTTATCACTCTAGAATTATGATTGCTAATTTATGAACAATGAATATGTTTAATTTTTGGTACTTTTAAATTTTTATGTAATTATTTAAGTATAATATGATTTCAAACTATGTGTACTTATATTTAGCAATAGCGCTTATCCCGCTATACACTATCCTACTATAGTGTTTTGTGGGTTGGCCACTACACTCTATTATGTGGGATCGACTACTATGATGGTAACAAATGAAAACATTAGTTGAAAAAATTTGTGCTGAAAATTTTGTAGAGACAAAAATGGTATATTAATCATAATTATATTAAGGGTTGTCCTAGTCATTTTTTTAGAGTGATGGTTAAGCAATTCATGGATAGAAGTTTTTTTTATTGAAAATCACAATGAAGATGCATTTCTAGTATTAAATACTACATTTTTTTAATAAAAATATTCTATTTATAAATTACTTAACCATTAAACATAGATAGGATAATGGATAGCCAATCCCTTGTATTAATCATAATAGAGGAGAAACTAACCCTACTAATTACCTGGTGACACATATCCTTTAGGAAGTAGAATAAGCAACCCAGCTGCGGTGAAAATTGTCAAATTTTGAAGAGCGTCAATCCTTAAAAGCAACCATTCCATGGCCACATTAGAATGAAAGAACATTGTTGCATCTTTGTCCACAAGCTTTAAGTAGTTCTTGAAAAATCTGTCGACCATCTCAAATGCTCTTACAGTTATCGCTCCAAGTGATGTCTCAGCTGCAAAATTCATTACTGGGGCTTTTGTGGTTCCATTGATCCTTATGAGTTCCCTTGCAGAGGCTAGATGATAATCCTTTAATTTTTTAAAAAAATTATGAGAAAGTGCTAGCCTAATTTTTTAAACTGTAAATCACCATTTTAGTTCTTCCAATTGCTTGTTTTGATAGTTTAGTTTTTAACTTTATCGAAATTCAATTTTAGTCTTTGACTTTACAAAATATCCTTTAAATTAGTCGTAGACTAACATGTATAATTTTTGTATAAAGTGAATGACTAATAATATGATTCGACGAAGGGTCCATGATTTTATGAAAGGTCATTCAATGAAGAAGTCATTTAACTTTATACCAAAAGAATTAGCATTAGTCTAAGAGGAATAATTTGAATGGCAATATTTGTAAAGTGAATGATTAAACTGAATTTTGATAAAGTTAACGATTAAAATGACTGATCCATAAAATTTGAAGGACAAAAGTGGTAATTTACATACTTTAAGCATGGATAAAAAAGTTAAAATCAAGAAAAATTAGAAAGTAGATAAACCTGAAAATATTTTGTTGCCACCATTGTAGGAATAGCAACAATGAGAACTTGCCATGTTACTGATGCCATTATGAAAATTGTCACAATAATTTCAATTGTCGCACATGCTACAAAACTGATTGAATAAGGTATATCAAAGTCCAAAATACTCAAGTCTGATGAAGCCTGCAACAAAGCAATTTTTTTTTAAATTTGTGAGATGATTGAATACTGATGAAAAAGCAAAAGGGAATCATGTATATTTTCTTTTCTAAGAAAATTCTCATTTGATCCTTGAGATTGTATGGATTGAGCACTTTATTTCTTGATGTTTTTAAATCTATTTGTTGGTCTTTCGAATTTGTAAAAAGACAATCACTTTAATTTGTGCAATTTTTATTTTTCAATATCATTTTGTAAAAGTTGTCAAAGTCCCACTGAATAAATTATCTAATCTATACAATCTTAAGGACTAGTATGAGAATTTACTCTTTTTTTAGTTAAGAATGAAATCTTACTCTGGTCAAAATTCTTCCTACAGGGGTTGAATCAAAGAACAACATAGGAGCATTGAAGATAGCTATAGTGAAACTTGAGAAGAAGGATTTTGAAGCTTTCAATCCAAGAAGTGCAGTCAGGTGAGACCTTAGATACACAAATGCAGAACTAACAATTGAAATCAATGAGTAAACTCCAATCAAGATGCCATTAGTAACATTTGGAATTTCAATGGCTATAGCAAGCCAAAAAGTTGATCCACTTTGCAAAACCATGAAAGCAATTTGTGCTAATAAGACCCAACAAAGCATAAGTGACCCATTAGAATAAGAAAGATAATCCCAAAAAGGCTTCCAACCAACATCACCAACCTCTACTTCTTCTTCTTGTGTTAGTTGTGTTCCTAGTTGACCTTTAGTAGAAATAATATCCCCTTCACTTTGTTTTCTAGTGAGATACAAACTATGAGAATCTTCTAGTTGGGAAATAACCTCATTTTTCAAACCTTCTTTGCTTTCATTATTTTGATCAAAATCTGCCATTGTATCTTTGTGAGCACTCACAAGTTGTTTAAAGGTTGTCCCAGCTGTTAAAAGATCCTCATAATGACCTGATTGTGTAATTTTTCCTCTTTCCATTACCTACAATTTGAGGTGTAATATATGAAATATGTTTTAAAGTATTCCTCTAATACTTGCAATGTTTTCCTAATTATGCATACTAATAAAAGTTAAATTTATTTAGTTCAATAATTTTCTAAAATTATAAAATTATATATTAACTTTATCCTCCTTAAAAGTGGAATAGTCAAAATCTTTAATAAGTGCAAATAAGAAAAATAACAATAAATATTTCATATAAATTATAAAATGTTTTATAAAAAGAATAATCTATTTCTTTTAGAAGATGCTTTATATTAAGGATGAGAGTGATATAGTAAACATTTAAATCAGTTATTTTACCAGGATTGTATCAACTTGTGAGAGAAATTCCACTTGATGAGTCACTAGAATGACGGTTTTCTCTCTTAGAGCAGTCATTATGCAGTCCTGTAGTTTTGTAAATCAATGTAGTTTAATTTCCTATAACAAGAGTAATAGTTGATAAAATCATGATTTTAAATTGCAGTTTGCTTTTCAATTTTTGCCACTGCCCCGGCCACATCGCATTGCGATTGCGGCCCACAACAGCCACATTAGACAATATTTGGTTGTGTCCTACTATAATCCAATTGTGATTGCAACCACAATTTGAAATCGTGATCATAAGTAACATGATAAAAGTAAAATCTTCTTACACGGAACAAAATAGCAGCAGTATGAGCATCAACAGCACTGAAAGGATCATCAAGAAGGTATATATTCGCATCATTGTAGACTGCTCTAGCTAGTTGAATTCTCTGCTTTTGTCCTCCACTCATGTTAATCCCTCTCTGACCTATTTCTGTAAGGTCACCATGGCTAAAATTATTAATGTCCTTATCCAAGGCACACACTTTAATGGAATTCTCATATCTTGCTTTGTCCATTGACTTGCCAAAGAGTATATTGTCTCTAACTGTCCCACTTTGTATCCATGAAGTTTGAGAAACATAGGCAAATGTGCCTCCTACATTAACCTGTTTTGCATAATCATGAAATTTCAAGAGGAGAAATAAAAAAAATAAAATTGTAAGATAATAAAAGTATAAATATGAACTTTTTTCTAAAGGAACTAAGAGTATGTTTGAGTTTTCATTTAACCGCCGCTTGAAATTCAGACTTTTGTGCATGTTTGATTTGTAGTCGGATGGCTAAAGCCATAGTTTGATGTGTGCAAACCCAGTTTCAATGAAAAATAACATATTTGAAAAAAAAACATGTTAGTTTCTTTTCAATTAGATTTTGAGTCTCAAGCCATGCTTTATAGTAAATGGGAAAAAATGCTTTTATGTTAGACCAAATCACGGTTTTCAAGATTCAACTATAAAACACACAAGCTATCACTCTACTTGAAAAAAGTCAACTTCCCGTCTAGTAAACATAAATCTAAACACAAACTAAACATGTTTAATAATTACTTACAATTCCTGAAATCTTGAGAATCTCTCCGAGTATTGCATATAGAAGAGATGATTTTCCAGCACCAACTGGCCCACAAACTGCTATTTTCTGACCCCAATTGACTTCTAAATTCACATCTGTTAACGTTGGGGACATTGATTCATGATCCCAAATAAAGTTTCCTTCTTGAATTTTCACAGCACTAGTTGAACGTTCCCTCACAATTCTTCCACTATCATTACTCTCTAGTTCTTCATCAAGCAAAAAGGTATTGAGACGGTCGAATGAGACTTTAACTTGGATCATAATAGAGAGAGCCTCAGGAATCATTCTCACAGGCTCTCCAATGATCCTCAAGGTAGCTACAATTGTGAATATTGTTCCAGCATTCAAAGGGGCACTTTTGAAAACAACACAACCAAGAAAAATAACAGAAGAAAAAAATATAGGAGACATCCAATATAGAAATGACCCAAAAGCCTTCATTATTTGAGCCTTGGAAAGCCATATGAACTCTTTTGCACGTAAAGACTCGACCAAGCTATTGAATTTCTCCCCCCATGATTGCAACTTGATAATCTTCATGCTATTTAGAATCTCAGAAGTTGATCTGAGCCTCTCATCTTGAGCTACCATGAACTGTGCTTGACAATTATGTATGGTTTTTGCAAAAGGGACATTGAGAAGTGCACAAATTGCAAAAGGGACTAAACCTGGAAGAGCACCAATTCCAACCACACCAAAAAGCAGAACAATACACATAACGAGTTGAAATGCCGAGGTCCAAGTCATGTGAAACCACCAAGGAAATTCTCCCATTCTATAGGCGTCAACTGCTATGTAATTCACAATTTCGCCGGTCGAATGTCTCTTTCTAGCGGAGCTGGAAAGCTTGAGCTGTTTTTCATAAATTGCTACCATAAGTGCTGATCGCATTTTCATTCCTGACCGCCTTGAATCAAAATACCAATGTCTCTGAGACATTGACTCAACCAGTTTTGTTGCAATCAAAACAGCAAGTATAGAAATCCCTTCTTTGAGATCTTGTTCGTTGCTATTTGAAAAGTTCACAAAAGCATAGAGAATCAAAGGAGAAACCACAACACAAATGGATTTTAGCAATCCATAGAATGCAATTAATATGTTCTCTTTTATGTAAGCTCTTACAACACTCCGAAGAACAATATTTTTTGTGTTATTATTGCTTCTTTCCCTTAAAAGCGATTCCCAAGAAAGAACAAAGTTCTGGTATGCTATGTTAGCTTCATCTTCAGGAACAAGAGAAGGGATATCTTCAAGAGAAAGTGGCTTTGAGTATCCAAGAGTGAGCAGAGAATTGACCCAAGAAAAAGTCAACTTTTTGAGAAAACTAGCATGGCCTAGTTCTGATTTTTTATTAGTTTCACCTTTTTGAAACAGAGAAGGTTCAGATGATAAACCTTCAGGCATAGTTTGAGTAACAAAAAAACCAAGATTTTGGAAGGAACAAAACAAAAGAAGGAAGTGTACTAGCCATTGTGCAATATCAAATATTTCAATTTTTTTGTCTTTGAACAGAATTTCAACGTTGAGAACAGAAACCAACACACAAGAAGAACCCCACCAGAGAGAGTTTATGACTTTGATCCATTTCTGTCTCTGGAAAAGCAGAGAAATTGTGTAAGAAATCCAAACAATTCCCCTGACAATGCAACCTAACCAGCTCACATTTCTGAAGTTGCCATTTTTTTCTATGAGATTCCAAAATCCAATAATGAAATATGCAATGCTAATAAGAACACAACAGATTGAGACAAGTGAGAAAATCCAGCTTTTTGATCTTTGGCTAATAGCATTTGTGGAAGTTCTTCTGATTAAAGTGATGAAGAAGGAGAAGTAGAAGAGAGAAGCAAAAAGTAGATTTATAGTGTCTATTGTGCTCCTTTGAGGACAGGTTGAATTCAAGTTAAAACTCTTGAGACAAATCCATGAGAAATCACCTGCATATAATATACCCATTGAAGATAAACCATCAAAGTTCATCACATTGAAGCAAAAAAGTTGATAAGAAACTGTGTAGGAGATTGGAACATTGGTCCAGAAAAGCAAAAGAACTCATTATATATTATATTATAGACTACAGATGAAGATAGTGCTTAAACTTTAAAGTGCAATCACTTAGAAGAGAGAAAGAAAAAAAAAAACGAAAAAGAAAAGAAAAAAAAGAAGCATATCAGTAAGTGTGTGATTACCAAAGGAGGCCATTTTTGGAGCTAGAATTTGAAATGGTTGTACTCTTTTAGTGACTGATCGGTGCCTTGGTAGAAACAGAAACTTTTTAGTTTTCAAGTAGACTCATTGATCAACTTGTGCTTAATGTGCTTGACTAAAATATTTCTGGATTTATCTTCTAGTGTTATATAGTTTATAATAATATATGTAGCAGAAATGAAGTTGCAACAGAATTGATCTCTCTAGAAACTAACACTGAATATCCCCTGCCTTATAAGTATAACTGCTCTTATTCTTTATATACGAAAAATGTACAGGTACATTTTTTATATCAGATTTTTATAGTTTAATACCAATAAATATGTGATTAAATTAGCATATGATTTGATTAATTTATTATGTAATAATTTAACCACATTGTTATAAAAAAAAATATGAACATGAAGTAAAAAAAATGTGGTTAAATTAATCCGTAATAATTTAACCAAATCATATATTAATTTAATCATTAATATTTAATTATATTTCTTATCATATGTATTCGGATTGGGCTGAACCACTCGTCATACAATTCTGCCACGTTTTGTTATCGTCAAATAAAAAATAGGCAAATTATTAAATAATAGGATTAAATAGGATTAAAGTAGTTGACATTTTTTAGGGGAAAAAAAAAATTAAATAATGGGATTAAAATTTAAAATTTTTATTGAAAATTAAAATTAAAATATTTAAGGAACTAAAAATAAATTTTTTAAATTAATTTACTTCTTAATTAATTTTTTGGGTATATTAAACTGATTAGTTTTTAAGTTTAAATAAAATTTTAGTCCCAACAATTTTTATTTTTCCTTTTAATACATCTTAATTCAAAACTTTTATTTTTACTCTCTAATAATGTTAAATTTTTGCATCACATTTTTTCAGGGACCAAAAGAAAAATAAATCAAATAACAGGATTAAAATAAGAAAAAAGGGACCAAATATAAAAATTAGTAATTATAAGGATTTCAAAATTATATATTTATCATGAAACGAAATTTTATATGGATTAAAAAAAATGTTTAGAATTAACCAAATGGTGGTTCGCTCTATAATTTTCTTTTTTAATTTTTAGCAAAATTAATTCAAAAATTTTATTTTTAGTCCCTTGATTTTTTTAATTTTAATTTTCAATAAAAAAATTTAAATTTTTTAACTTTAATCCTATTATTTAATTTTCTTTTGGTCCCCTAAAAATGTTATGAAAAAAATTTAACATTATTAAGAACTAAAAATAAAATTTTTTAATTAAGTGGGATTAAAATGAAAAAAACAAAAATTGTTGGGATTAAAAACTTATTCCAACCTAAAAACTAACCATTTTAATGTAGAAAATAATCAATTAACTATTGTAAAAAAAAAAAAAAAAGAGAGAGAGACACAAATGAAACTAACCATAGTTAATGAAATGGGGTGGAGTGCAATTTTACCTCAAGAATGAGGTAAAGTGCAATTTAGTCAAATCTCAAGGGTAACGAGTGCAATTTACCCTTGTTTTTTTTTTATCAACAAAAAGAAATGAGTTAACTATCAATTTGGCTCTTCAAAGATTATCATGCCACCAATTTGGTCCTCCAAAGGATTTTGTCACCAAATTAGTCCTCCAAAGATTACCTTGTCACTAATTTGATCCCTAGAGAACTTTGTCACCAAATTAGTCCTCCAAAGATTTAAAAGTCTACCAAATTAGTCCTCAAATTAGTCCTCTATCATGGACCAATTTGATATATTTAAATCTTTGAAGGATTAATTTAGTATACTTACACATCTTTGGAGGATTAATTTGGTGACAGAGTTCTTTGGTGGACCAAATTGGTAACAAAAATTATCTTTAGAGGATTAATTTAGTGACAAAATTCTTTGGGGGATTAAATTGGTGACAAGATAATCTTTGAAGGACCAAACTGATAGTTAACTCAAAAGAAATTGTATAAAAATGATTAGTCTGAGACTTATAATCTACAAGATGTTTTAATCTTTAACTTAAGGGAATTGGTAATTTAGTCTTTGATTTTCTTTTGTAGGGTATTTTAGTCCCCAAGATTATTGAAGTGTCATAGATTGATAGTATGACACATTAAGTGTTATGTAGGACGACTCTCTTAATTGACTAATTAGGACCAATTAATTAATTATGGCTTTAAGATACATGAATTTTAGTCTCACAATGACAAATTCGATTAATGTTAATCTAGGGCAACATATTCATTAATCAAATAATGTCATCTTGAGGTTGAAACTCATAGATCTGCAAAACTTAATCAATTAATTGATTTTAATTAATCAATTAAGGGGTTCGGCACTTTACGTGACATACCGTCAATTCATGACAATCATATAACGTTAATGACTAAAACACTCTAAAAAAAATAAAGTAGTCATAGATAAATTGTCTATTCTCTTAAGTGAAGGACTAAAATATCTTATAAGTTTGCCGAGAGCTTATAGTTAAGTGGCATAAGGAGGAGTTCTTTGAGCTCAAGGAAAAGGGTTTGATATCCGATGAGATAAAATTATAAATAGTATAGTGTGAAGATACGTGTATTTGACTGATAAAAAAAAAAAAAAGTTGAAAGTTCTCAGCGAGTGACTATGCAAGCTATTGATTCATAAGAAACACAAAAAGTGCAGATATACATCAGCCAGAAATAAATTGAAGGCAAACTAATCTACCCTTAACAAAAACCCGACAGATAAAAAAAAAAAACAGCAAGAAAAGCCAACCAATTTTGGACCACTAACAGAAAAAAATAAAAAAATAAAAAAATGTCACATGTGTTAAAAATTAGCTGCAGCAATACCCACATTGATTCCGCTAACAGCCAACCAGCTAGATTTGGCTTACGTGTTGCCGCTTTTGCGTGCTGCTCGCCTGCTGTGCTTCCACCAAATCGATTAATAATTACTATTTTTTTTTTTTTCTATTTTGAACTAAGTTACGCATATTAAAAAATATAATTATGAGTATTATTTTTATTTTTATTATAATAATATTTAAAATTTTTATAATATTATTTAGCTCTCTTTTTTTGATTAGTTCAAAAATAAAATATTAATTGGTGTTTTAATCAAATAAAAGGTATAATTATAAAAATATATTTAATATCACCTTGAAATTCTAAGTTAACAGATAAAAAGGAACAAAAATTTTTTTCAAAAATTGACAGATAAAAAGGAGCGGAGGCAGTATATAGTAATGTTAAAGATTGTTACTAAATATTTTTATCCATTTAATTTTTACAAGTATCATCTATCTTTTAAAAAATAAATGCTTAAAAAAATAGGAAACTTGTCAAATTTACTACCTCTAGTCCTTTTTATAGGATTTTTCAACCAATTTACACAGATTAAAAAAGTTACTAACAACTTTATTTAATGTCTTGTTTTTTTTAAAAAAAATAGTATAATCTACTAAATTTACCGTTATTTAAAGTCAAAATTTTTAGCAAATGCATTAATTGTACCACTATTCCTTTATTTATTACAATGATAGACAAAGAAAAAATTAATAATTGTTTCTTAAACTTTATAGAGGACCTTATATATAAGGTTGTGTTTACCAAAATTAGCTTATAGTTTACGACTTACTCCATCCGTTTTTAAATATAAGCAAATTTTTTCACAATACTATGTTTTCAAATATAAGCAAAACTAATTATGTTCACTTACATTTAATGAAAATTTTTCTATTATACCATCCGCTCAATTCACTCTCTCATTTATTATAGTGGTTTTCAAGAGGAATGAGAGTAATTTAATGGAAGGTAATTTAGGAAAACAAATTGACTTTTTGATAGATTCAAAAAAATTAAATGAGGCTAACTAATTTTCTTAAAGGGTGTGAGTTAGGTAATTTTTGCTTATAATCGAAAACGGAAGGAGTATGGCTTATAGCTTTTGGCTTATAGCTTATTGTTGAGAAGTAGTGTTTAGTAAAACTTGCTTATGATAAGCTAAAATTATATGAAATGACCTAAAAGGACATATAATATATTAATATTTAATATAATAAGATGAAAAAAGATGTAATTATCCAAAAAAGACAAGGATAAAATTAAAATGAATTATTGAAAGCTATAAGCTATTTGAAATAGCTTTTCAAAAGCTTCTAGCTTATAGCTTTTCATAAGCTTGTCATAGTAAACAAAGCTTATTGATAAAAAGCTATAAGCTCCTAAAAAAACTATAAGCTCATGTTAGTAAACACTTAAGACCAACAAGTTTTCTCGAGAAGGTCTTATATTTAGAATCAACGGTAGTATTATATAAGGGTGTGTTTGGATCAACTGTAATTAATTGTGAAAATAAGCTGTGAAAAAATCGATCATAATCGATTTTTGTTTGAATATATTTTGCAGTCAAAAACAATTTTTAAGATAATTTTAAGTTGTTAAAAGCGATTTTGAAGCTTTTTGAAATAATATCCAATTTTTAGTTGAAGACAAAAAAAATTTTCCTTTGTTAAAAAAATAATCAAAAGTTTTTTAAGTGCAAAATGCAACAAATTAACATATATTTTAAAAAAATCTAATCCAAACAGGCTCTATGACCCTTTAACTAATTTATGACTATTAAAAAAGTATATTTCTGTTTATTAAAAAAATTTAATAAATTTATTTATTTTGTCCCAGTTATGTAGGTCAGTTAGTGAACACACAGGAACATACGTGTGTAAGTATGAGATTTGATCTCCAATTACGGTACTTTCTTATAAAAAAAACATAATAAATTTGTTTAGTATCTTATTAATTTTTTTTTAAATATCCATCATCTTTTTAACTACTAAAATTAAATGATTTATTAAAAATAAACAAAGAATTTATGTAAGGGTTATTTAGAAATTTTAACATTAAATTAAATAAAAAGTTAATTTTTACTTATATTTAACACTGGAAGGAGAAAGTTCTAAAGTTTTAAAAAGTAACAATTTAATTAACACTGAATTTAAATGTATAAATATTGGTATAATAAAAATGTCATTTCATCTATTAGTCTTTTAAAGATTTTTAGGACCATTTTAGTGCACAAACAATTAAAGAAAAATAAAATTGGTGAATTTTAAATATAATAATAGAAGTGAAATTGTATTAAAAACACAATAGGTGCATATATAGCATACATCAAACAGAAGTGATAGTACATTAAAGGCAAACTAATCTACCCTAATAACAAATTAAAACACCTAACAGATAAGAAATCTAGTAGTAGATGCACTAAGACCCACTACATAATAATTGCGCTAACAGAGACTAACCAGCATATATATACATCACGTGCCAAAATTAAAGGACCTCTAACTACTTTCAACGATAGTTTATGATTTTTTATTTTTTTTCCTCTCATTCAACCGGAATCAATCATCAATTCATCATAATATATACTACTTCAGGCACATGTAACCTTTTTTTTGTTATATATAATAATAGCAAGAAAAACAAAACAAACATAGACTACGTGCAGTCTAATATTACCACACAAAGGATACGAATAATTCAAGAAGGAGGACTATTCTAAACAATACGCTTTTGGTAGTATTTGGCAGACGTGCTTGAACAGAATAAGATATTGTGTACAGCTTCTTATTTGGTGCATCAGTCAAGAAGAACAGAACAGGACACTGAAGTCAATAAAACGGACAGATTGGTTCCATTGAAAAGGGTGGAACATAAGAGAACAGAACAAACCAACACACTAAAGAATTATCATTATTTTCTTAGAGTCATTTTTTATTAACAAAATAATATATATTTAAATTTTTTAAACCTTATATTATTTTTTGCAAACAAAAAATATTTTTTTAAAAAATTACATAATAAAAATATATTCAACATAATTTGTTTAATAATTATTTTTAAAAATATATTTAATAATTATATTTATTGAGAGAAGTTTGTATTTAATAATTTATTTTTTTCATAAAATATTAAGAAAAATTAATATATTTTATAATTATTATTTAGTTATACACATAATTTTTAAAAAAAGAAATTTAAAAAAATATTTTTTTATTTTTCCTTTAATTTTATACTTTCTATAAAGTAAAGTAAAATTTTATATGTATTATAAAAAATATTTTTTATATTTTAATCTGCACTAAATATAAAATAATAGATATGGGTTCTGTTATGTTCCATGGTCATTAAACACAGTACACCGTTTCGTTCCGTACCATCCCGTTTCATTCTCTTCAGTATAATTTTTGTCTCTTGTAAATACATCTAATAATAGTAAGATAATTGCTCTGATCTATTAGATTTAGAGTCATGGGTACAGTCTAATGATTGTCCATATCCACACCTGTATGGGCAATATAGTAAATATCCATGAAAGTAATATATTTATTATTATGTGAAACAAGTAAGTCGTACATAATAAATTAAGAGTTTATTTGAAAACACGACTTAATCAAGTATCTAAGCATTATTCTTATTTGAATAATAAAAAGTATTATTATTGAATAAGTATTATTTATAGATAAAAGTATTATTCTTATTTGAATAAGTTAAAAATAACTTATTCTGATAAGTTATTTTAGGAAACTTATAAAAATATATGAAAACCTATAAATTATTTTTGTAAGTAGCATGTAAACTTTTCCAAATACAACTCAAAAATAAATCAAAATTTTTATTTTGTCTTACCAATTACTACATATGAAAAACATTATGTTTCTTAATTATTTATTTTTTTATCATTAGTAAATACATCTAGAGTAATAGTATAAGATAATTGCTCTACTAGATTTAGAGTCATGGGTACATTCTAGTTGTCCATCCGCACTTGTGTGGGCATATATAGTATATATCCATGAAATTAATATATTTACTATCATGTGAAATAAATAACTTATTTATTTATTATATATATTAAAAGAGAAGTTAAAGCTATACAATTAATATATAAAATTTTTTTTCATAGCATTTAATCACATAAATATTTTTATTTATGTGACACAACTTAATTACTAACATGTTCAGCACTGACCCACTCTTCTTTTCTCTTTCCCCACAATTAACCCCTTTTAAATTACTAACATAAAAAATACTATTAATAATATTATAACATCTTTAAATAAGACAAATACAAATAATAATATTATAACTAAAATTTTAATATATATTGAAAACAATAATAACCCGCATTTTAAATTATGTTTAATTATTATTTTTTAAATTCAATTAATAAGATTATAAATATTACTTTTATAATATTATAAAAAGGTAATTAATTTATTTAGTGGTAGAAATAAAACATTTTATATTTAATATACAAGTTTTTAAATCAGTTAACCTTTAATGTTTCAACGATTTTAATTGTTGTTTTTAATAAACACCTTATAAGTTCCGCTCCTTTTTAACTCGCCGAAACACCTTTTTAATTTGGAATAAATTTGTGAGGCCTTAAAGGTCAAAATGGACAATTTGTCTTATATATTAATTTCAAATAGTGAAGGAAATATATTTATACAAATTTATAATATTGGAAAGATAATATGCAATTATATTAAAAAAATTTATTATCATTTTAAATCATTGATAATTTACACTTTTAAATTTCTCCTAATTATTATTTTTTTTCAATTCAATTACTAAAATTATAATTATTTTATTTTAAAATTATGAAAAAAGTAGAATAATTAATACTTTATATACCACTTTTTAAATCACATAACATTTAATATTTTAGTAAATTTGATTATTTTTTTTTCAGTTATGAAAAACCTTCATTCTAAAAATAATCAACAACTGATGTATCTCTTTATAAATGAATCAATTAGATGAAAATGCAATTTTTGTTTTCAAAATTTTAGTGTGATAAAAAACAAATTCATATGCATTTTTCTTCATACTTTCCCAACCATTTAATTTTAATGGAATATAATTTTTAAATCACATTTAAAAAATACTTTAACTACATGTTTACCTAAATTCTTTTTCAACTTAATTAATGCAAAATATTTATAAAAATCTTTAACTTTTAATGAAAAATCATTATTTAAATAATAATATACGATGCATTTTCTCACTCATGAAGTTGTTGTTACAATTTATGTTTTAAATTGTTATGTAACAAACTTTATTAAATGAATTGATAGTTTATATAAATAAACTATTTACATAAATTTTATTTTTAATGCAAGTTTAATATATAATATGTTTCATCCAACGTCCACATATCTTGCAGGTTACTATCTAGTTTATAATAAATTAAGAGTAACATCGATTTTCCATCGATCTTACCTATGTAATTAATACATCTAGAAAAACATGTTTCTTAATTATATACAAGAAAAAAAAATTCTTTGTCCAACCACAATGGAATGAATTTTTGCATGGTTGATCTACGTAATATAAATTTTCAATTCAACAGTTAGATCGGTGAAATTTGTTAGTTATAAAAAGTTATGCGCGGTGTCATTTATATATATAGGGAGGGATCAAATGACACCGATGTAAATTACACCAACTCTTACACCAGTTAATAACTATTTGTGGAAGATTTTTTTTTCACGAAAGTCACCGTTAGATTGAATCTACTTATCATATAGATCATCTCTACAAAATTTTACATCATTTCGAAACCGTTTAATACTCCATCAATGCACTAAAAAAATAACATAAAATATAGTTTTAAAATATATGAAAATAACAAGCGTTTTGATGGAGTACTAAACGATTTTGAAATGGTATGAAATTTTATAGATATGATCTATACGATAAGTAGTTTCAATCCAACGATTATTTTCATGAAATAAAATTTTCGACAAATAATTATTAACCGGTGTAAGAGTTTGTGTAACTTACATTAGTGTTATTTGATATCTCCCTATATATATATATATATATAATTGAGTCATGCATGATAGATTATTGGATTGCTACAGAGCCATGACGACTTGGAAGAATTGCCTCCTTGCTGGGACCGTCGCCGTGCTGGGGCTAGTACGACTTGCTGGAACTGTCGAGGGGCCAGATAACTGAAATGCAGGTAATGGGTCTGATTCATTCTTGGTATATCTAGGGACGAGTACCAAAGTTGTTACACCAATATAAATTCCACTTTTGACAATAAAAAATTTTACAGGACTAAAATGACACTTTAACACAATAAACAGCACCAATGAAAAAATTAGGGAACCCAACTTATTAAAGGTATGCTCTTCCATCTAACATTTCAAGGAATTCAATTTTAATGGTTATTTATTTGAGCTTTTCACTGCTGGGATTTATGCCATTAATTTTCCATGGATTTATTATGGTTCCTCTAGTGATCTTCCTTCATTTGGGTGTAATTACTCAATATAACTGTATGCTCAAATTGGAATTGGAATTCTTCCTGCAGCTAGCCCAATATTCAGCTACCAGCTTAGAGAATGAAGAGTTGGTGATGTCCATTAGCTTCAAAGGCTCATCATATTCCACCAGTTTCCCTTTAATAACCAACAAAAATAAAAATGAGGCAACAAAGAAAACAAGAGAAAATCAATTAAGATATGTGAGGTTGAATTAAGAATTTAGTCTCCATACTTAAGACACTCTTTCTTGTTTTGGTCCTTGTATATACTAAAAGATTCTACATTTTTGTTCCTCTAAGACTATTTTTTTTTTTACAATTTAGTCTATGTTGTTAGATCTTGCAAAAATAGAGGACAAGTAAGCAATATCTAACCACAGTTACTAATCTGCAAATGATTTTACATATGTGGATTAAAATGTAGAGCTCTTTCATGTAATGACAAAAAAAGAAATGTCAAGTAAAAAGACCAAACTCTATAATTTAACTTATGCATGAAAAAGGGGAAAATTGAATAGAAAAAGTGAACTACATACCGTGAGAAAGTACCATAACCATGTCACTATCTATTACAGTAGGAATCCTGTGAGCAACGGTTACAACTGTGCATTCAGCAAATTCTTGTCTAATTATTTGTTGTAGAATAGCATCTGTGGCAGAGTCAATGGAGGCAGTAGCTTCATCTAGAACAAGAATTCGGTTCCTCTTAAGTAATACTCTTCCAAGACAGAATAGTTGTCTTTGTCCCAAGCTCCAATTTCCACCTTCATCACTCACTGCAATCATACACAATGAGACTTCTATAACTATGTTGTTCAAAATCTTAATTTCAAAATAAAAACACTTTGCAAGAACAACTTAGTAGAGGAGTCCAACAGACTTGGTAGACTGCTGATTGTTTTCTTAAGTTCACACTTCTGTAAAACCTATAACATAGAAATTAAATCCATTGAAACCTATGCTTAGCTTATGGAAAAACTCAAGTGAAAGATAAATATATAGATTTAATTACCTTCCATATTTCATCATCTGAGTAGAGGCCAAGAGGGTCCAAGTTAGTTCTAATGCTGCCGTTGAAAAGAGGATTTTATCAAGCCAAAAATATTAATACACACACAACATTAAATATTGGTATAATATAAGAGAAAAATATCATTAAATATTTTTAAATATGTTCATGTCACCAATTTAATCATTTAAAGATTTTTACAACCATTTTACTGTTTAAAAAATTAAAGCAAAATCAAAATGGTAAATTTTAAATAAATCAAAGACTACAATAGTGACACAAATATCTTATAAGAATAAAATAATGTTTTTTATCTTTACTTTAATTAGTCCAGAAAAATTTAAAATTCACTAAATCAGTCCATCTAAGGTCAATTTGGTAATATTTTTAATTATTAAAAGAATAATATAGTGACAAAAAAAAATTTAAAGACTAAATTAAAAACACAAACATATTTAAACGAGCAAGATGACTTTTTTTTCTGATAATAACTATTCTAGATCATATTCAAGTCACACATTAAATATGATCGAGTAGAAGTCATGGTCACTTTATAAGTCATGCACATCTTGGTGCCAATAAGAGTGAGGAGTGATCATCGATGCATAATACATTGAGGACAAAATGTGTTTCCTAGCAGGCTTCTAGGGGAGGAAGACAAAGGAATCAAATATACACATGAATGAAAGGAATATGAAGAGATTGCATAGATTGAGACTATTCAATTGAAGATAACTTAAAAGAATTTATCTGTATTACCTAATTTAACAAAATGCATTTACTTTTTTGATAGTCATTACTTAAGAACTTTAAAGTTAAATATGCTTCACTTGAGGCAATTAAGAGATGGAAGTAATTCTCTACAAGTGTGTGAATGAGAATAAAACACACAGAAAACTTCGTGTTATTATGTGAGGATAGTCGTTAATCCAGAGAAAGCCCATAAGCTTAAAGAAACATCATTTAAGAATAACACTATAATTATGAAAAAAAAGGAATAACATTATACGAAGCATATTATTACTGTAAATAAAATTAATAAAATATAGACTAAAAAATATTTATCTCCTTTCTAAATATAAAAATGTTCTTTTTTTTGTTAAAAAATATTGCATTTGATCTCTCAAAAAAAAATTAAATAAAAAGTTTAATGAGAAGAAAAATCTTGTTAAACAATGCCTTTAAAAAATTTGTTTAAGTTACTAAAATTAAAAAAATAATCATTAATACATATTATTTTATTTTTAAAATAGACAAAAAAAAATTAATAATTTTTTACTATATTTAATTCGTAAAAAAAATTATCTCAAAAAAGAAAATCCCCGCCCATTTATTAATCGTATTAGTCGTTCATTTGGACCCACTGTGAATTGCGCTAACAGAGAGTAAATTAAATAATGCAACAACCGGCAACCTAGTGGTTACATACATACACCACGTAACAAAAGAAAAATGAGGCATTTATAATGATTTTTTTTCCCCCTCATTCAACCTGAATCAATCATCAATTTATCATAATACTATCCTCAATTTTATATATAAAAACTATAATATTAATTTTATATAGACTAATAGAATATATTTGATAATATTTTTTATTAATAAAGTAATTAATGAATTACTCTAAAAATATTTATGTAAATAATTAATACATTTATTATTATATAAAATAAGTAAGTTATTTATAATAAATTAAGAGTTAAATAAAATTTTCACCTTATCAATAATTAATATACCTAAAAAAATATTATGTTTTTCTTTTATAATTAAGAACAGAAAAAATTATGTTGTTTCTATAAATAAGTCCGATGATAATATAAGATAATTACTCTATTAGTATTAGCCATGATATTGAAGAAGTCAAGATAGGTCCTGTGATAATATATGATATCAAGGTGGTTTTAAGATGAGGTAAAAAAAAATTACAGATTACGTGGTCACTGGTCACTTATTAAAAATAAAAAATATGAAATACTTTTAAAAAGTATGAGATATTTTTAAAAGAGTTATTTTAACTTGTGCAACTATTGCACATGATAAGAATCTTAAAGTAAAAAAAATTAAGTAATAAATGCATGTTTATAAAACATAAAACTCAATTTTTGTCTTTCCCTATAAAAAATTTCTCTTTTAGATGCTTAACATGTTAATATTACACAAATTAAAAAAACCATTTTTAAAAAATCTACTACTTCTAATAATATCTCATACTTTTCATTTTTATTAAAATAATAACATGATTTCAAATTTTTTTACCCCGCCTCAAGACTTCCCTAACTAACATATGATAATTACTTTTTTTTATAGGCAACCTATGATAATTACTCTGTATATATATATGATAATACATGATAGGCGGTGTGTAGTATGAATAAGAAGTCAAAACAATGTAATATTTGTCCATGATGGGCCTCTTTTGTTATGAATTTTTTTAACAATGCTATTGGTGAGTTTTTTTTTTCCAATAATATACTCCCTCCGTTCTTATTTATAAGTCACTTTTAATTAATTCACACATCTTAAGAAAATTAGTTAAAATTAGTTAATAGTATTAGAGTTAACAAAATTTGTGTTGACTTTCCAAAGCTACCCTTATTTAATTTTTTTTGTTTCACCAATCTCTTTTATCACATATTCTATCTACTTTAATTAGAGCAAGACTATTGGTTGACATAATTATTGAAATTTGTGAAGTTATTAAGTATCACAAGGGTATATGAGAAAAAAAATATTTAATGCTTCACATACTTTAAAAAAATGACTTATAAATAGGAACAAAAAAAAGTTTCTAAAAGATGACTTATAAATAGAAACGAAGAGAGTATTATGCACATCACTGATTTTATAGGTCCTGATTTTATAAAAAAAAAATAGTGTTATAAAATAAATTAAAGGTAAATGAATAAGAAAGAAGTATCAAGTGAATTTTTTCTTTTATAAAGAAAGTTACAATGCAGAGATTAACCCATACGACAAACCTACACACATGTCTTTGTCAATTGTGTTCACTTTACAGGACATGTAAATATGTTTATTAAATACTTTACACGACATGTTAACACATGTCTTTGTCAATGTGTTGACTTTAAAGAAATAAGAAAGAAGTATCAAGTGATTTTTTTTTATAAAAAAAGTTACAACGCAGAGATTAAACCCGTTACGACAAACCTACACACATGTCTTTGTCAATTGTGTTGACTTTACAGGACATGTGAATATGTTTATTAAATACTTAGGTTCTCGCAAAAACCCTTAAGCAATTAATACTTTATATATCATAATATATCTTTTTATACTTCATTTTTGACAATTTTTTTTTACTTTAACCTAACTTTAATTAGGTAAGAATTTTGACACTTTTTCGGAGAGCTCACACGACACTATTTGTGCCTACATCATCTCTGCCTTTGTTGCCTCTTTTGAGACCTCTTTTCCTGGTTTCTATTTGATTTTTCTTTATTCTCTTCTTTAGATTTACAATCTATCTTATTCTTGTCATCTTCCTCTGTTATCTAATGATGATAAAGTATTTCTCCAGATATTCTCGCTTCACCAACTACACTAACCGTCTATGTCCCTTCAAAGCTTCTTGAAAGAATTGTAGTTTTATATCATAGAAGAAGATTTTAGATTTTGGTTTACGAACATCAATCATCAACATATTTTTGTAAGAGCGTGTTTGAATTAGATGTGATTAATTGTAAAAATAAGTTGTGAAAAGGAATTGATTGTCTAAGACATCATACAAACTAGTGATCACCGTCTAGAAATTTATACCGATAAATTGTAGATCTGCCACAACCAGACAACCTTCACTTTCTTTCTCTCTAAATTCACCGCTAAAATCACTATGTACTATCTCAATCACTTTTATGGATCTTTGTCTATGATGTTATCTAAACCTCTGCCAATTAAAAAAAAAAGATGGTTAGAAGATGAGTGAGAGAGATAGGAGAAGATGCAGGAGTGAGATGGAGGGAAATAAGAAAGAGGAAGAGGAAGATGAGAGTTGAGAAAAAGAGAAAGAGTGAACAGGAGAAAGAAAAAGAGGGAGAGGTGAAAAAGAAGATAGAGGGTGGGGAGAAAGAGAGGCGTGTTATTTAGGGTTAGATGAGGGACAAAACTGCCGATCTAACGCTTGGACCGTGAATCGGTAAAATGACCGATTTGGTTAATTAATCAAATTAATTCTACATCTAAACTAGAGTGTATTAAATCCGTGTAACTCAATGAAATATAATAGTTGTTTTACTCAATACAATTTTAGGGATACACCCTTGTGAAGAAAAAGATCAGTATATAGTTACATGTGGAGGTTAATATTAAGATTAGGTATTTCTTTCCTAGGATAGATGACTTTAAAGATTAATTGAGAGGGACAATATTATTTTATTAAGATTAATTTTGAATTAGGTTATGAATAGATTAAGATCTAAATCAGTGATATTTCTAAAGCAATTTTAGTACCCAATATTAATACTATGAACGTTAAGTAATACCTTTTGGAGTCACCAATGTCCTAGCATAATTTAGGAATTATAAGAAAATAATTTTTCACTCCTACTTACATAAAGTTGTAGTCATTTTGAATGGTTCTACAGACCATGAAGGATAAATAGTTGCATGAAAAATTTAGAGATGAATAATGGTATTAGTCATAAAGAAAAACTGTGATTATTTCCTTGTCTAGGATTTCTTCTTCTCCCATAGACCCATGAAAAGAGGAGCAGGAAGAAGACAAGGAACAAGTTTGCCAAAATTCAGAAATCATTAGGAGGTTTTGACATACAAGGTGTAGGTTACGAGTACTATATGATGAAAAAAAAACTATTAATAGCACCAATTATCAATACCCATGTATTTTGTCGTGGCCTCATTTGTAATTGCTTATTTTGTTAAATAATCACTTTATTTAATTAGAAAAGCAATTCTAAACACTTTTAAGATTTTTGTCTAGGTACTTATAGGGTTTTGTGTTAGCTGTGACATTTTTTTTTGTGTGCAAGGGATGAATTTCGGTCTTACTTCCTCCGAAATAATTTATAAGCGCGGAAAACATTAAGTTTATTTTCTCAAAATATAAGCAAACTTTAACTATTTTTATCTCATTAAATGTTTTTATTCCTTAAGTACTATTATTTAATTGACTATTTGACTTTTTAAACAGAGAGAATAAATATGATATATTAATTTGTTAAATAGAATTAAACATTTGCTTGAAAGCAAGAAAATTAAATGTGTTTAACTAATTTTCTTGATATGTGTAAGTTAATTTTTTTTTCTTATAAATCATTTTGGAGGGATTATGTGTTAGCTTGGATTTTCTCTTTTTGGTCTATGGGTTTGTTTTTTGGCTGGGCTTTTGACTTGTGAGGTAATTTTTGTTGGTGGGAGGGATTGCGACCATCTAATTTTGGAAATAACACAATCCCTTTATATATAAGAATCATAAATTTATATATTAAGAAGGATAGTGTCACTTCCAATAAGGATGGTGTTAATCCCTTCCACCCTTTTTGTTTCACCCTTACTGTTCAAGTCCTCTGCCTCGTTTAGGTCAAAAAAAAAAAGTCTTCTGCCTCGTTGACCAAAAAAAAACCTTCTGCCTCGTTGACCAAAACAAAAAGCCTTCTGCCTCTAAGACTTTGTCTCGGTGAGACATTTTTGGTGCTGCCTCGGTAGGTTCTGCATCCATTAGTACTTCATCACCATTAGTGTCTTTGTCCTTCGTCACTTTAACTTTCTTTGTGCATCGCTGTATTTCATCATGCTCCTTCGTTGAAAGTTTTTCGTCGAGGTTTCAGTACTTGCAGTGTTCTTCATGCTCAACGCTCAGTTCGTCACTGTCCTTTTCCATCCTTAAATCCTAAACCCTAACCCCATCCCTCTTCAAACAGGTATTTTTTGTCACTCCCTAATTTGTGGATTATATATGCCCATGGATTGGGTTAGAGCATGTTAATTTTTGTATTGAAAGATATGTACATTGTTTTGGTGAGGCGATACAGTGACAATTTCAATTGCATTACGCATTGAAGATGAACAGTCTGATGCGTCCACTTGTGTGTTAGCATCTGAAACAACATCTAACTTTTTCCAATGATCATGTATCTCGTCTATGGGGATCCATGAGAAATGTGTTTCCCAGTAAGCAACTCTGCATGCACAAGGTATCCCATGTGTATTACGAACAACACATCGACACGCACTCTTGTCAGTGCCAATTTTCTTGCTTCTTTCCCATTGTTCGTGAATCAAGTCCAAACAAGTCGTAGATACAACTCCACGAAGCTTGCTCAATAACTTCATGTTATGCCTATGTCCTTTGATAATAACACTTTGTTCAAATGATCTTTGAATATTAATTTGTTGCAACTCAATGAGGTCATTCATGCTATCCCAACACATGTTGAAGTCACCTTGACTATGTTTCAATAACTTCTTCAGCTTAGCATGAGCACCTTCAACCCTGCAAGTAAAAAATGGTTTCATTAACAAACCAAGCCATAAAAAGTAATTTTCTAATTAATACATTAACTGTGCATCAACACTAACCTGTTAGTTGTTGTGTTTCCAAGGTGCATGACTTTGTCGACCCATGCATTCACGAAACATTCCTTATGTGGAGTTAATCAAGTCTTCATACAGTACTCAAAGAATGGTTTAAATTCTTTACAAACGAGTTCGAAATATGACACACGTTTGTTATAATCTTCTTCCGTTGGGACTCAACAACAAAATTCCACACATTAAAAATCATATCCCAACAATCTTTCTTGTGGACTAGGACCTTACACTTTGCCTGCACATTTTTGTCTATGTGGAATTGGCATAACAAGTGCTTTGATTGTGGAAAAACTTCATTCAGTGCATTCATAAGTGCAAGATCTCTATCAGTAACAAAAACTTTCAGTTGCCCATTTTCATTCACAATCAAGTTTTTTAGACAACTTAAAGCCCAAACATAATTATCACCACGTTCAGACTCCATGTAAGCAAATGCAATTGAGTATGTAATATCTGTTGATGTAACCCCAACCATTTCAAGTAAAGGCAACTTATACCTATTAGTTTTATAGGTAGCATCAAGGATCACAACAGTAGGAAATGTATGAAATAACTTTACCGAACCTTCATAAGCCCAAAAGATGTCCTGAACAATATTATCAGACGTATCCTTTCTATGAAAATTGACATACTTGTGAGACTCTAGCATTAGCATCAATTGTTGCATCTCTGTCCGAGGCCCCCTAATTGACTTGCGATATGAATACCGTTCATTGTATATAGTCTGAATGGTACTCACATTGTCAGGATCATGCTCTTTTAGTGCAAGCAATATACTACCAGGCTTGACGTTGTTCTTTGTCATGTCTGCCACTACGGTCTTCTCAATCGGTTTAAGGCGCCCAGGGTATGGATGATCTATCAAGGTGATTGCTCTCTCATGGTTGTGTTTGCCACATATCACAATAAGTATCCATCCTTCATTAGCATGGGGTCTTCCTCTAAGTCTGAAAGGACATTCACATTTCTTAGTTCCTGTAACTTCTCGTTTAAGTTGCTTTCCACATTCTCTGTACTTTCCACTTCTTTCACACCCAAGAGTCACAAATTCTTTCCTATTCCCACCTGCACCACCCTTATCTGATCTGCATGTAACAATAACAAAACCAATAGTCCTGCCAACTTCTTGCGCCCAATGTATCAAATCCTCCCGAGTAGGAAAAATCTAAAAAATTACAACAGTATTAACATTTAATCACAATAAAAAACCAACAACACATTCAGCTTGAAGTGACATTTACCTGCTTGGTTTCAAAATACGTAATCAAAATATTCTTCTTCTTTCGTGATTCCTTGTACTGATTCAAATAATTCATCCATAACTCTGAAAAAATAAAGTTTTTTGAGACATTTAGCTAACATATTACTAAAATTTCAATTATACAATATAATAATAATTAAATATACGATTTAGCCTCAACCGGATATTAATATATGGTCCGAACAGGATATTAATATATGGCCAGAATCGGATATTAATGTATGGTCAGAACCGGATAATAATGTATGGTTCCAACCGGATATTAATGTATGGTTGGAACCGGATAATCATATCCGGTTTGATCAAAATTAGTTAAACAGCGTATTTTCAGTCAACTAACTTAAATAAAACATAATAAACATGAACATACAAAATAAAAAATTTACATTTGGTATAATAGATGTATCAAGGTGAAACAATAGCAATTTCAAGTGGTTTATTGGTGTTGGTGAGTGGTTGTGTGGTGAGTGATTTGGTTTTTAGAAGTAAGAAAATAAGGATTCTGATCCTTAAACGTATTTTAAAGTATTCCAGTAAACCGGATAATCTTATCCGGATACGCCCGGAAATTAATATCCGGTTGGTACCTAATAGACTATTAAATAGCGAACCAGAAATTAATATCCGGTGTCGCCCGGATATTAATATCCGTTTTCGCCCGGATATTAATATCCAGTCAGAGGACATTTTTGAAAAAAAAATAGGCCATGTGTGGTGCGTTTTGAGAAAGGTATGATGCCTTTAGTGGCACCCTTCCAACTATGTCTTTTAATTAAAAGTTATATCCTCCCTACAACTTTTTTTTGGGTAAATTCTCCAACATACTATATATATATAGAAATAATTAATTCTAGTATTACGAGAATGAAAAATGCTAAATTTTTTTCATTAAATCATCTTACAAATTTTTTGAATTTTAAATAGTGTCTTTTATCTTCTACTAATCCTTTACTTTTTAAAGATAGATGACACTAGTCAGATTTATAAAAAAATTTAGTAAGAAGATTTAACATTCCTCTACGAGACTATATAGAAAAATTTTATATAAGAAAGTTGTATGAGGATTACAATAATGTTATATTTTCAAGACACAAAAACAACTAATTTTTTTATTAAATACTTTATAAAATATTAAAAGAATTTATAAGAGGATTTTGTGGGAACATATAGCAAAATTCCTTATAATAATATACTCCTGCGTTTCGTAATAAAAATTTCTAGTATAAAAATTAGGTGTTTTGTAATATAAGCATTGTATAGAAAATTAAAAAAAAATTATTATTATTTTTAACTATATCTTCGTTTAGTTAATGATTACTAATAAGAGATTGTGAAGGTTTACGTTTAATGAGGAAAAACTTAAAATAATACAATAAAAATTTTTAAAATTAATACTTTAATTTGACTACTTTTTTTAAACATGAAAAATGGAAGAGGTAGTATTTTACAAACCAAATTAAATGCACAGCGGTGAGAGTTTAGAATTATCAAGCCAAACTAAATATTAATACACAGACAACATTAATACAAATATAAATCCTAAAGTTTTAAAGAGTAATAATTTATTTAACACTGAATTTAAATGTATAAATATTTTTTAATTCAAAAAACTTAAATTATGAACATATAAATATATTGGTATAATATAAGAGAAAAATATCATTAAATATTTTTAAATATGCTCATGTCACCAATTTAGCCATTTAAAGATTTTTACAACCATTTTAGTGTTTAAAAAATTAAAACAAAATTAAAATGGTGAATTTTAAATATTTCAAAGACTAAAATAGTGACACAAATATCTTTATAAAAATAATATAATTTTTTATCTTCATTTTAATTAGTCCTTTAAAATTTAAAATCCACTAAATCAGTTCACCTAAGGTCAATTTGGTGACATTTTTAATTTTTAAAGAAATAATGTAGTGATAAAAAAAATTTAAAGACTAAATTGAAAACACAAACATATTTAAAGGAGCAAGATGACTTTTTTTTTCTGATAATAACTACAATACTAATCTTCTAGGCCATATTTAAGTTCCACATTAAATATGAGTTGAAGTCATAGCCACTTTATTAGTCATGTATATCTTGGTGTCAATGAGAGTGAGGAGTGGACGTGGATGCATTGAGGCATACACAAGGGGTGGTTTTAGAAGACTTCTAGGGGGAGGAACACATAAACGAATTAAATATACACCGGAATGAAAGGAATTCGAAAATTGTACAGTTTGGGACTATTCAATTGAGGATAACTTAAAAGAATTAATCCGTATTACCTATTCCAACAAAATACATTTGATCTTCGATTGTCATTACTTAAGAACTTCAAAATTAAGTATGCTTCACTTGAGACAATTAAGAGATGGAAGTAATTCTCTCTAAGTATATGAGTGAGAATAAAACACACTTAAAAATTTCATGTTCTTCTAAATATAAAAAATGTTCCTTTTTAAAAAAAAAATCCATCTGTTCTCTCAAAAAAAATTTTAAAAAAATAAAAAGTTCAGTGAGAAAAAAAAAACTTGTTAAACAATACTCTTAGAAAAATTATTTAGGTTATTAGAATTAAAATAATAACCATTAGTACATATTACTCTATTTTTGAAATCGATAAAAAATTATATTTTTCAATAACTTTTTCTTATATTTAACTCCTTAAAATATTACCTTAAAACACTAGACAACATTTAAAAATAAATCCCTGCTCATTTTTTTGTTTTATAGAAAAGTAGTATAATTGGGGATCAAATCTCATATTCACACATATGTCCATATACGCTCTCTAACTGAACTACATAACTGAGACAATCTCTATCCATTCGTTCCTCCTATTAGTCGTTCATTTAGACCCACTATTAATTGCTCTAACAGAGAGTAAATTAATGAATGCAACTACCGGCAACCTAGTAGTTACATGCTGCTACATAGTATATACACAACGTGACAAAAGAAAAATGAGGCTCTAAAATTCAAATCTAGCGTTTTTAAATCATGTTCCCAATTATATTTTATGAATAGAATATCGACATATTATTTAAAATATTTTTTTAATTTTTTAATAAAAATTTTTAATGACGTGACAATATTATATTTGTGGAACATAATTAGAGACATAATTTAAAAACACCTGATTTAAATTCCTGAAACTTATGAAGATTTTTTTTCTCATTTTACCTAAATCAATCATCAATTCATCGTAATACTATCTTCAATCTTATATATAAAAAATATAATATTAATTTTATATAGACTAATAGAATATATTTAATAATATTTTTTAATTAATAAAATAATAAATTGCTCAAAATATTTATGTAAATAATTAATACATTTATTATTATATAAAATAAGTAAGTTATTTACAATAAATTAAGAGTTAAATAAAATTTTCACCTTACCTTAACAACTATAATAACTAATACACCTAAAAAAATATTATGTTTTTTTAGAATTAAGAACAGAAAAAATTATGTTATCTCTATAAATAAGTCCGGTGATAATATATGATAACATGGTAGTTTTAAGGTATGACAAAAAATATTAAGAATTATGTGATCAAATTTACTATTACATGATCTAAATTATTTTTTTCTCACCTTAAAACTACTCTAACTAACATTTGATAATTACTCTATATATGATAATACGTGATAGGCGAGCCGCTGTGTCCAGTTAATTATAAAAAAATAATAATAACAATACATGATAGGCAGTTTGTAGTGTGAACGAGAAGTCAAAACAATAAAATGTTTGTCCATGATAGGTAGTTTGTAGTGTGAACGAGAAGTCAAAACAATAAAATGTTTGTCCATGATAGGCCTCTTTTGTTGTCTTTTGTAGCCATGAATTTTTTTAACAATGATAATGGTGCGTTTTCTTTTTCCCAATAATATATTATGCACATCATTGATTCTATACATCCTAATTTTATAAAGAAAAAATGGTAAAGAAAAAAGAAAGAAGTATCCAGTGATTTTTTTTTTTTATAAAGAAATTTACAATACTAAGGATTAAACCCGTATGACAAACTCACACACATGTTTTTGTCAATTGTACTAGTCTTACAAAATAGGTGAATATGTTTATTAAAAACTTAGGTTATCAAAAAAAACCCTTGAGCAATTAATGCTTTATATATCATAGCATCTCCTTCATTATTTTATTTCTCACAAAATTCTTTTTTTTTAATTACTTTAACCTAACTTTAATTAGGTAAGAATTTTGACGAGCTCATACGACACTATCTGTGCCTAGATCTTCTCTGTCTCGGTTGGCTCTCCTGAGACCTCTTTTCCCGGTTTCTATTTGATTTTTTTTCCTCTCCTTTAGATTTACAATCTATCTCATTCTTGCTATCTTCCTCTATTATCTTATGATGATAACATATTTTCTTCAGATATTCTCGCTTCATCGACTATACTAACTGTCCATGTCCCTCCAAAGTTTCACAAAACAATTGTAATTTTATATCTTAGAAGAAGAATTTAGATGTTGATTTAAGAACATCAATCATCAACATATTTTTGTAAGATTCATCTATTTTTCGAGCAAAGTAGCACTAAGATAAGATGAAATACAATCATTTTATTTTTCTCACTATTATCATTTTTGTTCATCGTACATAAATAAAGAAATGAAAAAATAAATAAAGCAACGAACAGAAGAAAAATACCAAGAGGAATCAAAATGTAAAGAAGCAGATCCTCAAGAAGCATAATGACAGGGAAACAAGAGAAACCAGAAATAGAAAAGCTAATATGATAAAAACTATGATCATGCCATCACTTGACATCATATAAACTTGTGATCAACGTCTAGAAATTTCTACCGATAAATTGTAGATCTGCCACAACTAGACAACCTTCACCCCCTTTGTCTCTAGATTCACGGCTCAAATCATTATCTCGGACGTCTCTTTTGTGGATCTTTTTATCTGTGATGTTATCTAAGTCCCTGTCAATTATAAAAAAGAGATGGTTAGAAGATGAGTGAGGGAGATAGGAGAAGATTTAGGAGTCCTGTCAATTATAAGAAAGAGGAAGATGAAGATGAGAGTTGAGAGGAAGAGAAAGATGGAATAGGAGAGAGAGAGAGATGAAGAAGAAAATAGGGGCGTTGGAGAAAGAGAGGCGTGTTATTTAGGATTGGATGAAGGACAAAACCGTCGATCCAACCCTTGGCCCGTGAATCGGTAAAATGTCTGGTTTGGTTAATAAATCAAATTAGTTTTACATCTAAATCGAAATAAACCGCTAGAACTAGAGTGTATTAAACTCGTGTAACTCAATGAAATACAATGGTTGTTTTACTCAATACAATTTTAGGAATACACCCTTGTGAAGAAAGATGTCACTATATAGTTATATGTGGAGGTTAATATTAAGATTAAGTATTTCTTGTCTAGGATAGATGACCTTATAGATTAATTGAGAGGGACAATATTATTTTATTAAGATTAATTTTGAATTAGGTTATGAATAAATTAAGATCTAAATCAATGATATCTCTAAAGCAACTTTAGTACCCAATATTAACACTATGAATGTTAAGTAACACCTTTTGAAGTCACTAATGTCCTAGCATAATTCAGGAATTATAAGAAAATAAATTTTCACCCCTACTTAAATAAGGTTGCAGTCATTTTGAATGGTTTTACAGACCGTAAAGAATAAATAATTGTATGAAAATTTTAGAAATAAATAATGGTATTAGCCATAAAAAAAAACTGTGATTATATCCTCATCTAGGATTTCATCTTCTCCCATAGACCCATGAAAAGAGAGGAGGAGGAAGAATACATGGAACAAGTTTGCCAAAATTTAGAAACCATTAGGAGATTTTGACATACAAGATGTAGGTTACGGATACTATATGATGAAAAGAAAATCATTAATAGCACTAATTACTCATACCCATGTATTTTGTGGTGGCCTTATTTGTAACTGCTTATTTTTAAAAAAAAATCACTTTATTTAATTAGAAAAGCAATTCTATACACTTTAAAGATTTTTGTCTAGGTGCTTATAGGGTTTTGTGTTAGCTGTGACATTTTTTTTTTTTGTGCAAGAGATGAATTTCGGTCTTGTGAGTTAGCTTGGATTTTTTTCTTTTAATGATCTAAGGGTTTTTTGTTTTTTGGCTGGGCTTTTGACTTATGCAATAATTTTGGTCTCACCCTTGCTGCGGTGGATGAGATTAGCGTCATCCCTATTGGGAGTGACATCATCCTTTTTAATATCAAGATTTATGATTCTGATATATAAAGGGATGGTGGGATTTCCAAAATTGGATGGTCTCAATCCCTCCCACCCTCGATGTTTCAAGCCTTCTGCTGGCCACCAATTTTTACATCTCCTTCTTGATCCATGATCTATTCACGTCTCTTTTTTTTTCTGACGGATATACCTTTCAGATAAACTTCATTCGAAAATTTTTTAATGAAGCTCATCCGAAAAATATACCTTAATTTTGGATGAAGCCCATCCGAAAATATACATTAATTTTCGGATGAAGTTAATCCAAAAATTAACACATATTTTTGAATAAGCTTCATTTGAAAATATTTCGAATGAAGATCATCCGAAAAAATAAATTAATTTCGGATGAAATTCATCTAAAAATATGTGTTAATTTTGTTTCATCCAAAAATTAACACATATATTCAAAATTAATTTCAAATCAAATTTTTCTGTATAAACTTTACTTTTTGATATTTTTTTTTTTTTGGATTAACTTCATCCAAAATTTTTTTGAATGAGGCTATGTGAAGGGTATAACATTCCGAAAAAAAATAGGGTGAATAGATAAGAGGTGTTGAGGTGTTGTGAAAATTGGGCTTCCATTCTGCGTCTTTGACCAAAACAAAAAGCCTTTTGCCTCTAAGACTCTGTCTCTGAGACATTTTTGGTGCTACTTCATCACTATTAGCTTCCTTGTCCTTCGTCACTTTAACTTTCTTTGTGCATCGCCGTATTTCATCATGCTCCTCCGTTGAAAGTTTTTCGTCGAGGCTTCAGTACTTGCAGTGTTCTTCATGCTCAACGCTCAGTTCGTCACTATCCTTTTCCATCCCTAAATCCTAAACCCTAATCCCATCCCTCTTCAAACAGGTATTTTTTGTCACTCCCTAATTTGTGGATTATATATGCCCATGGATTGGGTTGGAGCATGTTAGTTTTTGTATTGAAAGATATGTACATTGTTTAGGTGAGGCAATACACTGACAATTTCAAGTTGGGAATTGAAGACAGATTTGTTTGGTTTTTTCAATCTTATAATGACAATTGGACATGCTAGTTGTGGACTATGTTCCAAATCAATTCGAACCGATTTCTGCAAATTGAAATTGTTTTTAGCCAATTACTGAAGATGATATGGTTCATGTTTAGCTGAGAGATCTTTAGGGCTCTGCATTTTTCTTTTGCTGGCAATACGTGCTGTTTCGCTGCTTATTTCAACTTGTAAAGAGTTTGACTATGGTGTCTTTCTTCATTTTGTATCTCCACTCTTCAGTCTCTTCTACTATGTTAAATTTATGAGAATTTTAGGTATAATGAGATGAAAGGATATGGGAGAGTAAATTATGCAGTAAATTATTGGATTGCTACAGAGCCATGACGACTTGCAAGAATTGCCTCCTTGCAGGGTCAAGACGACTTGCTGGGACTGTCGCCGTGCTGGGGCTAGTACGACTTGCTGGAACTGTCGAGGGGCCAGATAACTAAAATGCAGGTAATGGGTCTGATTCTTGGTATATAGGTACTCAGAAAATCTAGGGATGAGTACCAAAGTTACACAAATATAAATTCCACTTTTGACAATTTTTATTTTAAAATGCGGGCATGGATTCAAATACATAAAAACTCTACCTAGACCCTATTAGTACCCATTCCATCTCTAGTGGAGAAGACTAACAAGAAGTACTTTCATTAAAAGCAGGGTCCAAAAACAAATAAATTTTAATTAGGGAATAAAGTCAAAATAAAAAAATTAAGAGGACTAAAATGACACTTTAACACAGTAAATAGCATCAATGAAAAAATTAGGGAACCCAACTTATAAAAGGTATGCTCTTCCATCTAACATTTCAAGGAATTCAATTTTAATGGTTATTTATTTGAGCTTTTCACTGCTGGGATTTATGCCATTAATTTTCCATGGATTTATTATGGTTCCTCTAGTGATCTTCCTTCATTTGGGTGTAATTACTCAATATAACTGTATGCTCAAATTGGAATTGGAATTCTTCCTGCAGCTAGCCCAATATTCAGCTACCAGCTTAGAGAATGAAGAGTTGGTGGTGTCCATTAGCTTCAAAGGCTCATCATATTCCACCAGTTTCCCTTTAATAACCAACAAAAATAAAAATGAGGCAACAAAGAAAACAAGAGAAAATCAATTAAGATATGTGAGGTTGAATTAAGAATTTAGTCTCCATACTTAAGACACTCTTTCTTGTTTTGGTCCTTGTATATACTAAAAGATTCTACATTTTTGTTCCTCTAAGACTATTTTTTTTTTACAATTTAGTCTATGTTGTTAGATCTTGCAAAAATAGAGGACAAGTAAGCAATATCTAACGACATTATAACAGACAGATCCTAATCTGCAAATAATTTACATATGTGGTCTAAAATGTAGAGTTATTTCATGTAAGGACTAAAGCAAAAAAACAAATGTCAAGTAAAAAGACCAAACTCTTAATTTAACTTATACGTGAAAAATAAGAAAATTGAAAAGAAAAAGTGAACAACATACCGTGAGAAAGTACCATAACCATATCACTATCTATTACCGTTGGAACTCTGTGAGCAACGGTTATAACTGTGCATCCAGCAAATTCTTGTCTAATTATTCTTTGAAGAATGGCATCTGTTGCAGAGTCAATGGAGGCAGTAGCTTCATCGAGAACAAGAATTCGGTTCCTCTTAAGTAATACTCTTCCAAGACAGAATAGTTGTCTTTGTCCCAAACTCCAATTTCCACCTTCATCACTCACTGCGATTTCATACAGAATTAGACTCCTATAGCTATGTTGTTGTAAAATCTTAATTTGGAAATAAAAAACTTTACGAGCACAACTTACCAGAGGAGTCCAACAGACTTGGTCGACTGCTGATTGTCTCCTTAAGTTGACACTTCTCTAATGCCTATAACAGAGAAATTAAATCTATTGAACCCTATGCTTACCTTATGGAAAAACTCAATTGAAAGATAAATATATGGATTTAATTACCTTCCATATTTCATCATCTGAGTAGAGGCCAAGAGGGTCCAAGTTAGTTCTAATGCTGCCCTTGAAAAGAGTTGGTTCTTGAGGGATAATGCTAAGATTTGATCTCAAATCCTTCAACCCAATTGAGCATATGTTAATCCCATCAATAAGAATATTACCTCTTTCTGGCTCAACTAACCGAAACAAAGCACTTATAAGTGTACTTTTACCACTTCCTGTCCTTCCTACTACTCCTACTCTACTCCCTTCCTTCAATGTACAAGTTATACCCTTAAGAACTAGTGGAGCATTTTGACGATACCTAATCTGAAAAATCAAAGTGGAACTAAAACATTAAAACATCATTTGTGTGATCTATTATCAGAAATAACAACAAAAGCCATATCTCCTTTTGTGACATTCGCTACACAGATCAAATGACGTCATTGAAGAGAAGGATGCATCTTTACCTCTAAGGCTTGAAGATCAATCCTACCCTTGGATGGCCATGAAGGTGGAGGTCTATTGTCCTCCACAATGGCTGGAGGCTCTGCTGGAATATGAATGAATTGCTTAATTCTTTCAACAGAGATAATATAATTTGATAAGTTGCAAAACCAACGTGTCCAAAATATTTGTGCTCCTGTGAAGGCAAAAGCATAGGAAAGCGACAATCCCACAAGCCCTGCACAAACCAAGAGATTACCAAGATAATTATTAGCTTGTAGCTAGCATGAAAAAAACCTTTCCATTTATTTATATATTTACTTTTTGTTTGGCATCGGCAAACACACTCACATAATGGTGGGCTAGTTCTCATGGCGGGATTTTATTCATCGATGAGACTAAAAAACGAGACCTTACTTATACAAATTAAACATGTACCACTTGTTTGGTACATTTACTCGAATCTAGTCCAACTTTTAAATTGTTACAAACTTGTTCTTAAGAGAATTTTTGCTTAAATAAAAGTTTTAAATTATTCTTTTCTACTCAAATAATTGCAAGATTTAGAATAATATTGAGATGATAAATTATTTGAAAGGTTCATATGACAAAAATTTAATGAAATTTGAAAATATTTGGAGGGATGTTAGATCAAAGTTTTTAAATAAAGGAATTTGAGATTTCATCTGATTTTAGGTGAAATTGTGACATTTTGAAAAAGTTTTCAGCCAAAGAGGGTTTAAAATAGTTTGATAAGTTTGGTCATTGAGATTGTACATATAAAATGAGAATTTAAAAATTTTAGGTTAAATGACATGGACAAGAGAACTGGAACTTTTATTTATAAGATCACAAATACATTCCACAAGAAACAATCATGCTCTAATTGGACAGGATCATTGTGGGTGGTAAAACTCTCCCTCTAACAAGAGGACTTAAATTGTAACAATTGGAAACATTAGTGGAAAAAAGTTGAGCAAAAAATTATAGAGCCAAAATAGTACATTAATCATAATTATAATAAGAGTTTTGTTAATCATTATGCTAAAGTAATAGTTAAACTACCCATAAATAGAAATTTTTATTAAAAATTGCAAAGAAGATGCATTTCTAGTATTAAATACTACATTTTCTAATAAAAATATTCTATCATAAGTTGCTTAACCATTGGACATTGGACTTAGGATAATGGATAACAAAACTCTTCTATTAATCAAAACAGAGGAAAAACTAAACCTACTAATTACCCGGGGACACATATCCTTCAGGAAGTAGAATAAGCAACCCAGCTGCAGTGAAAACAGTCAAATTTTGAAGAGCTTCTATCCTTAAAAGCAACCATTCCATGGCCACATTAGAATGAAAGAACAAGGTTGCATCTGTATCTACAAGCTTTAAGTAGTTCCTGAAAAATCTATCTACCATCTTAAATGCTCTTACAGTTACCACTCCAAGTGATGTCTCAGCTGCAAAATTCATTAGTGGGGCTTTTGTGGTTCCATTGATCCTTATCAGTTCTCTTGCAGAGGCTAGGTAATAATCCTTTAATTTAAAAACAAAACAAAAAATATTGAGGAAGTGCTAGCTTAAATTTTTTTAAAGTGTAAATCACAATTTAGCCCTTCAAATTGTTTGCTTTGGTTGTTTAGTTCCCAATTTTATCAAAATTCAATTTTAATCACTGACGGTACAAAATATCATTTAAATTAGTCTTCTTTAGACTATTGGGCATGATTTTTGTATAAAGTAAGACTAATGATGTGATTTTATGACTTTATGAAAAAGTCTTGCACACAAGTCCTTAACTCTATGCAAAAATCTTTGACATTAGTTCAAGCGGAATAATTTGAATGACAATATTTGCAAATTCAAGGGCAAAAGTGGCGATTTACATATAATTTAAACATGGACAAAGAAGTTAAAATCAAGAAAAATTAGGAAGCAGATAAACCTGAAAATATTTTGTTGCCACCATTGCAGGAATAGCAACAATGAGAACTTGCCATGTTACTGAAGCCATTATGCAAATTGTTACAACAATTTCAATTGCTACAGAAGCTACAAAAGTGATGGAATAAGGTATATCGAAGTCCAAAATACTCAAGTCTGATGAAGCCTGCAACAAAGTAAAATTTGATCTAAAACATAGAGATGATTGAATAGTAATAAAAAAGCACAAGGAGAAATGCAGATTTTCTTTTCCGAGTAAATTCCTAATTTGGCCCTGATATTGTATGGATCGAGTAATTTAGTCCCTAATGTTTTTAAATCTCTTTGTTGGTCCTATAATTTGAGAAAAGACAATAGCTTTAATTTGTTTAGTTTTATTTTACACATTCGTTTAGTAAAAAGTTGTTAAAATCTCGAGGACTAAATTGTGAGGCCTCTACAATATCATGGACTAAAATAAGATTTTACTCATTTTTTTCAACTAGCAATGAAATCTTACTCTGGTCAAAATCCTTCCTACTGGAGTTGAATCAAAGAACAACATAGGAGCATTGAAGATAGCTGTAGTGAAACTTGAGAAGAAGGCTTTAGAAGCTTTCAATCCAAGGAGTGCAGTAAAGTGAGACCTTAGATATACAAATGCAGAACTAACAATTGAAATCAATGAGTAAATTCCAATCAAGATGCCACTAGTAACATTTGGAATTTCAATGGCTATAGCAAGCCAAAAAGTTGATCCACTTTGCAAAACGATAAAGGTTATTTGTGCTAGTAAGACCCAACAAAGCATAAGTGACCCATTAGAATAAGAAAGATAATCCCAAAATGGCTTCCAACCAACATCACCTATCTCTACTTCTTCTTCTTGTGTTAGTTGAGTTCCTAGTTGACCTTTTGTAGAAATAATATCCCCCTCACTTTGATTTTTAGAGAGGTACAAACCATGAGAATTTTCTAGATGAGAAATAACCTCTTTTTCGGAACCTTCTTTGCTTTCATTATTTTGATCAAAATCTGCAATTGCATCTTTGTGGGCACTTACAAGTTGTTCAAAAGCTGTCCCGGTTTTCAAAAGATCCTCATAATTACCTGATTGAGTAACTTTTCCTCCTTCCATTACCTACAATTTGAGTTGTAATATATGAAATATGTTCTAATGTATTCCCTGTGGTCCTTACAATGTTTTCTAAAATAGGCATTTTAATACAAGTACTTAAATTTAGTTAGTTTTAATAATTCTCTAAAACAATTGAACCGTATACTAATTTTATCCTCCTTTAGAGTGGAATAGACAAAATGTTTAATAAGGACAAATGATAAAAAAATATAAAAAGTTTTTTTATTGAAATTATAAATTGTCTTATAAAAAGAACCATAAATTTCTTTTAGAAGATACTTTATATTAAGGACAACAGAGTAATATAGTAGACATCTAAATGAGACACTTTACCAAGATTTTATCAACTTCCGAGAGAAACTCCACTTGATGAGTCACTAGAATGACGGTTTTCTCCCTTAGAGCAGTCATGACACAATTCTGTAATTTAGCAAGTCAATTTAGTTTAGCTACCCAAAATGAGAACAATGGTTTTATCATAATCATGATTTTTAATTTTGGCATGCTTGTCAATTTTTGCCATTGCCACATCCACATCGCATTGTGATTGCAGCTTGTAATGGCCACAACAAACCGTATTTGGTTGCATTCTATTATAGTGCGACCGTAAGTGTAACCATAATTTAGAACCTTGATCATAATTAACAAGTTAAAAGTGAAATCTTCTTACATTAAATAGAATACCAGCAGTGTGAGCATCAACAGCACTGAAAGGATCATCAAGAAGGTATATATCGGCGTCATTGTAGACTGCTCTAGCTAGTTGAATCCTTTGCTTTTGTCCTCCACTCATGTTGATCCCTCTTTGACCTATTTCTGTAAGATCACCATGGCTAAAATCATTAATGTCCTTATCCAAGGCACAAACTTTAATGGCATTCTCATATCTTGCTTTGTCCATTAGCTTGCCAAAGAGTATATTGTCTCTAACTGTCCCACTTTGTATCCATGATGTTTGAGAAACATAGGCAAAGGTGCCTCCTACATTAACCTGTTATTCATAATCATGAAATTTCAAGGAAAAAAAACTAAAAGATAATGCGACTATAAATATGAACTTCATAAAGGAACTTAGAGTATGTTCGATTTTCGGCTGAACCAACACATTAAATTCAGACTTAAATGCATGTTTTGTTTGTAGTTGGGATGGCCTAAACTATAAACTAAAGTTTGAAGTGTGTAAATTCACTCTCAAATGAAAATGGCATATTGGACAAAAACTGTTGAATTATTTTTCAATTTGATTTTGAGTCTGAATCCGTGCCTTAACGTTAGTGGGAAAAAAAAAATTGCTTTCCTATTAGAGCAAATCAAGATTTCTCAACTATGAAATAAGCTATCCCTCCATTTGACAAAAGTCAACCTCCAGTATCTATAAATACAAATAACACATGTTCAATTAGTTACTTACAGTGCCCAAAACTTTGGGAATCTCTCCAAGTATTGCATATAGAAGAGATGATTTTCCAGCACCAACCGGGCCACAAACTGCTATTTTCTGACCCCATTTGACTTCCAAATTCACATCTGTTAAAGTTGGGGACACCGATTCATGATCCCAAATGAAGTTTCCACCTTGAATTTCCACAGCACTAGTTGAACATTCCTTCATTATTCTTCCACTATCATTACTCTCTAGCTCTTCATCAAGCAAAAAGGTATTGAGACGGTTGAATGATACTTTAACTTGAATCATAATAGAGAGAGCCTCAGGAATCATTCTCACAGGCTCTGCCATGATCCTCAAGGTAGCTAAAACTGTGAATATGATTCCAGCATCCAAAGGGGCACTTTTTAAAATAGCACAACCAAGGAAAATAACAGAAGAAACAATTGTAGGAGACATCCAATATAGAAATGACCCAAAAGCCTTCATTATTTGAGTCTTGGAAAGCCAAATGAACTCTTTCGCACGTAACGACTCGACCAAGCTCTTGAATTTCTCCTCCCAAGATTGTAACTTGATGATCTTCATGCTGTTGAGAATCTCAGAAGTTGATCTAAGTCTCTCATCTTGTGCAACCATGAAATGTGCCTGACAATTTTGCAGGACTTTTGCAAAAGGGACATTGAGAAACCCGCAAACTGCAAAAGGGACTAAACCAGGAAGAGCACCAACTCCGACCACACCAAAAAGCAGAACAATGGACAGAACAAGTTGAAATGCTGAGGTCCAAGTTATGTGAAACCACCAAGGAAATTCTCCCATTCTATAAGCATCAACTGCTATATAATTCACGATTTCGCCGGTCGAATGTCTCGTCCTAGCTGAGCTAGAAAGCTTGAGCTGTTTCTGATAAACTGCTACCATAAGAGCTGATCTCATCTTCATTCCTGATCTCCTTGAATCAAAAAACCAATGTCTCTGAGACAATGACTCAACTAGTTTGGTTGCAATCAAAATAACAAGTATAGAAATCCCTCTTTTGAGATCTTGGTCGTTGCTATTTGAAAAGTTCACAAAAGCATAGAGAATCAAAGGAGAAACCACAACACAAATGGTTCTTAGTAATGCATAAAATGCTATTAATATGTTCTCTTTTATGTAAGTTCTCACAACACTCCAAAGAACAATATTTTTTGTGTTGTTCTTGCTTCTTTCCAATACAAGGGATTCCCAAGAAAGAACGAAGTTTTGGTATGCTATGTCAGCTTCATCTTCATGAACAAGAGAAGGGATATCTTCAAGAGAAAGTGGCTTTGAGTATCCGAGAGTGAGTAGAGAATTGACCCAAGAAAAAGTCAACTTTTTGAGAAAACTAGCATGGCCTAGTTCTGATTTTTTACTAGTTCCACCTTTTTGTGACAAAAGAGGCTCAGATGATAAACCTTCTGGCATAGTTTGAGTAACAAAAAAACCAAGATTTTGGAAGGAACAAAACAGAAGAAGGAAGTGTTCTAGCCACTGTGCAATATCAAATATTTCAATTTTTTTCTCTTTGAACTGAATTTAAATGCTGAGAGCAGAAGCCAATACACAAGAAGTACTCCACCAGAAAGAGTTTATAATTTTGATCCATTTGTGTCTCTGAAAAAGCAGCGAAATTGTGAAAGATATCCAAACAATTCCTGTTTCATTGCAACCTAACCAGCTAACATTTTTGGAGTTACCACTTTTTTTCTGAGATTCCAAAATCCAATAATGAAATATGCAATGCTAATAATAGCCCAACAGATTGAGACAAGTTTGAAAATCCAGCTTTTTGATCTTTGGCTAATAGCACATGTTGAAGTTCTTCTGATTAAAGTGATGAAGAAGGAGAAGTAGAAGAGAGAAGCAAAAACTATGGAATTCTTTGTAACAGTATTGATTTTTAGTTTTTAAAAATTGTATTATAAAACAGTTTTCAGAAACAGTTTTTAAAAAAAGTGAGAGGAGTTGTCAATACAAGTTTGTATGTAAATTCGTAAAACTGAAAATCAAAACATGTTTTAGATGTTTTCATATTTTAGTTTTTAAATACTGAAAAACAAAAACTGTTCCCAAAAACTGTTTTTGAAAACTCGACTGCCAAACAAGTTTTTTAGTTTTCTGACTGTTTTTAAAAACAGAAAACTGTTTTTAAAAACAGAAAACTGTTTTTAAAAAGAGATATCAAACAAATCCTATATTTCTAGTGTCTATTGTGCTCCTTTGAGAACAGAATGAATGAAGTCAAACTCCTTGAGAACAAATCCCTGCGAAATTGCCTGCATATACCCATTAAAGATAAACCTTAAAAATTCATCACTTTTTGGTGCAGAAAAGCAAAAGAACTCATTATATATCATAGTATAGAAGATAGAAGAAGATAGTGTTTAAACTTTAAAGTGCAACCACTTAGAAGAGAAAAAGGAAAAAAGAAAAGAAAGAAGCAAATTAGTAAGTGTTTGATTACCAAGAATTTGAAAGTTTGTAGCAGAGCGGTGCTTTGGTAGGAACAGAAGCTTTTCAGTTTTCAAGAAGCATTCGTCACCTTGTGCTGCATATTCTTAACTGAATTATTCCTGTATTTATATTCTGTTACATAAGTTTATAATACATGTACAGTGCTTATTCTTTACCATATGTATTTGAGTTTGATTTGAATTAGCTGTCTGACAATTCACCCCCATTTTGTATCATAGTCAAATGAAAATTTGACTTATTATTAAAAAATTAACAGTGATATAGTAATATAAAACTGACATTTTAGTCACGGGTTAGTTTTAAAAAAATGTTCTTATAGTCTTTGACTTAGTCTACCGTAGGATGTTTTGGTTCTTGAAAGTATCCCTTTTAACCGGAAGGCTTACTTGACAAGTTAAGTGATATGTTAGATGCCACATAAGCAACAAAACAACATTGTTTTAGGGCTTTTTGAAATAGTTTTAGTTTTTTGTTTTTAAAAACTATATTATAGAACATATTTCAGAAACAGTTTTCAAAAAAAGTGAGACGAATTTTTAATACAAATTTGTGTGTAATTCAAAAAACTGACAACTAAAATAAGTTTAAGATGTTTTCAAATTTTAATTTTTAAATACGAAAAAACAAAAACTATTCCAAAAAATTATTTTTAAAACTTGTCTGCCAAATAGATTTTTTAGTTTTATATTTTTAAAAACAGAAATCAAACAGACCCTTAATTAGCCTAATTAAACAATGATGAAAATTTTTTCCTTTAAGTAAACGACATAGTTTGGTTAAATAATGGTGATTTATGTTTCCTTCGGGTAAACGATGTCATTTGGTTTAAACAAGGACTAAAACGCAATAATTTTTTTACTTATTGAAATAGCGTCGTTTTGTTGCTTATGCGGCATTCTGCGTATCACTTGGCCTGTCACATAAGCTCTTTGTCAAGAGGAGATAATGCTATGGATGTCTAAAATGACCTACCATTCTACAAAAAAAGTCCAGGACCAACATAGCATTTTTAAACGTTGGGAATTAAAACGCTTAGTAACTATCTAAGTCATCTATTGAAGGACATGTAAAGAGACATTAGTACGAGACATTATTTCAATATGGTGTAGTATTGTAATATTGATCCAAATGAAAGGAATATCATAAAAATTAAGATAAAATGCAATTATCACCCTTGAAGTTGAAGTATTTTAAAATAGCACTTCATCCTCAAAGAATATCTAAAATTGCATTTCATCCCAAATTGACTGACAAACCTTAACTCTATTCACTATTCATTTAGATGCCATAACCATGATTAACTTTTCTTTTTCTTTTTTTTCAAAATACAACCATACACGTAATACTCAACTAACGTTCCATCATGGCCATAGGAGTGAGCAATTCTGCTGCCAAATCCTCTGTTTTTCAACAGCCAACAACTTGAAATATGACTACTAAATTGCACTTGATGTTGAACCCATAGTCCCATACATAACAAATTAAAAACCCAAAATAAGTAGCATTAAACTTCTAAATAAGTGTTGCTTGCTTCCACGGTAACCTGATTCAAATAATATATGTTCATGGACATAAATAAAGATCATGTAAGACTTAAATATAGATTCATTTTACACTTTTAGAAACACAAGATATTAAAGTTAATTTAGAATGTAAATAAATTAAATATAATTTTAATTTTTTGTCCATGAACATCTATTTTTTTAAAATAAACCTATTTTAAGTCTTACATGATCTTTGTTCTAATTACATGTATGATCTATTTTTTTTAAGTCTTACATGATCTTTGTTCGAAACCATGGTTGCGGAAAAAAAAAAGAATAAGGTAGCAGCATTGTTCACATTCAATTCCATGGTCATATTTAGAGATGTTGGTTGCTGGGTAATAGCATTGTTCATGGCTATATTTGCAAAAGAAACAAAACGTTAGTTGAGGTATGTTTTTCTTTCTTTTTTCAAAAAAACAATGGTTAACTATAAACAAATTGGGATGAAGTGTAATTTTAGCTATACTTTGGGGTGAACTGTTATTTTTCAATATATCAGGGGTGGTCATTATATTTTACACTAAAAATTAATAATCATACTCATTCTGCCTGTTTTCTTTGAAATCAGTTTATTTCAGTAAAAAATCCATATAGTTGGTGCTATTAGTTTGACGTGAACTAGCTTAGATTCACTCGATTCAAAAATTTGATTTTTTATTAAAAATGTTTCATTAAATATCGACGACAGGGCTAATATGGTTACTCAGATATTTTTAACTTTATCAAATTAGGATCACCAGTTCACTACTGCATTCCTTCTTCCTTTTTTTTTTTTCCATCACATTACTTATCCATACTATAAGTAGTATAAGAATACCATTACACTTAATCTTTTATTATTTAACCCGAATCAATCACCAATCCATCATAATATATGATAATTACTCTATTAGTCGAAATAAAACATGCTTATTAAAAAATATAATTATTATTTTTGTGTTTATTGAAATAATTTTTAATGTTTTTATATTAATATTTTACATTATTTTATTAGTTTACTAGTAGAATATTAATTAGTATCTAATTAATTATAAAATTAAAATAAATAAAAGTATAATGATAAGTAAATGAAAAATCTCTATAAAAAAGAACGAGGGAGCAACCATGATTGGCGGTGTGCAATAATACGAACAATGCAGTGCATGTTTGGAAAAATGTCAGCTTAGACTAAAATTAATTTTTAGAAACTAAAATTGATTTTAATTGTTAAATTAACTGTTTGTTTTTGCATTGAAAAAAAGTTAAAGTTAATTTTGGGTTGTCAAAATTGATTTTGACTGAAGCAAAGTAAAACTTGCTTTCAAGTTGTATTTTTATCTAAACATAAATTACGTTACTTTAAAATCAATTTTGCACGAAATTAATTGTATAAAATCACATTTATTCAAAATCAATTATATCAACACTAAACTAATCACACACAATCTTTGTGCATGACAGGCCCCTTTTGTTGTCTGAGTTTTCCTTTTCCAAAGAATATAATTATATATTATGTACATCACTGATTCACAGTATTTATCTGTAATATCTATCTATATGGAGTCCTGATTTTATATAAAATAATAATAGTAATGATTTATATACATTTATGATATAATTTATTTATAGTTAACCTCAGCTAAATCAAATTTTATATATACGTTTCAATTTTTAAAAATTAGTAAACCAATAAAATAAATAGGTTATACACTTCCTCAAAAAAAAAAAAATGGATTATACACCCTAATAAATATACACAAAATATTTTTTTAAAAAAAAATTAAAAGATTACTGTATGTTAGTATTTCTAATACTATTACTCATACTTTATAATAAATACATAAAAGATATTTTAATAATTAAATTTATCTTTTATTATGTGTAATTAAAAAAATCAAATATAATTAACTAACTTTTGTTAAATATGCATAAATTAATTATTTTTTATATATACGAGTCCCAAAATAGTACTTCATCTAAAATAGTCTAAGATTTCTATCTACAAATAACTAAAACTTTATGAATTTAAATTTATTTGTGGTTTAAGATTATGCACATTTTTTTAAAAAAATAATTAAGTATAATGATCGTTACCGTTAAACAGTCTTTATTTAATTAAGATATTCTTATTAATAAATTTAAATTCATTAATGTGTTAATTAAAAAAACTAGATAACATACTATAATAAATTAAAATATTATGATTAAAAATAACTAATATTTTATTAATATATTAAAATAATTTTTTTTTTATAACTACGGGCTTTACACTGCTAAGCCAACCCTTGGGGTTATATTAAAATCCATTTATTATTTCATTAAAATAAAAAATAATTTAAAACAAGTCAATAATTTAAAGGTTTAATTAGGACCTGTTGGATTTCTCTTTTTTAAAAAAGTTTTATGTTTTTAAAAAAAGAAAACTAAAATATCCGTTTGGCAGTCGAGTTTTCAAAAACAGTTTTCGGGAACACGTTTTGTTTTTTCAGTATTTAAAAATCAGAATATGAAAACATCTAAAATATATTTTGATTTTCAGTTTTCTGAATTTATACACAAATTTGTAGGGAAAACTCCTCTCACTTTTTTAAAAAATATTTCTGAAAACTATTTTATAATACAATTTTTAAAAACTAAAAATCAATTTCAAACAAGCTCTAAGTCTTCTATTTTCAGCCAAATAAATATAAATAAAAATATATTAAAAGAGCACCAAATTAAAAGAGCGCCAAAATTAAAAGAGCATCCAATTAAAAGAGCATCAAATTAAAAGATCCATAGCAGGAGGTCCCTTATTCGAAAAAACTCGTGGTTATACCGAAAAAATAGCACCAAAAGTGCCAAATAACATAGTAGAAACAAATAATGAAGAAAAAAAAAGATAAGGCTAAGCACATAAAACAGAACCAAATGAAATAAAAAAAAAAGATAAAGCAACAAAACAAAATAACTTAACAGAAAGATAATACAAACTAAAATAGCTACATTCTTATCAATGTTAAATAACTTTCCAACTAACTATTTTATTTATTTCACGCTTATTTTTTATTTGTTATTATTATTTAAATCATCCATATCAGTAGTTAATAAACTTTTCAATTACTTTTTTTAATTAATTATTTATTTATTTCACGTTTATTTTTTCTTTTTATTTAAAACATCCTTATCAGTATTTAAATCATCCGTATCAATAGTTAATTTTTTCTCTATAAATACTAAGGTATTTAGGAGAGAAGCTCTATCTGTTTAAAATAGATTTTCAATACCTACGATTTCTAATATTGTAACCCAAAAACAAAACATAGGTTTTGAATTTACAAGTAATTTCAGTTTTATTCTTTTATTAAAAACTATGTAAGTTTCTTATATTTTTCTTTTTTGGTTTCTGTGTTAATATTTCTTTCAAATTAGCCGCGTGATTTAGGTAATTTAATGACATTTTTCTTTCAAATTAGCAATAAGTTATAAATCTTCTCTAAAAATAATTAAAAGAAAATTTGTAGCTAATTAATATTTTTTGAGAATACATTCTATTGGTAAACAATTTTAATTCATCATAATACTAAATTAACTAAAAATTATAATTAATTTAAAAAAATTAATAAAAAAATCAAAATTATCCATTTAAAATTTAGGAGATCAAAATTACTTAAAAAAAATCAAAACTGTAATTAAAACTAATTTAAACAGGCGACAATTGGGAATCAAGAAAAGTAGCAACACAACACGAAGAAAAAGACAAAAGGTTGGAAAATGTTGCAGCAAACACTCTTGATTTGTCAGTTGTCACTGCTGTTAACTTATATGTGATGTGTTTTGTTTTGTTTGGATCGGAATCAGTTTGTGTGTTTTTGCTCAAAAAAAAAATAAAAATCTTGAATAGCCACATATGCCAATGTCACGTGCATATAACGTGCTAAATTTTTTCACCTCAACACGTACGTCAGGTCCATTTTTAGATTTAAGAGTACTCAACTATTTTAATCTTCATTTTGTCATTACAGAACATTAGTCTATGATTTTGTATCAATTAACTCTCTATTTGTAAATCACTTTAATCTTTATGTTAAATGGTATTGATAAAATGCTTACTTAACATGTTAAGTATCTATAGTATATTAATTGATATTTAAGAGTTTATATAAGCGATTAAATAACATTATTTTGATTAATCTAAAAATAACTAATTTAATATAATTCTTCAAATTATTTACGATATAATTTAATTTTATATCTTAAAACTTTGTGTATTATTGTAGATTAAGCAAAATCATATTATTTATCATTTATATAAACTTATGTGTCAAGTAACATATAACATAAGAATTTAACTTGTCTTATAGATATTTTGCTAATATTATTTAACTTTAAAAATTAAAGTAACTTACAAATTATAAAATTAAAAACCAATTCCGACATTCTAGTCTATCGGGATTCAAATAAATTATTAGAAGTTTAAATAAAAACTCTGTCAATCACATAAATGTGAACCCAAATTCTTAGAAATTATTTATGGGCGGCTAATTTAGTAATTGCAATTGAATAAAATTATTAACAATTATAGTCCTTGGATAATTGTTTAGATGTGCTATGTTGGCCCCCACAACATGCCATTAGCATCTTGTCTTGTCTTGTCTTGTCTTGTCTTGTCTTGTATATTTATCTTATCTTATATAATAGTAAAAGTATAGTCATAATCTCCTTTCTACACTTTTTTTCAATAAAAAACAATAAAATATGTAACAACATTATTATACCAAAAAAAAGGAATATTGAAAAGTGAATCAGGATATACGAAATGTGACGGAATGAAAAGCAGTAGGACAAACATTGAACCATAGATTGCACTTGGTATTCTATATTTCAGGAATATCTTTTTTTTTTGGTATTTATTTCATGAATCTGTGTTATATAAATATACTATTGATTAGGGATGTTTGTGGTTTGGATTAGATAGATTTTGAGGGTTAAGTTTTTTTTATCTGATTAACTTGTTTATTTGTGGTTTAATTTGGTTCAGTTTAGTCTATAAAAGAAATTTGAATCAATTTATTAATTTATTTGATTTTCTCGGTTTGGATTGGATTAATTTTCGTTTTTAAGATTGTGTCCATTATAAACTAAATTAAATATAAAATTAGATTTTTTTCGATGTACCAAAAAAATATAAAATTAGATATTTTAATAAAATGTTAAAAATATAACCCAAAATATATATTATAAAATTTACTAATATAAAACTAAAAGGGTTGAATTTAAATTTTAAATTGATTAAAAATAATAAATTATAAATGTATAATGTTAAGATGATATTGTGTTATAAAATTATAAAAAAAGTAAGTTATGGCATTATTTTTTTTGTTAACAAGTTATGGTATTATTTTTGTTAAATATTTAGTAGTGTGAATATGAATAATGTTATAATTTTATAAGAAAATTGTAATAGTGTATAAAAGTCCAGTTTGGTTAAATTGGTTTGGTTTGATTAAGAGGATTCAAAATGTGAATAAATCCAATAAAAAGTTTTATTTTGTTTTATTTCCGGTTTGTTCGATTTTCAATTCATTCAGTTTTTGATTTGTTTAGTTCAATTACATCAATTTAAATTGGTTTAGATTGGTTTTAAACACCAGGAGTGTTCGCAATCCGATTTGGATCGATTTTGGATTTTAAGATTGTGTCAATTATAAACTAAATTAAATATGAAATCAAACATTTGAATATAATGTTAAGGATATAACATAAAATATATATTATAAATTTCACCAATATAAAATTAAAAATTTGGAAATTCAATTTTAAATTGATTAAAAAATTATAAATACATAATATTAATATGATGTTACATTATAAAATTATAAAAAAGTAAATTATGATATTATTTTTTGTTAAATATTTAGTAGTATTTATATGAATAATGTTATAATTTTATAAGAAAATTGTATGTATATATAAAAGTTTAGTTTAGTTTAGGTTGGTTCAGTTTGATTAAGAGAATCTGAAATTTGAACCAATCTAATAAAAAAAAATTGTTTTTCCAAATTTTGGTTTGTTTGATTTTTAATTCATTCAATTTTCAATTTGTTCAGTTTAATTATATCAATTTAGATCGATATGAATAGATTTTAAACACTCCTGTTAAACACCCCTTAAATATATTTCCACGCCGCCTGGTAGCATTTTGTGTGATATATTTATATTACTCATGCAATCCACGAAATAATTAAATAAAACATATATTTTCTATAAATTGATTTTAATGTCACTCGCTTTTGTTTATTGTAATTTTCTTATTAATATTTTTTAATTTAAAAATTCTTTTTCTAACTAATAAAATTATAATATTAACGTATAAATATTATTAGAATAATAAAAAAAATTGACAATAAATAAAAGAAAGTGGTGATAGACCCATCATTTTTTATATAAAGTTTTTTTATTAAACTCAACATCAATATATATCTGTGAAACTTCATTGAGTTTTATAAAATTGTTATTAGTTTATATGAATGTGGAATATATTACGAATCAAATATGCAAAATATTTATATTTTTTATAAGTCAAATAAATATTATTAATAATCAAGAGTATTAGGAGTATTTATATTTATAGAGAATTTAATCAATAAAAAAAGAATGATAATGGATTAATATGCATAATGGATTAATATACAAAGAAGATAATAGTAAATAAAAATCTCTTTTATTAGTCATAGTCCATTTTTAAGATCTGAACTGCACCAAATCAAATACTTCTGAAATTGATAAAAACTCTTTTTAAAAATTCATTCAACAATAATATCAACAAAAATACATAAATAAATTTCATAAAGAAATATATTTTTTTCATTTTATTAGCGTTTACTTTTTTATTTCGATCAGATTAATGTTTATGAATTTTTTTCAATTTTATCATTAATTGAGGGATTCTTATGGTAGATATTATATATATGTATAATTAAAAAGTTAATAAAAAGGCCATAATTCTTTAATAAAACTAGGTGGAATTTCAAAAGGAATATTACATTGAGATTTATATTGTAACATAAGAGTTTTTTTTTTTATTATATATTAGTAAATCAGCTCAACACATATAAAAAGCCAACATAATGATTGAGATACACTATATGTTTAGAGTCCCCATGAAAATATTAATTGAAAAAACAAGGTCATTATCCTTAACACTTCAATTTTTTTATTCTCATAAAAAGGGCGGATCTTAGTGTAACAATAGAATTAGAAAGACTATTTTACCCTTTTTACAAGGAGGGGAGAAACCACTTTATTATTATTATTTTTTAATTTTTAATGGAACTGTCATATGATGATATGACTCATATCATATGTACGTATAAGTAACAAGTAAATGAAAAATGGAACTTAATGTTATGCTGAAGACAAATAATCTGACGATGCATAATACTAGGACAGAAAGAGATTGCTGGCTGCTGTTGTTTGTAGTTTTTGATTTTCACCTTTAAATTGGTCTTTTCAATTAAAATCAATGTCATTTTAAATAATTCATGGTAGTTGGAGGCTTAATTTAGTGCTGTATATATACAGTGAATTTAATTAACTTTTTCACAAATGTTTATTCACTAGTTGATCAGATTTATACTTTACGTATAGGACAAATCAATAAAAAGTGTTAACAGTTAACACTCAATAATATACGCTAATATAATCTTTTTTATTTTTTTTTTATAGAAATCAGAAATTCATGTGACAAAAGATTGCAAAAGGATTCTAACTTAATAACAAAAGATATTAGTTATCTAGCTCATTGTCACTTATAAATCCAACACTATATAAATATAAACCGTTAAGATAAAGATCAACGTGGAGTAGAAAGAGGACCACTATATAATATATAAATGATGTCGCAATCATTCTCCTATGAGCGAGCTTTTGAGAATGAGTTAGGCCAAAACCCAAATTTCTAATATGGTATCAGAGCCTATTCTAGATTCGTCAGCTAGTGATATGACCATTGTTGAGTTTATAAGGATGTGGTAAACCCCATCCTATAAGCTAGCTTTTGGGAGTGAGGAGTTAGGCCCAAACCCAAATTGTAAGATGGTGTTAAACTTCACGCACCAGATGTCTAGTTCTGGAAGTGAGGGGAGTGTGTTAAGATCAAGTCCCACATCGACTAGAAAGAGGGTCACTATAGAATATATAAGTGATGTGACAATCCTCCTCCTATGAACTAGCTTTTGGGAGTGAGTTAAGCCTAAACTCAAATTTTTAATATAAACACATTCCTCTGTCATTAATCTGTATAAGGTGATCCCTTTATTTGAGGATCATGAGTGATAATTTAAAAAAGATGATGAGAGAAAAAAATAAATAAATGAATTTAAGCTTAAATTTTTAGTTAAAAATTAAAGGATTATTGATGATCCCTAATTCAAGGTGACTACTATAAAATAACCCTTTTCTAAGATACAACTCAAAATCTAGCAGCCTCTTTTTATTTAATTTTATATTTATTCTTTTTTATTTTGTGTGTGTGGTGGGTGTGTTTTAGGGGAGTGGAGATTTGGAAATGTTAGGAATTGAATCTCTGCAGTTCTCTCTATACACATCCTACCTACTGGCTCACTACTTGAATTATTATGGCAATGATAAGTGTGATGATAAATGTGTCACCCTGTTTTTTTAAAGAATCCATTTAGAAGTACTTTGCTTTTTACAAAAACCTATTCACAAGCACTTTTTTTTTTTTAATTTTTAAATAGATTTTATCCAGAAAAATTGATGACGCTATACTAAATTAGTATGACTCTGAGAAAAGTACAGAATTTTCAACAGTCTAACAAGATATTGAAACCCCACCATACATTCATTCATCCTCCACCATTCTAGGTTTTCATCTGTGTTTTTCTTTTGTGCCAAAAAAAAAGATTTTTTTGGGCACATAGGTTTTCACCTGTGAGAGTGAGTGAAGGGTATTGGGTTTCACCCCATCCCACTTGAGGGTTTCACGTCTATTTCCAAACAGTAACATCCGGAATAAGTAAAATAGTGAAAATAAATCGTAAACCATCCTTATTTTAACAATTTTTTTTTTCTTTTAACAAGGGAAAAAGCTTTTGATCATTAACTAAAAATTGGACATTGTTCCAAAAAGCTTAAAAACCGTTTCTCACAGCTAAAAAAATATCTTAAAAATCGTTTCTTAGAGCAAATATATCCAAATAAAAAATTAATTATGTTTTAGACAATTGATTCTTTTTCATAGCTAATCCAAATACGCCATTAACTTCAGATTTTGGTGGCTAGAATAGGCATTATCTTTATTAAGAAGCGCACCATTTTTTTTTTCATACCACTCAATCTAGAAGTTAAAACATTCCGAATGAGTGATCCAGGAAAAAAAAAGAATGGTGCGCTTTCTATTTTATGTAGTACGAATCCTTACAAACCTCAATTTTTATTTTTCTTGGATTGCATTAATGTAAATTAAAATTAGAATGTTTTTCTTTTTTCGAGTGTGATCTTGTCAGGGCGCCCCACCAATACTTTTGGGCCTTATTTGAGATAAGGCTTGGTTAATGTACTATTTCAATTTTACTTTTTAAAGTGCTTTCAGCCACCACCTTTTTATAACGTTTGATTTTGTCATTTCTTCCTTGTTTTTCCTCATATTCTAACTAATTAAATTGAGACTTCAAACATAGTTTCTCCTTACATTTTTAAAAAAAACTTTTTTTAAGAAAACATTATGCATTTAGCATGATTCTTTAGAATTGTGAAAAGAAAACATTGAAGAAATGAACAAAACTGAACAACAAACAAGACTTAGGTGAAGTCAGCTATATCAATTAGAAAAAAATTTCCGTACTCATGTTTATCGTACTCACTTTATACTCATGGTTACATACATTAAAATATCTAGTTACAAACGTAGAAATTTTGTTGAATTTTTATTTTTACATTGTAACTCCATATTTCTACATGTGTAACTACCAAATCCGAAAAAACACTGTAACCAAAAAAATAACTAATGTAACCATTTTTTTAACTTACGTAACCAATGAGTACATTGAGTACAGAAAACCGTGAGTACAAAAATCAGGACTTTATCAATTATAAGACGTCAAAGCACTCAATCAAGGATCAGAATTGAACGTTATAAAAAATAAAGAATTTAAACGGCTTGAACCAAAATTAAAAAATAAAAAGATAGACAGTAACAACACGTTGACCATAATAAAGGACAAAAATTACAATTAAGCCCGTCATTTAATTAGTATAGAGTCCATGTGGAAACATCATAATTGCTAATGGCGCATAAAAAATTGCCAACATATGTGTCTAAGCAAAAGTTCTGAAACCAAAAACCATATTTACAAAGCCAGTGATCCAACCAACTAACCAATAACTCACGAAACCAATGAAATGAAAGACTAACAAAATAAGAATAGCGTCCAATGCTTATTAGCGTGCATTGCCACGTTCAGAACAAGTGCAGAAGCTACAATCGCACAAGATTGTTCATTTAATGTGTTTGGTTTCGTGTTGAGATAGGTATTAGTCTATGAATTCAAAACATGAAAATCACTTTTAGTTGTGTTGAAATAGATTCACGTTTATCTCATCCAAAAATAAAAGTAATTAACTATACATACACTTATGCTTAGAGCCCAAATATGCACACTAACATAGCTGCAGCATGCCTCTTACCACATATGACAAAACAGATAAGTTAAGCCTTGTATCATAGCTGGTAGTACTGAATTAATTGATTGCAAAAGTGTCATTCTTCCAGCCATGAGAAGCAAGTTGCATTTGCATGAAGATTCAAAAAAAAAAAAAGTGTTCTGACCAGGCTACTTTTTGGTGTTCATCAATTAATCTTACTTAAGATGAAATCCAACATATATGTTATATATGAAGAACCATGTCTCTCGAAAATTGTTACGGACCAATTTTTCAAGAACAGAGAATTAAGCAGATAAATGAACAAATTGAGAAGAAAGAGGATAATATTGAATAACAGGAATGAAAAATACAGAAGAAGAGACTCCTACTGATCTATAGAGAGAAATCTCTCTACCCAATCATCCTAAGATGATTATAAAATAACAAATAACAATGATAATCCTTTCCCTCACAACCTATCACTTATATTGCAGTAAGTACTCTCAGTTTCTCTCTCTCTCGTAACTAACTCCCCACTCTCTATAACTACTCAGCAATTCCCTAATTTCTCTTCCTAATATGCCGTTTCCTCCTTTTAAGTCTGTTAACCCTTATCCGCCTTGGTTCCTATTAAAAACACATTACACCAATTCTTATGTGATATTTTTATTTTCCAAGTTACAAACTTTTTGTTCCTCTTTCAATTAGAGAAAGTTTGACAATGGTCAGATTCTCTTGTATGATGCTGCTGTTACAGTTTCCATCTTCCAGCAATGTACTTGAATCAATATTTTTTTTTGTGAAAACTGAAAACAATTAAACTATATCTGTGCAGTATCATATCAAAATTTTATGACTACAGTAAGGAATTTAAAATGAGGAATTACCAATTATATGCATTTTTCCACAAGACAACAAAAATTACACAATTGTACAGTTTCTACTCAATGGTAAAATTCAACGAATGCCAAACAAATCAGCTAATCATTCTTATAACCTGCAATAACTAAGATGAGGCAAAGAATAGAATACCAATGTAAACTTATGAAGCAGAAGACTCAGTCAGTTGAAACTAAAAACTTTGGACTTTTGAGTGTTCCTTTGCTTTCTTTTCCGATTGAAATCTTCTGCACCAGTTAGGCAAGTTGATGGTGAATTCATCTCTTCTAAAAGTTCTGCTGCTAACTCAACCTTCCCTATTTTATTTAAATTATGGATTAGTGATCGATAGATACGTATTGAAGGAAGTATCCCCTTTAGTTTCATCTCGTTGAAGCATTTCAATGACTCCTCAGCGTTTCCTGATCTGCCGAAACCCTCAATTAATGCAACATATGTAAGGTAATCTGGTTCATTTCCATTCTCTTTCATTTCCTTAAAATACACCGGTAACATATCTAATCTTCCAACTTTCCACAAACTATTTATTAGAGTATTGTAAGAAACAGTATCTGGGACAAAACCAGTTTCTTTCATGGATGTAAACAGATCAAGCATTTCATCTACACGACCAGTACGACCCAAGATATCCAGAATAATATTATATGTGACCAAGTCTAGATTATAGTTGTGTCTTTTAACATGATCAAATATCACCAGGGCCTTCTCCTTCTGTCCACTCTTGGAAAAAGCATAAATGATCCGGTTTATGAATGACGCACTCGAACGTGTTATCTCTGATATTCTTTCAATAAATAAGAGTATATCTACACAGTCATTCACTTTTTTAAAAGCTCGGGCGAAGTTAAGACATGAGATTGCACTTGGGGATTCACAGGACAACAATAATTTCTTGAAAACTAGACAAGAAAGGTCAACGTCGTCCTTTCGACTTGCCTCGGCTAATATAAGATTATACATATCAGTGGTAACAACCATGTTCTTATCATTTAAAATCTGTAGCATTTGACTTGCAGCTAAAAGATTTCCAACCTTGCACATCTTATCAATATATGCACAATAGACTTCGGCACTGGATGTAGGTGCATTTTCAATGGTGGCTAGAAATTCCTTGAGGACTTCATTTGTCACGTTCTCTTTGTCAGGGGATGCGTCCGTTGAAAAAACTTGGAAACTTCCAAGTACCAATGAATTAACTTTACTGGATATAAACGGCCAAAAACAAATAAGATTAGTTAGGACTGCAATGAAACAGTTCAATATTCTAATGAGAGCCATGATTATTCAGCCATTTATTTTTCAGTTAATTAATTCTACATTCCTCCTAAAGTCAGTTTAAATCAAGATAATCCAAGATGACTCCATGTGAAAACTGTTTATCTAAAATGGATTTGACTCCTGTAAAGCAAGTGGATATGTCAAGCCAGAATAAAAAGATGCATCCACTATTGATTTAAAGTGGCTTTAACTTACTAAGTACTTTATTTCAAATCAATGTTAGATGCATCCCTTACTTTTTCATTTTACACACTCACTCACTTTAGAGGAGCTTGAACCATCCAAAACACATTAACTGGTGTTTTGGCGCCATGTACCAAATAAACTAAAAATGCGATAAGGTCATAACATAAGTTGAATATGAATAACCAATTCGTGCTAAACCTAAAGTGAAATAGGTTGTGACATGGACCCGAAATTCTTTTGCGTATAACAGGCATATATTTATATATATCTGTTATCTTAAAAAGTATTTAAGAATGAGCTAATACCACTAGCACCCAATAAGCCAAGCTCAATCAAAATTAGCAGATCTATGCTACACTACTCCAAAATCCCAAGCAAAATGTCATGTTTGATGCAAAGCTAATCTTGTAGGATCAAGTGATTTCCCCTAGGCAACAAGCTATAGCTAAGTAGCTAATAATCACTCACAACTCTCTCTACCTGTATTAGCCCAAATTCCACAGTCCGCTATACACTTTTACAAGAAACAGACATGAAGAAACCCATGCAGTCCTTGAATAAACTCCTACGAAGTGCACTAGTAACGATTAGAATGCCAATATCCTTAGATTCAATTAAAACTGTAATGTGGCCTTAACTCACTAAAATTCAAAGAGATACCAACAATAACTTGTGCACTTCAGAGACATTCTCACTTTCCATGAGTTTTATCCCTTTATGAAAACATGAACTCAGTTAATGTCCATTTTCAGTCCTGAACATATCAAACAAGATTTTCAATGCTTCTAAGCTCTAAATCAGTCATTTTGAAACAAGTTTGAATTCAATAATAATCATAATCAAAATCAATCAACAAACATACACTCATTCCAAAGATATATATATATACTTGGATTGAAAGCAATAACGAAATACAATCAATTTATCCAGAGAATTAGAAAACAAAAAATAAGAAGGAAATTGGAGTGAAATTTTTGATTTAGGAATTAGGTTAGATGAGGAAGGAGAGCGTACCGCAGGGTTGAGGAAGGAGAAGAGGGGAGGTCGAAGCGAAAGCGAGAAAGAGGAAATCGTATTGCTGAAACTGAAAAGCACTTCTTTGTTGCAGAAGCTGACATTATTATCTATAGAAACATCATTCGCCAGTTCTACACTTTGCAGCATCGTATCATTTGAGTATTAAGGATTAACACAATTATTTAAAAAATAAATAATGTCTTCCTTTTTTTAAATCTAAATCACACAATTAAGTACATAATTGGTTAAATATAAAAGAAATATATAGTTAAATCTGTATAATCTATTGTACAGGATTTAACAAAATATGTTTAACCAAATAATATATAAGTTTAAGTATATATTTTTACATGTTTAACTAATTGTGTGATAAGTTGTATTTTAGAGTCGTAAAAAAAACCTCTTCCTTAAAATATTCATACAATTTTTGAAATTTATCACTTTTATTATTATTATTATTATTATTATTATTATTATTATTATTATTATTATTATTACTACATTAATAATATTTTATTACCACTATAAATTCTAAAATAGTTCATTAATTATAAAGTATAAACTAACGCTAAGAATTAGTCCCGCTAAATTTATAGAAATGTGTGTTCGAATCTTACTTATGTGAAATTCTCGGAATCAGCATTAACTATGCAGCGTGAACAAGATTAACCTTATTCTAAAAAATGAGAAAATCCGTGGTAGTAAAAAAAAATTATAAAGTACTATTAACATAAAAAAATGATAAATACACCTTAAAACTTGTAAGAAATTTGATATGAGAATACATTTTAATCCATGAAATTATCAACTTTGTTTAATTTAATCTTTGAACTTTAGTATATGTTTGTTATATAGACAAATACTTACGTATACCTTAAATTAAATCTTTAATATCTACGATAAATCTTTTATATCAAACTTTAAATCTTGGACTTTCAAATTTAATATATCACCAAATTAACGCCCGAGTTCTTGAACTTTAGTATATTAATTCTTAAGATTAGTGTCTATTATTTAGGATGAGATGGACCCCAATTTTCAAGGTCCACCATGGAGCTAATAAAAATATTAATATTTTACTAACATTATAAATTAGGATAATTGTTATATGGTTCATTTAAGGCTTAAATAAATTTTTACACCTTTTAAAAATGATATTTTTTTTTGTTTTAGTCTCTATATTTTTTTTATTTTAGTGTAACTTAATTTAAAAAATTTATTTGTAGTCCCTACAACTTTATTTTATAATAAGTATAATTTTTTAGTTTCTTGAATTACTAAATTTTGTTTTTAGTTTTTATAACTTAATTTTTTCTTATTTTGTTCTCTGAAACTTCAATTTTTTTTTATTTTGTTCGCTCGAAAAAATGTTATAAAAAGTTATAAAAAACCCTTTACATTAGGGTCTAAAAATAAAAATTTTAAATTAAGTTGAACCAAAATTAAAAATTAAAATATTTTGTATGGAATAAAACTAAAAATTACCAATTTTAGATAGACTAAAAACATAAATTTTAAATTAAGTTAGATTAAAATAAAAAATATATACAGAGACTAAAAAAATGTTAACTTTGTAATTATAACAAACTTATCTAAGCCAATTTCATAAATTAAGAAAATCACCCTTCTTATAGAAAAAGAGAAGATTGTCTCCGTTGAATGAAATATGATATTATTGAATGAATATAAAAGTTACAAAATAGGGTTCTATATGTACAAAGTAACATGGGCTAGATCAGAACAAGAAACCCGGCCCAATAAACAATAAACACAGAAAAGCCCAAAAACATAAAAGGGTCTAAAAGATATTTACAAAGGCTAAGTAATTTTATTTTTGTCTAGTACCCACAAACTAGAGAGTATATACTATGTACTCCAAGTTTGGCGAGGAGTTGCTGGAAATTCTTTGGTTCCGAGGCCTTTGTAAGAAGATCTGTTAGTTGATGATTGGTCTTAATAGGTAAAACATGCATGAAACCTTATCGAAGCTTTTCCCTTACTATATTGCAGTCTATTTCTATATGCTTTATTCTTTTATGGAAAATAGAGTTTTATGCTATAATATATCTCACTGAATCATTGTCATAGAATAACAATGCTAGTTTTATAAAATCTACTCTAAAATCACGTAATAGTTAAGTTAGCCACTGTAGTTCGCGATATTCCTCTTCTGATGACGATATGGACAAGTTCCTTGCTTCTTGCATTTTTAGGATATTAAGAAATCCCCAAAAATCAATAAGGTAGTTAAAATCAATGTTAAAAGAACCGGACTGGTCATTAAACCGGTGAAGGCACTGGTTCAAGGTTCAAGGTTCAATGGTCGGACCGCGGTCAGACCGGGGTCGAAACAGTTCAATTAAATATATTAAAATTTATTATTATAGTGTCTTATAAAATTATTTAGCAAAAAAAATTATACAAATAAGTAATGTATAACATTAAAATTAATATAATCTTACCATTACTACATCCAAATATCCAACAGTTCAAATGAACAAAAATAAAAAATGCATAAAACAAACATTTTATAATCCCTTCAAATAACAAACAATAAAAATTTATCAAAAATCTGCTCCTATACCCATCACAGAACAACATGCTAAATCAAAAATAGGACACAAGCAAAAAATATTTCAGGTTGCAGCTATCAAAAAGAAAAAGAAAAACTCTCAGCCGCACCACACATATCAAGTCAACAGAGTCAGTCAAGAATAGCAACTAATGCACAAGCAATGAATTTGAAATAAATAAATAATGATACAGCAGCACCACACATAAATAAATAATCATATGTACAGGTTCAAGGATCATATATTAAAAGAAATAATGATACAGCAACACTACGCAATAAATTTGAAATAAGTAATCATTTTTTTCAGTATATATGTACAGGTTCAACAATGAACAAATTAATATATATGTATGTATAACAATGAACAACAGAACAAATTAATTGAGCAATATATATACCAGAAATTGAAAGAAGAAATCAAGGGCTTTAGGTTTGGTTTGGTTTCTGAGACATAGAGATGTTGTTTTTCTGATTTTTTTTTCCAATTTTTAAATAAAAACTGGGTAAACCGGTTCAAACCCGGTTTCATCCCGGTTCATCCGGTTCCTGGCCGGTTCTCCTCCAGGCCGGTTTTCAGCTTACGTTGGACCGCAAAGTCACCGGTTCCTGGTCCGATCGGTTCAACCGGTCGGTCCGGTGCAGTTCTCTTAACACTGGTTAAAATACAACATTAATAGAGAACTGATTGAACGGGAAAAAAGGTGACTAGATAAGGTTGATGAACCTGTCACCATAATGATATGACAATAAAGCAAAACGATGATAGGATCGTAAAATCATCTAAGCTAATATAATTAGGGTTTAAAGAAGAAAGTGGAGGAACACAATAGTCATCAATATATTTTAATTGTTCATATAATATTTTAAATAATAATTTTTCATATAATAATTTAGTATATGGGTATGGAGTGTGGTGGATACTAAAGTACTCATACTCATAGCACTCATTTCCACTAAAAACATGTAATTATTCGTACTTATACACTTATTTATTTATGGTAAAAACTTAATTAATGCCGGTTGATTTACTAAAGTGAAAAATATTTTGAGACAAATAAAGATTCTAAATAAAATATGTAAAATAAAACCAAGAGATTAAATAATGAGATTCCTTTAAAAGACTTAATAAAATTTAAAGCCATAGGTAAATGCTAGCATCTTTGAAATTAGGACAGGGCCGTTATTAATTTCACCACATTAATTTTGTGTGGTGCCGTCCCTCTCTATTTTTTGGACATAATATTATAAAATTGTCCTTCAAACTTTCCCAAATAGTAATTTTCAAGAATTTTTTTATGGGCTTTATAAGAAAAGGAAAATACAATTTAAAGAGTATTATTAATTATCAGTTAATAAATGTTTTCTAATTTCTTTTCACAGAAATTGTCCCAAAAAAAATGCATTTTTAACCTTAAGAAACTTACGATACTCTGACATATAGGATGACACATGTGATGTATGTAATGCCATTGACTGCCCCAAATGAAATTAAGACAGCATGCATTGTACAGGTAGGGCACAAATATTGGTGAAAAAATATGGCACATATGAGTTTAGTATTTATTTAGGATCTTACCCTATTGTTAGAGTAAAAGATTAATCTATTAGACATAGTTAGGCTCGTTATTTTAACCGGTAACATCTATAAGGCTTAACAATAGTTTGTTAGACTTGTTTTTCCAACCATAGTTTTTTTATTAACATTGAAATGTGATATACTATCACACCAACAACCTTATTCAGTCGATGATATATAGAAATAAATGTATATTTTGTTTGAATCAAAAAGATTATTTTACTAGTTAAAATAGTTACTCCTATTTAATTTGACATTAGTTCTTTTTAAGAGTGATTTTAATTTCTCAAAAGTTATTTTGGTTAAAATAGCTTGAATGATACATTTGTAGTTAAGTAACCATTTTATACAATATTTTTATTTTGAATTTTCTTATAATTTTTTTTTTTAAAAAAATAAATGACTTCATCTCAAATTTTATTTCAACTAAAATCAATTTTGTTGTAACAATACACAATAATTAAAAAAAAATGAAGTATCCAAAAAAAATGAAAATTTTCTTAACGAGTGAGGATTAATATATACTGTACCTTATTAGATTACGATTACGAGTTAAAGGTGTGTTTAGTAACTAGAATAACTGAATTACATCTTCATACTTTATTTTTTACTTATAACAAAAAATAAAAAAGTAAAAAAAAATTAACTTTAAATCTCACACCCTTAAATTATAGAGTAGAAGACCAATTACTAGACACACCCCAACTCCTAGATTACCTAACATGTTCCCTGATCCTAATTTGTCATTTAACCCTTTTATTTTGTCATTTATGTACGAAAACCCATAATCCAACAAGTCAAAATAATTGTTCAATCAACACCTTCATTAAAAGAAGATCTTACAATCAAACCTTGTAGTTTGGACCCCATTTTCAGCATCTTGTAGCAAATTAACCACACATAACTCAATAATCATGACCCACTCAAACTCTCTCTGTGTACTTAAATTTAATTATAATGGACACAATTATTATGGCAAAGAAATAAAATTAGATGAATTTTTTTAACTTATGTAATATTATACATGATAAGAATTTTAGAATAAAACGAATTGTAAATAGTACTATTTCGAAATGATTTGTAAGTAAAAAAACTAACTTATACATACCAAGAAAATTAGTTAAATATATTTAATTTTTTTTGTTTTCAAGCAAATACTATCATCATATTTATTCTCTCTAATTAAAAAGTCAAATAGTCAATACTTAAGGAATAAAGACATTAAATGTAGTCAAAGTAATTGAAATTTGCTTATATTTTAAGACAACAAACTTGATATTTTTTTTATTTATAAATCATTCCGGAGGGAATAAATGTATGTTAAAACATAAGTCAATTAATTGTTATTTTTCTCTATAAAAAACTTCTCATTTGAGATGCTTAACATGTGAAATATTGCATAGGTTAGAAAATTCTAAATTATATTAACATACTTAATATGTTTTGAATTAAGAATGATTTCTATTGAAAAAATTTACTATGATTTTTTAAAAATGAAAAAAATGAAATAATATAAAATCATACTAACTTAAAATTTATTTATCAAAATTAAACTAATAAATAAAAATTAAATTATTACGTTCAATATATTAATATATGTGTGGCATTATGCAAATAAATTTTATACTTACCTATTATAGTTAGCAAATGCTATCTATTTTTAAGGAATGTGACAGAGAAAGGAAATTTCTTAGAATTCATTTATTTATACTTTTACTATTAATAAAGATTCTTTTAAATGAAGTAAATTTTTTTTTAAGATTTGTGTTGAAATGTGAAATTATTATCCATAAAAATACTTTTGTGTTTCTAACTTATATCCAAACAAGCTCTAAATCTGTTGGTGGCTTGATTGTATCTTTAGACTTTGGAGACACTCAAGGCCCACTAATGGCCCAACATCATTAAGCAGTTAATGCCAGAAAGTGCTATATAGATAAATCTGACACTGTTGACCAAAAAATAAAGATAAATCTGACAAAAAAGAAGGATAAACTTTTATGAGATCTAACTTAAACACTTTAATTTTAATTTTATTTTTAATAAAAAAATTAAGAACTTTATTTGCAATCAAACTTAAACACATAAATAAATTTTCTTATGCTAAATTAAAAAATCCAAAAAATAATATAATAATAATCAATAATTTATAAATATTGAATAAATGTTTTAAAATATTATTTTTAAAAATAAATAATATTACCACATGTCCTACAAAATTTATATATGTATATGTATATAATACTAAATACTTTATGCATCTTATAAAAATATTATTATTATTATAAGTAAAATTAAAATGTGCTATTACTTATAGACACATAAAAAATTAAATCAATATTATACAAAGTTGTTTCTTATATAAAAATTTGTGATGATAAAATAAAAATTATGTATATAAAACTATTTAATAACAATATAAAAAATTATATACATCATGCTTAGGCTATAGGAGTATATAATAATAAGTCACATTGGATCATAGATTTGGGGCATAGAAAAGTAGGCTGTGCTGTAAGTTCTACCTAAAGTTTTAATTTAAAAAATATATGTCGACATTGATGAAATTGAGATAATTTTGTCTCTGGTGAATGTTTACATTATTATTTATAATAAGTTAGAATAAAGAAGAGCAGACACTTTGGACGAGCATATATATATATATATATATATATATATAAGAAACATTTTTCTCATAATGCAATATATTTAATTTTTCTGCTTTTAAACTAAATAAATAAATCGTATGACATTGAAATTCAAATACTAGACGTTAGGCGCGCCGTACTACTCTATCACTTTAATTAGTCTTTTTTTGATATTCACACTTTAATTAATTAATTAGTCTTTACTCTTTAGAGTTGTGTGCCAAAAATTAACTATTTTTTAAAAATAATTAGCTATTTTATTTTACTTGTGTAATGTGCATATGTTGTAGAAGTAGAACTACTAAATATGTCGCACACATTATCAAGCGCACCATATTTTATAATTCGATAGTTCAATTCAAATAAATTGTAGAATTTAAGTGAGTAGTGTTCTTGATCTCTTTTTTAGTATAGTGGCATTAGAAAAGGGGTTGAGTATAAGATTATTCCCTTAAATTGGAGATTATCGATAGTTTTTTTTATCTAATGTTTTATATTGTATAGAAAAATTATATTTATATATTTTTAATTTAGTTTATTAAATCGAACAATTTATAATAAGGAAGACTATTATAATCCCCAACTTAAGGGATCACCCTATATTCGCCTCAAAAACGGATGTGGAGTAAATAATAACATCTCAAATGTTGTTATATACATTAAGTCTAGAATATAATTTGTCAGCTAATTTCCACGTGTTAGATAATGGAATCTTAATTAATAGAATGTGTATTTTTTAATTAGAGATAGACAATTATGCTCAAACTGAATAAATTTATTAAGTCATTAAGATTGAACTAGTAGTGATGAATTTGGTGAATAAGAATTAGCATATACAAATCCTAATTTTAAATTTTGATGCTTTCATTTATAAAAATAAAAAAAAAAGGTAAATCTATTATAGACAGAAAATTGTTTTCTTCTAAATATTTAAACTCGACACAAGTTAAAAAAATTTAAATTTGAAACTAACCAAAACTAAAAATGGATAAATTATTTCACATATGTATATTTTTTATTTTATTTTTATAAAAAGAACAAAACATATTTCACAAAAGTTTTTTTTTTAAAAAAAACAATCTCTAAACTTCGTCTTAGCTTAGAAAGAAAATAACGGGGCTGTACAACATTGACGACAAAGCATACCTATAAACCTGCATTAACATCATTCATTTTCATGCACTGTTGTTTCGTGAAAGAAAAACAATTTAAAATTAATTATAAAAAAGATTAAAATTAATTATTGTGAATAATACTCCATATAATTAATAATTAATAAGCACGAGTTCCGAAATTTATAAAGAATTAATAAGTATTTGCAATTCATGCACTTTCCCATGAGTTTCATCCCTGACTCACGTCAAATAAATAAATACAAATACCATGCATGTGCCAAATAGTTAAATTTTATTGTAGACTCAAATTTTGATGAATATAAAAATATTAAGGCTTTGTAATTAGCAGGAACATATTGACTAACATGCTTCATTATATTATCCGGGCTAAATTACCATACTCATTTTTTGTCTTATTATATGCTAAAGACAGAAAGTTAAAATTATTCTAAAGTTTATAAATATATGAACAAGAATAGTTCATTTTCTAATCGTCATTTAAATTATCATTGCAATAAAAAATATTAATTGGGTTGTCTAGTGTCTGCCACTACTCCAATGCCAAAGCTGTAGATACCATTTGTTGTTGTTATTGTTTTTTTTTTAAATTATTTTTAAACGATAGTTTTTTATTTACTTTTTAATCAAAGCTCACAAATAGAAAAACATTTCGTAGCTTCGAAAGCTAAGGGACACGATCCGGCATTGTGGCGCCATTATCACTATTTAGTACTATCTCCGGTTTTAGTTATAAAAAAAAAAAAAATTTAGTTTAAATAAATTTTAATCAATGTATATGAGGTTAAGACTTAAGCACACAAGGAGATCGTAATCCAAAAGACTAGTTCATTAGGTGGGAGAGCTTCAAGGCTTAAGTACTACATTAAATTTCATATTCTACTCAACGTAGAATTCTTAACATTGCCGCTCCCTTTAAGGGTCAACGTCCACAGCGGCTTCACTCTATCGACACTGACCCGGCGGTAGCCCTTTCCCTTTTGGTGGCTTCACTCGTCTATCAGTATTCGATATTAACCTTAATTCAGCCTATAGGTAGCTCTTTCCGTGGCCCAATGTCTCAATGAAAGCATCAATTGTTAAGACTTAAGTACATGAAGAGAGCTCAATCCAAAAGACTAGTCCATTCCCATATTGAGTAGAAATAGAAGCTCGATGTGATACTTAAGCCTTGAGACTCTCCTACCTAATGAACTAGTCCATTTCCACATTTAGTATTTTCCTAAAAATAAAAATATTGACTAGAATAAACTCTAGTACTGTTTTTATTTTATTTTTATTTTTTTTGTGAATAAGAAATTGTAGTGTTAGAAAGCGTGAATGGGTAGGGTGAGGTGACGGTGCAATTTTAGAAAATAACCGCTCATTGCATTTATTAAATGTCCAAAAACACTGAATCAAGACAACAATACATTGTTCATCTATTTATTTACTACTACTCCTATAGTCCTATCCTATCATGCCATTCTCGTCTCTTTCACTCACACACACCGCACCATACTTAATTACTCCTTTCGATTTTATTTATAATACATTTTTAATTGAATTATACATAACAAAAAAATAATTGAGTATAGTTAATTTTATTGATTTTTTCAAAAAGTAGATGAGATACTATTTTTATCTTTCATTAAATAATGTGTTAGCCAATTACAATTAAGGTGTAGAAATAGTCAATATATTTAATAGGGATAAAAAAGAAAAAAAACAATAAATACATTATGAAAATTATAAAATATCTTATAAAATGGACTATGAAAATCTTCTAGATGGTGTCTTATAAAAAGGATAAAAGAGAATAACAATTTATTATATTTATTACCATATCAAAATCCAAAATGCCTCCATTTAATTTCTTTGCCTCCTTTTTGGTTTAGTGACCATGGATTGGCTCACTCTGAATTGAGAATTTTTCCAATCCACAAGGGTTGGCTCACGCAGATTGCAATACAGCATTTCTTCAATCCAACCACCCTGTTATGGATTATGGGTCAAATGAGTTGGGTCACTAAAAATTTGAAAGAAATTAGAACCGAAAAAAAAGAAAAATGCAATTTTTTTTAAAAATTCTAACAAAGACTTTAAATTTAAAATATAACACAAAAAGTATAAAAAAATGGCAATCATAAAAAAAATAATAATAATAGTAAGATACTTGAAACTTATTCTGTTGGTAGAACTGGTGGTGGCAATTAATTAGCAAGGCCTATTGTGTGGTTGGAATCAGGGTTATATGGTTTTTAATAGGAGAAACAGATTCTGAAGAGGTGCTTAGCTTCATCTTATTGGTTCTGAATTTCTGATTCTACTATTAATTAAGTACCATGTTTATGCTGTGGTGATTCACAAAATCTGGGACATTGTCATTAGTTACGAGGGAAGGCAACCAAGCTGATAAGATAACAAATAGTGTTTAGTTGACACCCAAAAAGTTTATATCCATAATATAATATTATTATTTATTTTAAATGAATTAAAAATTGGGAAAATGAAGGGTACTAAAGAAGTTAAAAAATAATAAAATAATGAAAGTGTAAGGTTGGTGTATGATTTTTGGGTGTCAAAAATTAGCACTCTAAGATAACTGGGACTTCGTTTCCAACAGATTTCTAGTTTTTTCTTTCTTTGTTTCTTATATTTCATGTATCAAAAACAAAATATGAAAAACTAAAAAAAATTAACTTCAATTCGTGGGCCAACACAAGAGCTAACCTAGCTCAATTTGACATAGAAATCCGTGTGAATCGTGAGTTATATGAGTTGGGCTAAGTGTTTAAACGAGCCGAAATTTTTTCAACTCGACTCGATTTTAACTCGCAATGAACTGGGTTGACTTACGGATTGTAACTCATATTGACGGCTCTACTCAACTTCTTTTTACAAGGTACTGTTTGTATTCTTTGTAAATTTGTTAAATATTGAAAAATAGTAATTAATATGAATTAATAATTCATTTTAAAAAGGTTAGTCTAATTTTTTGTTTGTTTGTTTATAGGAGTAGGTACTATTGAACCGACTAAAAGGTGGGATTAGGGGCATATGAGATTTAGTGGTTAGTTTAGTGGCTAGGAGGTGAAGCTTTGAGTAGTAACTTTCCAATTCGAATTCCTGTGAAAGCACTTAGACCAATAAAAAAAAGGGCATATGAGATTTAATCGCTACACCATTTGCATACAAATGACTAGGAATATGAATGACTTTGCGTGAAGTAGGCTTTGTATTGCAAAGCCTAGGTTTAGGCCTGAGCCAAACCTGTCCAGACTTGCCATTTGTGATAGATTTTTTTCAAGACTTGAAAATTCCATTTAAAAGTTTATTTCATAGTAAAGTCCATAAAATTATTTAAAAACCTTACTTCTAAATAAATTAATAGATCTAAAAACATACATAAGTTAGTAAAAAAAAATCTTTGGACACAACAAGTATATAATAATAAAACATAACACTAAAATTTTCACATAATAATAGTAATAACATATATAATGATATCATAATTTATTATTATTAAGCTTAAAAAGACTTTTTGAAGAGTCTGAAATCTAACTTATTTAATTAAATAGCCTTAACCTGAACTTATATCAGGCTATACTTAGACATCTGTTGAGCGACTTGACCTATTTCAATCCTTACAAATGACCCAACTCATAGAGACATAGCTAACCTCACAGTACATCTGTTTAATGTTTTTTTTTTCTTTCTTAACAATCCAATTTTTGTTTTCTTTTTTATGGAAAGAGATACATAACAGAGTTTAAACATATATTTCACCTGATATACTCGCAAATTATTTTTTATTTATATTTTCTTAATTATTATTTTCAATGTACTTACTATTTTTTTAAAGATGTTAAAAGATAAGTTAAAATTCTAAAAAATTTAAGCAAGCCCCATATACTGACCGAATAATTAATTAAACAAATTCAAGGGAGTGACGTATGTGACCTAGCTATAAGATGCAAATTTCCCATCCAGTTCATAATGATGCATAAAAGTTTCAATTATACTGAAATTCTCAGTGGTCTTTAGCTATTTTTGCTATAGTCGTGACAACATTAATAACTTTATATGAAACTTAAAATTATGATACGTACTATCAATTTTTCAATGATTATTATATAAGATGCTTATGCCAATTATAAAATGTCAATAAGATGCCATTGATAAGATTGACGCAGCAGTGAAACCAATCATTAAGGGGAACATTTGATAAAGAGCGAGCAATAACATATATGGAATATATATGCATTTTAATTTATAATGATTATGATGAGAAAATCTCAATATTTGATCAACTCCAATTACATCGTGAGAAAGTACACAAACCACATATGGTTTTTTTTCACTTATTAATGTTTTTCTTAATTTGCATCTTAATTAGGTCAACTCGAAAGCAGGCTTTCTATTATAATATAGGAGTAAAAGTGCGTACATCCGACTTCCAGTATCCTCGTGTAATGAGGATTACATTTCGTTGTTGTTGATGTGATGTTTTTTTTATTTGAATCAATAGAAAAGGAAAAAAAAAATGAAAAACTTGTCTTCTAAAAAAAATATTTTTCTTCTTTTTTTCTTCCATTTTTTCTCCACCCTTATTTTTTTTTTCATTCTGGTTTTTTCTTAAATTCAAACAGAGGGTTATAGGACGTTTGCATTTCCCTTCAACTAATTAACTTATATAACTGTTTTTATGATGTTTAACTGTTTGTTTAAAATTGAAGAAAGAAAATGAAGAGAAAAAATATAGATAATGATTTGATTTTTTTTTATTAGAAAAAATATAAAAATTTTGATATTTTTCTCATATTTTTTCTTCTTCTTTTCCTTATTTTTTTTTGTCTGTGCATCTAAATATAGACTAAGTGTACGTTTACTATAAAAAAATTATTTAGTGACTTACTTATTTAGTTATTAAATATGTTAGTTATTGAATTAACTATCAAAATGATTATCGAAATCATATTTACCAAATAATAGTCTTATTCTTTTAGTCGCTTAACCATTCTTTTTTTAGTGATTTAAATGACGAAAATTATAATTAAGTTTGAATGTTTAAGAACGTGAGACTTGACATTTTAAGGTTTTAGCCTTTGTTTGGTTGAGAGAAAGAAAATAGAGAGAAAAGAAAAACATAAATAACGATATAATTATTTTTGTTTGATTTGAGAGAAATAAAAAGAAAGACACTAACTTATTTCGTTCTACTCAACCGAATAATATCTTAGATGGGAAATAGAGAGTGATAAAACACATGACATTTAACTTTAGAGAATGAAAAACAAATAAAGTTATATTAAACAAAAATTACTCCATTAACTCGAAAAAACAATTTCAAATAGATGTTGGATCAATGCATCAGTTTTACTCTATTAGACAAACCTCATTTTAAACCTTAATTTAGTCATCCAAATCCAAAAACCCAATCCAATTTAAAGTTAATTAAGTTGATGTCACCTAGAATTTGGTCTCAAATGGCACACAACTTAAGGAAGAAGCAAACTTTAGCCCATACATTCGAATCACCACAAAACAAAACCCTTTAATTTGAATTGTTTATTAAGATTTGAAATTTATTTAAGATATGATATGAAATAACAAGTAGAAGATAAAGAAGATGGAAGAGGGTAGGTAGGTCCAGCAATATAATGGTTGGAAAATATATATAGTAAAGAAATGCCAAAAATGTCAGTGACCCTAAAGTCAGTGAGTTTGTCATAAATTAATAAGCACACAGCCATAACGTAAAAACGACACTGTCCCCTTATTAATGACATATCACAAAACAATAATAACATCAATGCAGCTCAGAGTTCAGAGAGAGACAGAGAGAGAAAAAAAAAATAGAGAACACAACCCCTTAAAAATTAAGATCCCGCCCTACCACCTACGTTTCAAAATTCATTCTCACCTTACAAGTATACCTAGCTAAGGCCAATTCGTGTAAGAGGTTTAAGATACACACACATTTAAATGTGTTAAATTAATATTAATTGTGTTAACCAATAAAAAATCAAACATAAGATATATATGAGATAAAAACACATGAGGTAAGTGGAATTGGTGTGTAAGAGGTTTAAGATGAGAAAGAAAGAAAAAAATTGAGAAAAAAAAATAATGTGATAAAAAATATAGTGTTTAGTGTATCATTATTATTTATTGGTATAGCTTACACTTAATTGTGACAAAAATCAAACAGAAAAAGATAAAAGAAAAAAAGATGTAAAATTAATATAAGAAAAAAGAGGTATAAAAATAATTTTATTATAATTGATAAAAAATACTTCTCATATGCTTACAAAGCTTAATCTGTTCTCTTGTAAAAAAATATTAGCCCATGGATTTCAATGAGCAGGAGAAGATTAACATGTGATTTCAAGTTCGATATTTCATTGTCTATGTCAAGAATCAAATTTAAAGGATTTATCAAATATTCAAGAAGTGTGCATACATTTGACTACAATAAAAATTAAAAAAAAATATTACTTAATTGATAGGTTAATTCTCCTTATTATGACTCTTTCAATTTCTACACAGCTCCAGTTGAAAAATCTTTTTTAGCCATGAAAATTGTCTAGACAAGGTTGAGAAATAAGATGGAAGATGTGTTTTTGACATATAACTTGATGGTGCCATTTAAGGCGACCCCCTAAAAATGAGGATCAACGTGGTCCTATCTAATTTTAAGATTTTTTTCACCAATTCAATTGTTGGATTGAAAGTTTAAATACTACAGATTAACTATGTAAAAATCTTATTTTTTTAAAATTTTTTGTGTAATTTAACCACAAATATTTTAAGTATATATCATACAGTCAGAAAAAGAATCAGTCCGATGAAATATCAAACAGTTTTCAAACTGACTAAATTTTTATATGGTTAATTTATATTATATGAACTGTCAATCCAACATTTAAATCGATGGAATTCACAATATTTAATGGTAAAATGAGGGTAAAGACCACGGTAGTCCCTAAATCAAAGGGATCACCCTAAAAGCAACCATAGCTTGATAGTTTCCATTGAGAAGAAAATTGCAACTAAGTTTTCTTCTAAATAATTATGGATGACTTTAAATTTTTGAAAAAACGCAAAATAGCACTATGACATAAAGGTAATTAAAGTTATTTTATTTTATGTACTTTTGTGTTGATAACTTGCACCTTAAATTTTAGATTTATGCTATAACATATTTAAATTATGCATTTTAATTTTATTTAAGCCCCTCCAAAATTTTTGTTCAAGCTCTCTCTCACTAGCTCTATTAGTTATTAATTTTGTTGTCCCTAAGTTGTTTTGTTCCATGATGTAACAAGTATTAACGGAATACATATATAACACATTAAGTAAAATGTTAAAGTCACGTAATAAAAAAAACAACATCGTTTAGTTTAGAGAAAAAAGTAAGTAATTTTCTTATCCATGAGAAATCAAAGAACAATTATTTTACAATTATTTTCCTCCTTGCTTACACCTATAATAATGTTAACCTTAGTATGGAAGATTTTGAGTAAATATTATAAATTTAATTTAAAACATGTGTGTGAATATACTATTTCTCTATTTTATTAGGAGAAATGGTTGTTTTTTCCCACTAAATCACAGTTATTTTTTTGAGGATTACATAGATTTCAACATCTCATATATGCATTATATTAATAATTATTAATGTTAAAGATCAAAATAACCTACGGATAAAAAGTGATGGACTGACAAAACATTTTTGTTGAGTCACAACTTAAAACATTCGATGGCTAAAATATCAAAGACCATTTTAACAATTTATTCACTCGCGGTCTTAGTACATGATTGAATTAAATTTTTAAAATTAATTCCGAGCATAATTGACTCTAAGCTAAATTGATTCTGAACAAATTTAAAAGCAATAAATTGTTACTTCTTATCGAATTATAATTTTATATCTAGAATCAATTCTAATTTAAAGTTACTAAACATAATTTTTTTTTTATCAGAATCAATCTGAAATAAATTCAAACTATAATTTAATATTGGTAAAAGAACATCAAATCATGCAATTAATAATAATAAAAACTTAAGGGCATGTCCGAAATTAAGAGGAAAGACAGAGGCATATCCATAGCCTAACCTGAGCACCACTCGAAGGTGATTTTACTGCAAGATTACCACTGAATCTGAGCTATCTCTGCATTTCACCTTACCTTGTACCGTGTACACCAAACCAAACAGCAACAGGATTGCCTTTTCCCCTCAAATTTATATGTTTCTTAAAACAGATATTTAATGGAGTAATAATATTTAATATTAATATTCTCTTTTTTTTTTTATTTTCCTTTTCTTTTCGTTTCAAAATTTTGCAACTTTGTTTTCTCTTCTGTGTCTCTCTGTCTCCATCTCTATAGGTCACTCACAACAAAGCTGATATCTTTCTTCTTTCCCAGAAGCCATTTTTTTGTACGTATTCCTCATTTTTGTACGTATTTCTTATTTCTCACTCAACAACACTCGTTTCTCTTTCTGGGTTGGCTTATCTCTTGTTAAAGCTTTCATTTTTGGCGTTTCTATGTGTTCCCCATTTTCATATTTTATTCGGAAAGAGTCGTTTTGGTTGAACTTGCCTCTGGTGGATTTCGCTGGAAATCAAATTTTGAGAATCTAATGACAATTATTGTAACTTGTAAGCAAAAAAATAAAAAATAAAAAATCAAGTAAAAAAATGTGTTATTCCCTTTTCTTGTTTTTTCGCTGGATGTTCTCATTTGTCCACAGGGATTTGGTTAATAGAAAAATGTATATTTAAATAAATAAATGAATATAATATAGAAAATGAAAGGTTTGGACTTTGGATCTTATTTGGGGCTTCTCTTTTTGCTTTTCTTATTTTCTACTCTCCAATGATGTTTTTGACCTTCCAAACCAACAAAATGGCGGTTGCAAGTGATTAGTGAATCATATTATATGTTTGTACTTGTATGTATTTTTTTTCTGCATTTCTTCTTCATACACCTAACTCTGCAATAATAATAATAATACTGTTATTATCATTTGATTTGATTTTCTGATCTAAGTTGAATCTGGGACTGTGCAGGGTGAAAATTGAGGATGAACTTTCAAAGAGCCAGAGAGCTAGAAGGCCTAGAATTTGAGGAGGGTTTGATTTGATTGGATTGTTTTGTGTTGAAGTAGAAAGGGCAAGATACTATTTATGTAGAAGAATCTTTAGTGGAGGCTTCATTCAAAGTTTCTTCGGTAATAGAGCCAAGTAGTTGGATCCAAATCACATACCTTTACCTTTTTTGAAGCTGCTTCTTCTTTTCAACTATTTTGACTTGTTGGTTGGTGATTTTATTTCAAGAAGGCACAAAAAAAAGTACAAGCTAGTGAAATAAAGGGGTCTCCTTTATCTCTCTCTCTCTTAACAGTAAGTAGTAGTGTTACTTGCTGTGCTTTGAATTTCAGAAAGCTTGAAAATGCATCTTAACATTGCATTTTGAGCCACAAGAGCTACTTCTTGCTTTCTGAGCCACAAAAGGGGTATTTAATTCTTTCATTTGATTTGATACTGCTACTTTGGGAATCCTATTGGTTATCAGAAAAGAAACAAGATTCTGTGAACGTTGGGAGAAATTTTTGCTTTTACTTGTGGTGTGAGGTTTGAATTTGGTTGTAAGATTTTCTCTCTTTTATTGCAAGGTGGAATGTGGAAGCATTGTTGGTGTTAAATGATAATTGAACCACTTCTTGTGTTTCACTCTCTTCTGTTTAGGAGTTATGCAGCTATGTAGTATGTGGTTTTGATGGTTGTTGAGACTTGAGAATTAATTCTTTTGAGGAAGGTGGTTTTTTTTTGTGGGATTGTAATTGGTGGTGATGAGTCGCGAGCAGCCGAAACGAGGGAAGCAAGAGAAAGGTTGTGATGGTGCTGAGAAGGTTATTGTTGCTGTTAAGGCATCAAAGGAAATTCCAAAGACTGCTCTTGTTTGGTCCCTTACTCATGTTGTTCAACCTGGAGATTGCATTACACTTTTAGTGGTTGTACCATCACAGAGTTCAGGTGATTCCTCTTTCGCTTAAAATTTGATTTCGTGCATGTTTGGTTCAGCTTATTTTGGAGAAATAGTTATTCATTTTTTCCAGTTCCCTAAGAGAGCTTATGAAAAATAAGCACATTTCCCTGAAATAAGCTATTCCCAAACAAACACTTAGTTTTGTGCTTCTTTTTCTCCTCAGATATTGTTTTTTCTTGCAAATTGGGAAAAATGGTGATTTGGTTCCTCTGGTTTAGATGTGATGTGGTCACTGGTTACTCTGAGTGCCTTGGTTCTCATTGAGTGTAGTTTTGCATTTACACAAACACAAATTCTGTTGGTTTTTGTTTTATGAGCATTTGAACCTTCACTACTCTATTATGTGTATACTTAGCTATTATTCTACTCATATGCAGGTAGAAGATGGGGTTTTCCGAGATTTGCCGGTGACTGTGCTAGTGGCATTAAGAAGTACCCTCCAGGAACAATTTCTGAGCAAAAGAGTGATATAACTGATTCTTGCTCTCAGATGATCCTTCAACTCCATGATGTATATGATCCAAATAAGGTAAGTTAGTAACTCATTAGCCTTGATGTATGAAAGGTTCTTGCAAAATTGAATTTTGAAGGTTGTATATATCCTTATGCCAAACAATTTTGTTTCAACAGATAAATGTGAGGATTAAAATTGTTTCTGGTTCACCTTGTGGAGCAGTGGCTGCAGAAGCCAAGAAAGCACAAGCCAATTGGGTTGTATTAGACAAGTAATAGTCTTTCTTATCATTTTAAATGAATCTCCTTTGAATTTATTGTTTTGTTATTGATTTTATTTTAGAGTAATAAATCAATTTTTGTTTTTTTGTATTTTGTGTTGCTTTCTTCGCAGACAGCTCAAACATGAGGAAAAAAGATGCATGGAAGAGCTGCAATGTAACATTGTGGTTATGAAGCGTTCGCAACCGAAAGTGCTACGCTTGAACTTGATTGGACCACAAAAGAAGAATGTTGAAGAAGAAGGTTCTTCACCTTCTGAGCAAGATGATAATTTGCCTGAAAAGAGAACAAAAAAGAAGATAGATTCTGCAAATTCCATCAAAGGACCAGCGGTGACTCCAACTAGCAGCCCTGAGCTAGGGACACCATTCACTGCAACCGAAGCTGGTACTTCTTCAGTTTCGAGCTCTGATCCGGGAGCTTCACCTTTCTTTATCTCAGAGATGAATGGTGAATCGAAGAAAGAGGAAACCATCATGGAAAGTCAAGAACTTTGTGATACTAACTCAGACACAGAAAGTGAAACTCTTTCCACTTCTTCAGCTAGCTTGAGATTCCACCCATGGATCACAGAATTGCTTCTGCATCAACAATCGTCTCAGCGTAATGACGAAAGGTCAGACACATCTCATGGTACGTCTCAAGCATCTACAACGCGAGCTTTGCTAGAAAAGTTCTCAAGGCTTGATAGAGGAGCTGGGATTGAGATCTCACCCTATAGAAATGAATCAGATTTCAGTGGCAATTTAAGAGAAGCAATAGCATTATCCAGAAATGTTCCTCCCGGTCCTCCTCCATTGTGTTCAATATGTCAACATAAGGCGCCTGTTTTCGGAAAGCCTCCAAGGTGGTTCAGCTATGCCGAGTTGGAACTTGCTACCGGTGGATTCTCGAAAGCTAACTTCTTGGCAGAAGGAGGGTTTGGATCTGTTCACCGAGGGGTTCTACCGGAAGGACAAGTCATAGCAGTCAAGCAACACAAATTGGCTAGTTCTCAAGGTGATGTTGAGTTTTGCTCAGAGGTGGAAGTCTTGAGCTGTGCTCAACATAGAAATGTTGTTATGCTCATTGGATTCTGTATAGAGGATAAGAGAAGGCTACTGGTTTATGAGTACATATGCAATGGATCATTGGATTCACATTTATATGGTGATTTCTATTTTTCCCTTTACAAACTATCTCATGATAGAAATTAATATATTTTTTAATTTAAGATTAGATAATTTAAGACAACTTATAAGACTATTAGATAGAACTTTGACTTTTGTGTAATTGGATTGATGGTGTTTGCTTTATTATTGACCCATACTTATACCAACTATCATGATTTTGTTTTTGTCTATAAATGCTATAAGATGCTTTGTTTGATACTGAATTGATCTAAGACTAAGAAGTTATTTCAGGGCGGCAACAGGATCCATTAGAATGGTCTGCTCGGCAAAAAATTGCTGTCGGAGCTGCTCGTGGGCTACGATATCTTCATGAAGAGTGCAGAGTGGGTTGTATCATCCACCGTGACATGAGGCCAAACAACATTCTCATAACTCATGATTTTGAGCCTCTGGTAGGATAAAAGTCAAGGACTTTTCAGTTTCCTACTTATCACAGTATGAATTATGTTTTGAGGTTCATTAAATGTGTGCTTCATTTTCAAAGAATGTTGTATTGTGTTGAAACATGCAAGGTTGGTGATTTTGGACTAGCTAGGTGGCAGCCTGATGGAGACACTGGTGTGGAAACTAGAGTAATTGGAACATTTGGGTATGTTTTAGTATTGATCCTGAATTAGTTTCATATTTATAAACTTGTCTTTGCAATATAAGTTTGTGAATAAGCTATTATTACATTGCTGTGTAGGTATTTGGCTCCTGAATATGCTCAAAGTGGCCAAATCACTGAAAAAGCTGATGTTTATTCATTTGGAGTGGTATTAGTGGAGCTTGTTACAGGCAGAAAAGCTGTGGATCTCACTAGGCCTAAGGGACAACAGTGCCTTACTGAGTGGGTAGGTTAAGACTTATGAGTATCACAGTTCATAATATCTAAGTTGTTATGATATTTAATTAATGGCTAAAAAAATATGTATTAAGTCCCCCAAAAACATCATGATTTTTCCATTTAGTCCCCCATTTTAAAAAACTTTGGATTTGTTCCTAACGAAGATTTACTAGTTCCTGTTTAGCCTCTCTGTATTCCACTACTTTTACCCGTTAAGTGAACGTGGCATGCCATCTGATATGCCATGTCAGCTGCCAATTTTCTATGTTATCACTTAACAGGAACAAGTAACATTTCAAGGATCAAAAGTAACATTCATGAGAAATGACCAAAAAAGAAAAGCTTGAATTTTTTTGATTGTTCATGCCTACCCTTGACTAATAGTGTAAACATTTGGATATTAAACAGGCACGACCATTGTTGGAAGAATATGCAATTGAAGAACTTATTGATCCAAGGCTTGGTAACCACTACTCAGAAAATGAGGTCTACTGCATGTTGCATGCTGCATCACTATGCATAAGGCGAGATCCTCATTCTAGACCACGCATGTCTCAGGTAAACAAAATTTTAATTTTTGAACATGAGGTCTATTGCCCAAGTTTGATTCGTAAAATTATTCCCCTTCAAATTCAGTAATGTGTATTATTAAGTGCATGTTTGATTTAACTTATTTTGGAGAAATACTTGCTTTTTTTGTTAGCTCGACAGAGCTTTAGGGAAAAACAGCAATTATTTATCTGAATTTGAGTGTTTCTGAACATGCACTAAACAATTTGTTGCAGTTACCTTGGATGCTAAGTGCAACGATTATAAATGATTATAAAACTGTCACCTTGTTTTCATTTTGTTTCTTGTTTTCATTTTGTTTCTTAGAATGTGTATAAGAAACACTAGAATCGAGATTTTCTTATGTTCAGTGTTTCCTATATCAATTTCGAGAAACAAGTAACAAACTGAGAACAAGTAATAGTTTTGTAAATATTTATGAAAACAAGGTCACAGAAAAAAGAAAACAAAAACATAAACCAAACAGACCCTTTAGTTGTTTATTTGAACTCTTGCATATTGCACCACCACCTTCTGGTTTCTTTCTTCACCCTAACAACTTTTGCCATACACATTGTGGTTGTTCCATTGAAGGTTCTTCGGATTTTGGAAGGTGACATGGTGATGGACACAAACTACATCTCAACACCATGTTATGATGTGGGAAGCAGGAGTGGTCGATTGTGGTCAGAGCCTTTACAAAGGCAGCAGAACCATTACAGTGGTCCCCTACTTGAAGACTCATTCAGTGGAAAGCTTTCTCTTGAAAAGTACAACATCAAGCCTTCTTCCTATTGGGATAGGGACAAGGCTATCAGGAGGGCTTCATGTGAAGATGACATTTAAAAAAAACTGCATTCTTGTAATGATGCTAAATATGTTGTTGCTTTCCCTTCTTTCTGTTTTTCTGCATTGGGATCTGATTTTGTATCTGTATAGCAGAGTGAAAATAGGATAGGTAAGATATATAGAAGCTTTTGGTAAAAATATGGATGAAGTGTCTTCTTGTAAGGTGGTTCAATTTTCCCTCTCTCTAATTAATGCTTGTGTGCATGATGGATATGCATGCCTTGGGAACAAGGTTTTAAATTGTAGTCCGTCATGAAACATCACGCTATAGTGTCATGGTTTCCTATCACATTAAGACTGTGATTGTGGTATGTAATGATCGTATCTTACCAATCCTTAAAAAATGGTTTATGTCAGGTAAACAGGCTAGATTTAGTCCTCTAATTAGAAAAGCAAGTCAACCTTAGACTTTAGAAAGCCTAGTTTTGATAAGTTAACACACTTAAATATTAATTTAACACGTTAAATGTCAATTCTCATTTTTTATAGATATTCTCATTTAATTATGAACTAATTAATAGTTAAACATGAGACCGCATGAGGTAAAAACACATAAGATAACCTAGATTGACCTAAAATGATGCAAGTGTGACCACAATGTGACTATAACTACACTTTATAAACTTGGTTGGGAAGCAAACAAACTTGTGATGAGGATTTTTACTGATGGTAGCGCCAAATCACAATTAACTTTTAAGCCTTAATGAAGGGTAAAATCAGAGGAGTCAATTTCTTTTGAATTTTCCAACTACCAAAGCATCAAATATGAAACAAATACCTTGGTTGCCTGATGGTGACAATGTCACATTTTTGAATTCTTAACATTTGTAGAACATGTGAAACAAAATTTATTGGTTGTTTGATGATGACAAGGCTGAGACTGAGAGCTACAGACATAATAGGAAGGAGAGACATGTCAAGTGTCTTGTTTCTTGGTTATGTTTTGGCAAGTTCTAACAAAGTGACTCTACACCTTATCCCGAGGGCAACTTGGTCTGATTCTTGTCCATATATCTTAATTATTACATTTGATATCAACATCAACAACAAAGAAAGAAAGAAAGTAAAAAACTTTGCAGAATCCGCAGCTTTGATTCTTCCACCTTTGTTTTGTTGGTTTGATTTTTTAGGGTTTTTTTTTTTTTTTCAATTTTATTTCTTGTTTTCATTTTCAGTTTTCATTTTATTTTCTGAAATTTTATTAAAGAAAAACTAGAAATACTGAAAATAATTTTTTTTTATTTTTAGCATTTTTAATTTTTTCTATGTAAAATGTCAGAAAACAAAAAAAGAAGATATAAACCAAATAGGCCCTTAGGGATCAGAGGGCACTGATTCTATATTTTCTTTCTTTTATTTTCTCCTATATACTGTCACTTATATTTCCACCCTCATTTTTACCTCTGTTACTTTCTCTGCATGTGTACAAAGTACAAACATGCAACAGATGAGTTTTGTAGTTATTTTGCTAAATTCATCCCAAAGTTTTTTTTGTTCGGCCAAACACACACTCTCACACTAATTATAAATTTACCCCATCGGGGTTCAAACCCCTTGCCTCAAGCTCCAAGAGCTTCTCCTTATGCCATTTGAGCTACAAGCTCTTGGCAAATTCATCCTAAAGTTGATTCTCGCTTAAGTTTTCGTTGCCAATTTTTCTTTAATTAAATTTCCAACCATCAAATCGAGTTATTATGTCTTGCATTTTACCAAAATTATCAAAGGTTACGAGGATTTCTGAAAGAAACCTCTAATCTTGTTAATCTATTTGTAAATGGTCTCTTCCATGAAACTTGTAAACTATGCAATATAATTAGAAACTTTGTGTGTGTTAAGAATGAGATTACAGCTTACTTATAAGTTGATTGTGCCTCCTAATTCTAAAATTCATAATGTTTATCATTGTTCTTTTTTTCTTTTTTTTTTTATAATTATTATAGAGCCGATGAACTATTACTTAAACCTAAGTTCCTTAGTCACCAGACCAAAGTGCATCATTGTTCTCTGTTAAAGTTCCATGATGGCCCTCCAGCCCTCCCACATTGATCAGGTTCCTCCAGATTCTTTGGATAATCATCCCTTTGATTTTCCTCTTGGAATTCTGGACCTTTAAACTTTTCTCATTAACGGATGCCCTATCTGATTGATCTTAGTTCAACTTAAAATCTTCAATGACATTGTTTATCATCAGATGACACTTCTAGGGAATATTGGGAATAACTTCACATCTTTTTCTGTTTTTGGAGTACATATACCATCTTGGTTCAACTTTGAGGACAATATTTTCGATGGGGGGAGGTAATGGGCCAACACTTTCGGCACCACACATATGTCTCAAGCCACCAGACGCGCTTGGATGGCCACTGGGATTAGCACCACCCCATTTGGAAACGGCACCACAATTTCCGGACAGTAACGTCCGAAATTCATAAAATAGAGAAAATATAAAGCAAATCACTCTTGTTTTTCTAGACAGCAGCGTCCGAAAACACGTTTCCGGATGCTACTGTCAGAAAGTGTGGTGCATTTTCCAAATGGGGTGGTACTAATCCCAGTGGCCCGCTTGGATACTCAAAATCTGAGCTAACATTTTGTGAAACGAATTCTGAAAATTCAATAGTGCAATGTGTAGAGCTATAAGAAGTATATGTGGTGTCAAAAGTACTAGCCGGGGTATGTTACAAACACAGACCAAGAGAGAAGCCCAACTCCAATTCAAGGACCTTCAGTCGATAGGCCCAAGCAACAGATCAACAAACCCAACAACGGAATGATTATGTTAGATCAGTTAGACAATTCAGTATTTTGCTGAACCAAAAATAAAACCACGATATTTCAGTATTTTAGCTACTAGAAGAATGCTCCGCCTCAATTTCGGAGACCACTTTACCTTCATCATGATGCTAAAGAATGTTATTCACCTTAAAATAGATTACAGTGAAAAACATAATTTTTCCTGCAACTTAACCTCCAATATATTGGGAATTCAAAAAGTTTCACTTTCCATTTTTCATAAATGAAAAGTGGCTTTACCAACAATCAGGCCCCAAGCTTTGCAACCTTTCAGCTTCCCAATATTTCAACAGATATACATGGTTCCAGCCATTACAAAAATTAATGCTGAAATCATTTTATGAAATGGGACACCTACCCAATCTTTCCCTATTAAGTTGCAACTGTTCCAAGGAAAGACAATGTTGCCTTTTATGTCAAACAACCCCCGGCATTGCCTCGCTCTGGTTTTTTCTAGCTCCCATTTCTTCTAACGCTTCCTCATCTTAGACCTTGCATATCTAGAGAGAAAAGGTAATAAGAGAGAGAACGGTGAAAGTTAGAAGCATGAAATAACCAATCATATAAGAATAAAAATAAATAAATGCATTAGGCGAGAAGATACTCTATGTGCATGCCGCCCCGATCCGATGATGGCAGCAATTTGCCTTGAAGCTCCTCCAGTACCTTAGCGGCTTGATCAATTTCCTGTCAAAAAAAAAAAGGGGGATAAGATCATCAATAAACATGCAAAAATTCAGGCAAGGTTGTTTGATAGATATGGTATACTTCGGTAGAAAAGCATTGAAGAGACAGGGTTGTATGTGAGGTAATCGTAGTCAATAGAAAAGGTTTGAAAATATCTTGTTTCTTTCTAATAAATGCCAACCAGCAAAGAAATATAAGAGAAATTGACCTGAAAAATCCTGTCGAACAATTTTGTTCCACTCAGTGGTATGCCTAGGTGATGATCTCATATTTTTAATTAAAAGCCAGTCATTCAGGAATCAGAGATAACAGCATAGCACAAGGTTGCCCAAATATTTATGTAAATTGAGTGAAGTTCCCCTAGCTCAGATTTAGTTCCACCTCACATTAATAGTCAATCAGCCCAAAAGTACAGTTAGTTTCCAGGTGGATTTCTTCCCTCAAACTCACCGATATGAAAATTAGGTTTTACAGAAACATCAAACATGCTCCATAACTGATGACATGACTTGAACCCAGCATATCACTCCACATCAACAACAACAACCACCACCTTTATCCCACTAAGTGAAGTTAATTATATGGATCACATGACACCATCGTGATCGGTTAAAGACCGTATTTTCAAAAATATTATTTACCAAGAGACCCCTTAAATAATTTCTCCTAAGGTCCTTTTAGGCTTCCCTCCACTCTTTCACAGGGCTAAAACAGCTCAATTTTCGATAACCCATTGTATCACTCCAACGGTCAAAATTGATCACAGTGAGAAAAAACAGAAGAACTTCTGGGAAAGAGTGGAACCAAAATATTTAATTTGGTACAGGTCAAAACATTTAATCCCTCCCCTCCCCTCGCCCCCACTAAAAATCTCAATTCTATAAATGATGCTGATAGCCTTCAAGAACTTGAGTTACCTCAAAATCAGCAAATGCAACAGGCATCCCTCCTCTAGAACGCATTTTGACCATGTTGAATCCAGCATACCTAGGAAAATGAATTCAAGACATTAAGTTCTACGATAGAAAATCAAGTAGATGATGGTAAACGCAGGATCTAGATATAACAAGAACCAGAAAGTTCCGCATCTGCTCCAATTTGAATAACAATTAGCAGAACTCAATAAAATAGAAGCACCAACTTACACAGAAAAGGCTTGCTTCAATTCATCTTCAGTGCAGTTTGGCCCAAGATTTGCAATAAAGAGAGTGGAACATGGTCCTCCATCACCACCCTTTTCATGTTGCTCCTGCAGCAAATCCAGAAGGATTATAGTACAGAAGTTCTTGATGTGAAAAGGAAACAATACATTTTAGAAACTACGGAATTTTCCATCTGTTTTATATTTATGGTCTGGCTGAGAAACGGAAGGAAGTGACTTTAAATATTGGATTTTTTCTACAAATGAAGCTGAAAAGTTCCAAGTCCAACATATAGCTGGTTTTCACTTACAGCTACCCCAGGTACAGCATTGTCAGAACCAGCAGCAGTCTCACCACTGGACACAAGCAGAGAATATTATGAACTTTAGTTAACCACTAGAATATAAAAAAATAGTTGTATTATTTATTGTTAGTGTTTTCATTAAGAAATTGTAAAACTTTGAATTTTGTAGCTATGGGAAACAGTTACTAAAATACATTTTACTCTTAACCTTTTCGTGGTTGCTGAATCATCATTGTTGCCATCACTATCAGACGGTTCATCAGGGTCACTGTCACCTAATGCAAAAAGATTTGCAAGTTAGCCACAGGAACAACAGGGGCAAAAATATGACACCCAACTTCCTTATCCTACTTCTCTCTATATTTCCCTTTCTAATCTCACTTGCTCAATTTAAATGGGAAGAAAATAAGATATAGCCATGGGCATATCACATTGACTTGTAACATTACCATCATAACTTTTCGTTGATAAAACAGTACCAAGCTAGATCAACGTCATTTCAGAATAAAGATATCTAGATTTCATTGAACTTATAATTTAGAAACATTACCATTATCACTTGATGATGCCTGAACATCAGCCTCCCGGCTCTCCCCTTTCGACCTTTTGTCTATAACGACATAGGGTCCACCACCTGTCCAAAATTAAAAGTCCAGTGATCATTCTGAAAAAGCAGTAAAACCTAGAAGTAATAGACACTGATTACCTCAAGAAATTATCAAAATAAAATAATAAAAATTCATAACTAGGTGGAATGGAAGAAAAGTTGCTTAAGGTGAAAGTGAACAGAGTAAAAGTGAAAATCAGAAGATATCTGTGTTCATTTTATCCATTATATCATGTTAGTTAATACTTCAATGATTCGGTCTTTCCCATTCCTGCTTTTTTTGTCAATGACAATGACTCAAATTCATCTCTACTAAGCAGCATGAATGATATATATAAATACCTGGTTTACGCTTCCTCCTAGAGTTTGACCTGGCAAGTTCAATATGTAAAACAGATCCAGTTTGAGGATCAAATTTCACACCCTGGTGATTATCAAGGACAAGGAAACAAGAAATTAGATAGAAGAACAATTTCTATAAATTGTAAGCATCTTATCAGTAAAATATGTCACACTTTACTGTATTAAGTATCACACCACTACATATGAAAACGAATCAGAAGTGCATAGAATCCACTAGCTTCTTTGATTTAGTTTTCAGTAAATGTGTCAAGTCAGTGGAATTGACATATTTTGACGCACTTCATAGCTTCTGCGATCTCATTTTAAGGGTAGTTTGAAAGACCTTATACAAAAATTATCAATATAGTTTATACCTTTCCATAAGCTGTTATTTTAATAAGCTTTATGAAGAAAGTTGTTGGTATTAGCTGATTTTAGCTTATTCCCAATAATTTCTACAATCATAGCTATGAACAAGCCCATTTGATAAGAGCTTATTGCATAAATACCTAATTAACATGTTTATCTAAACACGCATTTAGTCCCAATAAAAGGGAAGGAAGATGAATGAATAAAGATTGAACTAGACAAACTGAATCATCATAAATTAAGCATTTAAGCTACTTGTAACTAAATTCCTTGCTCTGAATGTTCATGGTGAAAAATGCTATTTGAACCTAGGCACTCACATTCAAGGAGTGCAATGCTGCCATTGCAGATTGATGACTGAAGAACGTAGCAAATGCAACGACCTGAAAAGAAAAGCGAAATTTGTTTCAATACTTACAAAATTCAAAAGCTTCAATGTGCGTGGAAATTTCATCAGTAGATAGTAGCATCGTTCGTAGGTTTCTTCCAATTTAATCGAAAAGGAAAGGGAAAAGGAGTACCTGGTTGCCTCGGCCGGTGTACTTGAGCTGGCAAGAGTCGAAGCCAGGACGACGGCGGAAGAGGTTGTGGATTTCACGCGCTTTCACGTCGTCCGGAAGGCCGGAGACGAAGAGAGTATTGATGTTGCTCCGCTCATCTTGTTGGTACACGTAATAAGGATCGAACGGCTGATGAGCCATTCAGAGAGTGGAAGAAATCGTCGGTAGCGACGATGCCGGTGGCCGGAGACGGACTTCACTGGAATCAGCAACGACGATGACGGAGGATGTGAACTGGGAGCGCCCTAGAGCGGGCTTAGCTTATTGGGAAAGTAATACAATTGGAAACCTTCGGCGTATACACGCGCATATTTCCATATGCTGAATAACTAAACTAGATAAGTGGTTTTTTTTTTTTTTTCCTACTTTTTTGGTTAAAGCTTTTCTTTTTGGTGCTACTATTTGGTTAAAGATTTTGTTTTGAACCAAATCCAAGAATTTTGTGTTAGTGTTGTTTTCTTATTAGCTGTTTGTCTAAAATTTCGTTTTCATCAAAATTAATTTAATTAATATAAATAATAAAATATAATCTTTATAATTAATATTCATCTCACACAAATTATTATTAAAAATAAAAATATCTTTAATAATAATTATTAAAAATAAAATATTTCTAACAACTAACTTTCAATTAGTGTATATTTCTTTTCATTGATTGAAATCTTACAGAGATAAATCATTAAAAAAAATAAAAATCTGCTTTTAGATGATGGATTGTGCACTAAAAGTCCCTAATAGTATATAGCTTGCATATATTACCTTGTATTTTTAAAAATAGTTTCTTAGTTTTTCTTTTACCTTTTACTCTTTGATTTTTTATTTTTTATTTTTAAAAAAGAGAGGCTCAATATTAATAGCACCCTAAATGCTACCATCTCTAAGATTAATAACTTCAATAAAATTTTATAATATTATAATGCATAATCTAAAGAATCGAGAACTTAATCAATTTCTATCAAATTTCAAATCACCTAACAACACTAATTAAGCATAGAAGTTTTAGAGTAAATTGCAACCTAAGTTAAGTCACATTTTTTTTATCATTTGAGTTAAGTCCCTTTTTTTTTGGACAGCAAGTTAAGTCACTTATTTGAGTTTTGAAATCAAAGAAGCTAGTATAGAAGTTTTTAGGTAGTTGAGATTAAGATCAACTTTATTAGAAATGACACCATTCTTTTTAACATATAAAGTCATAATTCTTATATATAAAAAGACAGTGGGACTTCCAAAATTAGATAGTGTCAATCCCTTCCACCAAGTTTTAAAGTTGGGATCTACCTTTCAAAAGAAAGGTTATGAACTAAATAATTCTTTCTGCACCACCCTTGTTTCCCCTAATTACACCACTTTTGTTATGGTCATTTCCGAAAATATCTCTTATGACTTTTGAAAATTAATTTGTGCGTTGCCAAAAAAAAAGGAAATTAATTTCTGGAATTGCGAAAAAAAAAAACACTTTCAAAATCTAATTTTCATAAAATAAAAAAGTGGTGAAAATATATTTGCACTGCGTTTTGTATGGGTCAGGTTGGCAGTGTTTCGGGAGAAAAACAGAGAAAATTTTGTAAGTGTTAATGGTTTCGGAGGAAGGTAAACCAGAGAAAAATAATAGAGGATGTGCTTGTTTTAACTTGTTTTTAATGTAATTTTAGTCCCAAAATCAAGTTTAAATAAGTTTGATTAAAAATCAAAATTACGTTTAAAAGTAATTTTTACTTGCCAAATATAAACACAATTTTGTCTAGCTTATAAATCTAATGAATATACGTTCACATGACATCAATCCAAATACACATCCAAAAAAATATGAAAAAGTTTACTTTCTTTTGTGTGGTGGGTGCAAATGCTTGGATAACATGTTAGTTGAGTGAGATAAATTAAGAGTTGTGGATATAAATAAAACTAATGCGTTGAATAAAATTTAGAATTAAATGTATTTTTGGCCTTTCAGACTATTTTGCAATTATAATTAGTTCCACGTACTTTTTTAATTTAGTGATTTTGGTCTTTGAGTTTTTTAAATTATTACAATTTGTTCCTCTATTAACAATCTCTCTTAATGTGAGGGTTAATATAAGATTTCATTATGATATGATCGAATTATTGTTTAGAATTATAGTTACTAGCAATAATGTGAGTGAAAAAAGTTAAAAATAAGTTCAAAATACCTTATAAAGACTTAAAGTTGTTTTCATAAACTATTCTCTTTGTTCTATTTAACTGTTTATTTAAGGTTAAATTATGCATATTAAAATTTTTTTATCAAAATATATTTTAAAATTTCTATATCATCTTCTATTTCTCTTTATTTTATTGGATAATAATAAAACATTTATGACTATCCTAATTAAATATGAGTGATATTTTCTTAAAATTATAAGTAAATAGTTAAATAAAAATAAATTTTTACTACATTAAAAAACACTAATAAAAAACGAAAGAAGTATATACAAACTATATTCAACACATTACACATCACAAGTGTAAAACATGATAAATTAATGCAATAAACTTAACAACACATCCATAGGATCCACTACACATACAATCTCAACATCTTCAAGTTTCAAAAAAATACTAATGATACTTCTAATATGGAGTAATACTAATAACAAACCATTAATCAAACGAACCAAATCTAAGTAATGAAGAATAGTACTCCTAAATAAAGTGATCAAGAAGCAGTAGCACCATTTCCAGCATTGTGGAGCAACCCGACTGCAGCTTCTTCATCCGGCGACAAATCCTCCGTCTTCCTGAACACCGCATGCGCCACCACCACCGCCAATCCAACCACAACCGCCACAAGAATATTCACCGTCGCATCCGTCAGCAGCAAAATGGCCACCGTGAGCAGCGCCATGACGAGCAGCACGATGCGGTCGTCGACGAGGCGGCCGAGGAGGACGAGCGGCTCGTCACGGAGGAAGTAGAGGAACAACCAGGCCGCCATGAGTAGAATGAAGACGATCAGGGAGATCGGGTGCCATAGAAGGCTGAGGAAGAGAATAAAGAGGATTATGATGGCGTAGTTCATTCGGAAGTAGGCGATGTTGACCCGAACCCGATAAATTGCTTCGGGTAATTTGCCGGCGGGAACGCGGAATGCACGGAGGTTGAACATTGTTTTCCATGGGCGGCGAGTTCCGAGGCCGGCAATTATCCTCTGTTTCGCGCGTGGGATGTACTCTAAGGTCGGTGGTGGTGGTGAGGTTGGGATTGTGCCGTATGTAGTTGCCATTGGCCTTCAATTCTAATGAAACAATAAGCTTAGTTATAATAATAATGTGACCATGAAATAGATGGCACTTGAATTTAACAATTATTTGGAATTAGGAATGCATTTGGGTCCTAGCATGGTGTCCTACTACTTTGTAAGCTGCTTTAATTTGTCACTCTGTTTATGGATTTTTTAGATCATCATCTTTGTGTCTATCATTCTCAGGATGAAAAGTTTGGAATTAATTCTTAATTTTTTTTTCGGATTTAATTACATAATAGAAGATTAAGGGATTGTTTGGTTTGCATTTTTACTTTTAGTTTATTTTCTTTTTTTAAAAACATGAAATGAAAATGCAAAGCAAATACTACTCCTAATATTCTTTGAGTATAATCATGCTTGCTTTTTCAACTGTCCTTTCCGGTACTTAAACCATATTTTTCACTGATCGAGGTTATAATATAAGATGCCTTGATACATTCATATTTTTGTCATCATAATTAAATTATAAGGGGTGAAGCTAACCCAGTTTTAATTAAATATTTGTTATATTTCCTATAAAAAAATTTTATTTAAATTCTTTTAATACGGGCAATATTTCAAAATGTTTATAATAACTAAAATGAAATATAAACTAAAACAACACGAACATAAACTTACCGTGATCATCTAATAATTGTTTGAATGAAAGAAAACAAAAAAAAAATGCATATATATATAACAATATAATTTCTTTTATTTGATTAATTTGATTTGGCATGTATGCAGTGATTAATGTTGCTTTCAAGCGATTTACATTTTGATGGTGTGTTTGTCTGATTATATTATGATTGGGGAATTGGATCAAGGATGGAGGTTGATGTGTAGTTTCCAAGCGAGTGAGGACATTCACATAATATAGAAAATAGTAATATAACTTCTTTTATATTGTCAAATAATTTGGAAGCTGGTTGGTGTTTCTTTCTTTATTGGACTTTATAATGTTGAACTTGTAGTTAAATTTATTTTTTTGATTATTAAATATTTTAATATTTGAATTTGTGACTGAAATGATTAACAACGTCATTTTTAAGATTAATAATCACTTTAATTCGATGGCTAAATTAATCTTTAATTATTATTAATTTTTAAAAATGGAGCCCCAGAATTGAAGAATCATGCATTTGGATAAGCAGTAGGTCCTCCCCTTAGCTGCCAGGCACCAGTTTAAAGGAAGTGTGGAACACCATGAAATAATCATGCACACGGAGTGGTTGGTCTCACGGTTTTATCAGAAAAAACGCCTTGATGAATTAAGGAAGATAATGAATTTATAAGGTATTTATTGCCTCGGCGGTACGGTATTGAATTTACTGAATAATAATATAGGACTTCAACAAGATCCAGAACAAAAAGTTTGCTAAATTATAGTTGTCCATTACTTTAGTTTGAATTTATCAAAATTTTATTTTATTTTTAAATTTTATAAATTATCATTCGAATTAGTCCATTCTGAATTAATATGATGTAAATGATTTTGTTAAGGTGAGTTACTCACATGATCTGAATCTGAATCCATTTAATTTAGAACCTATAGGTAAAAAACCAGGATTATGTTTTCGGAGAGCATTTTGTTTAAGTCCATATATATTCAACGACAAATTAAACCTGCAATTGTTCTTTTGCATATGTTGTTGTATAAATAATAGAAAATAAAGTGGCAAGGGTCATTAGATAGTGGGGATGCAAAACCTGGACTCTGCTTTATTTTTTTTTTGTGAAGGATCCCACATTACCAACTAACCTCTTATAAAGGGATACTAATAATTTGGACTATAAAGTGGATATATATATATAGGAACCGCAAAACCCAATTGTTCTTCGTTGGTAAGTAATTTGATTTTTTTTTGTAAAGATGAAGAAAGAAACAAATTCTAATTTTGAAAAGCGTACTTATTGAGAGGGGAGTAAATTAGAGAGATTTTATGAATATACTTTACACATTATTTATATATATACTAATATAATTCTCTCTATTTCTGTACCACAAACACTATATTTTTAAAAGTGTAGGTTAATATTTTAAATGTCCACAATTAGAAAAGTGTGGTTTTCACATAACTACAGATTTAAATGTGTTGTCTAAAATTGGAAAGCAATGATTTTATTTCACAGGTTAAAATTATATAATATTGAATGTTTATATTATTGGGTATGCTTTAACATGTGTGGCCTAAATTGATTTTTTAGAATAATTTTATGAGTGTTGTCATGATTATATTATTGGTCACAATTTTAAAGATGCATGTAGGCTTATCTTTTTATGTAACTACTGTTTAAAAACTATGACCTTAACATATTAACGATTTTAAATAAAGTTTTAAAGAACTCAAACTATTAATATTATTATCCATGACCAAACAATCATTGCCTAAAAGTTCTTTTTTGGTACAATTTTCTATTCGCTGGTATAAATAGTGTTACCTAAAATAAAAAATGTTGTAGTGTCTATGAGAAAAAAATGACAGTTACGTAGGAGAGGATAGTTAGAAATAATTACTAGTTTAGTCCTTGAGTGTACCATGATAGTTCACATAGGCTTTTGAGTTTTACGAGAGTTCACTTAGATCTTCGAGTTTGCAAGAATAGTTCACATAAGTTCCTAAGTTGCACAAATGTTTATTTAGGTCCCTAAGATTGCTAAATATTTATTCACTTAGGTCCTTGAAATTTGATAATCCCATAAATCTAAGTGAACAATTTTTGCAAACTTAGGGACCTAAGCGAGTAACATTTTGTAATTTCAAGGACATCATTAAATTACTCTTGCAAACTAAGGGATTTAAATGAATCTGTATAACTAGAATTATTTTTACAAATTCAAAAACCTATATAAACGTCTTTTAAAAAGTCAATAATCTATGTGGTGCTTCACTATTTTCAGAAATTTATAAGAAAAAGTTCTCTGATAATATAGTATAAAGCAATATTAGGTGATAATGAGTATTCTTTATATTAGCAAAGAAAAAGCTATATTACAAATCACATGAATAGGTTACAAAATTAAAATTAAAAATTTCATGAGCCCAATACAGTTGGTATGTGTGGCAGGGATATAAATAAGTGGTATGGGATTCGAATTCCAGAATTTGCATTTCTCCTCCCCTGCGGTAATTCCGCTCTTGTAGACCAAAAAAATTTTTTATTGAAATTTTTTTATTACATTAAAAACATAAAACTAGTTTATTACTTGTATTTGTAAATAAAAAGTTTTTAATTTTAGTATTTTAGACTATACATTATTGTATAAGATCGATAATCAAACCCTGTTAGTAATTAGAAAAATCTGAATATCGTGAAAAAAAAAGAAGATAATTTCCAAAACCAAAAACCACACGCAATAGTTGATATAGACAACTATATTTCTTGCACTGTGGTAAAATTCCAAAGCAAGGTGATGCTTGGAACTAAAACTGAGTGCCCTGTTTTATTCACATCTAATTTTTCCTTTTTTTTCTTGATAAGCAAAAATAGTAGAATGGGGAGACATTTCCAATATTACCTGGTAGGGCGGTTTAAAAAAAATATATATATATATATATATAGTACTAAATTGCTAACTAAATTATTTAAAAGACAAACTACTTAATAAAAAATTGAACCAGAACTAAATTTTAGAACCGGTCCAAGATCGGTTCGAGTAAATTTAAACCGGTTTAAGTTCGGTTCTAATTAGTTTTAACTGATACGGGATACGGTGAAATCGAGATTTTTCCATAAAAATCGGTTTAGATCAAAACGGTTCGGTTCACAATCAGTTTGGGGCAACAAAATCGGGTCAGTTCCATAAACCTAATATTTTTCTTATCAGTGTGCCAACCTTCATTTGTACTTCAAAATTTTGCTTTGTATCCTGAGATCGTTCTGCTAAATAAATTGCCATTCCCGCGAGGCACTTCTCCGATTATACCTAACTGCCATTTGACATTAAAATAATTGTTTGTCCAATGAAATTTTCCTAGTTATTATTAATTTTCTTCCTAACAAATCGGCAATTTGTTGTTTGATCAGAATTTTGATACATCCCTAAGTAGTATTTTAATTTGTGCTTATTGGTGATTTGTACTTAAGAGACTTAGCTTGAAGCCAAAACTTTGCGATGGCAAATACTTGAAGGTTGGATAACTGTACCTCTATGTAAAGTGAAAATACAAGTTTTCCAAAGCTGCAAAGTTTCGATTGCATTCCAAGGTTTCCTTTTGCTTCTCCATGTTAAACAATAAACTTACTCTTGTATATAAATGTATAATATGATAATTGGTAATGGTAAATTGGCAAGAAATCCCTCATATTTTAAAACTAATTTGATAGTTCTCTGTACTCTTTTCGACCTAGTGAATATTTGGAGCTTAGAACAATGGAGGAAACGCCTAAGCTCCTCCATGGAACAATTGAAGCTACCATCTTCAATGCCTCACCTTACAAACCTTTACTTCCATTTAAGGTGAGCTCCCTTAACTTCTCCAACTCTTTTATACATGTTAATTGGCTAATGTGATGTGAGTTATAAATGAGTTACTTTATCTAATTTTTTTTACAGAATTACTTATATATTTTCTAATTTTTTTGTAACTGATTAATCAGGTACTTTTTTCTTTCCAACAATTTTTCTATGTCGTGAGATTTTAGGGTGTGTGACTTTATCAAACTTGTGTATCTTTTGCTTTCCAACATTCTCTTTAGACATGAGAATAAAAATCGAACCAGACCACAAGTACACTGCAAACCCCGTTCTGACTTTGACAAGAATCACAGCTTTAATTAAGTTTATTTCGAGAACGGATCCTCCTCCGCTTTTAGTGGGGTGAGGACGAGTGTGGAGATCTAACTACTCGCCTCGCCCCCAACCCCGAATATGCTCATATTTACTTACATCTATATATATACTTATACATTCATATTCATCTTAATAGTTATTATAATATTGATCATAGTAAAGTTTTTTTAATGCTCTAATTCCATATAATTGTGTGAACTAAAGAGTTTAATTTGTCTTTTTTATATTGATCTTTAGTTTTAATTTAGTTTTAATTTGTAGAAAGTATATAATTAAAATATTTTTTTTTTAAAAAATGCCAAGTGTGGGTTATACGTGGATTCCTCAAATCTCAACGGAAAAGAGGTTGGGTTTAAACTTTTTATCCCATCTGTTTCATCCCTGAACCTGTCCGTTGCCATCCTTAAATCCCCCTCAACTCAAACTCAAACTAATGTTCTCACGGTTCCTTGGATTTGGTGATTAAGTTGTTTAGACTATGATATCATATCATATTGAAAATTAGGGTGCAGTGTTAGTAATAAGTATGTATGGCTTTGAGAAAAAATGCCTATGACATTTGGAACTTGTGCTCATAACTACTTATATACTTTTTAGATTTTCCGTAACCCACCGATGTGCGACTTTTTACTTTCCAACAACACATACATGTATGCATACAAATTTAATAAGAAAAAATCTCATCTCATATATTCTCTTTATGTAACAGATATATCAATTAAGAATTGCTTTCACAATATTCCGTGAAAATAACAAATGTGAACCATACAATCACATATGGGTGATCAAAATTAAAAATGAGTAAAATCAATCTTCATCATCAATTTGGGTTGTAGGTGAGATTTATTTTTCTCACAAAATTTTACAAGAACAATCCTCACTATAAGTTCGTATTTTGTTGTTGTGAAAAAATCTTTAATTGCCTATTAAATCACATCAATTTAATCTTAATCGGACAACTAACCGAAATTTTTTACTACAGCTAATCGAAAACCAAATTGATATCCTTCTTGATTTTTATTTTTATCTTCAATTTCAGTTGAAATGCATACCTACAAATGTAAGTCCAGCTTATGTGACAATCAAGATAAATAATCAAAAGGTTGCAAAAACAAGTCAAGAAACAAATCGTGTATGGAATCAATCATTTAGGATTCAATGTGCTCATCCACATGATTCATCAATCACCATTACACTCAAAACACCAACTTCCACATTGGGCAAATTCCAAATCCAAGCTCAAGAGCTATTGAAAAAAGGAAACTTGATCAATGGCTTCTTCCCTCTATTGATGGAAAATGGAAAACCAAACCCTAAACTTAAGTTAATGTTTGTGTTATGGTTCAAGCCAGTAGAATCAGAACCAGGTTGGTCAAAGGTACTAAGCAGTGGAGAGTTTCAAGGGTTGAGGGATTCTTCTTTCCCACAAAGGTTAAATTGTATGGTCAAACTTTACCATGATGCTCACCATTCTTTTGGTTTTGAACCTCCCTTTGATCTATGTGGGACTCCAAAAAATCTTTGGGAGGATATCTATGAAGCCATTGAGGGTGCAAAGTATATAGTTTATATTGCAGGATGGTCCCTCAATCCCATGATGGTTCTGGTAAACACAATGTCTTTTCATTCCTTTTTTTTATATTTTGGTCCCTATAGTTGAATTTTATTTACAGATTAGTCCATACATTAAAAAACGTAGCTTTTAGTCCTTACACGTTTTTTAACTTATTCTTTTGTCAAATATAAAGACCAAAATCAAATGATAGGGACTAAAATGAAAATGTTTGCACATGTAACACCCAAAACTAAGAATTTTTATATAAGAACTAAAACGAAAATGAAAGGTTGATTTACTTTAAATACTAATATAATGTCCTGATATAACTTAAGTGACTTATTTGGTGGTTTTCTCTTAAACCATTTGTTAGAAACTAATATGGTCCTTGAGCAGGTTAGAGATCCTGACACAGAAATCCCACATGCCATAGAAATAAAGCTGGGTGAGCTATTGAAGAAGAAGGCAGAGGAAGGAGTGGCTGTAAGAATAATGCTTTGGGATGAAGATACATCTTTGCCCTTAATTAAGGACCAAAGTGCAATAAAAACCAATGATGAGGATGCTTTAGCTTATTTCAACAATACAAAAGTAATATGCAAAAAGTGCCCTAGATTACAGCAAAAACTCCCCATTCCCACACTCTTTTCTCACCATCAAAAAACCATAACAGTAGACACCAAAGCACCAAAATCTATTGGAGACAGAGAACTCATGAGCTTTATTGGAGGGTTTGATTTATGTGACAACAATTATGACACAGAACAACATTCATTCTTGTCCCAAACACTCACTAGAGAATCTCAAAATTATGACTTTCATCAAACAAACATTGTTAGAGCTAGAATTAACAAGGGAAATTTATTAAAGCCAAGAAAGCCTCATCATGATGCTCATGCTTGTGTTCTTGGTGAAGCATCTTGGGATGTTTTAACAAATTTTGAGCAAAGATGGGAAAAACAATGTGACCCTTCTCAATTAGTCTCTTCTAGCACATTGTTATACCTCATGCCTAAGAAAAACTTAACCACACAAATAGAAAGAGATTGGAAAGTTCAAGTCTTTAGATCAATTGACCATGTCTCAGTTGACCAACTGTTTAGAAAGTCAACTGTTGAGAGAAGCATCCATGATGCTTATGTTGAAGCAATTAGGAATGCTGAGAGGTTTATTTACATTGAAAATCAGTATTTCATTGGAGGGTGTCATTGGTGGGAGAAAGATAGAGAAAGAGGGTTTATAAATTTGATTCCAATTGAAATTGCACTCAAGGTGGTAAGTAAGATCAAAGCAAAAGAGAGATTTTCTGTGTACATAGTGATTCCTATGTGGCCAGAAAGATTGCCTGAAAATGAAAATGTTCATGATGTTTTGCATTGGACTAAAGAAACAGTGAAAATGATGTATAGGTTGATTGGAGAAGCAATACAAGAAAGTGGAGAACCAGGAAACCCTAGAGATTATTTGAACTTTTTTTGTCTTGCAAATAGGGAAGAGAGGGGAAGAAGAGAGTATCTTCCTCCTGATTCTCCATATTCTGAAACAGGTTACTCTAATGCTAAGAAGAGTAGGAGATTCATGGTTAATGTTCACTCCAAGCTCATGATAGGTATTGTTGCATCTTTCTTCTCCAGTTATTATTTTGTTTTTCAATTCTTGGTCTACTGTTGATGCCCAATTGGATTAGAGGAATTTTGGATATGTTTGCATGTAACACTTATATTTTGTTGAAATGTCGTTGAGTTATGATTTTTAGAAAAAAACTATTATAAAACTGTAAGTGTTTATAGAAAAACTATCTCAAATAGTTTTAGTTGTTTTTTTTAATACAAATTGAGGTAGAAAAGCTTATTCGGGAAGCTCATCTTTAAAATTTATGTAAAAAATTCGGAGTATATTAATGTTCCTGTGATAATTAACAAGTTTTAATTTTATGTGTGATTGAGAAACTCATCCAAATAAACTCATTTAATTATTTCAAATTCACTCAAGTGCTTATTAAAAATGGTTTTTGCTTATATTTTATAACTCATTTTATAAATTTATAGACATTAAAATTTTGAATCAAGTTTACTATGTGAAATCACATCACAATACAATGGTTTTGACAATCACTAAAACTGTATCAGATCGTGATTGCGGTACACAATAGCCTTTATAGGGCACATTTCGTCGCGTTTATCACAACGCGACCATAACTGCTATTCGAAGCTTTGTTAAACATCAAAGTAATTTTTTTTTTATAATCTAAACATCAAAGTGATTGAAGTGTGAAATTGTTGAATTTTGTTAGAAGTTTCATTGATATTCTTTTTTTCTTTCATGTTACACCAGTGGATGACCTATACATAATAATAGGATCAGCAAATGTGAACCAAAGATCTATGGAAGGACAAGGAGACACAGAAATTGCCCTAGGATGCTACCAATCTCAAGGAGCTGACAATTACCAAATTACCCTTGGTGACATTCATCAATTCAGAATGTCTCTATGGTATGAACACACTCTTAGTGTTGAAGAATCTTTCCTAGAACCAGAGAGTTTGGAATGTGTTCAGAGAATGTGTTCAATTGGAGATCAAATGTGGGAAATTTGTAGTAGTGAAGAAATTGTAGATATGGAAGGTGTGCACCTTGTGACATACCCTTTGAGAGTAACACCAGAAGGGTATGTAAAGGACATGAATGATGATGAAGTTTGTTTTGCTGATTCTGTTTCTCTTGTTAAAGGAAAAAGACCTAAATTGTTGCACCTGCCTTAACCACTTACACATCCAATTGATATTTGATCACGGTTTCACGTCGTAGTTGCGTTGCATTAGATGTGGACATGTGGTCGAATGTAGCTGTTGTGAAATACAATTATGGTCTGTCATGTGATTTTAGTGACAGAAAAAACTATAATATTGTGGTATGATGTTGTAGGATCTACTCCAATTCAAATCTTGTAAATACGCAAACATACTATTGTTCATATATATATATATATATATATATATGGAAATTAAAAAAATAAATCATTTCTTAGCCTACCGCCTACATATGCTACTACTAATAGAAGGAAAAAAATTTCTTATTGGTGAGTTTGTATTATACATAAGTTATGATCATTCTTCAGTTTTAACGAGTCAAATTTGTAATATATTTTAAATTATTTTACATTCTTGTTTGTATATTTTATTTTGTGAACAAGTTTAGTTTAAAATAATCTTATTTAGTGTTAACAAACTTTTTAAGGGAAATATTTTTTTTGGTCAATAAGGGAAATATATTGAAAAATAAGTTTTAACACATTTATTGTCGTGGCCTACAATTTGTTTATAAAAATGTCACTTAAGCAACACATTTATATAAGGGCTAATGGCTAATGATCGATCCAAATATATTAATTAATCTTGCACCTAATTTAGCATTTGTTTAAGGTTGATGCTTTCTTTGTCAGCTTCATCATTGGGTTTTACACGCAAAAGCTAAATTTAAAACTGTAGTGTGAAGTGTGAACTTGACAAAAAAAAAAAATATGATTGTGAATGGAGATGTTTAAATTTACTAAATATTTGGAATTCTAATTCATTTACAATTTTTATTTTTAAGTTATTAATAAAAAAAATTGAATTTTTTGAAGGAACTAAATATATTTAATTTTCATTTATGATTTTTCTGAGTCCTGATTTTTAATTTTTTTTAACTATTAAAAATCAATAAGAAAATATTATAAAAATATAATAACATTACTCTTTGATTGTATATATTTGTTAATCAGATTAACCTACTGTTTTTTTTTGTTACATCGAAAAGGAATTAACCTACTGTTTAAAATAATAAAAGTAAAGAGAAAAAAAAAAAAGAAGAAAGAAACGAAAAGTTTAAAAACTATTAAAAGTTTGTATTTAGATTTTAGTAGAATAAAAAGTAAAAAACATATAAATCGAGATAAAAATTAATTATTAAAATTATTGATTTACAAAAATTGAAACAATCCAATAAAAATAAATATTTTTAATTTTAATCAAAATCACTTATTAAATAAAAATCCTAATCAAACAAGTCTCAATATTTTTAGTTTTAGAAGACAATTTTTTCTTTCTTTTTCTCTTTGACTAAAAGAAATTTCATTCTTATTTATATTATTATTTTTCTCTCACTTCTTTTCTCTCGTCCAAACAAACTATAAATAAAATTTATTAATTAAAAAAATCACATTTCTATTTTTTTCTTTAAAAAAAAACACCTTTACACTAAACGTGATAACAACTCTAACTCCAACCTTCACCTCAAAAAACTCCAACTCCACGTCAGAGTTTTTATTTCCTATCCAAAAAAATCCACGTGGAACAAAATTAGTCACTAATTAAATTAACACAAGTAATTGTCCCTTTCATTTTTATATTAATCACATTTATTTATTTATTTGGCGGCCTCAACTGTCACGTGGAGGATCTAATCTAAGTCCCCTGGTACCAAAATTATATCCGCGTTGGTTCGTGCTAATTAAAAAGTAGTAAAGACTACTTGAATAAATAAAAAAATTAACTTAAAAATATTTTAGATTAATAGTCATATTAACGAGCGATATTTTATCGTCATTCAATAGTTATTTTATGCGAGCTTAATTTTAGTGAGAAGATTAATTATTATTTCTAACAATAAATTCCTTAAAAAAAACTCAAAAAATATCTTTTAAAAGGCATTCGATACAATTTATTAAATGTATTAATTTATTTAAAATAGTATAATAAATAGTAAATACAATTTTGATGTGATAAATATTTTTATTCTCCTAAAATTTTTTAAAACGATTTTCTCTACTATATCCTTATGAAATTATTTAGAATTTTCTTAGATAATAACTTTTATTTTATTTTTACCGTAATAGTATCCTTAACTTATAACTGGTTGTATTCAAGTGACTAAAATTTTTATTTTCAAAATGCATTTTTTATGAATAAGACTAAAATTCAATTTCCCATTTTTTTAAAAGGAAAATAGTACAACCGGAAATCTAACTCTATATCTACGTACACATGTCGTTATGTCCCCATGTGTTTATTAGCTAAGTTATATAACTAGGACAAATTCAATTTTCCATTGACCTACTTAAAAGATTTAATTATTTTTTTTGATATATCGAAAAAATAAAAGATTTAATTACTTATTAACCACGTTTGTACATTTATTATTATTATTACTTTGTTATAATGGAGTGTGCTAAGTCGGCTAGAAAATGAGACACGAAAAAGTGGAGTGGGGTTCAAATCCTAACATTATTATTGATGACTAGTTTCGCTGTCAATTGGATTGTTTTGCTTGATCAATTTTATTATTTGTTTGATATAACTTTTATTTTATTTTGATTAACATAAATGTTTGGTTATTTTTAATTAATATTTGTTTTTTTTGTTGAAGGTTATTTTAAATTAATGTACATTACCATTGGTGTCCGCATCTAATTTATGGTATAAGCCGGATTTTAATAAATTTTGCGATTTGTTTATCCAAAAAAAAAAAAAATTGCGATTTTAATATACATTGTATAGGCTGGAAAGATGTAGTCAACAATGATATGGACTTCCCTCATAGCTCCCTCTCTACGGTAATCGAATTTCCGATTCTGTGTTGCTTCCGAGAAAATCAGTTATCCATTTCAATTATTAATAACATTATTGTTTGATTTGAATTTGGTGTCAGAGATCGAGCTTAACATTCGGAGAAACGCTGTGTGCGGTGTTCATTCCGCTGATCGGAATCGTTGAAGCTCTGATTTTCAGCTTCACTAGTTGCTTCCATTTCCATCGTCCGGTTAAGAAGCCTTCTTCTACCTTCGACGATATTCTCTCGCTCGCTAAAGATTCTCCATGTTCATCTCTGATCTCTCATCTCTTTCTTCAGTTTCATTTTCGCTCTTTTTGTTTTTTTGGATTATTGATTATGATTATTTTAGGTTTCTGATGATTATATTAGGTTTCTGATTTGTGGCTACGCGGTGTTGCAGTTACTGTAAATGAAATTGAAGCATTGCGCGAGTTGTTCAAGAAGTTGAGTAGTTCAATCATTGACGATGGACTCATCCACAAGGTAACTATTGCTGAAACATTCAACAATTTAATGCGTGTAACGTGTTTGTTTTATTGGCAGCTCAACGTGGAATTACTTTCAGTTGAATGAAGCAAGAAATTGTTGCTTCTACTGAAAGTGGTTTGGATTTGTGTTTAAACAAATTGTAACTGTTTATATGCACTGTTAGAACGCCAGTTATGTTTGTCCAGCTGCTAACCAAACATACACTTAGATCTGTGTTCAATTTGCGGCAGCTCGGATTGTAATTGCATCTTTTGACTGTTCTTCTGTTTTTCTTATGAAGGAGGAGCTAACATTGGCACTGTTAAAGACCGCAACTGGCGAGAATCTTTTTCTTGACAGGGTATATAATTGTATAAGCAGTTTCACTACTATTGAAGAAAATATAATGCTAGTTGCTAGGTCACACAGACATGCTTGAATTATTGTGTTTGATCCAATTTTACTTTTTACGTTTTTTGCTAGGTGTTTGATCTTTTTGATGAAAAGAGAAATGGCGTCATTGAATTTGAGGAGTTCGTGCACGCTCTCAGTGTGTTTCATCCTAATACTCCTTTGGAAAAGAAAATTGATTGTAAGACTCCAGTAAGCGTTTTACAGTTGTATTCTATGTTAACGGCTTTAATGCTAATATTAGTATTGATGAAATATAAATTTTATTTACTTTGGTTTTCTTGCAGTTGCTTTTAGATTGTATGATTTGAGACAGACTGGATATATTGAGCGAGAAGAAGTGAGTATCTTGGCATGTCCAGGTTATGAAGATGCTGTTTGCTTTTTGTTATCATAGAATGATATTGTACTAATACTCTCATATCTTTTGTTTAGATAAGTCATTTGATAAGGAGAATGAAATATTTAATAGTATTTATTCTCTAATATTTTGGATTCTCCAGAATTTTAAAATACATCACCCAAACACACAACTAGTGCAATATGAGTTTCATTTGACAAGTTTAATAAAGAAATGCGAGGTTCATGTTGATGGTGGTTTCTGTTTGTCAAGTTTATGACAATCTTGTGCCCGTTGAATAATGTAAAAAACCTCAAAACAACCATGAGGAGCGCTGCTACTTTATATGACTTGTATGAGATGTTCCACCCTATAGTTTTCTGTTACCCAACGTTTGGAACTGTTGTGTTGACTTGTAACTTTTTCCAGGTTAGGCAAATGGTGGTTGCCATTATGGCCGAAAATGGTGTGAATCTGGAAGATGAAGTCCTTGAAACCATCATTGATAAGGTAATTGTTTTCAGGAACATTTTTCCCTCCATGTTGATTTAAGTTTGGATCCTTAAGTAATCATTTTTATTTTTATTAAAAAAAAAAAACAGACATTTCAAGATGCTGATGCTGACAAGGATGACAAGATAAGTAAAGAAGAATGGAAGGAATTTGTCATTCGGCATCCATCACTCTTGAAGCACTTGACTCTTCCTTATCTGAAGTAATTTACTCCCCTCTCAATCTCTTCCACAAATACCTTTCTCCATAATAGTTGATTTTCCATCATGCCATTATTGCCTTTCAATCAGTAAATAGTACTCCATTGAGAAGTAGACAAAGCAAAACACAAGGATAGGTATATATGAGGGAGAATAAGTTAACTTCCAGTTCATAAACTGACTTGGGTGATTATAATGGGAATCACAATTATTTCAGTTCGCTATATTTTTCACTTTTGTGTGTAACCACTTTTCGTAATGTCATTAATTAAATGGAATTATCTTCCATTTTTATCTGCATCAAATCAACTTGATTTCCATGGAACCTTTCCATAAGTTTCTCCTTCACTCAAGCTCAATTCCTTAGGTTGTTCTACTTATACCAAGTTGCTATTTTGGAGTTTATACTCTGGACATGCCTTTTATCCCATCCCTATGCTTGATTTTATTATAATAGAGTTACTCCTGTCAACGTATGTGTCTTGATGTGTTCAACGATTTAGTCGCCATCTTATGGTTTGCAAGGCTTGTGCAAAGTATCATGATCTAGTATTGTGAATGTGTTTTATTGTGGTGATGGTGTAGTATTGCATGTTTTTTTCGTTTTATTGTTTACTTGTTTCTGAGCAATTTTAGTGCTTAACAAAAAAAAAATTGCCTATAAAAAAAATAAAAAGTATTGTGAAAGAGGATTCCCTTAATTACCTTTGTATATTATAATTATGGTAGTTGAATGCTAGAGAGAAAGAGAGAGAGAAGGTAAAAGTGAATGGAAGAATCACTAACTCAATTTATACTGAAGAGATTAGAACAAGACTTGGTGACTAACTCAATTTATACAGATATAGATTAAGCATACATTTGAGTTACTGCTTCTGGCATTTAATTTTGATTTACTGCAAACATAAAACTATCATTCAATCTTCAATTGAATTTCATTCTAAGAACCAATACCGATGAATGATGATGTGCTATAATTAATGTTTTATATTGCGATAGTTGGAACTGAGTTCAAGCTTTTCATTTTTGTTTGATGAGTTCAGGGACATCACCACAGTATTTACAAGTTTCATTTTCAACACCGAAGTTGATGATTCCCTCTGGCAACCCAATGGCTATCATAAACATTGAGGGAGTGGAAGCTTGTTCTGCTGCATCAGCTGTTGCTGAATGGAGAAGTTGATTATGGCGACTTCACCGACTCTCCCAATGTTCACCACAACCAGAGAAAATTTATCGAAGTGGAACCAACCAGCATCCATTAGGTAAATGGTTCTTCAGAAATCTGAACTAAATTGGATCAGATTACAGTTTAGATTTTTCAGTTTTATTGTACATCTTGGTTTAGTGCGGTGTACAACATTGATTTGTACGGTTTAAGAAACCATTTGGAAGATTGAAAATGTAATGCATTGATTATCATAATTATAATGCATATATTATCTATGAAGTACTTGGGATATCTCAAATATATTTAAATATCTTTAATATAATTAGGGTATATCCTTAAATATATTTTATAATTCCATACTAATTGAAAGGAAGCCTTCGGTCATTTTCTATCTACTCAATGAAAAAAATTGTTCTTATTTATCTATTTTTTTAAATTTTCAATAAAACATTAATTGTTTTTTATCAATTTTATCTCTATTTTTAATTAGAGAAATAATTAATGCTCTATTATCCACTCAACAAAATAAAGAGAGATAAAGAATATTATAGAGAGTTCAAAAAATATTTTAATAAAAAACAAGATTAATAATTATATTTTTAATATGCATATCTTATGGATCTTGAAAAGATTTTATTCAACCATTTCATTTGTAATTTGCATATATATATATATATATAGTTTCATTAATTATGAGAATTCACTAACATATCACTTGAAAGTAGTCTTTTAGTACCGTAACACACAAGAAATGTTTCAATGCAAAGCTATTGGAAAACAAAAATGTTCCTTCAAAAGAAATGGTGTAAAGAAGCAAACAACAATTGTGTCTTCCAAGAAGAAGATAGGGTTTGAGTGCAATTTCGAAGGGAAAAAAGAAAACGTTGAGACCCCTACTTTGCAATGTGAAGTTGCCGCTACAACTCACTTTGTCGACGATGGTATAATGAAAAAGCTTTTGTCTAATTGGAGACAAATAAAGAGAGATAAAGAAAGAGAAGCCGCTCGACTCCGGCTCGAGCTAATTGAGAACACTGCCGATTTTAAAGACAACATGAACTCAACATGAAGGCTATGAGAGATTTTGAGAAACTCATCGGTGGTAATGAGTTAGAAAAAGGTCTCCCTAAATTCAAATTTTCAAAGGCCGACCAATAGCATCAAATTTTCAACAATGATGAAATTGGTATTTGATTTTGTTTTTGAGTTTAGTAAATTCATAGCTAGTAAAGTACCTATTACGAACATGGTTAAATTTAGTTAATTCATGTTATTTGATCCAACATTGATTACATGCTTAAATGTTTTTCAGTTTTATTGCAGAAGAATCGATTTTTTTACGTAAAAGAAGAATTGATTGGATTCTTGTATCAATTTACATATTGATCCTGTATTTTTTTCTATAACGTTTTGGTCCATTTCTTTTTTAACAATCAGAAGAATCAAATATTATAACAGGGAATCCGTTTGTTTCATGCGATACGGGTTGGATTGGGTTTGGGCAAACCAATATCTTAGGTATTTCTAGTGGGGATTGGTTCGGTTTTGAATAAACAATTCGATCAATTAAATTTTTGCATTTTGATAACCTTATCATCTGATCGGTTTTATTTTTAAATGATATTTGAATTAATCCAAACCAATTTTTTTCAGTTTAGATGGGATATTTTTTATTTTATTTCTTGAAATATATTCTTATAAAAAGATAATAAATATTAATAACAAAACTTAGATATGATGTTCAATTTTTTGTGTAAATTTTTATTTAAATATATGATAAGCACTTAAAAAAATATCTATATTCGAAGGAAAAATAAATTATAAAAATCAATTTATGGAAGTGGAACAAACCAGCATCCATTAGGTAAATGGTTCTTCAGAAACCTGATCTAAATTGGATCATATTACAGTTTAGATTTTTCAGTTTTGTTGTACACCTTGGTTTCGTGCGGTGTTTTACAGTTTAGAAAACCATTTGGAAGATTGAAAATGTAATGCATTGATTATCATAATTATCTATCAAATACTTGGGATATCTCAACATATCTCAAATATATTTAAATATCTTTAATATATGTTAGATATAATTAGAGTATAATTCCATAATATATCCTAATTGAAAGGTGTAACAAAAATTTACAAAACAAAGTTGTGTTATTTGATGAAAAGTTGTGATGTTTCATTTAAGGTTGAAGAGTTGTCTGGTTTGAAATTGATTAAATTTCGAGGGCTACAAATGTGACTCTTCAATTAAAGGGATGTGACTGTTGAATGAATATACATCACTTGAAAAGATATGACTCTTCATGAAGGGACACGAAGTGTCTATAAATAGAAGTGCATTTGATGCACTAAGAAATTGAATTCATAACTCACGTAACATTCACATATTAGTGAGAAGTCAATCATGTAATAAAGACACATGATGAAATTCCCAAATTTCTCTGAGCATCTTCAAATTCATTTGCGTATGTCTTTGGTGCACAAGACATATATGCAAAATATCATTTTGTAAAAGTCATTGTTGTCACGGCTCGAGTTTTGGAAGTATGAAAACATACTCGAGGAATCTTCATTGTATCCTGCAGGAAATTCGCCGGTTAATCCATTTTTGCACCCAAGAGTTTGGAATTGGTGGGGGTGAATTTTGTTACGTTTTTTATAATTTTCGGAGATGCGAGTCCATATTTTTGTTAGTAGGGTGATATTTCTATTTCAAAAGATTACGGACGAAGGCGTCCAATAAGGACTTTTTGGTCCAAAATTTTACGTTGGGTGGTGCCAAATCCAAAATGTGTGGTGTCAATCAACTTCCTATTTTCTTGTGCTTGATTCGATCCAATCAAACTCGTATAAAAGCTTGTTGGAATAGATCATATGACGAATTACTGATTAGCTAAAAAAATTACCCATTAAAAATATATGCAAAAAAGTTAGATAAATTATCCATGTCATTTATCATTTTATTACGATAAAAATATATAATATATAATTAAATAAAACGATAAAAATACAAAATAAATTAGCCTTAACTTCTTCTTCCTTCAAGAAAGGGAAAGTTTTTTGAGACACAAGAAAGAGAAAGTTTAAAGTACAAGTTGTACACTAACGAATTGGAGTTGTATGAGGATTGAGAATCCTAGACCAATAAATGATTTACGATGTGAAAATTAGATTATTTTAAAAATTGATTATGTATATAATCGATTATTTATATGATTGATTATAATATAATCAATTTTTATTTAGGCATGTGATTGAAAAGTAATTTTAAAAATAATCTTTTATGTATGCTTGGTATAAAAATTGTTTCTTATAGTGTAAGTTTGAATTTTGGATGAATAAAATAGATTAAAGTTAAATTTTTTTTTTATAAACTCTCAAATTTGTACTTATTTAAAAAAATATTTATAATTATAACAAAAAAATCTAAAAATTAAATCATTTTATCAAAATTTATCTAAACATCATTTTTAACACTCCAATAGCTTTATTTTCCTTTGTAGTGTATAGCTGCTTCATTTCATCGACAATTGATCACACTGAATGGGGTGGGCCTCAATATATGTTATTTTCCTTACCCTCTCCAATAATCTTTATTAGATTATGAAACATATATTTTAACCATTTTACTATTCTTTGCAACTTTCCACGAATTAAAAAATTGAATGTTACCATTTAAATCCTTATTGTTTAATAATTAATGATGTATTCATCCACTCATTCACCTTATTCAATCCTAATAAGACTATATATAACTTTGAGTTTGTTCAACTCAAACTTTTCAGCCTAAAATATTGTTGTTGTTTTTTTTTAGCAAAAATTACAAAAACAAGAGAGTTATACAAATTGTACAATGTTATAGTTGTACTCCAACATCATCGATTCAATCCTCCACTCCCACCTCTCCTATTCCAAATAAAGAAGAAAGAGTAAAAGCAAAAAGAACAAAAAAGTGAGGGAGAGAGAACACAAAAAAAGGAACTTTGATTCAAAAACTTAGATGAAAGTGGTGTCCTTTACAACCAACCTTTATTTTCCTTGCATAACAGGTAAAATGGAAAAAGAAGAATTGGTGAAAAGTAAAAAAATGCATAATTCAAGGATCCCTCAAAAGATGAAACTTTATAATATATTGTCTTTATTATGTGCAAAAGACTAATCTTATGGGACAAAAAAGGTCTACGAAGCTCCCCACACGTGTGTCCACATTGAGCAATCTTTCTTTTTGGCCCCTCCCAATTTGTCTTCTTCTATCATATTTTGCATTTTTCAAAGACTACTTTTTTTTTTTTAATTTGTATAGATTTGGATCTGATACAGTCAACCAATCATCATAGTAGTGAATTAATGTGATTCTCAGATTTAATAGGTTGTTTAAAATTTTAAAAAATCAACACAGGCAAACTTTTTTAACATAATCCATATTTGTTGACTGCACTAACTAAATCCAAATCCGTATTGATGCAGCAAATAGAAGTGGCTAACATATTTTTTAGTTCAAGGTTCCATTCTCCTTACCACCACAGGCAACCTCCTTTTCATTCTTACTGTGGGAAAGTTCACTATTGTATCTTCTTCAGCATACCATCTGCATATGAAACAATAAATTTTAAGATGTTTAATTTTAAGATTTTAATGTGGCATCAACTATTTTTTATTAATTTGATTGAAAGTTTGAAACAAGCAAAGCCGAGTAAGTTAAAGGGCTATTCAAAGTTCAAATGTGTTAGAAAATGAAGCATAAAAATGTAGTATTATATTATATAATTAAGATTGCATATTATGAAAATCTTTCAAAGCCTCATTTTTTTAGGGTATTGTTTGACTGATTGGAATCATCAAAGAGGCATGTGCAATGAGAATTCAAAACCTATAGTCCTAAGGAAAATTATAACAATAATAATGCTATGAAAAAGTTTGGTTAATTCCAAGAGACACTAGTGTATGTATTTCTCTAATATATATGAATTAATTTAACATTCTTTGTGCCTAAGTTGGTATAGTTTTGTATTTTAATTTTTCCCTCACTTTTTATCAATGGTTTCTTGGGGATTGTGAACCATTGTCATCATCAACTAGAAGACAAACACATAGATTGGAGGTACTTCACTAGTCAACTTGATTCTAATTTTTTATATGCCATTAAAGTGAGTGTGAAATTGGAGGGTGATTGTGACTAAAATCCTCTAATTGGCAACTCATGACTCATCTCACGTGTGATTAACAGTTCAGAGACATTCAAGAATCTAAGCATCATAGCTTTTCTCCTAGTTAGGATCTTTATCAGAAATATTTTTAAATACTACTAGACATATTTTGATCTAACTTAACACCAAAAGTTATTCTACGTGGAGGAGAATTGTTTAAGATTCTTATATTTAATTTTGGTTATATTTTTAATGGATATAACATTTTAACACTCTGTCTTTATGTCTAGGACTTAATATTTAGAATATAAAGATTGCACAAGTAAATATTTGAAGATAGATTTTGATGCTATATTAAAGGCGGTTTAAATCTAAATTAATCCCAAAAATTAGGTCAGGGAAAGAATTGTCAATAAATTTTTGCCATATTCCTACTACTCTTGTGATCTCAACACAAGTTAGTGAATAGTAATTGTTCTGTTAATTTTTTTCATTTGATGTATCAAGTAAGACTTTGTGGCCCCATAAACTTTACAGCATTTCAAAAAACAAAATCATGAGTGGAAATGTGAAAGCAAAGAAAAAGGCACTTATAATTTATAAAGCCACTTGGTTGCTAGAATGGCAGAAATTTTCATGTCTTCTGTCATGATTTTGCCTTTGCCTTTGCAAGGAGATATTAATGAAGGGAAATTCCTAAATTTAGACATGATTACATTTAATAATGACTCACGGTATTCATTTATCAGAAATTAGGTCAAAAATATATCCAAAACATGAAAATTATTTTTAATTATGTTGAAATGGATTCACATCTATTCTATCGAATGATTACCTGAACTGTGTGACAAAATGGTGTAAAAAAATGGAAGCTTCCAACCTAGCCAAATCAAGGCCAGGGCAAAGCCTTTGTCCCCCTCCAAAAGGAGTGAAATTGCAACTGCTCATGTCCTTGTCCTGAATTCATCCAATCCATTAAATAACATACAAAAAAATAAATAAATAAAAATCAAACAAAAAACTTTAGAAGTAAAGGGTTTTTCTTACTTGCCACCTCCAAGGATTGAATTGATAAGGCCAGTCATAGTTTTTGTCATCTAGATGAACTGATCTAAAATTGGCAAACACACACCATCCTTGTGGTATGAAATACCCTTTTATTTCAACATCTTTTATGGCCTTTCTCATAACACCAATTATAATATTTCCCATTCTCAAAGTTTCAGTAATAACCTGTGTAAGTAGAACATATAATAATAAGTTAATTAAAAAAATTATGGATTAATTAAATTTTTTGGTCTATGATGAGAAGCCATAGTTGCCTTACAGTTTGAGTAAATGGCAATGATAAGTAATCACTCCAACACAAAGGCTCATTAAGCTGATCTTTGAGCTTCTTAAGCTTCATATTTTCCTCCTAAGAAACATCAAAAGTTGTTTTTTTTTTAAAATCAAAAGGAAATCTTAAAGGAACATATCATAATCTCATGTGATATTAATATACCATAACCACTAAGATTATTCAAAATTATTTACCTTGCATTTCCACTAGTGTGATGTTGGTCCCTCTTTGGGATCACAGTCATATTTCTAGTATAAAAATAATATAGCCCTACCACTACTAGCCAATAGTGTCTAAAGAAAACTTCAAAAATATTTTGATAACATAGAGGAAAAGAAGCATGATGGTAAAATAACAAAATGTTATTATACTTTTAGGTTAGGCCACTAGCTAGGAACCCTTTGCATGACTAATAGTCAACCAAAACAAAATGATACTTGTAGGTTTCAAATTGCAATTGCAATCACGCCGCAATCACGATCACATCACATTTGATGTACTGCAATTACATTCTGATATAGTTTTTGTAATAGCCAAAACCATGATATTATAGCCAAAATTATTGATAAACCTCTAGTTTGAATTGAGCAATACTCATGACTCAAAAAAAAAGTAGGTTCCAATCTAAGGTGCAATAGCATCGCGATCGCAATATAGTATGGTGTTAGATCAAATGTAGTCCAATGCAACCATTACTGACCACAATCATGGTTCAAAATCTTGATATTACGGCTTTATGTTGACAAAAATTAAAACCTATCACTTTGAATTGGGCAATGCTTATGATTTTTGGCAAAGTGAATTTATTATAATTGCACGAGAAGAAGATATAGCTTACTGTAATTTGTTGCAAAGCAGCAGGACATTCTGATAAGTATTTAGTGGCAAGAGTCATAAGAAGAGGCACAGAGTCCTCCCCTGGAATCATCATATCAATAATGTTATCTGCTATTAAATCATCTGTGAATTTCTCACTTGAATCATTTATAAGCACATCCACTACATCTTTTGCAACTTTTGATATCCCATTATTTCTTCTATCTTGAATAATTCTCCTCACTAATTTCACCATTTTCTTTTTTGCCTAAAACAAAAAAAAGTGAAGTTGTTACTTCCTGGCCCAAAATAATGAGCATGGTAAAATTAAGTAATAATTTGTTGATGTTTTCTAACCTGTGAAATAGATAAAAATTCATACGTAGAAACATTTTGTGAAAAAAATATAAAACTAATTTCATGATTTTAATATAATAAATGTTTTGTTTTTTCATAAAAAGTTTTTACCTATAAATTCTTATCTTATACAAGTTTGTACGCGTTAGAAAAACCATTCTAATTAAAGAACTTGCCTGTAATGATTGGTAAAGTTTAGTTCCTGGTAGGTTTATTGGTAAAGACATGAGGCCAGAGATAAATTCCTGAAAATGTTTCTTTAGAAGATCCATTTCTTCACCTGGATCCAAACTAATCAATGCCTTCACTAGTACCTGAAATGCAATCTGGGGACACAAAAAAAAATAATAATTATTGTTGGTATCTTGGAAAAGAGTAAATTATAATTGCAAATCTCATTTTCAATAATGCATCATGATTATGAACCCCATAAAGATAACTAGGATTTTTACTTTATGATTATATATCATTTTAAAACATAAGTAGGAGCTAGACTACCAGAGAGATAATTCAATCACCTATTATTATTTTTTTACAACAGTTACTAAAACATACAAGTGAGGGTCACTTTGTCATATAACTTTGGAGTTTTTATAAATAATAACTTGAACATAGAACAATATGCCAAATATTATTATAGATTTAAGAGAAGGAGCATCTTTTGTTTTATCTTGTGTTTGTTCAATGGAACTCTTCTCAAGAAGTTACTGATTTATTGGAAGTAAATATTAGATTTCAAACTTTGAAGATATATTCTGATCCATACACCATGTGGGGGGAGACAGGCAAACAGAGATAGGAAAAATAAATAAATAAAGACACTCACACACACACTTTCTGTGTGTCTGTTTTACTGGCTCAACGTAAAAATATTTTTATCCGGAGTAAAAAATTTGTTGTTTCGATATGTTAAACATGATTGAGATTTGTATTGCAACGGTGAAAATTTTTTATCTGGAGTAAAAATTTGTTGTTTGAATCAGTTGTGACAGGCAAACCTTTTTTGTTTCATCTTGTATGTAAATATGGCAATCCTGTCTCCAATTTTTCATTGATTCTTGGACATAGTTCTGCATATCATTAGTGATCTGAACCTTTAATTGTTGAGACTTGAAGAAAGATCCAATGAGTCCATGAATTCTCCTCTGAAAGCTTCCATTGATGAGCAAGATTGAAGATTTCCCCATTAACTCTGTTAGAGATTTTGGATAAGAAGGAACAAAAACCTTTGCATCACTTTGCAGTATAAATTTATTCACATCTGCATCTGTGGAAACAATTGTTGGGCTCCCAAATATGTGTGACTTAAACACTTTTCCATACCTGCAGGTTTCAACACACTCAAATCCATGTCAAGAAAAATATAAATAAACATAAATTTATAAATAAACTCAATTCTATGCAAAATCAAAATACAGAGACTTTTAGGGTTTGTTGAGCTGGGTTTGTTTAAGATGGTCCCCGGACCATGATGGTCCTCTCACGAGAATCTGTTTGATTAAGAAAAAACATGAGATAAAAGAGAAAATAAAAATCAAGCATGTCACATAAGTAGACTATCCATAGTCCCAAAACAAAAGAAACCATGGTATAACAACCTTTGTTTGGCATGAGAAAATATATATTTTCTGTTTCTGGTTTTTGCTTTTATAAATAATTATAGAACTACCATTTAACACTGAGAAAATATTTTGTGTTTCTATTTTTTGTTTTTATAAATAATTATAAAATTGTCATTCAACTCTCTACAAAACTTAAAATAATCTGATTTGAGATAACGTATTTAATAAATAATCACAAAACTATCACGTTGTTTTAATCTAGTTTCTAGTGTTTCTGTGGGCATGATTTCATAACAGAACCTCAAGCTAACTTCTTGAGTAAAATTAATACCAAAAAAGAAAGGTTCATCATAAAAAATTAGCCAAGAAAAGCTGAATAAAACTAAATTAAAGTGCAACCATGAATCAAAATTCATGAAAAACTATTGCCGGAGATGAACTTACCGGCGGCGGCGCTTATCCATGAAGGTCTCAGGGCGATCAGAGTAAGCACAAGAAACAAACTCAATGGTTTCACCAACAAAAGGCCATCCAAGAGTTCCTAATGGAAGCTTATTTCTGTATTTTGATATAATCATAAACCTTTGCCTATTCCTATATAAAATCAAATTGCACAAGAAAAATGTTATGAAAAACACAATCCAAATATTATTCTCCATTTTTTCTCACTCACACTCTATAATCCTCACTAGCTTTGCCTTAAATATGCATATCAGAGAAATGTTTAAGTGTGCATGTGTTAGGGAGATCAAAATACTTATATGTGAATAAAAAAATTAAAGTATAATGTTGAATTATTTAATTGTAAAAAGCTAAAGAGAATTTTAGTGCTAATTTTGGACTTAACTTGGTCAACAGTTTATCTATGAGGGTATGGTATCATGTTGGGAATGTCGGTCTCAGATTAATGCCTTATTATCTATGTCCCAAATTCCAAGAAATTTACACTATCAATGATAATATAATAAAAAATTGTCTAATATAGTAAAGTGACGGAATTTTTATATTGAGATGGTAAAATATTAACCGTTAATGCTAATGTATCTGGTTTTGCTATATGATGAGTTTAAGATTCAATTGGGAACAAAAATGAAAACTATGTTGAGTTTATTTGTAAAAGAGTGAAAGTTAGGTTTGAATGTGAAGATCTATATAAAAGTATAAGATATTTAATTGTAAAATGATGAAAGTTTATTTATGGCCTACTTAGAAAGAAAAAATAGTTTAAGGAGTCTATTTGCAAAAATGACCAAAAGTTTAGGTAGTTGCATTATGCATGCTCTTCTTCCATTTTTTTTTCTTTAACAATAGTTGAGGATATCTTTCAATTAATAGATAAAATTTAATCTATTTTAAAGGATAGAGATCACTAAACAGTGTTTTATGAATTGGAATTCTCTCAATTTCTCTAAAGAAATAGAAAATCTTAACTATTAAAATATTAATATAATTTTTAATAATGTAATAAAAATTTGTGTAATAAGTAATACTTTAGACCATTGGATAAAGGAATAGAGAGTATATTAACTTGTGTTTTGTCTCTAAAAAAGAATTTTTATAAATTTGATTAGAAATCAATGAAATGACTCAATAATAAAATTTGGTGTATAATCACAAGTTTAGACAACCGGTATAACTCATGGTTGTTTAGTTATATTTGATTGTTTCTTTTTCCTTCTTTTTAGTAAAAATACTAAATATAATATAATTGTATAAGTTGTATAATGTTTAAGTTGTATTTCAAATATTGTTGATGACTCAATTATCTATTAGTTGTATACAATTTTTTTCAATGATTTTGCTTAGTTTATGAAAAAAAACTAGTGGCTACAAAAAGGGGGCATGATTATTGGATTAGGGCGTCCCCCTATTTAGGGTTTGGGGTTGAGAGACCCTCGTGCCTTCATGTGAAACTCAATAAGTCCAACCACATCCATCCATCATCATCATCACCATGCATCATGCATCAAATTAAAACAATTCTCTCTATACTCTTTCTCTTTTCAAAATTATATCTTCAATCTAATCTTTCCCCCCAACCTCTCATGTTATCATCATTTAATTTCCATCCCTTTCTCATATTATATATATGCTTGAGACCACATCTACCTTTTCTTTTCTCTTTACTGTATAAAAAATAGAATTACTTTTGGTTTTTTTTAAAGGTGAGAAAATAGTGCTTCAATAATAGTTGTTCCTAGTAACACTACATTGATTACTAGTTTTATCACACATTTTAGTTTTTTTTGGATTTTGGTTATTTTTAAATGGTTTAGTTTTCATATATGTTGAACTATGTTGTTTTGAACAACTAAATTCTTAAATTTGTTTACAAGCATATATTTTAATTACTGAACGATCGAAACTAAAATGTGTGATAAATCAAACAAATAACGTGACGTGAATAATTATATCTCTTAATATTTTAAAAAAAGTCTTCGAACTTAAAAACACTTACCTATAATATGCCTAATAGGAGACTATCCCACTCCTCTTAACTAACTCTTTTGGGTTAACTTAGCTATGATCTTATCCATCATTTGAATTATTGAATGACTCTATAATGTATTTAGGCAGTGGTAGCACATCTTTTTAATTGGACCAACAATTAGAGTGACAGTTTTAATTCATTGCTGTAAAGTTTGTAATTTAAAGATAGAACATCCCTTCTTTAAGTAGAACATTAATTAAGTTCGTGTGCCTACCCAACTTTGATTAAACTCTTTGACTGTAGTCAACAATTCTCTTTTTATTTTAATATTATTTAATTAGTATTAGTATTACAATTACAATGGGCAATGGCTGATTTCTAGATTCTGTAATTTTTCTAACTCTATATTCGGTTTATCATTTCAGCTTTCATGTCTTAGTTGAGGTTACCTAACATATAGATTTAGGCAACCAATTCATCACTCATACTTTAATATAATTATGGAAAATGATATATAAAATTTTAAGAACACCATTTAAAGAGTTAAATATAATAAAAAAATGTTAAAAATATAATTTTTTTATTCTCGAAAGATAGAATAAAGTATACTTATAATTATTTTTTTAATTCTAGTAACTTTAACAAGTATCCTATCGGCATTGTTTAACAAAACCCTATAATTATTATTATAGCAACAGAGATTATTCGGCGCTGCTCTTCTCTTTCTCTCTCTGTTTTCGGAATTTTATTTAATTACTGAACAAAATCAGTGAGAAACTGAGAATCCAAGAAAGAAATCATATATATATACTCCTATATTTGATTATTTGAATATTCTCTAGGAGTTTCAGTAACTTGACTGTCAACTAGAAGAAAAGTTCTCTTTTTTCTGAAAAAGAATCTAAAAAAAAAAAACCATAAATCTCGCAAATTAACCCTGAGATTGCAAAGATAATTCATTTTAGGTCCTAAAATATAAAAAACATACATTAATCTTTAATTTTACGAAATGATAGACATTTTAATTCTTTCGATCACTAAACTACATTAAACTAAAATGCTAGAAGCATAATTTGGCAATTTTAAAATATTAAGAACTAACGTTACCAATCCTTATAATCTCAAGAACTAATTTAGGGTTTTTTCGATAAAAAACTATTAGTAGTTATAGAAAATAAGAATAGGCTATAGTATTTTGGTGGTTACTTATGCATGCATGATTTGGGAAGTTTAGCTGGGTGCATAGTGACCTGTGTCCACATCCTTTTGGAGAGTTGTAAATTAGTGCTTACATTACATTATAATTATGAGTGCTAATTTTTTGACACTCAAAAATCATGCACCAACCTTACACTTTCATTATTTTATTATTTCTTGACCCTTTTAGTATTCTTCATTTTCCTAATTTTTAATTCATTTAAATCAAATAGTAATATTATATTATGAGTGTAAGAAGAATGTAAGCTTTTTGAGTGTCAACAAAACATTATTCGATAATTACAGCCCATTTTAAGGTAGTCCTTTGAGTTACTTTTAATTAATAGATTTATTTGTTTTTTCTCTCTCTTATCCTCTTTTTCCAAACCGACAGGTCACTATTGCAGATCATTTTACACAAAACCTACAATTGCACTAGGGCAATGTGAATTCTCTACTCACTCACTTCTCTCTAGTCCAGCCTCAAGTCTGAATTGCAAATCAGTCCCCCAAAATAACATGGACAACATGCTTGGCATGGAAATCCAAAATAAACAGGATGAAATTCTCAGTAAATGCTTGTAAGGGTAAAATTTATTATATGAACACTAGTCTTAGATAGGTTGCTTCTACATAAATTCTAAATGTTAACCTCTCAACTCAATTTCCTTGCCTTATCTTTTCTGCTATCTCAAATAGTTTTAAGGAAAGTTAGACACATAAACTTAATCGAAATGTTTTCTTATCATTAACTTAATTGAAAAAGCCAAGAGCTTGTAGTTCAAATGGCACAAGAAGAAGTTCTTGGAACTTGAGGGGAGGGGTTCAATCCCCGGTGGGGAGATTTAGGAGTTAAATTTAGGAGTAGTGTAGTATGGGGATGTGTGTATTTGGCTGATAAAAAAAAACTTAATTGAAAAAGTTAATCTTTGAAATTTACGTAAAAACAGCTTATGACACTAATATTTATCTAAAAATTCAACTTTTATAGGCAGTAGTGCCAGCAATTCAGTGTATTAACCATGAATCAAGTCATAAGACCCAAGAGTAGGAGATCAAGGTTCAAACGGACAGTGAAGATTTAGAGGAGAATAGAAAAATATTATAATTTAAGGTATGTGGGTATTTACCTATAAAAAAAAAATAAAAAAAACCATGAAGCATGACATGATAATATAAACTAGCACAATCATTAAAACATTATTCAGAAAACTTACACAGCTATTCATAAGTTGAGATTCTAAAATAGTGATGTCTTTAAACAGCTGACATCAAATAATGAACCTGGTAAATGACAGTTTGAAATGTCTAGACCCTGGTAGAACTTATAGTAAAAACTCAAATATTCAGTGAACCGGTTGAAAAAATTTAATTTGTGAGAAATGCTAGTAACATAGGTGTACTTTCTATCTCACATTTCCTAATACATTTTGTTATTGGCTGAAATTTAAGTAAGATCCACAAAATAGGACGTAGGATTCATTAAATAAGGAAAGAAACTCACATCATTTGATGAATAATCATACTAAAGTTTCAAACAATAACAATGAGAATATTAGAAAATGTATTGTTAATGTTATTGCTTTAAATTACAAAAACAAAGCTGCTCACCAAACACTGCAGCTAGCCATGTGCTGGTGGCTCTAACTCAAATCTGGCTTTATTCTCAAAAAACAACAAATCTATTGAAACTAAAAATGACATCTATGTGTAAAGAAGAACATGGGTAATATACATTAAAAAATATAACTGTAAATCCTACAATTTCTTCCAATAAATCCTCCTACATTACTCATATATCAAACACCATCAACTTCTTGTATTATTGTCTATAAGCAAAAAGAACCAATGAGCAAATTTTTCAAATGATAATTACGATATCAGGGGACTCCCAATTCTTAAATCCCAAATCTCAAATAATGTACAATCTAAAATTCATCAACAAACCAAGTAGACATAAAAGAGAAGCATCAGAGGAATCAATTCGAGTAGATTCGAATTCAAGAACTGTTTTTCTTTTATAAAGGATAAATCCAAGAGTAACATAATGATTAGATACTTGGTAAGGATTTTGACCGGATAAGCTGTTTAAGCAGAGCTTTCTCTTCATCAATTCTTTTCTTCTCTTCTGCATCTTTAGCTTTAACCTTCCTCTTCTCTTCCAATATCCACTTGAGAAGTTCGCGTTGTTGGTCCTCAGGAATCGGTTCTCGTTTGATCACAGGACTTGTAACGGGTGGTGAGGGCACAGATGTCTCAGTGACATGAGGAGTAGCATCTTTATTTTCGATTGGATTTGCATCTTTTTCCTCCTCGCCAGCAGTATCTTTCTTGTTTGTCCTCATAAACAAATAAGCTACAGAATTCAGAAAACCATAAGTTCAATATCTAGAAACAAGAACAAGAAATGTGTTAACCTTTAACAATAGAGATTCCATCATGCATACTAGAGTTGGACCACAAAAACATGAGTAAGATCTAATAGAGTATAGTTTATATATACTATTAGAACAGAATAGCTACTCTTTCAAAATATATTAATTATCATCTATTATTCAATGTATTCAGTAAGTGTTTGTAAGAAACTGCTTGCTGCTTGCGCATTTTTGTTTCTCACTGAGCTTCAATTAGAAACGGTTGCAAGCCAGCCAGTCCTCTTCCATTCCAATTACTGTAAGGTTACGTTTGAATACATCTATATGATGAGAAGTATTACAATTAAGTTTTTCACATCAATTACTATAGCAAAATTTAAAAAGTATAATATGAGAATTTGAGCCAAGCCTAGCTCAACCTCACAAGCTAACTCAACTGGTAAGGATTCTTTAGTTGTGGGACTTCAACACTCCCTGAACACCCGAGATTGAATAACTAGAGTGTACAGTTCATCTAACAGCAGCAATGAAGGCTGCTCTTGTGAAGTCACAACGAAGGCCGGCTGGCAACCCTACATGGAAGTACAGAGAGGGTGAACCAACCGATGCTACTAATAACCTTAAACATGTTATTAGAGGGTGTCGTACATACTACAGGAATACTGAAAATTTATGGTGATTTTAAGGTGGGGTAAAAAAAAATTGAGATCATGTGGTCACTTTACTAAAAATAAAAATTATGGGGTATTTTTAGAAATATCCCATACTTTCTAAAAATACCCCATAATTTCTATTTTTGGTAAAGTGACCACATGATCCCCAATTTTTTTTGCCCCACCTTAAAACCACCCGAAAAGTTATTCCAATTCCAATGACAAATCTAGAATATGCTCTGCCTCTAGGCTTAATTTAACTTAACGTCTGAACCGCAAAATCTACTTCAAGTGGTGAGGATTGCTAAAGCTTTATAAGGAGTTAAGGACTGTGTTGGTCATATTTCTAGTCAATGTGAAACTTAAACATATAAGGCTATAGATATTGCCAACACGGTATGTATTGAATATTGATAAATTATGAAATTACAATGATTACTGCAAGTTGTAATCCAATATAAAGGTTCAAATATGATTAAGGCATGAGTTTGATTTTTTTTTGTTTGCCAAACCTTGATTCAATGAATCAATACAGAGAAAATTATATACTTTAAAAACAATTCTTTAAACTGCAAAACCTGTTCCAAATGCAACCTAAAAGATACAATGATAGGAAATTGGCACACTGATCTTTGAATATATGCTACTAACAACCTCAACTATACTTGTATTAAGAAAATAATAACTAAGCATGCATCATAGCAATAAAGGCATAGGGTAGCCTCTATTTTGGCCTTTCATGAAACAAACCATCGTTAGATATAAAGTCAAATCTTCACACTCTAATCCATGTGATATTTTTTTATTTGTTAGAAAAAGCAAGGTCCAACGCTTTTGAACTTAATGATCTCCACACCCTCATGGCCTCATCCTCCAGAAATGGATGTTGTGCTACATAACCGGAAGATCATCAAAACCATCCTTCCCAAGAAAAAAAATTACTGAAAATCTTATGATCTCTCTAACAACCCTCATGAATCAATATGTCAAATACAGCTCAATGCAGTATTATCCAATCAATACCAGCACAATAATTTTGTTTTGCCGACAAGAGGAACAAAATAAACCCCACTAGGCCAAACCAAATGATTCCTAGTGTCCATTTAGCTTCCCTCATTAGTTCACAAATGAAATCAAATATTCCAAGGATGGCAACCAAGAACTTTCAAACATAAAAAAAAATGCTTTCCTCCTACATTAGGGCTAATAAGCAATATGTAAACAAAAATGAAGTTGTGACAGTGAATAGAGAAAAAGCAAACTTCGATTCCTCTTGACAAAGGAGCAACACATAGAACATAAGGCGACATCTGAAATCCAAAACCCATTTCCCCCTTTCATAAATTTCAGCATCTGCATCATGAATAAGGTAAAAACACAACAAGAGATTTTGTTTTGAGGTGAAGAAAACTGACCTCCGAGACCCAGATTCGCAGCCAAAAGCATTGGCCAGAGGAATTTATAGCGGCGAACAAAGGGTTCCTTGGGTGGCGGCGGCAGCGGAGGAGGAGGAGCGGTTTGGGTCCCCATCGCCGGCAGCGAAGAGGATTTGTGTTCCCCTCGAAATTGCTTTAATTGCGCTGTTACAAAGAGTCAAAGATACAAAGTTTGAATCAAAATAGAGAGAATATCCCCAAATTTTCTGAAGAGAGAGAGAAAGAGAGAGAAACCTTTTCGAGGCTTGTTGTTAAAGAGCTTTGGAGGACTTTGATTACCACCTTCACTCATTCTTTTCTCACTTCTCACTCTTACTCTTACCTTACTCTGCTATAGGAATACGAATAGGAGTAGATCATAAACACAATTTTCACTCTGCTTCCCATGCAAGGCAATTCCCTTTTTTTCTTGCACAACACTTCTTTTTTTAAAAATACAAAAAAACAAAAAATAAAAACATTAATTTAGCCCCAAAGTTGAAGAAGATACTCACATTGACTTGAGAAAAAATTCAAATTAGTGTTTGATATTGAAATTATACATTTTAGTTCTAACATTAATTTAACTTTTAATTTATATTAATTCCTAAAATTTTAAATATTTTTTTTTGTTGAACCGGGTATCCCCATCCCCAGTCGAAGACTAATCCCCTAGGTAGATAGAGATCACCGAAGTAGGCTTTGCCTCTCTTAACAAAGTTTTTTCTATACACACCGCCAGGATTCGAACTCCTGTCAAGATACTTAAAGGACCCAACTATCTGCCAACTGTACGGAGTTTTATTAGTTTTTAAACAAGTTACGTTTGCTTATAAGGAATCAAATTTCTGTGTTGATGCCCTCACGAAGCTTGCATCTGGCGGTGTTTTTCCTCTCACAGTGATCCACTCTCCTATCCCTCAGCTGTCTAGTTTGTTATTGGCTGATAGAGTAAGAATTATTCACTTTAGATCCCTTCCTTCTTAGTTTTTTAGTTTTTATTTTTATTTATTTTTTCGATATAACCGAAAAAAAGTTTAATTTATTCTTTATAAACTACAACATAGGACTTAAAATGAACTAAATTGGTAATTGTAGATGTTTCCTATGGATTAAACCTATGGCTAAATATGTACACTTCCGAGCAAAAAAAAAAGAGAAGATTAATTAAGAGATAAAAAACTATGAACAAATATCAAGTAAGAAACTTAGACAGCATTTTCAGACTTCTCCCTCTAGCAAATAATTGGGCTTTCCTTTGTTGGCCCATCTCACTTTTTTTTTTTGGAAAATGGGATTAGCACCATTTCTATTGGGAGTGGCACCATAAATTTATATACTAAAATGGATGGTGCCACTCCCAATAGGGATGGTGCCACTCCCAATAGGGATGGTGCTAATCTCATCCACCTTTTTTGTTGGGTGATTAATATTTGCACCATCCTATCGATTTTAGTCTTAGTGTTGTATAAGTGTTTTAGTCAATTCATTTTTAAAAAAAACACAAGGGATGATGGTGCTACTAAATGAGATGGTGTGCCTATAAATGACCTTCCATAATCCCCTAACTCTTTTCTTTGGAATTTTTTTGGAAAGTGTCTGGAAAGTGAAGGTGAGATTATCAAAAACTTTTGATGAAAATATTAGTCTTCTTCTTTTTGGGCCATTTGGGCCCAATTTAAACCATAAAAAAGTTGGTTCTTTGTAATAACTATAATAATTCTCATAAAATTGTGTGAATTTGTATGAAATTAATCAAGTTGATTAGTTCATGCTCATACGATATTAAGTTACAGTAAACAACAATATATGAGTACTGCAAAGTTTATTAACATTTTCTAAACTTTTTTTTTCCCTACTTGGTTGGGACAATCTGTCTGATAAATTAAGACTTTTAAAAAACACAAATTCTTTGATAAAAGAATAAAAGTTCTTAATAATATATGTTTATCTCGTCAACGAATGATTGTTTAAACAGTAACATAATATGAATGTTTTTGGTTCGACTAAGAAATCGAGAATACTTGTGATTAGATCAAAATGTATTTAATCACTCGTAGGGATAAGAGTAGCTATAATAATAATAATAATATGTTATTTATTTTATAATAATAATAATATGTTTGATTAGATATGACATGCGTAACGCATTTGGATTTGTTGAATTTTATCCACATTAAAGAGAATGTGTGATAATAGAGTTTGATTGCAACATGATGGATAAGGTGAAAGGCAATTGGGATAATCACACAAAAAGAGGCCATTCAATTAATCCAAAAAAATAAATAAAAAGAAAAGAAAAGAGGCCATGGAAGAACGTTATCTATCTACTTAAATTATAATTGTAAATGCACATATTGGCTGCTCATTCAGATCAGGTATGGGAGGACAGTCAACCCTACCCAACCTTTTTGGATATATAGAACATTTCTTTCAGCCCAGAAAACAAAAAACAAAAACAAAACAAAACATAACAAAGTGGCATTCCCATCTCATAAGCAGATAATTTGCTCTGTTTTTTCTTATTTGAAATATTAATATAACGATTTAGAACTCTCTACCGTTTAGTCGTCTTCTCATAAGCCGAGAGTTTGTAATTTACATGGCATAAGGAAAGGTTTTTGAGCTCAAGAAAAGAGGTTTGATCCCCAGTGTAAAATAAATTTAGGAATAGTAAAATATGGATGTGTGTTTGGCCAATAAAAAAACAGAATAGTCGTTTATAGAACTAAATACTAAAAAAAATAGTTAATTAAACACACATCCTTGTCCACATAATATTTTAGAGTAGATAATTAATTTATATGGCGTGAATCTCAGTCATCTTAATAAACCCTTAATATTATCTTAAAAATGAACAGACGAACATTTAATATTCTATTATAGTAATTTTTATTTTTTTTCGTCTATGTAAAACTTAATTAAACATTTTAACAGGAAACTAGTTAGATTTATTCAACAAAAAATTTAAACACCACTTATTTTACAATGCAACTTCATGTAATCAAAGTAAGTTTAGGAACTGTGATTAGTAGCATATTTAGAAGAAGAAAAAAATCTTATAGTTGAACTATTGTGTGTATAGGTTGATAGATGATAGGCCTATCAATTATCATACTACATCACTAAATACTATAATTGTCTTTATACTTATTATTTAGTATTAATGATAGGTGATGTGTGTGCTAATTGTAGTGGATGAAAGCAAAAGTGTTGCCTTGAATAGAAGTAGTGATAGGAGTAGTGACATGTCCAAATGTAGATAAGATTGAACCTTGAACCTTTTTTACAAAATTGTTTAAAATTCGTTGTTAGCTTAATTTAAACAATTTATTCATTTTTTGCAAAGACAACCGAATGAGGCCAAAATTATATTTAACTAGTATTTTCCAAAAATTGGATGCTCTGTTTCCTTTATACAAAAAAGTAGAAGAAAGTGTTTAGTGATATTTGGAATTGGAAAATGGTGGTCCAAGAACTTTAGGTAACATCTCTTTCCCACCAAAATAAGCATAAAATTTGTTACAACAAACATCAAAGCTCATTACTCAAACTCTGTTTAACACAATATTACCTTTTAAGGTTAACTATATAGTAGCATTCCTTGAAATTAGTGTTAAATAGATTTGAAAATTACATGTATCTTCTTTATTTATTGAATTATTTTTACGCGTTAATTTATTTTACTTTTTTATTATTTTGATTATGTTGGGCTTTTCGGACTTGGAGACACCTCGTGATATCTGACCTTAAACAGAAAAAACAAAAAAAAGTAAAATTGTTACTATCTCTCTTAATTTAAAAATATAAGTTATTTTAGGGTACATTTTATAAGTTTGGATGTATTATATTTTTTTATTTTAAATAATTAAATTTTGAATTATTTTATTATATTATTAGAATAAATATATTAATTTAACTATTAAAAATAAAAATAAAGTACAATGTTTTTCAATTTCTAAAGAGTATATTTAAATAAATTTATTTGTGATTTTCAAAATAAAAAGAAAGATCAAAATATATTTAACGCTAACCTCACGTGATATCCATTTAATTAATCCTAATTAACTTTTATGTTTGGCTAGTTTGGTTAATTAGACACATGGTATTTAGTGGCAATGTCTAGTGATTCAATGTAATGAAATGACATTTAACAAAAATTGCAAAACATTTAGACTTTGCAACATGGGATTGGTCCCATCTCAACTTCCAAACAACAAAGCTAATTAATTAAACAAGAGTCATAGAAAATAAATAAAAGAGATCATCACCTTGAGTTATAGATAAGCATTAATTATGATTTGTCCAAAGGAGCTTCAAAGCTTAGAGGGAAAGTTAATTTTCAAGGCAATGGTGGTGGTTGAACCAAAAGTGTGAGCACTATATATGCCAACTAGCTAGGTCTAACCACTTCTAGATTTTTTGGGTCTCAAATAATTAAGGTTAAACAAAAAGTGAACCTGTGGATTCTAGCCAAGTACATCTTTTGTTTACTAACTTAAGGAATATGGGATTTATGGAGAAACAACTTCCAATAATGATGTAAAAGAGTTAGGAAAGGATCATTATTCTTTTTCTTTTTCTTTTTTTCCTTCACAAATTAATGATAAATGAATTAGGTATAGTTCAATTTAATGACCTCATGTTAGTACAATGATGAAAAAAAAAAATTGTAAAAAATAATGATAAGTTAAAAGTGTGTGAGTTCCTAGCTTACATTTAAATAATTAACTTGATTAAGTACTTATAAATTAAGATAGTGTTTGATTGGACAAAGTAAGAGAAGAAGAGAGAGATTATTACTAAAGTGTAGGATTTGGTAAAAAAGAAAAACATAAAATTTTTCCTACATTTTATTTTTTAAATAAAAAAATTAATATATTATTATTTTAATCTAATTGGCTAAAAGTTGACCAATTGAAATTGGCCAAAAATCAATACTAAAAAAATAAAGAGCAGAGAAAAGGAAAATAAGAGATGTTTGCTCCCCTAAAAAATTAGGGTGTACATTTAGAGGTAAGGGGAGGAAAAACATAAATTAACAAAGTAATTTATATAAAAAAAAAATATTCTTTTCTCTAACCAAACACAAAATCTCTCCTCTTTTTATTTTAACCAAATACAATAGGAAAAATTTTTATTTTTTCCCTACTCCTTTTCCCTTGTAATCGAACACTACGAAAATATAGATATCAATCATATATAGGATATTACTCATAAGTATGACATGAAAGTTAAAGCTTAGGAAAATTTATGTGAAGATGCAAGTGATTTATATGGACCCAAATAAATTTGGTATAAATCATCTTGAATGTCTTTTTTTAATTTCTTACTTTTTAGTTTCTCATATATATATATATATATATATATATATATATATATATATATAGTTTATCAACAGTTTCTTATATATATACTCTTTCATTTTATTAATAGGATAGAAAATTAATCTCTTAAAGCATAATCAAACTAATTATTCTTTGAGTAATATCCTTTATCGAGTTCAAACCAATGTGAGTCTGTGATTTTAAAAATTAATGCCTTTCTAGAGGAATGATAGATGCATCTTAATCATCACTTGCAATATATATATAATATTGATTATATAATCAAATCAAATTTATTGTTGATGACAATTATATTAATTACTACAGTTTCCTAGTTTTTTTATAAGAAAATTGATGGTGATGTCTATCTACAAATGAAGAAGTGTGTGACCGGTGAGAGTGAGACATCACATTATGAAATATGGACCCTTTATGCTCATTCTAATTAACCTTTGCCAGAATTAATGTTTTTTCTAATCATAGTTTATAGGGCTAATGTTATCTAATTATCAATAATTAATAAGAGTGTCAATATAACAATAAAAATATATTATGACCTTAGTAAATTAAAAAATTATGATTTGAACTCTTGGAAAAATATTAATTAAAAAAATAAGTCTGTTTAATTATACTCAAAGAATCAATCTTTTAAACTTATAATAAATTGAAAAAAATACGTGAGAAACCAAATTAAATAAATAAACATTGCCCTTCATCTCATCATTAAAACCAATCTCAATTTCTTTTTTTTTTTAAGTTCATGAAGAGCTACATGACAAACAAACCTCACCTTTCTCTTCTCCATGAAACGAAATTTAATATGTAAACTATACTATCACAAAAAATAATAAATTCAATATAAATTCACTAAAAAAAATGAGTGATGTACCATTTCGGTCCCTAACTTTTTGAGGATAAGTCACTTTAGTCCCTGACATTGTGCTGATAAGTCACTTTAGTCCCTGACTTTGTATTTTACAAATCACTTTAGTCTCCGAGTTATATGAACATTCATTTTAGTCCCTAGCTTGCAGCGACTAAAATGACCGATGATAAAATGACCGATGATAGTGAAAGTCAGGGACTAAAGTGACCGATTCTATGAGGGACTAAAATGACTTATAAAATACAAAACGAGGGACTATTTTAATATATATTTCAAAAAAAGATTGATTTAGCAACCAATTTAACAAAATTATTGGTCACTAAATACAATGTCGCTAGTCATTTTAATCACTGATTTAGTCAATAAAATATTTTGCATGTAATCGAAAAAACAAATTTAACGGACTAATTTCGCCAGTTATTAAATGAACGTTTTTGTAGTGCCTCTTTACAAACATTACAAAACAACATTTTCAATTAATTTTATCGTACACAACCAAATTATCTAAATTAAATAATTTTGGCATTAATAACTAAACTTATCCCAACTACTAACGAAAAAGAAAATGGAGGGAGGTTGTGTCATCGTTTTCTTTGAATTAAAGTGCATCAAATGATGACAATTTCAAAGCTCCATTACTCCACCATATTGTTATTTTATTTTTATTTTAAGAGATAAAATACAATTAAAGTGCATGCATGCAAATATTTTAAATTAAATTAAAGAAAGCTTAGTGTGGAAGCTAGAAATACAATGTGATAGGAACTTTTTAACGAAAGGAAATCCTTGTTGACCCTCCCTTAAATTAACAATATTGCTGCTTAATTAATATGAATTGCAATCAATTAAAGTATGACACCACAAGTCTTTATTTGGTGCTTCTATATCTATATTATTATTATTATTATTATTATTTATTATATATCTATGTATTAATATTAATTAGAACGTAACAAACATAATCATGTACGGTTTATTGACTATATCTAATTGCCGTGTAGAAATTGATCTCCCATATTAGAAAAAAAAAGTATTCACCTAAGTGTTCTCATAATAAATCTCTATGATTGTAACACTTGCGTCATTTGAAATTTTTTAATATTCCTAGTAAATTTGAGAATTCAAATAGTAATAATTAAGGGTGAAAGGCGGTTCATCCGGAATCTATAACCTAGTCTATTTAAAGCTTAATTCGGCTCAATTGGTTTGTTAAAAATGTTAAGTTTAGACTTTTTATAAAATCTATTTAGGCTCCGTTTGGCCCGGCTTATTTTTGGTTTATAAGTGACTTTTAAATAAAAGCTGAAAATAATAGCTTTAAAAAAAAACTAAAAGCTGTTTGACAGTTTCATTATTTAATACTTTATAAGCTACTTATGGGTAAAAAACTATTTGTTTGATAAAATATTTGTGTCAACTTTTTTAAATTATTTATCATTAACTGTCACATATCTTTGATATAAGAAAATAAATTATCAATATAATTATTTTTAAAATTAAAGTTACAATAAAAAATATTTTTTTAATAAAACTCAATATTTTATTTTTTTTAAAAAAACTAAACACAATATAAATTTATCAAAATAATTATTTAACATTAAAATTTTTTTAAATATGTAAACTTTTTAAATAACAATAAAATTCATAAATATTAAAGTGAAATAAATAATTCATAAATGAAAATAAAACTTTTTGAAGATTTTAGTAAATTGCTATTTTTACAAAGAGAGAAGGAAAATATATCGAAGATTTCAAGTGTTAATTAGAATATTTGAGTATTAATTACGATGGGCCCACAAAATAAGCCAACTTTTTGTGGAAAAGCTCATATTTTTAGCTTCTGACTTAAAAGCCAGCTTTTTGCATTTTGTACATAGAAAAAAAAGCCAGCTTAAATTTAAGAGGTTTGTCACAAATTCTATTTGACCCAGCTTTTACTTATAAGAAGAAGAGAAACCAAAAGAAAGCCGGGCCAAACACGACCTTAAATAAAGCGGACATACTTAAACTTTTAAACAATTAATTTTCAGTTTTGATAGTTCTAAAGACTAAATTAATTTATAGGCAATTTGTATTAAGCCTTAGACAAACAATAAATGAGTTGATTATCGGATAAGAATTTATATTTGTTATTTCTTCATTTGTCCGACACATATATGCACTCTTGTATCCACACATTTTACTTTCTTTTTTTATAAAAAAAAAATACTGACATTTTATTCTTTAGATAACGTTTAAAAGAACTTATAGGTAATTTATAAAAATAATTTATATGTTTTAATTTACTTTTATAAATTTTTTTAAAAAACTTTTTTTTGGTAATATCTTGAATAACTTATAAAAAACCTATTTTTAATTTATTTAAATAAATTTTATAGTTTTATCTATAAATATACTCCTTTTAATTTTATTTATAAATTTATAAATGAATAATTAAACTGTATTTTTGAATCCAATCAATACTGTGTTGGACTAATTATTCGGCCAAATCCAGTGACCAGTGATGACTCCACAAGCTGCAATGTCACAAAGTGTATGTGGCAAACTCATCCTTTCCTTTTCTATAAAACCAACGTTTTAATTTAAAAACAAATAACCGTTTTAATATTGAAATCCAAAACATTAGTTTTTTTTTTTTTCTCTAAAATATCCACTTATACGAGTACAGTAACTAATCAGTTCAGGTATTATTCGACTCTTTTGAGTGTAACATTTTTAATTGAGATTTTTTACATTTATATAATTGCGTATTGAATTTTAAACCACTTATTTAAGTGACACAACTTCACATTAATTTTATCAATCTTACTTAATATCCAAAACATAGTTTGCCAAAATTTTAAAAATAATGGGATATTTTTCAAAAAAGAGAATGAAATTTTATTGACATAATAAAATAAAAATTACTATTCATTGAACATATTGCTATCAAAAATCGCTAACAAAAATTATCCGTATGTTGGCTCAATGCCCTCTTATCGGTGCTGATGTGTCAATCTCATCTAGTTTTACCTAAATTTCTTTTCCCATCCGTTTAACATGTTGTTGATGTGTGAGTCCTTCTTAGATTATGATATTTTGATAAGTTCCTTTATTTTTATATAACTTTTTTATAAGTTTCTTTTTCTTCTGTGGATAATTTTGATAAGTTAGCAACTTAGCATGTACCATTGTTAACCAAAAAAAAAAACTTAGGATGTACCATCAAGATTTGAATTTTTTTTAAAAAAATGAGTGAAAAAAAAAACAAGTTAAAAGTTTATAAGAAACATTGTTACAATTATGTCAGTCGAAAAAGCTAGTGAAATAAAACTATGACAAGCATTAAAGATAACAAAATCCTCCAACATATGAACAGTTTCCTTGACAAGAATATTAATAGGTTTTCTTCCTGCAAGCGATGGGTTATCTTCACATTTTAATCCTTGTTAAGGAAGAAAGAAATATCCGCAATTAAAGCCGCGTAAGTATGATAACAAGAATATTTCTCATTATGAATCAATCCAATAATCTCAAAGAGTCGGACTCAATCTCAAGAAGATGAAATCCTTTCAAGCCACTTTACGTCCCCACAAGAATAGCAATCAACTCGAGCACAAAAATACGACTTTGGAACCAAATATCCACGAACCATCCTCGCATCTACAAAGCCCTCCAAAGCCGACATGAGCGACCTAATTAACTTGGTTGCCATCAACATTCAGTTGACGAAGCCCATTAGGAGACATGTCCAAACGCTGCTGTAATACATTGCTCTGATAGTAAGCTACAAAACTCAAATGAGATTCCTCTAAAGCAGCTTGGATTGATCGACAAAATATGATCAATAGACTAATGGGAGTCACCCAAAATATGATTACACCTCCACCTCCATTAAGCTGTAATAAAATTATTATTATTATAATATTAAAATTACACACAAAAAAAAAAAAGAAGATAAAACACTGACTTGAATTAAACTGATCTTAAAACTAGAAAAATAAAAGTGCAATTTTATCTTTTTTTTTTACTTTTATAATTCCATATTTAATTTACAGGCCTGGAAACCAGAACAGAGTCAGGGTAATAGATAAGGCCATTGCAGTAAGTCCATCCAGACTAAATAAATGAGAATATGGGCCCGTTGGCGGGCTATGCCTTCTAATTAATATTTTGTTTATATAACTTTTTGTTGCATACAAAAGAAATTGTGAACTATCCCCGCCAAATATATTTGAGAATTTGAAATTTATTGATCTTTAATTTATTGAAAAGACAATTTTCCTGTCACCCAGATTATAGTATTTATTTATGCCTTCAAAAAAAAATCAAGTATTTCTAAATAGGTTCACAATAAAAACAAATTCTGGGGTGGTTAAAAAAAACACCAGTGTTCTTCTCATATTTGCATAAAAAGGCTTTAACGATGAAAATACTTTTATGAGTTTCATAAATTAAAAAAAAAATTTACAAATTAAAAAAATTGATAAAATATTTAAGTTGCATTCTAATATTCTGTTTGATTTTATTTTATTTTTTTGTCATAATCATAAGTCAACACCTGCCAGAATATAGTATAATATTAATAATCAAACAGAATTGATCAGCTGGTTTCAAACAATTATTTGTTACAGTGTTTATATAGTGGACTAACATAGTTTATTCCTTCATTATTTTTGTAAAGTCAACATTGCAAAATATAAATCACACACAGTACAGATATGTTCTTATTACAAAAATGTTCTGGATTACAAACACAGCATGTACTGAATTCCTGTTTTGTTGCTAACAAATTTGGGATTTTGATCAATTAATGTACAACGTGCACAGGCCATGTGAATTATTTCAAATTATTAGCTAGGTTACTGGCAAAGGACATGTATGGTACACAAATTTTAATTCATTTCAACTTTAATAATTAATCATGTTCAGTCAGGGGAGGACATGCTTGATAAGTGATAACCAGGGTGGACAATTGTGAACTTAAATATTTTTTAATTACTATTACTACATAAATTTTCAGCAAGCATTTTAAGTTTGTATTTAATTTTTCTTACGCTTTTGTATTAGCGTGCTGTGAGATTTAGTTGTTTTAAGGAGTGGAGGTGTATTGGGGCCGACCGCCTCGAGTGCTTATTGCGCCGCCCGGATTATTAGGGTGTGGAATTAATTAGGAGAGTAATTTATGTGATATAATCAATTTTTGCGTTTGATTGTATTCTTATTTTTTTTTATCGGCTAAATACATACACTTTCACACTACATTACTCTTAAATCTAACTCTTAAAACTCCCTACCGGGAATTGAACCCCTCTCCTCAAGCTCTAAGAACTTTTCCAAGTGTCATTTGAGCTATAAGCTCTCGGTGTATTCTTGTTTTATTTTATTTCTCTGTCTAAAGGATGATTTATGAGGAAGTTAAATGACAGTTTTATTCAGCACTGTACGTATTTATAATAATTAATATATAAATTAAATTGACCCGGCTCTGTATCAATTATACATTAGTTTTTTAATATAAAAATTACATTCCTTTGCAGTGAATTTTTCTTAAAAAATTAATGAAATACACACACCTCACATTACACTACTCCTAAATTAACTCATAAATCTCCCCACCAAAAATTAAACCCCTTCCCTCAAGTTCTAAAAACTTCTTCTTGTACCATTTGAATTACAAACTCTTGACAAAATAGTCTTTCACTTTGTGAGCTGATAGTGATTGACTTGTATTATATGGTATCTCTACCCTCTCAACTTAAACACATTATTATGCTTTAATCAGGCAGTAATTTTAACTTGTTTAAACCAAATAAAGCAAAATTTACAACTTTTATTGCTTTATTTTAATCAATTTGATTGACGTTATTCTCGTGTACCAAAAAAAATTATAGATGAGATATAAAACTTAATTAAAAGTTTGAAGTTATTATGATTTGTTGTCTTGTACAGTATCAAATTATTAGGATGATGTGATGATGTGATGCTATGATGAATATAATCTTGAACAGAAAACCCTAAAACGGTTTTGGTGAATCCATGAAAGGGATGCACTAACAGAAGAATAAAAATTAGTGGAAGACAGAGCATCTAATCTACTGTAATTAACAATATTATTATTCTTATACTTTTTTCCCAAATTGCTTTGACTTTTGATCCATTTGCATTGCATGGTCCCATGTGACAAATTAATTAAACTTCAAACTTGTTGGGTTGAGGTAGCGCTTATATAAGTGGAGTACGTTGATTTTCTTTCACAAGATAAAAAAATAAAATTAATTTACCAATAGTCCAATACCCTTCTATTTCATAATTTGAAATTAATCAACCAAATTTAAATTAACCTGAAGAACATGGAGAAGGTTGACGTTAATTAATCAATTTGATTTCATGTGAATTCTGATATGATGTATGACAGTCAAGTAGTTTGCCAGTTGCATATATAACAGGTAGACTCAATCAATATGATCAACAATTCAACAGGGATTTTTTTATTTATTTATATTTTGTCAATTTTTTTATATATTTTAGAATATAATTATTAACATAATTAATAAACAATTCAAGCTGTATGGCACATATTACTAGACTATTATCATTTCTTTATAACAAAATTAGTAAAGTAATGATGAAAAATAAATAAATTTATCAATAATAAACAAACATCATATATATTTTTTGTTATCTTTTACATTCACAATAATGTAAATAATTAAGTCTTATTAAATAATAATATATTTATTAAAAATTATTTTGATTGAATCTCTTATCAATGGCAAAGACCCAACAGGTTAGCTCTTATTTTCCTTTCTCTTCTCTACCCCTAATGAATTCGGATTCATTATATGTTTGTGAAAAAAATATATTTTTGTGATTATGTTGTTGAACATTTTAATAATAAAAAAGCATCTTCATTCATTCATTATATTGAAAATTTTTTTTTTATTCATGAATTTCAACAAACTAAAAAATTAAAAAGATCTTCGTATTTATATTGGAAAATAAAGAATGTGCAGCAATATATTTTTTCTTTTTAAATATTTTGGTATATATGAATTCACAGTTTATTAACCGAAATAATATATATTATATTTTTAAAATTATTTATCAGAATGTGATTTTTTTACTCAAAACAAAAAAACTTGTTTAGTTAGGAGTTTTTTTAGAATTTAGTCGTAGTTTCAACCGCGGTTAAATTACCACAATTGGTATTATAGTCACGACTAATTCTTAGTACAAATGGAAAAGAGTGACTTAGTGGCTGTTTGGATAGAAGTTGATTCACGTTAATGTAGATTCACTTCAACGCTACTTTTTGTTGCGTTTATTGGATCTGCCTTGACTTATGTGTCAAATTTATCTCAATCATTGATTTATCTATCTTAACGTGAGTTGACGTAATCCAACGCTAATCCAAACACACACTTAGCAGCCGTGTTGTATTAATAATTAAAATCGCAGATAAAACCCAATATTACCCACACGGTTCTCTTACAACCACTACTAATATAATGCACAAAACTTCTGTTAAACCTTTTTTTTTAATGTAAAAGTGCCCATTTTAATAAGTAGTTTAAAAACATCTAATTTGATAAATAAATTTCACTCAACCATGACTTTACTATGATTCTAAATTTTATAATTTTTTTTTTTTACTTTTTTTGTAATATTATCATTCTAGTTTTTGGTTCTTCAATAAAATTCAGTTAATTTATTTTGTTTATTTCAGTTTTAACATAATATATATTATACCAGTGATTCAAAATCAACTAAAATATAATCATATAATAATTATAGCATAATAATATGTTATATTAATTATTAAAAATATTTAATAGAATATTTATTTTAAATATTTTAGTATAAATAAGTTATTATTTATAATATAAAATAAAGTAATCATTATATATATTTATATTATGTAAAATAAATAAAATATTTAAAGAAGAAAGGCCTACCAAAAATGAAATAAATAAAAAAATTTAAATAATTTTGATACGGATTACTTTTCTTATAATATCGTTAATATTGATATTTACGCTATTGAATAAAGGTTTAATTAATGTTTAGTAAATCATGAGAAAGTTTAATAATATACTGACAATGTTTTGAATTTTAACTCTGTGTGTAAAAAAGAATTTATTAAAAGAGATAAATAACGATAATAACAAACTTACACAAGAGAAGGAAAAGGTCATATATACAGTGAAAGGAGTATATTTTTATACGAGAGTAACAGAAGTAAATTTATAACATATAATTTTATAAGTGATTTTTTAAAAAATTAACGTGATTTAATTTAATCTCAATTTTAAAACTCTTAAATATAAATATATATGGTTGTATGATCTAAGTGAAGTGAATAATGTTTAAATATAATTATTTATCTCACATCATATACTATAAGAAAAGAAATCTTTTTGTTGATCTACACATAATTATTATAACACATGGCGTGCTTACATGCTTCCACCTTCCTTTCATTTTTTGGATGATATTTTTTTGTTTGGATATGCATTACTTTTCTTTTTTTTTATTTCAAGTATTTGAAGTATATTTATTGTTCTTTTGTCTTTTACCCGTTATTTATACTTTTTTTTTTTAATTTTGAAATTGAAAACCTAAAATCCTTCTCTCTCTCCATTCATAATTAATCAAATTTGTAATATCAAATTTGTCTTTAATTTTTTTTTACTATTTTATGAAACAATTAATCAAATTTGTAATATCAACTGTATTTTTTTCTTGAGATTTTGTATTTTATTTGTTAATGATAATATATTAAAATTTAAAATATATTGATGATAATAATCAACCCAAAAATTAAATTTTTCTTACAAAATAAGTTACAAATAAATTAAATTATTTTATCATAAAAAATAACTTAAATTATTTTAATTTTTTTAATTAAATCATAATAAAGTTTTTATTATTTAGTGTATCTGTTTGACATTGCTATGAGGGTAACCATTAACCCAAGTTTTTTTTTAACATCGAATATTAAAATTTAAAATATAATATAAGTAATTCATTTATTTTATGTTTAATTGTATTTATGTATAATTATATTATTTTAAATTTTATTTTTATTAAATGAGTTGGAACATAAATTATTTAATAAAATAGAATAACACATAGATCATTTTTTCTTCAATTTAGGTTATAATTGACAATTAATAATTAATTATAATTTACTGTGACTCTTTATAATTTTACAAACATTTATTATGAACACAATTATAAACGCGTAAATAGAGACCCGCGCGAACGCACGGGTCACGTGCTAGTTTATATATAATTGTATGACCTAAATGAATAAGGTTTAGTAATCTTACTAACATAAGTCAATTACTTTTACAAATTAAAAACTTAAGTAGTAAACCTCATTATAACTCGATGAGTTATGTGAACTATTCTACAAATTTAAAAAATTATGTAAATTTTCTTTTTTTATAAAGTCAAAAACCTATATCATGTGTTTTTTTATTTTTAAGAAACACGTGAGAGGGATAAATGCCGTTTAAATTTATTGCTTACAACTCAGAAGGACAAAAGTACCACTTTATTATATTATATAGAGTTTTTTTAATTTGTATAATATTGCACAAGATAAGAATTTTAAAATAGAAATAATAGTAAGTAATAAATACATATTTAAATATAACTCAATTAATTTTTATATTTTTTCATAAAAATTTTTCATTTGAGAAGTTTAACTTGTATAATATTGCACAGGTTAAAAAATTTCTATTATATAATTTTTTGGTGTGAAATTTGCTTGGTATACGGGTGGCTATGCTAGCTATACAGGAAAGCGACCTCATTCACGATTCAATTAATCAAAGTCTACTTCGTGACAATCATTAATGTTCTTAGGTCCTGATTTGTATTTTAACTCCATAAAATTCACTTATTAAAATGTAATATGTATATAAGTTTAATGTTGTTAAACTTTTATTATTAAAATGTAATGATTTATAAAACTGAACTCTTTAAGAGAGTTAAAGTATATATTTGAATTAAAAAAAGTTTAGAGACTAATTTATACAATTTCTTATAGTTAGAGTACAAAAGTTATAATTTTGCAAAAAATTTACTTACAATCTAACTTATATTTTTTTAAAAAAATGTCAAAACTAGGCTACATAAGTTTGACATAAAAATTCGTTTATTTTAACTTAAAAATTAATTATTTGAAATATGAAAACAAAATAATTAACATTTTGGCAATTGCCTTAGAAATTAAAAGTTTTTTTTATATTTGCTTACAACAACAAAAAGTACTCAGAGAAGCTGTTCAAAATAATTTTTTCAAATAAACAGAAATATAATTATTTTCTATTTTAAATTATTTTCAATAAAATAAATGTTTATTTCATGAATTAATCACAAATAAACGGACTTGATACTTGTAATATATACTTAAAGTTCAACAAGAATTTTATTAATTTTTTATATTAGATTTTATTAATTTTTTTAATTTCAAACAATCATGAATTGCATAAACAATTTAACCTATTAGAATAATAAATTATGTGCACAGTGTTGAGGTGTATGTATAGAAAGAGAGATAAAAAAAATTAAAAGAATGATAATGAAAATAAACACTATTAAAAAATGTAATAGAAAAAGAAGGACATAAAAAGAAGTTGTAGAATGATTTTTTTTTTTTTACAATCACGAGTTTTTTCACTCTTAATATGAGATTAATTGTGTTTTCGTTGCATGGCTGGCGTTAGGGGTAAAAAATTTAGCATAAGTGAGATTCGAACACGGAGTCGTAAAATGAATTGAATATCAATAATAAAAGTATAATTATTACATGTTATTTAATGTTTACGGTTATCTTCTTATTATTTTTTATTTTTAACAAGTGAGCAATAGCTCACATGATCATGTACCAAGTCTTTAAGGTTTAGGAGTTGGAGGTTCAAAGTTTGAACCTTGGCTGTGAAAATTTAGACTAGGATATTGGTGGGAATGCGTGTATTTGGCGAACAAAAAAAATCTTCTTCTTATTATATTTTTTTTAATATTTATCTTCTTAATTTCTTATCTTCTTCTTGAATATGAGGGTGAGTTATAAGGTGATCTTTTGAGTTTTGGATCACTATAGTATTCATTATGTTATATCATTTATTATAGTGCATTTTATTAATTCAACCGTTGGATTAACAGTTTATACGATGTAAATTAATTATATAAAATTTTACAGAGTTTGAAAACCGTTTGATATTCCATCGAATTATTTTTATATGAATGTATAATATATAATTAAAATATCTGTGATTAAATTACATATCTACAAGTTTTTAAATCACTCAAATTTACACATAATTAATCTATAATATCTAAACTTTCAATCAAACATTTGAACTTGAGAAATTATACCTTTAAACTATGGTGAATATAATTCTCATTTTTTCAGAGATCAGAACCGAATAAGAAAGTCCCATCGCTGTCGTATCCTAATGACCTAATCCTACGGAGATGCAAGCTAAGGAACTCACGTATACGAAACCCCTTGCAATGTTGCACGTGCACCATCATCTCATCTCACGTGACTGGAATAGAGTTTTAGTACATCTGTACAAGTGTGTCTGAACCAAAAATGTACTCATAACGTGTTTTCTAAATTACTAAAAAATTTTTTGGGAAATTTCACCAGACAAAATACTATATTTGCATATATTTTGTTTTGGACATTCCATGGCAAACATTGATTCTTTTTTTTCTCATACCAAATCTTTATTTATTTTTTTTATATGAAATCTATAAAGTCGAGCAAAAGAAAATTTTAAAAAAAATAGTAATAAAGATCTTCTTATTAGAAACCCCAAATATTGATCCCGTAATAAAATTTATATTCTACTTTTGTAAGAATAAAAAATTAATTTTATGCAATTTCTATTCACACATACAATTTATAACTCTATTAAAAAAAGGTTTTTAGTTGAATGGAATTATAACTTGAATCACTACTCTTATAAGAATATGCAACAGATCAAGTAGGTCACTTTTAGATCAACGTGATTTTAAAGAATTAATTTTGTGTAAAATTGATTTTGAAATAACGCGATTTATGTTTGGAAAATTTTTACTTAAAAACAAGTTTGAAGTAAAAATACAGTATAAATTTTTTAACATAACGTGAAAGCAAAACTCATCTTGCTTTTGCCAAAATCAATTTTGACAACTCAAAATCAATTTTGAATTTCTCCTAACTTAGAACCAAATAACTAGTTAACTAACCAAAATCAATTTTGATGCTTCAAAATCAATTCCCCACACCACCAATATTTTATCAAACATGCACTTAGTTTTTGACCTTGTAGAATGTAAATTAGTCTCTGATATTGCATTTCGTAAGTTATGACGAAGTACCTATGTGATATATTATTTGACACATAATTAAGAGTCCACTCTTACAAGAAAATTCAATATTAGTTACGGAATATAGTTATTGATATTTATTGATAGCTAACTTGTATCTAAACAACTATAAATTAGCTACTAAAATAAATTTCCTATCTAATACTAATTAACTACCATATTGACTTCTAATTAGCTACGAAATATAGTTATCAAAAAATATCATAACTAACTTGTATCTAAATAGCTAGGGCTGTTCAAAAAGACCAAAAGAATCGCAAATTGATAATCAAACCGAACCACAAATGAGCAAACTAAATCATAACCAAATTTTAAAATTGGTTCCAAACCGGTTTAGGAAAAGAAAAATGGTTTAGATCTGGACCGGTTCGAATTGGTTTGAACCGATTTAGGAATGCTAAAAATGAGATTTTTGCATAAAAATGATTCAAAATCAGTTCGAACGGTTTGGTCCAAAACATTCCAATTAAGAACTGGTTTCAGAGCTACAAAAATGGTTTGGTCCTATAAACTGAACCATTTATTTGGTTTGGTGTTGTTCTGGTTTGGTTCTTGAATCTTAAGTGAACCAGAACTATGAACGGCCCTATAAATAGCTACCAATTAGCTATCAAATAAAATTTTCTAGCTAATTTTCTTGATCACTAATTAGCTATCAAATTTTTTCATAGCTAATTTGTACCTAAATAACTACTAAATTAGCTACTAATTAGATACGAAGTTAAGAATGAATCAAAGTCTCATATTAGATAGTTAGGAGCAAGTTAGAGGGTTTATAAGTGGATGGACTCATGCACCTATTGTCTTAAGGAATATGGTTGTATTGTGGTGTTCTATGGCTTGTGTCTTTAGTATATTGTGGCTCTATTCTCTCCATCCGAATAGTGATATTGGAGGTTTGTTCATTCGGGACCTAACTAATATATAAAATTCTTGTAGTCAAATTCTTATGTGTCAAATAACGTATCACATTATCACTTCGTCATATCACTTAATACCGGTCATTAAAATAATCTACAAAATAAAAAAACTAATTTAAACATTCTACATGATCACGAACTAAATCGCTCTACAGGTATAAAGTTTGAGGAACAATTTAATAAACTACTTATATTTTAAATCTTCTTGAGTAGATTGAATGGCATACATAGTCGTGCACCATACAGAGTCACAGTTTACAACAAAATGAGTGGGGAAACATATATGCTATCTTTTAACAATTTCACATAAATTATTTAAAACTCGCTATCAATTAACATATTAATTAACCTATGATGAATCGGTGTTATAAGCTCCTCCCACCAGAAAGGAAAGTTTTCAAATAAGATAGTTCTAGTATATGGTTAGGTGCATTCAAAAATCAAAAGTAATGATAAGTTATTGGGCACTAATAAAATGAAGCAATTCCTTGCAAGATATGTATCCTTAGATTTTATCACTTTAATGAATTTTTTTTTTTTTTGTTACATTAAAGCCTTGTTTATACTCGCCTTTAGTAGGTACTACTAGTACTCTACAAATTCCATTCTTTCATTGCTCTTATTAATTATTTATTTGCTTCTCAGCTTCTGTGGGGTAATTTCATGTTGATCTGCTTGGGAAGTTTCCCACACAAATTTAAAATATTTCAATAATTGCCAAGAATCAAGGTTTTTGGATTTAGTCTACGAAGGGCTATTATTCCCTCAAATGAAGCATATCTTAATTCTTATCCACACGTATTTGGCTAAATTGTTTTATTATGAACAACTAATTGGGTATAAATATATTCTCAGCGCATTTTGATGCCTAAATGGGAACATAACATAACATTAGCAAGGCTTTAAAATATGTTAGGGATTTAATTTATTTAATACATTTAATTTGTAAACTAGTTGTTGAGGAACATGAAAAATAAAGGGAGGTGAGGTTGCCAGATTGGTGTTGGCAATCATGATGCATATTGCATAGATAGGTGAGTAGTGGGAAAGAAGTGCTTTAATTTATGCATATAACTAATTTTGTTTTTTTTTAATAAAAACGTACGTTAACTAGAGATTAAATTCAGATAGTGAAACTTAATTTTAGCGTTGTAAGTGGAATTGGAAGTTGTAACGGACAATCCCATAAAATGATGGTTATAGTTCATAAAGTTCTTTAATTATTAATTGCTGTTTTCTTTTTATACTTGTTTGTTGGCTTTCTCCTTCCGGCAAGTAAACCATCAATTTCCTTTTGATTCCTAGAAAGTGAGAGGTTGCTTGCTTCTTCCTTCTATCTTGCTCTTTCTGTTAGGACTCACCATGCATTTGATTATATTGAATATAATATAATGTAGTGACAATTAGACTCTTCAAAATTCAAATTTGTTGTTTCAGGAAATGCTAAGCAAGAGGAATAATTTCAAAATTGATGTTATATATATACACACTATTGTTCAGATTTTGACCAAAAAAAAATTTGAATTTTTTTTTATACAAAAGGAAAGGAAAAAAAAAAAAGAAAGCAAAACAAAAAGCTAGCCTCTAAACCTTTACAAAACAAAAGGATAAGCCATTGAGAAGAGCCTCATTGGTTTTCCTTGCACTTCTAACTCCCAAGCCAGCTCTGGACTTAGGTTGTATGATGAGCTTCCATGAAACTAGTGCTAGCTACAGGTATTCCATATAGAATATTATTATTTTTAATCTTAATAAAATAACTTTTAAATTTTTTATAATATCATTAATCTCTCACTGTTTTATTGATTAAATAATAAAATACGAATTAACCTTGTAATTAAATATAAATGATTGAGTTGATAAAAGTATAATTAATACTACTATTTTAAAATGTATAAATAAATAAAAATAATTTTTTCTCTTCAAATAAATATTTTAAAAAGTGGAGAGAGTATAACTTGTTTGTGGGAAACATGTAGTAAAGTAAGGGTTAATTGTGTTTATTACAAAAATAAAAAACTAAGGTTAATTGTATAATTTGGTTTCTTGAAATTGGTTTTACATGAGATTTATTATTAAATTTTTTAAAGTATGTTTTTTGGCCACATGTATTTTTTTAATGTCTACTTTACTATTTCTTCAAAAATAAATATCTACTTTACTACCTAATTAATATTTAATAGCAATTCTTTTTAGAATAACAATTTTTTTTTTAATTAGTGACTGTTTTAGGAGAAAAGTAAACTTTTAAAATTTTATACTAAATCACACACAGAGTGTTCCAGTCATGTAGCTCAGTTGATGAACGCATAAGAACATGCGTGCATAGGTACGGAGTTCGAATCTACTTTTCTAAGAACAAAAAAAAATCACACACAGAGTAAAATTCATGAATAAAATTAGACAAAAATTCTCTTTTGATTATTTAACTTTTATTTAAATTTTATTTTAGTCTTTTAATTTTTTTAAAATTCATTTTAACCCCTTAACTATTTTTTCTGACTCAAAACTATCCCTCCTGTCACCTTCATTAAAAACTTAAACGGAAAGTGACTGACACAATTTTATTCCATTATGGTATTGTGAACTTGGTTAATTGGACTTTGATCCATTTTCATGCTTAATACTAAATACTATTATTGACAGCGTATAATTTGTATGTTTTATTTTAATTGAATAAAATTATGTGAATCCATATAAATAATCCTAATTTAGTTTGTGGCTAAATTATATTTGTAGTTTTTTTTATAATCTATATTTGTAGTTGTTTATATTGTAAAAAGGTTTTAGTTTAATTTTGTATATTTATTTTTATTCATTCTAGTTTCTTATATTATATTTGTTGGGCTAATTTGGTAAATTTTGTCTAATTGAGTTATCCGAAAAAAAAATACATTGTTTTACATCTCTAAATTAATTTAAAAATATAATATAAGAGACTTAATTGGTAAAAAAATATAATATGAGAAACCAAAATATTTTTTAAAAATTACAATATATAAGATTAAAGAGAATCAAAATAAATATAATGGAACAAATTGAATCTTTCTTACGAGAGATCAAAATATAATATTTTATTATAATACTATAAAATATGTATTATGAATATATGAAGTTGATTATTTTTTTCTCTTTTCAATAAAAACTTTTTATTATTTATATAAATTCAATATTTTTTTTGGCAATAAATAACAATATAGTAATTTTAATCCGAGCCAAATTACAAGTTTAAAAAACTCAAATAAAATGAAAAAGGCCAGAAAGGGAAGTAAATTCAGTGGATGGAGGGAGGAACAGGGTATGGGTCCCAAAAGTTCCCAGAGAAATAGGTCCCATTCTCTCTCTAACCATCCACTCACTCACTCCTCAATGTTTATAAAAGCAGCTGCAAAGCACTTCCATTTTGCATCAACAAAGAAAGAACGAATAATCTCCCAAAAGGGAGAAAGAAAAAAAAAGCAACAAAAACAGAACACTTCTCAACCTCCAAGCTCTCATTTTTATTTTCTTCCTTTCACACCATTTCTCAACCTATCCATCTCTTCAATCATTCTACTAAAAGAGATAAAAAGGAAGAGAGTTCAGACACAAAATACAAAAGGGGAAACCACCCACTTCCCTCTCCTTGCATTTCTCTCTCCATTCCTTGAAGCATAGAATAAAGTGAATAAAAACCATTACTTTATCAGTTTGAGGAAACACAAGCTTTATTATTTCTACTCATTGTTATAATGGGCTTCAAGCTCATTCTATGGAATGTGCTTATCTTGGTGGTTGTTGCAAGTTCAATAATCGGTCATGCTTATGCCTCTGTGTCCTATGACCATAGGGCTATCACCATTAATGGACAAAGAAGAATTCTACTTTCAGGATCCATTCATTATCCCAGAAGCACCCCTGAGGTATTTACCAGAAATGTGCTCTTGTTGACATTTTTATCAAATGGGCACCTTAAAGTTTGTCCCTTTTTGTTTGCATTCCTCAACGTCAATTTGGTTGTTGTTTCAGATGTGGCCAGATCTTATCCAAAAGGCCAAGGAAGGAGGTTTGGATGTAATTCAGACTTATGTTTTCTGGAATGGCCATGAACCTTCACCTGGCAAAGTAATATTTTATTTAATTAATAAGTTTTTATTTATTAGTTCTGTTGTTTGAAGTAATCATTGTTTTTTCTTTTAATTGTTGTAGTATTATTTTGAGGGGAACTATGATCTTGTGAAGTTCATAAGGCTAGTGCAGCAAGCAGGTCTTTATGTTCACCTGAGGATTGGTCCTTATGTCTGCGCTGAGTGGAATTTTGGGTAATCAAAGAGTTGGATTCCTTCTATACTTGCTCAAAAATCTATATTCATGTGGGGAAATTTGTTAACAGATTTTACCTGACTTATTTTTCAGGGGATTCCCTGTTTGGCTCAAGTACATTCCAGGAATCAGCTTCAGAACAGACAATGGTCCGTTTAAGGTGAGATAATTATCATTCTTTTCTTATACCTAAAAAATATCTGAAAAATTCTAATCTTTTATGTTGTTACTTTACCTTCTAATATTATTTTTTATTGTTGCTTGGTGAAGTTTCAAATGCAAAGATTTACCAAGAAGATTGTTGATATGATGAAAGCAGAAAGGTTATTTGAGTCTCAGGGTGGTCCAATAATTTTATCCCAGGTAGATTACATACGCAGCTACCCTTTTAGATTTTTATGTTCTGGTAATTTTTTATTACTTATATAACCAATAGTAAAAAGGGAGACATATACTGAAGGTATTGTTTTTCTTATACCATTGTCTTTTGCACAGATTGAAAATGAATATGGACCTATGGAGTATGAAATTGGTGCTCCTGGTAAATCCTACACTCAGTGGGCAGCACATATGGCTGTAGGACTCGGTACCGGTGTTCCGTGGGTCATGTGCAAGCAAGATGATGCCCCTGATCCTATTGTAAGTTCAGCTGATTTTTACCTTTTATAAACATGCTCTTTAGTGCTTGTTTGGTTTTTTTTGCTTGTATTCTAATATTATATAATTTGTTTGGATATAAATACTAACGCGTTAACGGACGTAACAATTTCTTACTTTCAGTCAAAGTACTTTCATGTCGAGTCAATTGTAACCAAACATGCACTAATCACTATAGCTCTTTCTCTTTTGTGAAGACTCTGAATAGTATATTGTGCCCATATTGCTAATGGAGCAAATATTGTTAGTGATTTCTTTTCTTTTCAATTCCCATTTTTAGTGATGGAGATAGAAATATTGTTTTATGTACTCAATATACCAGAAATGTTGTTTTCACTTTCAGTCACGGCCATATTTCAGCTTCTAACTCTTGTATGAAAATTTGCAGATTAATACTTGCAATGGCTTCTATTGTGATTATTTCTCTCCAAATAAGGCTTACAAGCCAAAGATGTGGACGGAAGCTTGGAGTGGCTGGTATGATAATTGTAGCTTGTTATTGGAGCCTCACTGCTTTGTTACTTACTAGGTTTCCAAAACCATAAAAGCTAGAGTTTTTGCCTAATTGTTCATTGATTTATTATTATTATTATTTTCATTTGAACTTATAGGTTTACTGAGTTTGGAGGTCCTGTTCCTCACAGACCTGCCGAGGACTTAGCATTTTCAGTTGCAAGGTTTATACAGAAAGGGGGAGCATTTGTCAATTATTACATGGTAATTTCAATTTTTGTTACTTTCAGTTCATGGGTTCACCTTTTTCTTAGGGTTTTTCCATCTTGTACAATTTTGTACAAGAATCCCAAGTCAGAAACTTTATAGGGAAAGAAAGCTTTTAACGCATTGTAACTTGTAAGCATAAAAGTCATTAATTTTTTTGTCTTTCCCTTAAAAAAATGTTTGTTTTGTTCATTGCAGTATCATGGAGGAACAAATTTTGGTCGAACTGCTGGTGGTCCTTTTATTGCAACTAGCTATGATTATGATGCACCTATTGATGAATACGGTATGCAAAAAGGATTTCAATACCTTTGACCGATACTTACTGATTTTGTTTTGATTTCATGCATGATGCATGATTTTGAGTTCTGTTATTTCTTCCTCCATGCAGGATTGCGCAGGCAGCCAAAGTGGGGTCATCTGAAGGATTTGCACAGAGCAATAAAGCTCTGTGAACCTGCTCTAGTATCTGGAGATCCTACTGTAACACGGCTTGGAAATTATCAAGAGGTATAACTGGATTCTTTTATGGAAGAATAATCAATCCTATCTAAATTTTTCCATAACTAAATTATAGTTTAACTTATATTGCTGATGTACAGGCTCATGTCTTCAAATCAAAGTCTGGAGCTTGTGCTGCATTTCTTGCAAACTATAACCCACGATCTTATGCGACGGTGGCATTTGGAAATCAGCATTACAACTTGCCTCCTTGGTCTATAAGCATTCTTCCTAACTGCAAGCACACTGTCTATAACACTGCAAGGGTGAGAAAATAATTAAATGAACTTTTAATTCGGTTTTGGATGAGTAGAACTGGATTTTTACATGTTACACTTACGATGGATATTTTGTCACTAAATCTTGGTCAAAGTATGCAATAGAGTTAGATTGAACAATTTTCAGTTGTGGTTACTGTTTTGTGATATGCTGTTATAGTTTTGTACTTTTGTGACATCACTGTTTCATGAAAGCAGAATGAATGATATTTCTTGGGTCTTATTTAGATTTACATGTTCTTGCTTGGCTAAAGTTTTATTTCCAACGAAGAAAAGCATTCTTTTCAATAAATTTTCAGCAGCAGATTTCAACAACATTGGTAATTCCAAATTGCTTGGCAGGTTGGTTCCCAGAGTGCACAGACGAAGATGACTCGTATTCCTATTCATGGAGGACTCTCTTGGAAAGCATTTAATGATGAGACAACGTCTACTGATGATAGTTCCTTCACTGTTAGTGGTCTATTAGAGCAGATAAATACAACCAGAGATTTATCTGACTACTTGTGGTACTCCACAGAGTGAGTGACATATAACACTTAAAATCCTTGATTAAAGCAAATAAATGCTTAATTTTTGAGAAATAGTTGGTTGCTTTTAAAAGCTCTCTCAAGGTTGTAGTAAAAATAAGCGATTATTTCTTTAAAATAATCTAATCCAAACATATACTTATTTGTTTAGGTTTCTTCGCATTGAATACTTATCTTTCTCCTTTTATTGCCAGTGTTGTAATCAGTTCAAACGAAGGATTCTTGAGGAATGGAAAGTATCCTGTTCTTACAGTAATGTCCGCCGGGCATGCTTTGCATGTTTTCATCAACGGTCAGCTTTCAGGTGATCAGCATAATGCTAACACAAGTTACTAGTTATTTCAATTTCTTAGAATCATTTGCCTTAGGAAAATTTTAAAAATTCAATTTCTAAAATTGTATTTTTCTTGGTACAATCCGAAAGGAAGAATGAGGAATCCTTATAATTAGTTTATGTATACTTTTAAGAATTCAGTGATCTTCTACTCTCCTACTATTTAAGCTAAGCACTTAAATAGTTCCATAACAAACAACTCTTCAACTCTTAACTACTTTTCCTCATTTCCTCTCATTCTTTTGTCATGGATCCTATCAAGTATCAAGCACCCTGTTTTACTTTGGAACTTGAAAGTAATGACTGTGTGATAGTTTCAACTTTCCACTTCATCATTAATTTTCTTCTCGTGGTCAGGAACCGTATATGGAAGCTTAGAAGCGCCCAAATTAACATTTAGTCAAGGCGTGAATCTTAGAGCTGGCGTTAACAAAATTTCCCTACTAAGTGTTGCAGTTGGGCTTCCGGTTTGTTCTCTCTCTGCTCTCTCGTGTATGAGTGTGTTTGTGTGGATGTTCAAAAGATATTGTCATATCAGAATCAGATGCATTCTTGCACTTACATGTTAATATGATTTTTCAGAAGCATGAACTGTGTTTTGTGAACCTGATTATATTACTAATTTTGTGCTTGTTATTGACATATGCAGAATGTTGGTCCACATTTTGAAACATGGAATGCTGGTGTTCTTGGACCAATTACATTAAATGGTCTCAATGAGGGAAAAAGGGACTTAACATGGCAGAAGTGGTCATACAAGGTTCTTCAAATGTTCACTATTCTTTTTCTTTATCATAGTTGCTTCAGTTTACTTGTGATTCATTTGAACGTCTGTTTTGTTTAGGTTGGTCTTAAAGGTGAATCATTGAGTCTTCATTCTATTAGTGGAAGTTCCTCTGTTGATTGGCTTCAGGGGTATTTAGTTTCCCGAAGGCAGCCGTTGACTTGGTACAAAGTGAGTGTCATAGTGCCTTCATAACCTGTGAATGTTTCAGAAACACTTGTTTTTCTTCTTTGCTTTGAAATGTTTCAGAAACACTTGTTTTTCTTCTTTGCTTTGAAGTTTGTTTTATAATGGCCTATCCTTCTTCAATTTTGATATAGTACTTTTAATTTTTAATCATTAATCCTATAAACTAGTAGTAGCATATTGTGAGAGATTTTCAACCTTTTTTTCCCCTCTAAACCCTCCTCAACCCTACCCTTACCTCTAATGAATTTCATCTTGTTTCTTCCACTAAACATATTTTCTTCTTTTCATGGATTCTGAGATAGTCTCATTATTTGTTTTACTATTTGACAAAAATGAGCTACAAGAAATTTGTTGCTAAAGAACAGTTTACATTTGTTGGAATTCTGGACCTATAGTAAGATCTTTTTTTTTTCCTTTTTTTTTTGTATTATTACAGACGACTTTTGATGCCCCGGCCGGAGTTGCACCATTGGCTTTAGACATGGGCAGCATGGGCAAAGGTCAAGTGTGGATAAACGGACAGAGCCTTGGCCGCTACTGGCCTGCTTACAAAGCATCCGGTTCTTGTGGTTACTGTGACTATGCAGGAACTTACAATGAGAAAAAATGCGCAAGTAACTGCGGCGAGCCTTCTCAACGATGGTGAGATACATCTAGCTTGTTATGAAGTTTGTTTGATGTTGGTGACAAGGGCTTGTTTGTTTAAGTTTCTCAAAACAGTTTTCACTTTTTAAAATAAGAAAACAAAAATCTTCACAAGCTAATTACTGGCTGATAATTTCAGGTATCATGTTCCTCATTCATGGCTGAAGCCAACTGGAAATTTGTTGGTGGTGTTCGAGGAAATGGGCGGAGATCCGAACGGGATCTTTTTGGTTAGAAGGGATATAGATAGTGTGTGTGCTGATATTTATGAGTGGCAGCCAAATCTTGTGAGTTATCAGATGCAGGCTTCTGGCAAAGTCAGCAAACCTATAGCACCAAAGGCACACTTGTCATGTGGTGTTGGACAAAAAATCTCATCAATCAAATTTGCTAGCTTTGGTACTCCAGTAGGGTCTTGTGGAAACTACCATGAAGGAAGCTGTCATGCACACAAGTCATATGATGCCTTTCAAAAGGTATTATTATTATTTGTTCTATGATTTCTGAGATGTTAGGTGCTATAGCCAAATACAATTTTGATTTCTCAGAAATATCAATTAATTTTGGTTAAAGTATGTTTTTGTTCTCTTGAAATATCTTATTTTTTCATTATGGATTTGATCTTAGCAAAAGTTTAAACATTCTCATTTAGTCCTTTGCAAATGCTTAAACTTTCCCGCTTTTTCCCTCGTTTTTATCCTTTAGGGATTAAGTGAAAATGTTTAAACTTTCACGGGGACCAAATCTAGTGTTTTTAAAAATGAGGGTCTAAATGGAAATTTTGTGATATTTTGAGGGAACAAAAACATGGCAGTCATTAATTTTTCTGTCCTGATACTTCTAGGTTGAATTCTTGAGGTCAAATGATATTTTACTCAAGACATTATTCAATTGATGACTTTTTGCAGAATTGTGTTGGGCAAAACTCATGCACAGTGACAGTTTCACCTGAAATCTTTGGAGGAGATCCATGTCCAAATGTCATGAAGAAGCTCTCAGTGGAGGCCATTTGCACCTGATCATTTTCAACCTCTGAAAATAAATAGAATAAAGATTCCAAATTGATTTTTCATATTTTTCAACCTCTGAAAGTTACTTTTAGGGTCAACAACCAAGTTTACACTTCTAGATCACCACAAGCATGCATTGATTTTTGGCTTTTTACCAGGGTGAAGTTGCAGATGAACACAACACACCATCTGGTTAAAAGCCAGTAGAGATTGGTCTGGTATATGATTGTGGATACATGTGTACATATATTGATTGGTGTTCAGATTGTTACACAGAAGTGAAGAAATGTGAAGAAAAGTTGTTTGATGCACATCGAGACGCCGCCGATTGAGTCCATGTGCAGATTGGTTTTTATTTGTGTGGAAGTCTCTTGCTTCCTGTAATATTATGATTTTCTCTTGTGAGCTATATGGAGAGAGCAATTCAGTGCTTTCTTGTAAGAAAACTTCCAATGTAATAAGATCAGGCATGTTAAATTCAGTCATATCTTGCTTTAAACTCCTCATTCTTGCTTTACTTATTCCTGATACTAGTATTTTGAGTTTTAGCATCTTATGGAGTTAGAATTTAGAATTGGATGATCAATCTATTTGATTGATTGCCTACTTATTTAGTGTGTTTGAAAAACAAATTAAATTGAGTGAAACATGGTTTTAAAAGTGAAAATTATTTTTGGTTGTGTTAAAATGACTTATGTTTATTCTATATTAGTATTTTGAGTTGGCAAAATAGACCGTTCTGTTAGGACCTATCTCAATGCATTAATAAAATGGACGGGTTTGAATACTTAGTATGCAAAAATGGGCTCAGACCAAAAAGGCCAATAGATTTGGGTGAAGGCCAATAGATTCAGGTGACCCGTCTGAATAATTACAGGTTAAAGAAATTAGGAATTGATAGACATTAAAAATTAAATATGAGGATTTTTTTACTTTTCAATATTAAATATGAGGATTTTTTTACTTTTCAATAGAAAAAGTAAAAAAAAAAAAGCCAAAATTAGAACAATTTTCCTAAAAAAAATCTTCTTTAAAAAATAAAGAAAGATTTAAATAACAATATTTTTTTTTTTTTATAGAATATTAGGCCATTTTTTGAAAATTTTTAAAAATAAGCTAGACAAAAAAGTCGCTATCCACTAGATTGAGTATTTAAATAAAGACCTGTATGGGCATTTTTAACTCGACCCGAATAAGTCTGTTACTCAAAAGAAGCCCGCCCATGTAGAGTCAAGTAAGCCCGTTTTACTGATGACACTTACTTATACTTATTTATGATGTTTGAAAAGAAATTAAAACGTGTTAAACATAGATTTAGGCTCCGTTTGGCCCAGTTTATTTTTGGCTTATAAGTCGCTTTTAAGTAAAAGCTGGAAATAAGAACTTTAAATAAAAAGCTCAAAGTTGTTTGACAATTTCATTATTTTGTACGTTATAAGCTACTTATGAGTAAAAAACTATTTGTTTATTAAAAGTATTTTGTGCCAACCTTTTTAAGTTACTTATTATTAATTGTGATATTTCTTTATTTGTTAAAATTAAAGTTGCAATAAAAAATTATTTGATAAAACTCAATATTTTTATGTTTTTAAAAAATAAATACAATATAAATTTATTAAAATAATAATATAACATTAAATATTTTTGAATAAGAAAAATTTTAAATAACAATAAAACTCATGTGAATGAATAATTCATAAACGAGAATAAGACTTTTTTAAGGTTTTAGCAAAAAGAGAAGGAACAGATATTCAAGATTTAAGGTGTTAATTAGAATATTCAGGTATTAATTACACTTGACTCACAAATAAGCCATCTTTTTTTCTAAAAAGCTCATATTTCTAACTTCTAGCTTAAAAGCCAGCTTTTTGCATTTTGTACATAAGAAAAAACTAGCTATTTAAGAGTTTTACCATTGTTTGGCCGAGCTTTTACTTATAAAAGGAAGATAAGCCAAAAAAGCTAAGTCAAACACTACCTTAAAAGTGAATGTTACTTTTATTTGGTCAAAACGAATTTATATTTATTTCATCCAAATATAAAACTAAATATTTTTTTTGGTCAACAATATAAAACTAAAATAATTAACAAGCTTTTTTGTTTTGGCTAGGATATGGGGCTAAAAGGCTTCGGCCCCTTCTAATGAAAGAACTTTTTTTTTCTTCTTTGTTACTGTTTTTTGGTATATTGGAAGTAAACCATGAAAGGAAGGAAACTATACCCTAATATGAGTTCCACAAAAGATCTCATAATTAATGGTTTTGTTTTATCTCAATAATCAATTATAATCATCCACTCAAATGGCCCCAACCAACAACAAAAAGATCAAAAGGTGAAAAAAAAAAACTTAATAATTATGACTAATGTGGATTTTCAAAACCTTAGAGCACTTTTAATTTTTAATGATGACGTGTAATTTTAGTCTTTTTTTTAAACTATCGATATATATAATTTTCTAAACCAGATTACACCTAAAAAATTATAAAAAATACACATTATCTCTTGATATAATACGGTTAATTTCAAAGAAAATTAAAATTGCACTATATAAAACTCGAGAAATGAAAGTTTAAAAAAAAAATTAAAATTGTACATTAATTTACTTAAAAGACTAAAAGTAAAATTAATCCAAGAAATATGTAAACCCTGAGTGTATGATGACTCTGTAAATATCTATCCACATATCTAGGAACAACACACTACAAACTCTACACTTAGTCATTTTTCTTCTTCTTCTTTCTCTGTATGAACCTCTCTTGTGGCCATATACCCTTTTCCTTAACCTGTTTCACTCTCACAGCAACCCCACAAATGCACGATCCCTCTTTCTCCTTTTCCTTCCTCATCTTCCTCTTCTTCATCGTCGCTCTCTCTCTCTACTTTCTCTCATTCTCTCTCCATAAAACATCGCGCAAATACCTCCCAACCGGGTATACCCGCAACCCGGAAGAACCACCTCAGAATATCCCGCCGTTGGAGTCCGCCGACGATGACCCGACCAGAGTCCTACTTACCGGAGTACTGCTCTCTGATTCTGCGAAATGCGCCACCTTTCCCGACGACGAACGCTGTGACCCGGATCCGAATCTATCGGGTCCGGGTGTGAAGAAGAAGAGGAAGAGGAGGGCCAAGAAGAAGAAAGCGAATTCGACAGTTCAGGATGACGCTCAAGAAAAGCATGACCGACAAGACAGGGAGAGTACCGGTTCGGGTGCTCCAATCGAATCGGCATATTTGTACCCGTTTACCTCTTTTAATAGTGGTATGCAGAGGAAGATCAAACAGCAGTACGATGAACTCGTGAAATGCAACGAGTCTAGAAAACTGAAACTTGCTCAGGTTTTTCTTTCTTTCCAACTTCTTTTCATTTTTCTTTTTATATATTTCAACTGTTGCTGTTGTATTGTATGGAACATGTTTGCAGTTTGAAAATTTCCCCCCCTTCTTTCATGAATTTAGTTTTATTTTGAAAAGCTTCTATGATTCTATCCATATACTATGTAGTTATGTACTGTGTCTACGCTATTGAAATTTTTTTAGACTGTAGCTGTATCTTTTGCTTTTGGTACATAGAACCTGCATATATATTTTCTTGCTATTGCAGTTATCATTAGACTAGTGTTCTAGGGTTTTTCTTGCTTTTGTGATTAATGTTCTTGCATATATCTGTGTATTATCCCGCTAGGTTTTTCATTGAGCACAATGGCGTTGTGTTATCCATGTAGCCGAGTTCACCTAGTGGAATAAAACTTCTTCTTGTTGTTCTAGGGTGATTAACTCAGTGGCAGTGCCGGTCTGAATTTATGTGAGTATGAATGAGTGGTTATCAAAATATATATGGTTGGCAACTTTGTCTATATCTACTTTTGAAAGGGGCATGGATATCAATGTATCTTAGAATTTGAATGAATGAGTGGTTTTGGGGGAAGACATGGTCAAAATATGCATAATGTATGGTTGGCAACTTTTGAGAGAATTGTGGATATTCCAGATGTCCTTGTACTTTAATATGAGTATTCTCAAATTTTAAACTGATAACCAAAATGTTCTTTCTCTTGTTAATTTTTGGATAAAGCCTTTGTGTGGTGGATCATGGAGTAATTTTCTGCAGTTTTGACTTTTGATGTCTCTTGAGAAAGTTGATAGAAAAGTGAAGCTATTTCGGATACAATTGTTCACTTCTCCCACTGTGTGAAAATGATAATTATCTGAATGTATGTTCATAATATGTGCGCGAAGATAAACTTAGACGTGGCCCATTTCAGAATCTGAGAGTATCATGCTGCATCATAAAATAAGTTATGAGTGTAATTTTCATTTTAATTTAAGTTTTACTTTGGACCCTTGTCAATGAGTTGTGAGTGTTGGGGATCAATGGCTCAAGATTTGAATTGAGCAACATTGCTGTAAGATGAAGTGTGATTTCATTATCAGATCTTTCAGAGCAGAACTCATTTAGTTGTTGGGAAGTAGGATATAGACTAACATTGGAACTGCGTATCAAAATTGGTTTCAGTAAGGAGTGAAATTTGCAGTGAGTAGTTGGAAGTCGGAATATTTGAAGCTCAGCTTTAAAGCAACATAGTATGGAAATCTTCAATGAAAGTTATTTAGAAGGAAAGAAAAACTAAGAGACCACTAATTTAGTATGATTTTCTTACAGATGAAAATCTCTGAAGATATTATGTTGAGTGGTAGACATGTGAATCATATAATATTTGTGTCAAATTTATTAGAGGAAGTGTCAAACACTTCCTATTGGTAGAATCATATGAATATCATGTTTCCCTTTTTCTAAAATCATGGTAGACGTTCTTTTCGTTTTCTTGGTTACTTGCAACTTCATAAAGTATTCTTCTCTTTCAAATGAGATAGTGGAATCCAAGTTAATTTAACACGAGCACCTTCTAAGTTAAATGCTCCTTAATTTCATGATGCAGGTTGTACAGTTTGCGAATAGTTTGGTTGAGGCTAGAAGCGAGCTACAGCACAAGTATGTCTAAAAAGCAGCTCCTTTGGATTTTTTTTATTTTTCTTTTTTGGGTATTCTTGAACATTTTTTCGTGACAATGTTCAACATTTATTCCTAGTTTTTGCAGCTATGACTTGCGCTCAAATGATTAAACTGATAGCCATTACCTGTCTGTTCATATATTCATAATATGTAAAGTCTTTGAAGTATCTGGATTATATGAGTCTGGACATATATTCTTGTGAAAATTAGTTCATATTCATCTCAATTGACTTAAGGATTATATAGAAATTCAGGATTTATTTTTACTTGAATATTGTAACATTTTCCTCAAGTTTAGTGCATGTTATTCTGATTGCATTCATGTCTAACAGGACTGATGTGATACGACGGAAGTTTGTAATAACAAAGGCTTTACTATACAGAGCAGATAGATCTTCTTTTGACCGACTGCGCCAACAGGTAGGTTTGATGGCAATATGTCTCCTAATAGAGACTGTGTGATTCCTCCATTAAGTGTTAGTTTTTTGAACATTTCAGATATACAAGCTTGAATTAGAGCAAAAACGATTAGAAGAGGATGCTTCTGTGTATAACTGGCTCCAACAACAGCTTAAGCTCTCACCAGCATACAAGAAGGTATAACACTCTTGACTGAATTACCCACCTCTCAAATGTTTTACTCCTCGATTTTATACCGCAGTTTTTCTTGTCTCTCATCCTTTTATATTGTTTCAATACTCCCCTAAAAAAAGACATTGTACTCACTCTACACTCAAGCTTTCAATACCATTTATTTGTAACTGTGTTTGGGGTTCCGTTGATAAATTTAGAGTTTGCATCAATTTGGCTTTTGCTCAACATGGTGAAAGTGATGCTTCTGTTCAACTCAATTTGAATACTTTTTCTTGAATTGACAGACTTTCATTTGGTGATTCAACATCAAGATGAAAATCAGTTTGATTGGTTAACTTAAATACTAACTGAAGGCTTGTGCAACTTAACTTTATTAATTAGTCCATGAACTCCCCCTCTTCCCTCTACCTGTCCATCATCTAATTTTACTCCTATCCTTTTCTTTTGTTCATTTTTTGGCATATGGAACTTAGCATAACTTTTCATGGCTAATATATTATGATTCCTATCCTAACAACGCTTGGCACGAGCAATGAATGTTAAAATATTTTTAAGAATTGAATATTAAAATTAACTAAAGGTCTCAAGTTCAACTTCTAAACATGTAGCTTCTCCAAAATTTGGTTAAAAAACTGTTTTGTACTTGACTGGAACTGGATTTTTTCATCATATAAAACATGCTCTTGTTGAATTCGGTCCTAGTTTTCCATTATCACTTGCCCATGGGGTTTGTAGATGTTCTTGTATGCTACTCGGTTTCTGTTTATTGAAGATTTCATATATTAACTGACATTTTGCTTTGATATACTAATTACACAACCCTATGTCCATTAAGATGCTTGAAGTTGGAGCTTCCATGGAGAATGCAAAATCCTACGAGTTGGTGGAGAGAAGATATGATGAATTTGCTGACATTTCTTTCGAAGAATTATTAGCACAAGAAAAGAAGGATTCCTTTTGGTCAGTTGCATATCAGTTTCTTTTGTTTTTATTAAAATTGTAATTTCATGGAAATTTTTATTCAATAACTATATCATTTTCTTTATTTGCACAGGCAAAAGAATGGGAAATCAAGACTATGCTCAAGCTGATGAAATCACTAGTTTAACTGTAGCCATAGTTAGTTTAGGATGTAAATCAAAATGCATATTCTATATTTTTGAACTGTCACAAGAATATCTTTTTGATTCTGTTCCTATGCCAGTTTTTGGTGGTTTTTTTGGAATAGATGATACATATGAGTTTACCTAATCTACAATTCGTACTATGGATGATATACCATGAAAAATTGAGATTTTAAATGCAGAGCTTAAGCAAATATAATATGCTGATCACACCTCCCTCACTTACAAGCTCCATTTTTTATTTTTTTTTTGGAAAACACTTACAACTTTCAAGCTCCATTTCTACAGACACAGCAGCCTCTATCAGTTCTTCCATTTTTTTTTCTTTTTTGGGTTAGATATCAATCCTCTTTTGACTTGTGGCACTATAGGACACCCATCCTAATCTGTCTCTGTACTACACAACACTTGTAAGCAATTTTTGTATGTTCAATTTGATCAAAGTAAAGTGTATTTCTACCATATGGCAAAACAAAGAAAACTGTCTTTTCCAACAAGTGCAAGTAAAAGTGTTCATTGATTCTTTTGATCTGATTCATGGACATATTTGGCCCTTTGGCTATATCTCTTTTTTTTTTTTTTTGGGAAAACGGCTATATCTCTTCAATTCATGGTTATATGAGTATTTTTTTGATAATGGTAGATGATGTTAGCAAACACACTTGGGTTTTTCTTTTGAGTCCAAATCTGAAACCAGAAATTTGGTATAAAATTTTGTTCACAAGGTTCAAAATCACAAGGGAAGATGGACATATATTCCATCTCTGATTTCTCACTCAGTTGCCAACTGTTTTTTGGTCATATACAGTAAAGCATTCTTTTTTTTTTTTGGTTAACGCAGTAAAGCATTCTGTACATTTAATAAATACATTACTGTCTACTCTTATCAATATTCTTTTGACGCTTTATATACAAAGTCTATGAATCTATTGGATTTAAACATGTTTGGCTGCCTTTATTATGTTTGAACTTCCACACAATAAAAATAAGGGTTTTTTTAATATGTGCAATTATTGCACATAATAAGAATTTCAAAATAGAAAAAAATGTAAGTAATAAATGTATTTTAAACACAAAATTCAATTAACTTTGTCTTTTCCTATGAAAAGTTTTTCTTTTAATATGCTTAACACATTGCACAGGTTAAAAAAATCGAATAAATAAATGGGATTTTAGAGCTGGAATAAGTTTTTTTTTTGAGAAACGTGATAAGGATACGAGTATTCATTATACTTGATTTTCATTCATGAAATATTTTTTAAGAACACATTTCCTTTTGTGATGCCACTTCACACGACCAAATAATATTGAGCCTTTTAACTATTTATTAACCATGTATTTGATGCTTTGCCTCAATTTACACTAGTTCAAAATTCAAGTGTTGATTCGCTCACAACGTATAGTCATATTTAAAGGTGTTTGATAGCCATTGTTATGCTTGAACTCTCTCACAACAGAAATAAATTGGATCCTAGAGTTGGAATAAGTGTTTTCTAAGGAATGAAATTAGGATAAAAGTATTCATTTTACTTTATTTTCATTTATGAAATTTTATCTCAACATTTTTTAAGAACACATTTCCTTTTTGTGACTGTCTTAATTGACTTCACACACGCACAAATAATACTGAGCTTTCTAACTATGTAGTTGATGCTTTGCCTCAATTCACCCTAGTTCAAAGTTCGAGTGTTAATATACAACGTTTTGTGATATTTAAAGGTGTTTGGCAACCTTTGTTATGCTTGAATCCTCTCACAACATAAATAAATGGGATCCTAGAGCTGGAATAACTATTTTTTGAGGAACGAAATTAGGATAAAAGTTTTCATTTTACTTGGTTTTTTTTTGGTATACTACTTGGTTTTCATTCATGAAATTTTATGTCAATATTTTTAAGAATACATTTCTTTTCGTGACTGTCTTAAGTGTCACTCCACACACAAATAATACTAAGCCTTCTAACAATCTATTTGATGCTTTGCCTCAATTCACACTAGTTCAAAGTTCGAGTGATGATCCGCTCACGACGTTTAGTAATATTTAAAAAAAAATAATGTTAAATCGTAAAAAATAGTCTTTGTACATTTACAACAGTTTTGAGAAATGTTGCATAAATTAAATATCATGTTGCTAAAAGATTTTAGGCAACATTTAAAAAATGTTTATTTTTATATTTGCAACATTTTCTTTAAATGTTGTATAAAGTTTATATTGCTAAATGTCAAATATACCGTTGATACCAGTCCTCTCTAACTTCAAATATCCTTTAAGCAATGCTCTAACTAAAGCTACCAAACACCTTTAAATCCAATAGACTCAGATTTTGCATATAAAACTTCAAAATGATACTTATAAAAATGAGAGGGTAATCTATTTATGAAATCCTCCGAACAATGCCTGTGATTTTGGTTGAGAACTTCACAAGTCTCTCTAAGGCTTAAAGTAAGTTGGAAAACTGGTTTGTTAAACTCTCCAATATGTCACGTAATTTCTAAATTTATTTTTCTCTAAAGAACCAAACACATTAACATTGATTGCCATATAGTTCATGAACTCCTATCTCCTTTCCAAGTCCGGAGTATTCAACATATATAATCCAATTTACAAGGTATTAAAAAATAATACCGATTGGTTCAAAATTGTATTTTAATTGTTTGTTTCTTTTTGTGATGTTATGAAATCCTTAACGTCAGTGTCTTATAGAATTGCTTATATTTAAGAAAAGTTTTGTGGTGATTGTACTTGAGGAACCACCTGCAAACACTTCAACGCCCAAGTCAATATAGGATTAGGTTATTTGTGATGTATTAGATGAGAACGTACCTTGCATGTATGCATGTGGTTATTTATATTGAGTTACTAGGGTTAAACCTGTATCGTTCTGGGCCTGGTTATCATGGAGGCCCACCGATGAATCCATATTGTTACGTTTATCCCGCTCGGCACCTTGCTATCCATTCGGCGGGTTATAATTAATAAAGTTCCGACGACATTTGTATAGATATTGGGTTGTACTAATCCCGGGCCATAACACGTTCCTTACTGATTACTGTTTTTCAGCATTAGAGAGGCTCAGTTTTGATTCTTGTGCAAGCAATAGTTACTTGTACAGCAACATTGCTTATAAAATTATGTCTGTCTAAGTGGGATTTGTTTTGTAATATTTTGAGTACAAATTAAATATGTACGTTTCATTTAGTGATTTTTTATGAGTTGCGCCATTAGAAAAAAAAAAGTTAGATATAATTCATATAAAGTAAAATGAGATGATAAGTCTTGATCAGACTATAAAAGGTGAAATTAAGCAACAATGACTGGTAACACCACAAATCCACAATTGTTGCTCTAACTAGCTGAATGCCAAGCTGGCACCAGTTTGTTAGTTTTATATAATTGTATTTTTCTCAACTTGAGAAATCAGAATTCATCAAATCGCTTCACGCTCATCTCTTCGTTTTAGGTCGGGCAATCCTACGTATGATAATCATGTTTTTTATTAGGAATCTATTTGGTTAGATGGTTGACTTCTCGTCCCTACATTGTAATTTAAGTCCTTATCATCAGATTAGTTCCAAACCGAACCAATTTGTTTGGTTTGGGCTGTTAAGTATATAAATTAATCAAATCAAACCGAGCCTCGGTTGGCCAAAAAAAAAAAAAAACGAGCCTCGGTCAATAGATACCGCTAGTAATAAGTAATAACCGGCAAAACTTGCATTGATAGTTTTCCTGCCCCCTAAAATTCCACCGTGACCAGTCAAAATACTTGACAAGCCAGTTCATAGAAGTAATACGATTTGGCAACTAAATCTAATGCCAAACATTCCCTGACAACTGAATGCTGATTGAATATCTATTACTAGATCACAGGTAAAAATATGCAGACATCTCATCATTACTTCAGAAACTACTACAATAATATTTGCGAAGTGTAACAAATCAACAGTCAAACTTCTACTCTAACAATAAACCAAAAAAAAAGTGGTTTTCAGGGGTTGGGGGAAGGAAACTTCCCATATTTGCTTCCAGACTTCACATTCCTACAGCCTCTCTCAGTCTCAGGTTCCATATCCATGTTGTAATCATCCACTGTACGATGCTTGTAAATCAGTCAATCTTCACCGACGAATAAATCTTGCGTACAAACCAGAAGCAAGCATAGAAGCCGATAGTTCCAGTCAATACAAAAAAGGCATATGAAACAATTATCATATACCCAAAGTAAAGGATGCCTGAGACCAGCTTCGTAATCTCCAACTTGGTAAAGTAGTAGAAAATCGAGTAGAGGAAAAGGTAAAGAGCTGAGGACCCGGCAGTGAGGTAAGATCTCCACCACCAGTTGTAGTCTTCACTGCACAGTTGGAAGTAGCAAAGCACAATTGTAATCTCCGCACAGGTGATTAATAGGATAACAAACACTATGAAAAGGAAGCCAAAGATGTAGTAGAACTGATTCAGCCATATTGATGTCAGGATGAAGAAGAGTTCGATGAACACTGCACCGAATGGAAGAATGCCTCCAATAAGAATAGAGAAGACGGGTTTCATATACCATGCCTGCTCAGGTACCTGCCTAGGAATTTTATTAGTCTTCACAGGGTCTTCGATTGGTGGTTTTTTGAAACCTAAGTAACTGCCCACAAAGACCAAGGGTACCGATATACCAAACCATAAGCACACTAAAGCAAACATTGTTCCAAATGGGACTGCTCCAGAGGACTGCTCCCCCCAGATTAAAGCATTCAGCACAAAGAAAACAGCAAAAAGAATGCCTGGAAACATGAATGCAGTTTTTAAGGTATTTCTCTTCCATTCTGTGCCCTTGAACATCTTGTACAAACGTGCTGAGGAGTATCCAGCAAATAAACCCATAAAAACCCACAACAGAACCATTGCAGTCATGAGACCTCCCCGATTAGATGGAGACAAGAACCCCAGTAGAGCAAATATCATTGTCACGAGTGTCATTCCAAATATCTGAACACCAGTACCAACATAAACACAAAGCAAATTTGAATTGACTGGTGGCCTGAAAACATCTCCATGAACAAGTTTCCACCCTGTTTCTTCTTGGGCTTCATCTTGGGTTTCTAGCTGGTTATAATTGGCAATGTCTCTGTAAAGTGTTCTCATCATAATCATTGCCACCATTCCGGATAGGAAAAGAACAATCATAAGAGAATTAATGATGGAGAACCAGTGGATCTGATCATCATTCATTAGAAGATATGTGTCCCATCGTGATGCCCACTTGATCTCACTTTCCTGAAAGCATACCAGAAAACTTAACTTACAGTTTTAGAATGGAGGAGGTGAAAGTTGACGAGTAGCCAAGATTTTAATCGGCAATACCTTAAAGGTAACATCATATGTGAAGACAATATCCTTGTTTGTATCAACTTCTTGTGGGACCGTACTACCTTGCATCAAATGCTTGGTATCCTTGTTACATGTTGTTACCTGTGGATTCTTGTCATTCCACTCCTTGTACTCATGATTGATACTGTTCTCAGTTATTGAATTCATGAGAAAGGCAGAACACACATTAAGCAATCATTTGAAATCTAGCAAGTAAAAAGGAAGCAATCTGACATACAAGGTGTTTATTTTAGAGAAATCATTTTAATCAACATACGAATAAGCACAAATGCACAAAGTACGACACTTATCAGGAAAGAGAACAGTAGTATTTACTATTTAGTAGTCAAATTATAATATATCTAAGAAAAAATATTATTTGTGTTCCAAGTTCCAACAAAAATAACATCATGAAGAAGGTAAGATCTATTAGAAAATCGTTTAGCTAATCTGTTTAATTTTGCTTACTTTTGAACAACATCCTTTTCCAGCTATAAGACAAAATCAAACAAATCTCAACCGTGTTATGCCAACATTAGAAGGCTACAACCCTCAGAGGGAGGGGGGAAGAGAGAGAGATAAGAGAGAGAGAGAGAGAGAGAGAGGAGCAAGACCTGTTTGGTGTGACCTCAAATCCAACAATTCGAGCCGAACCAGTTTCAGGATCTTTGTGATACATGACTCTGAAACTCAAGTGGTTATTGATAAAATATTTCTCCTCCTTGCTCTGTAGGAAAGTTGCAAATTTGTAAGGGTTGGCACCCAGGGGAGGAGGACAATAATTATACTTGAAAATAGAAATTCTATAACAAAAATATGCTTAAATATACCCCTTGATAGTTTCCTTTGAACCCAACACGAAAACCATGTTCATATGTAGTTGATGGACTTCCATCCCTCCTTTGTCTAAGAACAGCAACTGGAAGGTTATCCAAAATCCTACATTTTCAAATAAAGCCTTAGGGTCAAGGGAAAACAAAACAGAAACCAACAAGCAAGTACACAGCCGCAAAACACAACATAGAAAAGTATTAAATGAAGCTTCAATGTTATAACCACTTACATGTTCACTCGATATTCATCATCAATTTTCTCTTTAAAATTCTTTGCAGATTCAGCATCCAAAGTTGCATGACAAGCAACAGTACAAGGCTGTTCCTTCTTCATATGAAACTGAGAAAAAAAGAGAACGCAAAATTCTTTGGGTTGTCAAAAAGAAAAAAAAAAACAATGGCAACTGAATTTCATTGCCATGTTATCCAAGTGAAGTGTTAAAGGATGTAACAGATGCCCACCGTATATATTGAATTCTCAATGCGATCACCTCGAAGAACCTCTCCCAAATTCTCTGCACTGTTCACAATCTTAGTAGGTTTGCAATACTTCAAGTAGTAGTAGTCATATGGAAGTTGAGTCTTTGTAGATGATAATTTGTTCACTTTCACATAGAGAGGGTCTCCCTGGTCCCACAAACGAAGCAATAAATCAACATCTTTAACAACCAAAAATACAACTAGAAACCAAAATATCATCAAATCGAAATCAAATGCTTTTAGTCTCAACCAAATTCCCCAAATCAACAGTTACCGATTCGCAAATGTCACGCTACAATTATACCTTTTTCCCTTAAGATGCAGCTTCACGTGCAGCTATAAAATAAAATAATGAATCATCGCACACATCACGTGTGATGACGAGCCATAAAACATTGAAGAAAGGGACTCAAACAGTGACTAAAGAGCTTGAAACTGGAAACGGAGATCTCCTACAATTCCATCAACGGAATTGGCAAAACGAGTATCCTTCAGCAGAACTAAAGATTGCATTACACAAAAATCTAAATTCAAACCACATCAGAACAGTGTAACCATCGAACAAGAGTTCAGTTCATTCAGGAACACAACAACGATTATTGGCAACAAAAAAAAAAAGGATAATAGTGCAAAGCGATTATAAACTGCAACTGATTTGACATGGATCAAAGCTAAAACCCTAGATCCGAGCAATTTCATAGGTATTAACAGCGATCGAGAAACCAAAGGAGCGTATCGCGTGGAAATTCGAAGAATAAACAAAAAATGGAAAAGAAAAAGGAATCAAGAGAGAGCGAAAAGAGAGGGGAAATGGAAAACGTACGATCTGAAAATCGCGCGGAGCAACGCCGGGAAGGTAGAATGAGTGGACGGAGGTGATGAGGAAGAGAGCGACGAAGAGGATGACAGTTGTACGGACGAAGATGGCGGAGCTTCCCATCTTCTTCTTCTTCTTCCTTCTTAGTTTGTTTGGAGGTGAGAGACAAAAGGAAGGGAAGGAAAGATGCAAAGATGATATAAAGGAAGAAAACCAATGAGGTGTTAGTGTCACTGGTTACTGCCAGACACTGTAATAAAATTATCAAAAATTATTTAATTTTTTATGGTAGATATTAAAAACTATTTAATCAATTATTTATGGTAAAATAAATTAAGCTAAATTTTGCTTCCCATATTTATTTCTCATTAAATATTTTTTAAGGCTTCTTTAAGATTTTTTTCTAAAATTTTAAATTTTAAATAAGCTTTTAATTCTAATAAAACTGATGATTTTTTTAAATCGTTGTAATTTTTTATTTTATTTTACATGATTCAAAATTTTTATTTTTAGTCACTATAAAGTTTGGTATACAATAAGTATAACTTTTTAGCCCCTATTGTTATTGAAATTTTATTTTTTGTCCTTGTAACTTTTTTTTATTTTGGTCTTTGGAATTTTAATTTTTTTTATTTTAGTGCTTGAAAAAAGTTATAAAAACAAAATCTTAACATCATGGATTAAAAAATAAATAAATTTAATTGGACCAAAATAAAACAAATATTTTGTAAGGAATAAAATTTTAAAAAAATAATTTTATAGAGATTAAAAACAAAAATTTTAAATTAAGTTAAAAATAAATGAAAAAAATATTCTATAGGGACTAAAATAAGTAAGTGTTAATTTTGTAATGATTAAAACCTTATTTAAACCTAAAATTTATATTTTAATTACTTTCATAAGTTTAAAATGATATAATTAAGGTAAATATTCTTATATTAAAATATATATATATATATATATATTTTATTTTGATGAATGAATAATAATTAGAGTGGATAGATAAGTTGGTTTTCTAAAGATGTATTTGTCACTAGATTCGTATTTGAAAAATTTTTATATCAAGTAATTTGAAAAAATTTTATATCAAGTAAGTCTTCTATATAATTAAATAGTCACTATCTTAATCCTTTGCAAATTAAAATATTCAATGTCATTTAAATCTAGATTTAAATGTTACAAATTTATCCCTCAAAACAAAGGGTTTATTTGGTAATACTTTAATTTTTGAAAGACTTAGATCATGACATCTTAATTTTTACTTTTAGAGTACCTATTTAATATTTTTAAGAGTGTTGCTAATAAAACGACTAACTTATCTATTCATAGTGAGGACTCCAAAAACATGAGTGTCTCCATAATTACATGCACATAGTGGAATGAGTTTTATTTTGAAGGCAAACACTTAAACCTACTTCCTCCATGTTATATTATTTTATTTATATATAAACTAACTTATGTAAGGAAATTAGTTTATCACATTTAATAATAGTAATCTAAAAGTTAAATTAATTTTCTAAACTGCCCTTGCTAATATTGATTGGGCAATAGATAAATTGAAACAAAGCATTCATTGTTTGTTTAATGTGGTTTGGGAAAAGTTAATGGTGGATTAGGCAAACCATGAGATGCAATTAATTAACTTTATCCTTGTACTTTTCTTTATGATAATCAATTTAACATATAGATTGTTTCATGGTTGAAACTGTAAAAGTACAAAGTAAGTGGGAGAATTAATTGAATTAGACAATAATTTATATTTGACATAACTTCTCTTCTATTTTTTCATTAGAAATTGAACGGTAAGTTAAATAAGGTTAGTGTGGCAATATAATATTACGAGTATGTTTGTTGATACTTATTTGATAAAATAAACACTTATTTTAATAAAAAAATATTTCTATCAAATTTTAGCAAGTTTACTTGTGATTTTCAAAATAATCAGAAGTGTGAAATAATTAAATTGCAGCTTATTTTGAAAAATAACTTTGAGCTGCTTTTTAAAATAATGACAGTAATAAAAGAAAAAAAATTAAAAAAATAATTATTCTTATTTTAACTAAATATAAATAATTTTTGATTTTTTACCATAAACAATTTATCCCTAAAGAGAGGTAAAAAAAATAAAGTAACTAAAAGTTGTTTATAATATTTAAGATCATCTAATATAATCCGTATGCTTGTTTGTTTTCTTACAATTCAGCCAGGAGGGAGTAGGCCACTCATAATAAAAAATCTCATTTAATGCCTGTTTGGATTAATTTATTTTTTAAAAAATAGTTTATTTTTATAAGTTTTATGAGACTACTTTTAAAAAATAAATAATTATTCATGAAATAATCTTTTTTTTTCTTTTTTTTTTGGAAACCCGAAGTAATCTTTTTTTTCAAACATACACTTATATCAAAAATACAAACTAGCAAAAATCATAAGCCCAATATTGCAAGTTTCAAGAGCCCAAAAACAACCTCATAATCAATCTTAGATGCATCCTCCTCAGGTTGAAAAATGAAAAGATTAATATTAATGGTTTCCAAAAAAAAAAAGATTAACATTAATGTGGATCTCCTCAACAAAAAAGAAGAGGTCTTTTGGCATAAATTGTATGAGACCACAGAGAGATTATCTCACCTCAAGTAAATTCTCCATTCTCACCAAATTTACACTAATGGTTGAGGCAATATGTAACAAATGTAAATTTGAAAATTAATCTCAATGGAACAAAAGAAATCTCTATAATTGTATTATGAAAGGATGTGTGTATTACAATGAAAGATTGCCTATATGAATTATGATAGTATTGCAGAATTACATTCAAAATTGAGAAACAAAGGAGGAAGGGTTGAGAGGGAACAGAGAGTAAGATTAGAGAAAGAAATATCTCAATAAAAGACTAAGAGAGAAAAGAAACATTCTACAAAAGATTTCACGACTCTCTCAACACTAACTTGTCTTTTTTATACTTTGTTTGATTATATTCTTTCATGTGACGACTTATCTTCACATTAAATATAACTAATTGTATTATCTTCATATTAGATTCATTACACAATAACTATTTCCCTTGTTTATAAGACGTCTTTTAAAATTTTTTAGTATTTAAGACATTTTATAATTCCCATAAAATATTTTTTTCTTGCTTTCTTATTTGCCCTTATTAAAGATATTAACTTTTTCTACTTTCTAATTGTAGTGTAATTTGTTAGCATATTTTTCAATTCAATAAACAATATTGTTCAAAAAAAAATCAATCAATCAAAAATAAAATTGATATCTTATAACTTTTTAAAAAATCAATAAAAATAATTAAATTTAACTTCTTTTAATAATACGTATAACTTTTAATTTTTTTTTTTAAAAAAGAGTATTTAGTTTAAACTTAAATTCTTATGTACACTAATTCTTATTTACTAAATTTTCTCATCATTAGCACGATTCTAATGACTCAAAAAGAGTTATTATTTACCACAACCTTTTGTGCCCTCAAGTTCACATTAAGTTAAATTGTTTGGAGTTGATTACCTAAGTCTAAGAAAGGCAAAGACAACAAAAAAAAAATAGCATCGTTCTCGTAAGTAATTATATATATATATATATATATATATATATATATATATATATGAGGATATATTAAGTGAAAGTAATTGTTTATTGTGAGAAATGAGAATATTAATTATAATTATTAGATTTTTTTTTTTGGTTCATAGGAAAGTACTACAATCGGGATTCGAACCCCGTACCCACACACATGTCCTCATGTGCTCACCAACTGAGCTACATGACTGGGACTATTAGATCTTATTTGAATGGTAAAGATTCAAATAATAAATGTACATAATTTTTTATTGAGCATGTGAATGCATTTATTATTTGAATCTTAACTATTTAAATAAGATTCAGTGATTATAATTAATGTTTTCATTTATTATTATAATAAGTAAGTGTTCTCACTTTTTTTTTTTGAATAAACACAAGTGTTCTCACTTAATATGTTTTTTTTTTAATATTTATAAATTATAAATATATATTTTTGGTCTACATGTCAGTTGGCAATTTGCAAAACATTGGCCTCTTTTGGACTAGTTGATCAACCAACTTGGCTGCTCATTTCTTTGATCATGTGTACTTATTGATTTGCAGGAAAAACATCTCTTTTTTTTTTGGACACGGGCCCTAATCTATATAGCATCGTGTCAAGAGATATCATAAGGCTGATTGCTATTTGCACCACCCTTTTAGAATTTTTGTCTCCAAAGTGTAATTAAGCTTTTTTAAAAATATGATATTTAGGGTATTAAAGACGTTTCAAAAATTAGGGGTAGTGTGAATAGCAGAAATAGGTGATATGCAGAAAGCAACCACCTTTGATCTTTGATTCTTTGTACTGCCCTTTGATTGAGCTATGTGGTGCTAGCCCACATTGATGTAGCTTGAATTTGGGCTTTTATCCGTTAAATATAGGACATTGGAATTGAAAAATAGAATTATTTTTTTTGGATATCAGTTTTTGGAATAGTGTTGTTAGACGATATCGTCTGTAAAATAGTAAAAATGAAAAAGAAATCACTCTTATTTTACGGAAGACGTCATTCAAAAACTCTATTCCAAATGCTAATACTTAAAATATGATAGTTACTGTTGTGGACCGAAATTAAGAGATATCCCGGTCGTGAATACCATATTAAGCCCAATATCTCAGTTATTATAAAGATTGTGCTAGACCCAAAGATAAGACCATTGAGACTCAAAATATACCCTGTAAACCCTAATACTTCTTTATAAATACAATACATTGTAATTACTCAGGTAGACTATTAATCTAATAATAATTACTCTGACCCCAAAAATGGGCACTGATTTGAGCGTCGGAGTGTTTGTAGGTCTCTCACCCGTCACCGGAGTACCTAGAGACCGGAGTTCTTCCCATGATCCCGTTATCAATACCTCCTAACCAAATATCTCTATAGTATGTCGTTCCCGTATTTTTAGAACACAACAGTTACATTTCTATTTAGAATATAGGGTGGTGCAATCCCAACGTACATAGTTGATGTACTGAAAAGCAAACATATATACACAGGAAGACACACACAAATTTGCAGTGTCCCTAGTAATGCAAAGAAATGATGAATCATGGTCGTGCTTCCGAGTTCCGATCCCTTAACTTTCCCGTTTGTCAGTTTGTGAAATAGCTTGTCCTATTTCCAACGCTGCATGTTAACATGTATGGCCTCCCACATGATCACCACTACCTAAATCCAGCACCCAAGGAATAATACAGTGTGGCCTCTCATCACAATTCCCTTTTTTGTTGCACTTTACATATTCGGATTCTATTTTTTTTATTAAATTTCAACCGTTTTATATTAATTTAATGACTAAGACTAATTAAGGAAATCCATTTTTCATATAAAGCTAGTATATTATAGTTTTCAAAAATTTTAAAATAAGATATTCGTCAAATTCAATTACTTTGGGTTCAATTTCCAGTCGTGTATAATCATTTTTTGTTTACTTGGCAAGCAATGTTTACAATGATGATAATGATAGTCACACAAGATCTATGTTGTTAGGTGGCATAATGAGCAAATACATAACAAATAAATACTCCTCAATTATATTCCATCTAATCTTCATTGAAATGTAACTCCGTATTTGTTGAAGGTACGGTGGTAAGTGGATATAAATTAAAAACCTTACTAAAATTAAGGGTGAAACTAAAATTATGTCTTTAGTTACATAAATCACTATTATAATAATATTTTAATAATTAAACCTTTATTAAATACTCTTGTTAGAAAAGAATATTAAAATAATAAGTCAATACAATAGCAAATATTTATGAGTAATTGACTATTGTGGTCTCTCACTTTGTAGTCACAACCTACATGAGATTTTAGTTCCTGACTTTTTATAATATATGAATTAGTTTATGACTTTACATTCTATAGATCCCTTTAGTCACTCATGTTAAATGACAATAATGACGAATTGTCTACGTGACACATTAAGTGTCTATATGGTACATTAATTGACACTTAGAAGTCCAGCGACAAAATGACGACGTTTTGCTTACTCTCGAAATAGATAATTCAATTAGTCACTCAAATCACGTACAACATAACTAAATTTTAGGCTCCAAAATACTGCGTAACTTTGGAGATTAAGTCAAACAACATCGTTTGATTGTTTACGTAGACTCGTGTGTGTTAAATATGTAATTTAGGCACTTAACACCTGTGATTAAAGTGATTTATGGAGTGCAAAGTCATAGACTAATTCAGATATTTTAACAAGCTATAAACTAAAATGCCTCGTCACTAAAAAGTGAGACACCAAAACATTCAATTATCCAAATATTTATCCTAATAATCAACATGTCAATCATTAAAATTTTAATAAAACAAGCATTAAATATTAAATATAGAGAGGAAGAGAATATAAAGTAGCGTGGGTTGAAGCGGATTTGGCTTACTTGTTGAGCAAATCACCTGCTAATCATATTCTAATTGGTTGATTTACTTACACTTTAATCTCATTTATTTATTTTAAACGCATTTATTTTATCTTAACCATTCATTTCAAGATCAGTAGTTACTAGTTACTCAATAAAAAATATCACAGGAAAACCAAATTCGGGTTGAAGCACGTCGAAGTGCTATTCTTAAAGAAAAAATGTCTGATTGCATTGGTCTAAAATTAATGACATGTAATCATGGAAGAACAAGATTATTAAAATAATAATAAGTTATCTCCAACTCCAAATGACGAAGAGGGTGCATTTAAGTATAGAGTGAAGAGATTAGTTTTGACAATTTTAAAGATATTTATTTGTGTTTTTAAAAATAATAAAAAGTAAAACAATAATTAATTTTTTATTTTTTTAAGAAGGTGATGACCAACTTCTTTTCAAAATAATCAATTTTAGTAGAAGTTAATGAAAATTTTTAAAAAATGATTCTTATGACTTTAAACAAAAGATAAACATCTTTTAATTTTCATCTTAATTAACATTTTTAAAATTAAAAACAATATAAATAAATTTACAATATATTAATTTAAAAAAATATGTAAGTACAATAATTATAAACTTAAAAACAATAATATTGTTTTTGACAATTAAAAACAATATAAATAAATTTACAATATATTAATTTTAGAAAATATGTAAGTACAATAATTATAAACTTAAAAAATCAAATAATTCAGGTTACAAACTTTACTTACATCCATAAAAAATGAATTCTAAAATCTATAAAAAAGAGATTTTAGAATCCTTTTCAGTGAAATGTAATGTTTGTCAGAAAATTCTTGCTCAAAATTTTTTGAAACATATTTTTCTTATGGTGTGGTCAAAAGCCCGTCTAGTGCTGTTAGTGCTTGCCTTAACATCTACATATGCAGGTGAGTATTTGAACCAAAAATAAAAAAATAAAGGTGAGTTTTTCTATTTTAATAAAATAATTAATAATATATAAATTAAATAATAGTTTTAAATAAAGGAATGTAATGTATGTAATGTATAGGTTATAGCCTTATAGGGAATACTGGAATGGGCAGTATAGTGTACGTGGGATCCACAAAAGACATAAATATAAATAAATATAAATATAAATAATAATAGAACCGAAAGCAGGGAGCCAGGGACTGTGAACAAGAACAACACAAGATTATGAATTGATTATATTTTAATAAGAAAATGTTTTTAAAAAGTTCTAAAATATTTATTTATACTTTTAGAAATAAACAGAATAAAAAATTTAATTTTCATTTTATTAAGAAATTACTCTAAACATCTTCCCAAGATAATTAATTATAGTAAAATCCAGAAAAAATAAAAGAACTTATTTTTTTATTATAACTAAATATAAATATTTTTTTCGATAATAAAAAAAATTAGTGAAGGGGTAGGCCTATCCCGTCTAAAGTCACGGCATACCACTAAACTCAGCGATGATGACTTCACAATCATAGGCATAAGCACACACCATCTAGACCAATCCCGTTGACTAAATATAAATAATTTTTAATTTTTATTATAATTAATTGAAAAATATTTATTTCTTATAATTTAAAATCAATTATTTTATTTTTCTGATGTACCAAAAAAAATCAATTATTTTTAAATAATAATAAATAAAAGTAAATAATTAATGTTAAAATATATTAAAAATAAAGTATAAAGTTATGTTTTTAAGGTGAGATAAAAAAAATTTAGGAATAATATATTATTTTATCAAAAATAAAAAATATGCAATACTTTTAAAAAATATAAAATATTTATAAAAAATTAAGTTTTTCTAAAAGTATTTTATACTTTTCATTTTAATAAAATAATTACATAATTTCAAATTTTTTTTATCCTACCTTAAAGCTACTCATATTTTTAGCGTAAAATAAAAATGCTTTTTGTATTTGACTTGTGTAAATGACGGGAGAAAAAAAGGAGTTTCGAGTCACGCGCTATAAAAGTTGCATTACCACAGTCTTGGGCGGCTATTGGGTCCCATCCTTCACCGCCCCCCTCCCTTCGATTTGGAGCGTTTTCAACTACTATTATAAAAATATTTTTGTTTTTTTTATATTAAATATTTTTGCTATTTAATACTATTATTTCATTTTTTACAATAAAATAAAATTCAAGGATAAAAATGATTATTTTATAAAAATTCAAACGTCTTTTCCATATAAATGTAAATAGACCATTTGTTTATCATATGTAAGATAAATCAAAGTTAAAAAGGAATATTTAAAAATAAATAAATATTTTAGTAATGTATCAATTTTCAATATCAATAAGCAAAGCACACGGATTGGCCTAGTACATAAGGGCTTCCTGATCAAAGAAAATTTCAACATCAACATAATCAACATAATTTTTTTTTTTAAAAAAGAAAAAACATAACTAACATATCAACAAAATCAACATCAACATAATAAATAAAAAAATTAATGGTTAATACACTTTAGTTGCTAAGTATGACAAATGTACAATTTCAGTCTGTTTTTAATTTTGTAGGTTACTATTTCAGTCTTTTTATTTGTTTAAATAGTTTTATTCTTTGCATTTTTTGTGATATTTAATTTTAACTTTTTCTTGGTTTTCTAAAATTTAATATATTATGGAGATACAATTTCTTTCTTTGCAATTTCGATAAAAAAAGATTAAACATCTACACATTTTATTATAATTTTTGAAAAACACTGAAGGATCACACATGGGAAAAAAAAGTCTAATCAAGAAAAGAAAAATCAATTTCATAATTATTTTTTTTTATCGAATGCATAGAAAAAAAAAACAGAAAACAAAATATTATCATTGAAAAAGGATATTTAAAATTTTTCAATTCTCAATTTTGAGTTAGCCGACCCATAAGAAAAAGGAAAAAAGCGAAAGTGGAAAGCATATAATGGAAAGAATGTATGTGTGTGTTGTTATGGTAATGGCAATGGTAATGCCCTTGTGATTTCGAGATCGCACCTTGGTTTTCTCTCTTCTGATCTTCCTCACCTCATTTCTCAATCCACCGTTTCCAACCCTCGCAAATGGGTACGCTTTTTTCATCCTCGATCTGGTTTTTGCATTTTTCCGATCATTTTCTGATCAAAGCTTTATCTTCCACTTATTGATTTCTCTCTGTTTTCTGTCTTCTAACTCCCATCGAAGCTTCAATCTTTTATAGAAGCCGGTGGTTGGGTGGGTCTCAGCGGAAGCTAGCAGTTATTACACTTCCATGCGTTTTGCTTTTGGCTTCATTTTCTATTTATTGATGTTTTTATTGTTCTTCAGTTTCGAGTGGATATCTGTTTGGGATTTATGGAATTGGTGGTGTGATCAATTTTGACAATTTGATCCATAATTTGTGTGGCTGAATTATATGATCCCGGACGAGGTTTAGATTGTTGCTTTATGTTCAATTGTTAAAGGGAAAAATGAAAATTAACATGGGGATGCCAATTACAAGGTTAGTTGACATAATCATTCCATGGTATGGAGATTATCATCCCTCGTCAGGTGTTCCAGTGCTAGTGGAATGCAAGCATTGAGCTTGAATTGATGAATGGAGTGTGGAACCAGCAAGCAAGTATCGAGAGTTTTGTTTTGATTCTGTGAATGAAAAGCAATATTCTTAACTGTGCTAGATGATCAAGTAGAATGCTCATATGTCACAGTACAGTGCTGCGATAGCACTTACAATTCGTGTTTTACTTGTAGATCTAATTGGTGTTATACTTGAATTTCTACAAGTCTTTCACTCCCTTGCTTCTATATATATTTTTTCAACTAACATTGAGTATCTGCATATCCAGCAAATAGTGAGACATGTTGTTCAACTCAGCTTATTGATGGAGATGGTACATTCAACATTTCTGGGATTGAAAACTTTATGAAGGAGGTGAAATTGAGTGAATGTGGGCTTTCTTATGCTGTTGTTTCTATAATGGGTCCACAAAGTAGTGGTATGCTTTCTTGCCTCCATATAACCTTGTGTTTCTTCTTTTCTTCATGAGCTGATTGGATCTTATGATTGCTTTTACTGGTCTTTACAATTGAGGATTTTTATGTAATTAAGACATTTTACTCAACACTTGAAAGCTGGAAGTGATTGTTATTTAAGATTCACCGAAAGGTTGAATTGAAGTCTATGGCTAATGAAGTGATGAGAAATAGCTTCTAGTTGAGTTTGTATAGGACTATAGGTGTACTATATCTAAAATGGTGATATCTGATGATTAAGTTTAGTCTCTTTTTGACATTTTCTTATTTCTTGTGAGATTTATTCTAATCTCTTCTGTTTTATTTTGATCCATTCTTCTATATATTTTGAAATTTATCAGTATTATGAGATATAATTTATATCAATAAAATGATCTTGACATTATCTTATTATTGTTTTCTTTGCTCTTTGCAGGCAAGAGCACATTATTAAATAATTTGTTTGGTACCAACTTCAGAGAGATGGATGCTTTTAAGGGAAGGTATGCTCCTGCAATTCTGACATATCACATAAACCTTGTTCAATCAATAGTGTGGTGACCTGATGTTATGTGCTTGTAGGTCTCAAACAACCAAAGGAATATGGATGGCTAAATGTACTGGCATAGAGCCTTGTACACTTGTGATGGATTTGGAGGGTACAGATGGAAGAGAACGAGGAGAGGTGTGTTTTTCATTTTTTATACCCTTACTTACTTTGATAATAACCGTGATCTTGTTTCAGAGTCTATTGCCAATATCCAATTACCATTTAAATTAATATTAATATTTATAATTGGAAATTTATATATGCCAATTTGTCTCTGGCCTCCATGGAAATTAGGCATTTTATCATAAAAAAATGTGGAGTTATTGAATTCTTATTCTTCAGGATTTACTTTCAGCCTCTATTTCTTTTTTCTTTTTTTTTTTTTGTCTTCTACTTGCAAAATTACGTTCTTGTATGATGATGTTTTGTGGCAAGTTTTAAATGAAAGGTTCAGTTGTCCTTGTCAGTCTCTCTCTCTCTCTCTCTTTGTGAATTTGTGTGTTCTAAAATTTTGAAATTTGAATCATGTTTTTACACTATGACGGATTAGGAAATTTTGATTAATTTAAACTGGTTATTCTCTGCCATTGTCAAGAATTAGAAGTTAGAACAAAAGATGAAAAATGGATAGTTCTGCTTTTGGTTGTCTCCTTGCATACTGAAACTTCCTTTCTGTCAGGACGATACTGCTTTTGAAAAGCAGAGTGCTCTATTTGCTCTTGCTGTCTCAGATATAGTGCTAATAAACATGTGAGTTTTTCCTCTCTTCTCCCTTCGCAACTTTAATACTTGAATAAAATAAACATGCTTGTACTTCTTATTTTAATGTTTTTGGGGTTAAATCCTCTTTCTTTGACCAACTAAATTTTCTGCCCTTTGCAATGCTGGTAAAGGTGGTGCCATGACATTGGCCGTGAGCAAGCTGCAAATAAGCCGCTTTTGAAAACAGTCTTTCAGGTATGTTTTGTTGGTCTATTGACTTCACGCAGTTTTCTTGAATCTCGAAACTTGTCACTTATCTGATTGCATGCTTACTTTTTTTTTTCCAGGTCATGATGAGACTGTTTAGCCCGCGCAAAACAACATTGTTATTTGTCATACGTGATAAAACCAGGGTGTGTAAACAAAAATCTCTGTATTTATTTTTCTCTAATTATCTGTTAGTTATTAATTTTTATTGCTGACTATGATTATTTGTTGTTGATATGATTAACCTTTTTGTTCTATAGACGCCACTTGAAAATTTAGAACCTGTTTTGCGGGAAGATATTCAGAAGGTAATGCATGCTTTTGCATCTTCATATGATGTTACTGAATTTCTATGTACTTCTGCTCACAGTTCTCTCTTTACTTTTATCCTATGCAGATATGGGACTCTGTTCCTAAACCACAGGCCCACAAGGAAACCCCACTAAGTGAATTTTTCAATGTAAATTATTTTTCATCCCTTTGACATTTTTATGTTCTTCTGTGTGTTATATAATTATATTAATTGTTTGCACTTGGCAACAAATGTCCAGGTTGAAGTTGTTGCTCTTTCTAGTTATGAAGAAAAAGAAGAGCAATTTAAGGAGCAGGTATGAATTGTACACCAGTTCCTTCCAGTTTACTTTCTGTCTATTAAATGATCCATTATCTGTAACTGTAGTTGTTTTCATCCCTGTGTATGCATCTGTGACTCTTTGTCCTTGCCTCAAGTTCTCCATCAGAATATATTGCATTAAAATTTGGATTTTGTATTGGAGAACATTTTTTTTAGTGTAATGGGTATGTATTATTATTCTCTAATGTCTGTTCTGGTTACTTTTGAATGTAGGTTGCCAGCTTGAGGCAACGATTCCATCATTCTATTGCTCCTGGTGGTCTTGCTGGGGATAGGCGTGGAGTTGTTCCTGCTTCTGGATTTTCTTTTAGTGCTCAGCATATATGGAAAGTCATTAAGGAAAACAAAGACCTCGACCTTCCTGCACATAAGGTAATATACCTGCTGGTGGTAGTGATTTTGTTTACATGTGTATTTATTTTTAACCGGTTAAGGGTCAACACTCTTTTAGGTCATGGTTGCTACTGTGCGATGTGAAGAAATCGCCAATGAAAAATATGCATCCTTTATTGCAAATGAGGTATTGACATTTCTTTTGGTAAGATATTCCAGCATATTAAGATATTTTTAATCACTAATGCTTTGGAAATTACTTTCAATCACCACTCAGGAATGGTGTGAATTGGAAGAGTCTGTGCAATCTAGCCCTATCCTTGGATTTGGGAAGAAGCTCAATTCACTCCTAGATGTTTGCTTATCAGAGTGAGTATAGTTCAATTTATGTGACATCTATATTCATAGTGGCTCAGTTATTGAATACCACATAAAGTTGTTGTATGTTATATAATCTTTTGTCTATTTTGTTAGTTTTTGACAAAAATTGATTTCAGCGTGGTTTGCTAGAGCATCAGGATTCACCCACCCCTGCCCCCTAGTAATAAATATTGTTGTCAAAGTTTTACTGCTGTGAGTGAAGTAAATGGTTTTGATCGTTCAAGATGGCTGAAAGACAGGAATTTGTTTTATGAATACGAATTTTTAGGAAGTTCATTTTCAGTTTTTTTGTCAATTATTTTTTTCTTTAGCCATAAAATTTGGTAGTTCAAGTGTGATGCAGTAATACAATCTAATGCTATTAACTTTCTCTTAAAGTAACTCTGAGAACTGTGTCATTTGTTTTACCTAATATTTTTTTGGTTAAAAGTCCAGTTTTATTAATGTGATGTATATGTAATCTTCAAGTCAACTGTAATTTGTGATCAAATCTTAGAAGCTTGCTGTCTTAATGTTATATGTTTCATCATGTAAGAATGAGTTGATGTGGGCTAAAGGTTTGTTAAACTATTGTATTTTATTTTAATCTAGGTATGATGCTGAAGCCACTTATTTTGATGAAGGTGTGAGATCTGCAAAACAAAAGCAACTTCAGGAAAAATTGTTGCAAGTAATCCTTCTTAACTTACAGCTCTTGTGCAATCATGGGTGTTCAACCTTTTTTCTTTTTTAGTAAAAAATGAATTGATGACCATTGAAAGGGAAACAAATAATTACTCGTTACTGAAATCAAGGACAACTAATTTAGATACTGGAATATTGCCCCCTTATCCCGATTCCCTTCAGTGGCATTTGTAGCATTGTGATTATGATTCTTGAGGTTTGGAATGGTACTTAACACCTTTTCTATTGTTTAGCTTGTTCAACCAGCATTCCAATCTGCCTTGGGACATATTAGATCTGGAACTTTGGATAAGTTTAAGGAGGCATTTGACAAGGCTTTGAATGGAGGGGAAGGTTTTTCTGCAGCTGCTAATAATTGCATCGGGTCTTGTATGGCACAATTTGATGAAGCATGTGCAGGTACTAAAAAAATTCTTCATTATATTTATCAGTGAACAACAATTTGATGTTGTAGCTCAAAACATTTAGCCAACACTTGGAAAGGGATAGAAAGAGCTTATGTATAAGCAGGAAGTGGACTGTTTACTATGATTAACTTCGGGAGCAGAATTGGTAGGGTTTGGTTTATTCCTATGAACTACTGTCTGTGGGATTAGACATGATATGTTGCAAGTGTGCATCTTACTCTGAACTGAATTGCAACATGAAACTGATACATTGTTGTTTCAGATGTTGTTATTGAACAAGCAAACTGGGATACTTCTAAAGTACGAGAGAAACTGCGGCGTGATATTGATGCACATGTTGCATCTGTTCGCGCAGCTAAGATCTCTGACCTTACTTCGTCCTATGAGGTATGTGTCTTATGAATCTTTAAATGATTGTCTTCAAGCTCAGTAATGATGTTAAGATTTCCGGTTATATATGTTTCTGCAAAAATATCAGTGTTGAACTGTTGAAGTTTTTAGGGTGGTAATATGAGATTAGAAATTTAGAGCTATGAATGAGCATCCACTAACAATACAGTTATCCAGGAGAAAGGGATTAATTGATACAATGTATGTTGTCAATAATTTTGTTAATGATTTCAAACCAGAAGTATAAGATACTTATCTCGCTTAGTGACTGCAGTGATTTAGGCAAGTGGTTTATGAGATTCTTTTAATCTTTTTTGAGTTGTGGCAGACCCAGTTGGTTTGTTTCTAAAGTTGAAAGGCTAAATTCTTGGGAAGTGTTCTGATAGTAATACCATTGCAGGAAAAATTGAAAGAAGCTTTGTCTGGACCTGTTGAAGCTCTTTTGGATGGAGCCAGCAGTGATACTTGGCCATCAATAAGGAAACTCCTCAAGCGTGAGACAGAATCAGCTGTTTCAGGGTTCTCGGCTGCTCTTGCTGGATTTGATATGGATGAAGAAACAAGACAGAAAATGATTTCAGGTTTGGAGGATTATGCAAGGGGTCTAGTAGAAGGAAAGGCTAGGGAAGAAGCTGGAAGAGTTCTAATCCGCATGAAGGACAGGTGATGAGCCTTCTGCAACATCTAAGCTGACTATGTACTTTTTCCCTCTAAGTTTTATCTAAGTGCACTTACCTTTAATTTGGGAGCAGGTTTACAATGCTGTTTAGCCATGATTCTGATTCGATGCCTCGGGTTTGGACGGGAAAAGAAGATATTAGAGCAATCACCAAGACTGCTCGTACTGCTGTATGACATGATTGTGAATATTATTTTGTTAATTGTTTGTATTGCATTTTGTTATATTCTTAACCAAGTTTAACCCTTTTCAGTCTTTGAAGTTGCTATCTGTTATGGCTGCAATTCGTTTGGATGATGATGATACTGATAATATCGAGAAAATATTAGCAGTTGCATTGGTGGATTCATCAAGCAGTGCTGCTAATAGGAGCATCACAGTGGTTGATCCTCTAGCTTCTAGCAGTTGGGAACAGGTGAATATTTTTTTTGGTGCTAGTTCTATAATTCTATTTGATGAAATATTAAATAGTGTACTCATTTTGGTAGACAAGTGATCTGATTATCCAAGAATGAGTGTATCTCTAGCAGTGCTGGGCATGTGGTTTGGTTAATATATTTTATGCTATAAAGTGCTATGTTTTGGTTCATTATGTGACCATTTTAGAACACTTTTTCTATCTTGGGCATTGATCAGTTGTTTTGATCAAATTTTGGATGCAGGTTCCATCCTCTAAAACATTGATCACACCAGTCCAGTGCAAGTCTTTGTGGAGGCAATTCAAGACAGAGACAGAGTACAGTGTCTCCCAAGCCATTTCTGCACAGGCACGATATTTTCACTTCTTTCATTTTTTAAGATTTTAGTGGTTGCTCTATGATTATGTATCGTATAAATGGAAATTCTTTCATGACAGTTCATACAAATTTGAATCCCATGCCTTTTTATTTGGATATTATCTATTTTAATCTCAAACTCGTAGCTGAAGCCATCAGGCAATTACATTATTGAAATGAAGCAATGCCTCAGCTTTTATGTTTTCACGTTGCAAGTATTTATAAGGTTTTGGCATAGTCCAAAGGATTTCACTCTTCTGTGGAATTGTTTACTTTCCATGCGTAGTCAATACACAATGGTTTTATGCTTAGTATAAAGTATGATAAAGCATCATGAAACCATATATTATCAAGGTTTTTGATAATTATGATTTTGTTCTCATTTGAAAATCTTTTACAAATTATTTCTTATTGACATATTTTATTTTATTTTTTAATTTTCAGGAGGCCAACAAGCGTAATAACAACTGGTTACCTCCTCCATGGGCAATAGTTGCTTTGGTGATCCTGGGATTTAATGAATTTATGACACTTCTAAGGTTCATTACAACTGTACTCATCTGATATCTATTTTCTTGCTTTCTTTTTTTTGGTTTTCGCTTGCTCTTTAACTCTGTATCTCTCCTCTTGCAGCTGTGCAGTGTAAAAGTAGTAATTGTAAAATAGATAATATATTGCGTTGAACATAAACTATTGGATGGGCAATTTGATAAATGTTGCTTAAACACAAATCTAGTGAAAACAAATCACTTTTGTTGTACCATTTAATTTGTCTCACCCAAGTTTGAAATTTTCTGTGGCAGAAATCCCTTATATTTGGGAGTCATCTTTGTTGGTTATCTTCTCTTTAAAGCCCTGTGGGTGCAGCTGGACATTTCCGGTGAATTTCGCAATGGAGCCGTGAGTATAGCTTATTGTGATCTTTTATAATTTATTGTTCACGCCCATATCCATAATTTGTGTCTCTGTTGCCTGTTTGCAATCTGTAATTTGCCGGTTCAGCTAATAAGCTGCTAGCATTCAATAGGATTCATGTGTTGAGGCATAAGTAGAACTTCAGCTGAGTTATCTGGGTCTTGTCAACTGTTAGGTCGTGTTTGTTTAAGTGTATATAATTGCATTCCTAGGAATCACTCTAGAAATGATAGGGCTAGGATTATTCTTCCAAATGATTGGCTAGAATTTAACATCTTTGGGAATATTCTTTAGATATCAAATAATAATAAAAACCTTAAGAGTTAAAAATGGAAGTTGCTAACTAAAATGACATAACTTCCTATATTTCTATTGGAAAGTAACTTATCCATCTTCCATCATGGAGGTCATAGTCTCATAGAGAACGTATGAGTAACGCTTTCCTGACAATAAATAATTCCCGGAAACCCTTTCTAGAACTTGTAAGTTGTAACAAACATGAGATGATGACTTCATAGAATCTGAAATGAAGGAACTCCAGTTCTATATTTTTCAGTATCTGCATAGTATCCTTATTTCTACCTTTCTTCTTTCAGCTTCCTGGGATCATATCTTTGTCTAGCAAGTTTGTTCCAACTGTGATGAACATTATCAGAAAACTAGCAGAGGAGGGGCAGAACCCTGGAACTAACAATCCTCAGGGAAACCAATCAAAAAGCAATTACAGTGCTGTTACTTCTAGTAGTAGTGCTATGTCATCTAGTTCTTCATCTAACTTAACTTCATTGGACAATGGAACCAAATATGACAATCCATCGAAAGAGGAATAGGTTAAGAAATTCATCTTACTAAAGAGAAATTTCTTCTGTTGGAAGATGCTGGTGTCTGATCAACGGCTGCATGCTGGTTTTTTGCTTGTCCGTGAATTTATGACTTGTGAGCATTCAAAGGCATTGGTTTTTGTGTAAGTGCCATATAGAAGGGGCAATTGTTTTATTCAGAGGTAGTCCCCCACTTAATTAAAATAGTTCTCTTTTCCAATTTAGGTGGTTCAGTTAGTTGGAGAAGTTGGCCTATTTTACATGGTCTTTTATGGTTATATGCTGGTTTTGCAATCAATTTTGCTTGTAATTTTATCAGTGTTCTGAGTGTATCTGTTTTTAAAAAAAATTCATTGATTGGACTCTCGTGTATCTATATTAGATTTTTAAGATATACCAGAGGCTTCTGGAAAAAAGTTGCATGTAAGTTCATGTTTGCTGCTTGTAATGCGAACCATTGATTCACGTGTAACATGGTGTTGAAAGAGAAATTGTTTTCCTCTGTTTCTTCATCTAACAATGTGTTGAATCAATTCAAATTTGAGGATTATTTTAATTTTGATGTATGAACTGTGGCCAACTGTCTGTGGACCTGCAGTATTGGATTACCATTCCTTCGCTGCTGGAAATCTTTCTTTTGTTTTTATTTTTGTTTAAAAACAAAAAAAGAAAAAGAAAGGAAAGAGCAATGATTTCAACAATTATTCAGTCTCAACAACTCACAACTCCCTTCAGCTAATTTTTTTTTTTGGTTGAGTTGTGAGAATGAATGAGTTGTGGATGAAATATTTCTTAATCAAATAAATTCATAAGAATACATTTATTTGATTAAGAATGTCTTTGTTTCTTTTAAAAAAAATTGTACCAAATATGAGGGTCATTATCGATTTGACAAATGTTAACCGGGGCTTTAAGGATATAAAAGATTTTTAATTGAAAAAAAAGTATTTTTAATTTTGATATAAAAATTCTTTAGCATATGTATTTTTTTTAGAGTATTTCAAAGAATAAACAATATAATGAATTTATTGCACTTTAGATAGTGTCTACAAATTGATGGTTATTTTTTTGGTTACATGTTTGATTCTCCCTAGAAATTTAAATTACTTGTGTTTATTATGCATTGAATGTTTGTTTCTCTATGATAAGTTTTAGTTTCAGGATTTTTAAGCTGTGAAAACTTATACAGAATACCAAAACCTATTTTTAAAAACTTAATAATGCATTAACTTAATATAATTACTTTTTTTTTTTTACGTTGTATACAAGGACGGGTTTATTTATAGCAAAAAGCAAAAGAAAGTAAGAAAATACTTAAATTTATTGAATTCGGGTAACATGGGTAGAAAACTGGAATAGGTTAGCCTTTATGAAGTGGGTCTAGTAGATTTATGATTTTCTGGAATTTTAATATTTTGTAAGTATCATTCAATTGAAGCATACAAAATTTTATTTGTGGTTCAAAATTGGTACCTTTTCTATCTTTTCCTCTCTTTCAAGCCGGTGGCTACTATTCAAGCCACGCAGTCTTTCTAAGTTCTAACACAACTTTTTTTTTAAAAAAAAAATTAACATTTACTCGAATTCTAGTATTTGATAGTGCAACATTTTATAACTTAATATTACTAGATTTTAGAATTCAAATGAAACTGAATTTTAAAAACTGGTAATGATACTTTTTATAATTTAAATACCGGATGGTTAATTTAGAAAAAAAAAATGTGACGCAGCAGAAAATGAATGTGGCGAAAATAGTAGCGTACATTAGAACCTTAAATTTATAGTTGTGTTAAATATTTAGAAGTAAAATTTTATTGTCTATAATCCAATTTTTTTTTATTGTCTATAATAATCATATTATATAGAACATTAATATCTCCTACTACTTGTACTCTATGAAAGAAGAGCTATGCCATAATATTGGTCCCTCATGCTTCTTAATTGGATTACTTGGTTATTACAAAAAGGTTTTAATTGGATTTAATGGTAACGGTAGGCCATGTGTGTCATTTGGCACTCATGTGCCACAATCCTAATCTTTATATCTTAATATTATGAGAAATAATGTTTTTATTTTATGTATAATAATATTTTTATCGAGAGTACACACTGATTTATCAAACTCAGGTAACGTTTGACAGACGTATTTGAACAGAACAGAATATTGTTTGCTGTTTTCTATTTGGTACATCAGTAAAGAGGAATTGAGACCAATGAACGCGACAAATGAGTTCCATTGAAAATGGTAGAACGAAAGAGAACAATATAGAACACACAAAAGAATTATCATTATTTTCATATAATCATTTTTTATAACCAAAATAATATATATTTAAATTCTTTAAATCTTATTTTATTTTTTTCGGACCAAAAAATATTTTTTGAAAATATTTTTTTAAAAAATTTACATAACAAAAATATACTCAACATAATTTATATTTATTAATTATTTATAAAAATATATTTAATAATTATATTTATTGAGAGACGTTTGTATTTAGTAATTTATTTTTTTCATAAAATATTAATACAAAATTAATATATTTTAAAATTATTATTTAGTTATACTCATAATTTTTAAAAAATAAATTAAAAAAATATACCATTTTATTTTTCCTTTAAATTTATACTCTCTATAAAGTAAAGTAAAATTCTATATGTATTATAAAAAATATTTTTTATATTTTAATCCGCACTAAATACAAAATAATACATATAATTTTGTTTTGTTCCAGGGTCACCACACGTTTCTGTTCTGTTTCATTCCGTTCTGTACCGTTATCGAACGCTATTAATTAGTACACCCTATAATCCACCTTAATGGTAACATAGGAATTGAACACTGTTACTTTAAAAAGAAAATGCTGATTACTTAAAAAAAAAAAGGAAAATACTGATAAGTGATTTAGAATAGTACTAGTTAATAATTTATAAATAAAAATATTTTATCAAAGTGGTAAAAATTTATTGTTTGAAAAGTATAATATATATTAAATGCACATTTTTTTTTAAAAGTAAGTCAAAGGTTAAATAATAATTTTCTTGACTCATGTGAGCATGTTTGGGAAGTAAGAAAAGAGCTTTTAATTTTAGCAAAAACTTTTGGATGGTTTGCCATGATGTTTGGGAAGTAAGAAAAGATTAATTTTTTTTTTATAACTAAAAACAATCTTTTTCAAATAAGCAAAAATTTGAAGCTAATTGTAAAAAATTTTTTTTTGTCTTAATCTACTTTTTTTTTTTTTACAATTCAAATTTCTCTATAAAAAGCATTTTTTAATTTTTTATATCACTTAAACATAAAAGATAATCTTCAAAATTACCTTTTAACAATATACTCAAACAAAACTTAATTTTACTATAATCAACTATAAAAATAATGAATTATACACATAATTCATTCTAAAAATAATATACATTTTACAGTGAATTCAAACATATTCCAAACACAATCGAGTTATCCCCTTGTTATACTGCATGTCATATGTGGTTTACTAATGTTAGTTTAAAAACATGCAAATTGGTAAAAAGAAAAACTTTGTAAAATATGGTTTTCACAACAAAAGGCTTATTCAATGACTCTTAAAAGTAGTATACATACGTATTAAATACATAATTTATTATTATTTTAAACATTTTTGATTGAATTCTGTATATATTTTTTCATGTGATATACCGTATACCACTTAAGATATGGTGCATGTTAAAATCCACCTAAAGACAAAAGTAAACATTATTAGCCGATATAAAAAATTAATGAAATCTTTTAAGGAAACTAAAAAACGTAGCCACGACTAACTTTACTAAGACTTTATCAAACATTTTACATGCATCATCATAATAACAACACACTAATAACATATATATCCCCAAGTTAACTTCTATGTATATAAAACAACGAATACACGTTTTGGAATGATTAATCAACATCAAGTGTTTCATCACCCCCAATTAGCAAATGAGCAATCACTAATGTCAAATCATCATCCATTCTCGATTTTAATCCCTGTTAGTGTACTTTACTTATAAAAAAACACTATTATGGTAACATAACGACAAAACAGAAAAGAAAATGAACATGGAGAAAAAAAAAGGTCAAAAGAGAAACTGTAATATTATTAATTGGAGTCTGGAGAAGAGAATATATATGAAAAAGTTTCATATCTTTTGAAACAAGGGAGTGGAATTATGATAGATAAGATCACAGTGAATGATGTCTCTCTCGTACAAATGAGTTAATTAAGTAATTTTTAAGATTGAGTTAGATATGATTTTCAAATTTATTAAGATGACATCATAGTTTAACCAGTTTCGACAAATATAAATTACTTGCATATATGTTTACCTACAAATTTGATGCACCACATACACAATTATGGATGTGAATGTGTGTTAAGATATCGAGTTAAGTTTTACATTGACTAAAAATATAGTCATAATATAGTATATAAAGGTTGAACAATCATTTTAGTTAGGTCAGAGCTATAATTCAATAGCATATTTAATTGGACTATGTTAAATTACATTATATCATACTTAGTTACTCATTCTCAATTCAAAGTTAGTATAAGTTAAATGTTATTATCAAAATAAAAGTTAGTTACAAGTAGTTATTAAACTGCAAAATAGTTATTAACTGTAGAGTAGTTATTCAGATGGTTATATATACCTTTTGTAACTTCATTGATTAATCAGTGAAATCAATATAGTGCATTTGTTCTCTCTCGGTACTGATTTGTTTACATCCAAAGTTTTTTTATCAACAATGGAGACTTTCACTTTGTAACAAACTAAACAAAATTTTAGGCAAAAAAATTGCTTTGGTTTCAATGTGTTGGTGTCAGGTTGGGGTTTGGTGCGGTGGACCATAGACGTAGTAGTAGAGAGGAAGAGAAAGTTTAATTGTAAGTCCTAGCTGACAAATGAGTTTACAATTAAACTCTCTTTCTCTCTCTTATGCACTATTGATATTATCACATGAGAGGAATCCAATCATCCGTAGTTAATATATTTTTTTAGAAAAAGAGCACACATTGACCTGCGCTTTTGGTTATTTGCAATTAGGTACCTTGAACTATTTCTTCCTACTGAGTCCTTAAATCTTTGCTCATTTGAAGTCAAACACCTCGTATTTTATGTCTTTTAAATTGAACTTTAAACTTCTACTCATTTGTAAGCAAATATTTTTTATTTTACACTTCTTCTTAATATAATCTTAAACTTCTGAAAACTGAAAACTAACTTAAATTTGTAAATATGAGAAATGTAAGATTTAATAACAGTTATAAAATGTCCTAGGGAGTATTTTTTATCCCAAAAATGCCTTGATATGGATTTTGTTATCATAAGGTGTTTTTGACCTTTCCTCACATCACATGATCTATTTCTAACAAAAGGACATTGATTAGACATGAATGAATAATCTAATACTAATATTTGTGACATTCACGAACCTTACCTTTACCTTTACTTGCATTTTAGGTTTATAGAGTAAATTTGGCTAAGGATGGACGAACGTGACTGTAATAAATCTTTGAATACCTATTCCTAACTCATAACTCACGCTGATGCATAATATAATATTTATTGTCATAATAAAGATCGATATGCAAGTCCCTTAGCTTTGTCACTTTCCACATCATATATAGTTGCTGAATATATATATACCAGCTGTAAATCAAGAAAAAAAAATAACAAAAATAACAAAAACGGTTTGTTGTTGCACACAAAATGAGTTCACTTGCATATTCATTAGAATTCTGTTTGGACTCTATGATTTTGAATTCTAATACTCTAAACCTGAAAGCAAAAACTTTTTCTGTTCGTGAAAAGGTTTTCAAACATACATTTATTCAATCGAAATTTAGGTTGAGTTGTACTAGACCAGATGATTAAGATGGAGTCCAAATTTTTAGAATTCAGCTAACCCACTTTATTTTGTGGATTATTTAGTTTAATTGTCAATCACCCTCCTACCCAATTTTCATAAGGCAAGCTAAATTAATATTTAATATTATTTTTTGGCTAACTACAAACTTTGAAGTCCCTTTTACAGTGCTTGAAGCAGAAGTGGTATAGACACTTACAACTCAGCATGAGAAGTTTGCAACAACCAACCAAAGTGTCATTCATTGGAGGTTGGGGGTCCCTGTGGGGCACAGGACTTCCCCTTCTATTTTTTTCTCTAAGAAGGATCATATGGCAATAAAAAGTAGGTTGAGAGTTGAGACCTTTCTAGCTACAATTTGCTCAATTTTGGCTCTTAACTTAAATAATATGAGAAACAAATTAAAAAAAAGAAGAGGATATGTATAATTCATGTCATAGTTGCATGTGCAAATTAATGTCACTCGGTTGTTGCAATAAGATTGAAGTGAGTCATTGTTTGCTAATGCCAATATATATTAAAATCACATTTGGCTTTGCCAAGTGATGAAATAAATTGATTCTGCCACGTATTGCCAACTCTTTCCTCCTCTATTCATCTCCTTTGCTATAATTTATTTGTTCGTATACAAGTGCACTTTCTTTTTTCTTTTTATTTTTTTTACAACTTTCTATTGTGGTGGCTAGGAGCCTAATTATATATGAGTTGGCTTGAATTGTTTAGAGATTTTGAGTTCATGCCTATAGTTGACAAAGCATGTCAAAGATAAGCTATGGCAATAATAAAGCAATCACAAATCCTTATTACATTTACTAGATATGTTATGTTGCATATTATTAGAAATTGTGTGCACACCCAGTCCAAGAGTTTTACAGAGCAAGTGTTAATGGATTAAATCTTTCAATTATTTATTTATTCAAAATTACTTAAATAATTTATAATCCTTTTATTTAGGATTTAGAGAGTGGGGTTGTGCGTAGGACAGATTATACTTGTCCTTCACCCGGTTTTAGTTATACATTGGGCTAATTATTTAGATTTGAATCCATTTTTAAACTTGAAGAAACTAGAGTATATATAGGTCCATTCAAAATCGAGTCAAAGAAGACGGAACTGGGTTGCTCCGAACTTACATTTTAACAACTTAATATGAAATATTGTAGGAGAATTTAACTCAATTAACTGATCTAAAGAATATGAGTATTTTTACAACTTTATTATTCAATTCTTAATATTTAGTGCATTGAGAAATATATATATTGAAGCAAATATTTAGAGAAAAACGTGTCACGTTGAGATACAAGACAACAAAATTTAAAATAAAAATGAAGTAGATATTATATAAGTTAGAATAAGGCCAGATTGAGTAACCAAGAGCTGAACCCTAACCTAAGTAATGTGTCTACAAATAAAACCTGAGCTAGACCTAAAGTTCAAAATAGATAACACTAAATCCGGTCCGAATAGCTCGGGCCAGGTTGGGTCGAGGGAATGGAGGTCATGTCCTTCTCACCCCTACTCTCCACTTATCTTACTCTTTAGTCACATCAAAACCATTTCATACATTATGGCATTGATTTGAGGCAGATCGAAAGGAGAAAGGAGAAATACACTGTTATGATTCAAAGAGCACAACTAATGGACCATCTAACAACTAGAAAGGATCCATTTACTTTTAAGTATACACTCTTTAGTTTGTTTGTAATCCTATAATAATTTGAGATTTTCAATACATATATATTACCAAGATTTCATAGTAGAGTCTTGGTTGGATAGCGGCTACAACCATATCACACATGTAATAAGATGCATCTTTTGCTGACAAGATAGCCATGGTAGACAATAATCACTTGTTACGATTTTCAATAAATTTCGAAATCATAATATTGCGACAAAACCATTTCATACATTATGACATTGATTTGAGACAGACCGAAAGGAGAAAGGAGAAATACACTGTTATGATTCATAGAGCACAATTAATGGACCATCTAACAACTAGAAAGGATCCATTTGCTTTTAAGTATACACTCTTTAGTTAGTTTGTAATCCTTTAATAATTTGAGATTTTCAATACATATATATTACCTAGATTTCAAATTAGAGTGTTGGTTGGATAGCGGCTACAACCATGCATCTATTGCCGACAAAATAACCATGGTAGACAATAATCAATTGTTACGATTTTTAATAAATTTCGAAATCATAATATGGCGACAAAATGTTACAGAGTGGATAACAATCTAAAACCTTTAATATTATTCTTACCTTTTATGTTTTTCAGTCATTTCATTTTGAAATTGTGGCTTTCTAACATGCTTCATATCATATATAGTGAACCTTTATTTCTTTTTTCCTCTCTAAAAAATTGTTCTTACCCAACACTCTGTAGATTGCAGAACATGGAGAAGTTTGGGTTGGTCAGTTGACATCAAAATTAATAGCCTAATCAAAAGGGTTAGTGGTTTCATAATTTCATACACATGATTTAGTTAGATAAACTAATATTATGGCTCATTCATTATTCCCTTTACTCTCTCATTAACTATTATTGCCATTTGTTATGATAAGCAATCAATATCAATATGATATGATAAACAGAATCACCAAACAGTAGCAACAGAGAACAACAATATACCCACAGAAGAAAAAAGATGCTCTCTAATAGGAAACAGTACAAAACACAATTTTATTTCTTTTTTTTTTTATTTTCTTTTTAAATTCTTCTTGCACCATTAACAATTGCTCAAATTTTCAATTACGAGCTTCTCTGTTACGCTGATTCTCTACTAATCCATTGTAATTGATTGGTTTAATTACACTTAAATTTCGATCTTGTTTTGTTTACAGTTTACTCATAGTAAGTATTATGTAATCAAACAATATAAACCATTCAAAGAGAAATAATAGGAAATAAAAAATGAAAAGAATTTACACATTTTTGGTGGCATATTGAATACACAGCTTTATTGCTCATTGTTTAGGCTGGTGAATGAGCTGTCTTTGTAGAAACTGATGGAGGGTGGATCTGAAAACACAATCTCAAATCCAACGGATGGAAACCTTTCACTGTAACCGCTGCATTCATTTCCTCTTTAAATGCCTTATTCAGTTAAAGTGAAGTGTCTTGTGGTTCTAAAAGCACAGTGGAGAGTTTCATTATGCATTTTTAATTTACATCTCTTCAATTATTATATATCTCACTTTCTTTCCCTTTTAAAATTATAATACAAGGATTAAATAGAACCGGTTTGTTAAAGATCGAAGCGATGAGAAGATGAGAACTTATAATTTATCTTTTTTTTTAAAAAAAAAATATCTTTTTACATTTTTTTTTTACTTTTCATTTCACTTAAATCTAAAAATAAACACATGAAATATCATGATTGTATTATATTATCAAAAAATTAAGACCATTTTTTTTTTATTTTACCCATCATCTCTAAATTAAATTAGTTGGTTAGTGGAGATGTAATATTTGGGGAGAAAATAGTAAGACATTTAATTATTAAGGATAACATAGTAAAAAAAAAGTAATGCTGCATTTGTATTTTATAAATGGACAATAAAATTAGGAAATTTTTTTTCCCTCTAAAAGACCCAAGAAAGTTGTTGGACTGAGGGAGTATTTTTTATAGTCATATTCTTAAAAGATGTACGATTTAATTCAATGTCTTAACACTTCATTTAAGTTTTGATATTATTTTTGGCTTGAAATTAGGTCTGACTCAATTTTAAAAGTTAAAACAATTTTAAAAGTTAAAACTCATTTGAACGTAATTTTCGGTCATTATATTTTATAACTAATGCTTGACTTAACTCTAACTCAATGCATTGATGAGATTACCTTACTCATTTTGAATGTTAAGTGAAAGATTATGGTTGGATTAATGAAGAAAAGAAAAGGATGTAAAATTTTTTGAAGTATTTAAATGATGTTTCACACAAAACAAGACCAACCAGAGGAAGACACTTATAGGTTTGGGAAGAAGCAGAGAGAGGTTCTTTGAGTGAGAGATTGAGTGGCTTTTTGTGGCCATCATGGCTTCTGTTTCTGCTGTAAAATTCTTCTTCTGCTTAAAACTTCTATGGCTCTGGAGTTTCTTCTTACCTCTTTTTTGTCAAGGTTCATTCTTCTCATCAATCTTCTTCCACTTCACCTAATTCTGTTTTTCAAGATTTCTCTCCATTTCTCAAGGCTGAAAAAAAAGGATAAATTAAAGTCTTCTCTGTCTTTCTCTCTCATTCTGCATTTATTTTTTTCTCTCCATTTACATAAGAATTATTTGAGAATGTAGTTTGTGGCATCAATTTTAAACAAGATTCTGGTTCTGTTTTTCTTTTTCTTCTTTTTTTCAAGAGCTTGTTTTCTGGAAAGATCACAGACAAATATTCAATTTTCTACCTCCTGAACATGAACATTTTAATCTGTTTGTTGCTCATAATCATATTGTTCAAGTATGCTATTTTTATTTTTTTTTTGATAAATAGTATGTTTCTTTTTTGCTTCATTTGAAAATGAGCATTTGGGATTTTGCCACTAAGTTGCACCTAAAAACAAAAATTATACTACTTTCATCATATTTCCTAGTTTTAACTAATATAATCTTTTAGGGGAGTAGGGATATAAGAGTAATAGTATATCAAAATTAAAAATTAAACACCGTTTGGTTTTCGTTTAAATTTTCAGTTTTATTCTTATTTTCATAAATAATTATAAAAATGTCATCTTATATATTTTCTTGAAATTTGTATACGAACGAAAACAAATATAATAGTTTTATAATTATTTATAAAAACAAAATATTCAAACAAAAGTTAGTAGACCTTTTCGTTCTGTTTCACCTATTTTATTTTGTTTTCTAATTTTAATAAAATTTGTATACAAAACACCGAAAACAATTTCGAAGCTTATTTCCATATGAGTCTGAAATTTGACCAGAAGTTATTTTGGTTTTCTTTTGTTATTTTGTTTTTTATTCCTCTCAATTCAGGAAAAAATAGCTGGGAAGAAAACAAATACCCATTTATAAGAAATGCAAGCTCATTTTCATCACCATCAATTTCAACCACCATAAGTAATAATGTGTATGACTACATAATTGTGGGTGGTGGCACAGCAGGGTGCCCTTTGGCAGCAACCCTATCTCAGAATTTTAGTGTCCTTGTCCTTGAGAGAGGGGGTGTGCCCTTCACTAACCCCAATGTCTCATTCTTAGAGAACTTCCACATTACCTTAGCAGACACTTCACCCACTTCTGCTTCCCAATACTTCATTTCAACTGATGGTGTCCTTAATGCAAGGGCTAGGGTTTTGGGTGGTGGCACTTCTATCAATGCTGGCTTCTACACTAGAGCAAGCCCAAGGTAACAAATTCAATTCTCTTTTAATTACATTTTAGTCCTTTAACTTTGTTGATTATGCAATTTTAATTCTGAAACTTTAATTGTACAATTTTTATCCCAACTTGACCAATTGTACGATTCGGTCTTTCTTCTGACCATTAAAAATCTAATGATCAATGTGGTTAATTTGATCGGATTTACCGTTAACTTTTAACGGAAGATGGATGAAAGGATTGAAATCATACAATTAGCAAAGTTAGAAGAAAAAAATTGCAGAATTCAAGTTGTCCAAAATCTAGTAATTGACAAAGTTAAGAGGAAAAATTGTAATTAAACCTTTTATTTTTTATCATCAATTTTTGTTCTTGATTTTGGATATCTATGAGTTGTCACTTTCTTCTGGAATGTGTTATTATTGATTATTCATTTTTGTTATGCTTTGTTCTGGAATACATTGTATGTAGTTGGGGTATGTAATGATCTGGATGTATTAATTGTCTGTTTTTTTTTCCTTCCAAAGTTTGATGAAAAATACACAACACATAAGATGTTAATTCTTATTTATTACTATATTAAACTTTTTGAATGATTTTTATTAATAAAATGTATGAAGTAGAAATGAATACAAAAACAACCAATTTAGCTTGCAGGAATGGTCAATTATTCTCTGATCTATTTGAGTTCCCTTGAATTTTTTAAGCACTTTTAGTTATTCACCTTATTGTAATGTTTAATTTTGAATTTTTTTAATCTTTTGCTAAATTCTTGGAATATGCTGATCGTATAAGATTGAAAAAAATGCTTGAAAGAAATGATTAAAAGTATATATATCAACATTATATTATCGGTTAGAATTCGAAAAAATATGAAAGAAATGATTAAAAGTGAACATTTAAAAAATGCTTGAAAATACATAACCATAGAGTCTTAAATTACACATATGTTAGCCATACATACAACTAAAAGTATAATTAAGTCTAATACTCCATTTACTAAAACTTGTATATTTTCTTATAGAAAATTCTTTACTATTAATTTTGTAACTAACTTACATTGTTAAAGGGGACCTACAAGTACAAAACTAATAATGAATTTGCATCTGAATGGTGTTAATAGAGGTCAACAACTTCTTGGATGTCTATTAGAAAAAAAGAAAGTATTTTTTTAAGAGAAAAAAACAAAATAGAGAATGTGTGATTATATGCTTCAATTAATTTTAGCTAAGGTTTTCAAAGGGTTTGTGATTATTGCTGACTCTATGATTTTAGACTTTAATTAATTAAATATGGCATTCTACACCCACAACTCTGGTCAAAGTTTTGGTAATAACATTTTCCCTCATACCCTACTAAGCTCTAACACATTAAATTGAAATTATGAAATCGTACACACCTTCACGTGCTTAGCACGTGCAATGCAATTTTATCTTAGGAGTAATATTTAGAGTCATCAATATTGATTTTTACTCTAGGTTAAATTCAGCTAATTGAGGGTTAAAAGAGGGTTGAATTGAGAAAAAAATAGTTCATCAACTAATTTGACCTGAATTGACTCATAGGTTGAGAGAATAATAAAATTTGTAGAGTAAGTTTAATTTTATTAATATATATATATATATATATTGTTTATTATTTTTTATTTTTGTTATATTTCATTATTTTAATTTATTTTTAAGAGTTTTTTAAATGATAGCAAATTAACAATCCAACCTGTATAACCCGTAATAAAATATGAACAAAATATTAACAGCCCACACCATTTTCTCAAATAGACACTAATCATAATTAAATTTCTCTCTATTTTTTCTATAAATAAAAAAATTAATTTTCTTGTATGCTTTTTTTGTACAAAATTCATCTACTGAATTTTCTCAAAAAATATTTTTTTATAAAATATAAAATTTATTTGTGAATAAAAATTATTTTTTGTAAATTAAAAAATAAGTTAAAAAATACTATCATCATTTGTAAATTATTTATTTTTAATTTACAAAAAATAATTTTTTATTCAAAAATAATTTTTTTATTTTATGAAAAAATAATTTTTTTATTTTATGAAAAAGTAATTTTTTTTTATTTTATGAAAAAAATTTGAGAAAATTCAATAGATGAATTTTGTACAAAAAAATAGTATACAGGAAAATTAATTTTTTATTTATAGAAAAAAATAGAGTGAGATTTAACTATGGTTAGTGTATATGTGAGAAAATGGTGTGGACTACTAATTTTTTTAAAGATTGATAGTTTGTGCTATTTTGTAAAACCTCAGGGATATTTTGTGCAATTTACCCGTGAATAAATTATAAATAAAGCTATTATATACCACATAATAAATTATTGAAATCAACCCAATTCATGTAATAAATGGTGTTTCGATTTTGCCAAACATAATTTTCTTTTCTTCAAAATTAAGTTTGACCAAAACCAAATCATGTATTTCAAAAGTCAAATCAAACATGCCCTCATCATTTGATTAATTGATTATGTTGCATTTTATTTTTTGATATTAATTATGTTGCATTTTCCTCCACGGATGATTCAAGCTTAGATATATATAATGTACAAACCTAAGTTTTATTAAATACTATATAGATAATTAGATATTGATATATTGATTGACTAGGTGTCATTATCATTAATTTTTGTCATTTTGCTGTTGAATTGATATGTGCACATAAATATTTTTCTTAAAGAAAAAAAACTATATATCTGGAATATAGATTTTTTTCCTGATGAATGTGGGGTTTAGATTTTGATATTACCTAATTAATTTATATACATTAATGAAACTGTTAAGTGCCAACATCAATCATGTACAAGCTGGAAAAAACAGGGGCAAAAAAAAAAGTTAAAGTGAATTATATTGACATAAAGAAGAAAAAAATGGAATATTGATATGATTAATTAAGGGTATGAATATTGAAATATTAATAAGTATATAGTTGAGTGTGATTCATTACATTTGTTATGGCCACATCATTTTTATATGGAATTGTTCTGTTTTCATGAATTAAATTAAATGCTAGCTCCTAGTGGTCCATTTTTTTTTTTTGTAACACTAAATCTTATTTATGCTAAGGAATTGATTAGGTGAGAGAGTCAGATCTGAGAAAAGAAATAATAAGACATTTTATTGTATCATGGAAATCATTTTTGGTGAGACTCATTAAGGTGCTCTTTAGATATATGTCTGGTCCATCTTAGGAAGAACAACCACCAAAACCCTTTAGATTCTAATAACTTTATTTATATGCAAAATAAATATATTAACGAAAGTATAAAGGGTATTCTAACTTAAAATACAAAATCAAAAGATTAAAACAATAATCGGTCGAAGTGACTTATACAAAAATTAGGTTAGAAAGCCAATTATTTGAGTAAAGAAAAGAACCAAGTTTCTTTGCCACTTTTTTATTTAGACATATTCAATTTATACAACATTATCTTCTAATATAAAATGTTTTAATTTCAGTTCCCTTATTTTTTGTTTTTAGAGTTTTTAAGTCTTTACATTTTTATAATATCTGATTTTTTTCCTCTTTTTTATTTTTTTTTATCAGCTTCTAACTCATTATGCTGATTGATAACATCTTTTCAATGGGACATGTGATTGCATTGCGGGTTTAATTCCCGATTAATGTACTTTCCTATTAAAAAATTACTCTACTTTAAAAATAAAATAATTGAAAATAAACTTTAAAAAAATAGAATATGCAAAGCGAACCACAATAAAGAACTAAAAGTACTCAAATAAATACATATGTATAGTTAATTAACACAACAGAAAACTTGTAGGATCAATACACCAAGAATTAAATGGTAAAGAAAAACTTCCTTTGCACCAATGTATCTCCAAGCCCTTAATTGAATTAGATCCATAACCTCCTTCCAATGAATAATTTGTGAAGAAAAAATAACAGCATTCTTCTATAACCCAATACACCAAATTACTGCTAACCAAATGTTCATAATAAACTTCCTTTCTTTTTTTTTCCTTTAAAACAACTCCTGAATAATAAGTAACTAGATATCAAGGAATTAGGTGAAGTAACGGCAACTCCATCCAAGTTATAGTTGAACGCCAAATTTGTTGTGCATTTGGACACACAGCAAAACCAAATAATGATCTCTTGACTCAAGCATCCCTCCACATAATACACCGCTAGAATCACCATAAAAATGTGCCTTTTCCTTAAATTTTCTCTGGTAGGAATATGATTCAAGAGAAGCTGCTAACCTAACTAATAACATTAAGCAAATCCGAATTTAAAGGAGGAGCTGGAACCATTTCTTCATCTCAGATGCAGACGAAAAATTAGTCTGTAAATTTCTTCTCCAAACATCCACTGTATTGCCAACGCTAGGAACAAAAACATTCAAGCTGTAGTTCCCAATCAAACAAATTCTTTCCCATTTTAAATCTCATCTCCACCCATCAATTGATTAATCAAACCATCTTTTGCAACCGATATCATATATAAACCATTGAATAAAGAATGGAAGGATAGACCACCAGCCCAACGCTCCAACCAAAAACGCATGCAGTTCCCTAGCATAATTGAATCGAAAATAACGAGGTAAACCACGCTCCTGACTCTGCACCTGATCGTAGATTCTGAACATCGCGCCACCCACCCTCCAGACATTTTGTTATTATTTGACTCAATTAACCTAAACCAACTTCATAAATGTTCTCCTGCTCGAGCCTTAATAATACACTTGGGAACTCTAGTAAAAGATAGAAGTATACCCTCAATGAACAAATGCTTGTTCTTCTAAGAAGATAATTTTGATCTGACCACAGGCTCCCTCGTATCCTTTAGCTTTGGACTGGCACCAATTGGAAAACCAAGATAGTGAAAAGGTAGCAAACCTGCTTTATAGTGATGATGATATGACCACCTTCAACACAGCCTCCCAAGTATCCTTTAGCTTTGGACTGGCACCAATTGGAAGACCAAGATAGCGAAAAGGTAGCAAACCTTCTTTACAGTGATGGAATTGAGCAACAGTAAAACCAGAATCAGGATTCATACCAAAGATACTATTTTTTAAAAAAATTAATCTTCAATCCTGAGGTTAATTAGAAGCATCTCAGAATGCACAGCTAGACTCACCCTTATCATGCAGAATGCAGAAGGTGCCTTTTCGTTGATTTTTCTCCGGTAGAATACAATCAGGAGCTGCCAAGCAAAAATGAGCACTTTTGGTGTAGAATGAATTTTCCAAACTGACAAGTGACATGAAGCAAATTGAAATGTAGAGAAGGAGCCGAAACCATTTCTTCTAATATACAGGTGCAGAAGAAAATTAGTCTTGTAAATTTTATGTCCAAACATCCCATGTATCACTAATTCTAAGAACAAAAACATTGATTCTTTGTTGTAAATTAGATTCAAGTTGTAATTCCTAATCAAATAAATTCTTCTCCATTTTAAATCTCATCTCCACTCATCAGCGACCAATTGCTAAATTGATTAATCAAACCCAACAGAATACAACGATAGACCACCAGCTCAAGGCTCCAACCGAAAACGCGTGCTTAATTGAACTAAAAACAAGGTAAACAGGCTCCTCACTCTGCACGTGATCATAGATTCTAAATATTGCACCACCATTTAGACATTTTGTTATTAGTAGCATCAATTAACATAAACCAATTTAATAAATGTTCTCCAGCTCGAGCCTTAATAACACACAGTACATCTGATTTAATGAAAAATGCCACCACCATTTTGATAGTAGTGTTGTGCTGAACCACTCTAAATTCTTAACTCCCATAAAAATTGCCACTGCAATTTTCATAATAACACACTTTGGAATTATAATAAAAGATAGAAAGTATACCCTCAATGGACAAATGCTTGTTCTTCCAAGAAGATTATTTTGATCTGACCACCTTCAACCTAGGCTCCCAATACCCTTTAGCTTTGGACTAGCACTAATTGGAAGACCAAGATAGCGAAAAGGTAGCAAACCTGCTTTAAAGTGATGGAATAGAGCAACAGCCTCGGTAAAACTAGAATCAATATTATACCAAAGATATTATTTTTTTTGAAAAATTAATCTTCAATTCTAAGGTTAATTGGAAGCATCACAGAATACACAGCTAAAATCACCACCATCATGCAGAATCACAGAATGTGCCTTTTCCTCAAATTTTCTCTAGTAGAAATATAGTACAAGAGAATTGCCAAGCAAAAAATAAGCAATTTTGGTGCAGAATGAATTTTCCAAACCTGACAAATAACATGAAGTAAATCCGAATTTAAAGAAGGAGCTGAAACTATTTCTTCATAAATTTGCTCATACACTGGTGTATAGGAAAAATTAGTCTGTAAATTCTATCTCCAATTATCCACTGTATCACCAACTCTAACCACAAAAACATTGATTTTTTTTGTTTTAAATCAGATTCAAGCTGTAATACACAATCAAACAAATTCCTTCTCCATTTTAAATCCCATCTCTACCCATCAGCATCCAATTGCCAAATTGACAGTCTTTCAAAAAAATATCATGTATAAACGAGGGAATAAAGAATGCAAGAATAGAACACTAGCTCAGGGCTACAACAAAAAATGTGTGGTTCCCTGAACATAATTCAATCGAAAATAACGAGGTAAACCACGCTTCTGAATCTGGAGGTGATAATGATTCTCAACATTGCGCCACCTTGACAGATAAATGTTCTGTTGCTCGAGCCTTAATAACAAGTGCCCACAGTGCATCTGGTTTAGTCAAAAAATGCCACCACCATTTTGATAGTAGTGCTATGTAGAACCACTCTAAATTCACGCATGATGTCCGTATTTTTTCATCAGAATCGTCCCATAAAAATCGCCACTGCAATTGCTCAATTTCCATAATAACACACTTTAACCTCTAATAAAAGATAAAAAATATACCAGCAGGTTCGATAACACCGAGTTAATCATAGTAACTCTTCTCCATTGCACAAATGCTTGTTCATCCAAGAAGATAATTTTGACCTGACCACCTTCGCTTTAGCTTTGGACCTGCTTTACAGTGATGGAATTGAGCAGCAGCCTCAGTAAAATCAAATCAGTATTGATATCAATGATACTACTTTTTTAATCTTCAACCCTGAGGCTAATTTGAAGCATAATTGACTTAATGGTCCATATATTTTCCTAGGTAGCTTCGCTCATAAGAACAATATCATCAGGTTTACTGTAACATTGATAATTTAAGAGAGCCAATTTTTAACCCGTTAAAAGGATCTTTTTGCACGGCCTCAACAACAAGCAAGAAAAGAAAAGGAGTCAATGGGTTTCCCTACTTTAAACCACACATAATCTGAACTTCATTTGTGGGGTACCATTCACAAGCACAAAAAGTAAACCAAAGAAGACATAAGTACGAATCCAATTTACGAAATCATCATGAAACCCACATCAGGAAAGCATATATTCAAAAAGACCCAATGATATTAGGAAATAGTTGGTAAGGACAATAACTGTTACATAGATTCAAGTCGTTATGATTGGGTGCAAAGTGTCAACTCCCTTAAATCTATTTTGTTGTGTTTGACCTCACTGAAAGTGTTTGATATTCAGAGTAGTTTTTTTTATTATTGAAAAATTTATTTAAAATTATAATTTATATATTTGATAAAGTTCAGTTAAGTACATTTTTTAAAATACTTTTTCATTCTCACACTAAAAAATAGATATTACTTATTCAAAAATAAAAGTTAAAATTAGCTCGAACACTAAACACTACCTTAATTAAATATAACAAGCAAAATCATAACATCACATGACTATGCAATACTTAATTTATTCTAACAATTTCCCAACAACTTACGCAATTTAGATATATACACATTAATTTCCCAACTCATCTTGGTTGATACTATTACAACTACTTGATCTATAAACTACTCACATGAATGAGTAGTTCGTTTAGTTTCTTTAATAAGTTATGACATTTGTAAACGACTTTCCTAATTAAGGAAGTTTTATCCATCAAATTGTATCATCATTAAAGTATATTAGTATATTATTTTAAACACATGTACAACTATATCTGTCCATATTTTTTGCCTAGTAAAAATACGTTAGTTCACATGATTTAAAAATGTATATAAGAATACTTCACAAGAAAGTTTTTAGTTCAATTCGTGTGAAAAACATTCTTTTGAGAAGAAAATTTACTTATGTCGCTCTAATTTCTGGAATTAAACTTCACTTGATTAATGCAACAACATAGCAAAAATCATGCCACTCAATTATAATTACACATCTCAATTTCAAAGATATCTTCTCCTAACACATTTTTATGAAATATTACAGATTCATAGAGAGGGTAGGGTGGGATCCCAAGCTAGTGAATGAGTCATATCCATGGGTGGAGAAGCAAATTGTTCACAGACCAAAGTTTTCAGCATTTCAGAGAGCAGTGAGGGACAGCCTTGTAGATTCAGGGGTCTCCCCTTTCAATGGCTTCACTTATGATCATATTTATGGCACTAAGGTTGGTGGAACCATCTTCGATAGATTCGGCCGCCGCCACACGGCCGCTGAATTGCTTGCTTCCGGCAACCATGATAATCTCTCTGTTTTGGTCCATGCCACTGTCCAAAAGATTGTCTTTGACACAAAAGGTACACACATGTAATTTATTAGTCCTGAACTTTCTGATAATTACAAATGTTGCCCTTACAAATTTAGTTAGGAATTCAGTCCTCTGTTTTAAGATAGGGTCTTGTTTTGTGTCTCTCTAATTAAACAATGGCATATTATGAAAAAGTAATATTTTTTCTTTTATTAGTTATTTTTTAATGACGTGTCAATTTTGTATCGGTAAGAGAGAGAAAATGAGACATTATTGTGAGACAAGTGATTTGAATCTATAATTAGTATAGATAAATTTATAATACAAGACTTATTTGTTCTTGCTTTCATAAATCATTAAAATACTATAATTTTATTTTCATTTGATTTCCTATTTATTAGAATTTGTATAAGAAAAATGGGAAACAACAAGAAAATCATCAATCAACTTGTTTTCATTGGTAGTATACATATATTAAGAAATGAGAAATGAAATAAAAATAAAAAATGATTTATTTATAAAAATACCGAATAAAAACACAAACCAAACAAACCCTAAATATCGATATAACACTATTATGTGTAACATTAGATAAACTCAGGCTAGCAGTTAGTGAAATTTCCCCTAAGATATTCAAAGTCAAAGAGGTATATATGTATATATACTTGAATATTTTATAAGTTTTTTGCCTTTGAAAGTTACTTAAATGACATGAAACATTTGTAACAAAGTAACAATTGCAGGAAAAAGGCCAAAAGCAGTGGGGGTAATATTCAAGGATGAGAATGGAAAACAGCATGAAGCCATTCTAGGAAGTGACAGACACAGTGAAGTGATTGTTTCAAGTGGGGCAATTGGGACTCCACAACTGCTAATGCTAAGTGGAATTGGACCAAAAACAGAACTCAGAAAAATGAACATTTCAGTGATCCTTGACAACCCATTTGTTGGAAAAGGAATGGTGGATAATCCAATGAACACAATCTTTGTTCCTTCTAATAGACCAGTTTATCAGTCACTGATTGAAACTGTTGGAATCACAAAGTTGGGTGTGTACATTGAGGCTAGTAGTGGGTTTAGTCAGTCAAATGATAGCATTCACTGTCACCATGGTATTTTATCTGCTGAGGTATGTAATTTGTTTTTTGTTTTTCTAAATTTGCAGAATCTGGTTATGAATATTGTGGAATGTATTGGAATCCTTGAACTTTATAATGTGTCATTCTCATGACATTAGTGTCCAAATGCCACATAGCATTTAGGTTGCTAAACAATTCAGTTAAGCTCTTATGTCATAGACACTTATTATGTGGGAGTTATTAGAAAAACAGATAAACTTTCTGATTCTGAAAGGTTATTTCACTTTAATCACTATTTTTTAAGGAGTTTCATTTTGAAATCTTTGACTAGTTTAAATCCTTATCATTCATATTAGGGTTAGTTATAATTTTTTCCTTTACTTTACCTCAAGTGTGGTTTATAACCGTTACTCTAAGATTGTGAGATTTTCCTCCTGCAACTTTTATGTCTTACTTTGAACAAAAACCATCGTTAACTTTAGCTTTCGCACACTAAAAAAAATTACTGATAGATTTGGTTTAAAAAGATCATATATAATAAGGTATTAAGGTCCTAAGGTCAATAGAGGATGAAATTCTGCATAGAAGATTAAGAATAGCAACTAGTAAGAAAATTCCACAAGAAATAATTTTTCATTTTTTACATGATGAAACCAGATTGGGCAACTCTCAACAATTCCACCAAAGCAAAGATCAGCAGAAGCCATTCAATCTTACATCAAGAACAAGAAAGACATACCAGTAGAAGCATTCAGGGGTGGCTTCATTTTATCAAAAGTTGCAAATGCATGGTCAGTGGGAGATCTCAAACTAATCAACACCAACGTAGAAGACAACCCTGCAGTCACCTTCAACTACTTCACTCATCCCTATGATCTTCAAAGATGTGTCAAGGGAATTCAGTTAGCAACCAAGATTGTTCAATCAGAAAAGTTCACAAACTACACTTTGTGTGACAGAAAAAGCACAGAGAAACTGCTGAATCTCACTGTGAAGGCTAATGTCAATCTCATACCTAAACATGCAAATGATACTAAGTCACTTGAGCAGTTCTGTAAGGACACTGTGATCACTATTTGGCATTATCATGGAGGGTGCCATGTTGGGAAGGTTGTTGGAGATGATTATAAGGTTCTTGGTGTTGATAGAGTTAGGGTTGTTGATGGGTCAACTTTTACTGAATCTCCTGGAACAAATCCACAAGCCACTGTCATGATGATGGGCAGGTATGAATTAATTAATTCTTAAGGGTTCATATCATAACATTTTGATTTGTGAGTAAATAAAATTCATGTTTGGACTAAGTTTAGGCGTTGTTATATGTTTTTTTTTTTTTTCCTTTTGAGTTTGGTACTACTAGTGATTTGCTTCATAAAACGGCTCAAGTTAGATAGAAAAAATAGTATTTGTATACTAATAATTTAATTTGTTAAATTAAACTGTTAACATGCTATGAATTACTGGTGGTCTCAAACTCAAATGGACCACCTTATACACAACCTTAAATCTAATTAAATTAAAATTACGAAGTTGTATATAACGTGATCCCTTTAAATTTGAGATCATCATTAATTCTTATGATGTGAATTAAATATTATTTTATTTGTTCGATATGAATCGTTGGATGAAACAAACCACTTGTGATCTCAAGTTCAAAAGGGATTACTAGTTACAGTAAGTTATGATACCAACATTTGGTTGAGTTATGAATAATCTGTACTTATGTTTGTCACAGGTACATGGGATTGAAGATTTTGAGAGACAGGCTGGGGAAATTGGCTGGTATATAAGGAGGATTGTGTTGTGTGAAGATCATATAAAATCTTGGGAAAACAAAGGGTGTGCTCTGTGCAATATGAAGATAAGAGATGCACTGTTGCAAAAAAAAAAAAGAAAAAACTGTTAGTTGTAGGATTGGAAATGAATGTAGTTCATTTGTTGTAATTTCTAGTAAGCAGTGATCTATCTGTAATCAAGTAAGTCTTAGCTTTTTGAAGACCAAAAACTTGTATAATAATTCTACATATCATAAGGAAATGGATTTAATAAAAAAAAAATATAGAAACTATGTAATACTTGTTTTTCTTTTTTTAAATTTTTAGTTTATATACATAATATCTGTTTTAAAACTTAGACTTCAAGAGAATTGTTCAAACATTTTTATACAATTATTAAATATTAATATTCATTTTTGCTCAAATGTTAATGTCCATTTATATTTAGATGTGGTGAAAAAATTGAATCTTGCTTGAACATTATTGTCCAAGCGAAAGTAAAATTGAAAAAAAAAAAAAATAGCATGTGATACGTGTGAAACATAGTATGGTGTGAAAAGTTCCACCAATATGATGGGACTAAACGGCAATTTCAAAAGTTTCAGCGCGTATCTTTGCAAAATGTTGAAGCTTGTTTTTCCCTCATCCTACGGTAGATGGAGGATGAGGACCGTCTGGACTTGGAGGATGGGGATGAGATCAAGTGTGATGATGCTAAGGGGCTTGTGAGTTTGATCAAGGCCGTTGTTGGAGCTCAGAGTAGGGAATCGACGGTCAGGATTTAGAGCTGATGAAAAGGTGTGGGTGGGGTTCTCTTGTTAAGCTCGATGAGTATGTGATTAAGTTTGTACAAGTCAGTCCAAAAAACAAAATTAAATTAAATTAAAGTTTGAAAAAGAAAACAATATTTTATGGTATAATTATGTGGTGTATGGATTTGTGCTGGGATTTGACTATTTTTTCTTATTTACAGACAATTTATTTGTCCATGATGTAGAAAATTGAAAAGAAGTTGAATCAATTTTGATTTCTTCCTCAATTTTTTTCTAAGACAACCAAAAAGAAAAATCTAATTTGGGAATCAATATTAATATATTATCTTTAACAATTTGTTAAACTTTATTATTTTTCTATAATCATGAACCTAAAAAATACAAAGAGCCTCACATTAATTAGAAAATGTCACAATTAACAACTAGCAAATGTTCAACAAATAATGATCAAGGAGAAAACAAGAGAAGCAGGAGAAGACAAATAGTTTTGTGAAAGAAATAAGATTCTTATTTCTAATTAGAAAAAACATTTTATCTGACTGTTATTATTGAGAGTTCAGTATCTGCTCTTATAGAAAATCACAAGTTCATTCATTTTGCTCATGATCATGTTTGAGACTAGCAAAAGGGTCCAAGTAACAAATAAAAGTCCACTTTCATCATAATTTTTGTTCAGGCAATGATGAAACTAAGTTTAATGTGTTCCAGGCCAAAACTTAGTTGAAAATCCATGTTCACTAGAACTGCCTTTTGACAAACTTCTCAACTTCTGCCAGAATTGCCTTTTCTTCCCACTAGTCAAAGGTCCTGAAGTAGAATATCTTCTGAATGACTCAAACTCTTGATTTGAAGTACTCATTATCAAATCAGATGCTGATAATGCCACCTTTTCTTCCCCTAATTCATAGCCAGACACAGTTTTTTGATTCTCCAGAAAGTCAAGTCCCACATCAGTTACAATACCCTCTTGTTGAAAACTCTTTGATGTTAAAAACTCTGTTTCTTCTAACTCACTGCATACTAGCTTCAAGGCTTGAACAACTTCGCCCATGAAAGGGCGTTGCGACACTTCTGGCTGCACGCACATGGATGCTATTGCTGCTACTTTTACCATAGTGTCAACAGAAATGTTTGCCTTTATAACTGGATCTATGATCATTTGTAGAGCCTCTTTGTTTGTTAGGAGAGGACGAACCCATGTCACGAGGTTTTCTTGACCCGGTGGTTGAGATAAATCTACTGGCTTTCTTCCTGTTAGGAGCTCAAGGAGTACAACTCCATAGCTGTATACGTCGCTTTTGACGAGAAGATGGCCGGTCATTGCATATTCTGGAGCTAAGTAGCTGCAAAACAAGATGTCAATGGGATGAATTCAGTTTTCACCTTGAATAATTGCAAAGAGGTGATAAAACCATACATATGGCTTTACTTATGATACTCTAGGGAGATTTGGTTCATTTTGGATTTCAGTTGAAGTAGTTAAACTGAATTTCATCTTCGAATAACGATATGCTATGATGTTTGAATTACAAGATGAATGTCAGTTAAATCAAAGGAAAAGGACTACAAACTAGAGTTGAACAAAAGTGGCATGCTATGATGTTTGAATTACAAGATGAATGTCAGTTAAATCAAAGGAAAAGGACTACAAACTAGAGTTGAACAAAAGTGGCACTTTTGTTCTGTAGGGCAAAAGCTAGTTTGACACAAACACAAAGTTCATCGGTGGAAATCCAAACATGTGCATGGTATTATAGCTATAATGAAAGTTAAATTTCAGAAAAACATATAATGGGTTTGTGCATTATCCACATTTGAAGCCGAATCGACTCTAGCATGTGGGGGCGTGCTTAACTATCACATTCATTTAGTGCATGTTTGGTTTCATCTTTAGATGGGGTAAATATGGACCAATTCAACATAATTAACAGTATTTTTTACTTTTTAAAATCACCTTTGGTCTAATTTGACATGAAACATAACACACTAAAGGCCAAGCAAGAATTATTACCCAAATGTTCCCATGACATGGGTGGAGATGTGCTTGTTTCCCTCATCAAGTGCTGTTCTAGCCAACCCAAAATCCGAAACCTTGGGAGTAAAATCATCTTCCAACAAGATGTTGCTGGACTTGAAGTCCCTATGTATGACACATGGATTTGAATCTTCATGCAAGTAAGCTAATCCTCGAGCCGCACCAAGCGCGATCTTCATCCGCGCACTCCAATCCAGTGGAGCTGTTTCCTTATCAACACCTTGAAAAATAGAGAGCATTTAAATGTCATTCTCTGAAAAGAAATGATGCCTTTTAGTTTTAACTTCCAAAAGTGTTGATGGAAATTCTTGAACTTTGCTTTCTTCTTACCATGTAAATGTGATTCAACACTGCCATTAGGGACAAGTTCATAGACTAAGCAGCGAGTTTGTTTCTCTATGCAAATACCTATCAGTTTAACTAAATTTCTATGGTGCAAGCGGCTAAGCATCTCCACTTCTGCCAAGAATTCGCGACCGCCACGCTGATCGTCTCGTTTGAGAATCTTCACCGCTACATTCCTCCCATCATTTAGAACACCTTTATAAACAAGTCCAAAGCCTCCTTCTCCTAATATTCTTGAAGAATCAAAGTTATTTGCTGCTTTCTCTAAGTCACTCAAAGTGAAAATCTTCGCAGAACCTGTGTATGTTATTGTTCCAGAATTAAAGGACCGTGATCCGGAACCCGGTGTAGTCTCATGAGTCAATGACTTAGCAGCCCCTGCTAAATGTAAATTTAGTTATTACATATTTACAGTGAAAACAACTCATTTGATAATAAAATTATTACAAGTCCTATCAGAAGTGGTAGATTACAGATCATGAAATATTTCACATAAAATGATTTGCACATGAATTGATTCTTAGACTAATTTGAATACATTTGTTACTTACAACAATTCTTTCATTTTAAACAGTCCTTACAAGGGACAAAAGTATTTCTAATCAAGGGAAATTAGGATACCACAAAATTGTCTAACAAAAGAGCAGTTTAATGATACTTGATTATACAAGACAAGAAATTTCTTTGTACTTTTTTTAACTGCCAGCAGAATTTTGAGAGTCAGAATTGGACTTACTTGATTGTTTTGAAGATGATGAAATTAAACCATCTGGAACTTGTTCATGTTCATGATCACAAGAACCGCATTTCAACAGACAAAGCCAAGCAAGTCCAATGAACATGACAAAAGCAGTAATGGACGACAGCGCAATTATGACAACCATTCTTCCATTACTCCCTTCCTTTTTCTTCTTTGAGACGTCTACTCCAAGAGGTTTCATTATCGTTCCACCATTGTCACGTCCCGGATTTGGCCCATCGTCTATACTAGAAACACCTGAGGGAGTTGAAGGTGGAGATGGAGGAAGACCTGCATTTGGAGGCAGATATCTACTAATGAAGCCAAACATACTATAGAGATAAGGGTATGTTTACTTTGTATTTCAATTTTCTGTTTCCTTCCTTACTTTCATGAGTAATTACAATACAAAAAGCGTCACCTTGTTTTCCTTTTATTTCATGCTTTCTAAAATTTGTAAAGGAAACATTGGAAACAACTTGAATTTGTTTCCAGTATTTGTTATATAAATTTTAGGAAACAAGAAACAGAATAAAAATAAAGTGATAGTTTATTTTGTAATTATTCATAAAAGTAGAAAATGAAACCAAGAAATGGAAATGCAAAAGATTCAATTTAACAAAAGACATTCCAAAGAAACTCATAATAAATATATAACCTGGGTAATGAACATAGAGTACTTCATAAGTACCAAAGACTGCATCTATTACAATCTCCCTGTGCCAGAATTTCTTATAGATTAAAAAAGCTGTTATATCATCAAATTTTACTCCTTTTGGTACCAAGTTTATCAGAACACTGGTTTTCTCTAGTTGCTGACTAGCTGCATCGGCTCCCACGATGCGAACTTGACTATGGTTCAGCATAACACTCGCTGAGATTTCTTCAGCTAGCTTGGATACCAGGGGAAAAAACTTGTATATTGCAATGTTGATACTTAGTTTAACTTGAAGTGGCCACACACAACCACAAGGTGATCCGGGAGGCGTATATGTCAAAGGCTCGGAGCACATCACGGACAAGCAATCTACATGTAGCATCAACATCACATAGCATCAACATCATATTTGTTTTTCTGTTAGACCAACGTGACTTGCTTCCCAACAATACATAAACTGTTATGATTTGTTTGGAAACAAATCCCATCCATGTTCAACGGAAGCAACAATATGTAAAATAAATGCAAACTAAAATAATCCACTAATAGTAAGCCAATGGAGTTGAAGGGTTGAGTTTAGATTACTCTTATTAGGAGGTGGAGGTGGCAAAACCAATGAATATGCTGGTGGTGGAGCCTTTATCTTCTTCAATGATGAACCTAGAGGTGACATTCTAGGTGAAGGAGAGGGACCTGATGAACAAAAGGATATAATAAAGAGTCAGATGCTAATCAACAATCAGACTAAGCAAACATTCTGGAATGCTAATTACATAATCGCTTATTTTCCAACGGCTCTTCCAGAGAATTTACAAATGTAATCTATTATTAACCAAATTAAGTATATGTATACATAACTAAGAAAAATGACAAAACTAAAGTTTCATACCATGCTGTTGGCCAGATAAAACTGTTGGTGATGGTGCAGGTGCAGAGAAAGGAGGTTGTGATTTGAAGACTGAAGGAGAAATTCAACAAAAGTTTAGAGGTAAATAAAACTAACTGATGTTTCAATGACAACAAATGAAGGAAAAAATTATCTATATTGTTATGATTTTATTTCATTTGTTTCAACTTTCAATCAGAGAATCAAACCTTGATGGCTATAAGTAGGAGCTTGGACTGGATAGTTTGGCGCTGGAGTTGGATTGCAGTACTTTCTTCTATAATGGTGATGCTTATGATGTGTTATTGGAGAATCCACAAAACCATGCATCCATTTCTTTGCATGTGGTTTGTCAAGTGACTTGGAAGGTGGAAGTGCAATACTTGCAGCCACACCAGAAGATGATTCCGACGGCGGGTGCGCAATACTCGAAAGAACTTCAGAAGATGACTTTGATTGTGAGAATACAATACTAAAATATATTTACAATTAGTCAAGTTAATGTAAATTTCCCCATCTGGATCTGATTGAAAATAGATTTATGGATAGTATATGATTTTTTTTTATTTATTTTTTTTTTGTATTTTGTGGTGATATAGATAGATGCTTTGTTAAAAGTTGGATTGTAACAAAACTAGAGGGTTGTAGTGAAATATGCTAAAAACATTTTCCAATATGACTAGTGAATGTGAATAACAGAAAACCTAGCATTTTGGAAAGTTACAGGTTGGAAAAATTTTGACACACATGAAATTCATAGGTAGGATCTTCACTAAACTTATGAAATGAACAATCAGTTTATATATAACAGAAATCCATATGCATAAAATCTGTCAACTGAGTTTGAGATTATAGACATCATACTCAAACATTAAGTATAAGATTTGTTTCTCATTTTCAGTTTTTACCATTACAACAATTATGAAACCTTCTGTTTGGAAGGAGGAGCAATTGAAATATTCTAACGGATTTGAAATTCTATAGAGTTTTTGTAAATACCTTGTGTTTAGATACAATCACACATTCATACTTTTTGTTGAATACAAATCCCTGTTAAAATTTTAAGGGTTCTAAACCCTCTTGCAAAATGATTAAATGAATTTCCCTCTTAAAATTCCTCTTCTAAACACAAGGCCAATACCCCAACTATGAACTTTAAGCAACATACCATTTTCATCAATAATTGAAAAACAAACTCAGAACACCTGAATTTTGCTCATTACCTGCATACTCATGAAGCTGTTGAGTGCAGAAAACTAAATGCAGCTTAATTAGCAGCAAAACAAGGTGAATTCCCATTTTTCCTCAGCAGGAAAACTAGATCAATTGTGAAGATCCCTCATCCTTCCTTCACCAAAAACCCAAGGAGAGTAAAATTGAAGAGAATTTGGTGAAAGCAGCATCATATGCTGAAGAAAAACTTGTGTGAAGAAGAGGCATAAGAAACTCTGCAATTAAAGCAGAGGTACAATAATGTAAACCAAAGCATTGAGACAGCCCAGTAATGGAAAAAGAATAATTTTGCTATAAGGCACCCAAAGTTTTCTCCTTTTTTAATTTTAGAACTAAAGTTCTGAGAATTGCAGAGATGGGAATTGTGATACAAGTGCTGTTTTCATTGTTGTTCTTAAAAAATCTAAGAACAAGTGAAACCAAAAAGCAGAACCCCAGTACTACACTTTAAGCAGAAAAAAGAAAAAAACAGTGAGTATAGTATTCTCAATTCTGTAAGAGTTGGTGGGGTTGGACATGTGTGAGTGAGTGTGCTTGATTGAGAGAGAGAGAGAGAGAAAGAAAGTAGGTTGATTGAATTATTAATACCTTAATGCTTCTTGACCTTCTTTTCAGTTTATCCAGGCAATGATTCACATACAGCTTGATTGGATTTTGGGATTAGATAGATATCTTAATTTTTATATTAAAGTAAAAATACACTTCTACTTTTTATTTCAGCATGCAACCAGGTATTCTCTCCTTAATATCTTCATTAATTAAAATAATACAAAATTATTTATTAAAATGTGGTACTTTTGCTACATACAAAAAATAGCTATAGTTTACAAGAATCATAGATAAGTTCAGCCAACTTTTAACATTAGTGTACTAACGGTAAATAAGTTTAAATTTAACAGCGGTTTAAACTATCAGTATTATATTCTAGTCACGTAGTTTAGTTGGTGAGCATCTGGGTATATACATGTGTGGATATTGAGTTCAATTCTTAGTTGCTATACTTTTTTATGAATAAAATAAAATTATTAATGTTATACTATTTTATTTATCTCTTTAAAAGAGATTAATCTTTGAAGATAGGACTCCTTACTTTCCAAATTTAATGGAAATATTAAAATATAAAAATAAAAATTGAACTAGTAATGGAAATATTTTGATGACTGACCATAAGTAAACTAAATAATAATTGAATCAGATAGATAATTAACTCATAAAAAGATTAACGTTTTCCTATATGAAATTAATTTTGCTAGAACACTTGTTTCTTTATTATCTGTCTTGGTTTGAGATAACGTGCATGATTGGATTGACCGCAGTAAAATTAATTTTGAGCATAATTGATTATGTTAATTGATTTTAAACGGAATTGATTATGGATAAAATTGATTTACGTTTGAAAAACTATGATTAGAAAATTAATTATGAGAGAGAGTGACATTTGAATACTCTTGTCAAAACCTAGGTTCTATAGTTTAAATTTGATGCGATTATAGAGAAATAGAAGCAACAAAAAATTGCTTCTCACAAAATCTAGATTTTATATTCATAATCAATTATGACCCAAAGTTACCAAACATAATTTTTTAGTTCAAATCAATTCTATTCCAAAGTAAAATATGATTTTGATAGCAAATAAATTAAACCAAACGTGTTAAATATCTAGAAGGAGCAATGGGGTATATAGGCTCCTTCTAATCACAAAATCAACCATGACATCATAGTTAGTTGAACATTGCAGCTTCAATTTGAATCTGAAATTAGTGAGTGTTGAAAATTCAAATGTTAGTCGTTAATGGCAATTTTTATTTATTTATTTTTGTTGACAAAACTAGGGAAACCATACATACTGACATACATAATAATTCATTGTTAGTGAGGTATAGAATTATATTGTCCCTAAAGATGAAATTAACACTAAGAAAAATGATAAATAACACTAGTATCAAAGAATGTCAATGTAATTATCGCTAATTATAATGCAAATAATATGACTTAGTTAGCTTCCCCTAAAATAATAATAATAATCTATGAATCGATATATAATTGAAGGGTGGTTTTTATCTGGTCTATTTTTTTAGTTAATGAAGACCCTTTGATACATTTACTATGAACAGATGAAAAATCTACACCGATTCAATGTTACATTATATAATTTTTAATGTCCCACACATATTTTTATTGGATACTTTTCCTGTTGAGAAAGTGTTTACTTTCTCAGATATATTTATATATAGCTTACTCATATTAATTAATTAATTATATTGGGGGATTATGGATTGTGTTAATTAAGGACGATCTCACACGTGTAGCATATATAAAGTCTTTTTTTTTTTAACTAGACCAAGTTTAACCAAAAAAGAAACTTAGGTTTAATTTTAGTTTTTGATTTTTTTATTTTTGGTAAAAATTTTAGTTTTTATTTAGTTGAGTTAAAATTATAAAATTAAATAATAACAATATTAGCATGGTGATAGACACACACTGTAAAAGAATTACGATTCGAAATACAAAAAAAATAAGGACAATTTATTTTGTATATATTTTCGTTTTCTTTTTTTTCATTTTCAGTTCACATGAATAATTGCAACGCAAAATTATCATTTTATTTTTTATTTTATTTTCTTTTTTTTGGAGAGTTATATAGCAAATACTAAAAACAACAATAATAACTAGAATTTATTTTTAATATTTTGCAACACCTCCCTTTTCCTTTGCAAACTTAATACAGCAACACTACCTTTTAGTCTCTTTTCTCTTATTTTTTTGAATTAAAAATATATATAAAATAAAAAATGAAAAAAAAAATAGATCCTTAAATTCATGAAGTTAAAAAATGTAAAGGTGAGATGCAAAATATAAATTTTTATAATATTACATTATTACTAATAAATTTATCACATAGAGCTAGAGGAGTATAAACGTGCTGCTGCACGCGCTGATATATAAGCAGGTTTGTCCCTTTTGTTATTTGCAATTCAAACACATCATAATCTTAACCATTATTTAAATATCGGTTTGTGTTTTTCTGTTTTTTTACTTATCTCACTAAAATTTAAACTAAACACTCATTTAAATTTTGTGAGAAATAATTTCTAATTATTTTTACTTCTTTCCTAATTAATTATACATCATAATTATATGGGTGAGACTATTGTTATTTAATTTTTTAAATTTACATTTTTTAATTTAAAATATATTTTTATAATTAATAAAATTCAAGTTTTTATACATAAATATTATTAAAATAATAAATTCAGATTAATAATATAATAAAATGAATGACAATAATCCCTCCCGTTATATTAAAAAAGTAATTTTATTAAAAGTATTTAAATATTTTTTAATCTATGAATTAATTTTTAAATCTTAATTTTTTAAATATAAATCACTTTATTTTATAATTAATTATATTTAAAACACAGACAAAGTTGGTTAGTTAAGGAAAACAGGTTAGACACAAAACACAAGGTGTGATGGGAGTGTCCCCACCTAAGACACTGATTGGAGGGAATATGTATTAATTTTTACTAACTTATTCACACGATTTACTTACGAGTATATTTTATTACAACTGTATCACATTAGCTATTAATATTTTTTATGGATAATTTAAGAGTTATAGAGGTTAAATTAACATGGGTTAACTCGAGGGGTAAATAAATTGTTGATGAATAGAAGTGTGCTCCAATAATTATTTCGCGATTTAGACCATCCAATCTAATCAGTCAAATAAAATAAGAAGTGGTAAAAAATTTCGGCCAACTAAAATTAGCCAATTTAATTAAAATAATCATATTTTGTTTTTTAATAAAAAAAGAAATATATAATGATATTATATTGGATTAGCCACAAATATGAACTAAAATTTAATTGGCCAAAAATTATTATTGCTGAATAAGAAACGTGAATTAGTGAATTATTGATGAGAAAAAAATAAAGAGGATGTTGAGGCAGAGATTTTGGGTAGTTGTATTAGAATAGAGTGTAGGACTCTTCCTTTTGCTTTATTATTATGACCATAACCCATGATAATAACGTTGTTGAATCTGACACACACCATATATTTATATATAATTTTTTTATATCAGTGTAATATTATATATGTTAAAAAATTAAAAATAAAAAAATTATTAAAAAAATAAAAATTTAATATAATTATATTTCACGTATAATTAATGTTGTGTGTTCTTTTTACTTTTATATTGTTATACGATATCGTACATGTTAAAATTTTTTTATAGATATATATATATATAAATAAAGAGAGACAAAATCTCACAATTCACAAGTGTCGGTGATTTTGTTCAACGGAAAATCCATTTTTGCAACCTAATTGGAAAACGATGACAATGCATCATGTTGGGTTAAATTATTAATGGTTCAAAAATTAAATTTTATTATTTATATTATTTAAAATTAAACTCAATTATCATTATATAATTAATTAAGGAAAAATTTTAAATATATATATTAAATTCTTATAATTTCTTGAGTTTGTGTTTATAAAAAAATATCTTTTTTTTATTTTATTTTAAATGCTAATATATAAGAACAGAAGGCATAACTTACAACTAATATTTAGTTTTAAGTGATACATGCATATTATACTTTTTTATAATAAAGTCTTGAGTTTGAATATGAAAAATAAGTTAACCATATGTTGATGTGATTGTTGATATGTATATATGGTTAAAAAATAAAATTATGCTAAATTAAAAAATTTCAGTTAGCTCAACGTGTTTATTTGGATACTTCACAAGAATCAGTAGATTTATGCTAAATGAATTTTACAAATTGATAGATTCACAAAAAGTGCATCCAATTGACAAATCATAGATCAAACTGTCTGAAATTTTGCATCGGTTAAATATATAATTATAAAATATATAAGTAGTATAATAATCGTTTTTTATATATTAGTTAACCTATCCTTTAAAAAAAAAGTCCATATAAAAAAAAAATATGAGTCGCAATTAAGCTTAAAAAAAATATACAAATTGAACTTAAGAGGGAATGTTAGAAATCTTCATTAATTAAATATATGATTACCATAAAATATATAAATAATACAATAATTCTCTTATTATGAATTATTACGTATCTTTTTATGAGTTAAGTTTTGAAAGTGAGTTAAACTCCAATATAAAATCTAAGACAAACATTCCTTAACTGATATCTTGATATTGCAAAGCTTTTCGATGTTTGTGGTACTAAAAGATTTAAATGGGTTCAACCATCAAGTTCTTCAATTTGTGTCACTGTTGAGCTAATTAATTAGTTTGATAATGGTCCACAGAAAATAATAACTTTATTAAATTAAGTCGAATTAGTTGAATATTTTTTCCTTTTCAGCGAATTAGTCGAATATTGAATTTGATATTTAATTTAGATATTGGGATTTTAGTGGGGAAATATTAAAATCTTGCGTAGATAGACAAAGTTTTCTTTTGCGGCAAAAAACAAAAGTTTTCTTTGACAAAAAATGCAGTGGGCTTCTTTTTTTGGAAACCGATTGGGCTTCTTTTCATAACGGGCTATAATTATTAATCCCAATTAGATATTCAAGCCCAAGACGAATTATTACTTCAATAAAAAGGGCCATTCTCTTGACCAAAAAATGTACTTCTCTTTTTTTCGGTCCAAAAAAAAGTTGCTTCTTTTATGTCACCTAGCCCTTTTTTTTTGTTCTTATTAGTAATGTAACTTTGATCTTCTGACAAAAACAAATTACTTCTTGGGAAGAAAAATAAAGTAATTACTACTTTGCTACTTGTAATTAGAAAATAATAAAACAGAACTAATCTCAAAGATAGGTTACATCACATTTATCAGCTCTATAAAGGGGAACATCTTATTCAGGTTGTGATTTTCAATTGACGTTTGTCTTATGAGGTTTAAATTTGGTGTCTCAATTCATATTTTACGAATAAAATATTGTTATGTCATTAAAAATATTTATTTTAATTTTAATGCTTAATTTTTTAATAGAATTTTATAATGATGTGGCGACATTCTATTCGTGAGATATGAATGACAACATAATTTAGCGACACCAAATTTAAATTTGTCTATGGATGTTGTTTTAGTCGTCAATACTATTCAAGAAGATATTTTGGTCTTTATATTTTTAATTGCATGCATTTAGTTTATCTTTTCTTTTCTTAAAATTACAAAAATAAAGTCTCTTATTCACTTTTTTTTCTAATTATTGACAAAAAAATATGACATATAATTTTTTAAAAGTAATAAAATATAAAAATAGAATGAAAACTAAAAATAAAAATGAAAACTAAAGAAGCCCTTAGCAAAGCTTAAGTCAATTTATGTGAAAATAACATATAGTATATGAAATGCTTTAAAAAATACATACTTTACTTGTATATTTAATTAGTTTCACGTTTGAATTAAGTAAACAATAATTTATTTTTATAAATTTAAAAGTAAGTTTTACGTGCTGATAACCGATAAAAAAAATTGCTTAAAAAAAATAATTTTCACGATTTGACACACATTTGATCTAATTTGACGTGAATGGAAACTCATAATTTGTCTACTTTTATCTCACTTATGAAAAACTCTAACTAAAATGAAATTGAACTATTTAATAACACCATGGCTCAATACAAGAATGTTGGTTCATAACATTTTCCTCACCAAACTAGTGTTGCCAATTAATTGTTGTTGTTAAAAACATGGAAGCGGTGCACAGTTTTGATCAAGAAATGTAACTTATTAAAACATTATTTGAAAGGATTTAAATCATATGTCTCCAAATCATGTCCCACCAATAAAATGTTGTCACGTCATTAAAAAAATTTATTAGGAAATTAAAGATTAAAATTAAAAAAAATATTTTTAATGACGTGACGATATTCTATTGGTGGGACAGGGACATGATTTGAAGACACCTGATTTAAATCCTATTTGAAATAGACGGAAGAACTTCCTTCCTTTATTGTTTTTGTTACTTATTACTCCCTCCGTTCCTTTTTATCTGTCTTTTAAGGTTAAAACACATAGATTAAAAAATTTATTTAATGCTCTTGTAACTATCAAAATTATGAGATAATTCTCTATTGTAACATTGTTGGAACTCTACAATTATTAATTATCTACTACTTAATATATGTATAAAGTAATAAATGAGAAAGAGTATAATAAGAAAACAAGCTATAAATGTTTTTTTGAATTCCTAAAGAGACAGATAAAAAAAAATAATTTTTTTTTTAAAACAAAGACAAATAAAAAGAAACGGAAGGAGTACTTGTTATTATTACTCTACTCCTGTGGCATCTGTTAATTTGACACAAAGTAATGCTATTAACTAAAATTAGTTTGATTTTATTTAAACTCAAACAATAGTAGTTGATGATTCTAAAATCCCAATGATTCTGTAAGTTGTTTTTTACTAGGTTATTTGAAATTAAACTTTCAATAACATATCCTAAGATATGAGAGGTGAAAAAAATGGAAAAACTAAAACAAAGTATTTCATAAGGAAACAAAAATGTTTTTGGTTTATATTTTCATTTTTTATTTTTGTTTCTTATTTTTATAAATAATTATAATACAAAATGACACTATATTTTTAGTTTATTTCTTGGTTCCTAAATATCATATAGGAAATTATTAGAAAGTAGAAACACCGAAATTTGTTTTTAGTGTTTCCTATATAAATTTTATAAAATAAAAAAAATAAAAAATAAAATGACAATCCTGTTTTGTAATTAATTTTTAAAATTAAAAATAAAAACAAAAAATAAAAATACAAACAAAACAATCCTTATATTTTAAGAAGAGCTCAATTATACACACACACATTGATCGGGCTATTTGAAAAGCAAAATTTTAAGTAACAGCTATTTAGTTCTAGTTCAAACTTAAGTAAGTGCGATGTTTATATTAAATAAAAAAGAAAAAATTACATTATTATATGGATGTTTAATGATGAATTCGAAGGAGACCAAATAAGCAATACGGAAGGTATGAAATCAATTTCAGTGACAGAAAGATACCAATTAGAAGGTAATGAATCAATTTGCTATTAGCTAGTTTATTATTTCTAAAATAATCTTACTTGACTTTCATTGTGTTAATATGATTCTAAGGAAGTAGTTAGTTGGGGAAACTCATCATCAACTTGCAACATACTAATCTTCAATGGGACTTGTGACCTTGTTGGGGGATCTTAATTATTTTGCTAATTTCTTCTTTATTTGTTGATTGAGCAAATTTAATTTACTAATAGAGGTACTCTAAGCTATCATAGACCATGGTGCAAAAGAGGAAGTGTGATAAATTATGGCCGTTTGATAATGATATCATGATGAGAAAATAAACAAGTTTTGCAGTTGATGTAATCTATAATTAGAATTATTGAGATATTATGAAATGCTTCATAATTAATGTCTTAATTTAGTTTGAGATTGTTCATATAGGTTTAGGCTATAGAAGATAAGGGAAGTATGGTGGCACTTAACATCATCACATGTAATATGTGATCTATATCTATAAAAAGAAAATTGAGCACACTATACTAACAAAATTCGGTATAATTAATAAACCGTTAAGATCTTTAAATATGTCAACATAAGTTTAAATCTTTATCGTAAAATGATGACGTAATTTGATATGTAGTAATTCAATTAAATAGAACGTATATGTATGACTTGTGCAAAGTAAATTCATATGATTTGATACAAAAGTGTAAGTCACATTGCAATTGCATGGTCCTTTGTTCAACACGCTTGAACACCAAAGATTATATTTATTTTGATAATTTTTTATGTCGAATGAATTAATTATCGACTGTCACTTGAGAAATAGTGTTAGTTGCACTAAACCCAAAAGAGATACATTGCATGCTGGAGTGTCTAACTCTCTGGTTGGAATGTTGCCATCTGTTCCCTTAGCTAACCCATCTCTGTTTCTCCCTCACATACTCTTTAATTTCTTTGCTTCTCCAAAACTTACAAATATAACATCGTTAGATGGTTGAGGAGTACTGAGTAGTAGGTTCTCAATTCAAACTCGTGTGCACTCACTTTAACCTATAAAAAAGCTATTTAACTTTAATTAATAGATAATAGTAATAAGTAAACCCCTCAATTATCGATCCAAAAACCATTTCCCTAACTTTTCTCTTCTTCTATTCCATTGCATGAAGAACTAAACTTCACTCACTTCTCTTCCTCTTCCTTTCAATTTCTCCCACAAAACAAATTCTCCAACTAAACAAATTCTGTTATTTCTATATACCAACACTAAACAAACACTTTTTTTTTTAACTTTTTGCTAAGAAAATACCATGACTGACAGGGTCCATCCATCGGCCAAGCCCACCACCACCAACGGAGGAGCAAACCCAACATTTCCGGCGACAAAATCACAACTTTACGGCGCCAACCGCCCCACCTACCGTCCCCAAACGTACAACCGCCGGAGCAGCCGCGGATGGTGTTGCAGCCTCTGTCTCTGGCTAATCCTAATCCTCATAGTCGTCCTCCTCCTTATCGGCGTCGCCGGCACCGTCGTCTATCTCCTCTACCGCCCGCACCGTCCGTCATTCTCCATCACGTCCCTGAAAGTGACCCGCCTGAGCATAACCTCGAAATTCGAGCTCACCCTTTCCGCCACTAACCCCAACAAAAAAATTCTATTTTTTTACCAACCCACCTCTGTTTCGATCCTCTCCGGCGATGTGGACATCGGCGAGGGCACGTTACCGGCGTTCGAGCACGCGGAGAAGAACACCACGGTGCTGAAAGCTTCGATTGTGAGCGACGCGGCGACGCAGCTGAAGGAGAAGATGGAGAGCGATAATGGGTTGGATTTGAAGGTGAAATTGGAGACGAAAGTGGAGGCGAAAATGGGGCCTTTGAAGACGCCGCACGTCGGAATCAGAGTGTTGTGTGACGGCATCGCCGTTAGTGTTCCCGCCGGAAAGAAAACGGCGACGGCAACTGCTTCAAATGCGGAGTGTAAGGTGGATGTGAGGTTCAAAGTTTGGAAATGGACCGTTGGATGATCAGAAACAGAGTAGAGAGACAGAGGTGTGTGATTTCATTTCATGTTATTTTGGTTTTTTGCTTTTCTCATTTTCTATTCTCTTTTTGCTTTTTTTTTTTCCCTCCAATTCTTGTAAGGAATATTCTCATAATCTCATCTTGTTATTACTCTATATTTTTCTAAATTTTGTTTGTAATTAATTAAATGCTTGTAATTTCTTTTGCTGCTTTATTTTTTTTCTACTTTAAATGTTTTGTAATTTGTAAATGCTACTCAATGCCAAGAAAGATGAGTTGCATATTTTATACTTTATATATTATATAAACACATGGAAACAGGATCAATAAACATTGGATCTGACTTGTCAAAACAATATTTTGTAATAAATTTTTGTGTATACTCATGCATTGATATTGAGTGAATTTTCTTAATTGTGGTGTCAATTTTCTTGAATGTTTTTGGTTTTAAAGAAAATTAACAATATCTGAAATTGAATCTTGTACTACACACTTATATACATCTTCTTGTCAATTGTGAACTGACTTTACAGAATCAAATTAATAATTTGTATATAAAATTATAAATAGCTTAAATATCTAAAAAACATAAAAATATATTTTAAAAAATTTCCCCATTTTAAACTCATTTAAATTTTTGGAATTAATTTTAGATTTCTGTTACCAACGAAGAACTTCAAGAAGTAAAATGCAAACTTCAGATAAAATTCTATATATTTGATCATACAAGTGTTTCAAACTTTATTTATCTATGTATCCAAAAAAAACTTTATTTTATCTTTTAATTAGTTAAAATAGAAAGTAAGATATTAAAAATATTTTTTCAGGGAACTAAAGGTTATAGTAAGAAAAAAAATGGTTAAATTATACTATTGGAACATTGGTGCTATATGTGCCTTATATTTAAGCTTTTGAAAATTAAAAATTAAACACCGAATACAATGAGTATCATATATAAAAGCACTAAGTTAAATTGAATACAATGTTAGGATAGAAATAAAAGGTCATCACCAAAGTGGAAAAAAGAAACACTTTTTGCTAAGCGACGCAATTAAAATCAATTAAGATACTGGAAAAATTTAAAATTAAATGTAAGATTATTTAAACCAAAAACATCTTTACAAAATAAGATGCTTGGAAGTATTTTAGGGACTTATTTATTTTGCATTTTAATTTTTTGTTTTTATTTTCATATTTGTTGAATAATAATAACACCATCACTTCATTTTTTTTAATTTGTTTAAAAATATTAGAAACATTCAAAATAATTAAAATACATTTCAGTGTTTTATAAAAATATTTTTTTAACCTGTATACTATTGCATACGTTAAAAAACTAAATGTGGCATGTTTTTATGAGAAAGTTTAAAACTTTAATTAAACTATATGTATCATATAATAATAGTTGTGTTTTGTTTTTTTTTTTGGTTTATTAACCTGTGCAATATTGCACAAATTAAAAAAATCTTTTATAAAATTTCACTTTTGCTCTTGGAAACTAAACACAAAAAACAATATTTTTTTTATCTTCTTTCTTATGAATTAAACACATGCATAAAAATAGTAAATAGAGCTAAAATACAAAATAAACAAGTCCTAACTATCTATATTTACATTTATTCCCATAAAATTTTTAAGGCTAGTGCCTAAATTCAAACCTAAACTCATTTATTCTATTGCAGTAATTTTTGTAAGTGTTGGCTTATTCACGTGCATTACATGCTTAAGTCAAGAATATAAATATAACTTATTTATACGATGCACACAAGATATAAACGGTGTGTTTGATGCGATGGTTAGATAGTACAAGTGATGCAATACATTTTCTCAGGTTCTTATTATAAGATATAAATATCTAAATTACGCATATTAATAAAGATAGTTAGTTGTATCAATTTTCTTAAAAAGTGGAATGATATATCGATTTTACCTTTCCTTAAATATTATGTTTAGTGATTGGTATAATAAAGTTAAGGCATTTAATAGGGGTAAATATGGAAAATAACTATAAATACTTTATGGGATTTGTGCAATGCCTTATAAAAAAGACCACAAAATCCTTTCAAAATATGCCTTATAATAAGGACCAGAGGGAGTATAAGTTAACAAAACACAACACAATTTATTATATTGTTTAGTGTTTGATGATCAATGCACAGGACAAAAAATATAATGCAAAATTTATAATAATACCATTTATATTATATATTATTATTTTACATAAAAAAATATGATTTTCTTAATTATTTTTTAAAAAAATTATCATTATTTTCCACTAAATATAAATATATATATATATAGTTGGGTTCAAATGATACCAAGGTGTCAAAGTTCTTAAATGATACCGCACATAACTTTTTATAAAAAATAAATTTCACCGATCCAACCAATCAATTGAAATTTTATATAATGTAGATCAACTATGCAAAAATTCATCCAATTTGAAAACTCTTTGATACGTTATCGGAATGTTTTGCTTGAACGTCTAATACATTATTTAAAATAGAAGTAAATTTCATTTGTTAGATTACATACTTACAAATTTTCAAATGCTATGAATTTTTGCGTAGTTGATCTACGTCATACAAACTTTCATTTAATTGGTTGGAACGACAAAATTCATTTTTTATAAAAAATTATGTGCAGTGTCATTTAAGAACTTACACTTTGGTTTCATTTGAACCCAATTCATATATATATATATATATATATATATATATATATATATATATATATATATATATATATATATATATATATATGGAGATAGAAAAAGTGGGGTAAGGTGGTTACTTAATAGTGGGAGAGAATATGGATATTTCTGACTTTTAATAGTTGTGTCGTGGAACAAAAAATTGTACAATGGTTTAGTATGGTACAAAATTTTGGCTTTTTGTGCTATCCAGTAACTCCACTTTTGTACTGTCTTTTGGTCACTTTTTTAATCAAACATTGAACTAACAAATTTGTGCTGTGTCGTACCATAAAGGCTCCGTCTGGTAAAACTAGCTTATAGCTTGTAGCTTATGACTTATAGCTTTTAGTTTGTAGCTTATGGCTTATAGCTTATAACTTGTGACTTATAATTGAGTAGAGGTGTTTGGTAAAATTAGCTTATTAGGTAGCTTATATTTGTTAAATGACTTAAAAGGACAAATAATAATTACATGTAATAAATTATTTAATAGAGTAAACATGTAGTAAATGACTAGAGAGTAAAATAGGAAAGAATTATTGAAAGCTACTTTTCATAAGCTATAAACTACTTGAAGTAGCTTTTCATAAGCTAGCTTATAGATGTTACCAAATACCTCTACTTACTCATAAGCTATAAGCTATAAGCTCCTAAAGAAGCTACAAACTACTTGTGCCAAACACACACAAAATTTGACAAATCAAACGACCCAAAAACTTTTTTTACAATTTTCTATTAGCTGAGGTTAATTTTCATCTCTTAATAAGATTTTTTTAAAACTGAAATGTACTATATTAATATAAGAGTACTCAATGAATACAAACATGAATTAACGAAAGGACATAATAAGAAACCAAAATTCCAAAATGCAGCAGGAAACCCAACACCACAACATAGCAGCATCTGGGAACCAGGAAAAAAGCAGAGGATTCACACCCATAGAATTATCACAATTCCGGAAAAAAAAAATGATCCTAGAAAAGCAAACCAGCAGGTGCAGTATACATACCAGAGAAAGAGAGATTGTTGCATAATGACTGACTGAGATATTGGATGGAGAACTTGTGGTGAGGAGAGGAAGGTAATGATTCTATATAAACACAAATTCAAGGTTTAGTCTCTCTTTATCTGTGATTGATGCAAAACTATTGCAAGTTCACTTAACATTTCATTCTTTTTCAAAGAGCAAAAGTTATAAAAATGTTGTCTATGTGGAAGAGTTTTCTCTTGACCATGCCTAGTAAAAAGCGTTGTAATTACAATAGAAAATTTTTAAAATCTACTATTATAAGGCTGGTTTAAAAAATTATCCACGAATTGAATTCATTCCTCTATGATATCCATAAGTGAGATGTCCAACAGAACTTAAAGAGCACATAATCAACGAAACCAGAATACAAATCTTACAAGCAATTTCAGAAGAAAACTTAGATCAGAAAATTGATCAAACCGGATTCATGGCAATGAGGACTTGTAGATTGAATTGAGAAATATTTAAGAAAATGTGTGTCAAAAAAGAAAACCGCAGATTGAATTGACAATTTGTTCCCTTAGGGCATCACTAGGCATAATTTAGTTCTAGATAAAATTCTTCCTTAAATTGAGTCCTCAATTGATTCACTGGCTATGTCTAAAAAAGATACTTACTGTTCAATAATTTCATCTGCTGCTGATTACATGAGAAATGAGATCTCCACCAAATCCAATGTGCAAGATTTCTTCCAGTAAACAGCTGCTATTTTTGCTTATTAGCATATCTAATAAGGTGTAACAGTGAATACAAGAGCATAATGTAATTAAATGTTAGAAGTGGAGGGATTACCTCAAGTCTTGTTCCTCTTCTGCTTTGATGTGTGATGGAGTTCCAAAGATACGTTGCTTAAGCCTCTTTGTTGGAGGAAACATTTCTTCTTTTTCATAAGAATCACAACCCTCAACTCTACTTCGGGCTGCTGCAACAGCTTCTTCTGACTCGTGAATGTCCCTGCTTCTCTTTGCTCCTTTTTCTTCCATGATTAGGTCTTCTAATGGATATATCCAGCGTAACCCACACTCTTTTATCACAAGTTCCTCGTCATCTTGATCTCGAGCGAAGAACTTACATGCGAACTTTGATTGGTAACCAGTTCTCTTGTCATTGATGGATTTTCTTTCTTTAATTGCTTCATTTACTTGCTTGCAACATTCAGCATCATACCATACCAACAAATGATCTGACTTCATTTCTGAAGAAGGGCGAAAACTCAAGCAAGTGGTTATATCAAAAAAGGATCTTTTTATATTCATCCTTTCACCCCTGTTAGATTCCAAATAGCATTCACATCCAATACTTACACCATACTCAAAAGTGAATGGTTGGCTTCCTTGAGAAAGAATCAAATAGAAAACAATGCCCAACAAATTAGAAGGAAGTTCAACAGTGAATAGAGCTAGTGTAGAGTGGTAGTGGAACCATTCTCCAACTTGTTCACTTCTAGCTGGTAAAAGGTAATAATAACGTTTATCACTTCCCACTGTCTCAAATGTAAAGAGCTGATCATCTTCTAATGCAACAGTTGGCAGTGGTTTTGCTTCAACTTCAATACTATCAATAGCATCTTTCAAAATGGCATTGTGTGACTGTGGATCCAAATTTAGACAATTATATATTAAAAAATCAAACCTGTGAGTTTTGGATGGTTCGCGGGTTGAACTTAACACTTTCTCAAGAGATTCACAGTTGCAAACTATGAAGATTTGAATGGACTGTGGAAGTTCAGGTATAGAACAAAGCAGATCACAATCATAAACTATAAGTAGTTTCAATCTCAGAAGATACCTAATGCTTTCAGGCAAGCTTGTAATATTGCAATTGTATAGTCCTAAATGTTCCAACGATGATAACAAGGAGATGTTGTCTGGAAGTTTGGACAACCTATAACAATACCAAAATAATAAAACTGATATATTCTGGAAGCCAGGGCTAGTTAGCACTTTTGTCAGGATTATCAAAGCGTCATGTTCTAGTCTCGTTGTGTCAGAAAGCACAAGCATTTGAGTAAAGTTCTCAGGAAGATACATAAGACCCTCAGTGATCGGAAAACTAAAACAGACAAGCTTTCTCATGTGTAAAATTGTTGGTGGCAGTTCATTCAAGACCGAACATTCTAAGGTCAAACTAAAACGATGACGTGCAGAAGGATCACAATGCATGAATGAGATAGAGAACTCTGCTAGGTTGGTGCAAACTGAGGCATACAACCATTGGAGTGATGGTGAACAAGTGCCGCTAAGGCTCCTGAGCGATGTGCATTCATTCACATTTAAACCTTCAAGCTTCGGAAGAGGCAAAATTGATGGGTGAAGATCAAGCAAACTTTCACAACCGTGCAAACATACAATTCTAAGATTTGGTGCACGGGACAAGTTTGGACACTCTATCAACCGTGTGGAGTAAGCTAGATTAATTTCCTCCAAATTTGGCAGATCCTGTAGCAAGCAATATATAGTAGACCGAACAAGTTAATAAATTTTATTGAAATATATTCCAATCTTTACCAAATGAGAAATAAAATCTTAATAGATAAGTGGAGTGTGGGTACCAGTACTCCATCCCAAAGTTTTTCCATGTTGGTATATTGTAGGAAAGCTTAACCAACTTTTCACAGCAAAATTTTGATGGAAGAGACTTGAACGGATAACCATCCCACCTAAAATATCTTAAACTTTTAGGCAACATATCAAGTCTCTTTGGAAGGTGCACATAATGGATATTCTCTGGGTCCCTGGCTTGGACAACAAATATCCTTAGGTTTGACATGTTTTTAAATGCTTTTGAACTAAAATTTATATTCTTAATTTGAGTCATATCTAACCGTATCACTTTAACTACATCAGTCCCCTAACAAACATGAAAACAAATGTTAGTAATTCTGTAATAAATTGCATTTTCTATATCGTTACACTTTAAGCAAATGACAAGTGAAGGTAACATTTTCTTACTTTATTATTTGTAAGTACATTATAGACGTCTTCAACGTCCCATAATCTGCTTCTTTGTCCGGGATTTTTTATGGATTCTTCCCGAACTATTTTCTGGCCCATTTTTTGAATCAAGTCATGCATCTTTATTAGATTATCCACATCAATAAATACCAAAGCTTTATCTACAAGGTTTCTTATCCCAATATCAGCAAAGAAACCACAAGCATTCAGTATTTTTTTTACTTCATCCATTTCACTCCCTTTGAAAAAACATGCAATGTCCAAAAATATATTTTTTCCTTCATCGTCCAATTCGTCATAACTCAATTGCAACACCTTTAGAATTTCTGCATTAGGAATCTTCTTTAATTTATCCAGTGCACTATTCCATTCATTTTTGCTTTTGGAATAAAGAAATGATCCTAAAACCTTCAAAGCTAAAGGTATGCCTTGAGTATAAGCAACAACTGTTTTTGATAACTCCAAATATTCTTGTGTAGGAAAGCTTTGGTTGAAAGCATTCAAGCAGAAGAGTGTAAGGGAGTTTTCAAAGTTCATTTTCTTAACTTCATGAATTTCATCAACTTTTCCAGTTATAAGTACATGCTTATTTCTGGATGTCACAAGGACTCTACTACCATCTCCTAGCCAATCACGCCCTATCCCAACCAGATTTACTAGAAGTTCTGAAGTATTCACATCATCTAACACGATAAAAACTTTCTTCCGCTTGAGTCTTCTGGTAATAAGAGAGGGTATTACTTTGGAAGTGTCAACATGAAAATCTTCTTTCAATAGGTTTGAAAGAAGTCTGTTGTATATATAATTGAGTCCATGTCGTTTTGATTCTTCTGCCACGTTTTCCAAGAAGCAAGCACCCTCGTATCGGGAGGAAACCTTTTGAAAAATAGCTGCTGCAAGGGTTGTTTTACCTATTCCTCCCATGCCCCATATTCCAATAATTCGAATTTCTTTTGAATCAATTCTCAACAAACGTTCAATGTCAGAAAAGTTTTCATCAAATATCAGATGGTCTCTAACTTCATTTGTATGATTTAGATTCAACCTTTGCAAAACTTCTCTGACGATGTCTTCATTCAGGTCAACTTCAGTCCTAGCATATAATTGAGATAAAAGGGTAAATAAATTCAAGAATATCATTCTGTTTTTCCGCTAGGGGATCGTTCATTCAAACTTAAAAATATATTTTCCTTGATATATTCTTATAAAAATAAGTGATTAACTTTTTAGTGATTATCTTAAAAATAAAAAACTATTTATATTTTATTAAAATATAAATAAATATTATTTTACATTCTCTCTTCTTCGTCAGTTGATTGTTTTGAAAGTAATTTAAAGTAGTTTCACTAACTATGCATAAATGTTATTATTTATTATTTCTGATTATTTATGAGAAGTGAAACAAACATCTTATAATTTTTCAAAAGGTATTGTTTTTTATTGAATAAGTGATTATTTTGTAAATTAAGTATGTCCAAACAGGGTCAATATAGTTACTGAATTTTCAATAAACCAAATAAACGTATTTTTTAATATAATTTAAGAAATCACATTAATCTACTTTTACATAATTTAAACATTAAATTAATTATGAGGACTAAAAAATTGATAAGGAAAATGCTCATTCACACAAAAAAGTTGCACATGAATCTTACAAAAACTACCCACAAATGTCAAATCCATGATTTTCGGTTCAATATATATATATATATATATATATATATATGAATTCGTGAAAATTGAATGAAAAGAATTAATACAAAATTAGAGGGTGATCCGCCCAATGCGCGGATACAAGGTAAAAATTATACTAACATATAATATTGTTTATAGATTTTTATAATTTATAATATGAATAATTTACGTAAATAAATATGAATTCATATTAAATAGAATTGTTATATAAATATTTCAAACAGAATTGTAACGAAAATCTCGTGAATGAAAAAAACACTTCATTTATTTTATGAAATAATTTTTTTAGAACCAAACTTATTATAATTAAATTTCATGAATTTGATTGGAGAAGAAAATAATTTTAGGTAAATATATATAAAAATTGTTATGATTTTTAGACATTATTTAAACAATTATATGAACTATGTATAAAAAAATTATATGAATTTAAAATTAGATAAATAAAGAAATATAAAAAAACATATATGAATTACTGGCTTATCTTAGTAAAAATTTTAAAAATAAAATTAACTTTGATAAAATTATTTATGAAAAAATAGGTTGTCGATTTTATTTTTTTTAAGGAGATATTTTAGAGTCTAAAAGATCGGACTTTGATGACTGAATTATCTCATATTATGTATTGAGTTCTTGAATATTATACATTCACAAGAAAATAATTTTAGGTAAACATCAAAAGTATTTTATTTTTAGATATTATTTTAAAAATTATATGACATTAATTAGATAAACGAAGAAATATAAAAAGACATATATGAATGAGTCATTTATCTTATGAAAACTTTTAAAAATAAAATTAACTTTTGGTAAAAGTATTTCTGAAAAGATAGATTGATGATTATTTTTTTGGAATGAAAATACTCTATCGCCTAAAAACATAGATTTTTATGACTAAAATACCTCATATTATGTATTATGTATTTAACGTCACCTTGACTTATAATTGATAGTTTTAAAGAGAATATAGAATTTAGAGATAATAATTTATCTTTAAGATGTATAATTTTAATGAAAAATATGTCTATTTATATACATATTGTTTTTGTTGCTAAAGTGTAATTGAAATTTTACTTTGTAAAATTTTTTAGTTATATTCTAAATAGATTATAATTTATAGTAAATGATGTAAATGTTTAAATTGTTAATCAAATTTATTAAAAATATTAAATTTTAAGGGATTTAAAAATTAGTATATTAAGATATAAATTTTTTTATTTTGATCATGAAATGATTTAATAATTTTTTATCTTTTGCATAACAAAATTCTTATAATCTTAGTAAACGAATTTTAAAAGTATTAATTTTAGAAATTTTAAAAAGCTAATTAACGTTAATTGAAATATATATTAATTGAAAATAAATATATATTAATAAATATAGTTAATTTTTAATACATTAATTATAGTTAAATTTTAGTTATAACATTATTATTATTATTAATTAACTATTTCATTTTAACTCTTAATAATATCGAAAAAATATTTATTGAAAATGCATGTTTAAGTTATAGCAATTTTTTAAAGAGAAGTTAGAGAGGATGCAACTCAAGAAAAATTAAAGAGAGGATTGATGGTAGTAGGAGAAAAGAAGAGTTGCTTGGTGTTGTAAGTAAATTGTGACATATAGGTAAAAAAGCTAATGTGGCAAAATGGTGTGAAAGTATGTATCTTATGTGTCAATCTCCTAGCTTTAGGCTTTGTTTTAATAGATACTCTATTTATCCCTAAATGTAAGATCCTTTACAAAAAATACACAAGAATCAAGGTGTATGATTAAATTTATTAATTATATTTAAAATTTTGTATTAGCTTCCAAAAATACCCCTTTTATTAACTCATAACTCTACTTTCTCTTCACCTAATTAATTATTCTAACTTTTTTTTGGTATTATTAAATGTTAAGGATATTTAGGTAAAAAAACTTTTAACTTAGAACAAAATTTATAAGAGAGTTTTATAAAAAGGGATAATTTTTTTAAAAGATTTTATATTTAAGAACGGAGGATATATATATAGATAGCATTACTCAATTGATAATTATTAACCTACTAGAGTGGGCCTAATGGTAGTAGGTTTATCAAGTTTAGTTGAGGTAGATGCTTTTTATGGGACACAAAAAATATTAATAAGTAGTATTAATTTGAAAGAGTAAAATTTTGTATTTCATAATTTTACAAAACAATTTCATATTTTTAGTTAAGGGTTTTGATCATGGGACATAAATTAACAATAATTAATAATTAATGAAATTTTTAAAAAAATGGTCGGAGTGAGAGATTTAGTAGATACATATAAGATATAATAAAATAAAGGCAAAATAACATTTTCTGTCCCTTAATTTTTTGTGCCAATTCGCTTTGATCCCTTAATTTTTTTTTATTCATTTTGGTCCCTTAACTTTTATTTTAGATTCAATTTGGTTTCTACCGTTCAATTTGGACACTTGTATTATGACTTGACGGAAGTAACGGTATGAACCAAATTGAATCCAAAATAAAGTTAAGGGACCAAATTGAATAAAAAAAAAGTTAAGGAACCAAAATGAATTAACACAAAGAATTAAGGAACTAAAAATATCATTTTGCCTGAAATAAATAAATTTATTTATTAAAAAATTCAAACTAATCATTGTAGACAAGTTAAAAAAACTCTTTTAATTACCCATTAAAAGCATGGAATTTAGAGAAAGCGCAAGTCTGACGGACCTGTATCGGTCAGAGTGGAAGCCAGATAAATTGGCTGCTTCAAACAGAGTATCCTTCCATTTTTGCATCTTTTCCTTTTTCTCACTCTGTTTTTGATCTTTCGTGTCTTCAGCAAACGCCATTTGGTAACTTCCAGTTTGCTTCCGTACCTGCGATGGATCTACTCTGTAGAAAACTGGAATTACAACAGCTTCTCCAATTTTCTTGCAATTCATGATTTCAACGAGTTCATTCAAGCACCATGTGGAAGATGCATAATTTTCCGAGAAAATAACGAGAAAGAGAGCAGAATCGTTGATTGCTGTAAGAAGTTCAGTCCAAACATCATCTCCTTTGTGGATTCTGTAATCGATGTAGGTTTCGATACCGTTTCGACGCAGATCGGCATGAAGATGGCTGGTGAAATTGTCACGTGTGTCCTCTCCTCTGAAACTGATGAACACATCGTATTTCTTGAGAGCAGAGGAGTAGGAAGATGAAGAAGCATTAGCAACAAAAGTCATGGATCTGTAGAGTGTGCTTGTGCAGTATTAAATCGATGTTTTGAGGTACAACTGCTAGCCCTACCTTTTATTTAAACCAAGTCAATGCATTATTTTCAAAGTCATTCATAACTTTTCTTCTATGATGCCCGTGCCTGCCGCGTATTAGGAAATTTCTTTTTAATTTTCATTTTCATTTTCATATTCATATATACTATAAAACTTCATTTCCAAAAACCGTTTTAGTTTTTGAAGAAAAACTCTTTTCTGTACCAAAAAACAGATATTCTTTTCTTAAATTATTACTCTCTTCTGTCTCGTATATTAAGTTAATTTTTTAAACTATTCTCTTATTTTAAAAGAGACTAATCTCTTTACATATTCGAACTTATGAAAATTAATTAACACTAATGGAATTATCTACTGATTTGGTCTCTTATTTTATAGTTATAGGACATTTTAATTTATGACTTGTGAGTTGCTTTAGTCCTCGATATTGAGTGACACTAGTAAAATGCCTACATGACACGCTAAATACTTATATGGTAGGTTAATTGATATTTAGGAGTCAAGTAAGCAATAAAATGACATTGATTTGCTTAATCTCAAAATAGGTACTTCAATTAGCCCTTCAAATCGCTTACAATATAACTCAATTTTAAACCTCAAAACGTGATGTAACTTTGACGATTAAGCAAAATGACAACGTTTGGTCGTTTACGTGTGAACTTATATATGACAAATAACGTGTCGTATAGACAGTTAGCATGTTACATAAGCATTTCGTCAATGCCACTTAGTATCCGGGACTAAAATGACTTATAAGGTGCAAAGTCAGATGCTAATTTGGGCATTTTAAAAAGTCAAAGACTAAAATATCCTTTGAATACAAAGTGAGGAACCAAAATCATCAATCATTCATTAATAAAACATTAAAAATTTACCCAAACACATGTATAAGTACTTATTTTATAAGATAAGCTTAAATAAGCTATTTTTAAACTTATCCAAATGGGAGAGTATTTTATTGAAGAATTCAGTTAATACTCAACAAATTCAAATTTGGATTTTTAAGGGATGAGATGAATTTAGAAGTACCTTTTGTATCTTTTATTAAAATAAAATGGATTTCTCTTTATTATTAAATTTTTTATTAGAACACGCAGAATTCAATTGGTTTAATTTAGAACCGTCTGATAAAGTTGAATTTTATCTATCTTAGAGATATATCAAGAGATAAAAAATTGGCCCGGTCCTTAGATTTATTTTAGATTTTAATATGTCAACAATTTATGAAACTAAATGTGTAATTAATATAGAGAAAAGAAGTGTTGCGTAACAACTTAAAATAAAATTGAATAGAATTGATAACGAGTATTTTTAGGCATTTATCATACATATTTTTGCAATAATCTTTAGATTTATTTTTGGAAGATGACTTTTTTTTTATAAATAGAAAGAGGACTATATTTTGCATTTGATATGTTCTTTTTTTTTAAGCTTTGAATGAAGATTTTGTGTTATTTAATTGCATGTCATTTTCTCCTTATTTTGTGATAAAAAAATAGCTCTTCATCTAATATTCTTTAAGTTGTTTTTGAGGAACAAATCTTCTATCTTAATAACTTTGAAATAAAAACATATTAAAATATTTACAAAGTCCATATTTTTTATCATACACTATCCATGAAGTTAGAACAAATATATAAAAGAAAAATGAATTTAAGAGGGACATATAAAAAACATAATGTTAATTTAAGATGGATGTAACAATATAAAAAGATATATGAAATGGGTTTCAATCATAGAAATAAATTATTAAGTTTTCAAAATTAGGAGGCACTTTAACTCATCATCAAACTTTGGAGTGAAGTCATTCCTTAGGCAGAAAAAGTAAATTTTAATATTTTTTTAGAGTAAAAATTGAATGTAAAAATAGTAAATTAGTTATTTTTTATGTATGATTTGATGAAGTGTGTAATTTATTTATAATTATAATTGTTTTTCGTGCAATATTTATTATATTTCAAAGTGTGGTCGATAGTTAATTCTTTTCTCCACTAAAGTATAACTAAACTTTTAAATTTATCATTATAATTAAATGTAATTTTTTTTGTGTTTAAAATTCTTTGACTTCTATTAGCCAATTCGACTAATTGTGACTTGCGAAGCTACTATTTTTTTTTAGCTATTCGTTGTTTTTTTTGTTTATATAAATGGGTGAGAGCACCTCTTTTGATCTCTTAAATTTAATTTTTTTGCTAATAAAATAATTATTTTTGTTTCACATATATTTGGTACATGTTATTTAATAGATTTCAAATAATTTAAATTTGGCCAAACATAAAATGTGCATCCATAAAATATGACTAGGCAAAAATGCACAATTATTTTATAAAATAAATATTTAGATAATTGAATTTTTATCCATCATAAACTAGATAATTAAGTTATATAATAAATTAAGCTAAATTTAATGTGTTTGTTATTATAATCCAATAAATTGAGGTTAAATTTCATCTGTCAATAAGAATTTTTTTTTATAAGTGAAATGTATTATATTAATATAAGAGTACTCAATGAATACAAACTTTAATCAACAAAAGGACATAATAAGAAACCAAAATTCCAAAATGCAGCGGGAAACCCAACAGCACAATGTTGCAGCATTTGGGAATAGCATAATAGCTGCCAATTCAGGAAAATTGGGATCAAAGACCAGCTCCTAAAATTTTCAGCAGACAAAAAACAGTGGATTCATACCCAATTTTTTTTTTTTTTGTTGAACAAAATTCATACCCAAATTATTCACCCAAAAAACAAACATATGCTTCTAAAAAAGCCGAGCAGGCAGGTGCAGTATACATACCAGAAAATGAGAGATTGTTGCATTATAACGGAGAAAGAAAAGAGAGTGTGATGAATGATTGAGATATTGGATGGAAAGAATGTGATGGCGAAGAGGCCGAAAAAGATCCTATATAAACACAAATTCAAGGTTTAGTATCTTGGTATCCGTGGCCGATGCATAAGTATTACAAGTTTACTTAACATTTTGTTGTTTTTGAAGGAGCAAATAAGGCTGTTCTAAAAAATTAACCAAGAATTCAATTCATTCCTCTATGATATGATATCCATAAGTTATATGTCCAACAAAACTTAATGAGCACATAATCAATGAGATGAGAGTAAAAACCTTACAAACAATTTCAGAAGGAAAATTGGCCAAGGTTATAATAAAATTTGAAGACTTGATGAAATGATGTGTACACATGAAGAAAATGCATGTCAAAAAAGAAATCTGCAGATTGAATTGACAATTTGTTCCCTTGAGGACACCACTAGTAATAATTTAGTTCTAGATAAAATTCAAAGTTGAGTCCTCAATTGATTCAAAGGGTATCTACCGCAGAAATAACTTCCCAGTAATCAAATATTCCATGAAAATACAGTGTTATTTGTTATTTTTGCTTATTAGCTTATTCAAATAGGTGTAACAGAAAATACAATACAAGAACGTAATGTAATTAATGTTAGAAGTGGAGGGATTATCTCAAGTCTTCTGCCTCTTCTGCTTTGAATCTCTGTTGGAGGAAACATTTCTTGTTGCTCATCAGAATCAGAACTCTCAACTCGACTTTTGACTGCTGCAGTAGCTTCTAACTCAAGAATGTCCCTGCTTTTCTTGGCTCCTTTTTCCTCCATGATTTGGTCTTCTAGGATATATCCACTGTAGGAATATACAACATAAAGGGAATATACACCATGAACTATAGGAAAGAGAACACCTATAATTCACTTCCTCTGCAATAAGTATAGAAGGAGTCACAAGGCCAAATTGCTTAAATGTTAAATTTCTAGCCAATAAGTAAAGAAAGCTGCTTCTTATGAGTTCAAAAGTGCAATTTAAAGCCTGAAGGGTTCACAGTAATGATATAACAAACAGATAATGAATTTCAGTAGTAGCCTTAGGGGGTTATCCAAACAGATAATGAAGTATATAGTACACAAATGACGAAAATGTAATGTGAATACTGACTAAATTGACAGTTAGGTCCATTAAGAACATCACCATCTATAATTTAGTACTCCCCTCTGGTTAAATACCTAAATTATGCATACCAATAAAGATAGTTAGTTGCATCAATTTTCTTAAAAAGTGGGATGATATATCAATTTTATCCTTCCTTAAATATTGTGTTTAGTGGTTGATATAATAAAGTTAAGGCATTTAATAGGGACAAATAAGGAAAATAACCATAAATACTTTATGGGATTTGTGCAATGCCTTATAAAAAGGACCACAAAATCCTTATAAAAAGGACCACAAAATCCTTCTAAAATGTGCCTTATAATAAGGACAGCAGGAATTACTTGATTAGATAAGATTTTAGGATAAGTTGAGTTCTCGTTGGTTTCAATTCAATTTTAATCCCTCTGCTAGTCCCAGATGTCTTTGTCTTCTACATTAAAAACTCCCCTAGCGATGCATTAAATGTGAATAAGTGTTCCATGAAAATACATTAAATTGTTATTAGCTAATTTTGCATTAGAAGGAAATGCATTAAAATGTATAAATGACTGCTAGAAATATTACCTCAAGTCACTCACTTCCTCTGCTAACAGTAACAGGATGGAGGGAGTTCCAAAGATACCTTGCTTGAGTTTGTACTTTGGTTTAGAGGGAAATTCAAATACATTCATCTGCTCATTACATGAGAATTGAGATCTCCACCACATCCAATATGCAAGATTTCTTCGCGTAAACAGCTGTTCATAAACGCACTATTAGCTTATTCAGTATGGTGTAACAATTAATAATAGTGCATAATTAATTCATGTTAGAAGTTAGAAGTGGAGGGATTACCTCAAGTCTTGTTACTCTTCTGGTTCCAAATTAAATATACAGTGCTTGAATCTCTTTTTTGGAGGAAGTAGTGTTTCTTCTTGTTCATCAAATTCGGAGCCCTTAACTCTACTTTGGACTGCTGCAGTAGCTTCTAACTCATGAATGTCCCTGCTCCTTTTGGCTATTTTTTCCTTCATGATTTGGTCTTCTAAGGGATATATCCAGCGTAACCCACACTCTTCTATCACCACTTCCTTGTCATCTTTATCTCGAGCGAAGAACTTAAATGTAACCTTTGATTGGTAACTAGTTCTGTTGCCATTGATGGCTTTCCTTTCTTTAATTGCTTCTGTTACTTGCTTGCAACATTCAGTGTCATACCACATGAGCAGATGATCTGACTTCATTTTTGATAATTTATTTGAAATGAAATAGGCGGTTCCATCTCTAGGGAAACTTGTTATTCTTATCCTTTCACCCCTGTTAGATTCCAAATAGCATTTACATCCAATACTTACACCATATCCATAATAGAATGATTTCCCTCCATGAGGAAGAACCAAATAGAAAATAAAACCCAACGAATTAGACGGAACTTCTACAGTGAATAGAGCTTGCCTAGAGTAGTAGTGGAACCATTCTCCAATTACATCACTTCTAGCTGGTAATGCAACAAATGATAGTGGTTTTTCTCCAGCTTCAATCCTATCAATGGCATGTTTCAAAATGACATTGTGTGACTGTTGATCCAATTTTATGCAATTATATAATACAAACTGACGCTGGTGAATTTTGGATGGTTCATAGGTTAAAGTTAAACCCAACACTTTCTCGAGAGACAAACAATTGCAAACTTGCAACCTTTGAATGGACGGTGGAAGTTCAGGTATAGAATAAAGCAGATCACAACAATCAACTTTAAGACATTTCAATCTCGAAAGATACTTAACGCTTTCAGGCAAGGTTATAATATTGCAATCATTTAGTATTAAACGTTTCAACGATGATAACAAGGAGATGTTGTCTGGAAGTTTGGACAAACTATGACATCTGTGAAAGTATAAAATTCTTATAGTCTGGAAGCCAGGGCTAGTTAGCACTTTTGCCAGGGTTATCAAAGCGTCATGTTCTAGTCTCCTTGAGTTAGAAAGCACAAGCGCTCGAGTAAAGTTCTCAGGAAGATCCATAAGACCCTCAGTGATTGGAAAACTAAAATACAAAAGATTTCTCATGTGTAAAATTGTTGGTGGCAGTTCATTCAAGACCGAACATCCTAAGCCTAAACTAAGACGATGATGTGTGGAATATGGATCACAATGCATGAATGAGATAGAGAACTCTGCAAGGTTGATGCAATCTGAGGCATACAACCATTGGAGTGATGGTGAACAAGTGCCACTAAGGCTCCTGAGCGATGTGCATTCATTCATATTTAAAACTTCAAGCTTTGGAAGAGGCAAAATTGATGGGTGAAGATCAAGCAAACTTTTACAGCAGACCAAAGATACAATTTTAAGATTTGGTGCACGGGACAAGTTTGGACACTCTATCAACCGTGTAGAGTAAGCTAGATTAATTTCCTCCAAATTTGGCAGATCCTGTAGCAAGCAATATATAGTAGACCGAACAAGTTAATAAATTTTATTCAAATATATTCCAATCTTTACCAAATGAGAAATAAAATCTTAATAGATAAGTGGAGTGTGGGTACCTGTACTCCATCCCAAAGTTTTTCCATGTTGGTATATTGTAGGGAAAGCTTAACCAACTTTTCACAACAAAATCTTGATGGTAGAGACTTGAACGGATAACCATCCCACCTTAAATATCTTAAACTTTTAGACAACATATCAAGTCTCTCTGGAAGGTGCACCCAATAGATATTCTTTGGGTCCCTGTTGGTGGCTTGGAAAGCAAGGATCCTAAGGTTTGACATGTTTTTGAATGCTTTTGAGTTTAAATTTATATTTTTAATTTGATTCATATCTAAAAGTATGCCTTCTATTGCACCGGTCCCCTAACAAATTAACATGAAAACTAATGTCAGTACTTAATTGTGTAATAAGTTGCATTTTTCATATCAATACACTATTCAAAAGACAAGTGAAAGAAACATTTTCTTACTTTATTGTTTGTAAGTACATCACACACATCTTCAGGATCCCATAATCTACTTCGCTGTTTGGGATCTTTTATTGATTCTTCTCGAACAATTTCCCGACCCATTTCTTGAATCAAGTCATGCATTTCTATTCGATTATTCACTCCAATAAATATCAAAGCTTTGTCTAAAAGGTTTCTTATCCCGATACATGGAAAGAAACCACAAGCATCCGATATTTTTGTTACTTCATCCATTTTACTCCCTTTGAAAAAGCACGCAATGTCTAGAAATATATTTTTGCTTTTGTCGTCCAATTCTTCATAACTCAACCGCAATACCTTCACAATTTCTGCATTAGGAATCTTCTTTAAACTATCCAGTGCACTATTCCATTCATTCTCACTTTTGGAACAAAGAAATAATCCTAAAACTTTCAAAGCTAAAGGTATGCCTTGAGCATAAGCAACAACTCTTTTTGATAACTCCAAATATCCTTGTGTAGGAAAGCTTTTGTTGAAAGCATTCAAGCTGAAGAGTTGAAGGGAGTTTTCAAAGCTCATTTTCTTAACTTCATGAATTTCATCAACTTTTCCAGTTATAAGTACATGCTTATTTCTGGATGTCACAAGGACTCTACTACCATCTCCTAGCCAATCACGCCCTATCCCAACCAGATTTACTAGAAGTTCTGAAGTATTCACATCATCTAACACGATAAAAACTTTCTTTCGCTTGAGTCTTCTAGTAATAACAGAGGGTATTACTTTGAAAGTGTCAACATGAAATTCTTCTTTTAATAGGTTAGAAAGGAGTCTGTTATATACATAATTGAGTCCATGTCGTTTCGATTCTTCTGCTACGTTTTCCAAGAAGCAAGCACCCTCGTATTGGGAGGAGACCTTTTTAAAAATAGTTGCTGCAAGGGTTGTTTTGCCTATACCTCCCATGCCCCATATTCCAATAATTCGAATTTCATTTGAATCAGTTCTCAACAAATATTCAACCTCTGAAAAGTTTTCATCAAATACCAGATGGCCTCTAAGTTCATTTGTATGCTTTAGATTCCGCCTTTGCAAAACTTCTTTGACGATTTCTTCAATCAAGTTAACTTCAGTCCTAACATATAATTGAGATAGAAAGGAAAACAAATTCAAGATTATCATTCTATTTGCCACTAAGGGTTCTTCCATTGAAACTTAAAATAAGTTATTCTTAATATATCAGAAAAATTGATTTTATCTTGAAAATAGGAAGTAACTATCTATATTCTATTATAATATTAATATTAATAAAGACTTATTTTATATTTTCTCTTCAACGTTAATTTATTATCTTTAAAAGTAAGTAACTTTTTCTATCAAGATGACATCATGTCTTTTTATCCAATTAAATAAAAAAAAGGGATAATTATACTAAACTCCTCTGAGATTTATTTATATTACATATATTACATTTATTGTCTCTAGTTTTCAAAATTACACTTATCTCCTAAAATTTTTATTTTCAATACTAAAATAGTAAAATCAAAGATAATAAATGAAAAAATCAAAATTATTTTTTAAAATGAAAAATGTGCACAATAAAACTGTTAAAAAGATTAACGTCAAGGGTTTTTTTTTGTAATGAAAGTAAAAATTTAAGTATAATTTTGAAAACTTGAGAGGATAAATGTAATATAGACAAACCTAAGAGGAAGTTGATATAAATATCCCATAAAAAAAATGGATAAATTACATCAACCTCCCCTGAACTTTTGGAGTATTACATTGTCTCTTGCATGTTTCCAAACACAACACATACCTCCCCTACATGTTTCTAAAAATACGTAGCCCTCTCTTAAATGATAACGACATTAATCTTTATAGGTCTTTTTTACGAATTGACGATTTTATCCTTTATTAATAAAGAGAATAACTCCCCACCTCATTGCAAACCTTCTTAGCCTAGTGAAACCCTTGCAACCTTGCACCCTTTCTTCAACCCGCGACCTCTTCAACCTTGCCTCCGTTCTTTAGGCCGCAAACTCACCACTGTTTTTTAAGCTCACCACCGTTTTTGAAGCTCACAACCTCGGGACCATTCTTCAACCCTATGACTTCAAAACACTTCCTCAACCCCATGACCTTCCCAAACCCTTCTTCAACCTCACGATCTTTTCAAACCGCAAATCATTCTTCTTCCTCGTGAACTCTTCCTTCGATTTTCTTCATCTTCACCACTTAGGATTTCTAATTTAGGGCCACTTCATCTTCACCTTGTCCAAGAGGCAATTTCTAAGTGATCTTTCGACATTTTAGGAATGTTTTACTAATCAAACATTTTTTTTTATTTTTAAGCCACAATCGCTTATTTTTGAAGTAAAAGTCTGAATACTTGTTTAATTTAGTGTAACTTTCTCAATTAAGGGTAAAATTGTCTTTTCATAAATATGAGGTCATGTGCAAGTCATATGTCGGTTAAAAATTTAACTGTTTGTTAACGTGAAGGGGTGTCAGTGTAACGTAAACAAACTTCAGGGAAGGTATGTGTTATGTCTGAAAATATGCAGGGAGACAGTGTAATACTTTAAAAGTTTAGGAAAGGTTAGTGTAATTTATCCTAAAAAAATTGATATGAAGCAATTAAAAATTAAATTAAGTCGTATTATCCATTAAATCTTTTAGATGGTAATATATATAAAATTGATTTTGTTTTTGAATATAATATTTAGTTTTTATTTTTAATCTGATATGTCTCTATTTTTTTAACTGCACTTATAAAAGTGTTTATGTACATTTAAGATTCGAACAAGATATTTATCATATATGAGAATCTTTGGTGCTCCATTAAACTAACCCTTGGAGTTATTTATAATTTTTTTTTAAATATAATATCTCTTTTTTCATATATTACATATATACCACTCACTTAATGTAACACGGTTTTTTTTTGTTACATAATGTAACACGGTTTAATTTTACACGGTTTAATTAACTACTAGTTGCTGAAATTACAATAACTAATTAATTTAGTCATTGAAATTATGAGAAAAAAACTTTAGCCCCTAAAATTAATAATTGTCGCTCAATTTAGTCACTTAATTTTTAATAAAATAAATTAACCTATTTTTTAAATAATTTAAGAAATCAAATTAATCTACTTTTACATAATTTAAACACAAAATTAATTAAGGACTAATAAAATTGATCATTAATTCATTATTAACCTGTATTGACGAGAAAGGAAGCCAGATAAATTGGCTGCTTCATACAGAGCATCCTTCCACTTTTGCATCTTTTCCTCTGTTTTTGATCTTTCATGTCTTCAGCAAACGCCATTCGGTAACTACCAGTTTGCTTCCGTACCTGCGATGGATCTACTCTGTAGAAAACTGGAATTACAACAGCTTCTCCAATTTTCTTACAATTCATGATTTCAACGAGTTCGTTCAAGCACCATGTAGAAGATGCATAATTTTCCGAGAAAATAACGAGAAAGAGAGCAGAATCGTTGATTGCTTTCAGAAGTTCAGTCCAAACATCATCTGCTTTGTGGATTCTGTAATCGATGTAGGTTTCGATACCGTTTCGACGCAGATCGGCATGAAGATGGCTGGTGAAATTGTCACGAGTGTCCTCTCCTCTGAAACTGATGGACACATCGTATTTCTTGAGAGCAGAGGAACAAGAAGATGAAGATGAAGAAGCATTAGCAACAAAAGCCATCGATCTGTAGATTGTGTTTGTGCAATGTAAAATCGCTGTTTTGAGGTACAAATGCAAATGCTCTCAGTGCAGTGCCTTTTAATTAAACCAAGTCAATGCATTATTTTCAAAGTCATTCATAAATAAATTAATTAACTTTTCTTCCATGATGCCCGTGCCGCGTATTAGGAAATTTCTTTTCCATTTTCATTTTCATACATATAAAAGTTCATTTCCAGAAACTATTTTAGTTTTTAAGAAAAACTCTTTTATGTACCAAAAAACAGATATTCTTTTCTTAAGTTATTACTCCCTTCTGTCTTCTTATATAAACAACTCATAATTAATTCAGGTTTATTTATTATTTTATAAAATATATAAGTTCATTTCTTAAACTACTCCTTTATTTTAAAGGAGACTAGTTTCTTTATATATGGAAACTTATGAGAATTAATTAATATTAATAAAACATTAAAAGTATTCTCTTATTTCTTAAATTACTCCTTTATTTTAAAAGAGACTAATCTCTAATTTGAAAAAAAAAAGACTAATCTCTTTAATCATTGAGACTCATGAAAATTAATAAAGAAAATAAAATTTTAACACTAATAGAAAGATTAGTTGAGTTTTGCTTATATAAAATTGTTTATATATGAAATCCGAGAGTAGATTTCAAATGGATTTGTATTATACTATTCTGCCATGTTCTATTTTGGTTATATTCGTCTTGTCATGAGAAAAATATACACAATAAAATTTTTAATGAATGATGGTAGATTCTATTATTATTTTATTTTATATATCTCTTTCAATTTGAAGAATATGAGCAAAAAGAAATTATTGAAAAAATCCAACGCACACACCATAGTTTTTTTTTAAAGAAAAATTTGTTTAAGTAAACTGTATTTTAGTGGTTTAGGTTTTGTTTAGCTCGGTTTTTTTTTTTTGTTTATAAGTGACTTTTAAGCAAAAAGTTGAAAACAAGAGCTTTAAATAAAAATCTGAACGTTGTTTGTTAGTTTCATTATTTTTTACTTTATAAACTACTTATAAATAAAAAAAGTTATTTGTTTGATAAAAGTGTTTTGCATTAACTTTTTAAGTTACTTATCATTAATTGTCACATTTCTTTGATATAAAAAAATAATTTCACAATATAATTTTTTTAAAATGAAAGCTGCAATAAAAAAATAATTCTATGATAAAACTCAATATTTTTATTTATTTAAAAAAAAACTAAACACAATATAAATTTACCAAAATAATAATTTAATACTAAAAACTCTTGAATATGTAAAATTTTAAATAACCATAAAATTCATAAATATTAAAGTGAAATGAATAATTAAAAAATAGAAGACTTTCAAGGTTTTAGTGAATTACTATTTTATGGAAGAGAGGAGAAAAAAATTCAAGATTTTAGGTATTAATTAGGATATTAAAGTGTTAATTACGATGGACCCACAAAATAAGCCAACTTTTTTTAAAAATAACCCACAAATTTAAATTTTCGGATGAGCTTTATCCGAAACGCATAAAATCTAAAATTTAAAATATTTCGGGACCTTCATTCCATATATATAAAAGTTCATATGTTTCGGATTACATTCATCCAAAATGTTTTTAATTTTTTATTATGATTTTTATATTATTATTTTTATTATTATTACTTTAATTATTATTTTTGTTATTATCATTATTATGATTAGAATTATTAGAATTATTATTATTATCATTATTATTGTTACCATCATTATTATTATGATTATAATTATTATCATGATTATTATATTATGATTACAATAATTACTATTTATATAAATAGTGTTGTTGTTGTTGTTGTCGTTGTTGTCGTTGTTGTTGTCGTTGTTGTCGTTGTCGTTGTCGTTGTTGTCGTTGTCGTAGTTGTTGTTGTCGTAGTTGTTGTTGTCGTCGTTGTCGTTGTTGTCGTTGTTGTCGTTGTTGTTGTTGTGTTGTTGTTGTTGTTGTTGTTTTTATTATTATTATTATTTTTGTTATTATTATAATTATTTTTTGAGCCATGTTGTAGATGGTGTTGATAGAACTCAAGTTACCCTGAAATCATTCCTTTAAGGTAATAATTATCCAAGCAAGCTTGACACCGGTCTTTAACATGTCAGCATCTAATGCCTTCTTAGTCTCGCCCAACCTAACAAAGAATAGGTGATGAACCAAAGACTCCTCTTTATTGTGATTGTGAAAGCCACACATGATTTTTTAGTTTCCATCCATTTATCGTAACACCAAATCATCCTTTAAGGCAAAAGGGACAATCAATTTTCTTTGTTTAAGTGGTCTCTTGTTTATAAGGATTTTAGTATGCCCTAAATTTTCTTTCCCTTTCACACCCGAGCAACACAACGACTTTCTTTCCAACAACAATCAAAAAACCATTTTCTTTCCCCACACCTCGAATCCATTCAATCATCTCTTGCCTTGTTTTTCATATCTATAATACTCATTTACAACAATTGTTTAAAAGAAATACAACAACATATTAATAAATTCCGTTTGTTTTTCATTATTATAATACTTTATCGGTGGTAAACGCAGGCGTTAAATCCACTAATTGCTCTGCAATAATTTTATCTATTTCTAGGTCATCCATGGGGTTAAATGAATCATTCAAATCCATTACAACAAATAATAACATGAATATAATGAAGTCACTATAAGCAAAATTGCAAAGTAAAATATGCACATCTTGTCGGATAACCATCATCTGAAAATATATTGTCTATTTCGGATGAAGCTCATCCGAAAATATCATGCATATTTCGAATCAAAGTCATCCGAAATTTATTTGACTTTTACGGATGAGGAAGGAAATGAAACAATATATTGCCTCCAAATACACCCTTCAATTGCTTCTAAACCAGGGCAGCACACAACCAAAATATAACCTTCAACCAAGCTTTAATCCATACTCAAAGTGAAAGTGATGGGAAAATAAAGTAGGAGGGTGTGAAAGTTTGAGAATGATGAAGATGTGTGTTTAGAAAATTAGGGTTGGCATTTTTTTTTTATTTCCCATTTTTTTGGGACAAGATTTATCCAAAATATTACTTTTATTTTCGGATGACCTACATCCGAAATTCTTATTCAACGTTCAAATGTTTTTGAATTTTTCGGATGAGCTTCATTTAAAAAGTTACATATATTTTTGGATAAGCTTCATCTAAAAGTTATCTCGAATCAGCTTTATCTGTTATAGGTGGACCTTTCTGCAAATTAGTTATTATTTTCGAATAACCTTCATCCGAAATATTTTGAGATGAGGCTCATCCAAAGAGTATTCCGGTAAAAAAAAAGGGTTGAATGGATAAGGGGATTTGTAGAAATTGGTGGCCGGATTTTAATAGTTTGCATGATATTTTTTTCAACTTTTGTTATTTTTTTGGCCACCTTTTTGTTATTTTTATTGGATACTTGAAAAATTACTCATATAATTTAGACATGGGTTCTTTAGAATTTGCCAATGGGTTGGGCCGAACAGTGTAGAAAAAGAAATTTCCAGAACCGCAAAAAGAAAACAGATTCTGACCAAAAAAAAAAAGAAGGAAAAAGGATTGAAAAATTACAAGAGCTTAAACCCTCTGTAAAGCCCTATTTATTTTGTGTAACTGGAACCATTCTTCGATCTCACTTCCTCTGAGTTTCATTGTTTCTGCAACTGCAATGTATCGATTAGCTTCTAAAGTAGCTTCCTCAATCGCTTCATCAACTTCTAAGAACCTCGTAAGACTAACACCATTCCCTTTCCTCTCACTTTCTATGGAATGAGTAGATGTAAAATGAGAATATTTGTTTCTTTAATCTGAATTGGTATTGGTTCTTGAATGCTTATGTGATTTCATCTCAATTTCGTTGCTTAGTTCATAGTTTAATGATTTTTAATTTCCATGAACAGGCACGTAATGGAGTATTATCAAGCTCAAGCAGAAGAAATTATGTGACCAAAGATATCAACTTTGGTGTAGGAGCTCGTGCTGCTATACTGCAGGGGGTTACTGAAGTTGCTGATGCTGTCAAAGTTACCATGGGACCCAAGGTATTTCTCATCCTTCATATTTTCTGTTCATCTTTGTAATTGTACATAACAATGCTGTTCCTAATGCTATAGCCTTAACAGCAGATATTGTATCTTTCTAGTTCAAAATTCGTCAATTTTGTTCCTCAGAGTTGCATTGAGTCTTTGATGACATGAGAAGTTGACATGAGGATGAGTAACTCTTAACTCATTTATTTTGAATTGGTTGAGTCAGGGTCGCAATGTGATAATTGAGATTAATCATCGGAATCCCAGGGTCACGAAGGATGGTGTAACTGTTGCCAAAAGTATCAAATTTAAAGACAAAGCCAAAAATGTTGGTGCGGATCTAGTCAAGCAGGTTGCCAAGGCTACCAACACTGCTGCTGGAGATGGTGATTACTTTTCTTTTGAACTTTTTAACTAAAACTCCAAAGTATCCTATCAGTGTTCATTATTGCTAGGATTTTACTTTTCTTTGATAATATTACTTCAGTATAAGTCCAACGAGCAGCTTCTTCGAGGCCAGGAATAGAAAGTTATTTCAATCTTAGGGCAGTTGATAGAGTTGTTTATAAAGTAGTCATAGGCTCTCCCTTGGGATGGTCTGTGAAAATACACATCAAAATACACATTTCATATATAACTTAATTGAGCTGAATTTACTGTTGAAATTACTGGGATTTAGATATTAGGAAGAGAAGAATCGGATGAAGACTACTCATGATTTGCATATGATTAAGAAGCACTGAGTTGTATTATTGTTCTTATTCTTGTTCAGAAGATAAAAGACTAAGAGGAATGCTAAAGCCTCCTAAAAATCCTCCTACTTATCCTCCTATTACCATATAAGGTATGAAATTAAATGTATTTTCAATCTTGAAAAAAGCATTGAAAACATTCTTTAATGAGTAAGTAGGAGGATTTTTAGGAATATGGATTAGGAGGATTAAGGATTACTCAAAGACTAATCCTATTTATAGTTATGCTGGGCTCTTAATCCTAATTACACAAAAACAAAACCATGAAATGATAAGGAAACAGAACAGAAACTAATCCTATGATATTCTAAAATACGTGAATAAGATATTAATTGATATTTCCACACATTCTAATAATTACTTATTGAATATATGGGAAAAAAAATATATGTATAACAAAGATGAAGATTTTGTCAATGGTAGCTATTACTCTTCAATAAAGTTTCTTAAATTATCTAATATCTAATATTATAAGATGTTTGTAAATAAATTCTTTTGAAATTCTATGCCTATTTCATGTTGGGCAGAAAACATAGACAAAATATGCTTTTTTTGTTCCTTTTTCCCCCTTACTTTTAATCCCTCCGGATCTTGCAAGTCAATTTTTCTTCTCTGTTTCCAGGTACAACTTGTGCAACTGTTTTGACTCAGGCAATACTCACTGAAGGATGCAAATCAATTGCTGCTGGTGTAAATGTCATGGATTTGCGTAACGGAATAAATAAGGCAGTTGATGCTGTAATTACTGATTTGAAAAGCAAAGCAGTAATGATAAGTACACCAGAAGAGATAACCCAGGTGCAATAGCTTCTAAAAAACAACTTTTCCCTTGCTGATTGAATTTTGGTTAAGAAAATCGATCTACTGACTTGACTCCTATCAGTGAAACAATTGATAAGCATGTATCAACTGTTTGGTGAAAAATATACTACAAGTCTGCTACTTAATTACCAGATAGATAAATCAAGTGCCATTCATTATATTGGGTAATGTTTTCTTTTTTAGCTATTCATTCCTTTGAAAATGACTAGTAGGTTGGAACAATATCTGCAAATGGGGAGCGTGATATTGGAGAATTGATAGCAAGGGCAATGGAGAAAGTTGGAAAGGAAGGAGTTATTACGGTTGCGGTATGCTACTTTGACCATTCTTGTCAGCTTATTACAGGACAAAGTTTCAGTCCAGGTTATCTATAATTTTAAAGCTTTCAGGATGGGAATACTTTGGATAACGAGTTGGAAGTTGTGGAAGGAATGAAGTTAACCAGAGGCTTCATATCTCCTTATTTTATTACTGATCAGAAAACCCAGAAATGTGTAAGCACAGACTTATCTTTTCGTCTCCAGCGTGTATATCTAACACTTTCAGAAAATGAAGTAGCACACTAGCACTTACAATAGTTTTACCTTTACCTTTTACTCTCTAAAAGAGGCACTATTATTTGTCTTACTATCATGTGGTCATTGGTTATTGGTAAGAACCCAGTTTTATAGCTCGTAGCTCTTAATATATATATATTATATTTGTTTTTCATAGCATGATGATAAGCTATGGAACCAGCGTGTTAAAAGTATTAAATTGGTTATTCAGGTGTACATGATGCAAATAGCTAATTTAATTTGATTTGGTAACTGTTTATTTGGCTTCAGACTTTCAGTTGTAACTTGTATGTGAAATGTGATATTAATTAAGGTAGTTTTTGTTTTGTTAGGAATTGGAGAACCCCTTAATCCTCATCCATGACAAGAAAATTTCAGACATGAATTCACTGTTGAGAATATTGGAGCTTGCAGTAACGGTGGATAAGCTAATCTCAATGCAATGAGCTTATATTATTTTGTAATTTGAGTATTCTCATCATTTAAGTTACTATTTTAATTTTAATCAGAAAAAAAGACCACTTCTAGTGGTTGCGGAAGATGTTGAGAGTGACGCGTTGGCCATGCTTATTCTCAACAAGCATCACGCAGGGCTTAAGGTGAGATTACATGACTTCAATCATAATTGAATTTCTTGCTTCCTCATTGTTCGATAACCAATTTAATGATAGTTGGTGATCTTTATGCTGCTTAGGACTTGGATTTTTGCTTTCTTGTGCTGTTCTCCTCTTCTGTAATTTTTTGTTATGTTTGGCTTCCTTTCATTTTTTGTGAGGTTTTACTGGGGGGATGTGTTAGAAGTTAGGTTAACCACAAAATAACGATCAGGGAACAAATTTGATTTCCCCAAACATAACCAAATAAAGGCATTACTGTCCATCTACAATGTCTTCTATGAAGGAAATAGTTTGAAGTGAACTGTGTGTTGTCTGTTTAATGTCATTGTCTTACTTTATATCTGAGGTCTGAGAACCTGTTGGGGATGAGAAGGGTCTTGTTGTAAGACCTTTTGAAATGTCAAGAACTCAAGATGGTCTTTTTAAATACACATCCATAATTTTTATGGATTTGTTAGGTCTTGTATGCTTCGCATGCTTCGCTTAATATGCCAAGCTAGTTGGAAGTTTGAACTTTATTTTGTACATACTTTTTTTCTACTTCTGATTCCAAGTTTCTTGTATCTCAGGTTTGTGCTATAAAAGCTCCTGGTTTTGGGGATAGCAGAAGAGCTAATCTGGATGATCTTGCAGTTCTAACTGGAGGAGAGGTTATTTTTTTACTCACCTTGTAATTATACTGTATTTGGGTTCCTGTATGATACACTGTTAAATTTTAAGATTTTAATAATTGATGGATCTATCCAAGGTCTAGCTGTTTGGACCACAGCTTGTTGTACATTATGAAAATGATTATGATGTATTTGTAAACAGGTAATCACAGAAGATCGTGGTTTGACTCTAGACAAAGTCCAACCTGAAATGCTTGGCACTGCAAAAAAGGTATTTGTCTTGACACTTGAACCTTCATAAGTAATGTTTGGTTTCTCACAGTTCAAACAATTATATATGCACATCTAATTTAATGCACAACAGGTTACTGTCTCCATTGATGACACTATTATTATGCATGGAGGTGGGGATAAGAAACTCATTGAAGAGAGATGTGAGCAGGTATCCTTTTCTTTGTTTTTTTAAGTATTACATTTTTACTTGAACTTTTTTCTCAAAAAAATGTTCTATTATGTATGTATGTATGCATGTGTGTGTCTGATTTTCTTTGTGACTTTTATCCTATTCCCATGAACATGCAACAATAAGCAACATTACATGAGTGTTGTATGTCTTTCCGATTTATTTTCTTTTAGATCTAGCAAACAATTATTGTATGCGAGACGTGCTCATGCCATTTTGTGTTTTGTGCCTGCTGAAAAGTTTTAAATTTTGCAACTATGTAGATCAAGCAATGACTGCTGAGTAGACCATCAATTGAAAAAGTTGACATACCATGACAATGTTTTCCGTTACTCAATTTAGATGGGCTTCATAAGGAGACAAACCATTCCATTAATATGTACTTTTTTGGGTACTTTATGTTGTTATGTAGCTGAGGGCAGCAATGGAGAAGAGTTCTGCCACATTTGATAAAGAAAAAGGACAAGAGCGCCTATCAAAGCTTTCTGGTGGTGTAGCTGTTTTCAAAGTTCGTTGTCACTCATCCTTAAATTTTTTTTTTTTGTGATGAATAATTTTTTTCATTACCTCACACGAAAGATGTTACCTAACATTTTCAGGTTGGAGGGGCCAGTGAGGCAGAAGTTGGGGAAAGGAAAGATAGGGTGACAGATGCTTTGAATGCCACTAGAGCTGCTGTGGAGGAGGGAATTGTTCCAGGTAACTCATTTTCCCCTTTTTGCTGATGGGATAAAAAGTTTATGGAAGGAAGGGAGTTGTTTGTGCCTTTTCTTTTTGTTTATTAGAAAAAAAATGTTTGTGCCATTTTTTCTTGTTCACATTTCATAGAGTGCATGTTCATCCAATAAAGTGAATATGTAATTGTTTGAATCAGGTGGTGGAGTTGCGCTCTTATATGCTACCAAAGTCTTGGATAATCTTCAAACTCGAAATAAGGATGAGAAAAGAGGAGTACAGATTATTCAGAATGCACTTAAGGTTGCACCCTTTACTGCACCCTACTTTATTGTCTCTTCTCGTTATTCGTAATTTTCTTTCCTTCCATCCAAACAAACCCTTAAAGGGCTCGTTTCTTCTCTATTTTGATTTTTACTTGCTTGGTAATTTTTCATCTTTCCTGATGATGCATCATACTATTTATCACAGGCACCTACCTTTACTATAGCTTCAAATGCTGGTTTTGATGGTGCTTTGGTTCACAACAAATTGTTGGAACAAGATAATCATAACCTGGGTTTTGATGCTGCAAAAGGTTTGTAATCAATTTGCATTTATAAAATTACGTTGAAATCTACTTTGATTTTCATTTTGCATTTATAAAATGACGTTAAAGCAGGTACCTACGTTGATATGGTCAAGGCTGGAATTATAGATCCTCTTAAAGTTGTTAGAACAGCTTTGGTAGATGCTGCCAGGTAAAACCATATCATTGTATTAAAATTTGCTGCATAGATTATAGGGGAAAACGCCTTTAAATTAAACTTAATTCATTGATGTAATGTTGAAGTTTATTGGATTAACATAGTAACACTTGAAAAAAAAAATCAAAGGATAACAGACAAGTTGACTTTAGAGTAAACCTTATAATTGATGTGTATGTTCAACCATGTTCTCATGCAGTGTCTCATTGCTACTGACGACCACCGAGGCTGCTGTCGTTGAAAGTTTGGACAACAAAATTAAACCTCCCAGTCGGGTGCCGGATATGGATGAATTAGACCTGTAACGCGCTTCACCGAATGATGAAAGCAGCTTTTTGTATCAATATTCAGAGTCCTTCTACCATTCTTTTAAAGGAAGATGCCGAAGTATGAATTCCAGGTTCATAATCTTTGTATTTCAGGGAGTGAGGTTGAAATTATGCGAATCTACAAATTACAATGTTTGAGGGAAAATCTTGTTTCATTTTATCTATCCTCATCCATACTGTAAGATTGGAACTTGATAAATTCTTTCGGTGTTATTCATTCTATTTACGAACCAAAGTTTATATAACAATTTAAAATTATAAAATTACGCCGGTTTTTTCTCTGGTAGTAATGTGATCTGCTTAAGAGGGTAATTATAGGGTGCACCCTACAAGTTTGTGTACCGTACACCCTATAAAACTTTACTAATAAATAGTCAAAATTCAAAGAGATTACAGTACACTTCCAATTTTGGGGCTACCTTATTAGTCAAAAGTCCTCTGCATTAGTCACCAGATTTCATGTTTTGGATTTGTTCTGCAATTTTTTTTGATAATTTATTCTACTATATTGCTTAACAACCTTATTAATAATTGTTTATGGTTTATTTATTTTATATTTATGACAACAAATTTTTTCGATAATTTATTCTACAATATTTAGTGTATACTGCACTTAGACATGTCCTTAATTCAAAATACGCATAGTTTAAAATATTCATTTGTTAGTGGCCGCCACCTTGTTTTTTAGTCTGCCGGACCGAAATTACTGTAGGAGAGGGGGAATGTAAATTCTGGGATTCAAATCCCAGATTGCTTATTTAGATCCCTGTTATACACACGGACTATGCTGGATTTACAAGATAGAGTCTGTTACCTTTAATAATAAAAGTACAATGGGCATCCAAATTCAGGATACATCACAACTAAATACAAGCAAAAGGATTAATTTAAAAAAAAAATGAATTAACCAAATTCAGCTTTGATCCATTCTCAATATCTGAAAGCAAAAGGATTAATTTAAAAAAAAAATTGAATTAACCAAATTCAGCTTTGATCCATTCTCAATATCTGATTTAGGTTTTGTTTAGCCTGGTTAATTTTTGGTTTATAAGTGATTTTTAAATAAAAGTTAAAAATAAAAGCTTTAAAAAAAAATAGAAAGCTGTTTGATAACTTCATTATTTTGTACTTTATAACTTATTTATGCGTAACAAGCTATTTGTTTCATAAAAGTATTTTAGGTCAATTTTTTGAAATTACTTATTATTAATTGTTATATTTATTTAATATAAAAAATAAATTAAGAATATAAATTTTTTAAAATGAAAGTTACAATAAAAAAATACTTTTATGATAAAACTCAGTATTTTTTTTTTAAGAAAAAACTATACGCAACGTAAATTTACCAAAATAATAATGTAACATTAAAAAAATTTGTATCATCGGGTCACGGTTATAACTGTAAAACCTATTGATTAAAAACGAAAACGATTCACTTTTCATAAGAGCATTGTTGTGTTAGTTGAGATTTTTATATTTTAGTCACGAATTTTTTATATTCTTTTAAATTTCAAAACTCATCATCCAAACACGCCACTGTCTTCAGGATGATCTTGTAGCTTCTACGAGGTGGAGATGATGAGAAAAGTTCATGAATTTTCTTTCCTTCTGCATTTTGCCCAAAGGGTTGAAGGGAGATAGTGCATAAATCCTTCATCCGATGATATAATATCTTAGATTATTTTATAAAAAAGTGCATTGCTTGCAAGAGGCAGGTAAAAATCTGATTTTTCCTTTCATTCATTAAATCCAACCTTCAAGAGAGGAGACAATGTTATTTTTTATTTTAAGAAAAAAAATTAAAAGATCCTATGAGAAAAAATATATCGTTGTATATATATATAGCCGCAGAATTGTTGTAAAATTTCAACCTCAAAAATGGAATGATCCTAAAGACAATCACAAAATTATGTGAAAAAATGTTCTAAAATCTATTATTATTATTATTACTTTTTATCAGCCTAAAATCTATTATTATGCTAATTAAACCTTATAATCAACTAGTACAATTTGTGAGAGTAAACAAAGTTGCTGCACCTTTAAGATCATGGTCTTGAGCTTGTTGCATGCAATCAGCTTCTGCTTTGATTACCCCATCGTCTATCTTAAACAAAACTGCTTCATCACTGCACATTTCAAGTCAAAAACTCAATCATGTTAGAACATTCTATAGCCATGAATCAATAAGAAACATATATAACAGGATGATCATAAGTCACAACATCAAAATTTCAATCACAATGCCCCTTATTTTTCTTCATTTGTTAGAATTAATGAATGATGGCTATATATATCTTTTGGAGCAAACCAAGAGTATCAGTCAATTGAATATTAATCTTTTTCGAGGCAAAATTGCACTTTTTTTTTAATGCACACAGTAAGACATATTTAATAGGACATTAAACTCGATTAACATGCTTAAAAGACTTTTAATTTAGAATACACAACAGACATTGTTGGTAAGATGCCTAATTGCCTATATACTTGTATAGATCATGGTACATAGTAAGGGAGAACTTTTCTCATAAAATTTAGTGGGAACGATAACTCTTCACCCTACAACTACACAAATATAATTAAGATAAATTCTATTCAGATTTAACCTAATTCATTCACATTTTAATGCATGATAAACATTTGTTGCCTTCACATTTTTGTAAGCATATAAGTTATTCATATTACATGTCAGACTTTATTGATATGACGCATAATTTCACATTTTTATATACATAAAAGACTAAGTTATTCATATTATATATTAGACTTTATTGATATGACGCATAATTTCATATATACATATATAGATTGCGTGCACATATTAAGAGAACATTATTCTCATAAATGTTGTTGAGAATAGTAATAATTATGGCTACACAATCAAACATAGATAATCAAAGTTTATTTTATTTCGTTATAAAATTAGCAATTCATATTTGAATATAGTCCGTGGACGTTCACGTCATAAGTTTTTCCGAGAACAATTCTCACTCGATTTATTCGTCATGAATCACACTTTCAATAAAAAAACATGTTCCATTAACTTTGGATTACAAAAATAATTTTAAATGGCAATATTATGAATAATCACGAACCTGTTACGATGGACTAATTCATGAGAATCGAAAGCCAAATCACTTCTATCATCCGAATGAATATCAAGCATCGGTTTATGATCATATTCATCGCTCACACTACTATTCTGTCCGTGCAACGACAACGATTGAAGCGAAACAGAATTCTGCATAGCCCAAGCATTGATCTGTTCTTGCAAATTTGCGTTCGAATTGCTACTGTTATCATTCCCTTCTTGAACCATGACATATTGATCCTGGTTCGGCACTTGTTGAAAATAATGGTAATTCTGATTGCCAGAAACAACGGACGAAACAGAGGAAACAGGACTATACAAGCTCAGAGGATCCGAATTGATAACTTCATCAACATGATTAAACTGAAGTTGTTGTTGTTGATGTTGGGCTCGGCAAATAGCGAGTTGTTGAAGAACAAGGTCAAGCTCAGCTCGGCAATACTCGATCTGAGCTTGAAGTTCTTGAATATATCTATAACAGCCTCCGACTGGGTCGGAGGCACGCATGTCAGATTGGAAAATGATGGTCCTCATGGCTTGATCCTTGTCGTGAGGATCAAGGTGCTTGATAATTTTAGTGATATTGCGAACGCCGAATAAGTTATGGACGTTTTGGAATTGGCGCGGGCGATCATGAGGAAAATAAGGTGCGAGAATGCAATCCGGCGCGCATTTCCTACGTTGGTACTTACAAGCGGCGCAAGCCTGGCTTGTGTTGTTACCATTTCTTGAAGAATTGTTGTTGTTGTTGTTGATGTTCATTGTTTTTTGGTAGCAGAAAATTAAGGAAATGGGTTAGGGGTTCAGATATCAATTGCGTCTCGGCGGGGGAAGGGAAGTTTTTTGAGCAGTTTGGGACTCTTTTTTTTTCTGAATGTGAGATCCAGAGAAATGGCAGGGGACACACATTATTACATATATACATACATAAACATAACATAAATTATAATAACAACTTAAAACTCACTATAACTAATTTGATATTTTTGGACTTTGCTTTGTTGTTAAATTTGTTATGCCATCGACTTCTATTTTTTACTTTCCTTTTCCAATTAATTACAAGTGTTGTTATTCTTGGATCATGTGGCCTAAAATTAGTACATTTCATTTTATTTTTTTTTGGTATTTTTCCACTGTATCATTAAGGTAGAAGATTAATTTTTTGGGATTTTTTCTAGGACATAAATAGACGTGTTCTCTCAACTGGTTCTTTTTTCAGAGTTCAAACCATTATTCTCTTTATCGGTGATAATGTACCTCTATCACTATGATAAAAGTCTTTGTTAGTATGGTTCTGTTTGGTAATAATAGCTTATAGCTTATGACTTGTGTCTTATAATTGAGTAGAGGTGTTTGGTAAAATTAGCTTATTAGGTAGCTTATATTTGTTAAATGACTTAAAAGGACAAGTAATAATTACATGTAATAAATTATTTGATAAAGTAAACATGTAATAAATAACTAGAGGGTAAAATAGAAAATAACTATTAAAAGCTACTTTTAATAAGCTATAAATTACTTGAAGTAACTTTTCATAAGCTATACTTATAACTTAAGCTATAAGCTTTGTCACCAAACATTTTCACTTACTCATAAGCTATAAACTATAAGTTTTTAAATAAGTTAGTTGTACTAAACACACTGTATGTTTGATTGTATTTATCTGACTTTCTACCTACTAGTGTCGGCCTAATGGTGTCTGCTAAATAGTAAAAAGTTATGATTTATACGAGCTCTTAAGTTAAAACTTCATTATTTTTATTGTAAAAAAAAAGGACATGTGTGTTTAATAAAAAAATTAAAGACGTGTGTTTTGGTTTAATGAAATCCTTTTCCCTGTAAAAAAAAGAAGGGAAAATAAATTGAGGTTGTTTGGGATTGTGGGAAGTCGGAATTGGATTTCGTGATGTGTAAATTCCAACTAATTATGTATTTATTTATTTTGGTAAATTATGTAGTTTTAATTTGAAAGCCAAGTCAAAAGCTCGAGATAATCACAGAATTATGTATTTTGATATATTTATTTATACCGTTTGAAGAACATAGAGCGATTCATTCGGAGGAAACTACACCAGAAAATATAATGGCTATTTATTATGTATATAATGTTTCATTTGATGAGGTTTTCTTCCACTAAAATCCATTAATAAGACAAATATGTTTTTTTAAATAATAAAAATTTCATTGCGAGGGTATGGTGTCTCCATCCAACACTCGAAAAGCATACGAACTCAAAAAGTACAAACACACTTACATTTATTTCACTCAAAAAAATTAAATTAGTGTAAATTAAATTAGTGTTTAAACTTGTGATATGTCAAAATACAAAACTCTTCCATCATGCTTTACTTGATCATATTAGCATATTTTTGAAGGGACATAGCTATGGAATTTATAATGTATTCTCATTTATTTTAGACATAGTATATTAGTTAGTTAGATGTTTTAGAGTTGAGTATATGGCTCGTGGCTCGTAAGTTGGCAAACTTGTGGCTATCATAATTTTGGGTAAGAAAAAAAATGACTATTCATAAAGTAGATTTTGTGAGTTATTAGTCTATTTAAGCAATAGATTAAATAATTTGGATTAAAAATTTATGAGTTAATCTACAAGTCACATGTATAAAATAAAAAATTAATTTAATTTAAAAAATTATTTTTAATCCTTATTTTTTAAAATTTATTTGTAACTTTAATTTTATAATAATGGTTTTATTCTAGTTTAAAACAAAATTAATACCTTTTTGAAGACGTTTCATCGTTTGTTTTGAAAAATAAAAAAATCTGTTAATAAATTAGAATTCTTTCGAAAGACCTCTATCTAAACACTCAAAAAGAACATTTTAAAAAACCTTCATCCCAAACTCTCTAAAATATAAAATTAATTTTTTTTCAAAAAAAGAATTACCATTCCATAAAACCTTCATTCAAAAATATGTAGAGCATTTCTAGAAAATCCACAAAGGCCTCCCAAAGAAGGGAGTGCCAAAGTTTAAATTTTTCTTTCTTTCATAATTCTTTTCTCATGAATTCTCTCCTCATCCAAATAAAGCATAAAAATAAGTTGTATACATTGTATGTGTTTTCGTAATTTCGCATCCAAAAAATTCTCGATGGTGACAGGCATAATTGAGATGGTATACCTGTAAATTCCCTATCCTACTTGGACTATGTAGCAATTACCTTCATATATATATATATATATATATATATATATATATATATATATATATATATATATATATATATATATTAATTTATAAATTTTTATTTTAGTCTCTACATTTTTATTTTATTTAGGAATTGATCCTTTTTTGGTAACATTTAGGAACTGATCCTTATTATTACTTTATAATAACAACAAGAATCAATTTCTTGATGAAATAAGAATCTAAAGATCAAAACTAAAAAAATATATTCATTTTGGTCTCAATATTTTTATTCCATTAAAAAATTAGTTCCTATCATTATTTGGTTGTCAATTCCCATACTTTATTTGGTTAATGAATTAATCCTGCTCTTATAGTAAGGTATCAAATCAACAAAGACCAATTTTTAATGAAATAAAAGTATGAGAAATAAAATTAAATTAATATAAAGATTAAACATAAAGTGAAGTTTAGTATCCTAACAAAAATATATTTTTATTTTTTTTGGCACGATCAATTACCAATTCACAATTGTGAATCAGGACAATTCACACCACCTAACAAACCATAAAGATCTTTGAAAAAATAAAAGAAAAGATCCACAATGGGAGTTTGACGCATTATCTCAAAGTTTGGCCCAATTTTTTTTTTTCTTCCTCTTATAAGTAAAAGTTGTACCAAACAGAATTTGTAATAAACCTATTAAATTTAAACTCACTTTTTTTTCGATATACAAAATGCAAAAGAAAATGACTTTTAAGCCATAAGCTAAAAATGAGTTTTTCAAAAAAAAAACTAGCTTATTTTGTAAGCCCATTATAATTATGCTCAAATATTCTAATTAACACTTAATTTATTTTCCTTCTCTTTTTGTAAAAATAGAAATTTGCTAAAACCTTCAAAAAAAATCTTCTTATTTATCAATTATTTATTTCACTTTAATATATTATTATTTAAAATTTTACATATTTAAAAATTTTTAATAAATTATTATTTTGATAAATTTATATTGTTTGATTTTTTTAAAAAAAAATTAAAATATTGAGTTTTATCAAAGAATTAATTTTTTATTGCAACTTTCATTTTTAAAAATTTATATTGATAATTTATTTTCTTATATCAAATAAATATGACGATTAATAATAAGTAACTTAAAAAAGTTAGACACAAAATACTTTTATTAAACAAAAGTCTTTAAGCTTTTTTTTTAAAGCTCTTATTTTCAACTTTTACTTAAAAAGCGCTTATAAACCAAAAATAAGCCGGACCAAACAAAGCCAAAGGGAACATTTTAGTATCATTTATCAGTATCAGGTACATTGTATTCCTCGAAATTACCATGCTTGGCTCTTACTATAATGCCCTGTCTCGAGTACAGACAACAATGGGGAATCGTAAGAACATTAGTCACAAAATTTTGTCGCTGATTTAAACCTAACTTGACCTAATTCCATGGACATCCAGAAGCCAGAGCATTACAAGGAACGTTGCAGATGACTGAATTTTAAATCCACAGCAAAAGCTTAAATCTCCCAGTGTGTCTGTACAAAAATAGTCCAAAGAGGTTCTCTATAATTGATAAGTTAAAGCGCACATCTACAGCAAGATCTGCAATATATGATCAAAACTTATTGTCAACAAAAAACTTCAAAATTAACAGACTTGCATAATGAATGTTGAATCAAAATCAATGAAGAGCATCTTGCTGATGTAATACTGAAAGGGAAATAAAAATACTTGTTTTTACAAACTACTAGTCAGACTGTCAGAGATACTAGAATTACTTCTCTCTCTAAAACTAAGCTGGTGATTTAGCTTTAGCCAGGACTCCAACAATTATACAACAGTACTCAGATTTATGAACTAGACCAGAAAGCCATAAGTAGAAAATCTTGAAATGGTGGCACACAACTTTGATGAGAAAGCCAGAGAACCATGCATCTTTAGTGGTTTGGAACATATTGGAAAGGAGCGTGTACAAAGGCCTAACAACTTTGTTACTTTTTCCATTAGCCCTGGAATAGATACATGGAATCAACTTAGTGGGGGAAAAACAAATTAAAAGGAAGGGACTGAAACCGTTCAAGCAATTACAAGGTATGAAAAACAGAAATCATGATCACTTCTCAAACCAAGAATACATGCAAGTATAACCCGAAACTGGACGAGCAAAGTAGTATTCAATAACTAGTGATTCAAGTTCCCAAAAAAAAAAAAAACTCTTTATGTATGAGGTCTTGACCATAATTTAACGTTTACTGGTGATCTATGATCAGCTCCAAGTCAAATATTTAAGCTATAATCTATTGATAAATTAAGAAATAAAGCCTCATTTAAGGTTCCTTACCCATCTGAAACACCATCAGGCCTCATGGCTCAGATCTAACAAGTTCCTCCACAGATTTTCTGTAACTGTCAATCAGCTCTCTGTTATACAGGAAAAATAAACGTGTATTTAGCATCTACAAACTCAACCAAACAGAGATATATCTGATAGAATTGGTACAGACCTTCGCTGATTCAGCAATTGCTCACTTTCCTCTAGCTTCTTCTTCTGTCCGTCAACTGTCTGCATTCAGCATCCAGAAAGCCCACAAGGTTAGGCCAAGGATAACCAAGCTTCAAACTACTATTTAAAGCTAAACTTTTTTTAATGTTTTCATCAGAGGCATATTTAGATGTCTTAAAGTAGATGAATCATTCTTTTTCTTTTTCTTTTTTTCCTTCTTCAGTCAGTAATTGCGGATTTCATTTACCATGCATGGTCTATGTTGCTAAAACTAAAGTGCACTCTATGATTAAAAAAACTATATAAAATGCATTTAATTAAAGGCAAAGCCAAAGTAGAACCATTCAGTTTCTGTGGGCTTTAGAAACTCAGAATTTGGAGTTCAAGTATCCAGCTAACACAACTATCCTATTTAGCAAACATACATACACAAGCGACCACAATGAAAAGAACATATATATATAAAGGAAGGAGTAAAGTTAGAGAATTGCAATTTACCATAGCCTTGGTGCTAATGGAGCCAGAGATTGAGTTTAACAGCTGTTGGCACTTCTCAAAATGGTTGCTCAACTCATTGATCTTTAACCAACAGAAAAAGACAAAAACAACATATATGAAAATCAAAATAACCGTTAAAAGAAATTCAATACAAAATAGCAGAAAGGAGAAAAATTCAAACCAGTGCATCTGACTGTTGATCTGGGGTGCCGTGTTCAACAATCTCAGCCAAATTCTCCACCAACTATACCCACAACAAGCAATTTCCTTCATTAAAAAATAAAAAAGGAAAACAAAATAAAGAAGATCAAAATGAAAGTAAGGTTCTATAGGGGTCACATGCAAGAGATGATAATGAGAGGCCAGTGATTGATGAAGGTTCTGCTGCGGCTGCTGTTGTTGCTGTTGCTGTAGAAGACGCTGCTGCTGCTGCTGCTGTTGCTGTTGCTGCTGCTGATAAAGCTGCTGCTGTTGCTGAAATTGAGATTGTTGAAACGGTTGCTGCTGTTGTTGATGATGGAGAAACTGTTGTTGTTGAAGAAAGAGGTTAGGATCCTGATTGGATTGAGATTGGGGATTTGAATTGTGGGTTGGGATCATCGTCCAGGTTCCCCCAGGAGACGTGTAATGATCCATCACTATCTGTTATTAGAGTTTAATCACGCACCGATTTCAGATAAATTCGATCAAGAGCACAACCATTAGCTAACAATACATGTTTCAGCAAATTAAGAAGAATAAACTTGAACAAGCTAAGCATACCATTACATACGACATATGAAATAAAAAGAGGATTATATAACTAGAAAGATAACAAACCCTAGAAAAATATTCTCCCCCATACCGCAACAATTATCAATCAATTATCACTATGAAGTTAGGTTTCAATGTTTAGAACAGCGTGAGCAATGAATCTACGCGTGTTTTCAATCAATTAGAAGCTATACGATAATAATTGAAAAAAGGAGGGTGATGAAAGCCGTAGGTGAGGCATTACAAAGGGACTCTGTGAAAGAAACTGAAAGCAAAATGGAAGAAATGAACCAAAGCAATAAACAGAAGCAAATCAAAGATTAAAGTTCACCAACAAAGTAGAAGAGAAGAGAATAATGCTTATCTTACATTGTTGGGTTTGGAACGCAGCGCGAAGGAAGATCGAGAAAGCAGAGACGAAGGTCAGCGATCTGAAAAGAGGAAACTGAATTTTGAAATCAAACCTTCGAAACTTAAATAGGGAAAAGCCCAATTTCGATTTTCTTACTAGTGTGAGTGAATAATTTATTTTCGAATAATTCTAAATTCACATAATTCAATTTCTTGAAAATTCTCTTAATTACTCATTAAAAATATTTTTAATATTTTTTATATTTTTAAGATTAAAAATATATTTAATTTTATATTTTATATAGTATTAGAAAGATAATTAGGATGTCTTAATCATGTAGCTCAGTTGGTGAGCGTATAGGAACATGCATATATGGATATTCGGTTTGAATCTCAGTTGTAGTATTTTCCTATAAACCAAAAAAAGAAAGATAATTAGAATAATTATTAGGAGAATATAGCATTATTCTTTAATTTTTTGTTATATAGTATTTTTAAACATTAATAATATAGTTTTTGTAATTTGTGATGTTAATAATGATTATTTTATTATACTCTCAATATACTAATTATATTTCTCATCATCCACAACTTTTTTTTTAATAAATACTTTTTTTTTGTAATATAATATATAATATATTTAAAGTTTTATGTTAATCGAAACTTAAAATAAACAATGGAAGTGAAATAGGAAAAAAGAGCTATAAATAATAAATTGAATATTTAGGTAAATATTAATGATAAAATTGATAGAAAAAAATGAATAAACTAAAATTTTAAATTTTAAATAAATATAAAAGGTGAAAGATTTGTTTTGATTCAACTTAAAACTAAAAGAAATATTCCCTCCGGTTTTATATATAAGTTATTTTTTAGAAGAAGTCATTGGTTTTCAGTAGGAGTGGAAGTGGGTCTGGTAGCTTCCAGGGACCCGTGGCCTGGCCTGTTTAAAGCCTGGTCCGGCCCGACCTGTTTATTTAAAAGGCCAGACTTAAGCTTTTTTAAAAGTCTTTTTAAATAAATAAAGCAGGCCTAAGTCTTAAAAAAAAAGCATGTTCAGGCGTGACAGGCCAACAAATTTATATATAATAAATATATAATTAAATTATATATATAATATTATAAATAAAATAATAATAATAATTAATTTTTAATTATCATTTTAAAAAATATATGTACAGTACAGAGATAAAGAAATAGGCCGACAACAAGTGTAACTTTTGAGACTACTTTATCATTTATTAATTAATTAAATAATAGAAATGGAATAAAATAATATGAAATTAAAATAGAAACTAGAATTAAAAAGGGAATTAAAATATGCGAACAAATAGAGTAACATTAACACTGAACATAACGACGTCTGATATGAACCCTTATTACGTAGGCTTTTCAATAGGCTTTCAGGCCAAGGCCAGACTTAGGCCTTAAAAATATTTCTTATTAGTCTAAACGTTCAGGCTTCGACCTTTAATTTTTAAACCCAGTCTAACCTGTTTATGCAAAGTCTGGCCTGACCCACTTCCATACTTAATTCTTAGTACAAGTTACTAACTAATTCATTAATAGATATTTTTTTCTTTTTATCCTTTTACTGTTTTTAAATATTTAATTAATGATAAAATGAGAAAGAAAGTAAAATAAGAGAGAAAAAATGACATATTTACTAACTAACATATTTATGTTGACGGTATAGTTGAAAACATTTATTTTTATGATAAATTTAATAAGCTAACTACTATTTTTTTAATTTTGATAATTTGATTATAAATGAGTTTTATATATATATATATATATATGACCGGATAGGGAGTATTATTTTTGGTGAACAGTTTGTACATGTGTCTAGCATGTTTGGAAACATACTAACTAAAGTAGGTTGATTTTTAAAAAATAAAATAAAAAAGAAAGAAAAAAGCAGTGGATATCAAATGATGTTTGGGTGTGTCAATTATGTAGTTCAATTGTGAGTGCAAGGAGATACGTGTGGGGGTATGGGGTTTGATCCCGGTTATATTACTTTTCTATGAATAAAAAAAATGATGTTTAGATAATTTTAATAACATTAATTAAATTTTTTTATAACTATAAATAATACTTTTTTTAAATAAAAAAGAATTTATAGTTTATTTAAAAATGTTTTAGTTTTAATGTATTTTTTAATCATTTAAACTTTTACTATAAAAAGTATTTTTTATACCATTTAAATATAAGAAATTATATTTAAAATCAATTTTTAATAACGTATTTAAATAAAAATTGATTATGTTATAATCAAGGCTTAAATATGTTTTTGGTCCTCGTAAAATAGGGTCAATTTAGTTTTGGTCCTTGTAATTTTTTTTATTTTTTATTTTTTTGCTATTGGTTCTAACATTTGTGAAAAATGATTAGTTTTAGTCCTTAAAACACTTTGACCAATTTTAAGCTAAACAAGCCTTAGTTTAATTAGTCTCTAATGTCAGTTTGGTCAGTTAACTACTCACGTAACTAACATTTTTGTCATGTCAGTTTGCCGTATCTGCGAGTTTGTCCCTCCATTATCTTTAAAAACAATTTTTAATGTTGATGTAACAATTTGTCGGGACAAAAACGTCGGTTAACTGTTATACAATTGACGTTTCTGTCATGTCAATCTGTCACATTTACAAGTTATAGACCATCTAGTAACATTAAAAACTATTTATAATGCTGATGTGATAGCTTGACAGACTAAAAACGATAGTTTCATAAGGCATGTTTGAGCTAAAGTTCATTAATTGAGTGTAGGACTAAAATCAATCAATTTCCCCGGATGTTAGGACCAATGGCAAAAAAAACATTTACATGGACCAAAACCAAATTGACCCTATTTTACAATGACCAAAAATATATTTAAGCCTATAATCAATTATAACAATAGTGACAAGTGAGCAAGAAAGGCTTAAAAATTGGAAGTCCAAGAACCTTAACGGTAATAATTTAAATTAAGATATTGGTGAAAGTTAGTTTAAAAAATGAGTATGTGTTTAGAATTTTAAAAATTGATGCGTGTATAATTGCCAGAAAAAAAATTATAACAATAATTAATTCTCAAAATAATTTAATTTTGACCACTAATCCACACGCAGTAATTCCTAACCAAACAATGCCTTGTAGCTCGTAATAAGGAAACGACGTGTCGTTTCCGCAGACACAGAGCGCAACCTTATTTCTGTCTGAATGTAGGGCGAGGTTTAGATTCATTGCGTCACTTCTCTTTCCCTCTTCATTCTGAAGCTTTCATCTTTGAGTTCGATCGAGTTCCCTTATCAATTCCAGGTTTGATTATTATTTAATTGCTCCCCTTATCCTCTGTAATTTCGTAAATTGCTTTCAAAATGTTCTCAAATTGTTTTTTTTTTTTTTTGAGAGAGAGAGAATGAACTCTGATTTACGGTCAGAATAAAAACCAAATAAGAGAAGAATAAATTAAATCCAGTAGAATTTAATCAAAATATGTTTTGGTTAGTAGTGATAGTTTGGTATTCCAGATGTTAGTGCTGCAAAATGAAAATTACATATTTAGATACAGTTCCATGAACTTGCTTCCTTCATAGCCTGGCTTGTCAAGATCAAAAGGAATATTTTCAAGTTTTAACTAATGCTTCAACCTACCCTAATGTCAAATGTCAAATGAGTTTAAAAACTTGATAGAACTTTTTTTTCTCATGTATCTACTCCTGTGGCACTGTAGGGATTGTGTTTCACAATTCAATACTGTACGGATTTATTCACATATTTAGCTCATTAGATTGATGACTGCTAGGAAATGTTGGAATTGACAAAGATAAAAGAATATTTTTTGTGTATGGAATACTAGCTGCTGTTTTGGTTTATGGTATTCAAACCTTGAGGGCAAGAATGAACAAATACCAGTTATCATTCCATCAGATAATTACGGTTACTATGGACCGTGGTTTTTATTTGAAACAGATTATTATCTAACTTTAACACCAAATAACATAAGTTATTGCATATGAAGTTTGAAAATTGCATACAAGGGAAGCAAATTTTCATTAAGTGATGGGGAGAGTAAAAATTTTCTCCAAATGTTACCCTTTTTCCTGTGTCCTTGACTTACAATATTTATTGGGTATCATTTCATGTCAACGGGTAGCTATGGATTTTCTCCATTGAGTGTTTTTTAACTGCATAGATTCTGGTTAATTACATCATTTCTTGAATTTTTAATAAAGACTATGTCCTACATGCTGGGTCAAGGTTTTGATGTTTGAAAGGATTAAAGAGAAAAGCATCACATGTCTGGCTTACAGATTCAACTACTGCAGCAAAACCAAGTCTCAGGAACAGAGAAAATCACCAATTATGCTCTTAATTTGAACTCATTTTGTGGTCATTATTCTAAGATACAAAATTTTAGAGGCTTCTATAATGTGAAGTATATGCTAGTCTTGTGGTGAACTCTTTGACGAGGATGGATGAAATAGACAACAACCGAACCTTATCTTACCGGTTGGGGTCAACTACATAGATCAATTAATGCCATTGAGATCTACCAAAAACCATAAAATTGGGGGTGAGGGGCGGGGGCACCATACATCGGAATGGATGGAATCTGTTATCAGTTCTAGGACTGCGTTATAGGTTTTAATAAAACTATCAATTCTAAAGACCATCAACTACTGAAAGGGATTAAGTCTTCTATGAATTCTGATAAAGAACCTTGAGACTGGGAGAAGTACACGACAAAAGCTGTCCGTTGTAGCTGGAGAGCCCAAGGCACTATAAATCCCTGTCTAGAATCTCATGCTTCCTGTGTTGGACTCAAGTTCCATCTTTCCTTGCAGTTAGATCCTGACAAGTTCCCTTTTTAAGTTTGGGCAGTCCATTCTTCAGATCATTCCACAGATGCTTAATCTGAGGAAATTTAAATTGTTTGGCAAGAGGACATACTACCTGAAAGTGAAGTTCCATAATTCTCATTTTGAGCATGATATATTAATACTTCATTAATACTATTTCTCTTCTCAATGATTTATGCTTATTATTTTCTTCCCCTAGACGTTGTTTTACAACTATGACTGTTTGTAATTCCAAACAAACTGTTAAGCAATGGTTTTAAGTCATTGTGATCCCTTCTAACTTGCCAAGATGCAGTTAGTATGAGGAAGTGCTTTCTTTTCCCAGATTAACTATTGAATTACGAATGTTGACACTTAAGAGTATATTTGACTTATCCATTTCAACAAAAGAGTAGCTTATACGTTTTAAATCAAAGTTTAGCCGGATTTGATGTGAATCCGAATACACATAAAATGGTATCACTGGTGTGGCTTGGCATTATCATCCTATGTAATGGTGTCATGATTTGTGAGCTTATTTGGAAGGTGACATCAAGTTGACTTGCCATTTGCAGGTAGCAATTGTTAGAAAGCTAATATGGAAGTAAAACCAACAGTTGCATTAAGGGCTATCCTTGTTGGAGGAATAGCAGCATTTGCAAAAATAGCAGGTGCAATGAAAGCTGCAGGTGGTGTAAAAGTTGGTGCTGCTGCGGCTGCCATGACAGCAGCAGCAACTGCTGCTGTGGCAGGCTCAAAACAAGAGCAAAAAGATTCTTCTCAAGAGTCTCCAAAATAATAATATTTTGTTTCTTCTCGTTTTCTCTTTTCCTGCCTCATGTAGCTTGTAGTCTGTTTGATTTTTCTTTAGAATAGGCCAAACGTGGATTTAAAATAGTAAAAGTTACTCTTTGTTGTGTTAAAATGAGTTTATGTCCCAACGTGAAACCAAACATACACTCAGTTGAATATTCCCCGAATTTAACTGCAAAAATGAGGCCATATGTGAATTACGGACTTTAGTCTTGACATGTGGTGATGTATTAACATAACCTGTTCATGTCTTTATAATAAGTATTACCTTGAGTTTATACAGCTCCTGAAGTTTTAGAGATGAATCATGAAGCAATGGACTTCTGATTGATTTTGTTTTGTTTTTGGATTAAAATGGATTTCTGATTCTGGCAAGGCATTTTGCAGTTAAGTCATTTGTATATTTTTGTATATTTTTTTTTATTTTTGGTGTAGTATTTTTGTATTGATTGAATGGTATTCATAGAATTGTTTTTTAAAATGAACATTTATAACAAAAAAAATGATTTTGAATTAGGTTGTAAATTTAAAAAAAATAAAAATAAACATCTAATCATAGTTTTTGTGAGAGAAGTGAATTCACCGAGCTCAAACTAGTGAATTAATTTATTAGGTTGAATTACTTGTTAACTTTTTTTTTTTTTTTGAGAATGAATTACATGTAAACTTACATAGCTTGAGCTTAAGCCATTAGAATTGGAGAAGTGCTCTGCGCGAGAAGTTTGGTAATGGTAGTAACCAGTTAGCATGAGTTCTTAGTTTTAAGTATCAATGCGCCAGTGTCACAGAAAAGGAAGTTGGATTTATTTTCAAGATAAACCAGTATGAAAGTTCGCTTAGTAATTAAAAATGTATACAAAATAGGAAGGTTTAGCCAATATTTCTGCAATACACTTACTAACATAGCATAACTCTATTGATAGGTAATTGGGTCTTTAAAGCACTTGAATTCGAATTATAGCTGTACGCATAGAAAAGACTTCGTTAGAAAAGGCAAAACTCAATTTGGTATTCTTGTGTTTTAAAGGAATTAGTCTTCGACTATTGGTTGGAGGATGCCCTTACACTAAAAAAAGGCATAAGTTTTGATGGTTTTATTTTTTCTTGTTTTAGGGTTTTGGCTTGTTGGACCATTCTTGTTTTGGAAGTAAATTTCCCTAATTCTAGTTATTTGGGTAGAGGTTGAACTAGGGGCGGAGCAAAAATTTTGGGGACCCGGTTTATTATTCTAATTTTTTTGAAAAACGGGTTTTACTATTCATAAATTTCTATCTATACAAAATTTATTGTTAAATTACATTCTAAAATCAATTAAAATATTAAAAGGTATTCTAACAAATCACTTAAAATATTGGAGTAACTTTTGGAGAATTTTAAGAGGTTTTTTGAAGGATGAAATGAGTAAATCTGTGAATATAAGGAGGAAGAGAGAGTCTCTGGAAAGAAGCATGGTATTGGGAAAGAGAAGAGATAAAAAAAGGGAGATGTGTGCCTATTAATGCACCTGAGAAAGGAGAAAAAAAAAAAAATAAAACTCCAAAATGTTAATTCTTCGACTCAAACCCATGTGGTGATGTTATAGATCTAAACATCCTACCTTCTACTATACTTTATAATACTTATTTCAAGGTGCATCATTTAATATTTAACGTCCCATATTTTTGGGGATCCCATGCGGTTGGACACCTTGCACAGGTCTAGAACCACCCTTGAGTTGAATAAAAAACAGTTATTCAGTAAGAGAAGGTAAATACAGATAGAATGGGGTGGGTGTTATTGGCACCACACACATCTTTTTTTGTGTTTTAAAAATGGCAATTTTGTCCTTTTTGGAGAACGGTATTCGAAAATCTCCGAATTAGATTATCCAGATTTTCTCTAAGTATAGTTTATCAAAATTTGTAACATTTTCCGGATTCTTTTGAAGCATAGTTTTTTTTTTCAATAATTGAAAAACCAGAAGTCCTTCTCCAAACGTCTTCTTCTGGACTACATTATCTGAATTATGAAAATCGCCATCTTCTTCGTTGTTCATTCTAAGGTTCACAATTTATAACCAAATCCCACTAACGGTTGCCTAAAACTAACCAAATCAACACTTAAATGCTATTTATTGACATGAGGGCTGATTTTGGGCGATAGAAACATATCTAATCGTGGTTTAGGGCTTTGGTTTTGATGGGTGTTTTCCTTTTATTCTCGTGCAAGGTGGTGTGGGTAGCGACAACGATGGGTTGATCTTCCTAGGAGTTGTGTGAAAGAGAAGAGAGAATGGAAGAGTTATCGAGTTTTGGATTTTCAAAAAACAAGAAGGGTGTGGCGCCATTTCAAATAGGTGTGGCACCAATAACACCCGCAATAGAATGCGCAATTGGATTTGTAAACAGAATGCCCATTTCAAATCAGATTACTGGATTTGTTTGTGTTGGTGGCATTTTTGCGCCAATTAATTGACACCGTTGGATATATATATTTGTAAATAAGGATATGCATTATTATTTTATTAATTAAGTGAGATCTTTGGCAACATACCAGCACATTTAAATATTTTATAAACTTTATTAATTTGCAACTTAGTCCGTGGCTTTTGTTGTATTTGTGTCATATGTTCATTTGTTCAGAAACGGGGGTTGCATAACGTAAATCAACGTTGTTTATGGTTGGCAATCATTTATTTATAATTTAATATTATCACTTTGCCTATTCGTTGCATGAATGGCGATTGTTTCCTAGTTTAATGTAAAAAATTAAATATATTTTATATTTTGAAAATATAAATAACATTTAATAAATTCTATCAGAAGGATTTATAAAAAAAAAAGTTGTAAGATAATTTAGAATTATTCGTTGTCAGAACTCATGCATAATTGATAGTACTATAATTCATTGGAAAATAAAAAGAAATGATAAATAAAATAATATTGCAGAAATTTGTGATGAATAATAAGCTGTAAGCACTGATTTGGACTTGTGAGGATGATTTGTCGCTTTATTGATGAAGAAGATATTGGAAATGAAGCAAAGTATTGGGAGAGAAAACCAAAAAGTTGTATTTATGATGAAGAAGAGAATCAAGAAAGTGATGATAGTCAAACATACATGCAGAAAAGGAGAGAGGAAGCCAAAGCATCTTTAATTTTAAGCCCTTTTACAATCATAAGTCAACTTGGATTATCACTCTATCATAAAAAAAATATGGCCATCATTAAAAAATATATATAAAATGCTTAACGTATATTATTGTATCACATTATTATCCTGCTACTTGTTAACTTTTATTTTTTAATTGATTAAATGAATAAAAAATAAATTATATTATATGCAATAAAAATATTTTCATAATAATTGCATGTATTGTAAATTAAATAGATTTTAAATGTTATTAAAATTTTTTCAAAAGATTTCTAAAAATAAAAACTAAAAATCAATTAACTTGTTTGAAATGTCTTATCTAAAAATAAAAATTATAGAGAATATATTCCTCAAAATAAAATACTCAAAAATGTATCTTCAAGCATTAAAATAAAGACGCCTTATAGTCTTGACGTTTTTAAACTATAGTAAAACTTTGGTCCTTTCAGTCTAATGAATTCATCTAATATAATGCATCACATTTTCTTAATATCAAATAAAAAGCAAAAGAATATATTATGTATTCGCATAAATATTGAGCAAAGAATCAAAATTGAATGATAAAAACGTATTAAAAAAATATAGAGATTAAATTCACATATTAACCGTATAACATGGGGACAAAAATATAGTGTACGTTTATATTGATGATGATAGAATTCATTTTATACAGAATTAATTTTGTTAATTAATTTTTAGTTGAATTGATTTTGGGCAAAATAATTTATATTTGAAAAATTATAATTAAGAAATTAATTATAAGAGAAAATGATTGAATACTTTTATTAAAATTTGAGTTTTATAATGTAAATATGATGTATAATTAATTATAAAAAAATATAAAACTTCAATTTTATATTCAGAATCAATTTTGACCTAAAATTGTCAAACACAACTTTGTTTATCAAAATAAATTATAGCATTTGAAAAAATTTGAATGATTGTGGCAAGTGGGAAGAACCTCAGGTTTTAGAGGGTAGGAAGCACTAGGAATTGTTGTTGTTTTGCCTTGTGTATATATATAATTGAGATCTGGCAGACAAAAAGCACATATCTATTCTATAAAGCAATACAAAAGAGTAATATGGTAGCTATATATATCTATAGGAATATATTGCCTTTGGGACACTCTGCTTTTTTTCTCTTTTTTTGTTTTAGGTTTTCACACATCACTTTCCTTTTGCGTTTTTATCTGTCTCTGAACCTTCCTTTTCTTGCAAAAAGAAATCTCAGTACTTGCATCAAAATCACATACATACAAATTATCATTATCATTTCCCTTCATGCTCAATTAATTACATAAAAGAAGAAGAAAAAATTATAAAATAAAAAACCATCCAGATTCTCTCTTGTAGCAGCTCTGTATTCTCTTCGTACCTTAAACTAAATTTCTTAAATTTTCACTGTCAAAATTTGAACCTTAGACCTCTAATCTCTCAAACTTTAAGACTTGGTATATGACCAATTAAGTTAAAGTCCATAGTTGTTTGGTCTTCAATTGATTGAAAGTAAAAGTATTTTTTCAAAAAGTAAGAAATTGTACGTTCTGTCCATTAAACATGGTTGAAATTTATAACTAAACAAATTATAACCATTGATATATATTATTGAAACGTGAGTCACATTTGACAAACTGAAAACAAAACATGCACTTGGTCACTGCCTTGCATCACTTAAAAAAAAACGACTATTCCTGAATAGACACGAGTTGTTTATAAAATAAAAGTGCATTTGATAGACAAAGATAACTCACATGACACTCGGAATATCCATGAGAAGTAAATCATAAAATAGTAACAAATGTTAAAACACCAAAGTTTCTCAAAGCATCTTTAAATTTATTTGCCCGTGTCTTTGGTACACGAGAAGCATATGTAAAATATTACTTTTGTAAAAGCTAATGTTGTCACGGCTTGAGTTTTGAAAGTGCGAAACAAAGAATTTTCATTGTATTCTACAAGAAATTCGCAAGGCAACCCATTTTGCATCCAAGATTTGAAATTGGTGGGGGTGAATTAAGCATAAAAAAAGTGCTAGAGAAAACACCTTAAAACTATTTTATCATTTTTATTTCTTCTTTTTATTCTTCTCATTTTTAATCTTCGGAGATCTACCATTACTAGGAATATAATTTTTCAACATATATTTTTATTTGAAAAAAAGGGATAATAAGGAGAGGGGTGTCTCCAATATCATGTGGCTTGGTAACAATGTAAAAAATCGAGATTCAACCTACAAGTGCAGACTGTTTCTAAGCCACAATATCCACGAGAGTAGGGTTGTTCATGGTTCTGGTTCACTCAAGAACCAAACCAGAATCACACCAAACCAAATAAGTGGTTCGGTTTATAGGATCGAACCACTTTTGTGACTCTCAAACTGGTTCCGAACATGACCGTTTTGGTTCGTATTGGCTCGAACCGATTTTGAATTGTTTTTATTTTTATGCAAAAAATCTCATTTTTGGCATTCCTAAATCGGTTCGAACCAGTTCAAACCGGACCGAACTTAAACCATTTTTATTTTCTCAAACCGGTTTGGAATTGATTTTTAAATTTGATTATGGTTTGATTTTTTATCAAGTAGTTCACTTTTTAAGTGGTTCAGTTTGGTTATTAATTCAGTGTAGTTATTTTAATCTTTTGAACTGTCCTACACGAGGGTGAATTTGATCCGCTCAAGTTCACCCAAATAACTCAAACTATTAAAGTACTATTATGTTAGTTAAAAATATGATTATTATAGAATATATAAATGTTGTGTAAGTGAGTTGGGCCCAAAAAATCTAACTATACTATCAGAGCCCATCCTACTTTAAAAAATAGAGTTAAAAATATCAAGAAAATAAAAGATAATAAATTGTCTACAAATGGTAGGAGAGATAAAGAGGGAGTGGGAAGGGGCTTAATCGTAAATTCATAATCAATTCATTGATTTTAATAAGCCAATGGCTGACAAGGACAGAAAACAATTGTTCCAAATTTTTTTAACAAAATGAGCATGTACCGGAAAAAATCAAAGCGATTAATTAACTTGAAATCACGTGATCATGTATCAAGTTTTTAAAATTTAAGAGTTAGAAGTCCAAGATTCGAATAATTAGAATATTGATGGGAGTTAGTTTAAGATGAATGTGTGTGTTTAGAGTTTAAAAATGAGTACTTCAATAATTTTTACATTTCGAAAAGATTAAATTTCACTTGTTCATACAGAAATGTCCTTGATACAAAAAAAAAAAAAAGAAAAATCTGAAAATTGCTTTAACATATATGACAATAAGGGTCATAATCCCAATTCAAAATTAATTAATTAAGTATGTAGTAGATTAATTGATAGCTTAATGTAGAATGAGATTGAAAATTAAAAAAATGTTTGTTTAGTAGTATAATGGTTTGGTGTTTGATGGCTCAATACACAAGAACATTGGGATTCAGAGGAATCTTTGGCTGTACAGATGTTTTGCCTTTACTAAACCAATGATACTACATTTCCCCTACGCTACTTTCTAACTTTCCTTATTTTATTTATATATATAGGATCAATAATTTATGTATGTATTCCTATTATACATATTTTATTATTATTATTTTTTCTCCTTTTTTTAATCACATCATTTTTAATTTTTTTTTGTTTTCTCTCTCTCTCTCTTAAATCTTCTTTTATTTATCTCTTCTTATATTATTTTACACCTAAATTGGAATATAAACTTATAATTTTTCTTATGAGAAATAATATTTGTAAAATCCCTATTCATTGTTTATTAGAGTTTTGCGGGCTAAGTATGACGTGTTGGTAGATACTTTGCATTGTGAGGGTGGAGTAACTCGATATGGTGAGTGGATTTTTGTAGGCTTTTTGGTGTTGATTCAAATGTTTGTGATTGGTTTCTATTAGAGATAAAAATAATATTATATTTAGTACTTACATTTTTTATTTCATAACTACCTTTTAGTAGTTACGGTAGTTACAATTTTGCTCTTGTATAAATGCTCATTCAATGAGCACTTCTGATTAAAAAAAAAAGTTGGTTAATGAAGAATTTAATGTATAGTTTTCTTTCATCTTCTCTGAACTCCTAATATGGAGTTTCATGATAATTTGCATTTGGAGGTTGGGAATGGAGTAGTGTAGGAACAGGTTTCTAATAGGTGGTGTTGGCGTGCTTCACTCTCGGGTGAGTATACGACGTCGTCAGCATATAGATCTGCGGGTGTTGCTGTCTCAGATGGTTTGATGTGCCAAGTTTGGAATAAGCATGTGCCATCTAAGGTAGCATCTTTTGTGTGGCGATATTTGCTCAACCGGGTACCGCGCAAAGATGGTTTATGCAAGCGTGGCATCCTTCTTGAGGAGGCGTCATCTTGTAGCTTGTGTGGTCTTGCTCGTGAGACAATTGAGCACTTGTTTGTGGATTGTCAAGTTTCAGGTTCTATTTGGTATTGAGTGCTAAATTTGTTTGGAGTTTCTACTGCGTTTCATCATAATTGCAAGATACAATTCGCAGAATTTGAAGGATTGATTAGCATGTTCAAAGAAAAAGCGCTTAAAATGTTTAGTCATTTGGTTTTCAACCATTAGATCTATTTGGTTAGCATGTAATGATACCATTTTTAAAAACTCTGAGTGGGATTCAGATTCTATCTTGAAAGCTATACAAGTTAGTTCATGATTTTGGCTGAAAGCTAGTTGCATTGACTTTTGTTATTCATTGGTTGCTTGGTTCCAAAACCCGACAGAGTGTTTGAATTTGCGCCAACATTAAGATGTTCATGGTTGTTTTGATAGCTTTGGAGATACTGTTTTATGCCTGGAAGCTACCAGTGTGTCTTTATCATCGGATTTTAATACGAAAGCTCCATGTTTCTCTTCTCCTTGTTTGGTTTGAGACAATGTACTTTGTTGAGTACAACATGTACTGTTTTCAATATAATTTTGCTTACTCAAAAAATTATTTATAATTACAATTAGATTAATTAAAAATTTTATTTTATTTTTCCTTTTTCTTATATATATATACTCATACGACACACATCTACTACTACATTGACCTAACATTGTATAGGGTATAGCTAGGGATAGGATAACCATCTGTCTCACATTTTCTATATTATAAAGTTTCTATTCAAACGTCTATCACGCTAATAATTATCACATCCAATATTCAATTCCATACATGCTTATTTTTTTCCCCTTCAAACAACTATGATTATATTAGTCATTTTAAAAAATGTCTTCATAGTATCACGTACGGTAAAATTTTGGATTATAGGATCATAGTTTAAAGTTGAGGTATTATATTACAAATTAACTTTATGTTTGTTTTAATATTATTAACTTAACGTAAAAGTATTTTTCGAAGGAATTGTGTTTTTTTTCAAGTGCACATACTTATGCTCTATATATTTTTAAAATTGGTGCTCTAGGACTCCAAATAATAATTCTCTTAGTGTGACGGTAGTGTGTGTGTCTACGTTATGCTAACAGCCCAACACCCTTATTGATAAAATGTGATTAAAATTTTATATATCCAAACACTTGTTTTTTTAACAAAAAAAAAAAAACTTTTTTATGTATTATCAGCCAAGTTAATAAAAAGAAATGCTCTAAAATATCTGATTATATACGTAGATGTTTTGTTGAATTTTTATTTTTATGTTGTAATCACATATTTCTACACGTGTAACCACCAAATCCGAAAAACACGATAATAAAACAAAAACTAATATAATCCATTTTTTTAACGTCCGTAATCAATATATACAAAAATCTTGAGTACAAAATTCAGAATTAAAAAAAATCTATTGTTTGATAAGAAAATTGGAAAAGATTAACCAATGGATGAAAAATATGGATCGTCCCTCGGGATTGAATCCCACTTGTAGGCCTGTAGCCCCATCAGGTATCAAAGGGTATATTTTCTTTTGGTTTTTTTAGAATTTTTATTTCTCAAAAATAACAAAAACATTTTTAAAAAAAGCCAAAATGGACTGAGGATGCATCATGCATATAGTATATTTGTAAAATCAAAACAGACAATACCTTAAATACTTCTTATAAATATGGATAATTACACTAATCTCTTCTGGAGTTTGTTTATATTATATTTACTCTCCTCTAGTTTTTAAAATTACATTTACCTCCTAAAATTTTACTTTTATTACACAAATCTCTCTAATGTTAATTTTTTAAATTGTGTTACTATGCATATTTTGCATTTGTTTTTTTTTAAAAATATTTTACCATTTATTACTTTTGTTACTTTTATTTGATTTTACTATTTTGATAATAAATGTAGAAATTTTATGGGATAAGTGTAATTTTAAAAACTAAAGATAGTAAGTATAATATAGACAAATCTTCGACGTAATTATCCCTATAAATATTGATTACAATATATTTTGTTATTTTTTCTTTTTTCTCTCAAAAGTAAATGTCTCTGTATATATTGAAGTGTCAAATCCCCAAAAAACTTTATTCTCGATCATCTCGGGGATCACATGAACATGTGTTGCCAAGTAATGTTGTTTTGTCTTCATGTTTTTGTTTCTATCTTATATATATTCCGATTCCAACTCACTCATTTCGTCTACACATAATTATTTATTTTAAGATAGCAAAATTGTTAATTTTGGCATTTTAAATTCACTACAAAAATAAATAATTTACATAGATCGATCTTAGTCTAATTAACTGAAAATCTTCACGAGCATGAAGAATATTCACCTTGTAGATACGAAGAATATTCAAAGCAACCTAATAGATTTTACTTATAATAATAAATAATAATAGCTTCTCTTCACAGTGAAGTTTTCATGTACTTTTTTGTACATTTACACGAGGAAATTAAACTTTATTTTTAATTGTAACTAAATGACAGCTAGCTAGCATTTTGTAATTAGCTAATTAAGTATCTTAAACAACGATTTTTCCTTTTATATTTTCTCCGAAATACTTATTTTAATGTTGAACTGAATATATATAAATTCCAAACACATGTAAGGCTTTGTGATAAAATCTATTATTGGCCATCAAAGAAAAAACTCTATGTTACGTTATATATATATATACTCCATGTCCTTATGGTAAAGACATATTTTAAAAGAATTTTGTAATATTTTTTTATAAGATTAATACTAAATCTTTTTATTTACACATTTTTAATCAGTGTCAATTATCTTTTAAAAAATAAATACTTAGTAGAAAATGAACAACACTTGTCAAAATTAAGTAAGTTAGAGAATTTAGTAGGGGATTTAACCTTTTTCTTTTTATAAAGCATTACACAAATTCGATAAAGCATTTATGATTATTTTTATTATTTGCTCTTATTAAATGCCTTGACTTTATTATATCAATTACTAAACACAATATTAAAGGAAGGATAAAATTGATATATCATATTTTTTTTTAAACAAAATGATGTAACTAACTTTATTGGTAAGTATAATTTAGGTAATTATGCATTATATAGGAGTAATAAGAACCACGGGGAGTAAGTCACTTCTAACCGAATTATCGAAACCAAGAATGAAAATTAACTGATTAAATTTGTCTAGAAATTTAAGATTTTTTCAACTATATCTCTAAAAAATGTGTTAATAAATATTTTAATTCAACTAATAACTCTTTCTCACTCTTCTTGCACGGTCTTTTTCTCTCCATTATTAATAGAATCTTTAAAAATTGAAAAAATTATAGAAGTGAAAATTATCCGTAATAAATTAGTTAGTGACTTATATTTAGGATCAAAGAATTATTTTAAAAAGTGACTTATATTTAAAATTAGAGAAACTATATTAATGCACGCAATATTTTAATTCATAGAAAAGTATATTAATTATAAATTAAATTTAAATATTCATATACATATCTCTATATGTTTACCGCTGAAACTTATTCACGCAATATGAAAGACCTGAAGATATTTATTGTTCTAGTCATTGTATTATCATGATACGGTTCCAGTGAGGAAAATCTATGCTCTTCCTTCACAATTAAATAAATAAATCTATAATCTCTTCCAACGATTTTTTACATTCACAGTTGAAGCTTTGTTTTTTTTAAAAAAAAACTTAAAATTGTTGATAGAAAACTTCATGTTCAGTTTCAATTTCATGAGTTAGAGTAATATAAATAAACCTTTTACTTTTGAAAAAAATGTTTTTTATAATAATCAAGCAAGAGACTTCTCTATAAAATATTTTTATACATAGTCTCAAACCATACAAATAAATCTAACAAGCTTTATACTAAATCAAACTCATTTAGATAGTTGGACTCTAACTTTGCCTACTGAAAGCACAAAAAAAAATGTTTAATGTACATATTGCATCACTTATCATTAGTTATTATTTATAATGGGAAAAATAATTCTTTTTAATTAAACTAGATGAGTAATAATATATTAAGTGAAAACCTATCATTACCTTATTTCCAAAACAACATATTAAGATCGAATAACTAGTAAGTTCATGTAGTGCTTTTTTTTTTTCCGGGAAAAACTACATTAGCAGCATCCCAACATTAAAATTTTGAAATTAACATAGCTTAATAAATAAGTTAAATTATATTTTTGGTCCTCTAAATATTAAAACTGTACCATTTGGTCCCTCTAAAATAAAACATCCGTTTTATTCCTTGCAAAAAATTGGTTTGGTCCTGCTTGATCCTTGCAAAAATTGATATGTTCATGTTTAGTTCATCTGTTAATCTAACAAAGAGACCAAACAGAAACAAATAATTTTTTCAAGTAGCATTTTATTTTAAAGAAATCAAATAAAAAATTTTAATATTTAGAGAAAATGGAAATCATGAACATACTTTAGCCGTAATAATTTTATATATTTTGATGCTTCATTCTAATACGTAAATGAAGATTGCTTTCTTCACATAAAGACATATCTAGATTTCTAATTAATTTCCATTCCAAATTTTATGCATTTTAATTTTAAACTAAACTACTGTATCAAAAATAAACAAAACTATATATTATTATACTTGATTATTACTGCCACAATAACTTAACTAGGATAAATTAAAGTGTAAAACGAACAAAATCACCAAGTAATTAATTAACTTCGATATAATAATATAATTTAATTATATATACTAATCTACTAGCTAATTTCCTACTAATTCATCTACATTATGATGAACTTAATAATAATAATCTGGATTCATAAACAAGTACATGATGAGATGAGATATGAGGAATCAAAATATTAGGATCCTTTTAGACCGATCCTCCCCTTTGGGAGGATTGACAACATCATAAACAAAAATAGGAAAACAAAAATAATTTAAAATTATATAGACGATTAATTAATTTTTTCAAAAAAAAAAAAAAAAAAGAACCTGAAAAATCTAGATATACATATATTATGATTATGATTCTAACCTTGCCAAGGCTTTTGATTTTGGTTCTGTTGATCATTCACGCAGTTTCCAATTCCTGCAATGCTCAGAATATCACTATGAGAAAGTGGCCTTAGACCTAAGAAATCTCTCGTCAACCCTTCACCGCCACCACCGTTGCCGCCACCGCTGCTGCCGTCTCCGGCTGTAGTTTTCGAAAGGGTATCATGCAAAGGATGCAAGTTTTCATCTTTCTTCGAATTGAGAATACCCCCGAACGCGTCCTCAAAAGGGGTAGCTTCAAAGGGGGAATTATTAGAGAAAGAGTTGAAAACATCATGAAGAAGCGAAGAAGGAGCAGAAGAAGAAGAAGAGACAGGAATTTTATGATGATGATGATGATGATTCCCAAAATGCGATTGTGATGATGGTGAAATTGTTGTTGTTGATGCTTTGTTACTGTTTGATATTTGGTCATCACGTGAGGAGGAACACAGGTTCAAGCCAAAATTGGCAGATTCAGCAGCTGGAGACACGTGACTCTGTTGCTGCTGCTGCTGGTGCTGGTGGGTCCCACCACCCATCATCATCATCGATGTGGGACCCACTGCTCTGCTGCTCATGGTTGCTCCCATCTGAGCTGCTTTCTGAAGCAATGCAGTTGCTGACATGTGTGGTGAAGAACCAGAAGCAGAAGCAGATGCAGAAGAAGAAGAAGAACATGGGTATAACCCAGCAAAATTACCCCCAATGCTAGAGCTAGGGTTAGGGTTTTCTTGCTCTGGTTGTGAAATTTGGGAGAAAATTGAAGCAGGTGATGGTGATGATGATGAGATATTAGTATTAACATTGTGATTATTATTTGGTGGTGGGCCAAGCCATGGAGGTAAAGGTAACATTTCTTGCTGATGCATTAAACTTTGTTGTTGTTCCTCTTTTTTCAATTGAAAAGGAGTACTAGTATTAGAAGAACAATTTAGAAGCTGATGATGATCTTGGAATTGAGGGCTATTGAATTGAATGTTCATATTCATATTCATATTCATTTGATGATGAGAAGATGAAGGTAATTGTGAGGAAATTGTTGTTGCAAATGGATGGTGATTGGTTGTGATTGCTCTAGCACTCTCTTCTGCTAGTGCATCACAGAATGCTCGGTGGGTTATGAAACTGTCCCTCCTGAAAAAGTTTGTCATAAAAACAAATTTAAATTCAAACCATAGAAAAATACAAAACCAGCATATGTGTGACTAAAGTGTGTTATGACAGTTCAGTGTGCAGAAAGAAAACATTGACCCCCTCCTTCTCTCTTTCTGCTTTTCAACATTTTTTTTTTAAAAAAATAATAAAAACTTTCTGAGAGTACTTAAAGACAGGTGTAGTCCATATTAGGTGGTGGTGCATTAAATTTTTTTCCAATATTGGAATTCTCTCTCTCTCCCTAGGGAGGGAATTAGGGATCATGAGATACTCCTATATCAATGCTATGAACGTCTCTTTAATATAATGTGTGTTCTTATATTAAAAAATTTAATATTATATTTAATATTTATCTCATCTTCTACCAATGTAAGAAGGAATAAAGAATGTGTGTGTGTGGAAGAAAGTCTTTTTTTCCTCTGGTGTGCAACTTTACAGAGGTGGTTAAAAGAGTAAAAGTGGAAACTTTTCATAAAAAAACACATGACTTCTGGGTTTATAACTAGTTTTTTATGTCAAACGTGAATTCAAAACGTAAGAAACACTTATTTGAATAGAAATAGATTCGCATTTAGCAGAAGAAATTAAAATCACTTTTTCTTTTAGCCTGTAAAAAATTGCACCAGATAAAAAAAACCGATGTAATTATCATATTGAAATTATCGAAATAGTAATAAAAAATTCCTTTGAATTGATGACGGTCAACCTAGGATTTGAATCCAAATCTCCATAAATGAAAGATGTCTCTGACTGTGTTGGTGTCTTAACTTCAAAATTCATGACATTGATTTTTCTGAGTTACTTATTATTAGTTAGTTAGTTACCTTGAGAAGAGGGTTCCACAGTCACATCTGTACTCTTTAGTGCCACAAGTTTTGGAGTGAGCTTTCCAATCTGATTGAACTGCATATTTCTTTGAACACTTCTCACATTTCCACTTCTTCTCACCGTGCTTTCTGCAAAAGTGCTTCTTGATCCCAGTTAGGTCCCCTAGTGCCCTTGATGGGTCATGATGAACACATGTGGGTTCTGGACACACATAAACCTTCTTCCTCACTTCTTTGCTTGTTCTCTGCTTCAGCTTCCATGGTAAGTTGTGCCCTCTTCTGTGAAGTTGAAGATTTTGGTCCCTTTGAAAACCCTTGTTGCAGATCTCACATATGAACCTGTTTGTGGCTAGAAGACTCTTGGGGGATAAGGCTATGACCTCAGCATCTGGGTCTGAATTTCAAAAAAAAAAAACGAAAAAGAAAAAGGAATTAGTGTGTGTGAAAACAGATCGAATGAAGGCAAATTCAAAACATTAAAGTTACTCTTGAGTTAAACGTCAAATCAGGTTAAACGTGAATTCAAAATGTAAAAACTACTCTTGAGTTATGTTAAATAGATCTACGTTTACCTTTTTTAAACTTGAAACCAAACACACGCGTAATCAAAATAAACTCATGTTGAAACTTCATAGAGGATAAAAACAAGACAATGACAGCTAGTTCATTCACCAAACCAAAACAAATAAGTTTTAGAGCATGTTTGGATTTCTGGTGAACTCACTAAACAAAGTTTCATCATCTCCATGAAATAAAAAAGTAGGAAAAAGACCTCAAACTGAGGTCTTATTACATTATTTTCAGTTGGACAAACACAGTTTGATAAAGGGAAATCCAAAGATACTTCGTACACTTACACTTTGAATATTATGAAAAAGATATAACTAAGAAAAAGAAAGAAATTAAAGAAACCTGGGTTGCCAGGAAGGTTTCTCTTTTTCTTGGCTGCTGGTTGAGTTTGAGATGGTGGAGGAGGCATGTATTGTTGTTGAGGGTAACTGGTTGTTCCAATTTCAGTTCTGGTTCCAGAAGAAACACTTGCTTCATTAGATGCAGAAGTCAAATTTGACATATTCTCTTCCACCACTTGTTGCTGCTGGAACATCATCAAGTCCTTCATCATCATCCACTACTTGAAAAAAGTTTCAGAAACCTAAGTTTATGATATCATAAGCCACAGATCTTGTTTGTTTTTTGTTTTTCTTTCATATGTTTTTGGAAGGTTTCTGGGATCTCAAGACAAACCTTGCCAAAAACAGAAAAAAAGCTATGAACAATACTACTACAGTCTACACAGCATCATCATAGAGTGGAGAGAGAGAGAGAAAGAGAGAGAGCAGAACAGAACAAAGAAAATTGATTATTGAACTTAGGAACAGTCTCTGAAACCACTTCAAAAAAGAAAGTTTGGAAAAAAGTTGAAAGAGTAGTTCTGTATATATCTATGAAACAAGGAAGGAAGGAACCAACCCACTAAAATCCTTAAGGGTTAAGGGCTTGTTTGGCAGTGACCCAAGAGACAAGTTTTGATTTTTTGAAGATCAGAAGAAGAAGCAAGTGGTGGGTATAGCCGCAATCTGCATTATGGTTCAAAAACCATGCTTGAAAATGATAATATTACCAAAGGATATAATAGCCTTAGCCACACAAATATGAACAAAAATATAGACCCAGTTGTTCAAAATGATCAGAAAGATAGAGAGAGAGAGAGAGAGATGTGGATGAGAAGAGGGATTCCTTTTTTTTTTTTCTTCTGTGTGTTGTGTACCTCTCAGACTCAGCTACTCCCGAAAACCACAACCCTACTGCTATCTCTGACGTTGCTCTTTCTGTCTTTTCCTCTGTTCTCTTTCTTTCTCCTCAACCCCAGAAAAAAAAATCATTTTTTTTTTGTAATTTATTCTATCTATGCATAATGCAATTCTGCCTTTAAATCGAATTTCTTGTGTTGCTAAATAAACTTTTGCTCTTCTTCCTTCTTGCCTTTCCCTTCTTCAAAAAGGGGGCAAAAAAAGCAACCACAAAAAGAGAGAATCATTTGTATATGCAGATAGATAGATAGATATGTATGTAGCTATATAGAGAGAGAGAGAGTGTGTATGTGTAAGAGAGAGAAAGAGAAAGAGATACTCAAATTCTATTATTTAACTTATGATGGCTAATTAGACCCTTCTAGTTCTCGGCTTTCTAAATTTTTACAGTGACATGATTGATTCATTGATTAAATTCTACTAACAAGCATGGCTAAAAGCTTAGTACTAATAATTATTTTCTTTAATTATTTATATTCATATATAATATACTACTACTATATGCTTCTTTTCCATCACCCTTCATTTCATTATCATTGTAACTATTGACCATATAAAAAGCTGAATATTCTGACAAATTTTGCATGGTTCTCTGTATTAAAATATATTTTAACCAAATCGATCTTGTTAATTAGGATTCGGATCTACATGGCCAAACTTGCACTCCTTCATGGTTTGTTTGGTTTAAAAGAAAAAAAAAATAAAAAGAAAGAAAATTGTGAAAATTAATATATTTTTTAATTTGAATCAATAAAAAATAAAAAGAAAATAAGTGAAAAAAATGAATTTTTAGAAATAAAAAATTTAAAATTTTCTTTTCATTCATTTTTTCTCCATCTTCATTTTCTTTTTATCCCACTTTTTTTCTTAGATTCAAATAATGGGTTAATTAGTTATGTAGGTTTGAATTAAATTATTTAAAAAATTATTTTTTTCATATATTATGTGAGAAATATTTCAAAAAATAAGTAATTTTACTTTTTCAAAATGAGGGGCTATTCCAAAGTATCTATTATTCCTTCTTTTTAATTAATTTTTAATTCAACAAAATTTTTCAACCAATAAGAGTGACAATAAACAAAGAAGAGTGACAATAGCATCACGTAGATGCACTTTTAACTTATAAAAAAAATAGTGACAATAGCTTCACTCTTTTTTGAATTAGTTGTTTATTCCAGCACGCATTTAGCTAACAAATCTCTATGTTTTTTTTATAACCACGAGTTTTTCACCCTTATGATAAAACTAATCATGTTTGCACGGGTGGCTGTCGTTGGTCTTTGGAATTTGGCATAGGTGAAATTCGAACCAGGATTCTCTCGTTGCGAATAGTTCTTCCTATGAACTTAACGGGACCTAATCTCTATATTTAGTTGGGTGGAAAGAAATTAAAAATAAAATATAGATAATGACTAATGAAACTAAAGGGAGAATGTTAAGTACAAAAGAGAAAAAATTCAAATTTTTTTCTTCTTCACAGTTTCTCTTCATATTTTTCTTCTAACCTACTTGCACCCTATTAAATATAGGGTAACAGCCACAAATTTTGTTGCCCGAGTCATTTTCAGTTCATAATTGTCACTATCAATATATGGAAAAAGAAATTAATTATGCAACGAATTATTATGATATGGGATAATCAATTTTCAACTTTATACCATCAAATTGGAGAGACTCCTTTGTGGACTTACCTTATTGCTTCTCTGACACTTATATATGTTCAAGTTGACTCCACAGTCAACAACAAAGAGCTGCAATTTTTTAATTTTTATTTTTACATATACATGTTAAATATTCACAATTTCTCATAACAGAAATTAATCACATGCAAACTTTGAATTAGTTTAATTTAAAGAAAAAATTATCTTATTTTCATATAACTTTTTTAGAGATTTACCCAAAAAATAATATAAATTTTTAGAGAACTTTTAAAAAAATAAGTAATTGCTTATCAATAAGAGAGAGAGCGAGAGAGAAGAAAAATAACCCATTATTTCTCTGAAAATAATCATTTTCATTTCAAGCATGTTAAAATTAGTGTTTAAGAAAATTATAATAGATGCTTATTACCGTTAAATCTTCAAATCATTCATTTTATTTTTCAGTGAGATCCTATATATTATACTTGTTAGAAAAATATGTGTATTAACTTTTTTCTGTATATAGTTGTTATAATATAACTTCATTTAGCATATGAGTTGCGATTTTTGACTTCATGACTAGATCTGATTTTGCTGTTTTCTTTAGTCATTACAAAATTAAAATAAAATTAGAAATTGGGGTTTACGAGGAAATTTAGTAACTATTTCCAATGATTGAATATCATTAAAATTTGTGATTAACTTGAAAATTTCATGATTTTGAGTACTCATTTGTATTTGTATTAGTAAATTCTACACTTTTCAATAACTTCTCAATACTACTTTAAGCCATTAAATATAATAATTAATAAAATCTGATTACAAATTCTTATAAAATTAAACATAAAAAATAGTACTAGTATTATAATTTTGGTTTGGTAACAGAGATAAATAAAATAAGAATGTCGGTACTTGAAGAACTATTGTTTTGCTGTTTGTTCAGCATTGGATGGGGGTTGTGTTCCCTGCATTTTTATTTTATTTTTTTTATAAAAAATAAAAAATAAAAAATAATAATTGTTTTTGTCATGGTATTGTTTTTATTCTTCAATGATTAATATTTTGAAAATGGGATCTTACACGACCCAAGTCTCTCAATATGCTCTCCCAGCTCATCCCTGCCATTAAAATAGTATTCACTCACTTCAATTAATTTACAACTAGTAGCACCACCAAGTGAATTCAACAGTAGTAGTATGGGAGAATATTTTCATGTTTATATATATATATATATATATATATATATATATATATATATATATAAAATTAAGTTTTAATAATTTAATGCAAAGCTTTTCATGTTAATTCCATCACAAGCACCATTCCGTACATTGGAAAATAATTAAGTCTCTAACTTTATTTAAAATAATCAATTAAGGGCATCTAATAACTACAATTACCTTCGAGGTGCTACTATCGCTTTTTTTTTTTTTTTAAAAAAAAAGATACTTGTGATTAGAAAAAAAAATTCATTCACTAGAACTGAAAAATACTAGGATAAATTTAGGCGGAAAACATTTTTATCAATACCAATATACTACTTACATATATACATGTTTTCAATGAATTTGTTTGATATTAAAATTATATTGAATGTTTTTGTCCAAATTGTAATGTTATATGTAATATTTCAACTTTGACTTATGACTCCCTTAATTATTGATAGTGCTTTTTTAAAATGATTTATATCTAAAAAGAAAGTATCCGTAGCTTAAACTTATAACCTCAAAGATATAATTTACATTGTAGAAGAGTGTCTCACATTATCTAAAATTAAATACCTTTAGACACTTATAAATAAACACCATCCACATCTTTTATATATATATATATATATATATATATATGGAGTATTATTATTTTCTACTAAATCGCCCGATGTGTCTCAATCATGTAGTTCAATTAGTAAGTATATAGGATCATGTGTATATGAACATCAATGTTTAATTCTCGATTAATGTACTTATGAAAAAAAAATTGTGAACAAAATCAATTAATCAGGAAATTAAATTTTTCATAAGTACGTATTTAAAAAAATTGTGCACAAAAAATTGGCAGGTAAGAAATTGATGACACTACGTTGGGCACAAAATCAATTAATACGCGTTAGGGGACTAAAAGCAGTTATTTTAAAAAAAATTAAGGACTAGAATCAAAGAGAAAAGAAATTATAAGGGTTAAAAGTAAAAATATTTTATTGTTCGAGGACTGAAAACATATTTAAATTATTTTTAAATAAATTAATTGAATGGAGAGATGGATGGTTTTATTTAAAAGTGTGATTCAATTGATAGAAAAATGTATGGAATTGATTCATGAGCCTTGAAAAAAGAGATGAGACTTTTTCGAGAGTTTTGAAAATATGGAGAAATTAATTCTACTAAGGAAGAAGGCACCCACATCTCAATATAAAGAGGTCTTGAGAGAAGTAGGCACTCACAACAAGCCCCATTCATGCAACAATCTCCACACTCATTGACACAATAGCGATAAATTAAACAACTCTATAATTTTCACCCACAAACCACCCTTCTCTTTCCCTTTACAAACCACATCCCAAGACACCCAAGGAATATTATTATTACTTGGGTAAAATTGTCATTTAACATTCTTGAGAACTATTATTCAGATAGAGAAGTAAGATAAAACAAGAACACAATCAAACACGTGAATTTAATGTGAAAAAATTTCAAACCAAAGGAAAAATCAACGTCGTTGTCTAACGATAATGTGAGAACATCACAATGTGAAAATTCTTCCAACACATAGACTTCTCTCGCAACCACCCTTGACCCCAATACACCTCAACTCTTCAAAACAAAAAATTGCACTAAACCTCACAACACTTTGATACAAGAGTATAAGAAAGAAAAGGGAGATACAAGCTTAAAGTGCTTTCGACCGGTACAAGTTAAAACCATGGATTTGAGTAAATTATATAGCATTGTCCTCTCACTCTCATTGTCAACTTGAGTAATGTGGGATTTGGCTCAGAATGGGTTATTTTCAGGCAACTCCAACATTCTCCACCTTGATTAGAAATAACACAATCTTCTGTTTCCATTGCCTACACTGACAATCATATTCTACCATAAAGAAAATTCTCACTTGGAATTAAACCACATAAATTTTCTTCTTTTCACATGTCTTTGAAATTTATGGTGCAACTTTCATGCCAAGTTCCTCAGCAATCGGCATAATTGGATTACACACCTTGCATCGTGGTTCATACCTGTGTATAATCACCATACCCCATGCTTAATTGCTAACCAGTGCTTGTGTATAATTTTCACCACACACCCCGCGTCCATGCTAACCAATGCCCATGTGAAATCACCGTCCATCTTTAATTAATGTCAACCAACGCCCTTGTGTAAATTCACCACACCTTGCAGATTCGCTGGCAATAACACATTCTTTTCCATGGCACCACAACACTAGCATAATAATCAACCTCCCCCAAGATTTAAAGACACTGTTACCACCAGACTCAGAGCCTCTTGCTTCAACTGTTGAGCAATTTCTCTTTCACCATGTGTAATCCTGATTGTGTTTACACATTATGAACTTTGCCACAAACCAAAATTCTTCCATCTCTCCGTCAAACTTTACTACACTTGCACATTGCAACCGTGTAAATTGTAAACCATGCACGAGATCAGTTCTTAGGAAATAAAAGTGGATCACAACAAACACGCTTAAATACTAAATCTTTTCTTAGCCAGAAATTTTACAGAATAACACTCTTACAGTATTACACTTTTCGAGCAACAAGGAAAATTCTATGGCAACAAGGAATCGTTATTTTCTAATATGGAAGCTCAGACTAAGTTGCAACCACAGAGCATACTAAGGATATCCTACCAAATCATAAGCTCTGGTACCACTGTTGGGTAAAATCGCAATTTAACCCCTTGAGAACTATCTTTTAGACAGAGAAATAAGACAAAACAATAACACAATCAAACACAAGAATTTAACGTGGAAAAACTCTAAACCGGAAAAAAAATCGCGACCGTTGTCTAATGACGACAACAAAAGAATATCACAATGTGAAAATTCTTACAACACATAGACTTATCTCAAAACCACAATTAATACCAATATACTTGCACTCTCCAAAACAAATAATTAAACTAAACCTCACAACACTTTGATACAAGGGTATAAGAAAGAATGAAAAGTCTGATACAAGCTTAAACTAAAGTGCTTCTGACTGGTGCAAGTTGAAACCATGACTTGATCTCATTATATAGCCTTGTCCTCTTACTTCTATTGTCAACTTGAGCAACATGAGACTTGGCTTAAGATGAATTATTTTCAAGCAACTTTAACAACTATCCACTCCTCAAAATTACGAAAGGTAGAATTAAGGGAAAAATTATATCTTTGAAAGCCTTCAAAACGAAAAAAAAAAGATAAATCAAAATGATAGAGAAGATGAGCGTCAAAAGATCCAAACTACTGCCAAGAGACTAATAGACTTTGAGCCCCAAGAATGTAACCTCTTTTTTAATTAAAGAGTCTTCTAGATAGTTTTCATATATATTTTGTTATTTTGCTTTTTCATGGAACAAATTGTTTTTGTTCCTAGTGATGTATTGGTTTATTTTATTTAATGAAATATTTCTATTTATTCAAAAAATAAAAATTAAACAATGTAATTAAATTTATACAATCTATCTATTAGTCACAATCGTGGAAAGTCACATTATTCGTAGAACTGATCAGGGGTGCTGCTGCAACTAATGGTTAAATATAATTAATAATACAAATTATTTATATGAATAATGGATTATGGAGATGGCGACTCTAAATAGTTAATACTTTAATTTGCTGAGTGGTTGGTAGGCAAAAAAGTTTTCTTTGAAAGCACGCCCTTTTATTATATATATTTATTCTGATTGATATCACTACTAAGAAAAAATATATATTTAGCAACTAAAGAAATTGGTTGCTAACTTGATTTATTCGGTTACAAAATTGTTAACGACGAAATTAATTACCAAACTAATAATAAAAATGATTAACAACGAGATTTTAGCTACCAACTGTCGTAATTTGTTAAATCAAACTTTTTAATAGAGACATATTATGAATATATATGTGTTGTTGCTGGGTGAGTAATACATACATATATAATAATACTACTATATTATTTCATTATACTAAAAAATTAAAACATATTTGTACAAGCCACTTTATTATTTAAAATAAAATTCATCTTAATTATATTATTATTCGCTTAAACAATTTGAATACACGATACTATTTTTTTAGGTCCGATTAATTCAAGTGGAGTAATAAAATAAATTTCTAAAAAAAGTATCTCAGCATGTATATAATTATTGTATATATTGAACATTCAAACTTTAAACAAAAACTACTTTGTTCTTAATTAGCACTCAAATCACAAACTATTGGTCTTTTTACAAATTTAATACAAATAATGCGGATTAAGGGTTTATGTTAACTTCATATGCAAATGTGATTTATGTCACTATTAAAAAAAAGTCTATTTATCGATCAAGAAAATTAGTTGTTTAACTCGTTTTATTCAATTTCTAAATAGTTGGCAACAAAATTAGCCACCGAATTAGCGATAAAAATGGATAGTGACATAATATCTGCTACCAACGGTCTTGATTATATTAGGTCGCTAAATCAAACTTTTTTGATAGGACTTTTTTAATATTATTTTTATTAATCACTTATATATATATATATATACATATATATATATATATATTATCGTTAATTTATGTTATTAGATCACCCATTTCTTTTTAATTTTCCAAATTTTCATAGGTTTTTTTTCCATATTTATTTAGCTCTTAATCCCATATTTATATAGTTTTCGAGTAGATTTATTGTCACTTTTTCTTTTAACCTGTGCAACTATTGCGCAGGATAAGAATCATAAAATAGAAAAAAATTATAAATCATAAATGTAAGTTCAATACAAAACTCAATTATATTAATTTTTGTCTTTTCTTGTAAAAGGTTTCTCTTTTAAGATGTTGTGCAAAATTACACAGGTTAAAAAAATCATTCTTATTTAATTATTATAATAATATTTTGATTTTATTAATTCAAAAATTTAAATTAAAAAATAATTAAAAGGGAGTTACAATAACATTAACCATAGCTTTTACTCCGATGGCATCTTTTCTGACATACTGAAAATTGAACCAAAATAAGAATTCAGCGGTATCTCATTGTTGACATAATATACCGTACACAAAGTCATGATATTATTTAATTGTTAATAATCAAAAAAATAAAATAAAAAACATATACATATATACATACAAAATACATAATTTATTATTATTTCAAATATTTTAAGTTGAGTTTTATATGCATTTTTTCATGTGGTATACCATATGCAACTTAGGACATAATGTACGTTAAAACTGTCCTATAATATATTGTCCATGAAAATGGGTAAGCCACTGAGTTTAACTCATTTTACTAATTCATCCTAATTCCTAAGCCTAAGCCCTCATCAAGTTGCAGTATATAATTAAGTTAATCATAATTAATTAATTAATGTTTGAACCTAAAGAAAGACTGAAATTAAAACAGTCTGACACTCTTCTTGGATACTTATTGTTTTATTTAAATAATAATAATAAATAAACTATAGCAATGTGACATTATTTAACGTTAGTACTATAAAATTGGATGATTTTAAAAAATGTTACTATAAACTTAATTATGCAATTGGTTGAATGATGGAACACTTAATTAGCTTTAAATCAAAGCTCGTATTTCAAATAAGATTTTGAATGTTTGAAATTCAACCTTTTTTTCCCAAATAAGCAGACAATTATGAAACACTTCGCCAAACGGTCTTTTCATCACTCCTTCTTTCTCATCTAATTATTCTTCTATAATTAATACTATCTCTTTGCTTTGCTTATTCAAACCATGCATTATTTCACTTTTATTACCCTTTTTTTTAATATAATCTATATTGTCATCATTTCCATTGAAATATTTTTTTTAAATTTCAATTATTTATAAATACATAAGTATTATTAAAATAATGAGTGATGTTTTGAATTATATTTGTTAGACTTCTATATCATATGTCCAGTCGTCATATAATTCAGTTAGTAGATACATGAAACATGTGTGTATAGATACCTAAGTTTAATCTTAGATTATTATACTTTTCTATTAAAAAAAAAAAGTTTCATATCGAATTAGATATCATGACACTTTAATACTTATTAATTGTCCTGTAACATCAGTATAGCCGGAAAGAATGTGTATGGATTTGTGGTTCAGCCATTGAGGTTTTAATCCATGGTTTATAAGTTTTTATTTTTTTGTTTTTTGGACTTTTGGTTTATAAGTTCCTTGTAAACCTAATTTGGGCAAGGCTCTCGGCAGAGCCCATATATTTTAAATATTTATAAACTATAGTTTTTCATATGGGTTCTTTTATTTATCTGTTTGTCTTTATAAAAAAAATTTATTTCACTTTAATCATTTTCTTAAGGAAAAAATAAAGATGTTATAAGATGAAGGATTGTCACACTACTTATATATTTTATAGTGGCTCTATTTTTAGTCAATTTGAGAATTCATTTTAACATACCCCCTCACGCGGGATATCGTGTGAAGTTGTAGGATTGAATATATGTGGATGACTTACAACTAACCTGACTCTTAATATCATATTAAATTTGAATTTGTGTCTAACTCACTCATAAAAATTAACTCATAAAAAAAGACTGACGCACCACTTACATAAGACTAAAACATATTTAAGTGATAAATAAATTAGTTTTATAACTATTGTTTGAGATTAAACGGCTTGAATTTTCATGGATACGAACGAGCTGATTAGTGATTAATTAGTATTCGGTTTAGTGTATGTCTCAATTGAAAATAAGAAATGATATCGTTTTATTTAATTTGTTTGATTAATCTAATGCAATAAATGACACCATTCTTAGGCACTTTGACTATAATAATATAAGTTTTATTTTTATTTACTTAGAAAATATAGAAAAATAACTATTTATTAAAGTAGGCATGCATTGTCTTTTAGTCAAAGCCTCAAATTCACTTTGAGTTTTTCTGACGCATTTTTATAATTTCGTTTTTTCTCATTTGTCTTTTTCTGAATAAAATTAATTTTTTATTTAGTTTGTTCAAAATGAGTTCTAGTTCTCTAGGAAGGAGTAGTTCCCTCAGAAGCCCAACTATGAATAACAGGGATGTTATCACACCTTACAGTGTATATAAGAAAGTAGAAAATATATTTCGAAAATGCAAGCCCATGGAAATGGTACAGCTTGTTAACCCGGAACAACAGCTAGAACGTGCAAGGCATGGAAAAGCATAAATACTTCCCGCTGAAGTATTATATTCTCACAAATTTTTTGAGAATAAACAGGAATATTATCAACATTATAGTGAAGAAGCTATATTGTGTGTTGGTAATGAACAGAAGAATCTAAGTCTAATAAACTTATAATCAAAAAGAAAGCTGATGGCAACATGTTACAAAACTATCCATCTAGGAGCCGTTCTTTTAGGAATCTACGGATTACACAGAGAACATATAGGAACTAAGGTCTTAGTCACCCTAATAGATACAATGTTTGGTGACGATCTTACAAAAGCAGTCATCGGGACAATGGAAGTCGACATGCATGAAAATCATGAATTAGTTTTCATTATTCCTAAGAATTATAGGGTTTCATTATCTGATTTTTGTAATCATGTAATGATCACAGTAAAAACCAAAGGTTATGAAAGCATGACAGCTGGAGAAGCAAACTTAATTCTCATTAAAGCTGTAACGGCAGCACTAAGCAATTTTGCTGCCCCAAATTTCAAGGTCGAAACAGACCACATAGCTGAATTTCTATGATCTAAAGGGATAAGAGCTATCCCAGGAAAGAATTTTGATCCAAATCTTCTTAATGAAGAGGAATGGACAATAACTATGCCAAAGAAGGAAATTGTGAAGACTCCAACCAAGGTAGTATCTTGTATGAGGCGAAATAGCTTCAGCATTCGATTCTGCGACTACGAGTCTCGACCTTAGATAGAATCAGATGAAGATGATGAAGAGATTGAAAGAATCTCAACAGCACTGGTAATTACTACAAATCAGGATGAAGGAATATCCCATGAGGAGTTTATGGAAACTCAACCATGGTATCAGAACCTCCTTTTAAATCAAATTCTCATTCAACTGAAAAGGTTAGAAGAAAGAGAAGAAAGATTATTAAGCTTTAAACTCAACAATTAAAACTGATAAAGAGAAACAATTCAATTAATATAGAAAGGAACACGAGAGTTTGAGTGATTACAGTGCTAGCCACGTTCAAATCCAAGAATAGGAATCTAAGCTACCATCTTGAATTGAAAAACAATTGAATTCATAGATGAAAGTTACAGAAGATCTCTCTTTGCACTATTTCTATCTCTAGAATTCTCAACTTCTCTACTCAGACTGCTGTAGCTCCTAGTGAATGAGGCCTTTTATAGAGATCCCAAGTGGTTATCTTTGCTCAAAATAAGATAAAATAATATCAGATAAGGTTGCTTTAGATCTTTTTTCCTTTTTCTTCACCCTTATCTTCTGTGTTTTTATCTATTTACCTGCAATACAATAATTTTAGGGATCAAATCTTATCTAAATTAGTCCAAGGTAAGGATAAAACTCAAATAATCAACCAACTCTCTCTCAAATTAAGATAAGTATTGAATTTACTAAATTTTGGGGAATTTAATTAAAAGATAAACATAATATCATTTAAAATATATTCAAATTAACCACAAAATAGTTTAATAATTATCCGTCATCAGTAAACCCCCTAGATTTGATGAAGAGGATGAATTTTGTAATCCATTCTCTGAACAGCAAGAAGTAGGTCTTATTTTAGAAGTAGAGGATGATTATCTATCATATCCCAAGAGGAAACCTACTAAGCATGAATACTTGTTTATGGAAGGAGAAAGTAGTAACTTAGTCCCCCAAACAAGAACCACAGGACAACCCACTTTTGGGCCAGGAGCAGGAAAAACAATAGCAATCCCTCCAATAAACCAGTGGACCACTAACACAACAACACCTATAGGAAGACCCTTAGATCTTAATTCTATAGAATTACCATCTGCAAAATCTAGAGAAGGAGCTGTACTGGTTTTACCAGTAAACATTGCAAAATGGGAAGACACCATCAGGACATGGGAATCTGCCACTATAACCCATTTAGCATCCCTACAGTTTGCAGAAAATTCTGACAAGGTTCTATACTTTGAAAACCTTTTAGGACCAACAGAAAAATTAACTTTCCAATCATGGAGAGCTGCTTACCCTGATGAGTATCAACAGTTAGTAAATCTAGCTAATGATACTGTCAACCTGACTACACAAGTAAGACAAATGATCCTTGGATATGATGAATACAGAGAACACACCCAAATGCAAGATCAAGCATTACTACAGCTGGAACAACTGACGATTAATGATATGAAGGATTTTGCTGAATACGCAGCACAGTATGAGGAATTAGCAGCTAAGACAGGTAGGATATACCTACAACCAGAGATTTCTGAGAAGTTTTTTAGAAAACTTCCCCCGCCTTTTGGTTCCAAAATGATAGAATTATGGAATCAAGCATATCCTAACCAAACAGTTGGGATAGCACCCAGAAAAAAGTTCGTATTCGACGTACTTCAACAGCTTTGTCAACAAAATGAAATCAATAGACAAGCAAAGAATTTTTCATTTTGTAAGAACATAGATGTCCCAGGAGTTTATAGAAGTCATTATCGCCCCAAAAGACCACTTAGGAGAGCGACTAACTATAAAGGAACTCCTCACAAGAATAATGTCCGTAAATTCAAAACTAAAAAGCCAGGAAACACTAAATGCAAGTGTTACATTTGCGGAGAAGCAGGACATTTTGCAAATCAATGTAGATCAGGAAGAGTCAACAGAGAACGTCTTGCGGTTTACCAAGAACTTGAGTTACCTCAAGATTGGGACAAAGTGAGTGTTGATGAAGATAAGGATCCAGCAGATTCAGACATCTGTTCATATGAAGATCCTGAAGAAGAACAAGCTCGAAAAGATTTCATAAACCTTTTCGAAGACCAGTCATCCTTTATGATGATGGTAACACAGCCAGCGTGGAGAACACCATCTGTGCTCTCTAAAGAACAACAAGATTGTTCACATCAATGGCAATTTTATCTAAAACTAGATGAAATGCATAGAAAATGCTACATCTGTCGTCTCTTGACTCTAGACAATAACAATGCGCATTGTGATACATGCAGTCTAACAGTATGTATCCCAGACGCTCAGCGAATTCTAAACTTATCCATCCCGATTAAACCTAAGATGAAAATTCCAAAGAACAAAACAAACCTTTCTGTTTTAGTTCAAGAACAAGCCAAGTATATACTTGACTTACAGCAACAAATACAGATTTTACAAGATAGAGTGTTTGCCCTTGAAGCAGCCTTACAAGAGCAGCAGAGCCCAAATTTCGCAAAAAACCCCGGGAAGGAGAAGATGTATCCCGAAAACATAGAACCCGTTTTGGAAGATTGTGATGACGAAATTTGTGCTTCAATACAAAGACACGCAGCTCTACAGAATAATCTCTTGAATTGTAGTGTTATAGTAACAACAGAGGGAGAAAAGAGAGTGTTACAAGCAATAATTGACACGGGAGCAAGCCGTTGTTTCATAGACACTGAAGCGTTTCCTAAGAAGTGTTGGAAACAAACAGACAAACCTATGATAGTAAATGGTCTAGGAGGATCAGAAACAACTAATCATAGATTAAGCAATGCTAAGATAATCTTCAACAAAGAAGAATATCTCATGCCCTACACTTACATTATCCCCTTAAGGATAGGAGAATTTGCAGAAAGAAAAATCCAATTAATTATTGGAATGTCTTTCATCTATAACTTCAAAGGAGGTATACAGATAGAAGCAGGAATTGTAAAACTTTACAAAAAGGCTGATACAATCCAAGCATCCCCCTATGCTTCTTGCAATGTCTCAGAAGCAATAACAGAAGAATTAGAACTAGTACCCACAAGTGAGGAAATTGAGGTACTAAACAAAGAATTGTGCTTGTATGACCTAGGATCAATGATACATTTTGAACAACAAATTATGCTGGTCCTGAATAGGTTAGAACAATTACAGTATATAGGTGAAAACCCAGTAAAACACTGGCAGAAAAATAAGATCCTTTGTAAGTTAGAAATTATCAACCCAGACTTGACAATACAAGACAAGCCCATCGTCCCATCACCAGAACAGCAAAAGGAGTATAGGACTCACATCCAAAACCTCCTTAACCTAGGTGTTATTAGAAAATCGAATTCTAGACATCGAACAGCAGCTTTTATTGTTCTATCAGGGACAGAAGTCATTGACGGAAAGGAAAGAAGGGGTAAATCAAGAATGGTTTATAATTACAAGAGACTCAATGACAACACTCATAAGGATCAATATTCTCTTCCAGGTATTGATTACTTGTTATTAAAAATCCGCGATAAAAAGGTATATTTCAAATTCGATTTAAAATCTGGATTTCATCAAGTAGCAATGAAAGAAGAGTCCATTCTTTGGACCGCATTCTTTTGCCTGGAAGGACACTTTGAATGGCTTGTTATGTCATTTGGCTTAAAGAATGCATCAGCAATATTTCAAAGAAAAATGGACAACATTTTTCACAAGCATGATGATTTCATAATAGCATACATGGATGATATCCTTGTATTTTCTTAAGACATCTCACAACACCTTAAACACCTTTCAATATTTTTTGAAATATGTGAAAAAGAAGGACTTGTTCTATCAAAAAATAAGTTAAAAATAAGTGTTACAAGCATTGAATTCTTAGGACTACAAATTGGAAATGGAAAGGTTGAACTTCAACCCCATATTGTCAAGAAAATCCTAGAGTTTGAAGAACAAAACCTTGAAACACTGAAAGGTTTACAGCAATTCTTAGCGATCTTAAATTATGCAAGAAATTATATCCCTAACTTAAGCAAACTCACTGGTAGTTTGTACAATAAATGTTCTCTACATGGTGAGAGAAGATTTAACAGTCAGGATTGGAAAATCATCAGGAAAATTAAAGATTCTATTAAGAGTCTTCCTCCTCTTGATTTCCCTCCTAAGGATAGTTACATTATTATCCAAACAGACGGATCCTTACAAGGATGGGGTGCCATCCTTAAATGGAAACCTAATAAGGATTCAAGAATATCTGAAGAAAAGATAGCCAGGTATGCATCAGGAACTTATAAAACCAATATATCCACCATTGATGCTGAGATAATGGCCTGTATATTTGCTTTCGAAAAATTCAGAATCTTTCTCTTAGATAAAAAAGAATTTACATTAAGAACTGATTGTCAAGCCATAATAAAATTTTATTATAACATGAACACCAACAGACTTTCTAAAAACAGATGGGTAAATTTTATTGATAATGTTTGCAGAACAGGTGTTGATGTAAAAATTGAACATATTTCTGGTAAAAATAATCATGCAGCAGATTTGTTGTCTAGATTAATCCTAACCAATCCCATTTTTTAAAGATGGCAGGACAAGACAAAGGCAAGAAACCAGCCTCAGCAACTGAAGGATATCCAACGCATCAGTTTGGTTCACAGCAACTCCCTATTTTACCTGAGGATCATCCTCAACAGTTTAAACCATTACATGGATGCCCTATTCTAAAAGAGCAGCATGTGTTGTTAACTGCTCTTCGTCGAGCAAGTACACCAACAGCAAAATTAAATGCTCTGAATGCACTTAATTATTATTTCTCAAAAAGGAGCCCCAATGATTTGGAAAAACCACAGAAAAAGGCTTATGTTCTTTTTCAAGGAGAAAAACCGGGACTCTACAGAAGCTATGGTTCTCTCATGAAAGCTATAGGAAAATCTCCAAAACCAGTCTTTAAAGGTTTCTTTTCTTTAGAAGATGCCATTAAAGAAGCAGAAGATTATTTCCTAAAATCTTCAACAGAAACGCTTTCTAGACAGGAAGCAGATTTTTTCATTGAAACTTTGAAACGAGGACCAGAACAAGAGTTTGAACAAATTTCAAATCTAGTCTTGAGAAAGAATCTAGACCATGAAAGGAGAATGTGTTCCAGAATGAGAGCAGGCAGAGAAAGAGAAGTTAGACAATTCTCACAAAAAATTAGAGAATTGGAAGAAGAACTTAACAGAGCGGAATATATGATCGATGCGATGCAAGAAGTTGAGACCATTCCCTTTGAAAAGTGGAGTTGGATGATGAACCTAGATTCAAGATTTAGAAGAAGTTTTCTACAAAATCTTCCTCTAGAAGTCCAACAGGACATCCTTCAAAAGGCTGAGTCTAGCTTAGATGCAGACCTCATTGGGATGCAAATGTTTCTGCAGCAAAGTAGGAAAGAAGCTCGTCTACCCTATCCTCATTTTACCTTTGTTCAATACTCAGAATATTTCGACAACGAATACCCTCTACAACCCTCACCAGTGCTACTCAGGGTGACCAGTGCGGATAGAATTGATGAAGCCATAATTTCAGAATGCTTTCATTATGGTTTTATTCATTATCTTACCTTTCGCTCAGCCCCAGATTTTCTTGGTCCAAAGGCACAGAAGATTATTAATTCCTATTGTAATCAAACAAACCTAAGGCCAAGGCCCCCATATAGACTTGGAGTTTACTCATCATCTCCAAAGATGATACAAGGAAAATTTATTCCTGCACAACATCATTTGGTTATTGGAATGTTCACAGAATTCTCAAGTATGTTCTTTACGGATTCAATTCTGTATTATCAACCAGATAATCAAGATGTTCGAGAAGAAAGAGTCTATAACAACTTTCCTCATGATCTCGGAAATAAATTCCAACTACTTGGAGAAACATCAACAAGGAAGATTTGGGCACCTCTCAAGCGACCACATCCAGATCTTAACAGCGTTTGGGATCTACTTTCAACATCTGAAGCACCTAATCTGAATGAAGAAGAAGACCTGATGGCTGAGCTGGAAGACCTCATGGAAAGCTGAGTCATCAATGACGTAAGCAATGACGTCAAACAGCACTGTCGGCAGAAGACGACAAACAGCAAAGCTTTCAGATAAGGAAGGAATCCTCATCTCCTTATCTTTTTACTGTTTTCTTTCTACGTGTATGGTTTTTGTTTAAAGTTTGTACAAGTGTGGCCTTCAATCACTACTGAAAGCATCTACTTTCAGAAAAGTTGTGCCCCACTTACCTCAATTATTGTATTTTTATTTTTTAGTTTCAAATCCGGATTTCAAGTCCGTATGTCTATGTTTGCCTATAAAAGGAGTGTAATGGTTAGTATGAAAACACACCTTGTTCAGTACAACCACTTACTTCCCTAAATAAATCCTTTCTATTTGATCCTTGCGCCTTCTATCTTCCGCTACTATCTTTATCTTGCGCTATTCTGAGTACAGGAAGTTTAGAGAAGAGAAAGGTATGAATTCATTTTCCTGTGCACTTACCTATTTTTGGTATCAGAGCAAACTTGGTATGACGAACTAAACTTATTATGTTGAGAGTACTGTTAGTATGAGCTATATTTGATCTTATTTTTTGTTATCATAAAATCATGATATTATTAATATGATAAGTGGTTCCATATTTATTTCTTTTGAATCATTAAAACCAATTTCAAGCATTATGAGTCCTGTATAGCCGAAGGCTAGGGAAGGCAATCTTAGTACCATGGCAAGAAGATAAGACCATGCTGGAAACGATGTTTGCACCTGATGGATAGGTAACTACATGATAAATAATGACTGAAAGAGGTAGACTTGATTATTTAGATTTAGAATTCCCAAGAAATATAAGAGGAGGAACTACTGATCATATTAATCTAGTATGTTTTCATGATAATAAAAAAGATTTCAAACATACGTATCATACTGCAGGAAATCAACATAACTCTTTGTCACCTGTGTTTGCTCAACTTAATTGTATTTTGGATATTTCATATACTATTTTATATAATCTGCAATCTGAAAAAGATAATAATTCTTCAGTCTTTAAGTCTTTGCTCAACCTGTACCAAAAACAGAAAGAGAAAATCTCTCTAGTTGAATCATCTTTACAAGGCTTAGAACCTCTAAGCAGAAAAATCACTTTTTGTAAAACAGCAATTAAAGAGTTAACCGACAAAGTTGATTCTTTAATATTTAAATCTGATAAGTCATATCTTTCTAAGTTGCCAACAAAGAAAGATATAGAGGATCTATTAATAAGAATAGATCAAGAACCCAGAAAGATTGAACATGAAACTTTCAACTAGCAAAAGAATTAGAGGAAAGAGTGCAGACTCTTGAATCTCTAATACAGCGCGTAGATATTAAAATATCTACATTCTTGGCATAACCGAACAAAATCAAGACTATCAAAGAGCACTTGATAGTACCACTTAGATTTTGTCACCAGCAGAAGGATTTATTAAAAGTTCTACAAATATTGCTATAAGTTCTATAGCAAAACAGAATAACACTATTATTGAGTTATTAATTGGGTTGCATGAAAAACTTAATTTAATAGTTGCAATTCAGATCTTGCAGTTGCGTTTGAAGAGATAAACGCTAAACTGAAAAATCTAAAGATTGACACAGCGACTAAAAATCAAGTTATTCCTGCACAGGAAAGTGTTATTGCAGTGTGGAAAGACCCAAAACAGAGAATTGCAGAATTCAAGAAGCAAAAGGACGAAAAGTAAAAAGACGGAAAGCAAAGAGACGAAAAACAAAAAAAGACAAAAGACAAAAAGACAAAGTTTGACTATTTTTTTTGGTCAAAATACCCATATTAATAGATTATTTATTTTCTACATTATTTTAATAAATAAAATAAAAAATTACATTATTGTGGTCAAGAAACCTTATTCTTAACGTCAGCGAAAAGAAAAAAGAAAAAAAAGATGATGCATGTAGTGTTGTTAAATCAAATCAAAGAATTGAACAGTGAAATCCAAAACAAAAATCTGTACTGCACTTAAGAACACCCCAGCTCATGCAAATGCAAGTACTACCAATTTCAGAACAAGATATGGACATATCAAATCAATGAGTCCTTTTAATCAAAAATAAAATAAAACCCTTTACCAAAAAAATAAATAAATAAAATCAATGAGTCCCACAAAAAATTTCCCACTCCTTTTTCTATTTTTTCCCTACTCTATAGCCACGGTTTGGGCATGTTAATTTGTTTAAGATTTTAATTTGAAACATTGTCACAGATAAATTTAGTTGCTAAAATAAAAAGTTATAATTTATCTCTTTTTTTAAAAGTGTTTTAATTTATATTTTTTTACTTCTCATTTTATTAGAATTTAGAACAAATAGACACCAACCAATTAACTGTGCGGTTAGCTCATGTTTTTTTAGGGTTTAATATGAACTTAGATTCTTTTATTGAAGTTTTAATGTGTCTTCTACACTCTAGTTGGTCAAAACAAATATAGTTCCCATTCACTTTGAAGGAATATATAAAAATAAATATTTAAATTAAGTCTTTATTGGATTTTTTTTTTGTTTTCGGACTCCATATCAATATAATGTGCCATTTTAATCCCTTCAATTTTGATGAGCATTTTCAATCTTCCAAATTTTTATAACCTCGAGGATTAATTTAGTGGTGTAAAACTCTGTTAAGTTTATAGGATGGACGATTCATAGCTGGAGAATCCATGTTCAAATCTCACCTATGCCAAATTCTTAAGGATTAACGCCAACTACGCAACGCGAACAAAATTAGTCTTATCCTAAAGATGGAGAAACTAGTGATTATACAAAACAAAAAAAATTATTCAAATTTTTACGAAGTTCAATTTTGATAATTTATTTAATGTTTTTTTTTAATTGATTATATTAACACATGTAACTTTTTTTCTTACATCTGTGTTTTACAATGTCATGAACAAAAATTATACAGTAGTATAATTCATTAAAATTCAGGAAAAACATTGAAGAAAATATCAAAATTAAGCATTGTAGAAACATTCATGAGAATGAGAAAAGCACATGATGGTTTATATGTGAATCACATTTTTTTTTTTTTATAAATATGTGAAACACATTTTCATGAACAGAACACAATGAGAAAGCAATTATATTTCATTATTAATTATGATAAGCATAAGGCAGACCCGTGAAAGCTGAAAACGACAATTGAAATTTGAAACTTGAAAGCATCACGGCGTCCCTCTCATCTCATGTGTCCCAGAAATAATATAATTATTTCACCATAAATATCTTCTCCACAATTATATATAAAATTCAACTATAAAACTATAAATAGTATCTCACTTAAAAATAGAATATGTAGAGTAGATATACGAAAAGAGATAAAAACAGACATGAGCTAAAAATAATAATGTGATGAAAAATAATATGGTAAAAAATATTTTTTTGAAAGAGATGTAAATACTATGTCATAAGAGAAAGGGTAATTATTCTTAGTTTTGCTAACCGTTATCCTTATGAAGTGTTTAGTATGAGATATGATTTTTAGTTATTTTTTTGATAAGTGATTTTTGATTAAGTTAATTCCTATGTTTGTTTATAAATTAACTTTTCTCATGTGTTGTATTTTTTCTAATTCTCATATTTGGTTGGAGTAAAATTTACCTTGGAATATTATTGTTTTCACAATAATACCCACAACTAATAAATTGTTTTTTCAATTCCAAAAGCGTAACAACATCTATCGATACTTCAAAAATTAGTTGACGAAAAACTAAGTTAATATGAGATGAAATAGGAGAAAAAAGTACATCACTATAGAAGTGCAAAGCAAATATGTGAAGACAATTGAACAAGTAGATAAAAAAAAAACAAAAACAAATTAAAACTAAAAGCAAAAGAAAAAAAAATCACATATATCCACTATCGGCGGAAAAGTTGGTCGACAAAAGAGTGTCAGGAAAGCAAGAAGTAACAATGGAAGATGCAAGGTGAGAGTGAAGAAGAGGAACAACAAGTATAAAAGAGGGCAATTATGTCTTTTAATTTATCATTCTCACGTAAGTTTTAGATACTCACCTATTGAGGTGAGAATCCTAAAAAGCAAAATCCTTCACATTTAACTTTTTCAGTAATCCTTTTATACCCAGATAATTTTTTTATCTCTCCTGCCAAACATGGGTAAGTTTTGTTTTTAAGTAACTTTTCTAGAAAAGTAAAAACTTCTCTTCAACTAAACGTCCCATTGGACAATGGATAAGCAACACATAAATAAAAATTAATAATGACAATCATAATTAACGAAGATGTGTTTGTAGCATTAAATGCTACATTTTTTAATTACTAATATTTCTATTTATAGGTTGCTTATCCATTGTCCTTAATCCATTGTCCTAAGGGCAATGATTAACAAAACCCTTATAATAATTATACGATTGATGAGTACAACAAATGTAAGACTGCTAGAGATCAACTGACACGTGATTGTTTAGTTTAACTTGTGATATATTGAATTTGAGTCTTTGGTATGCAGCTTGATAAATATTGAAGAGAGCATTACTACCTATAGTAGTCCTATTCGACTCGAGTAGAATTACCTCCAATAGAAGATAGTTAGACTTGTCTATCTTTATAGGTTTAATTAATTAATGCTCTTTTGATCTTCTTATCATGTTAAGAGTGGAATTTTAGTTCTTACATTTTTAATTATATAATTATGGTTCCTATATTTTTTAAATTGTTGCAATTGAGTTCCTCTATCAATAGTGCAATCTTTTAAAATTATATTAATAGCATAAAAAATTTAATAAAAAATATTGATTATTTTAAAAGTTAACAAATCATTAAATATATATTTTTAAAGTAACTTAAGACATAAAGTATATTTATTACACCTTTATTCTTATGACACTAGTTTTTTTTTTATTATTTATTTTTATAAATATGAGGGAGAAAACCCCTTTAGGACACTAGTTGATAAGACCCAAATTTAATGTTTTTTTTTTGGTAAATCCAAATTTAATTTGTTGAAAGTGGCAATAGACATACGAGACCTTTCCACAGTTAACTCCTAACAATAATTTTTCATCTCAAAGCCAACTTCACACGCTAACAATGCAAATAGAAAACACAATAAGAAAATAAGAAAAATAGAAAACACCAATAGTTGTTTCTTGGCTTTCTTCTCTTATTCTTTAATATATTTTTTTGGTAAATAAAATGGGCTCTCATTCTTGTATTTTACACTCAACACTCGGATAATACGTTAGAGCAAATAAGAACGTACAAATGACTGCTCTTAAGTAAATATATTAATGGTTGTCCAAAAAAAAAAGTAAATATGTTAATGTTCGAAAAAAAAAAGTAAATATATTAATTACTCATAAAACATACGCTCAATAATATTTATCTTACTATATTTTTTTGGATACAATATTTATTATACTATGATTGTTAAGGTATATATATTGGCTGCGGCAGTTATGATTATCAGGAGAAGATATTTGTATAATGTGCATCTAAAAAAGTAGCACTTGGTAACCATAAAGGTAATTAACTGGACATACGATCTAAAAGTTATGAATAATTTTGCAAGTAGTCATCATTTTTTTTTTCTTTTTTTGCATTAACAACTTAACCTCCTTAATTGTTGTGGGTAAAAAAAATGTACGTAAAGAGAGAAGGACTTGTGGGTTAGGGTTAAGGATTTTTTATTTTTTTGTCTCGGGGATGAGTTTTTTTTCCAAAAAAAAACTATCAGAGCATGATTTGAGATTCCAAATACCAAATCTAACACTGCATGTCTCAAATTGAGTAAACATAAGTTCATTTTAACATAATTAAAAGTATTTTCCACACTTTGAATCACTTTCATCATATCTCAACATGAAACTAAACTCCGGTTAATTCGCACTGTGGCCATGTGATAGCATATAAGTCATCACCCATATACTATAAAGGGTTAAAAACAAAAACTCCCTTGAAGGACTTGTGGGTTAGGGTTAAGGATTTTTTATTTTTTTGTCTCGGGGATGAGTTTTTTTTCCAAAAAAAAACTATCAGAGCATGATTTGAGATTCCAAATACCAAATCTAACACTGCATGTCTCAAATTGAGTAAACATAAGTTCATTTTAACATAATTAAAAGTATTTTCCACACTTTGAATCACTTTCATCATATCTCAACATGAAACTAAACTCAGGTTAATTCGCACTGAGGCCATGTGATAGCATATAAGTCATCACCCATATACTATAAAGGGTTAAAAACAAAAACTCCCTTGAACTTTAGTATATATATACTTAGGTATAATTGCTTTTAAAGTGTGCATTTTAATTTCATGCACTTTGTGAAGTGCGCAATTAAGTACAAAAATCACATTTAGTGACAGTTTTTATCAGAAAAATAACAGTTAAAACCATCACTAAATATGATTTTTCACACTTTAAAAACTACTACATGAGACTGAAATGCACAATTTAAAAATAATTGCACTTAGGCGATAGTTGAATGATAGAAGCTACAATCTGACCGGGACACGAAGGCCATCATAGCTCAGTTGTGCATCAAGGCCTTCAGAATCCAATAGTTCTCTAAGATAGTCATTCACTTCTTCATGATCCATCAGATGCATCATACCTTCACAATACCAATAAGGATACTGAAAATTATTATTCTGAAACAGTTTGCATTGAAGGAAAATGTAACAATGACTCCCGTGTTATTTCATTTACAAAAAATAAACTTATATAGGAGAGGTTCTATCTTGATTCCTATATGTTTGAGCTTGATTAATGAACTGAAGTAGATCAAGGCAAAGAAACTAGAGGAAGCATTATGCAACTAGGAGGCTTAACTGCTGAAGCTATACTTACCAGTAAAAAGTGTCCTTTTGGGTTGAATTTTTCGGACTTCCTCTAAGGCCTGAAAAGGAAGATCAGAGTAAATTTCATTTCTCCAAGAAATACTTTTAAAATGTGGAAGAGATTTTATTACCCTTGGAAGTCCAAAATGTGTAGAAGTAGAGCGATCAGGCCTCAAAGCATCCTGTAGAATCATACACCACATGAGTGAAAGAGAAATCACGCACCATACTTCTGGTTATTTCAAGTGTATTTGGTTTATAAACGGTACGGTTTAACGGAAAAGCATTTCCCACTCTTGCTCAAACCATGGCTTAGGACCAAAAATCATATTGAAAAATAACTCCACATGATATTTGCCAAAGATTTTATTTTCACACAACCGGTTTAACACTCCAAACCATGGTTTGAAGGGCTCAAACACAAATGCATGGATACATCAATCATGTGAAAATAGCGCAGAATTGTAGCCATATAGAAAGAAGGGGAGGATGAGTCACCAGGATTAGAATTTCACAGTCCTTTAAAAGTGGATAAGTTTCTTCAGGAATTTCACTGACATCACTGCAAATTTTCACTCAAGATCAGCCGGTTTATATTAACAAAAAAACTGAACTGAGTTATATTATAAGAAATAAATTTTACACTTATAATAATCAAAATCAATACCTTATGTAACATATATTACCAAAGCGAAAACCAAGGGAACGATAATTCTGGCCATGCCACACTGGTAATGGAGTAAACTGAAGCACAACAACAAAACAAATAGGATTGAGAGTACAGGAAAAAGTACCAAGACACTCCCCTTCATACTATTAGAACTAATGATAAAACCTACCTTCAATCCATGTACGAAAAATGGTTCTTCGGAAATTATTTTGAATTGCAACTCTGACACTTTGGCACCAGGTAAGATAACACTTGTGTCAACCAAATAATAATGGGTCTTCTTCATCACCTGCATATTTCTGTAATGATTACATGAATAAATTCACGAAAAAACATATCTGAAAAATTGCTCACTGAACTAAAAAAATGGTAAATGAGTCAGCTGATCATTAAAAATGAAAACCATGGCCACAAATGCTATTAAGAACTCCAAATCTATAACACGTGTGAAGGAAGAAGTTTTCCCTGAAACATTTCTTAATGGGAAATGATCTTAAAGGTGCAATAGATTACTGAGAAATGAGCAAGATTATAATGCAGGATAGGCAGCTTCTCTCTCAGTCTGAAGTATGATTTCGGAAGCTCACATGGTGAAATATTGTTTCATCATGCAATTTTAAAACGACAGAAACTTTGAGGATGTTCAACAGGATTTTTCTCATACTCAATTTTTTCTGGCCTTTAGACTACATCAGAACAGGAAGATTTGATTTCTTCAGATGGCCATCATATTTTCGGTTTGAGTACAAATGCTCTTCTGTAGGTTCGTTCAGGCACGTATAATTAATATACCTTTTAATCCTCCTCAAGTTTCAACTACAATTCACCAGATAATTCTTTTCCTAATGCATGATAAATTTCTGTGTGTATGTACAGAAGCAGATGCAGAGATTCACTGGTGTTAAGTAGCATACAAACACATACTTTCATAACATCAGTCCTGAACCTTCCTTTGCTAACCCTAGGGAAACATGAACATCAGATGCAACCTGAACTCTCAATGTCGCAAATCCAAATTTTCGCATGAAATGCATTACTTTATTTTACATGGCATATAGATACGCCGGAGGCCTTTCTGCCTTATATCACAGTTACACTGCAAACATAAAGATAACACGAAGAAAGTAAATTGACAACTTTGATTTTAGAAGGGAAGCATGGGGAAGTGGACCTCAAAGTCTCGCTTGGCAACGTATATTGGAATTTGAGGCTGAACATTATTTGTCCAATCTCTGAGATCATCAAGACCTGGTGAGAAGCAAGAAGCAGAGTTAGATATGAACGGTCATATTTCTTATTTTTTTCAGGCAAGCTTGATATGTGTCGTGTTGATATTAATTTTCCAAAACGTTTCATAAAGTATAAAATCTCAGAGACCTCCAATCGCATCAGCATGAGAATGAGTAATAACAACCGCGTCAAGTGTTCTTATCCTGACAGAAATACAACAAGTCAAAGAGAGAGAAGTAAAGTAGAAAAATACAACAAGAAAGCATGTAACAACACCATTCACTCCATAAATTCTAGGCTCAATAAAATAAAAAGAATTTAAAACCACAACAAAATGCCACTGATGAACAAGTCTTCTTAGATTTTTTCCACTTAAGTTGTTTAGTACCAAAATGCATTCCAGATACTTGACAATCCCAATACATTTTGCATGGGTAACTGCTGAGATCCTACATTATCCAGGAATATGGCCAAAATTAAATATATAAGCCTTGAGCAACCCTTCTCCCATGAGCTAGCCTTTGGGGTTAAGTTAGGCATAAGCCATTTCTAATAGTAAATAACTTAAGGTCTGTTTGGTTTGTATTTTCATTTCCTGTTTTCATTTGCTATTTCCTGTTTTATGAAATTTTACAAAGGAAAAAATGGAAATGCTGAAAACAGAATTTGGTAAAATTTCATAAAACAGGAAATAGAATGAAAACAGGAAATGAAAATCCAAACCAAACAAGCCCTAACTATTCTAGATCAAACTTACACTCAAACACTATATCAAACTTACACTCAAACACTATGCACATACTCCCACACAAGCCATTGGATAACACCATGTTCCTGCATAACTTTCGCTAATTATCTTCCATAATTTTGCAATAACCAGACATGGTTTGAGCAAGTATCTTACTCAATTTTCATATGTCTTGATCAAATGTTTCAATCTATATCCAGTTCCTATCCTCATTCAATTATTAATGTTGTATCACATCTTTTTCTAAATACAAAACAATAAAATATGGAAAAGGAAGAAGCAATCTAAAGTAACCATGTCAACAGCTAAAGAATTAAAGAGGCAAACTAACCCGAATTCAGGAAACCACTGGAGAGCACTATGATAGAAAAATCTGCAACATGTAAATGAATTTGTTATCACTTATGAGCACCCTAAATAAACGATCCCAATCATATCTAGATTCTATGCATACCATAAAACTGAACTCAAATGACCTTAAATCCCATCTTACAGTTTTAAAAAAGTAAATATAACAAGACTATCTTGGAGGGAAACAACAAAAAAACACATTGACACCCGAGATCCCAATTCCTAACATATCAAATCATAATTGCAAACAATAATACATAGGGAAATATAAGAACCTACTTTCCAGCATCTATAAGAATATTATGCGTTCCTTCAGAATGGGGATGACGAATGAGGATGCTGGTGTTAAGTCTCCTATTCTTGTTACCCGGTTGAGCAGCTTTTGAACATACCTGTAATAACCATTATAAATAAATAAAATCAATACATAAACTTAAACATTAAATTCCTAGTTTTAATAAGAGGTTAGGGTTCATAGTACCGAACATTTTTCCGAAGGATTAGTCAAGCAGCTAACTCGTGGAATCCCTTCACTGGTTCCAGTTCCTACAAATATAATCTCCGATTCATCACCGCGTAATTCTGCCACACCTTCTCCGTTCGCACGAGCTGCGTTGATTCACAAATAAAAAATCGATCAGCACGAATTGTAAGCAATAATCTAATCAAAGGAAGGGATTTAGAAATTGAAGAAAAAAAATGAGAAAGGGAAGGGTAGTTACTGGAGTGGATGGTAGAAAGGGAAATGGGGGAGGGGAATGAGATGGAAGAGGGAGGGAAACGCCATGAATAGGGAGAGCGAAGGGGAGAGAAAGACAGAAGGGAAGAAGGAAGATGGCGAATGGATGCAACCACCATTGCCATTCAACTCTGTCTCTGCGACTCTGTGTGTGTCCTCTCCCTGTTCGCTTTCCTCCTTAGTCACCAATCACCAAATAGTTGGATTAAATATATTTGGCCAAATTAATAATTGTTGCTGTTTTTTTATTTTTTTTATTTAGTCCTTTAACTACTAAATGTTTTAACTTGGTCATGTAACTTATTTTTCTATTTTGATTTGGTCATATAACTATTAAACGTTCCAATTTGGTCCTATAACATATTTTTCTGTTTCGATTTGATCATGTAACTTATTTTCCTGTTTCGATTTGATCATGTAACTTATTTTCTATCCAATAATTTCGTCATTTCTATCGAGACCAAATTCAAATAAAAACAAGAAGTTACAGCACCAAATCGAAACAGAAAAACAAGTTACAGATCAAATCAAAACGTTTAATAGTTACATGACTAAATTAAAATAAAAGAATAAGTTACAAAAATATGTTAAAACATTTAATAATTACAGGACCAAATCGAAACAAAAAAGTAAGTTACGTCACCCCAATTATCAATTTGGCCAATATATTTTTGTTCAAGTACTTTTTTTATTTTATTTGCAATGGGACTTAAAGTCTAAAGAAACATAAAACTACAAACCTTTTAAAAAAGGAGGTATCATAAGACATCGCAATAGGCACAAAGGATGAAATAAAATAAAAAATTCTAACACCATGATAAAGAGAATATCCAAATTTCACAAAAGCATCACACCACTCCATTAGCAATAATTTACTATATAGGCCTCAGTTTTAATTTTTGCCTAAGGCCTTGAAATTGCTATGTACGGTCCTACACCTTCTTTCTCATTTCCATCTATCTCCATTATCCACTACTATAGTAATAGAGTTAAGATTCGAAATTAAGACATACAACTCAATTAAAATTAAAAATTATAGAGTAAAAAAATCTTATTAAAAAAGTTTATGATGAACTTTAGTCTATATAGGGATATAATAAACATAAATTTATAAAATTAAATATAAAAAATTAAGTCTATGGAATTTAAAAATATAAAATTATGGGTTGAAAAACACAAAACTTATTAATATTATTCGTAAATTTTTTAAATTGAGAATGTTGTTGCATTGTATCCTTAAATTCATAATGGTTAAATCAGTGAGTCATCGATTAGACCAAGAACTCATTAACCGAGAACTATGACTGAGTCAATGGCCGGTTCAAGTATTATAACACGTTCTTACTATGATTTTCTTAATTTTTTTTAGTATTTGTAAACGTGCATTGGCTTGACTTTATAGCCCCTCTATTGTTTTGTTTATTGATTCTTTACTTTTAGAAATTGTCCAATTTTCGTCCCTTATGTTTGTGGTAGAGCTGGCAAAACGGGTCGAGCTCGTCGGATCGATCAATTTAACCCGCCAAAAAAGCAGGTTTGGTTGAAGTTTTGAACCCAACAACCCACATGACCCGCCGCGCGTAACCCGCCAGCAAAACGGGATGGGTTGTGTTGGTGGCGGGCCGGCCCGTCGGGCTCACTTTTTCCCTTTTTTTTTTTTATCATAGTGAATATGTGAATTTTTTTTATGATTTTGCTTTGTTGGTTTCATATAATTTTGAATGTAACTTGTATGATGAATAATTTAGTTAGTAAAATATATAATGGATTAAGAAAAAATATATGGATTATCAATTTTTTATGATTTTTTAATGTATAGACGGGTCAACCCGCCAACCCACCCAAATATGGGTTGGGTTGGCATTTTTAACCCACATAGCAAATACGGACTGGCCCTCCCTGTTTAAGACAAGTCAAAACGGGTCGAACTGACCCATTTTGCTAGTTCTGGTTTGTGGGCCTGTTCTTAACAAAAGTACAACTATGAAAACTTGTTTTTATGAGAACAAATCTTGTTTTTAAGAAAATAATCACTTTGACCCAAAAAAAATAAACAAATAAACAGATAATCACTTTTTTAAATTACCTCAAGAAATTGTTACCAAAAAAATTACCTCAAGAAATTGAAAAATATAAGTAGTTATTTTTAAAGTAAATTGAGTCAAACATACAAAAGTCTAAAAACTCTCTCTATATTTGTATGAAACAACTGAAAAACTTAAAGAAATTTAAAATTAATCTTAGAAATATCTTCTATTTGAGTGTAACTATAATTCCTATTTTAATTATATATGACTTCCTATCAAAAATTCCAATGATGTTGACCTAGCTAAATATCTCTAGTGGTTGGAGCTTAAGGTTATATGTTAATATATGGTGATTAAATCTATATAACTACATAAAATTATAACTATTGAAATACTATTTACCTAATTAAAATATCTATTTGTTCTTACTCTGTTAAATTATTAGAATGAGATTAGGGTTATGTTATTTGACTTAATCATAGGTGTTATGTTTAAAAGGCTCTATGCCGAGAAGGCTCTATGCCAGAAAAGTTTCTTTTGACTGATTTTTATAATATTATTTTTTGTGTTTTAGTTCCTTTTTCTTTTGAAATTGTATTTTTAAGTCTCTAATGCTCAATTTTATGTATTGCTAATATTAGTCTTTTTTTTTTAAAAAAAATCTAGGAATGAAGACATTTCTATAAATCTATATGAATAATATAAGTAAAGTTTTAATATATTTTTAGTCCCATATATTATTGGAACTTTTTGGTTTTAGTTTCTCTAATTTTTTTTTTAATTTTTATCCAACTTAATTTAAATTAAAATTTTAGTCTCTAATGATTTTTTTATCATTTTTTTAAGGTACACACCAAATAGTTTAAAAGATTAAAATTTCTAAAATTCAAGACTATATTCCATAATATTGACATCTAAAAAAAATGAGTTCACCCACAAGGAAAGCATCCTTGCTTAGAGGAATATTACAAGGTACTAGACAAATGATCAGAAAATATCTTTTATTAATAATAATTTGATCAAATAATTTTATTGCGTTATGCTTTGACAATTAAAAAAATTACAACTATAAACCCATGCATGACACACGTATAGAACACTAGTCACTAGTTCTACTAGATGCACATATCTCCTCCCCATCTTCCTCCTGTAGTAGGCCATGCTTGCTTCCCATGACCAATTTTTTTTAAGAATTCTAAATTGATTTAATACTCAAAATAGTCATTAATTTTGAGGTCATCCATTACTTTAGTCCTAATTTCAAGAAATTAAGTTTTAATTCTTAATTTTATAAAATTGTTCACAATTATTTTTGATTCGGTAAAAATAATTTTTGACTTTATATAAAAATTAATCACTTTAGTTTTTGACTGAACTAAATTTAATGGCGTTTTATAAACTCACGTACCATTCATTCTAAATTAATTTATCCAAACAGTACATTCTACTCGAAGATGTTTTAAATCCTATTGAAAAAAAAAAGATTCTCTTGAAATTCATCGTCCAAACAAAGGGAGCTTAGATGAAACAATAAATTTATTACTCCCTCTATTCTAAAACTATAGTTATTTTAGACTATAAGTATGGTTTCAAAATTATTATCAATTTTAAGTTTCAAGATGAAATTAATTATATTTTTCCTTTTTTATCCTCATCTAACAAATAGTCAAATACATACCACAATCATTTCTCTCTCATCATCTTCATCTACCAATTATAAATAAAGGTATTTCTGTCAACTTCTTATAAAATTTAACTACAACCAATAATTTCTTAATATACGTAAAAAAAAATCTTAAATTACTATAATTTTAGAATAGACGGACTATTAAATTAAAATAGAATAGTAGAACTTATTTACATATTATTATACTTATCAAAATAAAATAAAATTTCTCAATCACCTTCCATACCCCAAAGTGATATACTTATAGAGATTTTATAGTCTTTTATATGGGTTGAGGTCCTCTTCATTTTCTCATGCAGTCATTATAACTATCATCTCATAATTTTTTTTATTTTTAAAATCAAAATAAATATTTAAATGGTCAAAGTCCTCTTTACTTTTTATTTGAAATTAAGAGAATTCTAACCTCTTTTATATAGTTCATCAACTACCACATTAATACACTTTATACATCTACACATTTTATAATTTTTAATAATTCAATTAATGGTGTAATTAAAAAGATAATAAAATAAGAGAATAAATATGCTAATTGACTTTAGTAATTAGGTTTAAATATGTTTTTCTTCTTTGCAAAGTACTTCTTTTTGCTTTCTAATTTTTTTGTTTTTAGCCCCTACTTTTAAGTTGGGTTGTTAACTATATGGCTAACGTTTTTACCACATCAGTCATGTTACGTACGTCAACATTCTCTTGTATTTAATTTTTTTTAACCCATGCAAAATTAGTAAATTTCTTTAGCTCCTAAACCTTATTCCTTTTCTTTCTCTACCCTTCTCTTTCTCCACCTCTGCCACTCTCTCCTCTTCTTCCACCACCACCCTTCACTCTTTTCTCTCACCTTCAATCATTTACCTCAACCTAATTTCACTATATAAACTACAATGTCAAACCCTAATCCTCTTTTCCTATTTGGCATTTCCTTGGGGCTATCTCTCAGTTTTTTTTTTATCACCACAAATTAGTTGTGACAACATATGGATTCTCCGAATCAAATCTTCTTGGTCAAGATGATTTTGGCTTGTTCACAAAGGAGTTCTCCCGAGTGGGGAAGTGGTTGCAGTTAAGCAGCAGAAGTCTCAAAGTAAATGGGGGAGCGTGAGTTTTGTGTTGAAGTCGAGGTCATTAGTCGTGTGCATCACCGACATCTTGTTTCCCTAGTTGGATACTGCATCTCAGATAGCCACATGATGCTTGTAAATGAGTTTGTGTCAAATAAAACCCTAAAATTTTATTTGTACAGTAAGATTTAGTTAATTTAATGTAAATCTAAAGTTGTAACCCGTTTTAGTATAGAATTAAGGTTGTTAAACCACTCGAGCACTTGTATTTTAGAAGTTTTGAGTGATTAATTATTGAGTTGTGATAATGGTTTGTTGATTGAAAATAGTAAACAATAAAATTAAACGAATATTAAAAAGGTTGAAGTCAAGTGAGAAAGCTTGTGATTGAATTTCGTCAGTCGCTCTCTTATCTTCTTTTTCATTCACGGATAATTAATATTACTAATCTATTATCTTATGCAATTCACAATTTTCACAAATATCGATCTCTTGCATAAATAATTCTAAGAACAACGGGTTATATACCAATCTCTCACATATATAAGGAGTTTTCTAGCTTTAAGAATAAGTATTAAAAAGCAATCAACTCATTGATAACTATCTCCAGCTTATTAACGCGCATTGAGGTTTTCAGCTAAGTCGGATTTAGTATCTCTTGGTCAAAACTAAGAATATATGATCATGAATAAGTTAGCTTGATAAATTTAAGCATTAAGAGAATAATAAAAACAAAGATGAATAGAAAATAATACCAAATATATAAACTTAAAAGAATCTACAAGAGTTTGAAATACTACATTCAATCCCAAAATAGAAATTTTAGCTACTGATAATAGCCCTTAATACCAATCAGAGATAAAGAATTGAGGGTTGAAACTCGAAGCTTCCTGTCTCCACTGCTTTCTCTCTCTAAAGTTCGCTCCCAAAATCACTTCGTGATTAATTTTGAGTAAATGCGATCTTTTAAAAGGCATCTAAGTGGTTTATCTTCGCTCAATTCCTCAAATTTGCATTACAAGAAAAGATTTTGGCATTCCAACGTAAATTACTGGCACTCAAGCACCACATTGGCAGACACACTCCTTATTTATGGCGCTTAGGCACATCTAGGGTGCTTTTGCAACTTGGAATCCGCGATTTTTTTATCTTATCTTCCACGCCTTCATCTAACTACCTATAAATCAAGATTATAGATATTAAATCTTATCTAAATCAATTAACTATTAATAAAGATAAGTATTTTTAATCTTCCTAGATTTTAAAAAAATTCAAATAAAAGATAAATTAAAACTTATCCAAATGAATCAAATCTTTACCAAATTAACTAAATTTTATCACTTATCATATGTTTGGAATGCAGTTTTACTATTGGTTTCTAGGAAAGGATTTGTTGAAGGTTGGAGAGATGAAAGTAAAATTGGGGAAGAGTATTAAGGTTTGAAATTAGAGTTTATATAGTGAAATTAAAATTGAGGTTAGGGATTGAAGGTAAGAAAGAAGAGTTGATGGTGGTGGTGGTGGTGGGAGCAGAAGGTGATGGTGGTGGGAGCGGAAGAGAAGGGTAGAGGAAGAAGATGGTTTAGAGACTAAAAACAAAATTTACTAATTTTTCAAAAGGATGCTCACATGACATGGCTTATATGACAAAAACATTAACCACGTTAATAGTTAACACTCAACTTAACAAGACTAAAATTCAAAAGTTTCAATTAGTTTAAATTTTGAAAGAAAAAAATTACTGGGACAAAAAACAAAAACAAAAAACATATTTAAACCTAACAACTACGATAAAAACATAGTTAAAATCTTTTACACAATTTTAATGAGTTAAATATCACTCATTGATTCATGATAATTATTTAATTAAAAATAACTTGTATATATAGGAACTAAGTGAGTAATAGACACTTAGTTCTTTCAACAAATCATGGCAAACTAGTAACCATTCACTTAGTTCTTTCAACAAATCATGGCAAACTAGTAACCATTCTTATACAACTCTATTTTTGGTGATAAAAGATAATTTTCTCCTCTTCTATTCTTATTCATATGTTAGATTAGTCACCGTTAATATAGACTTTGTCTAATAAAATAGTAATCTGTTGGTAGCTATTAAAGATCTAAACTAACAATATGTAAACGATAGCATTTAAATTTATACAAAATAACCAGGGGGTGTTAAGATGACTACAAAATAAAAGTCAAGACACAAAATTCGCCCAAAAGTATTTAAATTTCTATTTCACTATGATCTGTTTATCAAAAATTAACCATACACAAGAATAAATCCCAATCCTTTCCCTTCACAACAATACCAACCACTAATCCTTGTTTAGATCATAAGGATCCAGCTATTGAGTTAACTTCCACCTCGACATTCCTGTGCAAAGCATCCTCCTCCAAAATCTAATGCAGAAATAAAAAAAATTAAAAAATTAAGTCTGGCAAAACTATTCAGAAAATTTGAGCTGATATCTATAAACAAACTCCAAAAATATAACCATGATAATGATATGGATCATTCAAAACGAGCATAAACAGATGCATATTTACATAACAGCATTAAAGCACCAAACAAATATTTAATTATCTGTAAAACAATGCAAAAAGCTTAAACCTAGTAGTTACCACATTTCACCAGCCTTCATTCAAAAGGGGGAAAATTATAAAGTAACCATTGATCTTGCAATTTAGCACTTTGACTTCTTTGAACATAAATAAAAGCTTTTATATTATGCTTATTTTGAAGAAATAATCGCTTATTTTTATAAGTTCTGTGAGAGATTTTGAAAACTAAGCGGTTATTTCCCTAAAATTAAGTGTTTCCAAACATGCTAACAGTTCAGGTTCAGCATACTTCACCAACTATTACTGCTAGCCACTCAACATTTCCTTACCAGTTACAATCCACATGCTCCAAAGTCCAAAGCATTGATAAATATATATATAAATGTTGAAATTCATTTTTCACAATCTACAACGTCCACACTCCACAGCCAAACTTGAAACTCATACAAAAACCTTTCTAATACAAAGTCAACTACAGAAACTCAAATGAAAATTTAAGGGCATTTATGGTTTGAAAACAAGATAACGTTCTTGTATTATTGTGAAAACAAGAAATAAAAGCAGAAAACGTTTTTCTTAAACCAAATGGGACCCTAGGTTGTCATTGCATCAGAGATTGAAGTTGAGTCAAAAGTTAAAGCTACAATTTTTTTAGAATATATATATATATATATATATATATATATATATATATATCAGCTGATATATTTTTTACTAAAACTTTACAAGAACACTATATTAGTTTTTCTCTGTTTTTGTTTTATAGAACATGCAAAGCAAATGCTGAAATCAAACTCAATACACTTCTATTTCTCTACACATAGAGATGATGTAAATATAGATCATATTATATAATTCATCAATTTTTTCATATTGAATTACAAACCAAGTCACCATCAGTAATCAGTATATCCAAATAAAATAAAGGCCATGGATATTGTCAGTGAATTTTGAATAAAAGAAAATATGCATTGCCCTTTAAATCAAAAGACAATGAATATGGTTGCTGTTGTCAAAAGGTCTCAAGTCACAGAAACTCTGTATGAGCAAAGTAAATGTATAAACTGAAACAGTTAATGGGGTTGAGTATTATCAGCTAACTAGAAACTTTAACCAATCATTATACCAACTTCAATTTAAAAATGATGTATGATACAAGATCAGCCATGACAAACAAAGTAAAGAATATAATTAGCGTTTATAAATATGTTCCAAGATGCATTGTTATAGTAATAAGGAGAGAATAAATTGCTTAAAAATTAAGAAGATTCATGATTACCTCTAAAGAGTCACAATCTCAAAATCTTCATGCTGAGCACAATTGCGGAAGTAAGCAGTTATGTGGTCAAGTTTATTGATGAAGATTTTATAAGTTGATCCCACTCTGAAGTTCAGTGACTTCAATTTTCTAGAAGTCGAAGAATTCGGCTTCAGCAAGACTGCAGTCCCACAAGAAATCTGAAATTGAAAAAGATCATTATTATTTTCGGATAATTAGGCTGACCAAACTGTATTTCATTTGACCATTCAAAGAAGAAATATATTCTCTCCCTCTCCTACACGCACAAACACAACATGTGTGGCCATTAGAATGCACGTAAAGATAAACAGACAAACAGAATTTGGTCCATACCGGAACTGTGCAGAAGGATAGTTTAACAGCTTCAGCTTTATGAGTTCCCCGTACCATACTGACCAAACCATGTGCTAAATTCATCCCTCTGTTTGTTCGATGAGATTTTTCCAATTGATCACGTGGCTCGTGAATATCAATGATCAAGCCATCGAAAGAAGGTAGACTAAACTCGAAGAAGGCACAAGGTGACATGTATAGGTAAGTGAAATTGGTAAGCTGCGGTGCGGAAACTACAATCTTACATTTAAAGCGGTTGCACATCAGACTCAAGTTACAAAGTTGGGGAGCAGATATCACAAAATCCTTAGGGTTCAAATCTGACTTAAAGGACATTTCACTTAGATGCAGATTCCTCAAATTGACACAATTAGCAAACGGTTCCAGAGAGTCGGCTCCTGTATAACATAAAGTGAAGTTGCTTAGATGCAGAGTTGTCAACATTGTAAAACCAAAAAGTTCTGCCAAACTTGCAAATGGATTTGAAAAGTCAGCTGCAGCAGGTTTCATCGAGAAATGCTCCAGATGCAACATGTCCAACGATTTGCAACCTAAAGGATATAAAACGTTTGTTGGATGGCAATCTTTCAATTCAAGCCTCTTCAACGATTCACAAGCGAATAGAGAAGGAGGAATTTCAACAGGCGGACTGCCAGAGGATTTTGCCCGAAGATTGATTCTGATTTCCTCGACACCATGTGATGTGGCATATTCAATAACCTTATTCAATAGATACTGATCAGTCGCATAATCTACCCCGAACCGATGGTAAGTTAGACCTTTGACATGAGCAGAATCGCGATGAGAAAGGACCCACAGTACAAACTTCTTGAACTCAACCAACCGCGTGAATGATCTGCTATTGAAATTCAGACGCGGAATTGAAGTCCAAAGATTCTTCCATCGTTTCGATAGAACACGAGTTCGAATCGCATCCTTTGTTTCCAAATACGACAAGATATGATGGATAACGGAATCAGGAAGGTCACTAAGTCTGTCCGGGCTGTCTGCCGCTTCACAAGGATCTACATTTTGAGATTCCAAACTTGTGTTTTTCAACTTCTTCGAGACAGAACCAGATTCTTGGGAAACAGATTTCTGCATTTCGGCTTCTCGGCATCGAGTTGAATAGTTTGGTTTGAAGTCGTCAGTCATATTCCCATTTAATCACTGTAGAATTGAAATGACCTAATTATTAGCTTACTTCAGTCATATTCCCATTAAATCACAACAAAATTGAAATAATCTACTGATTAGCTTACTGGTTCAGCAGCAGAACTCCTCCATACAGAGTCTGTTAAAACAGTAAAATCAGAAATGATAAGAATAAATAAATAAATATCAGTGTAGTCAGATATGAAAAGTCATCCATATCCATAAAACAAAACTAAAAATCTTCCCATAAAACCCAGGAAGAATAAGGGGAAATCAACAAAATCTCTGTTCAACAAAATCTCTGATAATTGAAATATGACAGAGAATTAATTGAGACTCCTTCAGTGACTGATATCGCCCTACCCATCAATCATCGACTGAATTTAAGATTGAAACTTGTCGGTCTAAAAGCTTCTCACCATATGAAAATCCACAGAAAATAGAAAAAGGCTATAAAGTTTGAGACTTGACTCCCAAACTCATGTAAGAAATCGCAAAAAAGCAAAACCCCAACAATAAGATTTCGAAGCAAAACCCCAACAATCAAGCAGACAACTTTACCATCCCATGGTTGAAAAAAGCCACACCCCAACAAATTTTGAATTAAAAAAACTAATGGGCAATTGAAAAAGGGTGTGAATTTCGAACCTGAATGGATTTTGTTAAAGATGATGATAAGGTAGAAGAGCACGCGCGTTGACAAGAGTTTGAGGGGTATCTGTGTTGGAAAATCTGGGATGAGGTTTAGTTTCTGTGTATTTTTATATGTAAGAAGGGGAAATTGGAGAAATGGGAGAAGTAAGTGAGAGAGTTTCTCACTACCACTACCCAGCTTCAAATTAAATAGTTAATTTGCCTCTTTTCGGGAATGGCTGCGACCAAAGTCTCCCTTTCTCTCTCTCTCTCTTTCTCTCTCTCTCTCAATAATGTTCTTTGGTCTTTTGGGCTTGCTTTCTCTTCGTTCTTCCAACAAAGGAAGCTGAGAGAAAAAGAGGAGAGAATAATCTTCACTCGTCCCTTGTCACAATTGAGAAATCCGTAGGTTACTAGGCTTCTTTTCAAATTTAATAAATCAATTATGAAATATTTCCTCTGTTTTCTTTTCACTTATAAACAATTTTTTAATAATATTGTGTTTTTAATTCATATAAATAAATTTAAGTACTCCTCAGACTTGTTTTGTAGACAAGATATGATAAAGTAAAATAAGATAAGAAGGTCGAATAACAACAGGATATGATGAGAGTTTAATAAACCTTGATAAACTCTTATCTTATCCGATGTTTGGTGTATTTATGAGATATCTGAATGGATATTATTATTATTATTATTATTTATTTTTAATAATAATTCTACTATTATTATTACTTATTTTATTACTATTACTATTCTTATTATTATTATTTATTTTTTTTATTTTATTTATTTTTATTATTATTTATTTTTATTACAAAATTTATTATTATTTTATTTATTTTCATTTATATTTATTATTATTATTTATTTTTATTATAATTACTATTATTATGATCTATTATTATTACTTATTATTTTTATTTCTTCTATTATTATTATTATTTATTTTTATTACTATTATTATTATTTATTTTTATTGCTTATTATTATTTTATTACAAATATTTATAATTATTATTATTAATTTTTTATTTTTATTATTTATTTTAATTTTTATTATAAAAATAAATGTTAATTTAAGAATATGTATTATAAGCAAGGGTAAAGTAGGAAATAAAAATCTTTATCCTATCACGTCGGTCTCTAACACAACTTCCTCCTTAAAATAACTTTTGTACTAGAGAGTATGATATGATAAATTAACGGATAAACTTATCATATCTTGATGACTCACTAAACTACATATTGTAACATGATATAATAATATATCATATCTTGAGCTTCTTATCATGGTCTCCAAACGGACTCAAATTCATTCTATACAATAAAAATACATAAAAAAAAAACCCATAATTTAATTCAGTTGTTATTTTCAATAATGTTTTTGGATTTTAAATTTATGAGAGATAAAAAATAATTTAGAAAAAAGTATTAGTACCTTTTTAATAGCGTAAAATAAAGACAATTAAATAAAATAACTATTTTTCTTGTATAGTATGAGGGAGGGTTTTTTTTTTATCACCAAAAATAGAGTGAGTATATATTAAAAATATTTCTTTTTTATCATATCGATCATATTATATGAAAGTAGCATACAATATCATTTATTTTATTATGTTGTATTTATCTCGTTTATTTATAGCAAAAAAAAAACACGAGCCGAATTTGTCAAGTATGACAATTTTATCATTATACTTGCCAAATTTATTTATTTATTTATTATATTATTAAAATCATTTAACGTGAGAAACGAATAAAAAAGGAAAATCATGTAAAAATTTAACTAAAAGGTTAAATTAATTTTTTTGTCTCTATATGTGTATCTTATTTTTGTTTTAGTCTTCATAAAAAAAATGTTTCTTTTAATTCGTACACATATTCTATGTTTTCATTGTTGTTTCTAATGTCATATTTTTGTTGATCCCTGCCATTAACGGCTTTGAATCCCATAGTTCCATCACTGTAACTATCATGGCGGAGTTCTGAGAAGGAGGGGGTAAAATAAGGCTTTAATGGTAGGGTAGCCATAGTGGTAGTGGTGAGGGGTTTACGAGAAGTGGAGGAGTCAGACTAGTAGGCATGCGCAGAGATATGAAGGACAGAAATCGGCCGACGAATGATCGTTAGGGTGGCAGCGACCAGAAGTGGAAGGTCGATGAGCTTGTAATAGCAGTTGTGGTGTTGGTTATGGTCGTAAAGCAGCGAGATTCAAAGCGGTAAACAGCATGGACTAACGAAAATATAAAGACATGGACTAAAGTAGAAATAGAGAACACATATAGGAACTAAAAAGAATCTTTTTAAAATGGATTAAAACGAAAATAAATTATAAGTATAAAGACCAAAATGTTAATTTAACCTACCTAAAATTATATACATATGGATGCACAAAAATAAATTAATTTATTCTAGATATTAAATTATTTTTTAAAAAATTTTGACTTCACTAACTCAAAATATTGAAGGCGTGTAGAAGGTATAATATTATATTTTTAAATATAAATATTAAAATTGTATATTGTAATAAATATCCTAGTAAGAACATTAACATATACTACCTCCGTCCCATATTAAGTGTCGTTTTAGAGAAAAAAATTTGTCCCATTTTATTTGTCACTTTATAGTTTCAATGAAGTATTAATTATGTTTTACCAAATATACCTTTGAGTAGTTGAGTTTAAAATAAATGTTTTGAGATATGTGACTTACTAATTAATATGAGTGATAAGGGATATAATAGGAAGTTGGACAACTATTTGTATAAAAACAACAAAATTAATAATATTTCTTAAAGTGTATAATAACCTTAAACAACACTTAATATGAGATGAAAGGAATATTATATAACATATAATTTTTCATTAAAAAATTATGAATTTTATTATGTCTGTTCTATGACATAAGACCCTCTAACTGAATTGTGCGTATTAAAAACACATATAATTAACTTATTTAATTTAATGTCTTGATTTTTGAAATGTTAGTAGAATTTGTTAAGTTTAAGGTTATTTAAAGTCAAACATTTAATACATTAATTATAGGTTTTTTTAACTTGTGCAATATTGCACAGGTTAAAGAATCAAAGATAAAAAAAACAGAGTATTTATTATTTGTCTTACACAATCTCATTAAAGATTTGTTTTTTCCAAAAAAAAACTTTTCATCTTTAGTTTTTTAATCCGTGAAATGTTACTAAGATAAAAAAAACCCTTAATTATATTACACTATCTATTCATAATCGTAAGAGTAAGAAAAAAATAATAATAATTACTTTTTCAACCTATAGAATTAGAGATAGTACATTTCAATGTGATATTGAATAGGTTAATGTTATAAAGCTTGACACCTGAAAAAATGTGTATGACATCATTCACATGGATGATATATAGTCAACGCATTGAAGCCTTTCTTGATTAAAGGCTGATAGCATGAAGTATATTGCAGTTATAATAAGTGACGTAACACATCAAGAAAATATTCACAAAATAAACAAATATGAAAAAGTAAAACATGAAAATATTGGCATGTTCTTCACCACCATGGAGACAACCTTGGGGTTCAGGGTTTTACCATTCCCCTCCTCCTCCTTAGTTGGGTCCAATTCGAACAGGTTAACTTTAGGGACAATAAGCGATCCCCTTCATCAAACGACTCATATATATTACATAAAAAGATAACATTTGATTTTATCTTTTAGATCAAACAACTCATGATAATGGGAAACACTACTGGTTTCTAATTCAGGATATCCTTATGCTCACCCCAGATTTTTATGTATTTTTTTGGTAATTTTTATGGGTTTTTTTTCTCTGCATTTTTTTAATGCTGTTTTTGTCTGCATTTTTTGATGGTTTTGTTTTGGTCTGGAGATTTTTCCATGGTTTGAAAGTCAGAATGCAATACTTTTTTTTGGGTCCATGGAATCCTATTACTCCAGAGAAATGGACTGTGAAGAAAAAGCCCAATAAAAAGAACGGTTAGTGGGTTGGGCAGCAACTTAGTTTTGGCCCAACCAAAATTGCAGATTTATTGTATGAAAAAAGCTATTTAAATAAAATAAAAAACATTGACCAAAATAAAGAGAGGAAAATAGACTGTTTCCAGACCACCAAAAACTTCAAAAAAACATGGAAGTAACATGAGAAAAGAAAAAATAATCATTAATAGCTAATAATATTGTTAGTAATTTTTTTTCTCATTTATAAATTTTTAAAAATTACAAATAATATTCTTTCTTGCTCCAAAAAAAAAAATTCTTTCGAAAAATTCACTCTAATACACATTTGGACGGATAAAAACTTGTGCATCCATACACAAATGACTACGTAGCCATTCGATCATTTAATATTTTTTACATAAAATATTACTTTAATTGTAACATCATATGTTTCTAACCATTAGATTAGTTTTAAAAAGTGAGTTTATGAATGTTAAATATTGTATTTGCGAGTGCTATCCTGGATCTTGTTGAGATGCTTTATTTGATTAAATTAAGGAGTTAGAAGTGGTGCAAATTAGTTTATGATGGCAGTTTTGCTACGTTTATGGACTGGGTGTCTAATCCCGCCTTATGTTTGCAGAGTTTGACTGATTAATTATTTCTCTTTTATCTTGAATTTTCGCTACTATGTACTCACTTTTTATTATATTCATTATTGATTATAAAAAAAAATGGCACTTAAAATTAACAGGTAATCACAGATTAAAAAAACGACAGATATAAAAGAAATAAAATCTGAAAATCAATTGAAATTCAGGAAAAATTTAATGTGAACAAAGCAAGTTGAAGTTAAGTCACGAAAAACCTTTTTCTGTTTTAGCCGCCGAAGTGATGAGAAACTAACAGATTTCATTCAAACCTATAATGCATGCACAATTAAACTTAATTACGGATATATATATGTATTAAAAAATAATTAAGGAAGAAACAAAACGTTGAAGAAAATTACCAGCAAAATTTGTGCACCTATAACACTTAATTTTTATTTTAGTTTTATTTTTACATAATAGATAAGGATGAAATGTACTTATAGTTGGACATTAGGTGTATTGACCACAATTTTGTTGAACAAATGTCTAAAAGAAAGAATTAAGCTGAGGCATTTGTTGTTAAAAATGATTACGGAATTATATTCACGATCCATGACATTCAAATTCTATTTATTTAATTATTTTGGTTAACTCCACTACTGCATCCACTTACCACTATATCTTCTGGATAAATCCAATTTAGTTCTTTTCTACTCTGCTCAGACATCTATTTAGATAATTACATTCTTTTATTTTGTTGTTTTAGTTTTAATTTATTTTTGAAATAAAACATCAATTCCTCTAAAGATTTTTTTTTATAAGCCATTAAATTTATTGAACGAGAGGGCGGGGTACAATACAACCCAATGGTGTGAACACCACTTTAAAAGTTTAGTCTCTGGAAAATTTGTTTGTTATTAATTTAATTTTTTTAAAAAAATTAACATTAAATTAGTCTCTCAAAAATTTATTAGGTGCATTCTTAGAGACTGAGTTAATATTTTAAGTTTTTAAGAGACTAATTTGATAGTTTTACAAATTTTTTAGAATTAATTTGACAAGTGTTATAAATCTTTGAGAAACTAATTTTATAACAAAAATTTTTAAAAAACAAAATTGATAGCAAGTGAATCATTTTAGAACTAAATTGACGTTTATCTCATTATTTTATCAATTAAGAGTAAGAGTTGGAATTAGATTCTCTCCGGCCAATATCTCATCCATCTCTCTCCAATTGTATTTTGGTCGTTTGTTTTGTTGACTTTCTATCTCGGTCACTTCATGATTAGCACGTAACACTCAATTGTCGGTTATGATCAGGTGGAGAGGCTCCAATTATGATCGTACTCATGGTTAGATAAAGAAAGCATCCTCCTAAGACCCAATTTTTTTTATTCCATATTATTAATTATTAATAGTTTAAATTATTTAAATTATTTAAATTATTTAAAGAATAATTTGTCAAATTTTAATATTATTACTTTATTAAAATATTTTTATTGATAAGTTTTAAATTTTTTATCATCTAATATTTTTTTGTCTTTTTATATTCTTTTATTATTCATTTCTTAATTACTTTTAACGTGATTTTTTTTAATTATATGTGATTTTGTACATGTTAATAGTAATTTTTTTTTAAAAATAAACTCTTTTTATTTTTATTTGAACCTTATTAAAAAGTAATAAAGTTTAAATAATAATCTCATATAAACTACTCAAATCCCTCATTCTTAAGCCGAGATCGTAATAAGTTGTAAGTTAATAATAGTTTACTGAGTAAAAACTTTTTAAGAGAGAAAACAAGTATTAAAATTTGTATTATAATGTGATTAATGCTTTTTATTCCAATAAAAAAAACATTTTAATATGTGTAAAATTGCACGTAATAAAAAACTCTTAACATTTTCAATCTTTTTCATGTCTTTTCTTCTCCATTTTAATTTTTTGGCCTTCTATCACTATGAAAGCATAATACTAAGCTCCAAAATATCAAAATTGGACTCAACCTTTTTTAAAATCTTTAGATACGACCTTGAGTATTTCACAATTAAAGACTAATTTCTTCTGAGTTAGAGAAATCACAGAAATGAATATAATTTTTCTCAACAAAATTCTTTTTATACACATGACTATGATTCAATCTCTTATCACCACGCTTAAACCACTTAACTATTTATCAATTGTGTTAGTTAGGTTGTATTAGTTTTAGCTTTAAAATTTTATCTCACAGATATTATTGTTGTACATTTGTAAGACTAATTTGTTTCCTTTTCACATCTATGCCCTCATTTAATGTAAGTGGCTAGTGGGATATTCTATAACAATAAATAAGATGTTAAAAAAAACAATAAATAAAATGGTTACAAACCTAATGAGATTTTAGTAAAACACGTGATAAAAGATTATATAATTAATATTTTTTTAATATGTGTGAAACCTTAAATAACAAAGTAAAAGAACTGGATTGAGTATTCCTTAAAAAAAAAAAAAACTAGATTGAGTATATTAATATTAGAATTTAGAGTTAATTACGGTTTATCTTAAAAATTACACGTGTCTTTCTTGATTTATGGATCATATACTGAACCTTTTTAATTTAAAAATATTTTGTTTGTCTTCTTTATTTTTGTATACAGATATACACCCACAATACCTTAAAATAAAAAAGAGAATTGAAGTATGATATGTGTAATTTTTTAAACAAAGAACCATCTAAGTGTATTTAACAATACCATCATAGGAGGAGGTTTATCCAAAAAAACTATCATAGGAGGTGACTGTAATTAAATCTAGAGTTTATTATCACTTAAATTCCTAAATTTTATAAATGTTTTTTAATTGTTGTCTCTAACTTTTAAAGAACTTTATTTTAGTTCATAGAAATACACCTTAGAAGAAATAAAGAGAGGCCACAGCTCCCAAAAAAAATTAATTTTTTTTTATATACATATATGTCTATAGTATTATAGTAGTCATATTTTTACATTAGTATAGGAGGTATAGGGTGGGAAAGAAAGAAAAAAAAATTGAGAAGAAAAAAAAGTGACGTGATAAAAAATAAAGATAGTATTTGATGTACTACTATTGTTTATTAATATAACCTAGACAAAAAATAAAGGAAAAAAAACAAATTATAAAATGAATATAAGAGAAAAGAGGTATAAAAATAATATTACTATAATTGATAAAAAAAATTTATGAGAATTAAGGAAGGCTTTTAGAAGATATAATTTTAATTATTCTTACAATCAATAATAAGTCATATAGGCCATAATATATTAGGATTCTATATATTTTAATTAGGATATGATATGTTTTAATTAGTGTAGAAATCAATTATGTTTATAGATAATAATATTCATAAATGAAAAATATCAAAATTTGTTTATTTATGAAAAATTACTACCTATAAACTTGATCGATTATTACCATAATAAAACATATCAAATTCAACATAATAATAAATTATGGTTAATATGGCCTATTATTAATTGCAAAATAAATAAAATTATTCAAATAATATCTTCCATGACATCACTCTCCTCCCCTCTAACATTATTTTCTCTCCAAATATTGAGGGTTTCTTAAAAGCTTTCACCAAGTGAATAATCTATTCATCTTTCTTTCGTTGTTTACCTTTCTTCTTACTGAGGCGAGACCGAAAAAGGCAACACCACTACAACGCAAAGCAGGACTTCTATTCTTGCAAGTTGCAAGCAACCAATATTATTATTATTGTTTGGTCTTTTCAAATCTTTCTAAGTTTGTTATTGTAATTGTGAATGTGAAATATTAAAAATTTGCAATCAAAGAGTTTGGATCTGTGGGTGCTGTGTTGTTGTGCTTTTTAAATTTTAATCCATCATCCATGATTTCATGTTATGACGCAACGATACGTAATCACATAAAGACAATATGACATTGGTTATGTGTTTAGGTTGTTTTGTGAAAACGTGTCCTCTTTATACTAATTTTATTTCCACTTGTTTATTTAACTAAAGGATTCTTTTTTCTTTTTTGAAAATTTTAGCTACAAAAATTTAGATTTTAATTGTGTAACTAAATTTTTTCCTCTTTTGATATCTAAGTAATAATCGCATGTTTTCCTCTTTTAATAGTTTATATAGAGACAGAAATTATATCACACTTTTTTTTAATTAATTATCGATGACTTTAAGTCTTTAAAAAAAGTACTCTTTTAAAGATAATTCTCAAATGATTTGATTTTGTTTAATTTTGTATTAATAACTTAATATTACACTTCAAATTTTATTTAATGCTATAACAGTTAAATTATATATTTTAATTTTATTTTAGCCCTTTCAAAATTTTTGTTCAAGTTCTGACACTGTCTGTTCATGACTTTCTATCTTCGTCTTTCAATTTAATCTTGAGTGTAAGTGAAAAATGAATAATTTTTAATCATCATGTTCTTATAAATTTTTTTACTTAATTATTAAAGAATATTTTTAATATTTTTTATAGTTTCAAGATTGAGAGTACATGTAATTTTATACTTTATATAATAATAAAAGAATAAATAAAAAAATTATTAGGAGAATTTAGCATTATTCATGAAAAATTGGTCCCGGATAGTTTTTAAGATAATAATTTAATAAGTCCCTAGTTTTGGTTTAAAGTTTATAATTTGGCGCCTGTTCGGTAACATCAAAATTAAGTTTTATGTAACATGTTCTCCTAGGGATGAGGGGCCACATGTAACATGTTCTCCTAACGCAAATAGAGGAGCACCTATTTCTGTATTTCATGTTAAATTTCCTTTGTTCAAACTTTAAAGAAAGAGTAATCATAGATCGGATAGTCCAATCAACTCAATTAATATAATTCAATTCGATTAAAAAAATTTAGATTGGTTCAAATTAACGGATCTAAACGGATTTAAAACTCATAAATCTAATATATATGGAATGTATATCGGGTTAACACATTACAAATTCGTGTTATCCAATCCAACTCGAATTCTTAAAAAAAATTCAAATTTAAAACTAAATATTTTAATATTTGTATTTTATAAAATAACATATATATTTTTTTACTCTTAGTTCTGGCAATCTAGTAGCTCTGGTTCTTACTCGGTCAAGACGGCATACAAGGTGGCTTGCAACTCAACTAAAGACCCGTTCTACAAGCAATTTTAGATCCGTAACTTTCCACTTAAACGGGGTAATTTTGCTTGGAAATTATTGCTTAATCACATTCCTTGTAAAATGACTTATTGCGCATCGCAGTGGTGTGTCTTTGGAAGATGACATATGTTCTTTATGTAGCTGTGACGTGGAGACTTTGTCACACCTGTTCTTCAGCTGCCTGGTACCTTCTGATTTGCAGTTAAGGGTAGCAAACTGGTTAAATATTTCCACGGGCCTGATTAATGATGGTAAAGATTCATTCCTTCAGTTTAGTGGCTTGCCTTCGTGTTTAACTCTTTGTAGAGAGTGATAGTCGGTGGTCTGGTTTGTAACTTTTTAGAGTATTGACTTGGAAGGAATAGTAAAGTGTTCAAAGAGAAACAATGGGAGGTTGACTTCATTTTTGAGAATATTGTTCTTCAATCGTGGCTTTAACTAAAGGCAAATGATGGTTCTTTTCTTCAACCTTTCATGCAGTGGCAGCTGCCGTCTTTGGGATGCGATTTATTTTTTGGGTTCTTTTGTTTTTTCATCTGTGTGGATGTATTTTTTTTTAGCTCTGTAACGCTTCTTTTATTTTTGTGAGTCCGGCTAGTATTCTTAATCAATAAAATTCAAGCTTATTAATTTTTTATATATATAGAATAAATGAATAATTTATAAATATATAATATAATAATATAATTTTTCTATATAAATGTTCTAAATTTTTATTTTATTTTTCTCTTTAAATCAAGTAATCCAAGATTCAATTCGATCCGATCTGTTTTTTATCGGATTGAACGGATCAGATCGTTTAACGAAAAAATACAAATTCAATCCAATTCAATCTGTCTATTTTTTTTGTATTAGACTTAGAATTTACCAAAATCTAGTCCAACCCGGTCTATAATCACCCTTTTAATTTATAATTGCAATTTGATTAAAAAACATTATAATTACAATTTATAATACTTCAACCCGGCAGTTGCAACGTAACGATTAAGAAAAATATATAATAGAATATTTGTATATTATTTGATTTAATTTAAACTCCGTATCATAAGATAATAATATATAGGATTGATACTTCTTCTTTTGTTGACTTCAAAATTCAGAGTTTTGACATAAAATAATTTTCACAAGTTGACTATAGATACATACTTTCCTAGTTGCTTCGGATCTAGCATGATTTATAATTATATGATTTTAAATTTTTCATTCAATAATTAATTATCTATTGAACAAATTATATTGCCATGACTTATATATCCTTTTCATCAATTCACAAGTTAATTTCCACTTAAGTCAGAAGTGTTATTGTGTGTATAAATACATAGAGACAGAGTACTCTGTTTCCCTCCACATTAATTCTCCCACATGGCTATAGCCACCATGAGTTTCTCTACTATTTGGCTATTGGTGTTCTTTTGTGTAATTTATGAAAGTGAATCTGGCCACCATGTCCATAGAAATCTTCAGAGTTTTTCTTCTGATTCATCAAATCAACCTTATAGAACTGCTTATCACTTCCAACCTCCCAAGAATTGGATAAATGGTATGTAATTTATATATTACCATCATTTTCTCTTTAAATTTCTCTCCAAGACTTTTTTAATTTCTGAATTTGAATCCTTTCATGTTCATTTTTGTGATGTTCAATTTTTATGTTTATATCTTTCTTCATAAGCATTGAATAAGTGGAGTTTTATTCAAATTTGTAACTATTAACGAAGAAGAATGACAAACAGATTTGACTAAATTAAAGTGATTGAGTGAGTAAAATGAGAAAATAAAAGTGCACTTACCCATTATTTAAAAGTGGGTCAATATTATCTGATATTGTAATTTAACGATCAATAAAATTAGTCGCTAAATTTGCCTTTTCAGTCGTTAAATATGTTAGCGATTGAATTACTGATCAAAATGACTAATGATATCATATTTAGCGATTAACCATCTTGTTTTCGAAGAGCTAAACCATTCTTCTTTTTTTAAAAAAAATAAATAAATTCTGAGTATACATCACTCTCATTTTAGATGAGCTAAATCTATGAACTAAGTAGACATCAAATTTGAGCATGATAAGATCACTGTTTGAAAACTAACGTGAGAGGATTCCATTTTCCTTTTTTTCTTTTCTTTTCTTTTCTTTTATTTCCATTTTATGTTTTGGTGAAATATTTTATAACTCTAACGGATTCTTCTTTTGCTTGTTTGTTGTGTCATTTGACATGTTATGCTGAAATGGACACATGGATGTATGTGGACTTGCAGATCCTAATGGTTAGTTCAACTCTCTGATATGGATCCTCACTCATGAACTTTCTTCAACTTCTTCTTCTTTTTTAATTTTTTTTCCACTTTGAAGTGTTTTAAATTGTGGTTTGAGTTTCAGTTACGTTGCGATAAATGGCATAAAATATAATTAGACGTGGCTATAGCATATCGTAATCTCAATTTGATGTATAAATGCAGTAATCATAATATTTTATTGTAATGTTACGAAACGAATCGCAATTTAAAACATTATTAATAATTTGCTTTAATCCATCATATATATATATATATATATATGATCCTCATCATCATCATCTCTGTTCTCACATCTACCCATTTCACAATACTCTTTTATAATTTTCTTTGAGATTGAAAATGTTTGAAAACTAAGAAAAGTGCAGAAAGTTTTAATATTGTAAACAGCAGTTTCAAAGCCATAGAAATCCAAACATGACGTAAATAGATGGAGGGTCACATGGAAAGAAAAGAGCATCATTAAGAAGTTCCTTCTATTCCACTTGGTTGACCTTTTTTTAATATAAACATCAAACGTGATTATATGTATAAGACAGTTGGAATCAAATTATTTATCATCTCTTTGGTTTTCTAAGTTGAAAAATAAGTATTCAACAACAAAAAAAATATGAGAAATGATGTCATGGTTTGAAAAATGAATTTGTTTTATTTACGTGTCATTTTCAATTAAAATTAAAAAAAAAAGATATAGACACAACTGATTTCAAATCAATGATAGTTTAGGGAATGCACGAGTTGATGCATGTCATTTCCTGTGTCTTATTCTTTTTTGGCTTAAAAATTGTTATTTTTGCAAAATTTTGGCTTAAAATTTTAAAAAATGTCATTATATGTGACTTTTTCATAGGTCCAATGAGATATGGAGGATTTTATCATCTGTTCTATCAATACAATCCTAAAGGTGCAGTTTGGGGAAACATTGTGTGGGCACACTCTGTATCAACAGATCTAATTAATTGGACCCCACTAGATCCCGCGATCTTTCCATCTCAACCGTCCGATATCAAAGGTTGTTGGTCAGGTTCAGCCACGTTGTTTCATGGAAACAAACCTGCTATCTTATACACAGGAATTGATCCATTGAACCGCCAAGTTCAAAATGTAGCGTTTCCCAAAAATTTGTCTGACCCATTACTTAGAGAATGGGTCAAGTCAACAAAAAACCCTCTATTAGTACCAACTAGTATGAACAAGATCAATGCGAGTTCATTTAGGGACCCTACCACGGCTTGGCTAGGCAAAGATGGACACTGGAGGGTTCTTGTTGGGAGCAAAAGGAACACTAGGGGAATGGCAATTTTGTACAAAAGTAAGGATTTTGTGAATTGGGTTAGGGCCAAACATCCCTTATATTCAACCCTAGGCACTGGAATGTGGGAATGTCCTGATTTCTATCCTGTTTTGAAAAATGATCAATTGGGTGTTGATACGTCTGTCAACGGTAATCACGTGAGGCACGTGCTCAAGACTAGTTTGGACGATAAAAAACATGATTACTATGTGATTGGAACTTATAATGCTAATCAGGATATCTTTATCCCGGATAAAGGATTTGAAAATGTTGATTCGGTTTTGAGATATGATTATGGAAAATATTATGCCTCTAAGTCATTTTTTGATGATGGGAAAAATAGAAGGATCTTGCTAGGTTGGGTCAATGAATCCTCTAGTGTTGCTGATGATATCAAGAAAGGATGGTCTGGAATTCACGTGAGTTTGCTATAATTTCTTAGTTTCTTTTGGATTTGTTCAATGTTTATTCATAGCAGAAAACTTAGAACAATTTTTTTTTTTAAATACTGTAAATATTGTTTCTCAATTAGAGTTAGAATTGCATTTCGATAACCAACAAATAATCTCAATCTTATACATTCATGTTTATCACGCTCCTCTTCAGATATTATTGCATATATTGTTGAAATAAAACTAACTCTGACAAGAGAGCAACACTAATCACCCCTAAAAACCTTGATCTAACTTTAATTCTTATTTTTAATTCTCTAAAATCAAGACAAGACTATCTATTTAAAAAGTATTAATGCTTGACTAAATAATTTAGATATCTCATATATGGTTTATCATAATGCAGTATATATATGGTTTAAAATAATATTACCACAGCTAAGACCATATGACGCCAGAGTTAGGCTCCACAATAATTTCTTTTTATGTTTTAAAAGCTAATGTTGACCTGAAATAATTTAGTAGTATAATATAAATAGTAAGATAGTTGGGGGGAGGTGAAAATTAATCAATAGATTAATGAATATGTATTTATTTGCATTGCAGGCAATTCCAAGGGAAATTTGGCTTCATAAGTCAGGTAAACAGTTAGTGCAGTGGCCAGTGGAAGAAATTGAAAAATTACGCACAACCCCTTTGAGGTGGGACCCCCTTGTGCTTAAGTCAGGGATGTTTCTTCTTATTGATGGTCTCAATGCATTACAGGTAATTATGTTTTACTTGCCACAATCTACTTACAGAAGTAGTACTAAGCAAAATATACCAAAAAAAATAAAAATAAAAATAGTACTAGGCAAAAAGTCAGGGATAAATAGTTAGAAGAGGCTGAAGTGAACTATTCACTATAAAAAATGGGTATGATTGCATTAACATTAAAATAATAATTTATTTATAATTTGTCCTTTGCAGGCTGATATGGAGATTTCAATTCAAGTGAACAAGTTAGAAGAGGCTGAAGTATTGGACAAATGGACAGAACCCCAAATTCTGTGTAGTCAAAAGGGTTCAACCGTCAGAACTGCGTTAGGACCCTTTGGTTTCTTAGTTTTTGCTGCTAAGGGATTGAGAGAGTACACTTCAGTGTTCTTCAAAATATACAAATTTCAAAACAAAAATTTGGTGCTCTTCTGCAGTGACCAAAGCAGGTTTGTCCTTAACCCTCTAATTGACTGCGTGTTTAAATTTACATTTAAAGTAATTTTTATATTTTTTACTATTTACTTAATCTATCTCAATATAAAATTGAAACTAAACAGAGAACATTTATTTCCACCAATTCAACTTCTCTACAATGTTGAGTTTCATATACAAATGCATGTTTCACAGGTCTTCCTTGAATAAAGATAATGATTTGACCACTTATGGCACCTTTTTGGATGTGGACCCTCTTCATGAGAACATCACATTGAGAAGCTTGGTAAGTTCTAATTGATGAAGTCATGAGATATTATTGATTAAATTTAAGATGCAAAACCTTCCTTCATACAAGTGCATTATTATTATTATTATCATATTAATTAATTTAAAAATTCAATTTTATGGAACCATGATATACGTGTGTCAATATAAATGTTTATGTAATAATAAAGATACACTATAGTCTTAAAAAAGAATGATGGTTCAAACCCCGAAAATAGTACTAACTAAACAACAAATTTTTCTACACACAATGAATTAGTCTTCTACCCTCACCATTTTAAAGCTTATGGCAAGTGCATACTCATATAATTGAGAAAAACAATAAAAGTTTGATTATAGATCAAAGTTTAAGGTCTAATTGAGAAGAAAAAATAGTTTAGAATGTCTATTTGCAAATGACCATAAATTTTAAGATTCTTTCATACGCCTTAATGCTTCCATTACTAAAAATATTAGTATGCACCAAGTCTTAAATTTAGACCTTAATGCTTCCATTCAGAAAAAAAAAAAAAAAACCAATTTACCTTATACCCTTCTAATGGATGAGTTTGCTTTCTACCTTCCATAGATTGATCACTCTGTGGTAGAGAGTTTTGGAGGAGATGGAAGGGCTTGCATCACTGCAAGAGTTTATCCAACATTGGCCATCAATGAAGATACAAAAGCATATGCTTTCAACAATGGAACTTTTGATGTTCAAATGACAAGATTGACTGCTTGGAACATGACCAAAGCACACATTAATGGAAGCTAAGCTTAATGGGAGAGATGAATTGCTAGTGAAAGTTCATGATTACAATTTTTTTTCCAGTCCTTCTATTAGTTCCAATTATCATTTAATTTGAGGCTTATATGCATTCCATTGATCTTATACAATGTTTGGTAAAAAAAGAGTAGATGATAAAATGAATAAAACAATGTTTTAAGGATTAAGAGATTGATTTCACATTGTCTGTATGTATTTTACCATTTGTTCTCTCCACTTTTGCTGCAATTTGAGAATGATATCCATGCCTTGTCATGTGTACTTAGCAGGAATTATATTGATCACTATGCATTTCAGATTGTATTAAGGATTTTCCATAATAAATATCAAATCAATTAGTATTATGAAACATGTAAAAAAAGTTCTCATTTTCATCGAGACATGGGAAACTATCAGAATGTTCCATGAAGCAAAGTTTTCACAATTTTTAAACTTCCAACAAACCCCAAAAAAGAATTACACAGATTTTCTTTGTCATCAGGGATGCATTTTGCAAAGCGTTTCAGTTGAGTGAAAGAAATAGACTCAATTAAAATCAGAACAGTAACAGGCTGCAAGCCAAGTAAGAAGATTATCAGCACAATAGTAACATAATAAACATGTAAGAACCAAGCCATACACCAAGAACTAGGAAAGGAGCATAACTTTTTTTTTTCCACCAAGGAGAATAATTTGCTTAAACAATTTCACACTCACAACATGGGTATACTTTTGACTTAATTACATTTTGATCCCTGGGTTAATGCAATTTTAATACTTATATTTCTAATGGTGCACATTTTTCCTAATTGCACTCAAGTAATCTCTTATTTGAAATAAATGTGAGAAACGAGTCCCTAATTTGTTTTTCCATCAAATTAGTGATGGAGTGCTAACTGAAATATGACTTGGAACTTGAAAAGAAATCATTACAGAAAATAAAAAACCACCCCAAAATTAGAGTTAAAGTAAGGAAGCTTATTCGAGAAGTTGATATTTGAAATCTAAATAAAACAACTTATTACATCAATATTTATGTGAAAAATTTTACTTCTATAAATACTTCCAGAGAACCTCATTCAAAGAAGCTCTGTGTTTCACTAGAGTGAGAGAAATAGACTCAATCAAAATCAGAACAGTAAAAAGCTGCAAGACAAGATCATAATAATCGTAATAATAATATACTCCTTCCGTTCATAATATAAGCCCCAAACAACTTTTCACACAATTTAAAAAAAGTAGTTAATGTATTAAATGGAGTTGTCTAACATGTTCTACTTCTTTTCTTAGATGACTATGGTCTAACTACTATTCAGCAAAAATAAAAAATTGTTGATCCATTTTAAAAGAAAAACATACTTATTAAATTTAAGATATGAAGATATGATCCCTCACTCACAATCACTTTACTCTTTGTTCATACCTTATTCCCTGTGAAGGTTGAGGGATGAAAGATTTACGGACAAATTTTAAAATAATTCATCGGAGATTCATGATGTCGCGTGAACGAGGGAGTTTATCTTTTCAAAAATTTCAGAATGATTTAGCAGAGACTAATGAAGAATTCATCTTCTGGATATAGAATTAGTCCACCCATACAATTGAAAAGGAAAATTTTCAAATTATGAACTAAGGGTATATCGATTCCCAAATCCCCAACCACTGCCTTCGTGGTCAAGATTGAATCCCTCCGCACAATTTCCTTGCGTGATTCCTGAATCAGATAGATGGGTAATTCCACGTGAATGTGAATCGATGTTGCCTGGACAATGCTCTATTTTGAGTTCCTATGGGAATTAATCAAATCAATGAATCAAAGATCAAACATAAACTATGTAAACCGAGAAGGAATAATAAATTTTTATCGACTTGATTTCCTAATTGTTTTTCGCTAGATCCTGGTCATACTTCAAATGAAAGAGAGTACCGGAAAAGAAGAAGAACGATCACAATTAGAATTAAGTCATTTAATTGACAAGGAATAAATCAGGTGAGAAACCATTGCTAGCAGAGGAATTAGTGCAGACCCAACCGAAATCAAAACTAGACACACGCAAGGGATTTCATTACAATTTCAATGTTCCAAATAACTTTGACATATTTGCACTAGTGTCCTTGACCACCATAGTCCACTAAAAAAGTGGATCATCATAAAACTCACCGTAATAATTTTAGAAAAGTTTACTATCCTTTTACAATTCTACCCCTAATTAAATGTAAACCCAACTATATCTGCTTGTAGTAATTAACTTTAATAAGTAAGGGTAAAACAAAAAAATGTTAATAAATGCTTCTAGTGTGTTGTGTAGGTGCTTGTAACATGAAACATCAACATTTTGCTCTAGGGGCTTATATTATGAAACGGATGGAGTAATAATCATGTAGAACTAGAAACCAGGCCATACTCATGAAAAAGAAAGGAACAAAGAAAATATTCAATAAATGCCTATAACAAAAAGATCAAACGGAACTTTACAGCAGATAATAACAACCCATCTGCATCCAAGTTTTTTCAATGTTTAATAAATATGCCATCCTCTATCCTGTTCTATAGGATTTGTTCTCCTAATGGTGTTGACCATTTGATTGTACACCCTAAATCCTTTACCAATTCTTAAGTTATAAATATCAGTGGACTTAAGTTAGAATTACCTTCGGACAGCTCTAGACTCTGCACTCTGCAGCTATTCGCATTCCACACTCAGGTGGTCCTTTTGCCTACGTTTCCGGCTACCCTTTTTCTTCTCTTTCTCCTTCGGCATTTCTTCAAACTGCTCTGCTAAACATTTATGCACAATATTTTTCACTTCATCGAGTAATACTCTATTATAAGGATCCAACCCTTCTGTTGAAACTATATCTGCTATGTTCGCAATTTCCCTCATAGCAGTAACCTGTAAAAGTATGACGCAATCACGTATTCACAACATTCATAACATAAGGTGTAAAGATAAGTGTTGATAACTAAGCAAAGACATACTGTTCTCTGATACTCTGATTCCAGAGAGGATGTGACTCTCCCGATATACTTCCGAGTAATCTTTTGGTACCATTGCATGTACTCGTCCTCATCTGTAATATCACCACCTTCAACAATATGAACCCAACGCTCCGACCATTCTTTGAGAGCCAAGTCCATTTTCCCCATCAAGTCTACCCCGTGATCTACTATACGGCTCTTCCTCTCCCACCGTTCCACATCTTTCGGGATTGTTTGATGCATCCCGAATTGCCTTAAGCATCGATCTGGAAGGTGTCTCTCTGCCTTGTCAAAACACAATAACATAGTCCTTGATGACCGTAGAATCAGACTAGCCTTAATATCTTCTGGTATGGCTGTAAAATCCATATCCTTGTAAGGAAGCCATTGGACCTGTGTATTACCACCACTAAAGGAGATTTATTATTTTATTCAACCTAATTCATCAAATTAGCCACATTATTGACACTTACATCACAAGGGTTAAGAGAATCCAAAGCCTTTCTGTAGGAAACTACATTACATTTCGTCCTCGAACCACTTTTCCCTTTCCATTTAAGCACAAAGGGAAAGCTATTATTATCAGGTTCTTGAGTAAATTTCGGCAGTCCAACATTGAGGCGAGAATAACTCCAACACTGGAAAAAAAATACAACTGAGTCATATTCACACTGAAAAGTGAAAACATCATCTGAAAAAGAAAGAGTAAAGGGAAATAATGTTGTAACCTGTACTAGAGTTAAACAGCCACTAATGGTGCTTTGAGATTTAAGGGAGGCATTACCAAGTGCTCTGTATAAAAAAGCCAATGCTCCTGCACCCCAAGCAAATTTCCCCGCCATTTCAAAGTTTTCAAACAAAGAAAGGTACATAACAGGGACTTTGTTGCCAGTTGTTGTAGAAAATATTGTACTGCCTACTAGGTAAAGTAGGTAAGCACGAGTACAACGCTCAATTTCTTCATGTGAAGCATCTTCAGGACACTCGGAAAAGAACTCCTTCAGCCAAGTAAGCTTCACCATTCCACCATTCAGGTCCTCAGGTACTCTCCCAAGTAATTTTTCACAAACTGAACTCGGTGAACTTATCGGGCCTATCACGGGTTCTCCATCAATAGCCAATCCGAGTAATAGTGCTACATCTTCAAGGGTTATCGTCATTCTCCAACAGTCAAGTGAAAGGTATTAGTTTCTCTCCTCCACCGTTCAACCAAAGCCGCTATCAGTGCATTGTCAAGACTCATAGCAGGAAGTAATCGTAGGTAACCAAAACCGGCCTTCTCAACCAACTTAATCTGTCTAGGTGTGAGCTTCCACTGATCAAGCATTGAGGTATGCTCATGGCATCTAAGAACGCCACGCTCCTGTAGATTTGTCAAGAACAATAAAATCATATCCAGTATGGATACTGAGACAGATTCATGTGGCTTAACGAAACTATAAATAGATAACAAAATCCACCAACCTGTCCATCCCAAACTGCTGAAGAAACATGATTGTCTTGGTCATAAAGTACATGGTTATCAATTGGCCCAGGATATTCACCGAGCTCCATTTAGAAAAGTACTGAGAACTGCTGAAAATACAAGAATGACAAAATGAAATAGCTAAAAATCAGTCCTAAATTGTGATGCAATAGCATGTTATTAAGCTCATCACTGTTCTTGTTGATCAAAGATAAAATGATTAAAATGACAAATGACAAGAGCATTGCAAGATTACAAATAATTATTTCAGAGCTGACCTTCAGATTAAGTGTCAGGTTGAAGTTTGTTTTGCCAACTGGAAATTCCATCGCATTAACTAGCATAAAATGTTGAGCCGTATTCAAGTGAGATGCAAATCATGATTAAAATTGCTTCTACAAATCTAACTGTCAAAAGACCTTTCTTCCAAAATATTCCACTATTTTGCAGCACCTTGATGGAAGAGAAATTTAACATTTAGGGTAGAAACGTTGTGTACTAATATCAGTAAATGTTAAAGAAATGAAAAGCACTTGCAAACATACATCTCGTAGAGGTATGCATTAGGACATTTTCACGGCATTTAAATTACAGCGGATTCTACAGGGTTTATTTTGTTTCTTTGTCTTTCCCTTTCTTTTCCAACTTTATGGTTTAACAACATAAGGGATAGAAAATGAACTCAGATTCTGTTCTCATTATTCCTTTCCTTTAACCTATAGAAAAATTACATGGCCCCGAGGACCCAATTTCAATGGTTACATTCACCTCTAAAACATTGCTAACTCGGGTCTCGCCAAACATGCATTCCATACACTCAATCTCACTCCAACATAGCCGAAAACCCTTGTTTTCCAAAGCTAATCACCAGAACTCCCAAAGGAGTCCTCAATTGAACTTTTGTAATCACTAAAAACTATTAACTTAAAATTCAGCAGTCGTAATTGTTATCACTATCCACAATTTGAGATAAAATCCTTGCCAAACTTGGTAATTTCTATCTCAATTATGTCAATTACAGACATTAGAAGAACAAGAAGAAAGATTCATGAGAATCAGGTATGGAACCATTGATCCTATTTCCTACCACTATTTGGAAAATGAAGAAATTCACAGAGCGGGAGAGAATAGCCAACCCTAAATGGAGACTACAAATCTTTAGCCATACAAGGTCTCTATCATTATAATAGTGAGGATTGCAATAAATCATAATTTTATAGAACCCAGCTCATACTCTACTTTCACAATTCACGAGTTCCTAACCCCCCCCCCCCCCCGCTTTGAACCCAAAACTAAAAATATCAAAATTTCCTGGTAATTAAGTAATCCCTATCACTTCTCTAAAGTGAAAACTGTTTATTTTCCATTGAAGTCTGAAAATTTTCAGTTACAACATGTGTGTTTCCATTTCAATTTCTCTCATTTCACGACTGCTTTTCTGGACCCTAATAGATACGTTCATGTGAGAAACAGAGAAAGTGCGAGAGTAAGAACCTGAATGAAGCTGGAAATCTAGTCCTTGGCGATGAGATGGGAAGTGAGTCGCCGAATTTCAAAGAAGACGAGGAAACAAATTGAACGCTGCTACAAATGCTATCTAATACGATAAAAATTGTGAATTCTGATTCCGGAGATTGCTATTGTTTCCACTTTCCAGCGGCTTCCACTGTTGCCACCCAAATTTGGAACTGGAAAGGAAGTGTAGTGGTGGCACTGGTGGCGAAGACGAGCAGGGATTTGAGATTTTTTTTTCTTATAAAAAAAATTATTAAATTTTCAATTTGATCCTTATATACTATTTTTATTCTCATATTGGTCTTTCAGATCGGAAATGTCACGGAGATTAATCACCGAAATTTTAAAAATTTTAAAATCTTAAATTAATCTTTAATTTTATAAATATCATTTATTTGAATCCTTTTATACTAAATTTTTTAATGTTGTTTAATTACTAAAAAATTAAAATATTATTATTTTATAAAGTTAGAAACTAATTTGACTTTTAAAATTTTAGAATTAATTTACATAACACTTAAAATTTGAGAGTTTGCATGTAAATATATCTTCTTTAATACATGTACAATATTTATTATCTCTATATTTACACATAATATATATATATATATTCTATTAAGCTTAGTATTTACACATAATAGGGTGAATTCAGAAAAAAAATAAAAATAAAAAAGAGGGTTAATTAGACTGAATTCCAATAAGGTTAATACTTTTTGGGTGTAGTTAGTGTTAAATATAGTTAAACTCTTTTTATTTTAAGACTATACTACATAAAATAAAGAAGATATATCTACTTTGTAAAATATTTATTGTCTTTATATTTATTTACACATAAAAGAAACGAGATAATGAAAATGTTTTAAAATTAATTGAAAATATAATAAAATTTTAAAAATAGCGTGTAAGAATAAGTCATATTTTAAGACAGATAATAAATATTTAGCTGATATAAAAAGTAGCTAGTTTTTATATCGGTGGGATAGACATCGGCTCTGTAGCCGATGTAAAAAGTAAAAAATAACCGATATAAAAGGAGTTATTTTTGACTAATGAAATTTATTTTATGCAATATAATTTCAAAATAAGAAGAGTTTAACTATATTTAATATCAACTTTAACAGATGTATAAAAAAAATACGTAATTTAATGGTGTACTAGAGTCGATAAAATGAGTTGGGCCATTAGGATTTATACCAATAAAATAGGCTGTTTGAGTACTTAAAATTCAAACAAGAATAAATTTGAGCCTTTTAGTATGGGTGGATGAGATTATCACCATCCCTATTAGGAGTGACACCATCTTTTTTAGTATATAAATTTATGGCTCTTATATATAAAAAGGATGGTGTCACTCCCAGTAGAAATTGTGTTAATCCCATCCTCTTTTAGTACGTCTTAAAAAAAAAGGAGTTCGAGCTCAAAAAGTTTGCGGATTCGGACTACCCACCTGAGTAGCTTTTTTAAAAAAAAATAAAATGCTACTAATAAATTCTATACTTAAAAAGATTTTTCCAAAAAAAAATAACTTTATAAAATAGAGATAGATTTTAAAAATATTATTATTTTTTATTTAAACAAAGACATTTTTTTTTAAAGATACAAGTAATAAAAATAATTTTTTTTTAACAGAATGGCAAGCAAATTTTTAGAATTAATAAAAAATGGGTCATTCAAAAAAACCCGCTAATCGAATAGGACCGGTTGAGTATCTAAAATAAAGTCCCAAATAAATGTGAGGTTTTTCATCCTGAACCAAAAAACCCATTAACCTAATGGGCCAGCATATAAGGCTGGGTAGCCCGTGGTGTACACCCGAAAAAAATATTAACCTTATTGGAATTCTGTCTAGAAAAAAAATGTTTAATTATATTTTTGGTCTCTTATTTTATATTTTGAAAAAATATGGTCTCTTAACTTTTAAATGTAAATTTTGGTCTCTCAAGTTTGTAAATTTTGGTCTCCCAAGTCCCTTCACTAGTTTTTCAAAAGTTTGCGTCAATTTTTATTTAAATTAGCAATGATATTTTAAAATTAGAGACGATTTTTATTTTAATTAGTGATAGTTCTCATCCAAATAAGCAATAAAAAAACTAAAGTTGTCCATTTGAAAAGTCTGAGAACCAAAAATGCTCATAAAGACTTGTTTGATTTCTCTTTTTGAAAATAGTTTTCTGTTTTTAAAAATAGAAAACTGAAAAATCCGTTTGGCACACAAGTAATCAAAATTTGAAAACATCTAAAATTTAATTTAGTTTTCGGATTTCTGAATTTACACATAAATTTGTATTGAAAACTCTTCACACTTTTTTTTAAATCCATTTATGAAAATTGTTTTATAATACAGTTTTAAAAAACTAAAAACCAAAACGGTTTCAAACAAGCCCTTAAAAGTCGAAGGACTAAATTCGCATAAAATGCAAAATATAGGGACCGATAATGCAATTTAGAAAAAAAAAATGAAATTCAATCTAATTAACTCCATTATATTTTTTTTGTTTGAATTCACTTAGAGCTAGGTATACGTATCAGCCCGGCCCTGACTACATTGACTCGTGGTTTAAGCGAGTTGGCTCGCGAAACCTGCTTTTTAAATGATCCAGTATTTTGCAACTCGTATAAATACACAGTTAAACAGACTAACCTGCGAACCAGCTCACATAAAACATTTTATTAAAAAAATATTTTAAAAAAATTTAAAAAATGTTAAAAATTTATATTTAAAGTGTGACTTTAATTAAAAAAATATTGATTTAACTTTATTTATAATTAAAATATTATTATAAAATAAAAATTACATGTAAAAATTTAGAAAATAAGTGTTTTTAAATTAGAATATAATTTTTTATTTTATAAAAGTGGTTCGTGGACCAACTCGCATTCCTAATATATTTAGACTGACCGTGAATGGGATTAGCACTATCTCTATTAGGAGTGACATCATCTTTTTTAATATAAAAATTTATAATTCTTATGTATAAAGGATGATGAAATTTTTAAAATTGGGTGGTCTCAATCCTTTCTACCTAGACTGACCTGCAAAATTTACTTTATATATTATCCTCAATTTTCATGGCCCAAGACCGCTCGGGCTGCTGGTTTTGCAGGCCGGCTTGTGAGCCGCGGACCATATAGCCAACTCTATTCACACTATTTTTATTTGTATTGTGCCAGTTTCGGGTCGGACAATACCCACCCGTATTCGAAACCACCAAACTCGGATCCAGTTTCTTTGTTCTTCTTCTGCGTCAGTGCAGTGTTAGGGTTTAGGAAACGCTTTTGAGCAGAAACGAACAATGGCGTCGAAGAACTTTCTAAGAACTGGATCTTCGTTGTTGAGTCGGTTTTCGAAATCGCTTCTTCATTCCAATCATTCTCAGCTTCAACTTCACCCTCAGCTATTTCCACCCCTCTCTAGGCTCCCCACTTCTCCTAACTTTCCTCAAAACGACGCCGAATTAACCAATAAGGTTCTGCTCTCCGAAGGGTTCCTGTATCCATGTGGCCTTCCCTCTCTCTGTTTCTTCTTACCAATTGGTACAATCACACTTTCTTTCTCTGTATGCGTTTGATTTGCTGAATGGTGGATTGATAACTGATTATATGATTTTGACGATTTTCAACTTTTCATTGATTCACCGTGCAAATTTATACTAATTTCGTCTTAGTTATTATACTTAGTTTAACTCAGATGATTAATAAATCCAATTTTTCTGTTGTTGTCCGTTGGAATTCCACCTTGGTTCTATGTTAGTTAGTTCACTTCGTTAATACTTTTATTAGATGAAATTTTATGGATTTTTTTATTGAGATCATGAAAATTCTGCTGCTAGTAGTGTGCTTCCTGTTTGGTTTTTGTGCATGTATAATCATGACAACAAATCACTTCAATGGAGAATTCTTTTTGTAGAAGTAACAGAAATGGTATGGCAGTATACCACGGTATCTGTATTGGGGATCACTTGGTATATGCTATAGAATTGATTGGAAATTATATTATGTTGTCTATGTTAATGTTAACTGGCATTCTGCTATGCCATTTTTCTCGGGAAGAAATTTACGTACCACTTCTACGGACATAAGTGTCAGCCTATGGAGCAGATTAGTCTTTTTTTTTTTTTTCTTTTTTTTCTTTTTTTTTATCTTTTTTCTTTTGTGGGGGCGGGGGGTTAAAACCATGGAATAGATTTGCTTTCTTGGGATGGCAGGTCCAAACTCCAAACTGCTGATACTGTTGTAAGTAAATTATCCAGTGATAGCTGATCATTGTTTTCTCTTGCCTTCAGAAGAAATATTCTTTGTTTTTCTATTAGTGTTTTCTTGGACACCCATAGTTATCAGTCCAGATAGCAAACTGGAGTGACTGACATCAAAACTGGTGTAGTGTGATGGCCTGTTGGCTGCTATACTGAAGATCATAGATGCGAGATAAATAATTTATACTTTATACTGAACTTATTTAAATGCTTCTAGAAAGTTTAAAGATATACTAATAAATAATTAGTAATTGGATGTCATAGTGTGTGTATCACACTGTTACCATTAATTTAAGCTATAATTAACAATGAGAGAAATGAAAACATAGGGATGGAGTAAAAGAAAAAGGGAATATGATTGATTTAATTTTTAAAAAAACAAGGTATTTTATGTGATCTGTTTTGCACTTTTGCTCTACATTTCTTTGACGAAGTAATTTTTTCATACCAGCTTAAACATAACATGGGATGGTGTTTTATGAAATTTTAAGCAATTGACCTCTCATTTTTGTAGTAATTAATAGTTCAGTATTTATCCCTGTTCTTCAGGGGATGCTCCTTCATCAGATGATTCAATGCTTTTATTTCCGAAAAGGACATTTCAACCAAGCATTATTCGTCGAAAGAGGACTCATGGATTTTTTGCTCGGTAAATCTCTCATCTGTTCTCTTAGATGTTCCTTTATTATAAGAAATCAGAAATCAGAAAAGATTACAAGTTAACTGTGCAAATTTTTTGAAATTCTCACATACTTCAGGATACCTCTATGACTATGCAAAGACCTAATTAGGCATATGCAGGATATTTGAAGGAATGAGATGGTTAATTGTCTTGACACTTCATACAAAATCACTATTCCTTCTATTACTTAGATTACTTGGTTTGTTGGCATAGATGAATACATAACTTGAACATTGTGAAAAATATTCAAAAAAACTTTTTCAATTAATTGAAGTTAAACCTCTGTCTAAATTGTATATAGATTGTTTCATGGAATGTGGATGCACTTTATCATGTAAATCTTATCTTGTGTTGTCTACGTTTATAGACTATGCATTCTGTAATTTTGGCATAGATAAGTTGATAACCTGGGCATCTAGCCTAAAAAATGGGTAAACGATTATTGTAGTTTATACTATGACCTGGCAAAGTGGCATATGAAGTGCATGCTTCTAGGCATAAGAATTACTTGCGTTTTTTACTTTTTTTTCTTATTGGATTTTTTTTCTGGTTTTAAATTGTCACTAGCCCTTACCATTGAGGAAGTGGCCACGAGCCCGCTTCTGTACCCCAATGAAATGGCTCAGCATTCTCACTTGTGAAATTATGACTAATAAGACAGAATTACTGAACTTTACGCATAGCTGATATGCAAATTTACATCAATAATCTCAATAAAGAACTGTCCGGGACGATGAAATTTTTTTTTACTTGAGCAGGAAGGCAACCAAGGGTGGCAGAAGAGTAATTGCTCGAAGAATAGCCAAGGGTCGTTTCAGGATTACGGCTTAGTATCGTTGTCTTTGGGGAACTACAGTTTCGGTGTAGAAACTTAGTGCAGTTCATGGCAAGACCTGGTGAAACCGAGTGAACTAGATCTTTTGTTACCTTGGGAGCTTTTCTCTTTGGGTGGGAAGGGGGGGGGGGTTCTTAGTACAGTATGCAATGAGCAATTTTTCTGTTAACTATTGTGTATGGATACGTTGAGTTTCTGTTTATTGCCTATTACATTCTCTTCAGTCATTGCAATAATTTGTAACTCTCATTTTAGTTATGTCCCATTCAATCTAGCACTGCAGAATGGTCTGGTGTCCCTTTGTATTAGATGAGATGAGGATTTTATGAATGAAAGATTGATGCAGCGAAAGAAGCTGATGTGAGATTTGTTGCGTACCTAATGAACAGGAGATGGATGAGCTCCACAAACGGCAGATTCCGGCTCCAATGCTGCCCCCACAACGGTGGGGTGTACCTGCAAATACTTCAACCAATTGACGGTTAAAATGACATCAGACACCATGGGAATATATAAAAACTTATTGACATTTCGGACCTATTACTCCTTTTGTTGGGCCCATTAGTGGCTTTTCGTGACCATTTTGTTTCAAAATACCTATGATTTTGACCTTTTTAATTTTTTTTTTCAAATTACCTCTCACTTTATAGTTCTAATAGCATTTTAATTTTTTTCAATTAACAGCTACTCTCTATTTAATTTTCTAATGAGTGGAACATCACAAATGTGTAAATTTATATCTTATTAAAAAGGTATACCGTAGTAATGACCAAACTTTTAATCACTAGAATCATATTTTCACTCACGTAACAGAGATTTCTCTTTGTTTCTAAAAACGAAATTAATAAAATACTAACAACTTAATTCGTTTTTCAATATAACAAAAAAAATTAAACTTGTAGATTGTGAACTACACCTTTCCAAGAATGGAGAGATCCATATTCATGTTTCTCTATTTCTGCTTAACTCTTTTTTTAGTAAAAAAAAAAAGCTTCACCTTGCTTCTTATTATTAGGGATGGGTTTGAGTTTGAAAAGCTTTTATATTCGAACCAATCAAATTTTGAATGAATTGACTTGGTTTGTGTTTTTAAACCAAACCAACCTAATTTGGTTTAGGTTAGTGTTGGGTTTAGGGTTTTAGGGTGGGAAAATCTGTGATTATATTAAAAAAGTTTACAAAATTTAAATTTTAAAAAATTAGAAAAATAACAATAAATTGTTACACCCTATAATTAATACAGAATATCATGAAATTTTATTTTTTACAAACTTATATATATGTTTTTAAAAATTATAGGTCAGCCAAAAATATGAAAATTCATGACACTCTTAATCAACACTATCTTAATCCGTATTGAGCCAACATTATAGACCATCCTATCGATATATAGACTTTTCACTATCGATATATAGACTTTTCATGTTAAATGCATCTTAGTCTTAAATTCTTAATAACACCGTAAAGTATAGATTTAAATATATAAAAAATATATATATTATTAAAGGGCTTAAAGTAGGGATTTGGTCGATTTTACTTTTGATTGCTCTCACAAGATGTTGTGTCATGCAAAATTAATTGAACAATGATTTTATTATTATTATTATTAATTATTTTCCTCTTATGTTCAAGTTATCATGCACATTATGGGTTGAATGTTAAGCCAAATTAAGTTGACCATGTTCCACCATTTTAATATCCTCACTTAGCTTGCGTCACTAGCAACGTTGCTTTGCTCGGTATTTGTTTTTTCTTTATTTCTATACAAAAAAATTAAAAGGCAAAAAAGGAGGAAGATGCCAAATGTAGTTTCACTAATTAATGTACATTTTACCAATCAACATTGAGGAATCTTAATTAGTCAGAGTTTTTCTTCAGTTACAAGCTAGATAACATTGGTGCATGCTTTAATGTTTAAACAGTTCTTAATTATCACATCAAATATATGAGCCTATGAGGTATGAGTAATGATTATTATTTTTATTATTTTCTTATTTATTTATTTTTATTTTTTATCTATCCTATAAGAGTAACCTCTTGTTTTAGTTTCACATACATCATCATCCAAAAATCAAAGAGAGTGCTAGTAAAGAGATGGGTGGCATTGACAACTAGCTATAGTTACATTTGTTTTGTGTCCAAAAAATTTTAGTACACGAGAGACACATTACAATTATAAAATTCACATGTTAAGGTGAGTCCCACAATTACAATATCTTTTTTATTTTATTTTTTATGGTAAAAATTTTCAAAGTGACGGAAGATTTAAATTTGGATGGCAACTAAAACCATACACAACTAGCTAGTTAGGCACATGAATGACTGACAAATATGTAGCTCTTAAAAAATAATTCATATAAATACTTTTAAGTGACAAACATGCATGCATGTGAATAATTCAAAACCTAGCTAGAAACATTTATGGAACTTCACCAAGCATCACTTAAATAAAAATTCCTGAACTAGCAAGGTTCAGGTTTACCAATAATACATTGATCCACACCTTGTTTGTGCAAAAGTTCAATAAAAAATAAATGCATGGAATAAATAATTGAGTTCGTCCATCATTAATTATCAAGATTCCCTTCACCCCCAATTATTAGTATAAATAGATAAAATTAAATTTATATCTATATATAGTACCAATTCTCTCAAGGCTCCCATTCTGAAGGAGGAATAATAATAGGGTTTGTGACTATTTGGCTGCTTGATATGATGAGGGCATCATCCATGTACTCAAATTGATTATTATTATTATTATTATTATTTTCTGCCACATTTAGATATTCTACTTGTGGATGAATATTAATGCTCTGAAATTTTTCTGAATCCTCATGTGAAGAAGATGATGAATATGGGATGCTAGGAACAAAATTATCAATTGATCTCTCATTCAATAATTTTGGCAAATTGGGTTCAACTAAGTGACAATCATAAAAATTTGGGAATATTGTGGTGGTCTCATTTTTGGTAATTTGATTTTCTTGATTTGGATTGAGATGATGAAGAGCCACAAAACCCAATAATGATTCATAATTAGAAAATGGAATATTGGAATATGGTTGTGGGATTGAATTTTGATTATGAAGGAAATAATTTGGATTATAATTGTTTGTGTCTACCTTATGATCAAAACAATTAGGGATTTGGGCAGGGTTAGGATGGTAAAATTGCTCTGGATTATGATGATGATTATTATGAAGATTTAGGATGAAATTAGGGTTTGGAGTCAAAGGGAATAAATTATTTTCCAAAGAAGGAAAATCACAAGGGATGTGAAAATCATGAGAAAATGTGGCTAAAGAAGGAAGAGGATGATGATCATGAGAAAGGAGTTTCTTCTTTATGCTTGAATTCCAAAAGTTTTTCACCTCATTATCTGTTCTTCCTGGTAAGTGCTTGGCAATTTGAGCCCACCTGTCCAAATTTAGAGAGATTAAAAATAATTAAATAAATTAAAGTAACATTTTCATAATAATAAAAATATTAATTTTAAATTTTTATATAAAATTAGAAAATTATTGGGTAGAAATGGCTATGATCTACCTGTTGCCAAGAATGCTGTGAAGTTCTATAATGAGAGTTGCTTCTTGAGTAGAGAAACTTCCACGTTTTAAATCTGGTCTTAGATAATTTATCCATCTTAATCTACAACTTTTTCCACACCTCTGTAGTCCTGCACATCATCAAATTAAGAGCATAAATATATAAGAAAAGTAAAAGAATTTGAGAACTACTTAGTATTTCTGGATTCACGTTGAGAAATATAATTTTAGTCATGATTTAAAATATGTAAATTAAAATTTGTATAAAAAATCATGTTCGACAAAACTCACCATAAAATACCTATGTTAATATAATTTTGATTTTTGAGTGTCAAACCAAAAAAGTGAACAAAATTGCTTTATGATTATACCAAATCATTGCTTAATTTATAACCAAACATATAGGTGTATGTTTAGTTCAACGTCAGAACGAAACAAACGCAAATTCATTCTTACACAACTCAAAGTAGCTTTAATGTTTTAGATTAATATTTGGTCAACCCAACACTAAAAACAAATACACATTATTTTCACGGTAATTAAACTAAACATGAATCCAAATTTTTTAATTATATTTAAATAAATTTACGTTTATCACGTCTAATAGAAAAACAAACACAAACAACTTAACGAAGAAAACATAATGAGAAGTTGAGAACTTTGAGGAAAGAAAATAAAAAAAAGAAGGGCCGAAGTACATGTTACTAGTGGCAGAGTTCATAACTTTTTTATTTTTGTTTTTTTAAATTTTACAATAAATAATTACCTGCAAGTTTAGGAACAGAGCTCCAGCATCCATGTCCATAAGTTGTGATATAATTGATGAGTTTTTCATCTTCTTCAGGTGACCATAACCCTCTTTTCACTTTCTGCTTGTTACAACAAGAGTGTTGTCCCATAATTCTTCTTCTCACACACTTTCACACTTCTCAAAACCACTTACTAACAATTAATTAATTAATACATCCAATGAATCAATATTGGTCACAAGAGTTTCTTTCATTGAATCATGAAAAGAATGGTGTGATCAGAGAAAACAGAGAAAATGGAAGATTATGCAAAAATGGTAGTATAGTGAGGTGGTGAATTTAATGTGGAAGGAAGTACTATGATGTGGTTTGTGGAAAAGAGATAAAAACTTGAAGTTTCACTCTGCAAGAGTTTTATGCCTTTTAAAGGAAAGGATCTTAATTTCTCTGCTTCAATTTAGTTTCATTTTGGCTTGTAGACGTGTCACACATGCAGGTGGTGGGACTCTCTCTCCTTATAGGTCCCACATTGAGTACATACTACTACCTCCGGTTTCGGTTATAAGAAAAAAAATATAATTTGTGTATCTTATAAAAATTGGTTACTTATGTTTAATTCTCTTAATTTCATTTAAAAAGACAAATTTTAATTATAAAAAGTACTCTCTCTCTCATTTGAATAGGTCAAATGACATTGAATATGAGAAAAATATTTAAAATTAACATTAAATAAGAAGATATAAATTAAAATTTACATATATTTTAGATCAAGAAATTTTAATTTTTCTTTCTTATAACTAGAATCGGAGGTAATAGTATATATATATATATATGAAGGTCAAAAGTTTTCAACCGTTTGGTGAAACTTTGAGGATATACATGCACTTGATTTACCTTGCTAATAATGGTTGTCATATATGTAGACATAAATTTTATTATTTTAATCATGTTTAATACTATAAAAGTAAGAAATTTTTTATTTAAAAAAAACATAATTATTTTTTTTGAAAAAACGGTAAGCTAAACACACACTTTAGTGGTATTGACTTAGGTTCGCAAATTAGTGAAGAATTGTGTCACTTACCTAAGTGATTGGACGTTTAATTCTAAACTCTTGTGGTATAACAAGTTTTACTTAGGATGACCTCTGAAAAGATCAAACAGTACCTAAAAAAATTAGTCTCCGTATTTGAGTTGGTAAATACTTTGAAAAACACAAAAAACACAGAATTTAATTTGTAAATGACTGAGACGATATTTGCATGGGAAAAAAATATTTAATTTAAATATAATTTTAGTTCTTTATATATAATGAAGTTTAGTTTTAATTTCATCTTTATACTTATTATTTTTCACTAATTCTTATATATAAAATAATTTTATTTTGACTCTTATAGTTTGTTTTTTAATAATATTTTTAATTTAATCCTTAATTTTAGTTTAATCATTATATGTGACACTCATTTTCAATTTAATCCTATTATATTAAACATGTTAATCAGTGGTGGATCTATGTGCTGGAATTAATTCATCGAAGGCCCATTGTTTCAATTGAACATGTACAATGTAAGTAATTATTAATTAAGCAAATAAAGGTATGAAGAAGGATGGCTTCTTTTTGAAAATTACTTATATATATATATAGGACGTATTTAGTGAGAATTTTAAATATGTGAGAAAATAAGAAACATAATCTTGATCATACAATTATTTATTTATGATGGGAGAGAAGATTTTAATGCATGACTAGCATGTAACCCGTGCGTTCGCACGAGTCTTCAATTACGCGTTTGTGAGTGTGTGTTAATGTCTTGTAATAAATATACAATAGCACAATTAAAATTATTAAAATATTTAATAAATTATTTTACAATATAATGATTAAAATAAAAGATATAATTGAGCTTAAAAAACATTACATTTAAAACATTCACCTTAATTATACCTTAATCTATAACTTTTTATCGACACAATCTTTCCCGTGAAGAATTATTTTTTATCGACACAATCTCTTTATTGAAATATTCTTTACACCTCAACTATTGCACAGAACCATTAAATATGAAAAAGACCTCCACAGTTTATTATGAGACTCCTGTTGCACAATAAATTAGACTTTCAATATTATTAAAACATGATAACACACTTACAAAAAGTAAAATAAATGCAAGTAACAAATTTATATACCGACTTATATACTAACTTTATGAAAACTTACATAATTAACATATAAGAAAAAAATTTGTGATATTAAGTACACAGATTTAATTGAAGTTTGATCCTATATTTGTGAATCACATATAACATGCTTTAAAAATTATAAAATAGACAAATGATAAGTTCATTCTTAACAAAACATGTTAATGTATTAAAAAGTATATGTTATCTTATTCATAAATAATTTAACAAATTAATCCCAAGGGTTGGCTTAGCGGTGTAAGTCCCCGCTAAGTTCATAGGAGGGACGATTCACAACGAGAGGTCCCGTGTTCGAATCTCAATTATGTCAAATTCTCGAGGGCCAGCGCCAGCCACGCAGCACGAACATGATTAGTCTCATTCTAAGGGTAAAGAAACCCGTGGTTATACAAAAAAAATATAATTTAACAAATAACAAAAATCAAAGTAAAAAAAATGGAAAATAAAGATGCATAGTAAAAATAGAGAAAGGAGCGAATAAAAAATAGAGAAAAAGAAATAAAAAAGGATAATGAATGAAACGTGAAATGAAGGGAAGTGGAGAGGAAAAAAAAGAAGTTAGAGAAAAAGAGTTTAATAATATAATTTAATTTTATTATTAAAATTTTAAATTTTAATTTTTTTCATCTCAAAGTAAGCAAAAATTGAGAAGGAAATTGAATCATTCTTATAATGACATGTGTCAAGTAAGATAACTTGGGGCCAATAAAAAAGAAAAAAATAGAGGGGACAACAACAAAATAATAATAAATAAAATAATTTGAGGGAAATTGGATGCATGTGAGAATGACACATGGCATGAAATGTAACTTGAAGTTCAAGAAGGAGTTCCTTTTCTTATAGTATATGATATAATATATGATTGTATGGTCAAGATTCGATTATATATATATATATATATAGAGAGAGAGAGAGAGAGGTAGAGATCAAATAATACCGGTGTAATTTACACAAACTTTTACATCGGTTAATAACTATTTGTTAAAGATGTTTTTCACGAAATTCACCTTAGAATTGAAACTACTTATCGTATAAATCATGTCTACCAAATTTTACATCATTCTGAAATTGTTTAGTATTTCACCAACGTACTAAAAAAAAGTTACGTAAAATATAGTTTTTAAAATATATGAAATTAACCAGCATCGCGATGGAGTACTAAATGATTTCGGAATAATATGAAATTTTGTAGACGTGATTTATACTATAAGTAGTTTAAATTCTACGGTGGAATTCGTGAAAAATATCTTCAATAAATAATTATTAATCAGTGTAAGAATTTATGTGAGTTACACTTGTGATTTGAGTTGCTAGTTACTAAAATAATTTGACCCCCAAAAGTACAAAAATAGAAATAAAAATGTCTCTTTCATTAAAATATTGCATGCATATGTATGTATAAAGTATCTCGCGTGAAATGCATGCATTTCAAATAAGCTAATTTAAATATGCACTTAGTATTGCAACCCCTATACGTTGTGTTTTTATATATTTTCTTCAAAATATAGCTTCTTTTAATTTTAATTTCTGAATTTTTTTGTGTTATTGATTGTATCCTTTAAAGTTTAAAAGTTGTGATTTGAGTTTTACGGTTTGTTTGGATTAATTGTGATTAATTGTGAAAATAAATTGTAAAAAAAATTAATTGTCTGAGACATAATCGATTTTTGTTTTGATATATTTGTTGTCAGAAACGATTTTTAACATAACTTTAAACGGTAAAAAGCGATTTTAATTTTTTTTGAAATAATATTCAAATTTAGTTGAAGGACAAAAAAAACTTTTTCTTCTGTTAAAAAAATAATCAAAACTTTTTTTAAAGCTTTTTAAAGTTCAAAATATATATCTAACGTACATTTGAAAATAATCTAATCTAAACATACTCTTAGCCTAATTTACATTTATCTATTAAATGATGATGTGGTAGATAGAATGACATTGCTTAATCAAATTCAAATATCCATGTCAAGATAATGATTTTTAAAATATTTCTGTTTTGCATTTTAAAATATTATGAAAAAATTAAAAATAAAATTCAAATTAAAAATGAAAAAATTCTAAAAGATAATAATTACTAATACGTTGATATGTCATTTTGTCTACTACATTACCACTTAATAGAGAAATATAATGACAAAGGCTTAGTTAACATTTTTGAATTTTAAAAGATACCATTAGTAATAATTTTTTCAATTACTAAAATTAAAAGACCCTATATTTTTATGGCCGAAAAAGATATTTAAGCCAAAAATTAAATAAAACTCAATGAAAATTCTAAAATAAATAACTGTTTTTTTAATATGTACAATATGTATCATTGTAGAGAAGGACAATATTTATCATAGTAACATCTAATTGCTAGAGATATTGCACATTTTCCCACTTTCCACTTTCTATAATGTTTCGTCTTTTGAAATTGTGAGAGCAATATTCGTTGAAAGTCAAATGTGAAGTGGGAAGTGAAGTCCCACGTTAAATGTTTTAGAGTTAAGTGAACGGTTTATAAGTAAAAAGACCATCTCACCTATTGCCTTAAGATTTTGGATTGCATTGTGGTGTCTCTCACTTATATACCGCCCTCACATCTATACTCCAACGTTTTTTTGTTATTAAGATGTTAACAATATTTTTCTTATGAGTTAACTTTTAAAATTGAATAAAATCTAGCCAAATTTTTGTATCAGATAACAAAGCTGAGGGTTGAATATTTTTCCATTGTTCTATTATTACCTTTCATCATTATAACTAAAAAAAATCATTATCCTACTAGGTCCTCAAAAATATATTATTTAGTGCCAGATCCATGCTAATAATTTTTTTTAATGCCCTTTTTAAGTTTCTCTTCTATTTTTTTATCATTATAACTAAAATTCATGTTTTATGAAATTCATTTCATCTGTTAATAACGATTAAATTTAATGAGATAAAACTCGAATTCTAACCTCACGATCAATGGCCTAAACATACACGAAACCACTCAACTAGTTCTCTTTCATCTTGCATATATCACACAAATATTGCTCTGTAAACAATCACTATGCATGCTATTCTTCCTTATATAGGACCATACATACATCTATGTCAATATTCTTATCTCTCCTACTCCTGCCTTTTTCCACGTTATCTCTTTAAAATCCAATACTCACAATCATAAAGTACACCCAGTCGTATAGCCATATGAAAAACTTATCATATCCTCTATCTTGCCGAAAATCTAAATTAATCCTCTTCTCTTAGTCTATGCTTAATCAGTTTTTTTCGTAATTTCATAGTGTGACAGCTCATTATTAAATAACTTGATAAGCCACAAAATATCATGTTCACCTGCATGTTTCCAAACCTTGATAGGAATACCATCAAGACCAATTGCTTTACTATTATCCATTCTTTGAGTTTCATTTACCATTATAACCTTTGATTGTGTATGTTATTTTCAATGCTGATTGTTGGTTGTTGTTTTCATTATTTTGAATGTACACACACATACACTTTGGGGAAGTAACATCTCTTCTACAATATTCAACTACAAGTTAATCCAATTCTCTAATGTCAAATAAAATATACTAAAGAAACTAATCTTTTTGGACTATCAGCCCTAAAAAGAATGACTTTATTACCTTTAGGACCACTGTTAATTAATAACATGTGTATAGTAAAATAAGGGTACCAATCAAGAACATCTAGGATTTCCAATTTTCCTGTAATATGTTGCTTCAGAGAGAAAAAGTGTGGAGGACATACAAGTTAGAATGCTTATGATAGAAGAAACAGCTAGGTAGCTGAGTCCAAACAAGATTCCTTAATTAATTGTTGCACATGCAACATTTAATACTACAATGCTCTTTTTCTTTATTTGTTGAGCCATCAAAGGATCATAGTGGTCAGAGTTTTTTTTTTTTTTCATCCATATGAAGAAATCATAACAAAGTACATGCAAGAATTCTGCTGTGTGATTCTTTGTCCTGTCCTGAGTTCAGATTAGTTTTGGTATGTGTCTTTTTCAGTCAAATACTTGTTTCTTTCTTTCTCTCTCTTTTCTTTTTTCCTCATATAATGAAAGAAAATATCAAGAAGCATTGTCCCTTGAGATACAATGAAGACCTAAAACAAGAAAGTAAGGTAGCTTATGGGTTACAAAAATTTATCTTTAAGTCACATATCACACCTTAGTAAATCCTAGGAGGGCATAAATTTAACATTTTAGATGGCAGAACTATAATTCTTGTAAACTAAAGTGTGTTTAAAAGAAAAAAATAAGAGCTTTCATATGGGGAGAAAAAAATGTGATGTCTACTCAACTGAAAATCCTTGTATGTTTCTTTTTCTTTAGATCAATGTGATTCATATTATGATAATTTGGGGTGGTCATGGTTCAGAACAGAACTGAATCATAAAAGAATTGTTTATACAATTCAATAATCTGAACCAAACTTGTTTTCAAGTTTAGTGAATTGGTTCTGCCAGTGTAAATTGGTTCTACTAATAGTTTTGATTTTGAACTGGTTTTAGAATAAGTTCTTATTTAGAATTGGTTTGCAAAACAGTTTAGAAGCAGATTTGGACAAAATTCCGTTCAATATCAATTCAAATCCAATTTTAAACAAGTTTTGAGACAAAAAAGCTATTCTAAATCAGTCTGAAACTAGTACTAAATTGGTTCGAAATCAATTCTAAATCACTTCTGAATTAATTCTGAACCGGTTAATGGACTGATCTAATTTCAGTTTGGTTCTTGAATTGTGACCAAATCAAAACAGTTATATAACAATTAATTCAGTTCAGTTTAAGTTCTTGAATTGAATTGTTTGGATCTAGTCTCAATCTTATTTACCATAAGTAATAATTTCTAACTTTTAGTAAAAGTAAATGCATTTTTAAGTTGAATAGTAAAACTAACGCAATATAAGTGCCTCCAACATGTTATGATGGACATACCATCCATATATTGTGAGTCGTTTATGAAGTATAAATTTGTCATTCACCTTTAAACAACTTACAGTACTATGCTTCATTAACAACTTGCAATGCATACCAAACGTGTCCATCATGATCTAGTGGACTTGTGAATAGGTTAGAATGCTTCTAAATTTCTTGTCCACTAGACTTATATTAGTGATGGAACCAAAAGTTCATCTTCAATTTAGATTCACACAAGTCCTTCATCTATGCTAGAGATAACTACTTGCTTTGCTTGCACACATGCATCTTGTACACTACGAACACTAGCTAATGGAAACAAGTAAAAGGTAAACGACTTTTCCCATTGTCATTGACAATTCAATTAAACATAAAAGTAGAAAAAATGAACAAACTTAGGTTTCAATTTTCATGATTCAATAAACAATTGATACCAAAATATGCAACTTAAGGGCCATATTGTTCTTATCAATAATGTTAGTGCAAATAATGGGAATGTCTAAAGGAAAGTGAAAACAGAGTTAATATTCTTTTTTAGGCAATCAAACAAAACTATAATTGACCCACAGAAAAAGGGATATCCAAGAAAATAACCCTACTTCATCTTACTTCTATTCATGGCAACCCCTTAAGAAAGGAAGTTTGCTTACTTACTCCAAATTAAAGAAAGCTTCCCATACTTGAAAATTCATTCAAAAAAATTTACAACTTTTGGTGGCATCCTGATTTCTTGCCCTTGTAAGCGCATAATCTCACGCGAGAGAGCCAAAAGTCTTGTATGAACACAATATCTATATGTACGACTAAAAAGTTGAGAAAGCATTAAAATAATAATAACCTCAACGCCAAAACTTGTCCTATTATTATTTCAATATTACTAAGAAGTAAAAACACCTTATTAGTTTTGTCTACAAATTAAATTTAAGGTTTGTGTTCGTATAAGAATTAATTTGAGAGAATCTTGTGAAACCGAATAGCAATTAACCTCATGGTGAGCTTGTAGGCCATGCAATAGACACAACTCACACAAGTCAAACTTTAATGCAATTGGAGATTCTGCCAAAAGCCTTATCAGTTTTTGTCCATAGTTCTGAAGTTGACCTTTGAACTATTTAATCCTTTGTTCTATTTGGAACAGAAAATATTTTATCATTATTATTTTTGTCTATCTATCTTCTTTCTTTGATGTTCAACAGTTAAGTGACGCACACATACTTTGAAGCATTGATGATGGTGATAATTGTGGTCCTTTTAGACCATGAATATTTACTGAACCAATGTACCATTTTAGCTTTTGCATCATCACATATTGTTATTATTTCATCATGGACCACATGATTTTTTTCCAATTAATTATTTTCAGTTGCTTAAGTAGAGATAAGAATGTCTAATTATTAGGCTTAGTCACCCTAAATCTAATCATGAATTGATGTTTTCTGCATCTGTCTTTATATTATAGCTATTATACTGCAGAATAAAATCTTGATGGTGATGATGCCTGAGAGATTGAGCCATTGATGCAGCAAAATAATCAAATGAAAAAAAAAGTCTTCGGGAAAAAGAGGTTAATTTTTGTGAGTGAATATAAGGTGATTTCCTTGAGTTAAAAATTATCATTGATCTCCTTTATAAAATGACTTCCTTCACGTAAAAATATATTATTAATTTATTTATTCGATCAAACGACTCACAACGCATAAATCTTTCGTGATCCCTAACTTAAGGGTAATCATCCGTCTCCTATGTCCACCAAATGAAAGCTTGCTGAAGATCTTCATGGTTTGATGTTTATGCAGAGCTATATAGACAACAAAAATGTATAACAGAATATTTAATGCAACTACCTAAACAAGAAATCAAATGTCAGCAGTCCAAAGCAAGCTGCAATACTATTATAAGACATTCTGTGTGTGTTTGATTTATCTTTTACTCAACATCAAGATACTTTTTAATAAAAATAAGAAATTATTTTTAATTATTAACTGATTATATATTTAGTGTGTTTCGTTTTGGGGTGGTAAAGTTGATTTTTTTTAGTAAGTGAAAATTTTATTAATAATAAGCACAAGACATGCTAAACCAAGTAAATTGGAGAATTCAACTTAGAACAACTCTTGAAAAGACAAGTCTGCAACATTTTCTATTGAAAAACCTTTCACCCAATCACACAATTTCTTACGGTTGGCTTTAAGAATAGTCTGAGTCAAATTTGAAATTCTAAAAAAAAATAATTTTGTTCCTTATCAACCATATCTTTCATTGATGGAATTGATTCTAAGTATAATTAAATATGTAACGTTGACTCGAGAGTAAAATTGATTAAAAAGTAAAGTAATTTTTTATTGGATAAATTTTCAAAAATTATATTATTTAGAAATTCTTTAGTGAAATTGCTTTTGGGATGTATAAGAACTAAGTAGGTTTTAGATATCTGTCAATAACACAGAAAGGTAAATGAAAGGGCAAATAATATGACACTAGTTGTAGCATAATTGATTTAGTTAGAAGCAAAATTAACTCATGTAACTTCTCCAACTTAAGTCTAATTAATCACAATAATTGATTATGACGTTTACAACCAAACATAACTTTTAAGTCAAAATCAAGTTTGGCCATAACAAAACCATGGTTTGGATTGTATAGAACTACATCCAAACACTTATTACCAGAACAAGAACTGATAGTTTTTTTATTCATTACAAGGACAAAAATAATTCAAACTAGAAGGGGAATTACTGGAGTAGTTGGACTTTACAAGCATTATTGTTATTTGAATATGATCAAGACTTGAAAGTAATGACAGAAGTTCAGTTTAACAGAAGCTATTAAGTACAATGCAATTTTCTGCCAATTAGATTCAACTTTGTCACATTAAAAATGAAACTAATGTGCTACTTCATTTTTCAAACAAACATGCACCTTACATAATTTTGTTCATCCATACAAAATTCTTTCTAAAATAAGGAATAAGTGTCATCTAAATCTTAAGAGAATTTTTCATGCTTCAATCTTTTAGATAATGCAACACAGGGTACAAATTATAAGTTTGCACAAAAAATGTAACATGAATCCACCCGAAAACAAGGAACTATTAATGAATTTGAAATTGGTGTAGAAACACCTTACAAATTCAAATACTGTGATATTTCTTCTTCACACCAAATTACTTGTGTTATCTACACAATCAAATTAGCTATCATTTGTGAACTCAGCACACACATTCATCTCAATATCAATTTAGCTGTCATCTTTGAACTCATACACACAAAATGGACAACAAGCTGTTGAATTCATTCCAGCCATTTTCATAGAGGTGTATTGCATCTTGTTGGATAACTTGTTCTTAGAGGTGTTGCATAGAGATCCTTCCACATATTCGCTGATGTATAATATGAACCAGAAAGGCTTCTAGTATCTCCTCTCAGAAACTCATTTCTTCTCTTGCTAAGAGACAGACAATCATCCATAAAGAGCCTCTTCGAATTAAACGAAGAAGATTTCAGTTTAGCTTTGGTTGATTCTGTGAGATTCATGTAGTTTGGTTTATGAATATGAACATTTCTTTCCTCTGTTGCTTCTTCAACCTTGGAAGATGGTAGAGAAGGCGATCCGGATGAACAAGAGGATGTTATAGGGCTATCGTCGTACATGCATTCGGAGCTTACGGCCGATGATGATGGAGTGGATTGAGTTGTAGTGAGAGATTTGTTTGAAATTGAAATCCTGGTTGTGAAACCATTCCTTTTTGTTTTGACTGATGCATTTTGATGATTTGAGTCAAAGGGAAGAACAAGATCCTCAGATTCTCTGGAAGGTGAGTCTAAATATATCGCGTCGATGAATTTCCTCTCTAATGGCTTAGAAGCCATCCATTTTTCTACCAAGCTTGATTCAAGCCTCTTACTGTGGTGTTTGAGAGGAGAAACTGGCTTAGTAGCTCTTGAGTTTGGACTAGCATTAACTGCTGATTGCTGAAAGCAAACAAATTTTATTCAATAATATATAAATTTTGGTAACCAGTTCACTATATTGCACTCACCAAAATATTGAACGCGCATGTTTGATTCAGCTTATTTTCCTTCAGAGAAATAATCACTTCTTTCTACCATTTCTTAGAGTTTTTTAAAAATAAGCTATTGTTTATATGAAAAACAAAATATTGTCAAATTTGTGTCTAGATCTATCTAATCCATGTTGATTGAAACACACACTACTTCCATTCCATATCTGTAGTGTTTTAAGGTTATTGCACACAGATCAATAAATCATTTGTTTTATTATAAGTATACTAAACTACCTTTAATAGACCTAATCATTAATTGGCAGAGAGAGAAAGATGATTAGTATATAGACGAGGTGATAATACAGAGAGGTAATTTGGGCATGTATTTATTATATGGAGCTAGGATTTTTTTATTTTTTATTTTTTTTTATAAAAGAAAGATATTAACAAAGTCTTGAATTTCTAAAATGACAATAATTTTAAAACAAAAACTAAACTCTAAAAGGTTACAGATTTGGAATGGAGATAGTATAATTTTGTTAATCATTTCACTATAGCAACATGCACAACGAATACAGTATTGCATGTTTGATTTAGCTTATTCTAAAGAAATAACTACGTCTTTTTGTCGAAAGTTTTTGAAAAATAGGTGATTATTTATTATTTATTTATATTTATATGAAAAAAGGTGTTGCCAAAACATGTATCTAAATCTTCTCAACTCCATTACCTTCTTAGAGACAGAATATGCCATTGTTCTATCCCTCTTAATTGCTCCTTCCTGCCTCATTTGCACTTTTCCTTTAACTTCTTCCCAAGTTCCTGGAATCTCACACCACCCTTGCTGACAATAACACAACAAATTTTGCTGCATGTTAACATTTCAGAATGTTACACAATATGTTGAGGCAAATTGAGAGAAGCTTTGATACCTCAGCTTGCTTAACAGCTTTTCTTTCTGGATATTTCCTCACATTCCTTGCCTTGACACGAGCTTGAACTCGCACGAGAGCCTGCATGCACCTTAGAGTAACAGCTGCTTGCTTTCGGACTTGTCGACCGCGAAATATAGCTTGCAGCCTCACCACTGCCCTCAGAGCCCTCAAAGCTCGTCTTGCCTGCAACACGCATAACACAACATGCATAACGCATTTCAGAAAACTAAAAATTTTCCATTTAGTTCCATACTATGGACTAAACACTAAATTACATTCCAATAGTGTATTGGATTTCAACAGGATGAAAGCAATTCTTTCGTTCAAGTCAGTTTGAAGCTCCTTCTTGTGAGTAACTAACTTTGATATGGTAATTCAAATATTATAGTTCATCATTATATGGAGATGAAAGTCAATTTTATTGAAATTCAAACACACTCATGGTAGAGTTTCCCAACATCTAAGAGTGTGTTGGGACATCTGTTGAAGTAACTAAACTAATTTTCATCTAATCATCTCTATGTTATGATATGTCATAATGCTTAGATTACGAAAGTAAGTTAGTTCAAAGGAAAAGGAAGCTAGCATATGAGACGAAAGCATCATTTTCATTCTGTTGAACATAAAGCCAACACAAATTCTAGTTTTATCAACAGAAATCTAAACACACTAACCACATCAACTCAAAGTGAGCTTCAAAATCGTTGCCAAAGTTTACCAACAAGTACTAAAAAGTTGAAGTTTCACCATGAATGACTCAAGCACTATCTTGAGTCATTCATGGTGAATAGTGTAATTACAAAAAAAAAACAAGCACAATTCATCTTGTTTGTAATTATTCTATAAAAGTTCATACCATAATTAGGAGGTCCTGATCCTAAATTCAACTTGGAATTCACGTCTTATTTCTTAAATAATTCAACACTAGGATGGATACAAAAGTCATTAACTAAAATGACTACAAAAGTCTTATCCTAATATATAATGTTAGCTACATGCATCATAAGACAATTGGAAAAGCAGAACAAACTGTAGCTGCATCAGATTGAACAAATGGTTTGAAATTACTAAATTAACAAATTATTGAGAAGAGTTTCTACTAACCAAGAATCCTCGAAACACAGTTTGGATGCGAATAGCAGCCCATTCCTGCTTAATCAACAGGAAATCTTTGTGCGGAGTTCGAACCACAGCGGCCACCGCAGCTGCGAATGCTGCTTCATCCACCAAAAACGAAGAAGCAGAACAATAAGAAGACTTGTCATAACCACCACTCTGCCCTTTCTTCATGCCATATCCAAATCCACAGCCTTCTGAAGAATTCCTCCATAGCTTCCACTTCCTCTTACCACTCTTATCACTTCCCTTCTCCTGAAAACACCACAAAAAACAAAACATATAAATATCCTGAATAAGTAGCTAATCATCAGCACGAAATCATTTTAACACAATTAAGGGTAGCTTGCCACGTTCCATACAAACATTACGGAACCAAATACACACTTAATTGTGTTGAAATGAATCCGGCGTGCTAACGTGAAACTAAATATACACTAAATGGAGTAAGATAAATTAAAAAAACAAGTAAAAAGTTGCGAACTTGATCGTTTGTGGGGGGCTTTCTGAGAGGGATAAGGGATTTGAGCCATCTAGCGGAGCCACCCATTTGAGAAAAGAAAGAGTTTTTGCAGAGGAAGCAAAGGACGGTGTCAGATTATGAGTGTGTTGATGCAGGTGTTGCTTGGCCTAATTAAGGAGAAGGAAAAGAAGAGTTTTGAAATTTGAAATGTTGGTGGAAAAGGGGAAAAAACTAAAAGAAGTACGAAAGAACATAAAGGAACCATAACGGATACGAAGACCTTTTTCGCTTTTGCCAACAATTATGATTGTGATTTTCTTATCTTAAGTCCCTCTCCAAGTTGAGTTGAGTTGACATGTTGTGAATGCGACCACTCACTCTAAACCCAAACGCTGCCGTTTTAATGTGGACAAGTATCTATAAGGATGTGTTTGATATGGAGGATATTTTTTCTATTTAAAAAAAAAGTACCTTAAAATCATAACTTTCTTATATTTTGTATAAAGTAAATACGTGAGTTTTTTAAGAATATTTTTTTATCCTCATACTAAGACTTTGGTGGGTGCACCTGAGTTTAATCCTTTTGTTATTTTTAAGTTGTAGTACTAGTTTAAACTTTGAATCGTGAGTATTTTTGGTGCTCTATATATAATAAAAGTTTTGCTTACTAAAAATAATGAAGTAACTAAAATTAGATTGGATACCACACTCCTTTTAGGGGTGTTCACAGGTTAAGTTGAATTAGTTGATTTAAGGTTAAAAAAATCTGAATCGAGTAAAATGAGTTGGTGTTAATTTGATTCAAAGTTCTGCAAAAATAAAAACTTAAACTTCAAACTAAATTGAATAAAAATGAGTTGCTTGATTTAGATAATTTGGATTGTCTAATTAAAAAACTTAAAAATAATTACCACTTTTTAACTAAATGAAATATTGATTAATATTATATTAATTAAATATTCAAAATAGTAAGGAGTTAGTTAGTGAATAGTCTGAGTAAGAGAATGAGAGAGAGTTTGTCAAACACATGTCTCTATATCCTAAGGTCATTTATAGTGGCACCACTCCTAAATTATGCTTGCTACCATCCTTTGTTTTTTATACTTTCATATTGACAAAAATGACTTAAAATAAGGCATTCTAGAAAAAAAAAATTTAAGCATTTCATTAAATAAAATTCTTTTTGGAAATTTTCAGAAGAGGGCCTTCTGAAATTTTATTGTTGAGGATGGTAGGCTGCATAAATATTTTAATGCCAATATACTATATAAAAATATTTAAAAAGTAATAATTAAAGTCATATTAGATTGAGTATTGGATCATCAAGTATGAAACCTTAAAATCTGATACGTGAATCATTTTCAAGGTGTTGATTTAGGTTAGCTCCATAATAGTTGGGTTTGGTTGATTTGTCGGATTCCTTAGGTTAATCCAAACCAATTGACACCACTATGAGGTCGCTAATATTAACACAACCTCTTTTTCGTAAATCCACCACCCTTTTCAGAAAATTCAATCTAGAAACACATCTTCTTTGAGAGAATAAAACAATTTTTTTAAACATTCAGATTGATTTTTTCAAAAAAGTGGTGATGCTATTATTAAGATTTATTTTAGGACTATAGGTACAATTATTAAGATGGTTGTTAATGTTAAGGTTAACACTTTTGCTATTACACGTGATTTTTAGAACACCACATATTACATGGTGGATGGGATTAACATCATCCTTATTGGGAGTGGCACCATCCTTTTTAGTATATAAATTTATGATTCTTACATATAAAAAGGATGGTACCACTCCCAATAGAGATGGTGCTAATCTCATCCTCCATATTACATTACCGATTTTTTTTTCTGAAGTACATTACTGAATTTTGAAATATATGTAGTGCCAAAAATGTTGTCCTAATATGGCTGACTCCATGGCCCATTGTACTAGAGATTCGTGCCCCCAAAGTCCATTAGATTAGAGCCCAAATAGAAAAAAGGGGAATATTGTTCTTGACAAAAAAAAAAGAATCTTGGATTCCAAAAAAAAGAGAAAAAAAAAGAGGATGAGATTAGCACCATCTCTATTGGGAGTGACACCATCATTTTTATATGTAAGAATCATAAATTTATATACTAAAAAGGATGGTGCCACTCCCAATAGAAATGGTGCTAATCCCATCCACCAAAAAAAATCTTAACCCAAAAAAAAGGAAGGAACATGTTTTTTTTTCTTGTAAGGAACAAGCCATCACTTTCGGCACCACACACACTTCTCATAGCATAACATATTGCACTACTGAATTTTGAGAATTTGTTTCATAAAATATTCACTCGAATTCTCAAAATCTTATTGAAGATGCGGTAGCCTAAAATATATGTGTGGTGCAAAAAGTATTAGCTTAAATAACATCGTTTTTAAATTAATGAACAAACAAAAGGAATATTTTGGAAAAAAAATAAAAACACAAAATTAATATGTAACAAGTATTATGAGTTTTCAAAAACAACAATTTTCACTGTATATATACTTGCTTTATATTTATATTATTGTCCTTGTCAGTGTGCTTTTCTTTTTTCATAGAAAAATATATTAAAAAAAAATTGAACTTGCATATTTATATATGTATGTCTTTATATGCTCACCAATTAAACTACATGACTGGGATTCACGTGCTTATCTATTATAGACCTTCTTTGATTTTGCAATATTTTCCTTTTATCTTATTTTGCTCACATGCCAGCTTCACCTTATTGCTCTTTGTTTTACTAATCTTAGATATCTATTGACTTCCAAGAGGCTTTTGTTATATATATATATATAGATTCATAAGAAAGTAGCTTTTGTTATATTTATTGAAATTTCTGTGAAGATAATAACTCAAATATTTTTTATTTTGACCATTACACGGGTACTTGTTAGTTTAATTGATAAAATTATAGCAAAAAAAGAAACTAAACCTAAAGATTCTCATTTTTTAAGGAAGAAAATTCTAAGTGGAATCTTTTGTTTGTTTGACTAAAATAATGTTTGGTTAAATGGCTCCAATATACATTTACCATTTTCATGGTGGAAAGAAATTAGAACATTCTAAAAAATTTTGCATTTGAGAAAGGAATGAAAAAGAAAGAGCCGAAATTGAAAGTGGTAGGTTTTTTTTATTAATTGGTTTTATTTCCCCAACTCCCTCTATGGTCTCATAATCATATTTGGTCCTAAGCGGTTTTAAAAAAAAATAAAATAAAATAAGGGTCTATTTAGTTTAAATTTTAGTTAAATGAGAAGTGAAAAACACATAAATCGAAGCAAAAATCATGAGATTATTGATGCACAACAGCCAAGACAATTAAATAGAAATAAATATTTTTAATTTTAATCAAAAGTAATTTTGACAAAATCCAAAATTAAAACAACCCGACCCTAAATCAACATGCTAACGAAATGCACCATTATATTAAAGAGCTGAAACCACTTGATAACAAAGTGAATCATCGGTTTGTGTTAGAAGTTTAGAACCCATTCAAACCGGTTCGACTACTGTAATGATTTTACTATGAAATACAATTCAAAATCACCTTTAAAATAAAAAACGGTTCGAAATTGGTCTAGGCAAAACAAAACCGATTTAAAATTGGTTTAGATGAAACAAAATCGGATTGGTTCGACACATCGAATCACATTTTTTATGGTTTATTCAGTTGTTGAGTGAACTAAAACCATAAACAGCCTTACTGAACTCCAAACATGAATAAAAATAAAGAAAATTTTTGTTTCCACCAAATAAAAAAAGAAAAATTATGTTAAGTACTCAATAACAAATATAAAATTTGTTGAATTTCTATTACGAATCGATCATAACAACATATTTACATTGTTGATTTGCCTTTTTTACTTCATTTGCCCAAACTTGGAGAAGGGGGAAAGGAAAGTTCCAAATGAATTTTTCATCTGTTATGTATAAGAATTTTTCAACCTTACTCTTTATTCATTGCATACTTAGTGGAATTTGGTCAATTTGGCATAAGACTTGGAAACATTTATGTCATTAAACCAAACCAAATTTTGACCCTTTTCTCTCTTTTTGTTTTTACTTTTGGTAACACAAGCCAAATCTTGACTTTGAAATGCTACAAATCAAATTTATACCAACAAACATTTCTATCAACAATCATGTCAATGGGCATTACATGTCACTCACTAAACACAGAATTAAAGAACATAGCATATGGCTTGCTTTCAGTATGTCTATATTATCTGTATGTGGAATATCATATCTAGTCATCAATGACAAAGTGACAAATTAAATAAAGTTTTTTTTAAATATATATTATGTATTATTTGTCATACAAGAATGAAGAATTGACCCAACTCCCAAAATACAATTGGGCAAACTGTATACATATAAAAGGAGGGGAAAAAAAAGAAATAATGATTCATTAGAAGCTAAATGGCCAAAAGAATTGGCCAAGAAAAAAACTAAACGAAAAAATAAATAATGGGTTAGATCCTTTTGGTTGTGTGTGACCTTTTAATCCTATATTCTATAGTAATTGCCTACCCATCTTATTGCCTGAGCTAAAATATTGAACATATACCCTAATTCTGTGTGATTTTGGAGAAAGTGGTTTCAAGTAGAAAATAATCAATTTAGTCACTCAACAACGTACTGCTGTCACATTAATTTCTAAATTTAAAGAAAAAAATTAGTACCTTAATTTGTAATTTATGGAGCACAATAGTCTCGACCAATTTTAAAAATTAATATGCTCGAGAAATTACAAATTTTAGGACTAATATGAAATTTTTTAGTTTAGAGACTAATGCGACAGCAGAGCGAAATTTGAAGACTAAACTTGATATTCGCTCAATTAGCGGGAGTAACATGTACTCTAGGGCTAGGAATTGCGATATTGTGCACAAGCCTAGGGGAGAGGTGGATTTTAGGACTAGGCCTTGGGGAGGGTATGGGTGTCCTAGGAGAGACTCTTGCATTGTTGATTCTAGGTGATAGATTGAGTTGTTCAAGTGCCTTAACTTGTAATTTTGCAGGGTACTCTCTCACACAACCAATCCTAGGACCAGCTCCTGTAGTCCATTTTCTTGACAATAATGGCTTGTTCTCTTTAATTTGTGAAGTTTTCACATTTGTTCCAAAGTGACCCACATTTTCTTGACCACAATTTTGGGCTATGGAAGAGACATTATTTGAACCCTCATTAGTCTTTGTGGACTCAAATTGTAGCTCCTCTTCAATTGGTTTTGATGGTGGGACATCATCATCAATTGCATATTTCTACACATGAAAATCAATCAACACATTAGAAAAAGTGATAGGTAATTTCAAGAGATTGATATTTATATCCGAATTTTCTATCGTTATACGCCATTGTAGTTAGCCAACTTGTATGTCCGATCAAGATTAAACAATTGAAATTTGGCGAATAAATTTTTTTTAAAATATTTTATTAAATCTCAACTACCTATTAAATTTAAAGTGCTTGACCGTCAAAGTCAGCTTATTAAAGTGACTGTAGTAGTTTGTGACGATTGAAATCCAAATTCACTTGCTTAAAAATTAAAATCAACACCAAATAACCTTATGAAAAATAAGAGGAAAAAAAAAAAGAGTTGAGGAGATTTACCTTCACATGTGTCAAGTCCACATTATGTTCCATCAAGAAGCCAATGAATTCCATAAAGTTCTTCTTAGTAGGACAGTAATGACCACTATAGGGCCATATTGCCTGAATAAGGAATAATGAACATCAATTTGCATATAAAGCAAATAAAATCATTTTCAACTTTTTTTCTTTAATTTCTCTTTATGGGTATCTATTTCCTTTTATCCCAAAATTTCAAAATTGTAATAGTAATAATGGAAAGCAATTTCATATATTTTATGGTATATCCAAAAATTATGATTGAAATAAAACATGTGACATACATCAAGAACTCCATTTTTAGCAACCAATCTTCCAGATGAAATAGTGGCACCTCCAGCAAGAAAACTTGAGTGTTGAAATTGGCCTTTCTTTTTCTCACCAACATACAAAATTCTTGATGAACTAAGAACAAAAATCCACTTAGAACCCTCAACAGTGTGTACAAAGTTCTGGCTTTTTCTATAAATTAACCTTCCTCCTTCAATAATCACTTCATATGATTCCCTTTCTTTCTGCATTTGCAAGCAACAAAATTGGACCAATATTAGAATATAGAATAATTTTTTGTGGCTGCGTAATCTTCTGTCAAGTCAAAATTATTGAAAACCTAAAAAAAGATATAATTCTAAGCACAAAAAACAATAATAATATTCATAACAAAATCAGAGCATTGTATGTAGTGCATTGAACTCATTGCTAGAAATGTCATGTTGGTTGTTTACTAATCAAAAAGACTTTAATTTATATCTAAATTTAATTTTATAGTCAACAAAGCTATGCAATTCTGTTGAATTGACCAAGCATTCAACAGAACAATGTTACGTGGCAATTCACATGTTTTATATTTTTCTTTTATATATTTTGAGTCGTTGATAAAGCATAAATAATTCAAAATATTATATTTTATTAATGACTCTAAATATAGAGAATGAATTTTTCGCAATTTTTTGTAAAAACATATTTCTAATACTATAATATATTTGTCTCCCTTTTTCTATACAATTTAGAATCCTCTACTTTGAGACTTCACTTAGTAATAACAAAATCTCTTATTTAAATTTTTAGTCAAACTATTTATAAAACTAATGTTAATCAATTTATTTTGACTAAATCACTTAGAAGTCTTTTGAATCTTTATTTTATTTATTTTCTTTTACATACTCTTAATTTTTTGCCCACATGGATTAATTAAAACAACTTACAGGTCCAAGATACTTGATGCACTGCCTCTGTAATTTACTTCTTGGGCACTCTTCAACATTTACTTCTTTCCCATCTCCAACATCCAACCTTCATGCCACCAATACAATTATAATATTAGAAAATTTAATTAATTTCTAGAAAAAACATATATATTCTATTAATTGCATATTGTGAATAATTTTACCAGTAGAAAAATGGTTGTGAACTCTGGCTATGAAACCAAACATCAAAGTATAAATGCAGGTTGTGACCATATCGATGACGGGGATCAATCTACAAAATACAAGTAAATCTTAACATTCGTTTCATTTAGTGTTGTTTGGTTTCACATTTAAATAAGACAACGTAAATCAATTTTGTGTTTGATTTTATGTTTAAATAAGATAATTAGATCCACGTTTAACATGATTTGACGTGAAACTAAACACACCTAAATTTCAAGCTAATGAATTTAAAATATTGAATTTGATATAAGTCAAAATATAGAAGTATGAACTTACAGCTTCAAGCCAGTGTCTTAGAGCTAATTTCTGCGCCTTATCATCTTTGCATAAACCTTTTCCTACCTACCAAAATTCCAAAATAAAGTGTATAATCAATAATATCAAAATCCATTTATTAAAAAAAAAAAAGAAGAAGAAAAATCCCAAAAGAAAAAATTGTCGGAAAGTGAATGAAAACATTGAATTCTCTATGTGGTCCCATTCAAATATATAATTGGTGGAAAAGCCATAAAATATTTTAAGTCAATTATATTTCAGGCAACTACATGCTTTAAAGGGTTTAATATGGCCCAAATTTCGAAGCAAATTAAATACAAAGGTTTTAAACAAAATTTTAATATGCAATATTGCGGCACAACATCAAGGTTTTGACAATGATTGAAATCATATTTAACTCTAATTAATTTCAGTATGTAATAACTGTAATAGTTCATATTTAATTGTATTTAACGCAATATAAAAGTGACCGTAAATTATAATTTAAAACCTTTCGGATAACATAAAAAGATGTTTCAATCTTCAAAATTTATTGAAAAGATTAAAATTTCTGATTACCTTAGCAGCCATAGTCCTGGCTCTTGCCCATTTTGAAACAGCTGTTTCTGACTTAAAAGAGTCAAAATGTGAAATAGAGCACCTGCTAAGAGAAGCAAAGTCCAAAGCCTTCCACCTTCAAAAATCAAAATTATGATGATGGTGATTTAGGAAACTTTATTAACCACTAATCACTGAAATTCTAATTGGACATGAAATTCCTGTGTCATAAAATAAAACATATCATAAGCTTGATCAAATTAAAAAATTATGTTTTTGTCGTTTAAAATATTTCATTTTTCCTCATTTTATCCCATATTTTTTTTAAAAAAATTGTAATCTTTTATCCTTTTCATTTAATTTTTGCATTTGGAATATGTTACTTTGGCATGCTATCTGATATGTCATATATATATATTTATATTTATAAATAAGGATCTGATATGTCATGTTAGCTGCTATATAAGCACTAAGGGGACTAAAGTAATTGATTGTAGAGTAACGGACCCTAGATAGAAAGATCGAACAAAAACTATAAAACTTTTGCGATAACCAAATCACAATTTTTAAAAAATGAGGGTTTAAACAGAAATTTTAACATATTTTGAGGGATCAAAATATATTTTGCTGAATAAAATAAAACATGTGATAAAATTAGATATTGAACAAACCATAGCTCTTCACAAACAACTGCACAATCTGCCAAATTTCTTCTTGTCCTGTAACTTTTATAAACCTTCTGAAGCTTTATTGCAGCTACATCAAGCTCTCCAATTGACTTTGGTGAAAACCAAATTTCTGGCTTTGGCAACAAAATTTTGGGACTTTGATTATTGCAAAACTTATCATCTTCAACCTTTGGAGCAGAATTTTCTAAAAGAAGATACTTGAATGAGAATGTGGTTTGCAGCTTCAGATTCCCCACTTTTCTTCTCTTTGAGAATGCAGATTCTGATTCTTCTGTAATAACTTCATCTAATTCTTCTGGTTTATACAACTCATCGAAATTTCTACCCTTCTTGAAGCTCATTGTTGTGAATGAAATTTCTCCTTCTTTGGATTCATGATCAAGATTGGGCCTTATAGTTACCATTATTTGAACTTCTCTGAAAAAATAAAACAGAGAGATTCAGAGTTTCACAATAAATAGTTGTAACACATGATCATTTATGAAGATGTAATTTTCATAAGAAAAAACATTGACTACCACCACTGCCCCATCCGGATTTTCTTTGGTTTGACGGGAACTGCATAGTCTCTTGTATGCAATAGTCGAATTAACAATCGAAAGGTCAATTATAACGCACAAACCATAAACAATTGTTCATATGCTATCGGATTATTAATCAGACAATTGAGAATGAAAGACTTTAAGGACAGTTTCCGTTAAAACTGGAGAACATTTCTGTCTTATTGTCCTAAAAAGACCAAGTCAATCATTGAATAAAAATTCATTAAGTTACATAAATTGCAACTAATTCCTACCTCTTCACCTACAATTGAGTTTTCTTTCAATGTGAATTATTGATAAATAATAAGGTTAACAAAAGAAAGCACATTAGAAATGTTGATGATGTCATTAAATATAAACTACCTACAAATTCAACATGTATCACAACATAACCTTGGAAACATGTACAATGTGACTTCTTAAAGAATTGAAGGAAACTGAATAGTGAATTGAATTATTGATAGAAGAAACTAAAAGAAAGGGTCACACCTTAAAGTAAGAATTAAGTGAGAGCTTTATGATGATGATTCCCTTTATGCAAAGATAATAGCACTTGAATATTTTTACTCTTTGAAATGGTCACTTCCCTTCTCTTTTATAAGGCATGAATATGAAATATGAAAAGAAATGAAAAAGGGTGGAAGTTTATTATTTTAGTTGGCACTTTGAAAACTTTGAAATACGTAAGAGACAGAGATTGCAGAAAACGGTGACACTTTTGGAATTTTTATTGCCAAGTTAGAAGTGAAGAACCCGTTTGAGGTTTGAATAGAAAAAAATAAGAAATTTCATTTGTGTGACATGTGATGTGAGTCCCATTAAATGGGTTATTTTGAACAGAGAAATTGGAAAATAATTAAAATGTTGTGACTTGAAGAAAGTGTTACATGAGTATGTGTGAAGTTGATTTATTTATTGAATTATTTATTTTGATTTTGATAGAGTATGTGAGAAGTTTGCACGCGGTGATGTGAAACAAACAGAATTAGTCAAGAGATTATTATGAGGGTATTTTAGAATTAATGGAAAAGGGAATGAGACGTGTTGTTGGGCCTAATAAGTTATAACATGCTTCCATACCACATCAATTACAATAAGCTACACTAGATTCAGTCTACTGTCCAAAAAAAAAAAAAACTAGATTCAGTCTATTTGTTTTAGCTTTTATTATAAATGTAATTGATTTTTAAGGAAGAAAGAATTTTTAGGGTTTGTTTTATTTTTTATATAAGCATAATTTTAGGGTTTGTTTGATTCAGTTTTGTTTAGAATTATTTTATAAAATAATTTTGAAAAATTGTTTTAAAAAAATAAGAGAACTAATAAGTTTTTAATGTAAATTCAGAAAACTAAAATTAAAAATTAAAACAAGTTTTAATGTTTCTAAATTTTTATTTTATAAAATAGAAAATTGTTTTAAAAAACAAATATCAAATAAGTCCTTAGTGAATGGATCCTCTCATGCTCTAATTTAGTGTAGCATGATGTGAACCCTTGATTTTACTTTGATCACGCTCTCTCTACCTCGATTATCATGTTAGGATAATTCAATGGTCATAATGCTATTAGATGTTTGGCTAGAGGGAGATGGAGCTAGAGAGAATATGAATTTTTAGTTTCCATCAAATCTATTTTAAAATTTGAAATTAAGTAAAATTAATCTGAATGTAAAAATTTTTAACCAAATAGGCACTTATTAGTGTATTTTAAAAAAATCACATTATAACTTGTTATAGCACTAATTCTATAAATTGAATGAGAATACGTTAACAACTCATTGGTGTTACATACTTTGACTTATTTTATAGAATAAGTACTTTAGCTATCAATATTATGAATGTACTTTATAATTTTTTAAATAAGCATATTGTTCTCACATGAATTCAAACTGTGAGGTTACTAGCTACTCAAAACTTTACTCTTCAACTACTAGACCAACTTGTTAGATGCACAAATATACTTCATAACTTATTAAGGTAATATATATATATATATATATATATATATATATATATATATATATATATATATATATATATGAATATAGAGTTTTTTAAAACGTTGCGTTAACAAATTAAAAAAAGTCAAGTTGCATCTAAATTTTGCATGTTTCTTATTAATTAACATACTTTTTTGTGTGAGAGTGTATTATCATCCATGAGTATTTATGTAGTCCTACGTATTTTGTAGAGTCACAGTATATTTTCGCTAGCTAAACTTAAAATTTAAAAATTTTACTTAACAGAATTAATCTATTAATAAAAACATATAATATTTATACTAACAGATAAATATATATTTGCTAACAAACAAATTTGTTAGAATAAATATTTGATACATCATATTGATTTACATACTTTAGTGTAGACTTTTAATAGGATCGTAGACTTAAGAGGCATATAAGTAATGTGAACAATAAGTCTTATGACATTGGGAGAGAACGAGTGAAGCACTAATAATAGACTAGTTAGGAGGATCAGCAAGAACACATTGTAATTATGTCTTTAGAGATATTAACTTGCTCGTTTAATGGAGAAGGATTCAGGTGAGTTTTTTTTTTTAAAAAAAATAAAACATCAAGAAGGCTGTTTGTGAAGGTATGAACATGTTTCTTTTATCCAAAATTTTCCCAACCACATAATCTATTTAGTTTCCAAGCGATCACTAAGCATTATGCTATACAATAATAATTGAGAATAACTAACAATATTTAAAGGGTTGTTCCTTGATTGCTATACTAACCGATGATTTTATTAGATACAGTCTATACCAATAATGTTAATCCAATTGAAGCCAACAAAATAATATTAGTATTGAGAACTTTTTTGTAGTGTTATTAATTAACTTACTCTTTTTTAAATATCGTGTCAATTGGTCGTTACTCATCACTCAAATTAGCATAGTGAAAGAAAATCACCAAAAGACATCTTCTAGATTATTTTTGTGTTTCTCTTTATAGGACATTTTATAATTAATATGAAGTATTTATTTTTGGTTTTCATATTTTCCCTCATGAAAGATATTGATTTTTCTACTCTTTAGAGATAAAATTGGTATGTTATAAAACTTTTTAGAGAACTAATAAAAGTAACTAAACTTAACTACTTTAATTTTATTGGTACGTGTAACTAAATTATAATTAGAAACATATTATAATAAGGAATAGAGTGAGGATTAAGATCTTGTTTGTCATTGTTTATTTGTAAAATAATCACTTTTTTTTAGAAAAAAAAAAGCAATTCTCTAAAAGTTTATAAGATGTTTATTTGTGCTTTTAAAAATAATGAGAAGTAAAAATTAATAAGATTTTTGCCTTTTTTTTAGAAGCTAGTTTGAGCTATCTTTCAAAATAATCAATTGTAATAATAAATAAAAGATTAAAACGAGTGATTTTTTTTATTTTAATCAAACATAAATAACTTTTAATTTTTATCATAATCAATTAAAAAATAATCAATTCTCAATTCACCTCTAAAATTATTTATTTTTAATTAATAACAAATGGATCCGAAATAATTTTTAATGATCATATACATATAGAAGTAGCAAAATTATTGTACTCTATTTATTTTTATTTAACTGTTCACTTAAAGTTAAATTAAGCATATTATTATTATTATCAAAATAGTAAAACATTAATTATTATTCTAATTAAATAGAATATTAATATTAAAATTAATAAAAGTGTAATTAATAGAGTATTTTTTTAAAATATAAATAGACAATTAACAAAATTTCTTTGAATAGACACTTAAAAATGAATGGAGAGAGTAGTAAGAAAATCAAACATATATAGAAGTGTGAACGACTAATGAGAGAATAAAATCGGAGGAGCAAGAAACATCAAATATAAAGAGGTTTGGTTTCCATAAACCGGCGCAAGCTGGATGAGTAGTGTGTGTTTAGATTGGTATCTGATCACGTTAATTCACGTTAAGATAAATAAATTAATGGTTGAAATAAATTTGGCACATAAGCCAAGACAGATTCAATAAATGCAACAAAAGATAACATTAAAATAAATACATATTAACATGAATCCACTTCTATTTAAATTGACACTACATCGTATCATGAAATTGAATTTGTTGGGAGTAAAGAAATTGAATTTGTTGGGAGTAAAGAGTACTAGTGTTTAGTTTTCAACGCGGTTCGTACATCGTGCTCTTTACGAACAGTTCTTCGTGTCTTCAACTCAAATAAGTACGTGACTTGCTCAACACACAAAACGTGCAACTACGTGACTTTCAAACAAGATTCTTTTTTATTTTTCAAATTCCGTCGTGAATCATCACAGTTTTAATTTGAGCATGAACAACCAATTTCGTGTGATCCAAGTTGTTCACTACAGTATTAATAAATTCCCTCATATATAATTGGGTCTTTTAACATGTTTGCGAGGATTCAAATCATAATCGTGTACATATAAACTTTATTGAGAATATTTCATAGCTAATACTCCCTGTGTCTTATAATATATTCCTTCCGTTTTCATATATAAGCAAAAATTTTGACAGTACTATATTTTTTTTATAAACAAAACTAACTATTCTTTGTTCTATATAATGATGATATGTCTAAAATATTCTCAATTTAATAGTGCTCTAATTTCCAATAACTCATTTAAAGTAGAGAGAGATTATTTTCAAGTCCAATAATTAAAGTGGTTCACACCTTTCTATGTTTGATTTTATTTTATTTTTAATTCTAATCAAGGATAATTTAGAGAAGACAATTATAATTTTGATAGGATTAAGAAACTTAAATGAGGGTAACTATATTAGAAGTTCTTACACACAATATTAGAAGTATTTATTATGATTGTTTAACTTTCAAAGTCATCCAACCAATAAAAAATAATTGAGTTTAAATTTAATTGATGTAACGTATCAATAATCTAATTAATGTTTATAATTTTAATAATTTAACCACTTTTCTTAAAGTGTGTGAAATGTTAGTTGAGACTTATTTTAAAACGGAGAGAATAGTTAAAGACTAATTTCGTTCGATGGGAAGAATTAATGCGTTTGTGTTATGCTTAAATGTGTACTGAAATTAACTTACCCAAAAAAAAAACTTAGATACCCATAATTAAACCTGCATATTTGGTGACTATGCCTTGTAGATATTGGGTGGGGCAGTATGAATTCATTTTTATATGCATCTGTTTATTCGGTATTTACTGGTTTTGAAATACTAGTAAAATTGAAGGTAGGTTAATATAAGTATATCAGTTTCATACTAATTATTCCTAATCTCATATTAAGTAGAGGATACATACCATTTATGTTCTTTTCATGAAGTTATTGATTCGTTCTTAGACTGTGAATTGGTTAATCAAATTAAATTTAGTGACTTAGTAAATTTGTACATATGTGCATTATGGGTAGATGATACATATTCAATAAACATAATTATAATCACCGATGTATATACAAAGTATAATAATCATCATCTGTGCACTTTAATTAACTCAAATATAATAAACTTTTATTTTAAATGAATTGGAAATCATACACAATACATAAATTCAATATGATGAATATTGATTTGCAATAAAATGTAAATATTGAATGGATTTTTTTAACTTGTATGCACAAGATTAAGAAATTATATGTAGAAAGAAATTGTTAAAAGAAATAAAAGTTTAATATAGTTATGTTTGATATGTAATTAATATTGTATTTTCTTTTTAATCATGATTTCTTAACCCTTGTAATATTACATAAATAAAAAACCATATTGAATTACATCTAATTCTAAAACAAGAAAAGTTCATATCCGAGTGCAGAAATGTAAAATACAAGAGAAGATAAAAAAAAAATGAGGTGAAGGACATGACAATAAAAGTTATGTGGTCTCCAGAGCTTACTAAAACAAAGGCAATAAAGAGACAATGAAAGTTTTCCCCTAAGCAACTTACATATACCTCTATAGTCCTAATAGATGCAGCGCGATTTTTAAGTGAGGTGCGAGTGGGCGTGGAGTGGAGATAAAGTGTATGGAGTGAAGTATTTATCCAAGTCTTTGACGAGAAAAAAACTTTAGTTTTTCGAGTTCGAAGTCTGTGAAGTTTTCTAGCGGTTGAACAATGGAATCTAATGTTAGTCTAAACTTGATGATAAGAATAGTCTAAAAACATTTATGCACATTCTTAAGAATAAAAATGTGGGTTTGGTAATTGTCACGACCTAGGTATGTACTTGTGAAATTCAAAACTAAACTACAGTAAATGCCACTTCTATGGTCCGAATCAAGATTTTTTGTTTACTCTAAACTTTGGTTTTCGATAAGTGTTAGGACACAGTCGTTTTTTGATGTTGCAATGCTTTGTTATGTTGGTATCGTAGTGGTACCTCAAAATATACCTTTTGAGATGAAGATCAGATAAATGACACTTCGAAGCTATCTTCATAACTCTATTGTGTTGATATCTTGGTGTTAGTAACTTTTATCTCATTTCGACGTTAACCCTCGAATTGGGTCTTTAGATAGCTTGTAACTTAGGATATAATGCTCTGATCATTGTATGATATAGTTTCGCATTTGACCCTCAACTATACTAATCTCTCCTTTTGAAACAATATACGGTATTTATATAACTCGATACTAGGTGCCAAAATGCCTCCAATAATATTACATGCTTGAGTGAAAATATAAAATTAAATAACTTCTTTAAAATAAATAATTGATATGTTTTCTTTCAAATTGTTATGGACTAATATTTTGGTCTCTTGAGACTCAAACTTGTTAAATATGTGGCATGAACGCACGTGATTATAACCCTATAGACTCCATATAAATATATATTCTGTTTAAATTACTCAAGTATGCCATCGTTTTTACTATACACAAACCCTAAGTTAACAACGGACCTGATTGTTAGAATCTCTACTAGTACAACTCCACGTGCTTCCTTGACATCAAAGGATCTCTTCTCCCATGCCTTCTTCCTATAACCCTTCAACTTTATGATTGTTATTCTGTCATAGGACAGGAAAATATCACAAGTGAAAATAATTTATAGATTTAATTACATTTTTGGTCTTTCACTTTTAATTTTACGATTTTAGTCCTCTAACATACAATCCCAAGAAATATATGGATGATGAGATAGCATTTGCAACTTTTAGAAACTTAGTGCACTAAAATTGCGATATTAAGACTTGAGAGACTAAAATCATAAAAAATTTACAAACGCAAGGGATTAAATATATAATTAAGCCTATTTTATAAAATTATTTGTGCTAGAATATAATATATTTGTTTTATTGTTTAAGATTTTTTTTTAATTTTATATTCTTTAAACCTCAATTTTTATATAGTGTACTTTTATTTTACCAGTTAATTAAAATTAAAATTACAATATTTTTACCCAAAAAAAAAATTACAATATCCGTACAGTTTTTTTAGGGAAAAAAAACGTGTAGAGAAGTCATTTATGCACACGATTCGGCTTTGCAAATAACCAAATACTGGGACAATAACTTTGCTACATAGGGTAGTCGGTGTATACATAGCTCATGTTTTAGAAGCTTCTACACCATTTGATTAAATTATAATTGTAGTAAAAAGAAAATAATTGGTATATAACTATTAATATATACAACTCATTTAACATTAGTCAAATCAAATTTTTTATTTTATTTTCAATTTTTTACATTAAAAAATAATTAAATATGAGAATAAATATATTATACATAAATAATAAATTTATACAAATTTTTTTAAAAAAGGATTAATAGTAAAACGTAATTGTAGTAAAAAGAAAAAAAAGATTAAATCCAAATAAGTCCCAAATGTTTTAACAAAATTCAACAATTGAAATCGTGGAGGGAAACTTCACAGTCTCGAAAGTTAGAACGACATGAGTAAACATTCTCTTTTAAGGAAATACTTTTTGGAAGGATTCGAACCGAATGCCTCTTTGTAGAGTATTTCGTACATATTTTCCTAACTTACGGATATAGCACATTTCCACTAGGTCAAACCCAACAAATTTTTTTTCTTCTGGTCAATAAAATTTCTACCTATCATTTTTTTTAATATGTTATGAGAGGGACAAATCAAAAGGAACGTTGTGATTGATATTATTTTAGTTGGTAACAAAATTATCTTTCTTCTAAATATTAGTGTCGAAAATGATGTTTTTAGATGATTTCATTCGTAAAATAATAAATTTTTTTTTTATTTTACGGATAACACTATCCGAAAATATTATTAGTGTCATCTAATCAAAAGACACGGAAATAGACACAAAGTCTGAAACAAAATAAAAAATCCTAAACCCAACCCCCAAACCTATTTATTTAATGTATTATGTGTGAAAAATATTCACCTAAAAAAACATGTGCGAAAAGCCAAAAACAATTTTCCTTATACTATGGGTAATTATGGGTAGGATTGGATCATATTTATAAAAAAAAAAAAAAAAATTATTCGATCAATTAATTGAATTTGGATTGAATTAGATAGATTGAGTCAATTTTATTGTCAATTACCATGTGATACAATCCAAACAAACTTTTGGTTAGGATTGGGTGGTTAGATTAATTATAATTCTTTACTCTTTAATTTTCTGTATATAAAATTTTATTAATTATTAAGATAGAAATACAAAAAATATAAAAATATGAAGATATTTCAAAATATACATACATATTTACATAATTTAAATAGAAAATAGTTAATAAATAAAAATATTCTTACATAAAATATTTTAAAGAGAATAAAAGCTACAGGAAAATTATTTAAAAAATTTTATGTGATCAAATTGGCCGAGTTCATCGAAGTTGACTATCTATAATTCGACACCTCATTCAATTAGGTCTGATTTAATATTTAAAAATCTAATTTAATCCATTAAGTTAATCCAATCCAATTGTCTTTAATTAGTTTAGGTTAAACTGATTGAATTCATTACATTAATCCGATTCATAAACACTATTCTTATTTATTAACACCACATAGTTTCTTTTTCTTTTTCACAAAAGCAATACTACCCCTGTACTATATTATTAGGAACATATATCTCATTTCATCCATACCAATAAATACATTTAATGTTCCTTTTAGTTAACATGTAAATTCTATTTAGTGCCATTGAAGCACTTTTTAATAAGTTTAATATAATAAAAAGTTATTAAAAAAATATAATTTTTATATTTTTTAAACATAAAATAATGTACAATTATAATTATTTTTCTAATTCTAGTAATCTTAACAAGTTCCATTGTGGCACTTAACGTGCCACATCATGACTCCATTAGTGTGTTAACCGCATGGACCATTTTAAATGACAAAAAAATAAAATTGTGGATCAATGTGCTTGTTCTTATAAGTCATTGACCATTTTGAATGATGATGACAAAGTGAGAGACGTTTTGGTCATTTATTCTTTTAGAAACTAACAATACTAGTAGTGGATTACTTTAATAAAGAGTGATGTACCATTTTGATCCCTCACTTTGTAGTCACGGGGCATTATAGTCCTTGACTTTTTAAAATGTTTGAATTAGTCCTTGACTTTGCTATTTATAAGTCACTTTAGTCTCTGTCATTTAAGTGACATTGACGAGATGTCCATGTAACAAGTTAAGTGCCTATATGACACATTATTTATCACTGAGTCCATGTAAACAACCAAGTTACGCAATGTTTAAGACTTAAATTTGAATTATTCTGTAAGGCTCTGTTTGGTAAAACTAGCTTATAGCTTATGACTTATAGCTTATAGTCTGTAGCTTATAGCTTATAGCTTGTAGCTTATAGCTTATGACTTGTGACTTATAATTGAGTAGATATGTTTAGTAAAATTAGCTTATTAGGTAGCTTATATTTGTTAAATGACTTAAAAGGACAAGTAATAATTACATGTAATAAACTATTTAATAGAGTAAACATATAGTAAATGAATAGAGGGTAAAATAGAAGAGAATTATTAAAAGCTACTTTTCATAAGCTATAAGCTACTTGAAGTAGCTTTTCATAAGCTATCTTTTGAAAGCTAGCTTATAAGCTTGTTGTTACCAAACACTTCCACTTGACAAAAAGCTACAAGCTCCTAAATAAGCTATAAGTTAGTGTTACCAAACACACTAAGTATTTTAAGGGACTAATCGAGTTACCTATTTCGACATTAAGTAAAATAATGTCATTTTGTCGTTTATGTGGACTTCTAAGTGTCAATTAGCATACCATATAGGCACTTAACCTATCATGTAAGTATTTTGCTAGTGTCACTTAAAATCGGGACTAAAGTGACTTAAGAAGTGTAAAGTCGGAGACTAATTCAGATATTTTAGAAAGTTAGAGACTAAAATACTCTGTGACTACAAAGTAAGAGACCAAAATAGTAAATAATTGCTTTAATAAATGAGGGTAAAATTGAAAAAAAAAGTTAATAAATACACTTGTGTTTTGTGTAGATACTTATAATGTGAAATATGAATATTTTACTCTATGTACTTATATTTTGAAACGGAAGTAATATAAATATGAATATTTTTATTCTTTGTGTTTATATTATAAAAGGTAAGATATGTTTTTCGTCTCTATAAAAAAGGTATTTTTGTTTTTAGTCCCTATAAAATTATTTTTTGCATTTTGATCTCTATAAAATTAAGAATGTTGCTTTTAATTCCTACCGTTAAGAAATTTTGGTTGAGTGCCGACTAGGATGACATATTAATTAGTTATTTTATTAATAATAAAAAGAATAATAATAAGACGACTGGGTATTTTCTTCTTATCGAAACTTTTGTCGGCGAAAGATATTTGGAGGAAATTCCTGCACATGACTTCTTAGAGAGAGTCGAGCCCTGCATTTTTGTTGTACAACCTCGCTCAATTTATTTAATACTCGTTGATTTTGAAAGAATAAAGAATTGTTATCCCATTCTTCTGCACGTAAATTGATCGTTTGCATAAAAATGAGAAGGGTCTACAAGAGGAAGTGAGAGGTGAGTCGCTCTACTATTATGAAAGAAAGACGAGAGCTAGCTTGGTGAGAGTGAAGTGGAGTCTATAATTATGTGTGTGCTTTAGTAACGAAAAATGGAGAATGGTGAAAAAGAGGATGAAGATTTTTTTTTGTTGTTATTATTTTTTTATTATTAATAAAATAAGTAATCAATACTAATAATAAATAAAAAATTATTAAAATTTGACGTGGCATTGACATGTGGCACTTCGTTATCCTAATCAGTACTTAACATAATTTTTTTAATAATATAAACTAAAACAATAATTTTTCATTTTATAAGCAGTAAAATATCAAAAATAATTATATAAAAGTTGAAAACAAAAATATTTTATTTTATAGGAACTAAAAATATATTTTAGCCGATTATAGAAAGGAGGGAGTATTAGTTATTTTTCTTAAATAGTGTGAAAATTTGTTAGTAGCAAATGAAATGCATTTTTACTGGTGCATGACTTTTTAATTTGGATTTTTCTGACCTGTGTAATATTGTACAGATTAAAAAACTAAAGATGAAAATAATATACATCATTAATTATATGTTTAGCATAATCTCATTTATATTTTGTTTCTTTCATGAAACATTTTATATTTTTGATTTCTTAACCGGTCACGTCTTGTATCTCTTATGTGCATTTTATTTTGGTCCTATATTTTTTTGGGTTACATTTTGGTCCTATATGTTTTATAAATGTTTCATTTTGATCAAATCCGTGAACCTCGTCACACCCGTTAACAGAATTGACCTACAAAGAATAGAGTCAAATTACGTTATTTATCTTCAAATCCAAAAAAATCATAACATACACGTGAACCCTAATAAGAACGGAGTTAAATTACCTTGTAACGAGGTGACGAAATTGACGGATGGGACCAAAATAAAACTTTTATAAGAGATATAGGATTAAAATGTAACCAAAAAAATTATTGAACCAAAATAAAATATGCATAATAAATAGAAATCAAAAAGTGCATTTTGACCTGTTTTGGAAGAGTGGAAAATCGAATTATCCAAACTAGAAGAAGATCATCGTTCAATTAGGGTCTCGATTCAAGCGCGTCTCGAGTCCCCTTCAACGGAACAAAATGGAACACAAGCCAAAAGGCTCGTCTTCTTCAGGTATTCCACAATTTCTCATCTTTTCATCTTTCAAAATTAACAGCACTTTATACTTGGTTCGCTGCGATCCTGGGCGTTATCATTCGCCTCTTGCCTTTTCTGATTTTGTGAGTTATTGTTGAAATTGATTCCAATACGACAATACCTTTTGAGCCCTAGAGTTAGGATGTGTCGTTTTCTCAGCTATGATGAATAAAGAAAAGAGAAGTTTGAGAGAGAGAATCTAGAAAAAAAAAAAAACATTGAAGTTTCTTGTTTCTGAATTCTAATGAGTTTCTTCTGCTGCCCATTGCCGAAAGTTGTTTCCTTTTTGGTTTTGGCCTTGTTGGGAAATATGTGGAGGTTATCTGGTTTCTTATCTTGCATATTACTAGAACAAAATGTGATTATTGGTTAAAGGTATGAATGTGGACTAAAGGGTGTTTGATGAGTTTTTTCTAGAAAAAAAAATGTGATTATTTGGTAAAGGTTGTATGTGGACTAAAGGGGTGTTTGATGAGTTTTGGGGAAGCTTATTTGCACTTGTTGAAATTACTCATTTTTTTAAAAGTTTACTCTTAATTTTGGTAGAGTTAGAATTTGTAGCGGTTTAAGGCATGATGAAGAAAGGAGAGAAATTTGAGACAGGGAACTATGAGAATAGAGAAAATTCAGATATCCTCTCTGTATCATTTACCTTAGTTTATATGGATAACATAAGAATCCATTTATGTTGCTTGTTTTTGAATCGCAATGAGTTTCTTCTGCTTTCCTATTGCTGAAAGCTTGTTTCTTTTAGGTTATGTGGAGGTTGTTCGATTTCTTATGCATCTTACCTTACCTATTACTAGAATCAGGGCTGGCTTAAGGGCCAAGCAGCCCAAGCAAGGGCTTTAGGCCCCCAATAAAAAAGGCCCCCAAATTTTTTGTTTATTACTAATATACTCTACAAAATTTATTATATAAATAAATAAATTCTAATTATATATAATATATTATAAGTAACTGTTATCTTTTGTATTCGTACTGTAAGTACGTAATTAATGAGCAACAACTAAATGGATTGACCTTATTATCTATTGAAAAAGAAATGTTAAATGAACTTAATTACGACAATTTAATTGATAATTTTGCATCATTAAAAGCCCGAAAAATAAATTTCAAATAAAATTATGATAATTTTAATAAACTATTTTTATTAGTGAACAAAAGGCCCCATTTGTTAAGTTTGCTTTAGGCCTCACTAGTGCTTGACCCGCCCTGACTAGAATATGATGTAATTACTACTAATTGAGAGTTTTTGGTAACTATGTGGACTAATTGGACTAAGTGTGTGTTTGTTTTTCTGTTAAACCAATGTGGTTCGAGCTTTAATAACATATAAGCGGAAAAGCGGTTATAATTTGTTTAGATGCGAATCCCAATTCTGATAAACGGAATCAATGATTTCTTGATCGCAGCAAAAACAAACGAATACTAACTTGATTACATTCTAGTCATATCCTATCGTATGATATTAGAATTGGTTTTTCTAGTTCAATAAACCCCCTCATGTTCTGTTTCTTGAAAGTAGAAAATGTGAAAGCTCCAAACATTTTTGAGCGAGCTAAGGAGGAGATAGAGGCGGTTTTTCATCATGACAAATCGCCTCATCACCATCACAAGGAAACTCATGGGAAAAGCGATGACATAGATGAGGCAACTTCGGTTGAAGAAGTGAAAGCGCCCAGCGTGTTTGAGAGGGTGAAGGAAGAGCTTGAAGCTGTTGTTGAGGCCATTCATCCCAAGAAAGACTCTGGCCCTCATCACGACTCGCCGTCAAAGGATGCCCAGTAGGACGCATCTTTATGTTGTAACAAAGAGAGTAAAGACTTGTCTAAATGGTACTGCTAACTATCAACACTACCATGTCTGCATTGTCTATTGGCTTTTCTTTTGTTGTTTCCATTAGATATGTAAAGCAAAGTATTCTTCTTTTTTCAACTTTTTATTTGAATGCTGAATCTTTTTCTGTAACTTTATCTGGTAAGCCTTCAAGGTTTTTAAATTCACTAAGTATGTTCCCTCTGCTGTATTGGTGGCTAAATTTGTATGAACTACACATTTATTTCCACATGACTCATGGAAATTAATTGAAATTTGGGATTAAATACTACTAGTATGGATGTTTTATTACATTCAATGATCATGGTCAATTCTATCTGCTGCCAATCTTTATCTATGCTGATGCAAATTTAAATCTTACCAAAAATGATAACACCAATGTTGCATGCAACTTTTAAATTTCCAACACAACAATACCTTTGGGTTCGAAGAATGGTTTGCTTGACTTGTTTTATGATGTCGCGGCATGTTTGGGCGCGGTCCAACTTGCGTTCAAAGGTCTTCGAAAGTCAATTCTCCAATTCCAAGATAGCAAACATGAAAGGAAGGTTTTCCTCATTCAATTTGGTTCTAACCGAAAACCAAACATACTTGTAGGAGTGGCATTTTGATACCATAACTTGGTAATATTGTGGTTGGGATCTTATGTATGCCACCCATGAATGTATCTAGAGAGATATTCTTTATTTTAATCGTGTAGCCTAATTTCCATGTCAAATGAGCATGTGTAGAAAATCGTTGGGCACAACCTAGTATTAGGAGTAAATTTTAAGTACATAATTCCTTTCTATAAATTAGGGTTAATTAAATCAAATTTCCTGATGTTAGTGTTAAATACATTTAGGTCCTTTTCGTTTTAGAAATTACATGTACTTCCATTTAGCTATATTATTTCGCTATTTTAAAGGTATTATGTATATATTCGTAAATAAAATAAGGAAATTAATCAAAATGTTTTAAAATAATACATAAATTAAAGAAAGTACTACTATCATGTAAAATAAAGAAATTTTAAGTGTATTTTTAATTTTGAGATAAGTGTAATTAACCTTTATTTTATCCCAATAAATGGAGCACAATAACATAGAATGGACCACCAGGAAACCAGTAAAATCGCATATAAACAAACTAGCAGAGTTTACCTGTCTTGAAACCTACTCAAAATACTGCATTGATTAATCTTTTTTCCCAGTTAACGTCATTACAACAGCCAAACGTTCATGCACACTATCCAACCCATAAAACTTATCTTTTCTTTTTCTTTTATCCCTCATTGTCTTGATCTTAAATCCTATACAGCAAGTCAGCAACCCTAAACTCTATAGGGTCTTTTCTGTCACTTTCTTTCTTAGCAACTGTGTGTAGGTTACTAGGTTTGATAACATCATCATCATCAGCTTCATTTGACTAACATTTGAAAGATCCTTTTACTCAACTATAAGTAATAAGTAATAATTTGCAGATAATAGTGTACACTCTCTTTACATAGAAGTGTATATATAGGATTATTTGTTGTTTGGCTATGCCTTCCCCTGATTTCTCTCTAACATGCATCACTGATTCAAGACCTATTCATGTCACTTTGACTCTGCTTTATATATACCGTCTCACAGCTTATCTATTCCCTATCTCTATCAAACGATTATCATATCACACAAACTTTTGTGTTTGTTTTTTAATTTTTTTGAAGGTAGCTCAGCTCAGCTGTTCAGGCTTTAAATTGTGATTGCAGTTGCAGTTACGATTGTATTATATTAAATGTGGTTAAATACAGTTATTATAGACATAACCACGGTTGAATGTAATTTTTGTGATCTTCAAAACCTTTACATTTCGACATGATATTGTGTTTCAGTCCCTAGTTTAAATCCTCTAAAGTGACGATGATTAGTTTGTGCATATACATCTCAATCTATAAAAGCAATAATATTGCACTTGATTAATTTTTAAAGTGAGCGTAATCTGTGTTCTCATAATATATAAATGATATTTATGCTTTACTTGAATATAAAATCTGACCAATATAAAAAAAATTTATAAATTCTAACTACTTTCGAACCGAAGAAACCATTTTATGTTTTTTAGTAAAAGTACTTTCAGGTTGTGTTGGGATATTTGATATTGAGAATGTTTTTTCGTCTTTAAAAAATCTATTTAAAATCATAACTTATCTATATTTTGTATAAGGTAAAAATTAGTTAAGTGAATTTTTTAAAAATATTTTTTATTTCCACACTAAAAAGTGAGTATCACTCACCCAAAAAGAAAATCTCCATAATATTCTTTAACAGTAAAACATTTTAAACTAGCACACTTTTGACTTCAGATCAATAGTAAATTAAAAAGATTTAAATCCTCTTTAGTGTTGTAGGTCAAGAAAAAAAAATCATTTTAAATATCACATCATACATTTTTAAACATTAAATTTATCTTTGAAAGTATGAATTTGTGTATACTAAATAACTCCGTCAATTACATTACAAGAATACCTAATGAACTTAATAGAAAAATAATAATAATAATAATACTTTTTACATTCACTTTCTCTTTTATACTTTGTTTTATTTTATTTTTTCATTTTTTACTGTATTACTACTATCAATTATGGCGTCTTTAATTTTCTCTTTTATTTTATTTTTCTTTTAGCTCTCTCATCTTACACCTTTCCTACTTAACAATGGTTGCTTCAGCTACATTGATTTGAGGCATTTATGTGTTTTAATAACCTCAGATTGCGCATGCCTTGTTTGGTGTTCTATCATAAATGATGCAACCCAAATATGCTCTTCTTTCAATGTTCCAAAATATCCAGCAGATGTAGAGCCTCACCAAAATTCAATGCCAACTAGTATTATAAAAAAAAAAGTTAAAATATTTAATGAGTTAGTAGTATTTTCTTCAACAACCAACCCGTAGAAAATTGAAAATAGTACCATATTTATTTCATTAACTAACTCATTAAATATTTTTTTCCCTGCAGAACTGAATGTAGCCTGATGCCTTTTTTTTCCACTTCATATATATAACTGGCACTCTGTTGTTGATTTCTTGTTTCCTTATATGGGAATGAAAGGATTAAGAAAATGGAAAGACTGTGTGTATCATAGTGTATGCGTTAACGTTTTCCTTTTCTTCTGGGTTAATATATTTGTTTGACTTAATGTATTTTGTTCCCGTAAGTTTATACTTTTTGCGATTTTGATCCTTTGAATAATAATTTTACGATTTTGGTCCCTCAAGCTAACATGCACTTCAATGAAATACATGGACGGATGGCTAACATTTGCAATTTTTAGAAATTTAATGGTCCAAAATTGCAAAATTAAAACTTCAGAGATTAACATCACGAAAAGTGTAACCTTGAGGGATCAAAAGTGAAATTAAGCTCATACGTTTTTTGTATAGAAAAATATCACGATTTCTTTCATTTTTTCATTTAATCCATCACTTTTAAAAACTCTAATTCTCTTAAAAGTTTAAACTTTTCTATTTATTTTCTTTGCTCGTATTCTATTACATTTGTTCGTCAAGTGATAATCTTGCAGCATGCGAAACGTATTAGATGTCACGCTATGTCATGTCATCACCTAACCAATAAAAGTAACTTAACATAAATAGAGAGACTCAAGTCGTACGTTTAAATTTTTGTGACATCAAATATTTTTTATGAATAGGAAAATTATGATATTTTAGGGAGAAAAAGATATTTTAACCTTCATTTTTGTATTTTTTTTTTTTGAAATATGAGATATATTTATTTATAAAGGTGTAGCAGGTGTTGCAGACGAAAATCAGACCCAAAAAGGGTGCTGTTATTCTGAATTTTGAGGACCAGAATATATTAGCACTACCAATTTAGATTGATTTGAGAGAGAGAGAAAAGGTTGGTTTGGCTTGTATTGAAAGGTAAGTTATCCATCCAAAGTTAGCAGCAGAGGAAAAAGAGACTAGTCTTTGTTTGGAGTTTCCTAGAAATGAAGCTGAATAAAATAATAAAAAATTGCTGCTGCTGCTGCTGCTGAGGTTTTTAACTGTTTGACAAGAGATCAGAATCACTTGTTTGTGAAGCAAAAATCTCTTGGCCAATTCAAAGGCTTTAAAGAACAAAGAGTAATAACCTTAGAATGTTTTGAGGGTCTTAACCTGCTTTTTGGGATTTGCATTTTTGCAAAAGCTCATTTGGTAGCATTATTCTTATATATATATATTCCACCAATCATTCCTAGTTCACTTATTGTGAAGTGATTTCATTCAAAATCTGAACTTCTCTCCCCAAAAACAGTCTTCAACAAAAAAAAGAAAAGAAATCATCACATTCATCATTTGGGATTCTGAAGATTGAAGAAAGAAGAATGAGAGGAAGATTCTTGTTTTTTCTGGTAGTTCTGCAGATTGTGAGTTTGGTTTCTGCAGCTAGGAGACCATTTCTACCAGGTTAGTTACCAAAATTCCATTTTGAAAATTGGGTTCTTTTTAGTATTTTGTTTGCTAATTAAAGATGGAATTTTTCTTTCAATATAATGGGTTTATAATACTTCAGTTTCTAATGTGCCATTCCTCTAAAACTTTCAATTAAACCTAAGAAAAAGAAAAAGAAAAAGCTTTTAAAGTACTACTTGATGAGTCTTCCTCAAAGGGACAACCTCATATGCAATTTATGTCTTTTCCTACAACTCTTCTCACCCTTATTTTCAGATCAAAAAGCAGTAATGCATTCTTCACCACCATATACTCAAGAATCAACGAAGGTATGTGTTTAATTTATCTCTGCTCTATATTTTTGGTGTCCTAGTGAAGTGACAAATTCATTGTTCTGTTTGTTTAAAGGGTAAAATGGGAATAGAAGGAAAGTTAGTGACATATGAAAAAGGAGTGAGCAAAATAGGGTCAAGTCCACCAAGCTGTGAGCACAAGTGTTATGGTTGTGTTCCTTGTGAAGCCATTCAAGTTCCAAGCACTAACAGCCATTTAGGGATTCAGTATGCAAATTATGAGCCTGAGAGCTGGAAATGCAAGTGTGGTCCTTCCTTTTATAGTCCATGAACACATTTTTCATGTTTATTTTATATTTCTCTCTTAATTTAGTTCATCTTTGATAGTTGATATCCCTTTATTTGTAGCTTGTAAAAATCTGCTGTTCATAGAGGTTTCTTAAATCATCATTGTTATTATTGAAATTGTATTATATTCAGAGTATTTCAAAAGTTTAATTTACCTTTGGTATTAACATAACTAGCAAAATATGATTTTTAATTTCATCGTCCAAATAAATACCATCGTCCAAATATAAAAAATAATGACTCACCCAAAAATTAATATTCTTAACTTTTATAAAAGGACAAACCTCTTTTCAATCATGAGATACATCAACAAGCTCTCTCCTAAGTTATATAATGATTTATTCTTACTAGTTTTGTATCCCAATTATATATTGGATGTAATTGTTATATAAATACTGAGGGATTCGCAGAATATTTCTAGATAAAAACTGTAACTTCACAATTGAACTAATTCATCACATTGTATTCTGAATATTTGCAACAAAAATCAGTGCTAAGCAGATAAATCTCACAGCCTAATATCAAAACAATGTGCTCCTACCATCTCAATACATACTTATAATGAAGGTTTTTAATTACTGCATGTTCAACTGTTTTCAATGCAACATAATTCTAACTACAACTACATTTTAAAATCTTTGGTTATTTTGTTTAGAGACACATTTAAATAAATGGTTTTGATATCTAGTGCCCAAAGGGCTCTAGATAAAGTTAGTAGAAGTAAAAAAATAATCATAAAAGTATATTGTTTCGTCTCACGGAAATATAAAAAACTATACATTCCAATATCCTTTTATTATATTTGAGTTCTTAAATAGTACCCTTAGGACACTAAATATTATTTGTCTAGAATAAATGATGAGTTGAAGCAGAAGTTTTATCAGAAAAAAAGATTTATTAATAAGAAGTCATATAAATATTAAACGGGTACACTTGTTTTAATTTCTTATCTTCAGCTGCGGAAGTTACCAAAACACTGAATTCATCTGTTCCTTTCCTTGAATCATGAATATTAAAAAATTCATTATGTTATTTTACTTTTTGTAACCAATTTATCCTCAAATAATTTAGCCTCATTTGACACCTGAACCTTTTGGAATCTAATCTGGACAAGACAATAAAATAAATGAAAACCATATACACATCTTTTGAAAGCTACTGTTTCCTATTCAGGAGAAAATCTCAAATCAATTTTTCATATTTTTATTATTTTCCTAGAATAACTTACATAATTATTATTATAATTTTCAAATATTACCTTTGCTTGAAAACTGCTTAACTCTCAGAATTTTACCCCCTCCAGGGTTTCCATAGCTAGAAAAGATATTGACCCAGATTAACAAAGAGAATACAGAGCAAAACCAGAGCATTCCACCAATATCAAGGTTCCAAATGAGACATCTTTCACTATTTTAGCATAGTTCCATATTCACTTTCTTATATTCGTTAAGAATTCTTCTGTTTTTGTTATTTTCTCTCACAGGTAGAGTTATAGACCATTTTGTTAGAGGCTAAGTCTATGAAAGACTTAGTGCCTTGATAAATTCCATTCTGTCATTGTTCTGCTCTGAATATACATAAAGGATATGCTATTGTCTCCAAGTTTATAGCCAAAAGTTCAAGATTACTGTCACCTAAATGTATGCAGTACTATGCACCATAATCGAAACTGATGAACCTTATCAAGCCCCATAGGTTTATGCTAGCTTTCTACACTCGTTTAGGTTTTAAATTGCGGTTCATGATTTGCATTGTATTGAATGCGACTAAATAGGGTTGGATTTAGTCTAAGTTACTGACTTACCGCCAAGGTTTTAAATCTGGGTCCAGTCTGCGACATCTGGTCGCCATGTCGAAAACAATTAAAGGCAAAATGGAAGAGCCTTTCGGTTCCAAAAAGCTGCACAATTCACCTGAAAATCCGGCCTCTTAAGGGTATCATTATACTGCAGTTATATATTTTCATGCATTGTAGCTTAATACTTCATTCAGCGAGATCCATTAAGGCCTGTTTGTTTATATTTTTTACTTACTTTGTACTTTGGGAGGAAATACAAATTTCTTACTTCAGATTTGGGATCCAAAATCATTATCATTGAAAATAATTCTAGGATTTTCCAACTAATTTCCAAAACAGACACTAAACCATGGACACAACAAACTCTGTCCATAGTATTAAGTATGTGTTTGGAATCACACTTCAAGAATGGCCAAATCATGGTTCAAGAGAAATGATAATTTTTTTTTTTTAATGTTTGGGTGAATTTTAATAAATCAATTATAGTGTTGAAACTATAATAAAAAAAAATGCCTTTTATTTTTTTGTTTTTACACGTAACAAAATTAATTATGCATCATATAGTGTCTCATTTCACTGCAAAATTTTTCATAAAAATTATCCAAACAACATTACCATTAAAAATCGCGTTTCTAATATTAGTTTTAATTGAAAGGTAAAAATTAAAGATAGAAAGAAAAGAAGAAAACTCTCATTCAATTGGACATGAACAACTATGATACAAGGTTTATATGCAAGTGAAAAGCCAACTAATCCTACGGGGGAAAAGGAAAGCTAACAGAAGGAGAAAACTGAAATGAAAACATACTTAGCGGTTTTAAGTAAAACTCATACATTTCTATAGTTTTGAAACGAAAACCACTTTACTTCACTCAAAATTAATGGTACATAATATATTGTACTTAGAATCAATTTTATTACTGTATAACTAAATATACACTATATTAATTTTATCTTTAATCAAATAGTAAGAAATTGATAAAAATTAATTTTGTACTAAATATTTATTTATATTATTAAAGAGGTGACTCATCATAGTAAAAAAAAAGAGGAGTGGAAATGGAATGTGGTTGTGATAAAATTGTGTAAAATAAATAAATAAGTTGATATGACAAAATATTATGAAAAAATGTATATTATAAGTCAATTTTTAGTATTGGGTTAAGCTTTTATAGATATATAGAAAAATAGTTATATTTGGTTAAAGGGTGTTTTATTTTTATTAAATAGTATTTAGTGATTTTAGTTTTAGTAAATAGTATTTGGTGATTTTAATTTTATTAAATAGTTATCAAATTTAAATATTTTTTTAATCAATAGTGCTCAATAAATTACTATAATAATTCATCAATTTACCTTGATAGGTTTAGCACCTTATCAACTAAATTCCATCTAAATCTCATTTGTATTACTAATGAATTTGCATGTGAAAATAATAAATAATAAATATTTATAAACTTTTACTAAGTTTTAATCTATATATGGATAGAGAAAAAAATGTGATTATCAAATTTATACATTTTCATGTATATTGTATGCTTTTATAAATTTAAATTATTTTTCTAAACTAATGATTATTAATTATGGATGAGGTCATTGTCATTTCAATTTGTTTATTGTTACTCTTTTTTAATTTAAAATATATTTTTTAACAAATGAAATCAAAGTATAAATATATAAATATTATTAAAATAATTAAAGTAGAGTGACAATTGATAAAATGAAGTGACAATAGCTTCACCGATTAATTATAACAATAAATGAATCGATTTGAGCAAATAACTTTAGTATCGATTTGAAAATATTAGGCAGCAACGCGCCAACAATCAATTGATACTTGGAATTTGGAAGCTTTCGCGTCAATTTGTAGCTAATACTCCTTCCAGTTCTTATTTATTTGTTCACTGTAAATTATGCATATTAAAAAATATAATTATTATTCTCATTTTTATTAAAATATTTTTTGAACTCGCTACAATACTCGTTATCTCTCATTAGTTTATTGGTTTGATAATGAAATATTAATTATGACTCTAATTAAAAATAACAGTAAAATTGATAAAAAATACAGTTAATACTTTATTGAAAATATAAGTGAATAAATAAATAAGAACAATTCTACTTCTAGTCTCTTTAAGTGACTAGATATAAAAATAATAGCGAGAGTACTATTTTTCATGTCGTGTGTTTGCTCATGGATCTAAAAAATAAAAATAATAATAACTTCATTTCAAACTCTATTTTTAATCTTTATTTTTAAATTTTATTTGTGAATGTAATTTTAATTTTATAATAATTTTATTACAATTGAATAGTGTTTTAGTGTCTTGTTCTATCCTATTCTGATGTATCTACCAAATGTTACTTTTTTTTATAATATCTGTTAAATACAATCTTAATCTTATCATATTTCTCTTGTCTCAATACTTTTTGAACATGACAATATTAACAGTTAAGTCTCAAATAAAGTGTACGTCTAACTCAATCCAAAAAATAATTTGTTTTTTCCTTTGGTGACTAAATATATGTCCATGTCTATCCTTATTCTCGTTCCATCTAAAATTTATTTTGTCTTTATTTATCCAGCACAAAACCAAATTAAATAACCTGTGGCCCCTAATTGCAAAATTGTAAACTTGTCTTTATGCAAGGCTAACCGGTTTTCTATCCACAGATCCCAACCATCTAATCCATCCCAATGCATCTAAAGATAGAAAGGTTACCAAGAATTTAGTTCCGATATATATCATTTATTGTTGCATTTGGACTCTACATTAAAAAACTCTTCATTTTAGTTCTTATACTAGAAAATTATCTGTGCTATGCGCGGAAGTACGGAGAAATCTATATAAGTAATATTGTTAATTGATTATTAAATAGTAAAAATACTGTGTTTTATGTTTAGTATATCAATAAAATGGAATGGAAAAGGACATTAAGTCAAATGAACGAAATACTTTAGTTTCATAAAAATCAAAAAGCACATAACAAATCACATAATAGATAGAATTATTATTATTATTAATCTGAATTATTTTCAATTGACAAAATAACATACATATAAATTTCTGAAATTTACCGGAGGTTAAGCACTCCCAATGCTTGATTAATCGACTCTTTGTACTTGTAAAAAAAATAGAGAAATACTACTAAACAGTTGGGTTGTAAAAATGATTAGGAATAAGTCTTCGTTACCTGGATTAAGTATTTATTGTATATAGGCTTGGGCTTTCTGTTATTATTTCCCAAATTCTGTTATGTAATTTACTAGGAGTAGTTAAGTTAGTTGGGTTTTTATTCTTTTCTTTTTTCCTACGTTTTTTCTATCATGTGTGGTTGACTGGTTGTATATAAACCTTTTTTACACTGAGCTTAACTCTTAGGTAGATCAATGGAGATTTACTCCTTCTAATGTTGAGTTTATTTTCCTCGTGAATAATGCTAAATCTTTCTACTTATATTTCTATTATCATATAAAATATGAAATTAAGTAGACTTTTATCTTGAAACCATAAAAAAATATTGAAAATATTTTTTAATAAGTAAATAGGAGGATTTGTAAGAACAAGAAGTAGGAAAATTAGGAATTATTTTCTAGTTTCTAATAAAATAGCCCACGCAAGCTTTCACCTTTTGTTGCCCGTAAACATTCCCGAGATAACATTGGCAACAATAGTAAGTGAATTTGACAGAGCCAAACAGATATCCAACCAATTAAAAATTAACAAAAGAACCATTAACAAAGAGATGCTCCCCTTCAGCCACTTCATTACAAAAGACACATTATTTGTCATTCTGAAATTCAAGGAAGATCACGGCACAAAAGGGAGAAAGTTTCTAACTTGCATCATTTTCAACTTGAATTATTTTACCAAGTGGTTGATTGAAAACTTCAAAAGTTAAACAATCATTTAACAGAAGTGAATATTAAGTTGCTTCTTTGTGTAGCATGCCTAAATCTTAGAGATTCATTTTCTATGATTATTAGAGATAGCTGATTAGTATAGGTATTTTACCTTATATACTAGTAAACTCTAACCAATTCTAACTATCTCTAATAACGTTTGACACGAAAAAATTGATTCAGTTGGCTCAATTTTACCCTTCCGAATTTTCTCTTATGGATCTATTGGCACTTGATAGTCAACTTGAGAATTATTTTCTTGATGTAAGCTCTGACCGTGTATTTTCAGAATTGAGTGTATTTTAATAATTGAGTGGCATTACTGATCTATTTAAGAAGCTTGTGGAAACTAAAAAGCATGTTGTATATCCATTGGTGTATTTACTTTTGAAGTTGGCTTTGATACTACCAGTGCCAACTGCAACAGATGAAAGAGCTTCCTCGGCTATGAATATAATCAAGAATTGGATGCAAAATGGTATGGGAAATGATTGGTTGAATGATTGATTGGTTACTTATATTGTGAGAGAGATTTTCCATGATGTTGAGAATGAGAAAAATCATTCAGTTTTTAAATATGAAAACACATAAAGAACAAATGTAATATTTATTTATAATTTTAATATAGGAAGTGTACGTTATCACTCTATTTTTGTCTATTGTCACTCTAAATAAATTATTTCAATAATATTTATTTTTCATTACTTTGATTCTATTAATTGAGAAGAATATTTTTAATTATAAAAAGTTAAAGAGGAGGTGCAATGGAGAAAAATAAAGTGACAATAGTCTCTCCCTTGATATAATATAATAGTGTGTTATCTTTTTAATATTTATGTATATATATCTTGCTCCCGCTGTCTCGAATTTCTGGATCCGTCACCGCTTAACTAACCCTTTGTTTTAAAGATAAGAGAAAGTGTGAGGGAAGATTGAAGAGAAAAGAGAAAATAAAAAAAATCATGGGGAAAGAGTGTTATTTGTTTTGATAAAGTTATAGAAGAAAGAAAGTGGTAATTTTCTCCACATGCAGAGAAAAATGAGAAGAAAAAAAGTTTATGAATGTAAAATACCAAATAAGTCATTTAATTATATGAGAAAATGAAGGTATAACGTGGTACTTTTAGATTGTAAGAGCTTTTATAAATTTTAAGAAACTTTTTCATCATTTGTAAAGAGAAAATTTGTACTGATAAGCACATCTTAAAATAATAAAGCAAAAGTGTATTAAGAAAAAAAACAAGTGTATCCAAAAAAAAAAATAATAAAGCAAGAGTTATTTATGTAATTTTTAAAAGGAAAAAAAATTGAGTTTTAGTTAATTTAATGTTAATATCTCTGATTCTCTATAACACTTCACTATGAACGCATTTTCCGGGTAGTTGCTTTCGTTCTCATCACGCTTTTCAGTTCATTTTATTTCATTGCTTTACTTTTCATCAGTATTCACTTCCTTCAGTTGATTCCATGCCATTACCTTTCCCCTTATCCAATATTCTAATTGATTCTGATTCATATTGCATCCATACATACAACTATGGTTCTAAAAATTTACAACTCCAATGTCAAATCCTATTCCAATTCCTCTTCCAAATTCATTGTGGAAGTTTCGAATCATATTTTGGGCAGAACCCACACTCTTTCCAACTTAAACCCTAAATCCCAAAACCATTACGTTCTCGGTATCACTTGTAACAGAAAATTCAAGAGAAGTATTTGTTTCAAATCCGTAATTCTCCTATGATGCAACGTGAACGCATAATCAATCTTTCGACCATCTTCGGAGTAGCATTGACATTGCTTCTGTGTTTGAATGAATCAAAGTATTCATGCAGGTCAGCCATACTACTTCCCTTTGCTGGACTTAAATTTATTTGTTGATTATTGATTATTGATTTTTGATAAATAATAAGATTGAAAATTTGATTAGTCTATCACTTACCATGGTAATATTTGTCTGTTATATAGATTTACAATATATGAAATGTAACATCCCTATTTAGGCTTGATTGCTCTTTCTATTGTTTTTGTTTTCGGCAGTTAAAACGAAAACGCACTTCTCAATGATTTTGTTAGTATTTGTGTTTCTCATGTTTATCTTGAAAATGATATAAAGTTTTACAATTGTCTGCACTTGCTGTTTATGCGACACTACTTGAGAACATTTCTTAGTAACTAGTGGTGATGATAAAATTATGAAAAGGAGCTCATTTTAGTATTCATTCTTCAAGGTTTATTTACTGCATTCATCATCTTTGCATAAGCAGGGCAGGGGTAATTCTGCATTCAATGAATCTCTCCATACCATAGTGAAGCGAAGAGACTTCTGGAACTTGGGTACACCCTCTTTTTCCACCTGGGTTTAAAACCAGATACACATTTACTCATCATGTTCTTTTTTGCTGTGCCTTTTCTAGGAACAACGTTATGAAAAAGAGGCACTTAAGGTGAGAAGTTGGATCTCATTCTGTGATTTTTGGCAAGATTTCTCACGGAGGGTATGCATATACTTTTGCACCACAATTTTTCTTTCCCGTAAAAGTGTAACAAAAAAGTTTTTCCCCCTTGTAGGATGATGCTTTAAACAAATGGACCTCTTGTTGCTGAAAGGTGACCTACCATGGCTTGGATCCTGATGCAGCCTTGTAGAGCAGGTAATCCAACTCAGTTTCAGCTTGGTTTCTGCCAATAAGGTATGCGTTTTTGTCGATTTTACAGCACAACCATGCAAAACTTGCCATATTAATAAAAGGGAGCAAGTTTTTCTTAAAACATATATTACCCTCAATGGTAATTCTGTAACACGTTTGCAACCCCAATTTTCTTTCAGTTTTGACTATGACCTCTAGTGACTTGTGAGTATGTCAATACATGTCGAGTTTGGGGAAGAAGTTATGAACGCAAAATAATCTAGGGGGAAACGAAAGCCAGCTAGATATTGTGATATTCTAGACTTTTAGTTACGGTTAAGATTTGGTTTCACAGAATATACTGATCAAGTCGGTAAAGTCCAATTTTGTTACATCCCTAAGTATCTATCTTACTAACTTGGGCATATACAAATATCTGTCTGAGATTTATGAATCAGTATAGAACAAGAAAAATATCCCAGTACATTTTGACAGCGTACAAAAGGACATTTTTGTACGACTCTCCAGAATCAAATATTCAGGGTTAGTATTTATCTCAATTTTCAAACATGGGATGCACATCATGTTTAGGTTATTGGAGTAAGAACCAGCCATGATGGTGAAGTTTTTCCAGGGACTAATAGTGGGTTGTAGGAATTAATAACTCCTTTCAAAAAGATGCTAATGAATGACGTTCAGGTCATTGTCCAATGAGATTGTGAATCGAAACTGATGAACCTTATCAAGCCCCATAGGTTTTACATTGCAGTTCATGATTTGTGTTGCATTAAATGCGACTAAATATGGTTGGATCTGGTCTAACTTACCAGCTTAACTACCACCAAGGTTTTAAATCTGGGTTTGGTTCGTGACATCTGATGGCTATGTCAAAAACAATGAATTGACAACCTTTAATGCAGAGAATGTAAAGCATATTGAAGAATCTAAAACTGAATCCTCCTTCATTAATTGGATAATGGGGCCTCATTAAAACATTCGACAATAAAACCTACTTAAGGATAAAACCTGCCACAGGATCAAGAGTACCCTTAATACAAACTCATCACGCAAAAATTACAAGTTCTAACTGTAATACAACTTAAAGCCGGAAAGCATTGAAAGTCCATGGAACTTCCTTCCCTAACAATTTTCCAAAGCATGCGCCAGTCCTAGTTGACCTCACAACCAAGTATGGACCTTCCCAATTAACGGTCCGTTTCCCATCTTTTGTGTTTTGTTGCCTATACTTTCCCTTCTGAGGACGAGATAACAGGTTGAAGATCTAGTATATGTTCAAAGGAAAGATGATAAAAAGGTGTGTCAAGATGAGCAAATTTAAGAGAGGAATTCATTTGGTTATTAAGAGCAAAATGTATTGTTTGGATAACAAAATTTAGAACCCAAGGAGTTTTGATAGGAAATTGTGTTTAACTCAAAAGTAGGAATTTATAATTCTGCCATATATATAAGGAATTTCTGAAATTCTTTAGAATTTTTAATTTCTGAAAGTTTTTCAATGGCTTCATCCAAAAAAATTTTCATTACGAAATAATATTTGTATGGTATAAATGTGATTAGTGAAAGAAAAAATTAATTGCTCACCTAAGTCCCGTTGTTGATTCCTCCTCATCAAGGATGTGACTTGTGAGAAGGGAATTAGTTTTGGTACTGGAGCTTTCATTTCCGAAAAAAGTATGAGGTGCACCCAACTTTTTTTAATATAGATGGAATCATCAGCTTCCCCCTTATCAGTTGCCACACGAAACTGGAAACGAACTTTTTCTTCATTAAAATTCACGATGCTATCATGATGGTATGGATCATACCATACATAAAAATGATCTGAGTTCAATTCCACGATATCAATATCATGGCTTGTATTCGTTTCAAAACCTGCTACGTGGCATGTACATTCAATTTTAGTGCTGCTGGCATGTGTTCCATTTAAAACTTGTTGCTGTTGCTTCTTCATTCTGTTCCCTGTTGGATCTGGAGAAATAACCACTGAGTAAATAAATCCAAGCAAGTTAGAACGATCAGGAAGTTCATCAATGGCAATGGTAGAAAAGGAAGACATGTTTGTTTGACTTGTGATGATTTGTCTTAGGATCCTGCATCTTTCTGGTAGTGGTGGTATACAAAGCTCAGCCCTGTTATAATTGTATTTGTGGACATTCAAGGGACTATTTTCTCTTATTGAAAGATTGGCAAGTGCTGCACTCATCATTGTTAAGTGAAGGCTTTTCATTATGCCATTGAGTGAATATCCATCCAACATCAAGCAGTTCTGGAATGAAATTCGTTTGGCCCTTCCGACCATTTTTGTTTTCAATATATCCAAATTTGGCACTAAAGATAATTTTGTGCAGTTGGCGGCACATAACTTTTCGATAGAGGGTGGAATCTCAGGAAGATACAGCAGCTCCTTGCAATTCTCCAAAGATAGAATTTCTAGTTGGTCAAGATGTTTGATGCTTTCAGGTAATCTCTTCACATTGCTTCCATCTAGCATTAGCACTCGTAAGCATGATAAGACATTGATGTTCTCTGGGAGTTCTGACAAGTTACTACAATTTTTCAAGTGTAGTACTGCTAAGCATTGAAAGCCACTAATCAACTCATGTAGCTCATCTTTATGAAATGCTTGTTCTGTATCAGAAACCTGCAATACAGCAAGAGATTTTAGGCTAGATAACTCCTTTAGAATATTCTTAAGCCTTAAACCTTGTAAACTAAGCCGCTTGAGATTGTGTAGACGCCCAATTAACGGGTGTAACGTTTGGATCTGCGTGTTGCTTAAATCCAAGCTTTCAATTGAATATGATGACACTGCAAATTCCTCAAGACTTGAACACCCATTGACACTTATCTTCTCCAGGGACTTTAAATGCTTCTCACCTTTGAGACTTTTAAGTTTTGTGCACCTATTTAGTATCAAAGTAGCAAGTGTGTCAGAGGAAAAAACAGATGGGTGAAGTTCCTGTAAACTTTCGCAACCAGAGAGGTTCATCCATTTAAGACTTGGCGCCTTAGACAAATCTGGAAGCTTTTCAAACTGTTTACAATCACGTAGGTCAATTCCTTCTAGATAACCAAGTTTCTGTAACAATTCAAAATGAAACTAACTTTACTTTAATTTTAATCACTTAAATGTAATAAAATCCTTGCTGAGACAAATAATGTGCACTTAAAGTGATATACTATTTTGGTCTTTCACTTTGTCTCCCTAGGGCATTTTATTCACCGACTTGAATGTCTGAATTAGTCATAGATTTTGCACTTTGTAAATTTAGCCCTTCGCATTAAGTGATATTGACGAAATGCCAATGTGGCACATTAAGTGTCTATATGACACGTTATTTGACATATGAGTCAATGTAAAGGACTAAACGATATTGTTTTGGTTAAGCTCCAAAGTTACACAACGTTTTTGGGCCTAATTGGGTTATGTTGTAATTGATTTGAGAGACTAATTGAGTTACTTAGTTTGAGATTAAGGAAAACAATGTCATTTTGTTGTTTGCGTGGATAGCTAAGTGTCAATTAACGTACCCTTTAAGCAGATAACCTGTCATCTAGGCATTTCGTCAGTGTCACTTAACATTAGGGATTAATTCAGACAATTTAAAAATTCAGGGATTAAAATGCCTTGTAACTACAAAGTGAGGAACCAAATCAATCAATTACTCTGTGTTGTGCACTTATATCTTTTACCTGTGTTCCCTCCCAAAGTTCTTTAACTTTGCTGTGCGGCATGTGGAACTCAACAAGAAACTCAGCGCAAAAGGATCTTGGAAGATACATAAATGGGTATCCAACCCACTCAATATACCTCAATTTGTTAGAAAATAACTTAAGTGCTTTAGGAAGTTTGTGGTATGTATTTTCAGAGGTCAAACCCTGGGAGGCATAGAATCTTAGAAATCTTAACTCTTGCATCTTTAAGAATGTGTTAGCAGATATGTGTAAACCTTTAATTTGAGACAAATCTAATGCAATGCCTACGATTGCATCACTTCCCTAAAAATACATAGAAATGACCATATTAAATTAGCAATAAATTATAAATATTATTAAATATGTTTCGTGAAAGTTTAATTCTCCTTACTTTGTTTTCTGCAATTACTTTATGAGCTTCACTATCCTTCAATCGGCTTCTTCCTCCGGGGTTTGTTTTGCATTCTTGACTTACTATAGCAAATCCCATTTGTTGTATCAAATCATGCATTTGAATTTTATTACTACGTGAAATATATATCAAAGCTTTGTCTTTAAGGACTTCTATTCCATTACTTGCATAGAATTCACAGGCATCGAACATCCTTTGGACTCTATCTTTCTTTATTCCTTTGAAAAAAAATGCAATGTCTAGAAATATATTCCTGTGGCATTCATCATCTAATTTATCATAGCTCACTTTTAACACGTTTTCAATAGACTTATCAGGATACTTTTCTAGTTTCTCTAAAGTGCTTTTCCAAAATTCAGTATCTTTAAAACGAAGATTTGAACCCAAAACTTTAAGAGCTAATGGAAGACCCATTGCATAATCAAGTGCTCTTTCAGAGAGATGCTCGTAACCTATTTTGGGATGGTTTGTCTTGAAGGCTTCTAAGCAAAAAAGTTCAAGACATTGGCGTTTTTTCAATTTCTTGACTTTGTATATCCAATCAACTCTTCCAACCAACAATTGCTTGTCTCTTGTTGTTATGATGATTTTACTACCTTAGGTTAACATACTCTCTTTCCAAATATTCTAATGGTTTTGTAGTATCTATATCATCAAATACAATGAAAACTTTTTTACGTCTGAGCCTCCTCATATCTAATGTGGATCCTACATCCTTATTGGCCACAAAACAGACATCATCAAACTGGAGAAAGAGTTTGGCAAGTAAGGCTTTTGCAATGGTTGTTTTTCCTATTCCTCCCATACCCCAAACTCCGACACTTCGAATACTTCCTTTTTCCAATAATGATTCTACATATTTACAATTTGTTTCTGTTCCAACAAGGCCTTCTAATTCTGTAGTCAAGTCTATGTTTTCCCACACAACATTGACAACATCTTGGATTATGTGAGATTCATTTCTGACACAAATGAACAAAACAAAAGAATAAGGTTATAAAAAAGTATTTTCATTTTGATATTCAATGTTTATTTATGTCAATGTCATTTTTCATCATCATACTGGATATTTTCATCATCATAAAAACTACTTACTTATAGTTTTGAGAGTCGTATCCAGTGATATTAGCTGCTTCGACAAGAGCATTTCTCCAACTCAACACTCTTCTATCTCCATTTAGCTCGTGCTGGGCTAAGGCATTCGCATAACTTCCGGTTTGCTTCCGAAGCTCAGAGGGATCAATGTTATAAAAAATAGGTATAACAACCTGACGGTGTTCCTTTCTGCATTGGAGTATTTTGACGAGTTCTTCCAAGCACCATGTTGAGGTTGCATAATTTTTTGAGAAAACAGCAACGTATATTTGTGAGTTCTCAATTGCTTTCTCATGTGCATGCCAAGCATTTTCTCCTCTATTGAGCTGCTCATCTATGAACGTCTTGATTTTTTCCTTCTTCAGAGCTTCGAAAAGATGGCCTGTGAACGTCTTACGCGTGTCCTCCCCTCTAAAGCTAAGAAACACATCATACTCCTTCGATGACATCTATACCACTAAATTAAAGATTGCAATTTGAGGTTTACAATCAACTTGCATCAAATTATGTGTCTAAACATCATCATTACAGACTACAATCACGATCTGATGTATGCAGTTTTGGTCAGCGCCAAAAGAATAACAAACAAGCTACCACCATTAGCTAGCTAGCTGCTGCTAGTGCATAATAAGAAGGAACAAGACCTTCCTCTTTCATACAGGCTTGCAGTCGTTGACTTTAATTTGTGCGTAATCAATTACAAAATTATACACATAATATATTAAGCGTATTGCCTCGATCGGTTGTTACGTTATATATTTATTTCCAATATATAATTTCTTTCCAATAATAATCACTCTCCAAAATGATTTATGTCTTTTAAAATTAAGCCTTCCGCAGTTCAAGCTCATTCAAAACCTAAATGATATAGTCACGATTATTTTAAATACCGAAAATATATAATTTGCTAATATTATTCTATAAAAAATGAGAGTAACAATTTAAGATTTTATAAATAATCACAAAATTAAATTGTATCTTTTTTTATTTCTTAAAATTTGTACTGAAAATATGAAAACAATTTTTTTAAGGAAATAGAAAACACTAAAATAAATTATTTACATGAAACATGAAACGAAATAAAAATAAACGTAACTTTTTTATAATTATTTATCATTTATATAACAAAAACGCAAACTCAGTGGGTCCAGCCAGACATGACATCATAATATATGAACATAAACCGAGGGCACAGAGATTTACATCACTCAATTTAAAAAAGACACCACCTATTTTTTAAATTTTCAGATAAGAGTTGTGTTTCTAAATGTTATTGTTAGTAAAAATAAGGGTGTTTTATTTTTTATTTTCATTATTTTATTTATTTTGGACATTATAATAAGGGTGTTTTATTTTTTATTTTCATTATTTCGGACATTATTTTAAAAAAAATCAGTAGTATCATTATCAAGTGGCGGGTGAATCCAGGGCACTGTATATCAAGACCCTTCTTTCTTTCATCCAGTCCAGACCGTTGGTGCAACATTGTACACGACACATAAAAATTTAATGAGATTGTGTTTAACAAACAATTAATAATATGTTCCATCTTTAGTTTTTTAACATGTGCAATAATATTGCACATGTTAGAAAAACCCTTATAAAAATAAATCAAATTGAAGTCTACTTAAAAAGAGAGTCTTCGTTAAACAATTACTCTCTCGAGTCTTTTTTATAAGACATTGTTTATAAGGTTTTTATGATCTTTTTTATAAGATATTTTATAGTTTTTATAATATATTTATGAAAAATGCTAAATAGTATCCTTAGGACATAGTTAAGGAGCCTAATATAGTAAAAATTTATTAGAAAATATAACTTTTGGTATTTTTGGGCACCAGTTAGCAAGACCCTATATTTATTGCTTCTTTCTTTTTTATTTCCATTAAATGCATTGATTATTTTAATTTTTTAATTATAATTGGCTAATACATGCATTGTTCAATGAAGGTTAATAATAGTATCTCATATACTTTATGAGAAAACCAATTAAATTAACTAAGCTCAAGTATTTTTTTATTTGTGTAATTCGATTTAAAACATCTTATAAATAATAAGACCGGAAGGAGTATTAATTAACAACGAAATCAAGAGTCACCCCGGAAGGAGTATTAATTAACAACGGAATCTAGAGTCACCAAATTAACGAAGGATTAATATAATTTTTCTCACGATGTTGAACATTATATTAAGTCATTAATAATGTACAATTAACAGTTTTCGTCTTCATTTTATAGTTACAAAACGTTTTATTTATGAAGTTTTTACAATGTTTAAATTAGTTCATGGCTTTGTATGTATGACACTTTAGTTTCTAACGTTAAGTGTAACACCATTAATTCTATTATAATAAAGTATTAAGAAAAAAATACGAAAGACTTATATTAAATGTAGTACTTTTAAAAAGCATGAGAAATACGGGTAAGGTAAACTTAGTTTATGAGTTACATGTTAAAAATACTTGGAATAGAAATATAAGTTAAATGGAAATAATCCTAAACTTTTAAAGGACTCCCAGCAGACTTGACTCGAACTTCTTCAAGTAGGCTCCTTAAAGAAAAACATGTGAAAGTTATGGAAAACACTCCTTTTAAAACATTCATGACATAACTTGCTATCCACCTTTTGTTGCAACATAGGTTTAATTCTCTTTTAACTCTTGTCTTTTCATTTTGGTTCCCAAACTATAGTCTAGTCTTAGCTTGAGCTCTAAGATGAGTAAGCCTTTTTACTCTAAAGGGATGTCATTAAGGCCAGTTGTATATCATGAAATTGTTTGGGAACATTTACGTATTTTCAAACATAATCAAAGGGTAACATAGTCTTTGGCCCGAAGGCAACCTTTTAATTTTTATCTTTAATCATAACATCTCTCAACATGTCGAAACACATCATTAAAAGGGGAACATATTTGAATTTAACAATTGAAGACATTATAATTTAATCATATACTCTAGCATATCATATTTCATTAAAATACATATAAAACATTTAAATAATAGATATAAAACATTTAAATAATAGACATTATATATTTATGAAATATAAGCACCAAGGGAGTTTTCTAGTTGTTGGGATTTTTATTGTCACCTGTTGCTCTAACTAGCCTCTGATTGTTCTCTTCTCTTCCTTGTTTCCTTGTTTCTCTCTCTGGCTTTTCTACATATTTCTCTCTCTAAGCTTGAGACATAAAATGACTCTCTTGGCTATTTATATACTTCGTCTCTAGTACTATTCTGATACTATAGTCATTTCATTGTTATTATCTCTTATTTTAACTATTATTATTATTATTATTATATAACAATTATATCTCCTAACCAATGTCTCTTATATGTCTCATAACTAATTAATTATTAACAATTTAATGAAATGTTTATCTATGGAACTAATGAATAAATTCATATTATATTATTATTTTAATATTAATCTATCTGATTCAAGTCAGACTGTAACCGATAATAAGATTATCTCAGATCTATTTGTCTCTAATTCTTATCTCAAACTTAAATTTAAACTTTATTTATTTAAATATCCTTTCAACTATTTTAGTCCATCCAATTATATCTCAAACACATATTTCTATTTTATTTTCAAATATCATAACTACCTACTTTTCAAACCAACACAATTATATATTTATTTCTATGAATAAAAGTATATCCTAAATCACTAGTCTCTCTTATTCTCATTATTTAATAATTATCTATTTCTCAATTACTACAATCATTTAATTGAGTTTCTTTTGAAGTTAAGTTATCAAATCAATAATATTAGTAATTATGTCAATTTATAAAATTTGGGGTGTTACATTAAGTGACATTGACAAAATACATAGATAACATGTTAAATTAATTGACATTGGTATATCAATCTAATTAATAATTCTAACCCTAACATTCACTGATTGAGGCGTAAGAATCTCTGCAGGTACAACCTCCTCTACATCAAAGCATCGGCATATAAGGACAATCTAAAAACATCTTTGATAGTGAAACACACATTTTTATAATTGTGACCTAACCCTCTTAAGTTAGAACAAACCAACTAGTATATTGTACTTCTTCGGGGTCAACGTTATCCCATGATATACATCTATAACAAACTTGACATTAAACAAATCAATAAATGTGATCATGAGGACCCAAAATCATTCAAGATCTTTTCTCATTAGCGAAAATAATCAATTCTTTTAAGCTGTTTATTTTTAAAATCGGATATTTTTAAAACTATTTATGAAAATAAAATACTCTACACAAAACAAATTAATATTATTTGCTATTGGTTGACTTAGGTATTGTTTGATCGGCTTATTTGAGATTATCTTTTACTTATAAGTAAAACCAGAGCGAAATAGAAATATTATAATAAGTTTTAAAAATTTTAAGTGGTTTTTTTTTGTTAATGAAGAAAAAAACAAGGAAAAAAAAGCTTTAAAATAAGACACAAATAGGAGTTTTTGCTTATTTTTCCTATCTTTTATTTTCATTGAACATTCGTCAACCACCATAGCCGTAGCCGAACCGCCACCCGCCGCCACCGAACCGCCATTTGTCGCCATCGAACCGCTACCGCCGGTCAACAATTTTTTTGAAAAAATATTATATAATATAATATATATACTACTTTTTATTATTATAAATAAAAAAGTTTGAAATAAGTAACTTATACTAAATTTTTAAAAAAATGAAATTACTAAACAATTTATAACTTTTTTTTAAGTCTCTTATTTGTAACTTTAGATTAAGTGACTTTTAAAAAGAAAATAAACTGATTCAAACGGTACATTAAATATGGTTAAACTGCGGTTAAAATTACCCATGGTTGATCCACAATGCAAAATAAACATTAGCAGTAGTTCCACATGACTTTGCGACGGTTCTTCGGATTTACCACAGTTTAACCCTTGACTTAAACAAAACTTATACTCGCTGTTAAAAAAAAACAAAACTGCAACTTAACTACAGTTCCACTATAATCCCAGCTAATCCCTTTTTATCTTGAAAATTGTCTTATTTCGACAAATAATTTTAAAAGTGCTCTAATTTGATACAGTTTTGAAAATATTTTCATAATGAGCCCAAAATCTTACTAGCAAAACGGTAAAGAACTAAAGACCAAATATAATTAATTAAGGAGCTGAGGTCAAAAAAAAGTTTATTTTTAAAGCACTGAAATAAAATGAATCTCAAGAGATAACATGATAAAATATTACAGATTTTAAGAATCAAAATAAGAAGTAATAATAAGAAGTAACGTGCACATGTACGGGGACACAATATTATACTACTCTAAATTATAACTTATAAGTATGTAATAAACTTTTTTGTCTCTGTGTGGTAGGTGAGCTTTTTATTTTTTTTTGGGTGATTGGTAGGTGTCATTTAATTTACATTGTGAAGAAACAACGAAGCTAGATCTGTAATGTTAAACAGTTTGCTGTACAAGCCCCGGATTAGTGTTAAATTAATCCTTAGAATATTATGCTTTAGCTTGCAAATGGTGCTTTATTAAGTTGACTTGGCTCTGTTCTTTGGTTATGGCAGAATCATTTCGAAGCCTACCAGTTTCATTTATTAATAATTTAAATCGAAAAATTGAATGATTGCAGTGTTGCTCTAATGGTCTGCCTGATATATAGGCAAATGCACATTATTATTGACTTCCTAACTCATTTACTATTAATTAATTTAGAGTATGTTTTTCTTTTAAAAAAAGAAAAGAAGGAAAATGACATGTGAACCCACATAATAATAAAATAAAGATTATTGTTAATGAGTTGGATGTGAATAAGGATATGCACCTATACTTGTTGTGGTATATATATCTAACTGTCATGTTTAAGATTTAAGATAGAGAAAAAAAAGTACTAAAATATAATTGTGGTCATTTATATTTCAGTGAATTTTTATTTTGGTCTTTATCTTTATTTTTTTATTAAATAGATTCTTTATTTTTTTGTTTTAGACCAACATTGGACCTTAGACTAATTTCATTGTTAAAAATATTATCATGAGCATTTTTTTTTTAGTAAAAAAGAAAGTTGTACGCTAATTTAAAAGAAAATTGTCCATTACTAATAAGGGACCACGAAGGGTGGTCTTTGCCTTTAGAAAGATGTGGCACTGGATAGCTAGTAATCAACGATATAATGTCATAGTGTCAAAGTTAACATACAAATTTATATGATTCCAATTCTAAGAGTCATTGAGGGCATAAGAAACAACAGGTAGATCACTTATAGCTTACAGAATCCCTTGTGATGACAAGTTCGGAAGAGTAAGAGTATTATTAGCCCATTTATCTAACCAAAATTTTGTAGCTTGACCATCCTCAATATTCCACTTGATATTAGAAATTGTATGAGGTTAAGCTTTACAAATCCCTTTCCAAGGAAGTGAAGCATGCATTCTCTATTCTGAACCTCTTGAATATAAGGGTTAGAGTTGGTGTTGCATCAATATTTGTGCCGAAGGACCTTCGGTACGAGAAATGCGAGGACTATTAAGTTCAAACTTTTGTGAATTTCAAGTTCAAACTATTAAGTCCATATATTAGAATTACTTTAGCGTCCTCATTAGAAAATTAAGTAGTAATGCATGATGTTTTTCATTTCTATAATATGTTTTACATAGGTTTTAACTCTAGTTATTTGAGTAATTTTTCATATTGCATGCACAATACATATATTTGAGGTGTTACCTTAAAGGTAATTAATTCAAACCACGTGTTTCACTTGAAACAATAAGGACTACATATGCCATGTTAAGCATATGGTGGCACACATGAGATAATAGAAGAATTCTTAAGAATTTGAGTATGAACCTTTATGACTTATTATTTGAAGTTCACACTGTCAATAGACATATAGGATGTCTATTCATATGTTTGAAAAATGTTTCGTTGCAAAAGAAATGACTTGACATTATATAAGGAGTAAATGCAATTATTGCAATAATTGTAGCTTAACCTAGAGTTTGAGTTTAAAGAGTCATGACATACTCCCACATCCTATATGGTTCAAAGATGATTTTATACCAGTATCATTTATGAAGTCCTCACATAGTTGACGTAGCACATATTATTTTAAAAGTAAGAGCAATTACCTCTTAAAGAGGTCTATATTCAACATGCTTATAACTATTACGTATAACAAATGCTAAGTCATTGAAGATGAAATATATTTTTTCATTTTCCCTTTGTGTAGGTTTTTTTCTCAAGATGTTTTACTAACAAAGATTTTGAAATAGTTGTTGCACTCTTTTTTTTTCTTTGTCTAGGTTTTTCTCCCATAGAATTTTACCTAGAAAGGTTTTTAACGAGGTAGCTATGAAGACACTTGAGAATTTGAAATAAAATTAAAATCTTGTAAAATTCAGGGAGAGTATAAATGATAATGATGGTTAGATTTTTTCCTTATGAGGTTTTTCAGTGTTATACCTGTAATTATCCATCGTCCAAGGCTTAAGGAATGAAGACAATAACTTCACTATGTTCAATCAACTCAAATAATTTTCGAAGGATATTGATTTGAGGGTGAATTGATATGCACTACACTCTTTTTTCCTTAGTATGATTTTGTCCCATTGGATTTTATTAGCGAGGTTTTTAATGAGACAACATCTTATGCTTATCAATAGAATTATGTATTATTTTTGCTTCACTAAGGTTTTGTTCCATAGGGTTTTGTTCCATAAGGTTTTGTTCAGTAAAATTTTAACGAAACACATTCTCAAGATGGATATCTAAGAGAGTGTTACAAATGTTTATCTAATAGATGTTCATAATTCATTTGATAGTTATCGGGTATACCAATAAGAGAGAGATAGACTATATCGTTTTTTATGTTTATTGCTTTAAATCTGATCTTTTGATAAACTTCTTTATGTTTTTATCTATGCTTATAAATAGGACTCTCAACTATTCTATTCATCACCTCTAAGTAGAAATAAAATCTATTCTTTTCTCTCACTTCTCTCTTCTATTTATATTAGTATCGTAACAAGGTTAAATTAGTCAGGTTCATCAAGTCACCCTTATCTATAAGTACCCAAGTAACGTGCCATGATTATTTCTTTTTGCTAGTCTTTTTTTCTTTTTTGTTGTTGAACAAAACGTCACTTTCGGTCCATTAACTTTTTGGTCAGTTTCAGTTTGATTCTATAAGTTTTGTAAACGTCTCCATTTGATCTCTTGCGTCAGTTCTCTTACTAACGTTAACACATCTGTAAATTAAACAGTTAAAGTCAATTAACTTTTAAATCAACGATTTTAATTATGTCAAATTAACCGTCCAGGTTGAATCTAGAAATAAATTTTAAAAAAGGAAAATTAAAAAGAAAAAAAAACACTCCTTGTTTCTATTCTACATCCCATCATCTTTTTTGTTGTTGTTTTTCTTTCTTCCTTTGTGTTCTTCTCTCTTTGTTGTTCTTTAATTCTAACTAAAATTTGAAAATTAGAGTTAAAAAATTTGAGGATTAAATTTCTAAAACTGAAATTAAAAATTAATTTTAAATTATTTATTTTTAATTTGGGAATTGGGATTTTAATTTGGAGATTAGGGTTCTTATGGTTTTGTATTCTTAGTTATGTATTCTTGTTGAAATTCGCAATTACGTTTTAGGTATCGATTTGCCTCTCTTTTGCAACTTGAGTAGTAATGTTTAGTGGCAACTTGAGCCTGCAATTTGGGAGAAGGGAAACATGACACGTGAAAATGATGGGTGTGGTGGGATGGATGAGGTGTTTGTGTGGAGAAGGAGAGCAGAGAGCATAGTAGATACATAATAATAGTGAAAGAGAGATTGTTGGGAGAAAAATGCAGAAAGTGCGTCCGTGGGTATGCAATGGGTACAATACAGAAATCGTGTCCTTCAGCTCATCACTGGTAGAGAGAGAGGAAAAAGACAAACAAAGAGAGAAGAAAAAGAATGAAGGAAGAAGAAGAAGGAGAGAGAAGAAGAACATGAAGAATAGGATCAATGAGTGTTTTTTTTTTAATTATTTTTCAAAAAATTATTTTTTAGAATCAATCTGAACCATTAACTTAAAATAATCCGAACTATTAATTTAAATTTAACGGACTTTAACTGTGTTATTTATAGATCTGTTAACATCATTGACAAAATTGATAGAAGTGACTAAATTGAAATACTTACAAAATTTATAAGACCTAACTAAAATCCAAAAAAAAATATAGGACCAAACTAAAATTAACTAAAGAGTTAAAAAATCACATTTTTTCTTGTTATTGCAAATTGTGCCATAACTCTCTCTTCCATATATGAAGATAGTTTATTACATATGCATGTCTAGATAGGTCAGGTAATTGCTAGCATTCTGGGGCAGAGGCTAGTGTTGGAATGGAGGGGCCCTAGCCCCTCATTGAGAATTATTTTTATTAGTACGTATATATAAGTTTTTGTAATGGTCCCCCCAAAAATTTTTATAATGGCCTCCCATTGAAAGTTTTTTTTTTGGTGTATACCAAACGTATTTTACAACAAAAACTAATCTCTCTAAGACGTAAAGATCATCAAAATTACTATAATAACATAGATGTGTTTTATATTTTTGAAAATATTATATAATAATATAATATATAATAGCATAAAAATATACCTAAAATAAATTTAGAAGATGTGTTTCAGATTTAGAAAATATTATATAATAATATAATATATAATAGAAATATATAATAGCAAAAATATGCCTAAAATAACTTTTGAAGATATGTTTCAGATTTGAAAATTATTATATAATAATATAATATATAATGTAATATATTATTATTGTTAAAACTTACTCAAGAAGTTAATTGTTTCACAATTTTCACTTTGAACCTCTCAAACGGTAACAAGCCGCCTCTTGTCCTCTTTTCTCAATATGTGAATTTCCTAAATGCTAAAACCAAACCTCTCAAAATTTCCACTTGATATTATTTTGTGCTCTCTAACCTTGGAACATACTAACATAGTGCACTTGTAAATAATTGCTCCTTAATTACTCGATATCTACGCCTTGGTAAGTTAGTGAATTTTGATTGCTCTCCTAATTTCCTAATTTATTTATCACCTTGAAGTTTCAACATTACAACAATATTGCACCTTTATCTCTTTATTGACAGTAAGTTTTGCAATTTTAATATTTTTTAGTTGTAACTTATAAAGTTTGCGTTTTTTTTAAAAAATTTCTTTTGTCTTATGTTATTGTTTGAACTAATAAAGTGTTGTGTATTGTTATTAGTTAACTTGCTCATATTAGTAATGTATTGCGTCTTTCTCATGTTAATTTTTTTTGTGGTTACCACTTACGTGACTAAAACTATATTCTGATTTTTCAATAATAATGTATTTTATCTATGGTAGCTAGGAGTAAAATGAAAACAGTTGATAAGTTTTTAAAAAGGAATACAATTGATGAATTTTTGTAAATAGCTTAACTATTTATATGGAAAAAGAAATTACTCATTGTTTCACTACTGAATCGATTATAGATGAATTCAAATCTAGAAAGCATCGTTAGGTTCAATTTTCTTTGGTAAAAATTATAAGTTTCTCATCCTTACTTTCAATTTTTACCTCAATTTTATGTTTTATATAAGTATTAATTATCATAAACTATTTTAATTATTAACTATTTTTAATATGTTAATTTTATAAAAAAATTAATTTAAATGTTTGGCCCCCCCAACAAACATGGGCTAGCTCCGCCGCTGCTAGGATTAGAGTATATTTGCAACTTAATTTTCTCTATTTTTTTCTTGGGCTTAAAAACAAATAAATCTTATACCGAAAGGAAAAGAGGAAAGAAAATAGAAGAAAAGAAAATACGAAAATTGAGGTATTTTTATTTGTTTAGTTGAAGTGAAAATGGAAAGAAAATAAAACGAACGTTGACTTATGGAAACAATAATTTTAAATTTTTCTTTTCCTCCATTTTTCCTTCTCTCATTTTCTTTCCTCTCCACTTCTTTCCTTCCTTTTTTTCCTTCCATTCCAAACAAAGCATAAGTGTATATTTATTTGGATACATTTTTTTAAAGTGTATATGTTGATCCATTGTATTTTTAAAGTGTATACTTAAGTTTAAAAGTTACATTTATAGTGGTGATTTTTATCAGAATTGACGATGGATAAAACTACCACTAAATGTGACGTTGCACTTCAATGCATACTTTAAAAAATATAAAAGATTAAAATACACATTTTAAAAGTAATTACACTTAAATGAAAAAACACTAAAGTTTAGGGAATTCAATTATTTTTAATCTCTTTTTTTATTTACAAGTGCCCGAGAGATTTTAAAGTTGAAAAAGTACTCATAAAAAAAGCTTTATTTGTCTCAAGTTAAAGAGATAAATGAGGATTTGAACCTATACATATAAAGTAGTATTTGATAGATATACCTAAACAAGATGAAACAGAATATTAAAATATTATTATGTGTGTGTGCTGTATCTATAAAATTGGACGAAACATGACACTAAATCAAAAAACGAAACACTTTAGTTTTAATTCCACGTAAGATGAGTGAAATCAAAATAGAGTACAAAGTAAATTTTTTATAACTAATCTCAAAGAATTATCTTCTATCAAAAAAGCAATATATATACATATTTTAAATTTAATATCTTTTTTATTTGACCAATTTTTTTCTTTAAAAAGTACATTTTTCTTCAAAAATTTATATATTAAAAATATATTCAACATATATAATATTTTTTAATTATTTTTAAAATTATGTATAATAATTATATTTCTTGTACGAAATTTTCATTTAAAAAAATAAAAATATTTTCATAATCCTAATCATAAAAAATTATTCTATTTTTTATATTTTACCAAGTAAGATTGTATAATTATAATCATAAAAATATTGTTTATTTTAACTAATATTAAACATAAAATGACTCTACTAATAGAGTGTGTTTGGTAACACTAGCTTATAACTTATTTAGAAGTTTATAGCTTGTAGTTTATAATTAGTTTTCAATAATTTCTTTCTGTTTTGCCCTTGTATAACTTACCACATTTTAGTTTTTCAAATTATTTATTATATGTAATTATTGTAGGTCCCTTTTACTCATTTAACAAACTTTTAGCTTGTCATAAGTTAATTTTACCAAACACTTCTACTTAACCATAAGATATAAGTTACTCCCTCCATTCTCAAATATTAGTCACCTTAAAGAATTTCACATGGATTAAGAAGAACAATTAATTTCTATAGAATCTAACAAAAAGTACATAGGTAAACTAAATTAATCATTGACTTTGAGGTTTACTCAATAGCTATTGAGTATAAAAATAATAAAAGTGAAAATAGTTAATAAATATAATATTGGTAATATAAAAGTGACAAATATTTTGGATTAAATTTTTTATGGCTAAAGTAACTAATATTTTAGAACGGAGGAAGTACATGCTATAAGTCATAAGCTAAAAGCTATAAACTACTACCTCCGGTCCATTTTATAAGAAACATTGGACAAGTTTTACACATACTAATAAAACATAATAAATGATGTTATTTTCAATTAATGATGTGAAAAAATTACTAAAATATCCATGGAGTTAATGCATCCCCTTGTATAAAAAATTGTAAGCGCTCATAATAAATTGAGGGTAATAAAGTACTTTTACCATTCCTTAGCAATTAATACGCCTAGAAAACTCACAAAGTTTCTTATAAAAAGGATCAATTTTTTGTTTTTGTTTTTGTTTTTGTTTTTGTTTTTGTCTTTCATAAAAAGGACCGGAGGTAGTATAAGCTAATTTTACCAAACATAGTCATAGTACCATTCTTAACCATCCTCGTAACTAGGTGTCAATTTCTTTAGCTTTAGTTATTACTCTAATCTAATATTTAATCTGGTCCTAAATATAAGTCACATTTTAAAAGAGTTCTTTGGTTCTAAATATAGGTCATCAACTAATTTATAATTGTTAATTTCCATATATGCCCCTTCAACAATTTTCAAAGATTGAATTAATAATTGAGAGAGAAAGATAGTAGAATAAGAGAGAGAAAGAGCTATTAATTAAATTGAAACATTTACTAACATATTTATTTAGCACTATAATTAGAAAAATCTTTTTTTTTAAACAAATTTAATGAGTTAACTTCTATTTTTTATTATAATGATTTAATTATAAATGACTTATATTTATATTTAGATGCAATACTAGTAAAAAGACAAATAAAATTGCTTGGCTTCTGAGGAGATTCTGCCATGAAACAAAGAACTCAGTCAAGTCAACATAATTAAGCACCGTTTGCAAGGTATAATATAATATTCGAAGGATTAATTTAGCACTAATCTCGATCCGGCTCCCAAAGCAAGTTGTTGAACACTAAACGCTTCGCTTTTCTTCACAGGGAAAGGCCATCTCTCACTATCACTAGTTCACTACTCCTGGTGTATTTGTTTTGTCGTTATCATGTTAATTTCAGTTTAAAAATCAAATTTAAATGAAAAAAATCACGTTTAAATATATTTGATTAGAAATCAAAATTATATTTTAAAAAAAAAATTTACATTTAAATGAAAACAAACATAAATGTAATTTTTTCTAACTTATAATAAATCTAATGGATCCACTATATACGTTTGAAAAACGTCAATCCAAACACATACTTAATTATTTTAAGACAAAGAGTCAACACTCTTTTGCACTATTCTTTCAGTTTAACTATAAATGCACCAAATTATGCCTACTAAAAATTATAATCATTATTTTTATTTTCATAAAAATATATTTTGAACTCTTATATTATCCTTTTATGTTTTTTTTATTTTATTGGATTAATAGTAAATTATTAAATATTACCCCTAATAAGCATAACTATAGAATTAATAAAAAAGTTAAATTAATATTTTTTAAATATAAGCGTACACTTGTAAAGAAACTAAAAGAGTACTCCCTCCGTTCTAAATTGTTTGGCCTTTTAGGTCTTTGCACATGGATTAATGAATATAATCATTAATTTAAATTTTAGTAAATTTTAGATTGAATTTCCTATTTTGCCCATCAACTAATTTTATTGGAGTACTACTTTTTCAACCCGTAATTAATACTAGTAGTAGTCTCTTGAGTGTCAACTACTATAATTAATGCATCGGAAATGAAAAAATTTACTTGGGAGAGTAAAGCCTAAAGGTTAGTGGTTGGTGATAAAGTAGGAATATGTTTAATTAGTTAAGGGTAACATTGTAAAGAAAAAATTAATATTGCAATCAAATTGGGACAAATTTTTTTTCCTAAAAGACCAAACAATTTCGGATGGAGGGAGTACTACTTATATAGTTATACTTCATCGAGCATGCATTGGGTGTCTATGATTCGTTTAATTGTCTTTGATTTGCTTAATTTTATGATACAACACAAAATTATTTGTTTTATGTTTGATTTTAAAATTGATTATAAAATAACACAAAATTTAAATTACAACAATGCATATATAAATTTATAGCTCACTAAACGAAGAGGCACTTATTGTTAACACACTTCTTTTATAAAATCAAGTTATAGTTTGTTAATGCACTTATTTTATAAAATAAGTGAGTGTATGTTAACAAACTCGAGAGCTTGTTAACGTACACCCACTTATTTATAAAAAGAGTGCGTTAACAAGCTATACCTTTTATATATATATATATATATATATATATATATTCAAATCAAATATTATATTAAATTGAAATAAAATTATTTATTAATTAATATTAAAAATAAAATATTATAATATTATTCGATAATATTTTTACTAACGTAAATATAAATATTATACACATAAAGGATATTATAGTAAATTCTATGCTATATTTATTGTTTTGTGCATTAACCATCAAGCCACATGTGATACAAAAAAAAAAATTGTCCAATAACTTGTTAAATTTACTATACTATACTACTTTGTGCGATTCTTAGAAGTGCATCAAACACACATTATAAAATACAATTTGGTAGTCTTTTTTATGAGGCATCTCTTGGTTACCATAAAAAATTTTTGGCCATTATTTTTTATTTGTTTTATTAAATGTTTTTATAATTGTTAGTATTTTATTGTAATTAACTACTAAGCATAATACTACTATCTAAGGAGTAAAATTGATATATATATTTTAAGGTTTAATTATAGTTTTAGTTTTTGTTGTTTATATTTTGGGCGATTGTGATCTCAAGTTTTAAAGAGACAATTTTGGTCTCTCCTATTTTCAAAACGATCGATTTTAGTTCTTATGTTAGATTTTCTTTAAAATAAGTAGAAGATTTTAGCTAATTTAGTGACAGTTTTTCTTCAAATTAATTACGAAGGGATAAAATAAATTTTACAGATAGAAGATTTTCGAAAAAAATAATAATTTAGTGTCAACTTTCCTCTAAATGATCGATAAGTTTTAAATCATTTACTAAAAATAATTAAGAAAAAAATGATAGTTAATTAACAGTTTTTGGGAATACATTTTATCACTAAATGATTTTAGTCTACTCTGGTACTAAATTAACTAAAAGTCATGACTTATTTAAAAGAAATACTATTGGAGAACCAAAATCATCTGTTTTTGAAACTAAGAGAACTAAAATCACTCATTTTAAGCTCATAGTATCAAAATCACCCAAAATAAAAATTGAAAAATGCTTAATCCTCTTACTAAATCCTTCTATTAATCCTTCTACTCACTTAATTTTGACAAGTGTCATTTATGTTCCACTTAACATTAACTTTTTAGAAGATAAATGACACTTGTCAAAATTAAGTGAGGAAGAGAATTGTAGGAGGATTAAACATTACTCATAAAAATTAGGGGGCTAATATTGCAATTAAGTCTATTAAATGACTTTTTGAAAAAATCAATCAAATTAATTACTCCTTTCATTTCGTATTAGGACAAAATTTAATTTAATTGGTTATGTTGTTGTTTTTCGAACAAAATTAAAATTTTTCCTCGATAATCTCATAACAAAAATCAATATTAAATGACGGCACGATTACCAAGATAGTAGTAAAAACATTAACTTAAATTTTTTTTTTTTTTTTTCAGTGTCTGAATTTTACAATAGTAATGTGAAGAAAATTTGTTTTTAAATTATTTTAAAATAAATCATCTTAGTCCTCTAAATTTGCGCTAGACCTTGTGACCTTGTGTTGCGTTTCCATTAGGCACTAAAGGAACAAATTAGTAAAATTAAAGGGTGTGAGAATTGATCGAATCCTTTGGTGAGTTGCAATGAAGAAGATGACTCGTAATTATTCTCACAAAAGGTACGATGTGTTCATCAGTTTCAGAGGAGAGGACACTCGAGCCAACTTCACAAGCCATCTTCACCAAGCTCTCGACCGTGAAAATTTCGAAGTGTTCATTGACTATAAGCTTAACCGGGGAGACGAAGTCGCGGAAGCACTCATCGAAGCAATCAGCGACTCTCATATTTCTGTGGTCGTTTTATCCAAAGACTATGCTACTTCGAAATGGTGTTTGAATGAACTCGTTGAAATACTCAAATGCAGGAAACGTGATGGACAGATAGTTATTCCGGTGTTCTACGGTGTAGATCCATCAGATGTACGGAAGCAGACAGGGAGTTATGGAAAAGCATTCGCAAAGTATGAGGCGGACATCGAGGAAAATGAAACCTACCAACAAAAAGTTTCTGAGTGGAGAATTGCTCTCACTGAAGCTGCTAATTTATCTGGATGGGACTCTAGTACTTTTAGGTCAGCATGCATATTTTGCTAGGGATTAATGCCAAATTGAATATTTACTTTAATTTAATTTGATTATTATTCATTTTGAATTGATTTATAACTTATATATGTATATTTTGCTAGGGATGAATCTCAAGTTATCCAGAACATTGTTAAAGATGTTTGGAAAAAGCTGTCCCTGAAGTTTCCCAATGAACTGAAAGGCCTCGTTGAAATATATGAAAGCCGTGAACATTTCGAATCATTGCTAAACGAATTTTCAAGAATTGGAATTTGGGGCATGGGAGGAATAGGCAAAACAACTATAGCTAGGTTAGTGTTTTCTGAACACTTTCCAGAATATGACAGTGTATGCTTCATGGAAAAAGTGAGTGAAGAATCAGACAAGTTTGGGCTATCATTTGTACGCAATAAGCTTCTAAGTGAGCTATTAAAGCGTCAAATTACCACATCTGATTCACTTGGATCCTCATTCATTCAAAGGAGGCTCGGTGGTAGAAAAGTTTTCATTGTACTTGATGACGTGGATAATGTTTTACACTTAGAAGAGTTGTGTAAAGGACTGGATGAACTTGGTCCAGATAGTAGACTTATTGTAACAACAAGAAATAAGCATACTGTTGAAGGAAAAGTTGATGAGATATATGAGGTAAGGGGTTGGAAGTTTCTAGAATCCCTTAAGCTCTTTAGCTTAGCAGCCTTTGAACAAAGTCATCCTAAAAAGGGTTATGAGCGTCTTTCTGAAAAGGCTGTTGAATATGCTGCCGGAGTTCCATTAGCCTTAAAAGTTCTGGGTTCACATCTTCGTTCTAAAGATATTAAATTTTGGGAATCTGAATTGACTTACTTGGAGAACAAAGGGGAATCCTTGGAAGATATTCAGAAAGTACTAAGAATAAGTTATAGTCGATTACAAGAGCGAGAACAAGCAATATTTCTTGACATCGCCTTCTTTTTCAAAGGTGAAGATAAAGATTTTGTCATAAGGATTTTAAATGCTTGTGATTTTGGTGCTACTAGTGGCATAGAAATCCTTGAAGATAAAGCTCTTATAACGATTTCAAACAACAACATAATACAAATGCATGACTTGCTACAAAAAATGGGTTTGGAAATAGTTCGGGAAGCTAACACGGACCCTGGAAGACGTAGTCGATTGAGGGATATTGAAGAAGTTAAAGATGTACTTAAATATAACAAGGTAAGAAAAAAAGAAACACCGGCCGGCCTTAACTTTTCAACATATACTTGGTTTTCATTCTTATAGCTAAATTGCTGCCATTTAATTTCTAATATATTTTTGTTAGGGGACTGATGCAGTTGAAGGAATAACATTAGATTTGTCTCAAAGAGTAGATTTACACTTGCAAGCTGAAGCTTTCCACATGATGATGAATTTAAGATTTCTTAGACTGCACGTTCCTCAGGACAAGACAAGATCAGGTAATATTTGTCTTCCTACAGTTCCTAACCAGTTTTCTGATAAATTAAGGTACCTTGAGTGGAATGGATACCCTTTAAAGTATCTTCCACGATCGTTTTGTGCTGAGCTGCTTGTTGAGATTCGTTTGCCACACAGCAATGTCGAAGAACTTTGGCACGGGACACAGGTATTATTGTGTGCATGTGTATTTAATTTGTAAAGTTAATATTGAGGATGAGGATTTTCCATTTTATTTGACCCTTGCTTTTGATTGAAGGAACTTTTGAACTTGGAGGGAATTGACCTAAGTGAATGCAAACACTTATTGAAGCTCCCAGATTTGTCTAAAGCGACCAAACTTAAATGGTTGTATCTGTCAGGTTGTGAAAGTTTATGTGATATTGAACCTTGTACATTTTCTAGTGGCACACTTGTTACTTTGATGTTGGAAAGATGCAAAAATCTAGAAAGGCTCGTCAGTGAGACGCATTTAACATCCTTGCAAGAGTTTAATGTCCACGGTTGCTCAAGTCTGAGGGAATTTTCATTATCCTCTGATTCCATTAAAAGGCTGGATTTGAGAAATACAGGAATCCAAATATTGCACTCATCAATTGGTAATTTCAGCAATATTGAGTGGCTCAATCTAGATGATTTAAAACTTAAGGATATCCCAGATGAGCTATCGTGCCTAACATTACTGAAGGAGCTTTCAATTTCAAACTGCAATGCAGTAACTAAACACAAGTTACATGTTCTATTTAATGGATTACAATCTTTACGAGTGCTAACATTGAAAGATTGTAGAAACTTGTCTGAACTCCCTGCCAACATCGGTTCCTTATCATCACTATATGAACTGAAACTAGATGGAAGCAATGTGAAGAGCTTGCCTACTAGCATCAAGAATCTATCATGGCTAGAAATTCTGTCCTTAGAGAACTGTAAGAAGCTTAGTAGTTTGCCAGATATTCTTCCTCAACACCTCAAATGGTTAGTCGTGGACAACTGCGTCTCATTGGTATCAGTATCAAGTTTGAAGACATTTTCAGAACGAATGATCGGAAAGCATAGATACATTTCGTTCAAGAATGGCATAGGATTGAACGGAGCTTCACTTGAATGTGTCACCAAAGATGCTTTAACTATATTGAAGAGTGCTGTATATCACAACATAATAGTAAAATATGATTGGGAAAGCTACAGCTACAATTATAACGGTTCTACTGTTTGTTTACCTGGAAGCAGGGTTCCAAGGCAGTTCAAATACCGAACAACAAGTTCCTCCATAACTGTCGGACCTATAGATTTCACCACGGACGGATATTTATTCGCGGTGGTTGTTTCTCCATCCCATTCCTGTGGAATGAAGAAGCAACAAGGTGAGAGTGATGGTGCCGGTGCCTATATTCGATGCCAATGCTTCATGTCTGAAGCTGACCATCACTATAAGCGGGGGTCTCCATTCACATGGCATGATAAAAATATGACAGATTTGAAATCAGATCATGTTTACTTGTGGTATGATGCTTTCCAATGCGCCCAATATTATTCCAATAATAATAGTTACTACTATTCTTTTGAATTCTCTGTTTCAAGTTCAACTGATACGGGAGAACGAGAAGAGTCATTCAGCGTGAAAGAGTGTGGGGTTTGGCCAGTATATTTTACAGAACGTCCCATGATTGCACACACTTTGAGGCTGGGGCTCCGCGAATTCGGATACAAATTGATCCCTTTATATAAGACTGATACATGGCAGTTATTACCAGGGCAATTACATCGGTTTTCTTATTTCAAAATATCGAAGCCTAAGAAGCATATTCTTCACAAGTTCAATTTGAATATATAGCGCCCTAACCATGACACAATAAATATGCAAGTATTACTTAGATTGTTATTTGTATATAAAGCCAGTTTGATATTTGATACAGATCAATATTCATTTGTATATACTTTACACTTTTATTATCATTAATAGTAGAATTATGGTTTTCTTCTCAACTTCACTTTATAGTTCCACCTCACACTCTTTTGTTTCAGTTGCATTTACGCCTTTCTTTGACTTGGAAGAAGACAACGTCAAAAAGGGTGGTGCACCCTCTACTGTAGAGTGACAATTTGTGTCATATTTGGAGGGATGAGAAGTAAACAGCTTCTTAGCCAGATCATTAGCTGGCTTTGAGGAGGAGGTTTTTCCCTTGTCGTTGCGACCAACTTTAGTCGGACAAGCAGCGTATGATGCCATGATAGTTTCTAAATAAAAGAAGTGAAAATTCGTTATGTTAAAGCAAAGAAAATAAAGTTGAAGAACAAAAGCATGGTAAAAACATGACTGAAAAAGAATATTACTAAGGCAAGAATCTCGGTCGTTGTGAGGCGCATCCACCATATCTTTGCAATGAAGGGGCATCATGTATTGGTTGACCTAGGAATAGAGGGCAATAAGAGTAACCCGGTCTTTCAAGTCAAGGAACTCAAGATCTCTATCAGCTAGGCACACTACCATGTCGTAGTGGGCCTTATTTTTGCATAAGGTGAATAACTCTTACTTGTTGGCATCAACCCAGAAGGGGTTCTTATTTTTATCTCGGGGGAGGGTTTTGAAATTAAAATCACACTAAAAAATGAACAATTCAGCATAATGGATCATAATGATAGGTGATTTTTAGTTGCGTAGTAATACCTAAGATCTCTTAGTAGTGGCTCGGTAGGGGCTAAATAAATAATGAAAAATCCCTAAAGAATAATGCCAGTCTTTGACCCAGTAAAAGATCTCGAGTAGTTGCTTAAAACTCCAAACGTTCAGATGAAGTTGAGAAGGGGCGACTTGGAGATAATTTGATACTTCTATCTGGAAGTTCAAAAAAGGGAATCTGACTCTAATCCTATCAAAGAAAGATTCGTAGACCATAATGAAAGGAGTCTCGGTTTGGGAGGCCAAGAGTACAGACCCTTTCATTAATACCAGCAAACCCACTTCTATGGTTCGATGCGGGGTAAGCTTTGATTTCCACTTCAGTGGAGTTTGGACCATAATTAAAAGGGATAATTACACCAATCTCTCCTGAGGTTTGTCTATATTACACTTACCCCCTTTCAGTTTTTAAAATTACACTTACCCCCTCTGAAATTTTTACATTCATTACAAAAATGGTAAAATCAAATAAAAGTAATAAAAGTAATAAATGGTTAAATAATTTTTTTTTAAAAAAAATGCAAAATATGCATAGTAACATCATTTAAAAAATTAACATTATAGGGGTTTGTGTAATGAAAGTAGAAATTTCAGGGGGTAAGTGTAATTTTGAAAACTGAAGGGGGTAAGTGTAATATAGACAAACCTCAGGGGAGGTTAGTGTAATTATCCCTAATTAAAACAATTATGCAATGCTTTTTCATCTTCAGCAAGGCAGGGTTGTGAACAGATCTCGGCGGGAATGTCAAGAAATGAGGAATGGACCCTAAGGATGTCGCTGATATGTTTCAAGTCCAACCAAAGAGCAGGGACTTCGAGTTTAGCTGAAGTATATTCTTTCCGTGCTTGTTCAGAATTGGAGTTTCTCTGGGATCCTGTTTGTTTACCCTTGTTTTTGGGCTAAGAAGCTCCACGTGGCGATGACATGTCTATAAAGGAAAGAGAGTCAAGGTTAGATCCCGAATTAGTGAAATATGGAGACAAAGATTTTGAGGGACAAAGGTAGGATCCTATTCAGAGTCTAAAGAGTGGGACATAGAAAAAGAGACTTCGAAAGCTTTTTTTTTTGTTGATATTTGGGATCTTCGGTTGGAAAGTCGAGATGAAAATCTTTGCGATTTAGAGTGGTCTTAACAGGGTTACTTTGGATGTCGAAATGATGGTCATCTCGAAAAGTATTTATTCGGGATTCTAAGGGCGAACCATCTTGGGATGAATCTTGTTCAATGATTTGGTAGACTTTAGGTTCGGGATTTAAAGTGTTGTAAGAGCCGTTTATGCTGTGGGATACAAACTCACCACTCTCAGGGGTTCAAGGAGAAAACCTAAACACCTGAGAAGGTTCACTAAACCTCAAAGGAGCCGAATAAAGCGTACCTAAAATTGTTTGCATGGAAACTGGTTTAACTGGACTAGAGTACTTCGCAAAGAAAACCCTAAAATTTCCAAAATCATAGGAAGGATCACTACTCCCACTGGACAACTCTTTCACATTATTAGCCATTGGAGATAAGCTAAAAAGATAAAAAGAACTATCCCAAGTAAGAATGACCCTGAAGGGTTTCCAGAAAATGAAGATGACAAAAAGGGAAGAAAATTCATGAAGCAAGGGGTTGTGACTAAAATTTAAATGTAAAAGTGGATAAAGTGTGGGAAATGAAAATCTAGAGAGAAGGGAATACCTGAGCAAGAAGAGGAAATGTGAACTTGATCGAAGAGTAGGTTGAAGGGAAAGCCAAATCGTAGAATGTGAACCGATTAAATAGGTTAAAGAGAACTTGCGAACCTAAAAAGTGTCTCCTTAAAAAAGAAATGTGCTAAAGAGTTCTAGAAATGGTTAAGGCGTGAAGAAGCTCTTAGAGACAAAGGCTATGGAGTTTCAGATTCTAAATCGTGAAGAAGAAGTAAAGTTAGGGTTTTTCGCATTATAGGTAAAGGAAATTTGAATTGGAGGCCCAAAATGAGGGGTTTCTGAAAAATCCAGTCATCGCATTAAATGCAAGGGCCCAACGACACTGTAATGATGATGCATGATCTTTGAAGTTAATGTGTGGCTTAACTTACATTTTTAAAGAAATGAAACAACAAAACCAATATACAAAGGTGGAATTGGAAATCTCCAACACCGGGATCCACCAAATCCGACATGGACACTTCAAAGACAACGACTTGCCCGAGGTAACTCGTCGACTTGGGGCAACCGTTATGGACCGACGTCTTGGTTGCATCTCAGTCTCAAAGCCATGTCGGTAACTGGCTACGTGAAGCCATCGTGATTAATGACCAGGATGAATTGTGGGGGCTATACGCACAATATGATGTATTTGAATCAAGGGCCCAAGCCTGCATAGGCCCTCCTAACCCTAGAGAATCCACTATAAATGCAGAGCATGCACTCCATGAAAGGTACGTTACTTTTCATAAATCACATAAACCCTAATAAGTCATTGATTTGAGTGTTGGAGTCTATGCATGTACCACCTCCATCACACTATAGCTCTGTTGTGCAGCAAAGGAAGATGTATTCTGTTGGGGAAAAATCTCTTGCACACGCAAGCGCTAAGAACCAAATGTGAGAACACACATATATGTGCAAAACATAGATAAAATATAGCAGAAGACACACAAGATTTAGCGTGGTTCGACACTTCTTGCCTACGTTCACAGAATCATCTCAACAAAGATTACATCGATTACAAGTTTTCTGGACAAACAACTAAAACCCTCTCCGAATAGTGTATCACCCTACAAACCTAAGTCTCTTACTTAAAGTTACATAGAATGATATCACTCTCACTCATATGACCCCCTCCTCAACCAGAGGTGTACATGTTTTCTTCACATAACCCCCTCCTCCTCATGAGGTGGTAACTCTTCTCTCCATATGACCTTCTCCTCACTTGAGGTGGTTTTTTCTCTTCAAAAAACTTTTTATATAGTGATTATGGTAACTTTTTTCATAAAGAATTAATTCTTCCCACAATTCTAAGAACATTAAACAAATCACACCTCTTCATAATTCATGAATTATTTCCGTACATTCTCTGATTCTCCTATTCATTCAACTACTCATTCAATGAATTAAGCATTTTTTCATTCAATGCATGCATTTAAATATTTAAATTGGTATTCCCAACATATTCAGCCTTAAGCTCATTCTATTTATGATCACGGCCTACCTTATCAAATATAGTGATTGTGATTTATTTAAATGTAAAATTATTAATTTAATCTAGTTATTATTCCCCACTGTTGAAAAGTCGTTGCCATGGGAGTTTTCGGATCAGGATCCACTGATAAAAGTGAAAGTTAATATGGCGATAGAAAACATATAAAGGTGCAGAGATAATTAAAAGGAAATAGAGGCGTAAGAAAAAGAAGACAGAGGCCATGATTTCATGATGAATTCACTGTGTATATTCCACTAAAGAGAATATTATATAAACAAGTAATGACCTAAAAAGGATAAGAATGAAAGGAAACAAATACAAATTTGTCCTATTGGCAGCTCACTATGTTCTAATATTTTTTATGAAAAATGTTTCGTGCACACCATTTTTATATGTAATTCATTTTCAATCGATTTTATAATTAAATATAAAGATTATATACTTAAATTAGTATATAAATTAGTTAATTATTATTATTAATTTAACTATATCTTATAGATGGTTAAAAGAGAAGAAAAATGTAGTTAAATTATTAAGTAACAATTAACTCATTCATGTATTAATTCAACTGTATATTTTTTTACATTTAACTATAAAATTAGAGGTACATATAAATGGTTAAAAGTAAAAAAAAAATTAAATTACTAGATAATAATTAACCAATTTATCTATTAATTTAACTACACATTTCTTTATATTTAACCACAAAATCATATATATAAATGGATTGTATACAATAGTGGCATTTTTTTTACAGGTATATACAATTCATCAAGATAATATTCTCATGCTGTGCTGTTGTCTTTTTTTTTTTCTTTTAAACTGCTGTTGTCTATTTATCATTTGAACCGAATTGGGCCATTCCTCTGTTAATAATATAAATGAAAGTATATATGTAGGAAAAGAAACGAAAGTAAAGGTAAGAATAAAATTGTTAATTTAATGTAGTTATTCCCCACAGGCAGAAAGTCGTTGCCGTGAGCAAGGGAGTGTCATTTGTGAAGCCGCCTACATAAGGGAAGAACAAGCAACTTAATTGGTGATAATTTCTGTGTTAGAAATTCTAACTCACATCACATAACATGTTAATCAAGAATTGATAATTAAGCTATATGGGTCAAAAATGTTTTACTTCCTCTTTGTGCACAATCTCCGACGAAACTGAGTTCTAGGTTGAAGCCACTTCAAGGAGATGCTCTCGATGAATTTAGGCAATCAGTAAAAAAAATCGAGCTGCCCATGTTCAATGGAGAGGATTCTACGGGGTGGAAAACTAGAGCGGAGATATATTTCAAGGTACAGGAAACCAGCGATGCCGTTCCCGTAAACCTCGCTCAGTTGTGTATGGAAGGGGGAACCATCCATTTCTTTAACGCTCTGTTGAATGATTATGAGGAATTATCGTGGGAGCAGCTGAAACATGAACTGTTAGAGAGATATGGCGGATTGGGCAGAGGAAGTGTGTTCGAGCAGCTTACAGAGCTCCGCCAAACAGGGAGCGTGGAGGAATATATAAACAGCTTCGAAAGCTTAATTGCTCAGGTCCCAAAACTCCATGACGAGCAATATTTCTCGTATTTCATTCATGGGCTACAGGATGAACTCAGAGCTCGTCTTCGTAGCTTGAATGTGGTGTGCCCGCTAACCAGAGGACGAATGATGAACGTGGCTCGCACTGTCGAATTGGAAATTGCGAGCAGAAGTAGAGTATCGGTGGGTACAGGGAGAAGTGACACCCGTCATGGGTCGGGTCACATGGTGGTGAAACCCATGGCCAATTACACAAACCGAATAGGGCAGCAACATGAAAGACTTGGGAGTGGAGTTAATGGGCCAGGCCCACATGGCAAGTTTGGAAATAATGAAAAGGGGAAAAATGGGCCTCGAGACAAAGGTGTGAGACACTTACCGTATCAGGAGTTGATGGACCGAAGACAAAAGGGACTGTGTTTCAAATGTGGAGGGCCCTATAGTCCGACCCATCAGTGCCCGATTAAACAGCTGCGGGTTATTATGTTGGACGATCAGCTCCAAGTGGAATGTGTAGAGGAGGAGAACCCTAATGGGGTGGACACCGAGGAGAGTGACGACGTCGTTGAAGGGGAGTGTAGTGCTCTCAGCTTGCAGAAGCTCGCGGCCGACAAGAGTGACACGGTGAAAACGCTGAAGTTCAAAAGGAGAGTGCACGACATGCCTCTCTTGATTTTGGTGGACAGCAACGCGTCCCACAATTTCGTATCTCGGAGATTGGTGGAGTCTTTGGGGTGGGAGCGAGAAGAAACCCGAAGCATGACCATATTGATGGGTGATGGCGACAGGGCGAGTAGGCGAGGAGTATGTAGAGAGCTGAAGTTGGAAATTTAGGGGCAATAATTTACGTTGGATGCATACCTGTTCGATTTGGAAGATATAGATATGATTTTGGGTATGTCGTGGTTGGCCTCTCTGGGAGAAATGACAGTAGATTGGGGAAGACAGGTGATGAAGATTACCACTCAGGAGGGAACAAAGGTGCTGCGTGGGGAAGATCAAGCAGCCCTCATACCTGCTGCAAGTCAGCTATGGCTAGATGAAACACGAGGAGAAGGAGAAATCATGCTTACTGCTGAGCTGCAAGTTGAGGATCAAAATGGGTTAACTGAGAGTCAACGGCAGAGTTTGACTGAGTTGTTAATTGAGTTTGAAATAGTTTTCAAAGAACCCAAGGGGCTGCCACCGCCAAGGGCCAGGGAACATCCCATTAATTTGTATCAGGGGCAGGGACCAGTGAATGTACGTCCTTATCGCTACTCTCATCACCACAAAAACGAGATAGAGAAGCAAGTTCGAGAATTGCTGGAGAATGGGCATATAAGGCCCAGTCAGAGTGCCTATTCAAGTCCCGTGATTTTGGTGAAGAAAAAAGACAACAATTGGCGGATGTGCATCGACTACAGGGCGTTGAACAAGGCCACAATCCCTAACAAATTTCCAATTCCTATAATCGATGAACCATTGGACGAATTGCATGGAGCCAGGTACTTCTCTAAATTAGATCTTAAATCTGGCTATCATCAAGTGCGAATGAGGGAGGAAGACATTCCCAAGACAGCGTTTCGTACCCATGAAGGCCATTACGAGTATTTGGTAATGCCTTTCGGGTTGACAAACACCCCCTCTACTTTCCAATCACTCATGAACGAGGTTTTTCGTGTTTGCCTGAGGAAGTTTGTTCTTGTATTTTTTGATGATATACTGATATATAGTGTGGACTGGGATGCTCATTTGTGTCATCTAGAAGTAGTTTTGAGATTATTGCAGGAACATCAACTGTGTGCCAATAGGAAGAAGTGCAGTTTTGGGCAGCCCAAGGTAGAATACTTGGGACATGTGATTTCCTTAAAGGGAGTAGCAGTAGACCCTGAGAAAGTCAGCAACGTGTTGCAATGGCCCACACCCAAATCAGTTAAAGGAGTACGGGGGTTCCTGGGGTTGACAGGGTACTACAGTAAATTCATCAAGGATTATGGAAAGATCGCCAAACCTCTAACATAGTTAACTAAGAAGGACGGGTTCTTGTGGAGTGATAAGGCGCAGGCAGCATTTGAGGAGTTGCAGAAAAAGATAACCACAGCTCCTGTTCTTGCTCTCTGCCTAATTTTGAGCAAGAGTTCGAATTGGAATGTGATGCCTCGGGAATGGGAATTGGAGCTATCTTGAGACAGGGCAGGAAACCCATAGCCTATTACAGCAAGGCTCTAGGGGAAAGGAACTTGATGAAGTCAACATATGAGAAGGAGCTCATGGCTATAGCTTTGGCCATACAGCATTGGCGTCCCTACCTTTTGGGTCGAAGGTTCAAAGTTCATACGGACTAGAGGAGTCTAAAACAACTCCTGCAGCAACGAGTAACATTGGGTAATCAACAGAATTGGGTGGCGAAACTGATGGGGTACAATTTTGAGATAGTTTATAAACCTGGACAAGAGAACAGGGGGGCTGATGCCTTGTCACGGCGAGGAGAAGAAGAAATTGAGCTGCGTTCCTTAGTTTATTTTCCTGTATGGTTAGATTGCCAAGCTCTGGTGGCAGAAGTCCAGGAAGATGAAAATTGGAAGCGAGTTATTGCTGAGCTAGTGCAGGGATCTGAAAAGTATTCCGGATTCAAAGTCAAGCAGGGGGTGCTGTTCTACAAAGACCGATTGGTGGTATGGGAGAAATCTGGGTGGATTCCCTCTCTTCTACGTGAATTCCATGTTACACCGCAAGGAGGTCATTCCGGGTTCTTTAGAACTTACAGGTGTATTGCTTCCAATTTATATTGGAAAGGAATGAAGGCAGCAGTACAAAGGTTTGTCCAGGAATGCGACATTTGTCAGCACCAGAAATATATAACAGCAGCTCCAAGAGGATTGCTTCAGCCCCTTCCCATACCCGAGCAGATCTGGGAAGGCATATCTCTAGATTTTGTGACAGGGCTGCCACGTTCAAAGGGATATGAAGTAATTTTGGTAGTGGTGGATAGGCTCTCTAAATACAGCCACTTTGTACCCCTGAAACACCCTTACATTGCTCGAGCCATTGCAGAAATTTTTGTTAAGGAAGTGGTTCGACTTCATGGGATTCCAAAATCTATAGTGAGTGACCGAGATCCACTCTTTATGAGCCATTTTTGGCAAGAGTTCTTCAAACTGCAAGGAACTACACTGAAAATGAGTACATCGTATCATCCCCAAACGGACGGCCAAACCGAAGTGGTAAATCGGTGTTTAGAAACGTACTTAAGGTGCTTTATCACAGACCAGCCAAAAGGATGGGTCCAATGGCTCCCTTGGGCGGAGTATTGGTATAACACTACCCATCACGAATCCACTAACACGACGCCATTTGAAGCTGTTTATGGCAGAAAACCCCCTAACCTTGTGAGGTGCGTACAAGGGGAAGTAAGAGTGGAAGTAGTGCAGAGAGAGCTGCTGGACAGAGATGAAGCTCTCAGACAACTCAAGAGTCACCTAATAAGGGCCCAGGACAGGATGAAAATGCAGGCGGATAAACACAGGACAGAGCGAAGTTTTCAAGTAGGAGAATAGGTGTTCTTGAAATTGATACCACATAGACAGCGGTCCGTGATGGCTCAAATTAGCCCCAAGCTCTCTGCTCGGTATTACGGTTCGTTTGAGATCGTAGAACGTATCGGAATGGTGGCATATCGGCTGAAACTGCCAACTTCGTCCAAAATACACCCTGTATTCCACGTGTCTCTGCTAAAGAGGGTTGTGGGTGAATACAAGGTTGAAGCTGAGATCCCTGCAGAACTGGAAAGTGAAGGAATTGAAATGCTAGAGCCTCTCAATGTTCTGGCAACACGCAACATCATTAAACAGGGGAGAGAATTAACCAATGGCTGGTCCAATGGAAAGGAAAAACAGCAGAGGATGCGACATGGGAAGATGAAGTCATCATGAGGAGTCAGTTTCCAGCTTTTAGTCTTGAGGACAAGACTGAGACTCAAGAAGGGGGTATTGATGGAGCCCAACCCTCCAGTGGGCCTGAGGATCTGTTGGCCCAGCAACATGTTGGCACACCCATGCAGTGGAAGGTCTATGTGAGAAGGAATAAGAGGGAATTACCAAATGATGAGGTGGCAAGGGAAAAAGGAGGCCGTTAGGGGAGAGAGAGAGTATCCTTTCTGTTATTTAGAATCATGAGATTTCATGGGGGATTCATTCTGTAAATTTTGGTTGTTGTTTGTAGGAGCAAGGCTCTGGGCAGTCGGGGAGTCCCTCTCCTTCTGTATTTTTTCCTTCAGTTTTACACCAATACAGAATCGTTTCTTCCTATTATTTCCTTATTATTCTTAATTTTCTTGTTGTTAATCTCTGGGTCTGTAACACACTCATATACCAATTAATCTACAAGGCAATAGTAAAATGTAGAAATTGAAATAATATTCAAACCAAATAATAATGTACAACACTTACCTATAGGTTCTACTGTCTGTGTCCCATCGAGATATGTTGGCGGCTTCTTTGAGAGCAGCTTTCCATTGAGACAATTTGTGTTGGTGTTCTGTGTTCATAAGATCTCTTTCATACTTGGCAAATGCTTTCTGGTAAGTGCCTGTCTGATTACGTACATCAAATGGATCCACTTCGTAGAACACCGGTATAACTACTTGTCCATGTCTTCTTCTGCATTCGAGTATTTTGACGAGCCCATCTAAGCACCATTTTGACGAAGCATAGTCTTTGGAGAAAACAACCACTGATATATATGAGCCGTTAATTGCTTCGATAAGTGCTTTCCCTACTTCATCTCCCCTGTTTAGCTTAGAGCCAATGAACACTTCAAATCTTTCCTTGGTGAGAGCTTGGTGAAGATGGCTTGTGAAGTTGCTTCTTGTGTCCTCACCTCTAAAGCTAATAAACACATCGTAATTTTTCTCAGAAGAAGACATAGCTATTACGATTGGAAAGGATTCACACCTTTTCTTCCTTTAAAGGTTCCGAATTTGAGAACAGCAAAACAAAACACAAGCAGTTTAGCAGTGTATATATACTTGCATTATAATTTATAGCCTTAGTTAGATTACATTTTTTTTTTTAACAATGCAATAAATAAGAAACCACGCCTTCTAGTTCTGGATGTACTTCAATTATTTAAGTTACAACTTCTTAGTTGATATCGTCTAAGAAACAATTAAATATAGTTAGCAAATTTCTATCACATATTCAAAGAATCGAATTTAAAAAACTAGTAATGTGAAGGGAACAATGTCGCATTTTGCTTTAGATAAATGTGTCATCTACGATTCACGTCCACCTAGTTAAATATGAATAAATATGTGATTAAATTATTACATGATTTGATTAAATCATTACATAATTATTTAATCACATATTTTTTTATATTGAACCATAAAAAATGAATAATGATTTATCCTCCTAAATATGTTCATAAATATCTTTTTAATTCCTTTTAAAGTATGTATTGAAGGAAAAAATTAAATACTTTCATCTTGAAACTATAAAATATATTCCTCACTTAGTAATTAGAAGGATATTTAGGAGGATGTTTTAGGAGGATATAGCATTGCTCGTAAAAAACCATTATGCATAACTAATTAAATATGTAAGAATATGCAGATAAATATAAAAAAAAAAAACATGCAATTAACAATTTAATCAAATTATGTATAATTTAATTATATATTTATTCATTCACATTTAACTGAGTATATAGTGTACGTGAATAATTAATATACATATATTATTAGATTGTGTCAGCAAAAGGTTATATTTGAGAAAATAACTAAATTATTTTTTAAAAGTTATCTCTCAAAACTTTTGAAAATAAGTGAATTTTTAAAAAAAAACAATTAAGCTAGTCTAAACACGCAATTACTCTTTTCTCTATAAGATCGCCCCTTTTAACTTATTTATTGTCTGTGAGTGGCAGATGAAAAACAGCCAAGCTTCATGTGTAATGCTTAACCAATTGCAATGGGAGCCCAATATTCGTGCAAAATTATTAAATTAATCCTTAAATATTGTGTTCACCAAAAAAAAAATCCTTAAATATTGCGGGTTTCCAAGAAAGAAAAAAAAAAAAACCTTAAATATTGCGACATGAGATTGGATTAAAATTTGTTATTAGTATTTGTTTCATTATTGTTTGAAAGAGTAGAAAATAAAAGGACAGAAAAGTGATAGGAGAAAAAATGAATGGATTTAAATATTTGAAATTTTTGTCTTCATAAATAAATTTTCTCTTTAATTTTCTCTTCATTTTTTTCTTTAACTAGACAAAAGAAACTGCGTCGTTATTTTTCTACTCTTCCAAACAATAGATTAGGGTTGAATCTGGTTGGTGACTACCAATTTGGTTTATTCTAATACTATCTCCTGTTTTATACTACTACACTTTTATTTCTATATACAAGCACTCAAAAATTTTAAAAAAATAACATTTTTAACATTTAAAAAATATATTGATATTAATTTTTTTTTATTTCTTTATAACTCATTTAAAATTTATTTTTATTTTAAAATCTAACTCTACTACTCTTATTAGTTAAAGGTAAAAGGAAAAAAAATAATGAAAGCTTCACATTCTTATTTCAAGTGGTTTTAGAAAAGAATACTATTTTTTTTTTGTTTAAATTTGTATAATATAGGAACTAAAGTAGTCTATTCGTTTCACAATATGAATACCTAACTATATTTCATCCAACTAAAGAAAAGTGATTTAAGTCTTGATTTTTAGAAGCATTAATTACATACGCAAATTCTATCTCTTTTTTCGTCAATTTTAAATTTCAATATCTCTTACTTATGAGTTTTATTTTGAGTTTACAATAATTACAAAGGAATATGTATTTCGTGTTGAACATGAAATATTTTCATGTTGAATTGGATCCACATAGAAATACCTGCACTGCCCATGATCGCACTGATTGCAACCACAACTGCACAAGTGTTTTAAATCCATTATTTTCGTCCTCATTACCTCTTTCAATTGATTCTATGCCATTGATATCTTCCTCCTCATCAGATCTTTGTATTTGTGTGCCACTGTCTTCCTTCTCATCAGATATTTCAATTGATTTCACGCCATTGTCTTCCTTCTCATCGGATCTTTCAATCAATTCAACATGATTTCCTTCCCTTTCATCACTTCTTCCAATTGATACAATGTCACTGCCTTCACTCTCACTCTCTGTCTCATCTGATATTTCAACTATTTCTGACTCATATTGCATTGCCTCATACAGTTGTGGCCCCAAGTCTTTTGCCAACTCCAATGCTAGCTCCGTTTCCAAACCATTGCCCAAATTCATTGTCACTAGAAACCTTGAAAGTTCAGAATAATAAATTGGGTACACTCCACACTCTTTCATACCAAACCCAAACAAACCATCACTTCCTGCTGTATCAGTTGTAACAGAAAATTCAAAAGAAACTCTTGTTTCATCACTGTTGGAAATGCTGTCAGAGTGGAATGGATCATACCATAGATAAACATGATCCGAGTTCAAATCCGTTATACTTTTATGATGCCATGTGGATGCATATCCCACCTTCTTACCTTCTTCTGAGTAACACTGACACTGGATTCTGGCACCACTACCATTCTTATTCGTACCATGGGACGGAGAAACAACAACCGCGAAAATGAATCCAAGTGAGTAGAAAAGTTCAGGGAGTCCAATACTTACATATGAATCTGCTGTTCGATATTTGAATTGCCTTGGAACTCTGCTTCCAGGAAAACAAACTTCAGCACTGTTATAATTGTAGCTGTGAGTTTGCTCACTGAATTTTCTTACTAATATGTTGTGGAATGCAGAACTCTTCATTGTTAATAAGGAGTCCTTTATAATGCAATTGAGCGAAGGTCTATTCAACTTCGTGTTGTTCTTGAATGAAATGTATTTCTCCTTTCCAAGCATCTTTTCTGCAAATGTTTTCAAGGTAGATACTGTCACCAATGACGCGCAGTCATCGGCATAAAACTCTTTGATCTCTTGAGGAAGCTTTGGTAGACTACGAAGCTTCTCGCAATTCTCTAAAGACAGAATTTCTAGCTTGGAGAGAGACTCTATGCTTGTTGGCAAGCTCTTCACACTGCTTCCATCCAATCTTAATTCATATAATGATGATAAGAGATCAATGTTGGTAGGCAGTTCAAACAAGTTACTACAACCTTTTAGATATAGTATTTGTAAAGATTGTAATCCATTAAATAGCACTTGTAACTTCTGTTTGGTTACAGCATTGTTGTTTGAAATCCAAAGCTCATTAAGTGAACTCAGGTGAGACAACTCGTCTGGAAGATTCTCCAGTCTTAAATCATCAAGATTAAGCCATAAGAGCTTGCCTGAATCACCAATTGATGGATGCAGTTTTTCGATTCCTGTGTTGCTTAAATCCAACCTTTCAATGGAATCAGAGGACAAGGAAAATTCCTTCAGACTCGAGCAGCCGTAGAGATTGATCTTCTGCAAGCAAGCTAAATGCTTCTCACTAATAAGACTTTTCAGATTTTTGCACCTATCAAGAAGCAAAGTAACAAGTGTGTCATTAGAAAAAATAGATGGATGCAGATCACTTAAACTTTCACAGCCAGAGAGATAAAGCCATTTGAGTTTTGGTGCTCCTGACAAATCTGGGAGCGTCATCAACTGTTTGCATTCACTTAGGTCGATACCCTCTAAATTGGCAAGTTCCTGTAACAATTCAAATTCAAAAGATGTCAAAATGGAATATCCTGAAAGATCATTAAAACTAAAACCACTAAACACATTGAGTTCAGAGACACGCTCAAAACCTGCATCCCTTGCCAAAGTTCTTCGACATTGCTGTGTGGCAAGCGAATCTCAACAAGCAGCTCAGCACAAAAAGAAGGTGGAAGACACTTTAAAGGGTATTCATTCCACTCAAAGTACCTCAGTTTATCAGAAAATGGCTTAAGAACTGTTGGAAGATGCACATTCGATGATCTTTTCTTGTCCAAGGGGACGTGTAATTTAAGAAGTCTTAAATTCATCATTGTGTGGAATGTTTCTGCTTGCAAGTGTAAGTCTAGTCTATGAGACAAATCCAATGCGATGCCTTCAATTGCCTCAGTCCCCTGACAAAATTAAAAGAAAATAATAGAAATATAAAATTTCTGTAAAAAAGGTGCAAGCTAAGTCTTGAAAACTCAAGGTTAGTCTTCTAGATATCTTTTTCTTACCTTGTTATATTTAAGTACATCACGAACTTCTTCAATGCCCCTCAGTCGGCTACGTCGTCCTGGGTCTATGTTAGCTTCTCGAACTATTTCCAAAGCCATTTTTTGTAGCAAGTCGTGCATTTGTATTCTATTGCTGTTTGTAATAGTTACAAGAGCTTTATCTTGAAGGATTTCTATGCCGCTAGTTGCACCGAAACCACATGCGTCTAGTATTCTTATGACAAAATCTTTATTTTCTCCTTTGAAAAAGAATGCAATGTCTAGAAATATTGCCTGCTCTCGCTTTTGCAAACCATTATAGCTCACTTGTAATACTTGTCGAACTTCACCTGGTGATTCCTCTTTTCTCTCAAGATAATCCAACGCAGATGCCCAGAATCCAATACCTCTGGAACGCAAGTGCGAACCCAAAACTTTTAAAGCTAATGGGATGCCTGCTGCATACGCAACTGCCTTTTTGGAGAGACGCTCGTATCCCTCTTTTGGATGGTTTTGCCCAAAGGCTGCCAAGCTGAAAAGCTTTAGAGATTTTGGAAACTTCCATTTCTCAACCTGATGTATCTTATCAACTTTTCCTTCAATGGTGTGCCTATTTCTTGTTGTTATAATGAGTCTACTATCTGTTCTAAGGTCACCTCCTCCTCCTAGATCTTCACACAGATATTCTAACTGTGCATCATTATCCACATCGTCAAGAACAATGAAAACTTTTCTACCACTGAGCCTTCTTTTAATGAATGTGGATCCAAGAGCATCAGATGTGGTAATTGGTCGCTTTAGTAACTCACTTAGAAGCTCATTGCGAACATATGCTAGTCCCAATTTCTCTGATTTTTCTCTTACTTTATCCATGAAGCATACACTGTCATATTGTGGAAAGTGTTTGGAAAATACAACTTTAGCTATGGTTGTTTTGCCTATGCCTCCCATGCCCCAAACTCCAATTCTTGGAAAGTCTTTCAGAAATGATTCAACATGTTCACTATTTTTGTCTTCCACAACGCCTTTCAGTTCATTAGGATATCTTTGGGATAGCTTTTCCAAAACCTCTTTCACAATTTTGTCAATAACTTCAGCTTCATCCCTAGCCAATATACAAACTGATCAAAGTTAGGAATAAACCGTCAACAAATTCAACTAAAGAACAGATTCATTTTAGCCTCTCCAAGTTTTGTTCCTTTTACACATGTCCGATCCCCCTATACATATAATGTCTGTCTCCCCTGAAAGTTTGTTGATCTGTTATAATGACCTCCAGAGGTAAATGTAATAAATGCAAACCTCAAGAGAAAATGATATAATTTTCTGTTTTATTTTGAAGTTTAGCTATCAGTTAATAAATTTTAGCCAAACATTTTTTTAATAAATAAATTATTAAATTTAATAATTACTATAAGGGTATTGCTAAATGGTGCCCTTAGGGCACTTATTAAAGTGTAATAACTACACCTTCTTTAATACTTTGACTTACTATAAAAAATGTTCATTGAATAATTTTCAACTTTCGAGACAATAAATTTTATCAATTCCCATAAAACATTACTATTTTTGTATTCTTAAACAGTGTCCTTAGAGCATTGTTTAGCATTTTCCTTAATATAAATATAAATATTAAAAGAAAAAACCCTTTCTTCTTCCACTTTTCCCTTTCCCCACCACTTTTCAGCATCCACCATTAACAAACAACCTATGGAAACACATATCCACTCTCACCCTCTCAACCAACACCACAAAACCTTCATGGCTTCACCACTTTCAACTCTAAAAACCACCATTATCAAGTCAAGTAGCCTCTCCTCTAAAAACCAAACGAAAAATGAAGAATGTAGAACAAGAGAGACATACCTATAGGTTCGACTATCTGTGTCCCATCCAGAAATATTGGCGACTTGTTTGAGAGCATCTCTCCATTGAGACAATTTGTATTGGTATTCAGTGTTGATGAGATCTCTCTCATGTTTCCCAAATGCTTTCTCGTAACTCTCTTTCTGATTTCGCACATGTGATGGATCTACTTCATAGAACACAGGTATAACTACCATTCCATCACTTTCTCTGTATTTCAGAATTTCAAGGAGTTCTTCCAAACACCATTTTGAGTTAGCATAATCTTTGGACAAAACAACCACAGATGTATGAGAATCCTTGATTGCATCAGTAAGTGCTTTTCCAACGTCGTCTCCCCTGTTGATATTGTAGTCGATGAATGTTTCGATGTTTTCCTTAGTAAGAGCTTGATGAAGATGGCTCGTGAAGTTAGTTCGAGTATCCTCACCTCTGAAACTAATGAACACATCGAACTTTTTTGGAGTGAAAGACATTATTATTCCAAAATGTACAGACACCCTTTGAATTCGATTTGATTTTCTTTCCTCCCCTTTGAAGGATTAAAGGAATCTTTATTTTAAACCTAACCACCAATGTGCATCCTTCCTCACAGAGAACTTAATGATTACAGCATGTGTATTTTATATTAATTTCATGCCCCTGTCCCACTGAGGTCACTCACTCAAACAGAAATAATCAAAAGATTGTATTATGAATTTTGCTAATGAGATTAATTTACTAATTCTTCAACAATTTTTGCTTACATGTGAAAAAGAAATTGCAGAGAGGTGGGTTATGTGTGTGTTTGGTAACAATAGGTTATAGCTTATTTAGGAGTTTATAGCTTATAGTTTGTAGCTTATTATCAAATGGAGGTGATCGGTAACAACTAGCTTATAGCTTATATAAGCTATAAGCTAGCTTTCATAAGCTATAGTTTTCATAAGCTAGCTTATGAAAAGCGACTTCAAGTAGCTTATGGCTCTGTTTGGTAAAACTAGCTTATAGCTTATAGCTTATAGCTTATGACTTATAGCTTAAGACTTGTGACTTATAATTGAGTAAAGGTGTTTGGTAAAATTAGTTTATTAGGTAGTTTATATTTGTTAAATGACTTAAAAGGACAAATAATAATTACATATAATAAATTATTTAATAAAGTAAACATAATAAATGACTAGAGCGTAAAATAGAAAAGAATTATTGAAAGCTACTTTTCATAAGCTATAAGTTATTTGAAGTAGCTTTTCACTTATAGCTTATATAAGTTATAAGCTAGTTGTTACCAAGCACCTCCACTTGACAATAAGCTATAAGCTCCTAAATAAGTTATAAGCTAGTGTTACCAAACACACACTGTAGCTTATGAAAAGTAACTTTCAATAATTCTTTTCGATTTTACTCTTTACTCATTTATTATGTTTATTTTATCAAATAATTTATTACATGTAATTATTACTTGTCCTTTTTCAGTCATTTAATAAATATAAGCTACCTAATAAGCTAATTTTACCAAACACCTCTATTTAATTATAAGTTACAAATTATAAGCTATAAGCTACCAACTATAAACTATAAGTTAGTTTTAAGAGTAAGAATGACTTTTTCTTTTTCTCTATGAAGTCCAAATCATTCGTACAAGATTAACGAAAGCATTTTCGCACTGTATAGCAATTAGCAATACTCGTTCATTGACTTGACTCTTCTTTCTTTCTTTTTTTTTCCGAATCCGGTTGGTGACTACCAATTTTTTTATGAAGTACAGATTCTCGGGTCTAATAGAGACATTAGACAGGATACCTACATATATCTTGACACAAATACTAATATCTAAAATATAAGAAATTAAAACTATATATATATATATATATATATATATATATATTATTTATCTCTCTTAGTTTTATTGGCCAGATAATAAGACATTAATTATTTCTTTGATTAAAAATAAGGATAGAGTTGATAAAAAAATAATCAATGTTTTATTAAAAATATAAATAAATAAATTAAAACAATTGTTTTTAAGTAGAGAGATAAAAAAACGGAAGGAATTATTGTTTATGGAAGACTAGTTTTGAAGTAGGCTAACAATTTGGTTTATATTAATAATCACAATCCAAAAAATAATGATTTGTTAAGTGTGTCTTGCTCAATGTTGCTCCAATGGTCTGGACTGGATCTAAATATGTAGGTGTCTGATATAGAATAAATATATCAGCAAATTATATCTATCTTTTCGATATTTTAAAAAATCTTGACTATATCATTGAGGTTTTGAATAAGTTTGAATCACTCAAGACTTAATTTTTAAAGACATAAATCATTTTAGAGAGCTATTAAATAAATTAGAGAATATTACTCTATTTGTTGCTTTTTATCGGTCTGAGAAAATCTCTTTATTTTTATTTATTTATTTTCTTATATTTTTAATGTAACATTAATTATATTTTTATTTTATTAATTCAAACTTAATGTTAAATTATTTGTTAATCAATGTTCTATTATCCAACTAATCAATTAATGAGAGATAAAGAGTATTATAGAAAATTCAAAATTTATTTTGAGTAAAATTATAATAATTATTACATTTTTTAATATATGAAATTTTCTTTTTCTAGACCGTTAAATAGAAACGGATGGAATAGTATTATGCAGTATAACAACGTTAATTCAAATTGTGGGATGCTACAAATAACAAAGTTAATTCAAATGGTTAGTCAAGAAAGTTCTGCGATTATTGTTGGAAAGAAATTATACTAGTATATTGGAAATAAATATATAACAACGTAACAACCGAGGCAATACGGTTAATATATATTCTGTATATAATTTTGTAATTGCCAATGCACAAATTAAAGTCAACGACTGCAAGCCTGAATAAACGAGGAAGGTCTTATTCCTTCTTACTATGCACTAGCAGCAGCTAGCTAGCTAACGGTGGTAGCTTGTTTGTTATTTTTTGGTGCTCACCAAAATCACATAGAATGGATTGTGATTGTAGTCTACAATGATGATGTTTAGTCATATCTAAAAATATAAGTGAATTTTTACTTCCAGATTACATAGTTATAGAGTAATATATCGTTATAGTCTTTCACTTTGTAGTCACCATGCAGTTCAGTCTTCCACTTTTAAAAATGACTAATTTAGTCCCTCACTTTTAGGTCGTCATGCAGTTTAGTTCTTACCGTTAACTCTCACTAACGGCGTGATGGCGTGGCCGGTTAAGTGTTTATGTGGCCGTTAAGTGACAGTTAAATATTCACATAGGATTAAAACGATATCGTTTTGGTAGAGACAAATCATGCACTTCAGTCCCTCATTTTGAAATTTAAATTTCACTCCCAAATCATTTAGTTTAGTCCTTATTTGACTGAAACCCTAATATTTCTTTTATCTCAAACCTTGAATCCCTAACATTCTCAGCAACTCTTGCTCTCCTTCTTCTTTCTTTATGAACTCTAATCTCAGAACCTTCGATGCTTTCTTGGATTCTGATTCCTCCTATAGTTGCACAACACCCTCATCTTCTCTCTCTGAGCCATCGATTGAAGAAAGAAAAACGTCACACCTTAACGACAAACGAAGATGGCGGCACAAGGTGGCTTTGCATTGCACGGCATCGCAACCAAACTCCGCTATGCACGATGACGCAAGGCACGGCGGCGAAGGGACTTGACTCTGCTTTGCACGGCGTCAAAGGACCTGACTATGCTTGGTGAGGAGATGAGACATGATAAGGTAAATTTCTTTGTAAATTTAGAGTTTTTACTTAATCATTCCTTTTTACCTAGGGACTAAACTGAATGATTTGGGAATGAAATTTTAATTTCAAAACGAGGGACTAAAGTGCATGATTTGCCTCTACCAAAACGACGTTGTTTTAATCCTATGTGGATGCCTAATTGTCACTTAACAGCCACCAGGGGCGGTTTTGGGCCTGTGCAAGGTGCCCAACCGCACAGGGCCCATATTTATGGGTCCCAAATATTAAATTATGTACTTGACAGACCTTAAATATTAAATAATGCACTCTACAATTAGTGTTATAAAGTAGGATAAATGGTAAGATGTTTGGAATTTTACCATCATCACTTGAGTTCAATTCCCAAATTTGACATTTTGGATTTTTATTTTTCTCCTTTTTTCTCTTTTTTCAAAATTGGTGATTTTTCGAATTTTTTATATTTTAATTGATTTTAGAATGTAATTTGACAATAAATTTTGTGTAGGCAGAAGTTTGTGAATAAAGGGTCCTTTTTAAAAAAAAAATTGAAATAATAAACAGGGCCCCGAAAATCTTTGCTCCGCCCCTGACAGCTACTTAAGCATTTAATGGGCCACGTCATCACACCGTTAGTAAGAGTTAACGGTAGGAACTAAACTGCATAACGATCTACAAAGTGAGGGACTAAATCAGTCATTTTTAAAAGTGTGGGATTAAACTACATGATGGCTACAAAGTATGGGACTAAAACGGTATATTACTCTATAGTTATAGATATCTAAATAATTTAAAAGTTGGTATATATCTATAGTTATAGATATCTAAATAATTTAAAAGTTGGTATATATTTTTTTTGTTAGACAAATACATATGTACCCGTCCCTACCTAAACTTTAAGCACACATATATATCAACAAACATCTTTTCTAAAAATTGACATATATGATCTTTAGGATAATATTACATAATAATTTAATTGTCCGATTAATAAAATTTAATGTTTATAAAAAATTACGATCGATGTCATTTTACTAAATTTAACATTCGATATCATTTGATTCCGACTCATAATAAATTATGTCCAACATAGTCTATTATTAATTACAAAAGAACTAAAATTATTCAAATAAGTAGTATCTTCCTTGTTGTCATCATCATGGAGAGAATCCAAATCTAGCGAAGATTAACAATTTGGTTTATTATAATCCAAAAAATAATGATTTGTTAATAAGCGCGTCTTCCACAATGCTGCTGCAATGATCTGGACTGGATCTATATGTAGGTGTCTGTTATAAAATTGTCTAGATGAAAGAAACAATTATGCCGTCATGCCTAGCTGGACCTGCTGAGTTTGCATGCATTTTTTTAGGTAATTATAAAAAAATGGAACGTTATTTTCATTGTTTCACGAGTTTGAATTATGGAAGGCTTCATTTTGCAAGAAATAAATCCCTATAAAAAATGATTAAATAAACTCTTTTTTTTAACCCGTGTAACATTGTACAGATTAAAAATCTCAAATTAAAAATTTTATATGAAAAAATTAAATATTAAATATAGTGTAAATATAATTTTTGTAATTTCCAAAAAATAGTTTCTACGTTGCAACATTGCATAGGTCCTTTAAATAAATTAGAGAGTAAGACGCTCATCATGTTTATGTAACCAATCAAATCGTTATTAGTCTCCAAAAAAATTCTGCCATTTATTATTGGTCAGAAATTAAATATTAAACGTAACAACCGAGGTAATATGGTTACTATATTCTGTATATTATTTGTAAGTAACTATGCACATATTGAAGTCAACGAATCCAAATCCAAATCTATATAGTTATAGAAGAGGAAGGACTTGTTCGTTCTAACTTTAATTCCATGCAATGGCAGCAGCTAGCTAGCTAATGGTGGTATATATGCAGGGTTAATTTTAAATAAATAGGAAGACAGATAACTATGATTCATCTGATCGTGATTGCAGTCCGCAAACTGTAATCTTTAATTTAGTGGTATGTCGAAGAAGAAGAAGTACGATGTGTTTCTTAGCTTTAGAGGGGAGGACACACGAAAGACGTTCACAAGCCATCTTTTCGATGCTCTAGATCAGAGAAAAATCAAGACCTTCATTGATGACCAGCTCAATCGAGGGGAAGATGCTTGGCCTTCACTTGCCAAAGCAATTGAGGACTCAAATATATCCATAGTTGTTTTCTCAGAAAATTATGCAACCTCAACATGGTGCTTGGAGGAACTCGTCAAAATATTTCAATGCAGAAAGGATCAGGGTCAGGTTGTTATACCAATTTTCTATGAAATAGATCCCTCTCACATACGGAATGCAATCATATTACCTACGCCAATTAGGCAAGAGATAGATGGAGACAAAGATGGAAGAGTACTGAGGTGGAGAAATGCACTTAAGGAAGCAGCTAATATAACTGGATGGAACTCTCGAACCCATAAGTAAGTACTTTTTTGTCTGTTGTCCTCCTTTTAATTTATTTCTTGATTGAGACTAAAATTGTATTTAAATATGAATATATATTTTGTTTTGTATGTTGTTCATTAATGTAAGAAATGAATCTCACACAATCAAGGATGTTGTCAATGATGTATTGGAAAAGATAGACTTGAGGCACCCTACAGAATTAGAATGCCTTGTTGGAACAGAAAGGATCTGTGAATATGTAGAATCATTATTGGAAAAAGAAAGTATTCGAAGTATTGGAATTTAGGGTATGGGAGGAATAGGAAAAACAACCATTGCTAAAGCCTTATTTGCCAAACTCTTTCTGTGAATATGTAGAATCATTATTGGAAAAAGAAAGTATTCGAAGTATTGGAATTTAGGGTATGGGAGGAATAGGAAAAACAACCATTGCTAAAGCCTTATTTGCCAAACTCTTTCCCCAGTTTGATGATGTCTGTTTTGTGGCCAATGCAAAAGAATATTCACCTAATAATGCTAAAGGATCCAAATTAGATATGAGGAGACTCCGCCGTAAAAAAGTTTTCATTATACTTGATGACATAGATAATACAAAACCATTAGAATATTTGGAAAGAGAGTATGCTAACCTAGGTCAAGGTAGTAAACTCATCATAACAACAAGAGACAAGCAATTGTTGGTTGGAAGAGTTGATTGGATATACAAAGTCAAGAAATTGAAAAAACGCCAATGTCTTGAATTTTTTTGTTTAGAAGCCTTCCAAGAAAGCCATCCCAGAAAAGGTTACGAGCATCTCTCTAAAAGAGCACTTGATTATGCAATGGGTCTTCCATTAGCTCTTAAAGTTTTGGGTTCAAGTCTTCATTCTAAAGATACTGAATTTTGAAAAAACACGTTAGAGAAACTGAAAAAATATCTTTATAAGACAGTTCAAAACGTGTTAAAAATGAGCTATGAAGAATTAGATAATTGGCAGAAGAAGATATTCCTAGACATTGCACTTTTTTTCAAAGGAATAAAGAAGGATGAGTCAAAAGGATGTTGGATGCATGTAATTTCTATGCAAGTAATGGAATAGAAGTTCTTGAAGACAAAGCTCTAATATATGTTTCAAATAGTAATAGAATTCAAATGCATGACTTGCTACAACAAATGGGATTTGAAATAGTACGTCAAGAATGCAACGAAAATCCCGGAAGAAGTAGCCGATTGAGGGATAGTGAAGCTCATGAAGTAATTGCAGAAAACAAAGTAAGGAGATTTATAAACTTTCACCATTCTAACATATTTAATAGTAATATTCATAATTTATGACTAATTTAATATGGTAATTACTTTTGTATTTTTAGGGGACTGATGCAATTGAAGGCATTGTATTAGATTTGTCTCCAATTGAAGATTTACCTTATTTGTTTTAGCAAGGGTTTTATTACATTTAAGTGATGTTAGTTTCATTTTGAATTGGTACATTTAAGTGTCAAATTTGGATATATTGGCAACAAATATGATGGGAGGGGCCAAACGAATTACATTCAAAAACTGCTTGATGTTGGATGGATGTTCACACAATAGCATAATGGAAAGCCTTCATTTAACAATGATGAGTGCTGCACTTGCCAATCTTTCAATAAGACAAGATAGTAGATTGAATGTCCATAGCTACAATTATAACAGAACCGAGCTTTGTATACCGCCACTACCAGAAAGCAGGGTCCTAAGACAAGTCGTCACAAATCGCACAAACATGTCTTCCATTACTACAATTACCATTGATGAACTTCCTGATCGTTCTAACTTGCTAGGATTTATTTACTCACTGGTTCTTTCTCCAGATCCAGCAAGTAGCATAATGAAGAAGTTGATGGAACACATGCCAGAAGCACTAAAATTGAATGTATGTGCCACGTAGCAGGAGGTTTTTAAACGAATACAAGCCATGATGTTGATATCATGGAATTGAACTCAGATCATTTTTATGTATGGTATGATCCATACCATCGTGATAGCATCGTGAAATTTAATGAACAAAAGATTCGTTTCCAGTTTCGTGTGGCAAATGATAAGGGGGAAGATGATGATTCCATCTACATTAAAAAATGTTGGGTGCACCTTATACTTGTTTCAGAAATGCAAGTTTCAGTACCGAAACTAAAAGGCACGAGAAAATTACTGGAGAAACTAAAGTTGGAAGCCTTCACATCAATTGATGGATCTTGATGAGGAGGAAAATTAAACAATGGCATGAGAAGTACTAGCCAGATTCAAAATCAACAACGGGACTTACGTGAACAAATAAACGGAATAAATCCTTTCATGTTCAAAAATAACATGATGCATCATGTTGGAGTTTTTGTGTCTATCTCTTTCACTAATCACATCTATTATATATGCATATTTTCTTGATTTGAAAATTTTTAAGAAATTTAATATTCTAAATAATTTCATAAATACCTTATGTTTATATGGTAGAATATGGTGGAATTATAAATTCATACTTTTCAGCTAAACACAATTCCCTATTGAAACTCCCAGAGTTCTAAATTTTGTTATCCAAACAAAACATTTCACTCTTAATTATGAAATGAGTTTCACTCTTAAATTCCTCATCTTGACACACCTTTTTATCATCTTTCCTTTATACATATACTATAGATCTTGGACCCGTGTAATGCAAAGGAAAGATTAATTTTTTAATAATGTTTAATATTTTTAAAAATTTTAAGAATTTATGAAACAAAATATAATTTTTTGCACAAAAACAAAAGTGTGATAGCTACATAATATTAAAATTGAAAATACATAAAATGTATCAAATTACTTTGTTTAATGAAAATATATATTTGGAGAAGTTGATAGCTAACGGTTAAAAAAGTTTATTTTGAATATTAATGGAAAAACCTTATTATGATTTTTTTTTTAAAAAAAAAGGCTAAATTAGTATGTTAGTCTATTAACTTTATCTCAAGTTTCAATTTGGCCCTTAATTTTATTTTTTTTCTGCATTTTAATTCTTTTTCTTTCTTTTGAGTTAATATAGTCTTTTTTTTCACAATTTTTTTAGTTAAATAGTTAGCAAAAATGTCCAAAACAACTTTACTTTAGCTATATTTTCTTCTTTCTCAACTCTAACAACTGTTTTGGATATTTTTGTTAACATTTGAAAGAAGAAAAATGAAGTAAAAACAAGTTCATACCAAAATAAAGTCAAAAAAAGTTAAGAGAATAAAGTAAAACTTAGTGTAAAATTGAGAGGCAAAGATACTATTTTACCTTTAAAAAGTTATATTTCTCATTACGAGTGACTTGTGAATACTCTCTATCTTGGTTTGAATATTACTGCATAATCTCAAATTTTCATCCAAGTATATGCATATTTCCTATATTTTTCATCAAATTTTCATCTCAAATATGATAGGTCACCATCACCCTCTTTACTCAGATTAGATAATCATTCATTTGGTTTGCAAAGTCCTCCCATGTGCAGAGACAGCAATGTTTAAATTACAAGCGCATAGTAAGGTTGGCAAGCTTTCCCCCCAAAATACCATCTTTTTTAAATATAATGATAATATGATTAGGATTTTGCAATTCACAATTACTTTTGGGATTACATAGCTAGACATTTTTTAGTTTTTAATTAAAGAAAGCTAAAAAAAAGGAAAAATTAAAGAGCAAGAAAGAAAAGTTGTGCCATGCATTTTTGTAGAAATTAGGATTTGTTACTGACAATTACTTTTATATATAGTATTCAAGATCTATATTATTTTTAAATACAGTACATGATATGATATGATACATTCTTTCTATTTACTCCCTCACAGAATAAAAGTCAGATTGTTGAACTGGATTCATCCGAAGGAGGGAACAGGAGGAAAGACCATACTCATGATCAGTGGGGCAATATTATGCATAAAATAATACTTTAATCTCTTAATTTTACACCAAATTTCAGTCACGATCTAGCTAAATTTTTTTATTTAATAAATAAAAGACCGTTAAACCTTATAAAGGAGGGCCTAAAGAGGGGGTGACACATGGCAGGTTGGCAAAAGGGCATGTGAATCGTATCGTGCTAGTAATAAAATGGTGAAAGAGGGGTTGTCGTACTCGAGGGAGTAGTGATGAGTACCAAGTCTTTAGACTCTTGTAAAATTTAGATGAATAAAATATATGACAACTCAAGAAAGTATAAGACGAATTAATAGAAAAATAGATTTAAGAAAAGCACTTGTGAAAATGCTAGGGCTTCAAGATTCACTTATGTTTTCCTTAATTATTCCTCAATTTGCTTTGGTCTTACTAAACTAGTTTACCTACCAATTCAATAATCAACCGATGGTTAATCAAAATTGGAGAAAGCTTAATGATATTAACATTAGTTCATTAAATAACTAGTTGAAAGCTAAGATCATAAATTGGTTCGATCATTTACTCGTTTATTTTGCAATTCCATTATTTAATGTGAAATGTGAATGATCATCTACACTTATAACTAAGCCACGGTCAATATTGGCTAAATCCTAATTACTTAAACAAAACATCAAAATAGGACTAAACAACACAAAGATATGAACCAAATTAAATTAAATGATTAAAAGAATTCACATAAGATTTTTCGTAGTTGGAGTTCAATTACTCATGATAATAACTCAAATCACTAAGAGAATTCATAAATACAAAGAAAAAAAGAGTAAAAGGGACAAATCTTATCACGGAAACATTTGATCGACGATCTTAATCATCGTTGAGAGAATGATCTTCGACCTCCTTCAAAAATGTGAAAATTAGCAGAGAAAGACATTGATGCAGAACATGGTGATTCTGCAATTCATCACAACAGAGCATCGAGAAGGAGAAGAAAAAACCCTTAGGATGTTCATTTTATTGATATATCAAAAATGCTATAAAAGGTTAGCTCACCACTCAACCTCTAGCTATTTATATATAGAAAAACAAAAGAGAGAAACAGATAGAACAGAAAAAACATAACGCTAAACAAAAGAACAGAAAAACAAGCAAAACCTAACGTATCAGGACTAATAAGCAAAAATAAAAAGAACTTAAGTGGCTAAATGGTGACCGAAAGGAAAACATACAAATTGAAGAGAAAAACCTATGTAAAACAGCATTATTAGTTGACAAAAGACGCTTCACAAAATGATAGAAAGGCTTAAAACGACGCTCAAGAAGGTCAAAATGAAGAGAAGATCCGTTGGGATTTATGTCTAGCCTTTAAATAGAAGCTGACAAGTATTAAAGGTGGCACGACCATGTCAAATATGTCACGTGACCGCGCCAAATTCCTAACTTGCTGAAAATGCTTTAAATGATGCACATGGTCATGTATGTCAACCTAAGCACGTGGTCATGCCTTTCTTTTGAGCTGTAAATTCTGTTTTTCAGCTCCATATGGTTATGTCTGAGATTAAGTGAAGGTGTGCCCTTCTAACTCTGATGCGAAAATTAACTTTTGTCTTTCGATTTATTGCTCCAAACTTCATCTTTAACTGCTGTCCTATGACAGAATAAAGAAAATTAAGTCAATTTTTATTAAATACGAGCAAAATTTAGTGTAAGTAATTACAAAAGGCACACATAAATCATCTTCAAAACAGGTGCCCATAATAAATAATGTCATGCAAACCTTATTTTGATAACTAATAGGAGAAAAAGACATAAAGTACTCACATATCTCCTCCGCTCATCTTCTAAGTTCTAATTACTTGAGTCCATGACAAATGATTTATTTTTTCTTCATTTACTTCTTAACCAAGAAACCAGGAAAAAAAAAAAGTAAACATATTTCCAAGCTTCTGTATTGCTTTGACACCGAGTCAGCAACTAAGTGCTGACCAGTCTCCATAATTGCTTCAATGAGAGACCTGTTCAAGACAAGAGTTAATCAAGAGCAACTTCATTACTAAGTTTCTTCAGCATACAATTTTTTAGATAAAGAATTTTACTGATAAATTCTGTTTTCTTAGTGCTATAAACATTATCATTATGGATGGAGAGTGAAAAGAAATTCCATACCAATTAAGCAACCACATGAGTCTTTTTCTTGATTCTGCATCTGAGTTGTTTCTCCATTGTTTTCTGCCTCATAGTTAATCTCATTAGAGCTTCCACCCTCCATTGTAATCTCTCTAGCTTTATAATGTTCTAATAACTTTTGCTCAGGTTCTATATGATTTATGAAGCTGTAATATTCTGAGGCATATATTGGACAAACTCCACATTCTTTTATACCAATCAACCCAACCTGTTTAGGCTCACAAAGCTTATGAGTCTCCACATAAAATTCAAATGACACATTCAAGTTTTCAGTGGAAAACTCACTTATTGCCTCAATAATCTTGTCACAAGATTGTTCATACCATATATAAACATGATCTGAATTCAATTCCATGATTGATTTATCATACCATCTGAAATTGTATCCAACCTTTTTATTTTTACCATCTTCCAAGCACCATTCACAAACCATTCTGTAATATTCATACTTGCCATTTGAACAAAATTGAGAAAGAACAACACAAAAAACAAAACCTAGTAAGTGTGAAGATGGATGAAGCTCAAATGTTACTAAAGTTTTTGTACTCAAATATTCAAATCACTCTGGCACTTTTTTCCCTGGGAAACAAACAGAACCACTTTTATTAAGATTGTGTTGTGGAGCATTGACATTTTCATATGCAGCTAGCTTCATTGTGAAATTGGCATGTTCCATAATACCAAATTGTGAATGTTCATCCAATTTCAAACAATTTTCAAATGAAATGCTTAGGTCCTTTCTCCACATTTGTCTTGAAACTTTCAAAGGAAAAACTGTCTCCAAAGATGTGCAGTTGATAGCATCTAAGTATCCAACTGATGGTGGAAGCTCAGGCAAAGATCGAAGTCTCACGCAATCCCTTAGCAACAAATATTCAAGGCATGAAAGGTGTTTGATATTGTAGGGGATTTCACTTAATTTACAACACTTTTCCAAAATTAGCTTTTTTGTAGAATGAGAAGCAGAAAGAAGGTTATGCAAATTTGATGCACTCAAGTTGTCTGCAGTTATGAAGATTCAGTTCCCTAAGACATATCAAAGGAGGTAATTTTTTTGGAACATTTTTAAGTGACTCACAACCATAGATTTTACCAATTTTGCTGAGATTCCCAGTGGATATCTGTAGTGTTTCAATTAATGTCCCTCTTAAGTCCAATGTGTTTATTTCCCCTGAATTTAGTGAAAATTCCTTGAGGTTTAAGCAACCATGGACAATAAGGTACTTGACAGATCTTAGATGAAGACTCTTGAGTTTTTCGCAACCATATAAAATAAAATCAGCCAGAGAATTGAGTGATAAAATAGATGGATGAACATGACTCAAATTTATGCAGTGGGAGATATTTACTATTTCAAGCTTTGATGACTTTGATAAATCTGGTAGCTCCATCAACTGTGTGGAACCAGTAAGGTCTAGTTCCTGTAAATTAACAAAATCCTGCAAATTAAAAAGAAACATCAATCAAGAAATCCTCAATTTTAAAAAAATAATAATAATAAATGCAAGCACAAATACATATATTAGGAGACTGAACTTATTTAAGCAACAATGCACCATTGTAGAGCCAAATTAATGCTTAAAGTTACTTAAAATAGAAATAGATTATAAGACTCCTGAAAGTAAATATAAGCCGATAGAAACACCATTCAAAATACTCAAAGAAGCCTCGTATATAGTAAATACCTGCGATCCGTCCCAAAGTTTTTTTACATGGCTATGCGGCATGCGAAGCTCAACCAGCGTCTTGACAGAAAAAGATGATGGCAGGGACAACAAAGGGTATCCATTCCAATGAAGGTACCTTAATTTATGTGGAAATGACTCAAGACCTAGGGGAAGATGCACATTATTTCTCCCAAACAAACTAGAATAGAATTTGAGCAATCTTAGATTAGCCATCTTTTTGAAGATGTCAGGACTCAAGTGTAGTTCCCTAACTTGAGACATGTCTAGTAGTATGCCTTCAATTAAGTCAGTTCCCTATCAAAAAGAAAATTGGAACAATGGTTAGGGGAAATTAACAATATGATTATTAGCTACAATTTCTAAGGAAAAAAAAAATGTGAAACAAAAGTTTATTCTTGAGTATACTTACCTTGTTATTCTTCAATACATCATACACTTCTTCAAGGTCTCTCAATCGGCTACGTCTTCCAGGGTCTTTAACAGATTCTTGACGCACTATTTCCCATCCCATTTCTCGAATCAGCTCGTGCATCTGTATTTCATTGTCTTTTGAAATTGTTACAAGAGCTTTATCTTGAAGAGTTTCTATTCCACTAGTTGCATAAAAATCACATACATCTAGTATCCTTATGGCATGATCTTTATCCTCTCCATCAAAAAAGAATGCAATGTCTAGAAATATATCCCTCTCCTTATCATCTAATCCATCATAGCTCAATTTCAACACATTTTGAATTTGTACATTAGGTATTTTCTTGAGCTTTCTAAGTGCACTTTCCCATATGTCTTTGCTTTTGGAATGGAAGAGTGAACCCAAAACTTTCAAAGCTAGTGGATTGCCTTTAGCATACAAAACTGCCCTTTTCGATAGCTCTTCAAATTCCATTTCAGGATTAGTGTCTTTGAATGCATTTAAGCTGAAAAGCTTAAGGGAATCCTGAAAATTCAATCCCTTAACTTCATGAATTTCATGATTAGCTCTTCCAATAAGCAATTGCTTATCTCTTGATGTTATAATGACTCTACTATTTGGTCCCAAGCAAACAAATTCTCTTGTCAAATACTCTAATTGCTCAAAACTATTCACATCATCAAGCACAATGAGAACTTTTTTACTTTCAAGCCTTCTCATTACAAATTTTGATCCAACAATGTCAGTTGTGCTACAGTGATGGGGATTTTCTTCCTTAAGCAACTCAAAGAGAAGCTTTTCATGTAAATAACTTAATCCATGTTTCTGAGATTGTTCTCTTACATTTTCTATGAAACAGCAACTTTCATATTGGAAGCATAATTTGGAAAATACAACTTTAGCAATAGTTGTCTTGCCTATGCCACCCATGCCCCAAATTCCAATTATAGGGGCCTTTTGCAATAAAGATTCTATAAATTTACAATTTTCATCAACTCCAACAAGGCCTCTTAATTCAATTGGGTGCTTTTGATTTAATTTTTGCAAGACATCATTGACAATGTCTTTGATTAGTTCTGATTCGTCTCTGCCATAAATAAAAAGAATAAATAAAACATCTTTTAGAAAACTAATTATATATATATATATATATATATATATATATATATATATATATGGATTTGTTAAGGTATACTCACTCAACTTTTAGAAGGAGTGTATTAGCGAATTATAATTTAAATTTTTAAAATGCACTCAAAATGTGTAGGTTGCTAACGCACTCCTTCTAAAAAATAAGGGTGTGTACGTTAGCAAACCCCATATATATAGTGTCTATATTGCCACTCCATTTTTGTCTATTGCTACTTTAAATAGATTATTTCAATAGTATTTATCTTTTATTATTTTTTTTATAACTACAGGTTTCTCCACCCTAAGGATGAGGCTGATCCCCGGGAATTTAGCATAGATGAGATTCGAATATGAATTTTCCTGCTGTGGATCATCCAATGAACTTAACAGGGTCTTAGCTTACACCACTAAGCCAACCTTATGATATGGACCAAAGTAAAAACGCTCTAGGTACTTATATTTTAGATCAAAAATAATATTAAACAAGACTTTTTAATAGTGGAGACTTATATTATACGAAAGAGGGAGTATTACTTAGTGAACGACTTTTATTATTGCTTTAGCTTAGTTAGTTTTTCATCAGATTAGTTATCTCTTAATTCTTAACATAAGAGATTAATATAGAACTAATGACGTTTTAAATTTTCAATAAGTAATGATGATAAAAGTATATTTATTAATGAGATTTTTTATTATTATTTTATTTCTTGAAGAACTTATGATCATCACCAAAGCATTCTTTTGTTGATAATATATTTTTAATTTTTTAAAGACTAAAATATTAATAAAAATCCGTTAAAATTAAGTTAATGACGCATGAATCTCAAAGATTTACTAAGTTTTTTAAAGAGGTAAAACTTACCTGTAGATCCGAGAGTCCCAACCAGCAAAATTGGCAGCTTCAATAAGAGCATCTTTCCACATTTTCACCTTATCTTTGGTGATTCCATCAAAATCTTCCTCAAGCTTTGGGAATTCGCTCTGTTTTCGAACACTTGAAGGGTCAACTTGATAGAAAAAATAACATGGTCAAACCCAAAAGGTTTAATCCGAAATGAAGAAGTATGTCATTATTCTCTCTCTATATATATTTATATCTAGACTCTAAAATAGTAATCACATTTTCTTTGAATAAGTTTTTGAAAAATTTATGTCACTAAATAAGTTCTTAAAAAATTCTTATCACCAAATAAGTCTTTACAAAATTAAATGTCTTACCAAATTGATTCTTACGCCAACTAATTTTAGTACATCATAATACATATAAGAAAAAAAATATAATTTTGGTCCCTTAACTTTTACTCAAGGTTCATTTTGGTCCTATAACTTTTTTAAGATTCATTTTAGTTCTTTAACTTTTGTTTTTTGGTTCAAAATGGTTTTGTCGTTACTCCCATTAGCAATTTAATAGATTTTTGACAGTCTAAATTGTTCTAAATAAATGGTCTAAATTATTGTAAATCAACGGTTCAAAATAAATAGATAATAGAATGTAATAGCATTAATTAAAAATCCGTTAAATTGATAATGAAAGTGACGATAGTGACCATTTTGGACCAAAAACATAAGTTGAGAGACCTAAATGAACCTTAAAAAAATTATGTGACCAAAATGAACATTGAATAAAAGTTAAGGGATTAAAATTATATTTTTACCTACATATAATATTTCAAGATTTATTTGATGACATATATCTATATTATGAGCCAAGTGAGAGTTTAATCTTAATTTTGGTGATAAATTTACCTATAGTTTCTTTCTATATTCCATTTCTTAAACAATGGTAACGATAATATATTCACAAATCTAGTCTAATGGTTGTTTGGTCCTTAGACCACTATAATCTCCAAACTTAAATAGTTGAACTTGAAAAGAGAGGGTAAAAAGAAAATAGAGAAAAACAAAAAGAGAAAAAATAAAATTAAAGATAATGAGGTAACGAAATTGCGAGTGGTTCCTCATTCATAGGTTAATAGACCCTGGCTTAATTAGTTTTATTTTGATTAGAGAGTTTTATTATATATATAAAATGTATTTTCATATTTTTAATAGTACAATTTTAAAGAAAATTCTTCTCATAATTTCTGTTATATGTAACATCATAAAATCATTCTTATTCCGAATTTAATAGTATCAATTACAAAGTGAAGCAAAGTGTACTTTATTGCACAAGATTCAAAACTATTATTTTTTAATTTAATGATTATAATAGTAAAACTATTATTATTATTATTATAATTAAATTAAATAAATCGGCGCTCCCCCTTCTTATGTGCTTTTGACACGATTGTGTGTAGTTTAGTATTTGATTGCGAGAGTGCAGCACTAGCCGCTGTAATGTTCAGTTTGAGGATTTATAAAAAGTTATCCTTGACCAAAAATACATAATGAAGAAAAAAAGACAAAATCCATTAACATTTTAAACAAAAGTGATTATTAAAAGCATGTTTGAATGAATATTTGTAAACGGAAAATAATAAATACAAGAAAATTTTGCTTTATGATATCCGTTTGTAAACATGAAATAATAAATATAAGAAAATTTTATTTTTATATTTACAGCATTAAAATCCATAATCACAAATTTTAAAAAATATTCAAACATACTCTAATACCTTTCTATTAAGTAATTCATTAATCATTATGTTTAAATAAATGATAAGGAGAATCTTTTTAAAAAAACTATCTCATAATAAAATTCTAAAAGTTATTTTAAAAATGATACTTACTTAAGTGTTTTTTTCATAGAAAGAACAAATTTGTTTTTTCATATGATTCTACTTAGTGTGTATTTAAAAAAATGTTGAGTCAAAGTAAAATTGATTTTGAAATGTCAAAATTGATTTTCGTTGATAAATTAGTTGTTTGGTTATGAGTTAGGAAAATGTCAAAATTGATTTTGGGTTGCCAAAATCGATTTTGGCTAAAGCAAGATGAGACTTGCTTTCACGTTGAGTTAAAAATTTTACTTTGTATTTTTACTCTAAACTTGATATTTAGAAGAAAAAAAATCACTAAACATAAATCACGTTACATTAAAATCAATTTTACACAAAATCAATTATATAAAATCACGTTAATTCAAAATCAATTCTACCATCGCTAAATCAAACACACACTTACGAATTAACATGTATTTTATTTTATCCATATCATCTAATTTAAATTAATTCTATAAAACCCTTAATTTTAGTAACAATCTTAGAACAAAATATGCATATTTCATATTATAAACACCTACATAAAACACAAGGTATATTCATTAACGTTTTTCAAGTTTACTCTTATTTAATAAAGTAATTCACAACTAGTGTTGTCCATTCTCAAGATAGAAGTTATACTCCCTTCTTTCGGTTTTAAGTATTTTATAAGGTTAATTCACACTTATTAAAAAAGTTCATTAATATTCTTGTTTTTATAAAAATAAATAGATAATTCTCTATTATACTCTTATTGGAACTTTAAAATTATTACTTGTCCACTACTTCATAAATGAACAAGTAATAAATAAAATGGTATAACAATAAAATGAGTTATAAATGCTTCCTTGAATTCTTAAAGAGACACATAAAAGAAAAAAAAAATTTTAAAACAATAGAGACAGATAATCAAAAAAACTGGGAGAGTATTTATTTAAGGGTAAAAATAGAGTGATTAATTTTTTAAACATAAATGCAATAGTTATTTTTCTTAAACTATATAAAAAATGTTTATATTTTGAAACGAAGGTTTTTTTTTGGATGAACGAAACTTACATATTAATATTCTAATACTTCTTCCATTCCTAAATATAAACTCCTAAAAAAGTTAATGTTCACTTTTTATAAACCCTTAACATAAAAATTAGGTTATTTATTATGATTTTTTTACCTCTAATTAATGAAGATGAGGTTATTTTTAAAATGAAAGTGAAATTTTAATAGGAGTAAAATTAAAAATTTATGATAACTTTCTAAATACCAATATATCTTATGAATGTTAACACTTTTTTAATCTATATGATATTTTTTTAGAGACTTATACTACCTTTGTTCCTTTTTATTTGTTCATTTTTAGAAAAAAATTGTGTTCTTTTTTATCTGTCTACTTAGAGTTTCAAAGTGATATTAAATGCACTTTTATCAATTATACCATTTATTTGATAAGAACACTAATTAATATTTTTGAACCAATCAAAAAATGAGAGATAAATGGTATTACAAGGAGTTTAAACATTATTTTGATAAAAACAATAATAATGATTACATTTTTTTAATATGCGTATTTTAATCTAGAATAAATAAATAAATAAATAAACGGAGGTAGTAATTAAAAAAAGAGAGAATAATTAGGGGCTGTTTGGTTTGCATTTTTATTTCCTATTTTTATTTTTTGTTTCTTGTTTTTTGAAATTTTACAAAAAAAAACTGAAAATGCTAAAAACAGAAAAATTATGTTTAAACAGAAAAATTTATGTTTAAACAGAAAATTTCTGTTTTTAGCATTTTTAATTTTTCCTTTATAAAATTTTAGAAAACAAGAAAGAGACTAAAAACAAAAAATACAAATACAAACCAAACGAGTAAGAACAAAGAAGCAAAGTTGACCTATTTTCAACCGAGTCTTGATTTTTGTACTCAATTTTTTTTTGTACGTACATTAAAAAAAGTAGTTACATTAGTTATTTTTTTTTGTTACAGTATTTTTTTTGAATTTGATAGTTACAAGTGTAGAAATATGTTGTTACAACGTAAAAATAAAAATTCAACAAAACATCTATGTGTGTAACTAAATATTTTAATGTGTGTAATCATAAATATAAAATGAGTACGAAAAACGTGAACGAATTTTTTTTTTTTTTCACCCCTATGCTTAATCAAACAAAACACCAGATGTGGCATCCCAATTATAATCGGAACCCGACAAAAGAAATAAATGTATCTTTTCTTTATCACCTACAAATAGGACAAGTATTAAAGCAACCCGTTATTAAAAATTAGTATGGGAATTTTAGGATAAATTATTTTTAAAGTGGTGTATCATATACTAATTAGAAAATAAGAATTAAATGTGGTTTTAAATTAAATGCACCATTCTTTATACCTTTTGTTTATTTATATTTGTTATTTTTAAAAATTTTTTAACTCGTTAAAGGTAGATTTTAACATTCACCAATTTTAAAGTGGTGTATCATACATAAGTTATGAAATTATTTAATTGATTATAATCCATTTAAAATAAAAAAAAATCAAAGAAATATGCATACATACAAAATACATAATTTATTATTATATTAAATATTTTCAATTAATTTCTATATATTTTTTTTTATGTGGTGTACTATACACCACTTGAAAAGTGGTGTATGTTAGAAGGAACCAAATTAGAAACGTTAAAAAAAATGCATGCGCGTACGTGTTTCCTTTATCGATTTTTTTAATACATGTTACCTAAAAAAATTTTAAAAATTGTTGGAAATCTACTATCAGTGATATATCTACCATTGAGTTTATAAGAATGTGACAATTCTTATTCTACCAGCTGACTTTTGAGAGTAAGTTAGACCCAAATCCATTTTATGAGTGAGTTAGATTCAAAACTAAATTGTAAGTGGTATAAACCTATCCTAGATTCGTTATTGGGTCACGGTGCTTGGTGTGTTGTTAATCCCATATTGTTTGGGTCACCCGTGTTTGTTCACGCTCCAACTGTATAGTTCTGGATTTGAGGGGATGTGTTGAAAGTCTCACATCAGCTAGTGATATAACCATTATTGAGTTTATAATGATATGATAATCTTCATCGAACAAGCTAGCTTTTGAGAGTAAGTTAGGCTCAAAACTCAAATTATAAGAAAAATAAAAAAATATAATATTTATTATTACAATAAAAAATCAAAACTTATTAAATATTTATTTTTGATTTCCTAATATGTGTAATGTTATGTATATTAAAAAATTCTTTCAATAACAATAACAGAGGAATCCAATTAAAGTCTCTAATAGTAATTAATTGGATTGCTACGAAGCTCTCCAATCTCCACCCAGCTGTCAATATATACTAATATGCATTGCACCTAACCATCATCAGCATAAACAAACTGAAATGTATTAGTACAAGCTATGTGCAATTTTAGATTATACAAAGAAACTATTTTATTAAAACTAAAGGGTGGTGCAAGTAGTAAAAATATGTCACAGTAACATTAGCATAAGGGAGTCAACAATAACAACTAGTGATGATCCAGTAAGGCCTATATGAATATCCAAGTCCTCTAATTTTTTTAACAAGAAAAATGTCCTCTAGTTATTTTTGGCCTTATAATCCAAGTCTTTTCATACTCACTTTCAAATCCAAGTTGAGAAAATGATGGAGTTACATAAATTAGCTGGATGGGATTTTTGTTAGCATTGATTTGTTGTTGCTTAAAAATAATTGATATTGAGAGTATTAAGGAATCGATTATTAAGATGAAAACTAAATTTAATTTATGTTTGGTTATGATGATATCAACCACTTGTTTTAATTATCTATCTCTTCGACTATAGTTCATTTTGAGAAATAGTTCAAAGTAACTCGTGAAAAAAAAAAACAGAAATCTAAATAATTTTAAAAGTACATACAAACATCTTAAAAGCATTTAAAATTGTTTTTTTCAATTAGAAAATGGTTGGTCGTTAATTGTTGTTGTTTAGGTTCCTGATATGTTTTTTTTAGAAACTTCTTACTTATTTGTAAGTTATTTTGTTAGAGTACTTGATGTTGTTTAAGTCCTTGTATTCTTTTTTTTTTTTTTTATAGACTTCTTGCTATGTATTTTGGCACTATTTGTACTCTTTATTTTAATCTGTCTTAAAAATTCTAACTATGCCCTACATCATGTTAAAGTTGTACTAAAGCAACATGGTAACCTTTTCTTGCCTTCTTTATTAGATAGGGCATGGTATTAAGTTAGAGCACATGCTAACTTTGAATTTCTCAAAAGGAGAAAAGACAGTGGAGAGAACTATTAGATGTAGACATTTGGTAAGATGTCAATCATGAGTAGAACCCTATTTCATTAGAGAAATAATTAATTTGATAAAAACGAATTTCGTTTTTAATTTAATAATATTTTAAATTTTTATATATTAATTTAGTGGTATTTTAAATTATTAAGAAACTAATTTAATAACAAAAATTTTTAGAGACGAGACTGATAACAAATGAATATGTGAATTTGAAGAATTAGTTAATGTTTAATTATCTCAAGTCACTATTTTTGCTAGTGGGAAACACAGCATGTTGACACCTTAAAATGATTTCTTAATAACTAAGGCAGAAACTTAGATGTAAACACTATGGCTCAATCACCATTTATTTTTATTTTTTATTTTTCTCAATCACCATTTCACCAATAAGAATGTTAGTGTTGTGATAGATTGAGGCACATTTCATTTTTTTTAAAAAAAAATGACTGGGGGCGGCAGGCGATGGAGGGTGGCCTTGGGCATTGGTAGATGGCGGTGTGTGGTGGTCCGGCCTTGATTATAATGGACAGTGAATGTTTAATAAAAATAAAAGGTTAGAAAAATAAGTGAAAACTTCTATATGTAATTTATTTTAAAACTTTTTTTTTTCCTCTTTCCTTCCTTAAAAAAAGTCATTTAAAATTTTAAAAGTTTATTTGGCCCGATTTTTACTTAAAAATAAAAAATAAGCTCAAAATATGCCGGGTCAAACCGTGTCTATAAATCTGATTACGTCTAAAAAATCAAATTAATATTTTATCTTAATAATAATTTAAGGACATTATATTATACTGGATAGCTGGGAAAAAACAACAAAATGTCCCAATTATTTCGTGGTAAACGTCCCTGATCTGATGAGGCTTTTGTTTAGATACATTTGGTTGTAGCCGAAGATAGAAAGAAAATTTTAATAATAATAAAAAAAAAAAGATAGAAAGAAAAGTGCCTCAAAAAGCACAAGTGTGTACAAACAGTCCAAACATGGATCAGGAAATTTATAAATTGTAAAAACTGATTTAAAAATGTTATGAAATGCTTATTAATTATTCTTTAAAAATAAGTCACTTATACACTAAATGAACATTATAATATAATTTGGGTATGAACAAATAAACTTATTAATGCTCGCCATTTTACTAAAATAATGTATTGCTTAAAATTATTTATTAAATTGAGACAAATTAAAATTAAAACTATTTATTAAAATAAGACACTTTAATTTTTGGACTAAAAAAAGGTTTTCATAAAAAAAAACTCCCTGTATAGCATTACTTGTTGTTCGTATATATACTTGCTGTTGCTAAGTTGCTGTTAGTCTTCAAACGGAAGCTAATGAATTTTTGGTTTCCAAAGCACGATTGCTAATTCTTCCCTGTATTGTTTTGCCCTTATGAAAGTGACTCTCTCAATTTAGATTTTTTATATTCACATAAATTGGGGATTAAAATCGCAACTACTTGTTTAAGTGATACAACCTCACTCAAGAAAACTAATGAATTGATTAAATAAATAATTTTTCTCTTTTTTTTACAGACTTAGAATAAAAGAATTTTTTTTTGTTGTAATATGAAAATTAACCTAAAAATAGCAAAAAAAATATTTAAATTAAACGAAAATTCTTTTTGAAACTAATTATAGCAAGATAGGGCAATTTAACTAATTTTAAGTCTAACGTAACAAAATATAATAGTTACAAAACGTGAAGTAAATCATAAATATTACGAGACAATATGTCAATGAACTATTAATGTTATTATCTTATGTTGAAACTCTCTAATATCTGTAAAAATAATATATTTGTATTAATTATATATATTGTGAAAACGAATAACAAACATAAAAGAAAGTTATTTAACAAGGAAACTCTGAAATTAGTCCTCACTTACAGTTGCATAGGTCAGTCATTTTAGATTATGTGATTTTAAAAACTCAAAAATAGTTTATAATTTTTTTTTATCGAAAAGTAGTATAACTGAGAATCGAACTATATATCTAAACACGACACATACATATCTATGCGTTACCAAATGAACTACATAACTAGAACAATAATTCATAAATTTGTATTAAGACAGAAATTTTAGCTATTTAGACTACTAAACTTTAAAAAAATGATAAGTGAAAGAAAAAAGATTAAAATATCCGACTTTTAAAATATCCCATTAAGTCTAAATCCAATTACCATCCATATATAACATTAATTCAAGAATAGCTATTCATTCTTTACGTATTTATACATGTACCCTTTTTTTTTTATTAAAATAAATTATACATTGGCCGCCTCACCAAAGAAATTGTTTTTGAATAAAGTTAAAATGAAATTCACCCATTTTTATACTAAAAATGTAATGTAATAAAAATATGTCAAAAAATCATATTACTAATAGTATTATATAAGGATAATTACACCAACCTCTTCTGAGGTTTGTCTATATTACACTTACCCCCTCTAATTTTTAAAATTACATTTACCTCTTTAAAATTTTTACATTCATTACAAAAATGGTAAAATCAAATAAAAATAATAAACTTTGTAAAAGCCATTAATGACATTAATTAAGAGTCTGTGTTTATTTTATAAAATAAACACATATTTTAATAGAGCATTGCTATTTATACCGAATAATTTATACACGAAACATGAGGAAATCATATCCAAACCATTGAATGTATTTATACTTATATAAGGGTGGGTAAAACTAAGATATTATTCTCAATCCAACAATCATTATTGTTTGTGCACTGTTCGTGAGATTATATTTCGTGAAGTTTAGCATTTTCGATTTTAATAAAATAAGCACTTTTGTAAATTTTTAATATATTTATTTTTGCTTCTTAAAATAATCGGAAGATCAATTGTAATATGGATTAAAAAATTATTATTCTTATTTTAATTAAACATAAATAATTTCTAACTTATACTATATTCAATTAAACTAAAAAAATTAATCAATTCTCTACTTATATTCAGATCAATTATTTTTAAATTTAAATAAACTTATCCTAAATCTCCATTATAAATCCTACCATAATGTTTTAGACATAGTTAGTTGGTAATAAGCACGTAGACTCCTGGGCATTTGTATCCAATACTTTCCATTGAATAAAACAAAAAATCCTATTATAACTTAACAAAAGTGGTGGAGTACAATATAATAATACATCTTATAAAACTATCTTTTTTCCGACAAGCTTTTTTAAAATAAATAAATAAATAAAAATCCGATAAGCATTGTGTTGGCACGCAGACAAGTGGGTTCGCCTATTTATAATTTGTGCTTTTTGGATCACGAAATTGGATTTGGTTAGAAGTAGTTTACATCTTTTGCTTTCCCTTTTATCCTTAAACAATAATAATACGCTAGTCTAGGAATATTGACAAAAAGTATTTGCAACTTAATATTATGTATATATATTATATAGCTACACATGTCAATTATCTAATAACTTCATAAACAAGATACATAAGCTTTTCTTATTTTAATTTAAACACAAAAGCAAATCCCTCCAATCAAATTAAAGTTTGATGATGTAGGCAGAATTTATCAACCTATTTAAGCAAAGTGATTTGATGATGACACCTCACTACCTAGACCACAAATGATCCCAATTATGTTTACTTTGCCAAAAATATATTTTTGATTCTTTAATTTTTATAAGTGCTTTCTTTTGATTTTATATTTATTTTTTTATTCATTTTCATTTTTTATCTGTTTATTTATTTTTAAATTGATCTTTTTTGTTAAATCCGTTAATTAAATACTTAATGGAAGTATATCAAAATGACGTCATTTTAAAATCTATCTAAGGTCTTCTTCCCATCTTCCTCTCCTCCGGCCATTTCACCACCTTCACTGTCATTGCCACAGCCTCTCCTTCTTCTTGTGCCTTTTCTTCCACTACAAGAACGTAGTGATTTAGCTTAGAAAAGTTAGCAGTGCTCTCGACACCATTAGTAACGCCACGCAAAAGTCACAACAAAACTAAAGGGAAGTTAGCAATGTAGTTGCGGCGACCATGCCTTTGCCAAATTTTGTGGCAGCTGCTAACATGTGAGTATTTCGTTACCAGAAGAGGCATTGGCGGCGGCGACGTGAAGCACCATTTTATGGCGGCTCAAGTTGTCACTACAAAAGATAATATCTCGATACATGTGGCACCCTTTAAACGGAGCTCGTTAACAACAACCAATTGCTGGGACGAAGTCGCTGCAAATTACGAGATGGATAAGATTGTGTGTAATGTGGCACGAGTTAAATGGAGTTCAGTAGTGGCGGCCTATTGCAGGGGTTGGGCCGCCGCAAATTAGTGAATAAGAGATAAGATTTCGTGTCAAACGGTGCGATTTGAGTGGAGTTAGGTAGCGGCGGCCAGTTGCAAGGGTTGGGTTGTCGCAAATTATTAGATGAGAGGATAAGATTTCGTGGCGCAATTTGAGTGGAGCTCGGTAACGGCAGCCTGTTGCCGGGGTTGGGCCGCCGCAAATTATGAGTCTTACAAGCCGGCCTTCTTCTTCTCACTCAATTTTTATCGTCTTCTCTACTTTTTCTTCTCTCTTTCTTTCGTCCAGCGACTCACCACCACCATGTAAGTCCATTTTCCAACGACATTTGCACCACCAATTGTTAGAAATAAGTCCCACATCGCCTGCTTTACTCTTCAGGGTGCGGTTTAAATACTTGTTGAGCTACTCCTCATATTGCCAATTGATTTTGAGATTGAACCTTAACATGGTATCAGAGTCCAATGCTTAGCCTATTCCGTCAGACTCGGTTTATATGGGTCTCTGATACCCTACGCCTGGCTGGCTCTATATATAACCTCAAACCTCGTCCGTCTCTCCTCCAAACCGTATCTCTCTCTTCCCACACTCTGGCCACCCTCTCTACTCCGGTGGTCTCTCTCCCTTCCTTCAATCCTAGCTACCACCTCTTACCACCACCACCACAACTCTATCTTTACCCTCCACTTTGGTGACTCCTAGTAGGGGTGGGAATGGACCACGCCAGGCCGGGCCAAAGGTTAAATAGGTCTGACCTACTACATAAAACTGAAGCCTAAACTTAGCCCTGTAAATCGACTACCGAAGATGCAAAGCCACTAAAATTGAACATAAAGAAAAAAAAAGACATTAGAATAGGCGGATAAAAGGGTGGTTGGCGTTGAAGAGTTACTTTTTTAAGGTTCAAAAAATGAACGAAGAATAAGAAAAAATGAAGTGGGACTAATTTGGAATTTTAATTTTGGAAAAAGAAATAATTAAAAAGTTGTTAATATGTGGTTAAAGTGTGATAAAAATGATAAATTTTAAAAATATGATATGAACTTATTAGCAATTCTCAAAACTTAGTGTGAATATGTGAGGTAGTTAAAGAGTGACAAAGGTAACAATTCTAGTAGTATAAAGTGGAGGACTTAGAGGTATAAGTTTGACGTTAAAAAAAAAATCACCAAGTAAAATATTAATTTAACCTCTAAAATTATAATCAACAATTAATTTAGTTTCTAAAATTATATGAAATATAAACTATTTAGTCCATTAAATTAAAAAAGTTCTATAAATTTGATTGATACGACAATCTAGTCTTATTAAATCATTTTAAAATGGGTCAATGTAGTTCTCACAATAAAAAATTAAATTGATTTATTCTTTGTATTTTAAAGAATTAAACTGATTAATAACAGTTAATTTTAGGAATTAAATTTACTTTTTAAATTTCAGTAACAAAATTGTTTGACATTGTTAATTTTAAGATTTAAATTTTTCTCACAATTTTGAAAACTGAAATGATTAGAAATTATAATTTGAGGAGCAAATTAATACTCGCTCTTATTCTTATCATAAGGTACATTTTGAAAAGATTTTATGATCTTTTTTATAAGGCATTGTACAAATCTCAAAAAATCTTTATAATTGTTTTTTTATTTACTTCTATTAAATACTTTAATTTTATTATACTAGATACAATATTCAAACTAGGATAAAATTAATAAATTAAATATTTTTTTAAAAAAATTGATACAATTAATTAATTTTATTAGTATACATAATTTAATTAAATTTGTCTTATAATAAGAAGTAATTACCATAATAAAAGAGCTGCCAAGTTATGGATATGGTGGTAACTGGTAAGTTATATGATTTGAAATGGAATGAAATAAAAATTAGAATGTTAAAGAAGGTGAATTTGAGTTGGAATGTCCAAGTCCATGTCACATTAATCTGAGGCTGAGGGTCCTCACCTTAGTGGGTCCTCTTCACCCGTTTGCTTCTTATTATTAATTCTTCCTTTTTTATTATTTTATTTGATTATTTGATCAGATCTGATGGATCAGTTTGATAAGAATAGTATCATTTTAAATTCTGTCCTGTGCTGTCTTCTACTGACACGACGTAATCTACAAATATTTTCAATTTTCAAATTTCAAATCATATTCGAGCAGCACATGTTTTTAAAATATAGCCACGTCCCTTCATAAAGAACAGATCGTGGTGCATTGTCCATTTCGTTAAAAATTACTAGCAACGACTAGTACACAAGTTTTCTTTTTTTAGAAATTTCTAGGCGATGTTTAAGGAATTTTTTCACGGTGGAGAAATAAATATCACTCATTGGATATATTTAAAATTTGTCATCCGAGTCCCTTATTTAGTTAGATTCATACAATGTGAGTAAGGAGAATGAGATGAAATTCAAGTTACGCATTTTTGTTTAAATATATTTGTAAAGTTAAGATGATTTTTTTTTGAGAACTCGTTTAATACTACAGATCTCATTATTTTTGTTACCAAAATCTAGTTTAAACCCAAATCTTGTAACTTTTATCACTCAAATCTTCATTTTACCTAAATCTTTTTTTATGGGACTTGAATTTTGATTCAATTGTAGGTTCAGCAAACCATGTTTTTGGCTAGATTTTGTGTTGGTTTTGCCTGCTAAAGCTACTATTCATTTAGTGCCTTAGAAGTGTTAGATATTGTAATATTTTAAAAGGTTAAATTCTTGTTTAGTTTACATTTTTAAAAGAGTTTATATACCAAAAATGGTCTTATAATGGTAAGCTTGAATAGTAAAGTGGGTTGGTCTCGCGCGCATAAGATTGGGCCCATTTAGCCCAATTCAGTTCAAAATCTTCGATTTCCCCCTGCGCGCAAATAATATGGGCCATGAGTTATTTTTATTTGGACTGAGTTTATATTTTTAAGCCAATCTGGATAACGAAATTTAATGTGACCACCGTCTAAATAAAAATATAACCGCACCGTCCACTATCCAAATCCAAATTCAAGCACACCATCTTGAATATAGCTCCAATTAGAGACTACCGTCCATTCCTTGTAAACAACGTTTTACATGGGAATCTACAAATATCAGGCCTAAATAAGGGAAGCTTTCCTTCGTTTCAAAACACACCAACAATCTCTTCTCTTCTCTCACTAAACTCGCTCTCCTCTCTCTGGTCTTTGGGTTATATACTTTTATATCTCGCTAGCTTCTGTATCCCGATTCCAAATCGGAAGGGTCTGTTATATCCTGGTGAGTTTGCGGAGTGCGAACCGAATAAACTCTTTAGGACAGTGTGTTCCCACACGTCTCAGACTACGTCCTCCATCTATTTTTACAAGAAGGGTCTTACCTGTAATAAGAAAGAGCATATTTGTTTGTTGGTGATTTGGGTAAGTGTTGTGTGGTCTATTTGGCTTTTAAGAAATTTTGTGGTCTTTACCAAAAAAAATGATTAATTATATTAATGGGACCCTGGGGTGAGTTTGAAAATTTAAGAAACTACATAGGCCAAACTTAAAATACCAAAAACCAACAATAGCAAGTCAACATTAGGTTTTTTCATCCTGGAGCAAGTGTGGGAGCATGGACAGATCTACATTAGTGGAAGTGGGGGCAATTGTCCCCACAACCACTCTAATTTGTACTAATAATTTATATGTTAGTGTATAAAATTATCCTCATAATTTTAATTTAATGTTAAGTTTTCCCTTATAAATTAATTTTTTAATTTGGCACAATTGTATTCTTCAAAGAATTTTTCATTTGATCTTTTGACACTAAATAATTATCATGAAAATTATTTTATAACCTGTTCTCAGAATATCTGATTGTGCAATGTTCAAATTCAATGGAATTAAACATTTTTCTATAAAACATGCATATACAAAAAGCATGTTTCACATTTAATGGTGTATTTGTTTTTAGCGTTAGCTTTTGCACTATTAGTATTGACTTTGAATGTTATCAAGAATCGAATACAAAATGAGTAATACTAAATTTTTTTACTAAATCTTCCTACAAATCTTGTTTCTCATTTAATTTTAACAAGTGTCATCTATCTTTCAAAAAGTAAATGCTTAGTGAAAATAGAAGACACTTATCAAAATTAAGTGGTAGAAAGATTTATAAGAGAATTTAGTAGGACAATTTAATATTTTTCGTACAAAATTGTACGAAAAATGAGTATTAAATGATTGTTTAGTTATTTATACTGAGAGAAATTTTTTTATGATATTAAGAATAAGAAAATCATTTGATGTTTTAAAAATATGAAAACTCATAAAAAATAATTATGATGTATATTTATACTTCTTAATAATAGAATAATATTTTTTAAATATTATAAATTTATATATGTATGTTGCCCCTACTAATTAAAATATATGAATTCGTCACTGTGTGGGAGGTCTCAAATATTGACTTAGATTTTGTTAGTAGCAAAACATAAAAGTTGTGTTTAGTTTTATGTTTGGTTTACGGAAATATTAACGTATTTTAGCACAAATAAAAATAATGTTTATGTTTTAGGCTTATATTTAATTAAATTTAACATGAAAACAACCATATACTTAGTCTAATACACATAGTCTAATGTGTTTGGAATAAAAGAGTTATTCAATAACTTTTCTATAAATGAAATGATATGGCGTTGCGTAACTCTCTAAATAATTTTAAGGGTTAAAATTATTTTGGTCTTTTAAATTTTGTTTTATATACAGTTTAGTATTAAAATTTTTAAAGTGTACATTTTTTGTGCATGTATTTTTTGAAGTGCACACTTAAGTATAAAAGTCATATTTAGTGACATTTTATATCCAAATTACCGATGGTATTAATTGTCGATAAATGTGTGCACATTTGAAAAATTATATTATTCTTTTTATTTAATTAATAAAACCAATTTTTTTTATCGGCCAAACACACCTACCCCAACGCTACACTATTTCATTGGAAATTGAATCCTTCTTTTTCAACTCAAAAAGTTCATCCTTAGCTCACTTGAGCTACAAACTCTTAACATTAATAAAATCAATTATAATTATAATAGAATAGATAGAGGACATAGAAAATAAACTTGAATCAAATTTTACATATTGAAAGTCAAATTGAATAAAAAAAATGAAAAACTAAACTAAATCAATCCTTAAAAATAGAAAATAAAAAATATTATTTTACCTTTTTTAACCATAAAGGAAGGAATGAAATCAATGAATTAAAAAGAAAATAAAAAACTGTAAAAAAAAAAAAAACAGAAAATAAAAAGCGGGCAATTCTGTAATCCGTTCCTTCCAACGCCATTCCTATCTGGTCTGAGTTCAGGGATCGCCACGTAGGAAAATGTGGGGTCCATACTTTTACTTTGCCAGGTCATTACGTCAATTCAGAATTAGAAATTACTAGAAATTTAAAATGTCAAATACTCTTACAACATTAACCATTAACCATTAACCAATTAACGAATTAACCAATCAGAAGAAAAAATAAATAAAAACCCCTATTCCTATTCTATGCATAACTCACATCATACCCAAAAAAAGGCAAAGCAAATTAAAGAGCGAAAATAGCTGCGAAAATTCGTAAAAAAGGGAAGAAAATATAAATGTCGGGAGGGCCCGGAAATTGCTGGCATCTGAGGAGGGAAGGAAAGGGAGAGGAAGAGAGAGAGTGAGAGTCTCTTTCTTTCTCTTTCTCCTAAAACCCTGTCGTTTCTCCTTCTCTCTCTAAACTTTTTTTTCTTCTCCTCTTTCGATTTCTTTCACGATTCTCTCTCTACATTTTTTTTGTCTTCTTCCTTGATCTGCAACCTGCATAAACACGCATAACGTAACACTGCTCTCTCTTCTCGCAACTCCTCTCTGCTTCTCACTCGCCGCATTGCGACGTTGATTCCTCAACATGAACGGGGTCCCTCCCGTTCGGTACGTTCTCGCTTTTTCTTCCCTGATTTTGTTTGTTTTGTTTATGGTTTTCTAACTGCTCTGTTTTGTGAAATTTGTTTTTGTTTTCAATTTTGTGGATTTGGTTGCCTTGAATCTTACCTTGCATTCATGATTAGGTCGCATCTCTCGCTGGATCACTACTATTGCTGGACAATTTGAAAAAAAATAAAAAGTGAAAAAGACGTTGGTTTCTTTCAGCTATTTTAAACGCATTCTTAGCTTTGGAAATTGTGACATTGCATTAGCATTTAGCTCCTCGATTTGAATTTGAATTTTGGACTTTCCATGCCTGGGAAAGGGAACTAGCATGACACAGGATCTCGCTGGTTGATGTTGGATTTTCTAAACTTTTACTTTTTAAAAATATTTTTCGCCTTAATTTTCTGATTAGCAATTTTTATCCGATAATTTTGATGTGGAGGTATTCCAGGAATTTGAATGTCTCTGTGGACTGGTGACTTCTTTTATTCTTTAAAATTTTTTTCTGGTTTTAACATTTTGATAGTTTTTTATTACATTCAGGCATGGATTTAAATTATTTATAGCTCTGATTTGTTATGTAAATTCAGTAGTATGTATCAAATGATCATTGTGTTTATGTACTAAGTTAATAAATTTTTATATGTGTGTTGTTGTCAGGTTTTAGAAGAACAAATTAGGGACAAGGAGCAATTTGGTGGTTCCTTAGATGCTAGGTTGGGTTTCCTTAATGGTGGGTATGTGTTAAATATAACAACTACCTTGAGCTGAATTACGGCTAAATGACAAGGGGGAGGATCAGGGCGAGGCTTCGGAGGAGCCATCTTTACACATTTGGTTGCCTCCGGGCTTCTGCCACCGATGAGGGGCCTCATCCACTTCAAGGTCCCGGGTACTCGCGAACTGTGCATTGCAACCAGCCTCTGGTCCATGAAAGAAGACCTCTATATTACTGCAGGAATGATATATCCACAACCAAATACAATGTTATTACATTTCTCCCCAAAGCACTTTTTGAACAATTCCGTAGGGTTGCTAATATATACTTTCTTTTGGCTGCTTGCCTCTCAGCCTCTCCAATTTCACCTTTCAGCCCACTGAGCATGATTGCTCCTTTGGCATTTGTTGTGGGGCTTAGTATGGCAAAGGAAGCATTGGAAGATTCACGTAGGTTCCTGCAGGATGTGAAAGTTAATCACCGGAAAGTTAATCACCATAAAGGCGATGGTAATTTTGGTCCCAGGTCGTGGCAGAACATTATGGTTGGGGATGTGGTGAAAGTTGAGAAGGATCAGTTTTTTCCAGCTGATTTGCTTCTCTTGTCATCAAGTTATGAGGATGGGATATGCTATGTGGAGACGATGAATTTAGATGGTGAGACCAACTTGAAGGTGAAAAGGTCCTTGGAGGCTACCTTGAGTCTAGATAATGATGGGGCATTTAAAGATTTTGCTGGAACAATACGTTGTGAAGACCCAAACCCCAATCTTTACACTTTTGTTGGAAACTTTGAGTATGAGCGCCAGATTTATCCCCTTGATCCTAGTCAGATTCTTCTCCGAGACTCCAAGTTAAGGAACACTGATTACATCTATGGGGTGGTCATTTTCACTGGTCATGACAGCAAAGTCATGCAGAATTCTACGAAATCCCCTTCGAAAAGGAGCACAATAGAAAAGAAGATGGACTATATCATATACACACTCTTCACAGTCCTTATTTTGATATCCGTCATTAGTTCCATAGGATTTATTGTCAAGACTAAGTACCAAACCACTAAGTGGTGGTACTTACGGCCTGACAATATTGAATACCAGTATGATCCCCAGAAAATTGGAGTGGCTGGGATGAGTCATTTGATTACTGCACTCATTCTTTATGGGTATTTGATCCCCATCTCGCTTTATGTTTCTATCGAAGTTGTGAAGGTTTTACAGGCTACCTTCATTAACCAAGATATTCAAATGTATGATGAAGAAACTGGGACTCCAGCTGATGCCCGGACATCAAATTTAAATGAAGAGTTGGGTCAGGTAGACACTATCCTCTCCGATAAAACCGGTACTTTAACCTGCAATCAGATGGACTTTTTGAAGTGTTCCATTGCCGGCACTGCCTATGGTGTGCGTTCTAGTGAAGTTGAACTTGCCGCAGCAAAGCAGATAGCTTCTGATCTTGAGGACCAGGAGTCAGATCTCTCCAATTTCCCCATGCCTAATAACAAAGCGCGAGTTTCATGGGAAAATGTCAAACGATCTGAAGAAATTGAACTGGAGACTGTTGTTACTTCCAAAGGCGATGAGGATCAAAGGCATGCCATAAAGGGATTTGCTTTTGAAGACAACCATCTTATGAATTGTAATTGGTTGAAAGAGCCCAATGCTGATGTCCTTTTGATGTTTTTCCGAATATTAGCAGTTTGCCATACTGCCATTCCTGAGCTTAATGAGGAGACTGGCAGTTTTACATATGAAGCTGAGTCACCGGATGAAGGAGCTTTTCTAGTAGCAGCAAGAGAATTTGGCTTTGAGTTTTGTAAAAGGACTCAGTCAAGCGTTTTCATACGTGAAAAATTTTCTGCTACAGGGCAAGTTGTTGAAAGGTAAGCACTTATGACAACTCTTATGCTCATTATATTTATTTTCCTTTTTGGAGGGGTTCCAAATTTTACTTTTGCTTTTTGATTCTTTGTATAGTTGTGTACTAGTCTTTGTTTTGTGTATTTACTTTTTTATATCTGTACTTTTGGATGAATTATACAGAGAGTACAAACTCTTAAATCTTCTGGATTTCACTAGCAAAAGAAAGCGAATGTCAGTGATTGTTCGGGATGAGGAGGGCGCAATTTTTCTTCTATGCAAAGGGGCTGACAGGTTAGCTTCTGGAATCTGTTATATTTGCCTACAGTATTCATCACTGGCAGCTGAGTGTATAGTGTTAATGACCAATAGAATCTTCTCTCAAATTTATATTAAAATAAAGGAGCCTGAAATTCCATTTAAGCTTGCGGGTTTTAAACTCAACTTTCCACTAATACACAATATGTTTACCTCAACTCCCTGCTTTGAAATAAGCTTCTTGCAAAAGCAGACATGTATAGAGAGGTTTGCGACATATGTCTTTATTCTTTGACATCCGTTCTTTTAATTCTTGGTTATGCAGTATCATATTTGATCGTTTGTCAAAGAATGGAAAAATGTATTTGGATGCTACTACTAGACATTTAAATGAATATGGAGAAGCTGGTTTGCGAACACTAGCCTTGGCTTATAGAAGGCTTGATGAGCAAGAATACACTGCTTGGAACAACGAATTTCAGAAAGCAAAAACAGCTGTTGGCGCTGACAGAGAGGCAACTCTTGAGCGAGTATCAGAGATTATGGAAAAAGAGTTGATTCTTGTTGGGGCTACTGCAGTGGAAGATAAACTGCAGAAAGGGGTAGATTTCATCATGCTTTATGTAGTCAATACATATTGCTGTATTCTCTACTTCAAATCTTCAACTAAATTCAACTTTTTATTCTCCTTAGGTGCCCCAATGTATTGATAAACTTGCTCAAGCTGGTCTCAAGATCTGGGTGTTGACAGGGGATAAGATGGAAACGGCAATCAACATTGGGTCTGTTCACCACAAATTTTTTAAAGTCATGACACTTTCATTTCTGCTCTAATTAGTTAAGGTTGAACTAACTCAAAAAGTGCCTCTGTAAAAAATTATGATGAAACTGTTTTTCTGTGGTACAGATTTGCTTGCAGTTTGCTACGACAGGGCATGAAGCAGATCTGTATAACTATGCCGACTTCGGAATCAGTAACCAATGATGTCAAAGAGGTACCTTTTTTCTTTGAAAGATTGTTGAGGAGTTTACATTTTGGACTTGAATTTCATCTGATGTTAGGCCTAGTTCTTCTTAACACCCCAGGCCATCAAGGACAACATTTTAAATCAAATCACCAATGCTTCACAAATGATAAAGCTGGAGAAGGACCCTCATGCTGCATTTGCTTTAATTATTGATGGAAAAACTCTGACATATGCTTTAGAAGATGATATGAAGCTCCAATTTTTGGGATTGGCTGTTGATTGTGCATCTGTCATCTGCTGTCGTGTGTCTCCCAAGCAAAAGGCGTTGGTAGGAACTTTTTACCTTTCTCAATTGTATTCTGTGGGGCTCTTATAATATTATGTACTGCATTTCCGTAGTTGATTTTCAGAGTTAAATGTATGCATGGCTGCTCTCATCTCATGGATCCATCTTAGCTGGTAGGAAAAATTAGGTACAGATAAAATCAGATGGATCCATGTGTTCAGTTGTGCAGAGTAGTATTAGCAACTCTTTGGTATCAATTTTTTAGTCTCTGTCACTGTATAAGCAGTTAGTTATAAAATTGTATTCTGTTTTGTAATCTTAATTTCTTAAACTTTTGGTATTAGGTGACAAGGTTGGTGAAAGAAGGATCTGGGAAGACCACTCTAGCCATAGGTGATGGTGCAAATGATGTTGGCATGATCCAAGAAGCAGATATTGGTGTTGGAATCAGTGGCGTCGAAGGTATGCAGGTCAGTGGTTTACTGGACTTTTCAAGCATAATTATGTCACACTGAACTATCACTGCATTTGATGGATTGATTGTAACCTTTAACCATTGCAAGTTGCAATGTCATACACATTGTGTTTCAAATACGATACCTAATAAATATAGTTTTAATATTTTAAAAAATAGCAGTAATTAGAGAGGGAGAATCTACCATGTTTGTTTTTACACGTTTGGGCTCCAATTTTCAAGCTGGACTGTGTTCCAGACTTGTCAAACCTTTCTGGTTGCAAACTTGTGATTAGAGGCTGATCCAGTGCAGTAGACAAGTTAACTTGGGAATAATTATTTCAGACTATTTTCTTCAATAAAATGGGGAAAAGGTGGCATTTATTTCTGATGAGACTTATTCAACATTCTGGTGTTTCTTGATTCTTTTATTCATTGTAGTCTGTATATAGCTATTTCTGAATTCTGGTTCATGGTGAAAAGCTATGTTTTGGTGATTTGCTTTAGTGATTATGCTGTACTACTCTGTATATATTATACTTCATACAAGTTATTTAAATTCATTAATTTGTCTGATTACACTCTTTTTTTACACCGATAATCTCCTATAGATTAGTTTGGTTAAAAACTGTGAATGACCAAGGCTCAGCCATACTTAAAAGTCAAGAAAATGAACATATGTGTTTTTCTGTTTGGAATTATGTAAAATTTCTGCATATTGTGGGCTCAAGCATTCAACCTCCTTTCAGGCTGTGATGGCTAGTGACTTTGCAATTGCCCAGTTTCGATTTTTAGAGCGGCTTCTAGTAGTCCACGGCCACTGGTGCTACAAGAGAATCGCACAAATGGTACTTGACTAATAATCTTGATTATTTTTCTCACAAGTTTGATGCCTTTCTCTTTATCTTCTGTACTGTGCAAGTGTGCGTCCTTTGCATGCATAGATGAGCACATAATATCTTTAGCTTTTTGCATCTTTCTATTATGAATTGATCACCTATTTCTCTTCTAACGGATCTGTTATGCATGCAGATCTGCTATTTCTTCTACAAAAACATAGCATTTGGCCTTACCATCTTCTATTTTGAGGCATTCACAGGCTTCTCTGGTCAATCTGTTTATGATGACTGGTACATGATATTGTTCAATGTTGTTCTGACATCATTACCTGTCATTTCACTTGGCGTTTTTGAACAAGATGTTCCATCAGAAGTTTGTTTACAGGTTTGTTTTCTCGAAGTGTCTTTAACATGTTTCATCCATCATGTTAGAATAATCCAAAATATGAGTTGTTGTGTGTTGTGCATTGCAGTTTCCTGCCCTATATCAACAAGGACCCAAAAACTTGTTCTTTGACTGGTATAGAATATTGGGATGGATGGGCAATGGTTTGTATTCCTCCCTCATCATCTTCTTCCTTAACATCACCATTTTCTACGACCAAGCATTCCGTGCTGATGGCCAGACTGCTGACATGGCGGCTGTTGGGACCACAATGTTCACTTGCATCATCTGGGCAGTGAACTGTCAAATTGCACTGACAATGAGCCATTTCACTTGGATTCAGCATCTCTTTGTATGGGGTAGCATAGCCACTTGGTACTTCTTCCTCTTGGTATACGGCATGATTTCGCCGGAATATTCCAAGAATGCCTACCAAATACTGGTTGAAGCTCTTGGTCCTGCACCTATTTATTGGACAGCAACACTTTTAGTTACAGTTACATGCAATCTTCCTTATTTTATGCACATATCCTTCCAAAGATGTTTCAACCCTATGGATCATCACATTATCCAAGAAATTAAATACTACAAGAAGGATATTGAAGATCAACACATGTGGACGAGAGAACGTTCTAAAGCCAGACAGGAAACACAGATTGGGTTCACGGCAAGGGTGGAAGCGAAGATCAGGCAACTGAAGGGAAAGCTGCAAAAGAAGCAATCTACCTTGACTATTTCCTCCCCATCATAACACAATATAGATGATAATCTTAACAGTTTTGGGTATTTTTAGGGTTTGTGGGTTTTCTTAAATTTTGCCCCCTTTTCAAATTCTTTGCCCGCTTATATTGTTTGGTTATACGGGGTGAATTAAAGTCCCATTCACTACGGAAAAAAAAGAAGCATGGAAGCTGTTGTATGTAACATATTTACGTAGAAGGATGTCAGTGTGTAATTCTCATACCAAATGTTACAATTCAAGTGACATTGAAGAAATGAAACAGCTAATTTGTATTACCCCTTTTCCTTTTTCATTTTTTCATGAGCTAGGAGTTTACTTTTACCCTTAAGAGAATATTTTGTTCGGATGGTTGCTGTTTGCATTTTTTTTTCTATGTAGACCCACGTAACTTTTCAGCGATGCATGGAATAAGTTATTTTATGTTTAATATAAAATATCTTATTAAGATTGAAATTTAAAATAAAATTAACATCTAGATATATATTGTCATCAAGATAATTGTACATTATTGAATTTATTATACTACTCATAAAATTCGATTCCAATATAACAATTAAATTAATCTTTCTTTAGAAACTCCTAATATGAGTTAGAGAAATAGTATTATATAAAACTAATCCTTAATTACTTCAAATAAACAAGATATTCAAGACACTTGTTTTTCAGAAAGATATTCAAGACACTATTAATAGTGTCTTAAAAATATTCAAGACGCTATTAATATAGGATAAGTGTCAAATATCCACTGCAAAAGGGGAATAATGGAAACCTACGTCAAGTTTGAAATTAACTATATAAAACTCATCCTCAATTGATATAAGTGTGATGTATAATATTATGAATTAATATCTTTGGGCATTGGTCCCTACAACCAAAATATCTTGATATATAGCTTTCCTATAGTATCAGAAAATGAAAAGAGATGAACATGCATTAATCTACAACATTTATTTTTATAAATTAGTTAAAAATTTTCTTCATCATTTTAATCAAAATCTTACAATTACATATTTTAGATTTTACTGTAATTAACGGTACATGTTTTAAAATAAGCATGAATCTATTGCACTCAACTGTAACCAGTCACTCTTTAATATATTATTGTAGAAAATTCCTAACTAAAATAGCAATTCAAGAGACAATCTAAGAAATGGAAAGTCCGATCAAGAATAGTGAATATTTACCTTGAAAACTACTACTAATATTGTTCCCTTTTCTATCATCATTGAATATCACTCTTTAATCTAAAATTTCTATGCTCATGTGTTATTATTATTAATTCCTTCAAGACTACTATATTTTTATAAATAATTCTCCGTATGTGAGTACTTAAATTATACCTAGCAATCATATCACTTACTTGTTATAATCATAAATCATAAATAGTAAATATTTTCAAATTTAGTAAAACTATAATGACTACAAATAATTATTAGTACTTGATAATAATATGAAAAAACATCAAAAGAATTTATTAATAAATAGTTAGGATATTTAATTTATTCAAATATGAATGTGACAATAACGATGACCCCACATCAAAATTATTTATAGATCACCAATGGCATAGGCACATTTACTTATAGTTGACATACATTTTTTAAGTTAGTATTTCGTGAACTTACTCTATTGTTTATAGTTGTAATGCATGAGAAAATTAAATTATCACTCAATCTAGGCACAACTAATGTGCCTAACTTTATAGGAACTAATAAATAAAAATGAGTACCACACATGGGCCCCAAAATGAAAACAAATTTCTCATTTAAGAACAAATTTTAAAATGATGTTAAGCAAACAGTGAAATTACATGTTATTTTGTCAAATATTCTTTTTCTTTGTCGTGAAAAGACTGTTCTATTTTCTATTTAATTCTTTCATAATCACTACCACTACAATTTAGCCGAGTCTCCTTAATAATCACCTCAAACAACTACAATTCTAACCTCCTCATGCCATTCCACACTCTTGAAATCTTTAGAGATTTGAGAAAAATCATCATCTCTCTAATTTTAAATAGTCAAAGAATTAATCAGAGTACAGAAATAAGTATATCTTAGTTCATGCCAAAAAATTTAGCATTCTTGCAAATGGTCTAATAGACAAAATGAAGCTAAACCTGAAGAATCTCAAGAATGAAGCAACAACAAAAAAACAACCAAAAAGGACAATTTTTTAAATTAGATAAAAAAAAATAGAACAATACATAGTTAGATACATTATAGTTTCAAACTTTATTCACAAAAATAAAAACTATATATATGATTAAGTATTCAATTCACAGTAATAACTAATACTAGAAGATATGACAATACAATTACCTTAAAATTGAATAAGAACTAAACATAAACCAGCAAGAGCTAATCAAGAGAAATTGAATAGTGAGAATTTACCACTTGAGGATTAGGAATGTTCATTTTCTTAAGCTTCAAATTCAATTTAAAGCCTATAACAGTATTTAAAGCCTATATCTTATGCATCACATAAAAAGTCTTACAACAGTGTTTGTCACACTGTAAAAATTCACTTAAGCATTTTCTAGAGATTTAGACACGTGAGTTCATAATTCATTTTCCGGTGAGCTAATACTATCTAAATGAATAGCACGGACAATACTATCACACATGTTGATCAAAGCTTCAAAGTCTCTTTAAAATGAAGAATTATACAACAAAAAATATAACAAATAGGGAAGGTTCAGTACATACATGTTTGAGATCTATCCGAAAACAAACAAACTTTCACTATTAGAAAATAAATCAACTTTCGAATAGTATCACCTTATAGAGTTCACATAGCTGCAAGGTCCACGAGTCGGGAACATGTACGAAGTGCAAATAAGGTTTTTATTTTATTAGGAGATAATACAAGAAAAGTCAAAACAAAATATGCAAAATTGTTTTCTCCAATGCCTTCTATTTTTTTGTTTTTTTAAAAAAACTAAACTAACAGCAACTAACAAAATAGAAAAGAAGAAAAGATGGACTACTTAGCAAAATCTGATAAGTAAGGAAAAAGTAAAACTAGGGACGAATTAGCAACATTAATGAAAACAGAATATTTGCTAACACCCTCCCTCAAGTTTGAATGTGGATATCTAACATTCCAAGCTTGCTTGTTGCTGTGTTGAAAGGACCAGGTGCAAAAGGTTTTGTCAGAAAATCTGCAACCTGTTGCGAAGAAACATGATGGAGTTGAATCAATCCTGCATTGACCATATCTCTGATGAAATGACAATCCAGATCAATGTGTTTTGATCTTTCATGAAGAATGAGATTTGATGACATCAATATTGCAGATTGATTGTCACATGATATTTCTATCGGTAGTTTCGGCTTAATGCCAAAATCTTGGATCAAATTCGTTAACCACTTTCCTTCACACGCTGCTAGAGCAAGAGCTCGATACTCGACTTCACTTGATGATCTTGCTGGGCTCTTTTGTTTCTTACTTTTCCATGATATGAGAGCATTTCCTAGGAAGAAGCAGAACCCTGATGTTGATCTTCTGGTGTTTATGCAGCCTCCCCAATCTGAATCTAAGGCTCCTGTTAATGTAAGATTAGATTTGATGGGAAAGAATAATCCTGTTGCTGGTGCTTGCTTGATGTATTTCAGAACGTTTAGAGCTACTTGAAGGTGAACAGATGTAGGATTCTTCATGTACTGACTTAGATTGTTGACAGAAAAGGCTATGTCCGGTCTTGTGTTGGTGAGGAATAAGAGTCTTCCTATGAGTCTTCTATATCTTACTGGATCTTCCAAAGCTTCTCCCATGTTCTGGTGGATTTTGTGAGAGTAATCCATGGGTACAGAGTTTAGTTTGGCTGCCAAAATACCTGCTTCTTCTAGGAGTTCCAAGGCGTATTTTCTTTGATATAAGCATATTCCTTCATTATTCCTGGCAACCTCAAATCCTAAGAAGAATTTAAGGTTTCCTAAGTCTTTAATGCTGAAGTCCATATCTAGTTGCTGCTTTACATGGTCTATCTCTGTGATATCATTCCCTGCAAGGACTAAGTCATCTACATATACCAAAATTGTTGTGAAGTTCCCTTCTGATTTCTTTGTGAATAGGGAGTAATTCGACTTTGATTGAGTGTATCCGAGTTTGGTTAAGGCTTCATTAAGCTTGGCATTCCATTGTCTACTTGCTTGTTTGAGACCATATAAGCTCTTTTGGAGTTTGCATACAAGTCTGCTGTTGGGAATATCCAGTCCTTGAGGTGGTGTCATGAAAACTTCTTCGGTTAGATCTCCATGTAGAAAAGCTGTGTTGATGTCTAATTGCTTGAGGTGCCAATTCTTTGTTGCTGTTATGGCAAGGAGCATCCTAAGGGTTGTCATCTTGACCACAGGACTGAAAGTTTCCTTGTAGTCAAGGCCTTGAATCTGAGAAAATCCTCTTGCAACGAGTCTTGCTTTGTGTCTCTCAATGCTTCCATTAGCATTGTACTTTAGTTTGAATATCCATTTGCAGCTGATGGCCTTCTTATTTGGAGGTAACTCTGCAATTGTCCAAGTCTTGTTTCTTTCCAAGGCTTCAAGTTCTTGTTGTATGGCAAGTCTCCATTCCTTCTTCTTAACCGCTTCATGAAAGGTTGTTGGTTCCTGCATAGAAGAAATACAAAGGGAGAAATGTCTATGTTTTTCAGATAACTTATCATAATTCAAGACATCTGAGATAGGATACTTAGCATTGTATGTGGATCCTAATCTATGAATCAGGTTGCTATTACTATCTGGAGACTGTCTTGGATGATTAATTAATCTGCAATGGTAGTCAGCAAGATATCCAGGCGTTTTGATAGTTCTTTTTGAGTGTCTTGTCTCCTGGCTATCATCTCTGCTTTGGTCTGATATTTGCATATCAGAATCCTGATCTTCTTGATCAGAAAGAATGCTTTCTTCTTCCTCCTGACCTGCATTGTCATCTAGAGGGTCATCATAAATATTCTGCTTTGGTTGAGAAGATTTCTCTTCCTAAGCAGCATTAGAGGGTTTGATGGAAAAAGGGAAATAATCCTCATAGAATGAAACATTTCTGGAGACATAAATCTCCCTAGTTTTCAGGTCATATATCACATAACCCTTCATTCCTAGTTTGTAACCCAGAAAGACTCCCTTTCTGGCCCTGCTATCCAGCTTGTGTCTATTGGCTGCTAGAGTAGTGGAATAGCATAAACATCCAAACACTTTTAGACTCTCTATATCTGGATCGTTGTTATGCAGAACCTGAAAGGGTGAAACACCTGAAAGAATTTTACTAGGTTGACGATTAATAAGGAAAACAACATGGCAAACAACATGATTCCAGAAAGTCTTAGGCATGTTAGATTGAAACATGATGGCTCTAGTAGTACTCAAAATATTCTGATGTTTTCTTTTCACAATACCATTTTGTTGTGGTGTTTCTACACAAGATTTTTGATGATTAATGCCCTTACTGTCATACCAATTACTTAGCATGAATTCTGGACCATTGTCATTTCTAATAGATTTGATTTTAATGTTAAATTGAGTTTCAATCATAGATACAAAAGACTTAATCAAGCAACTTGTTTCAGATTTATTTTTCATAGGATAAACCCAAGTGTTTCTAGACTTATCATCCACAATGGTTAAGAAATGTCTATGACCCAAAAGAGAGGTAATAGAGAGAGGACCCCATATGTCCATATGAAAAAGATTAAAGATGTTATCTGAAATAGAATTGCTATTACTGAAGGATATCTTTTTCTGTTTAGCTGCATGACAGGTTTCACAAGGAACATTGATTTTATTGCACTTAATGAAGGAATACATTTGTTGCATACATTTCATTTTGTCATGTGAGGGATGGCCTAATCTTAAGTGCCAAACATTTTTATCATAAGAGCGGAAATTGTTCACAGAGTAGACATTATGACAGTTACCTAAAGAAATAGTATATAGGCGCCTTCTATGATCAGCTATGTCAATCCTCCTCATAGTAGTTTGATCCTGTAAATGACAGGCAATTTTGGAGAAAGTTAGTTCACAATCCAAGGATTCTGTTAGCTTTATGACAGAAATTAAGTTAATATTGAAATCAGGAACATATAGCACATCATTAAGATAGAATTCTTTTGAAAAACACACAGTTCCAGAGACATTGGTTGTCACATAATTTCCATCAGGAAGTATAATGGTAATAGGTCTTATTTTTCTGTGACATTGAAACAGCTCGATGGAGCTACAAATGTGGTCCGTGGCACCACTGTCCAAAACCCAAACTTTTGAATTCTGGACATGTGAAGTAAGATAGATAGTACCTTGTTGGTTATTTCCTGCTGATGAAGATGTGAGAGTTAACTGGTTTACAACATGAGATTGTTGTGTTTGCTACATTTGCTGTTGACTATGCTGTGATTTCTGTTGTATCAGAGACAGAATGGCCTGATACTGATCTGTGGTGAAGGTAGGAACCTGAGATCCTCCATCCCTCTGTGATATCATGCTTCTGTTGTCATCTGCATCATCATCATCTTCAATCGAGCAGTTGTTTGCAGAGTTACTGGTCTTGAAATTGGTTGGATATCCAACTCTTTTGAAACAATGTTCATACAGGTGTCCTGTTTTATGACAGTAGGTACAAGTCTTTATTTTGCCCTTTGTATAGGAATTTTTGGACCCTGCATTACCGGTTTAAGAAAATTTATCTTTGAACTTTCCTTTTCCTGAGTTGTAATTGGAACTGTTGGCCAGAACTTGTGTTTCTTCTGTCACCATTCCAAACTGTCTTTCCTGTTGGGTAAGCAAAGAAAACACCCTCCCTATAGATGGAAGAGGATCCATTAGCATAATCTGGGATCTTACAGCCGCATACTGTTCATTTAATCCCTTCAGAAACCGGATGACATAGTCTCCTTCCCTATAACTCTTGACAGTGGGAACAAGGCTACAAGAACACTTAGTCTTGCAGGTGCAATTAGGGATTGGCCGAAAATTGTCTAATTCCTGCCATAAGCTTTTCAAATGTGTAAATAAGCAGTGACATTCCTATTGCCCTGCCTAAGAGAGTATATCTCTTCTTGAAGATCATAAATTCGAAAAACATCCTTTTGATAATACCTTTCTTTAAGATCTTCCCATTTTTCATAAGCATTTTTCAAGAAAATGACACTTTGAAGAATATCAGGTTCTAAAGATAGATTTATCCAAGAACATACCATAGTATTGCATCTACACCATGCGTGATAGAGAGGATCATCTAGCTTTGGTCTCGGAAGAGTTCCATTGATGAAATCCAGTTTGTTCTTGGATTCAAGTCCATCCATCATAGCATTTATCCAAGTATGATAGTTCTCTCCGTTCAGCTTGAAGGAGATGAGAGGAACACCTGGACTTTCATTCGGATGGAGATAAAACGGGTCAGATGGATCGTTGATGGGATTTATCCCTCTCGAGGCTTCAACAGCAGCCATGGGAGCCAATTCTTTGAAGAACCACAGAGATCAGAAAGAAAGATCGCAACCAAGGCTTAAGATACCATGTTAAATGTTCATCATGTAAGCTTCATGATGATTAAGATAGAGGAAGCAAAAAGGAAAGGAAAGAAAACTTTAATTTGTATTGATGATTCAAAAAGATTGTTATTACACCTGAGAGAAGGGTATATATAGGTTGTTCTCTTATTAACAGAAAAACAAAACTAAATTATCAGTAACTAACAAAACATAAAAGAAGAAAAGGTGGACTACTTAGCAAAATCTGATAAGAAAGGAAAAAGTAAAACCAGAGACAAATTAGCAACATTAATAAGAACAGAATATTTGCTAACACTTATTAAAACATTAAGAAAGGACTGAAGTCGGACTTGCATCCTATCATTGCTAAAGCAACTAAGCAAGTGCCAATGACTGAGATTTATATAATATAATAATAATAATATAATTATAATTATAAGATTTAGTAATTAAAGTAGTAGATTGTCGTTCATAATTAATGTGAATTAAGAAGATCTTTTCCATGAAAGGTAAACCACTTGCTCTCAAAAGAAGGAGATAAAACTTGCATCTAGGAGTCTGGAGCTTGCACGTGCTCCATGGTGGATTTCTACTCAAAATTCTTTTTTGCTATGTGAATCACCTTAGAACTTAAGTGTTTAGAAAGAAATGGTACAATACAAAGAAGGAAATTAAGAAAACATTCATATCTACTCTCTCATATATATTTTCCTGAACCTTATAATATGTCTGAGTGAAGATTAAAGAGAACCCATGGAAAAGTTGAATGAATAAATGTTATTATATATAACTACTGATGCATGTTAAAAATAATTGCCTCATTTATGTGGTTTGCCTCGTAAACCTATGGGCCATTATCACGCTTAATTAACCTTTTAATTTTTATATGTGTCTTTGTTTTTTATTTTAGTTTCTATATAAAAAAAATATTCATTTTAATCTTTTACATGTATTTTTTTTATGGATAAGTCCCTGAACTTATAACCTACTAATAACACGGTTAGTCCCTATAGCAGACTCACGCTACAACTAACAATTTGGTCCTTATAAATGTTGCTATTTTTTTGTTTTAGTCCTTATACAATAAAAAAATGATTAAATATGTTTTTGGTCCCTAAAGTTCAGCGAGAATATGTTTTCAATTTTTAAACTTTAAAACATCGATTTTTAGTCCTGAACTTTTAAAAAGTTCACTTTTAGTCTCTCCGTATAATTTTTTGGTGACGTGACAAACTGGGGGCCCTTCATCAAGTCCATGTGTCAGCAGATCAGATTGTCACGTTATCAAAAAATGTATGGAGGGACTAAAAGCGAACTTTTTCAAAGTTTCAAGGACTAAAAACCGATGTTTTAAAGTTCAGGGACTAAAAGTAAATCTTTACAAAAGTTCAGGGGACTAAAAACATATTTAACCCATCAAAAAATATTCATTTTGGTCCCTACACATATATTTTTCACGGACAATTCTCTGTATTGCATTTAGTATTTAATGTAATTAGTCCCCAAACGTAATTTGATTATGGCCAATAACAGATTGACATGTGTAACATCGTCGAGTTGAATTGTTTTACCTACGAGTTTGGCGTTTCCTCCTCGGCGGTGGAATCGGTGCTTGGCTTGATAGAAATAAGGAGCGGCGATTATGAGGAATAATCGCCTGATCGCCTCAGTCCACATTGATTGAAACTGAAAGCCGGTTTAATTGCAACGGTTTCTCCTGCAACGAAAATATGATGACATGAACAAAAACACAAACAAAGACATGTGTAGAAACTAAAAGATTTTTTTTTTGTATATGGACTAAAACGAAAAAGAGATAAACTATTATGACCAAATGGTTAATTTAAATAGGATAGAGACTAATAAAAATATAATAACATGATTAAAACGCCAATGGTGACACATGTAGGGATTAAAAAAAAAGTTCGTATAAGTAATGAAGCGAAAATAAACAACATATATAAAGATCAAATAGTTAATTTAACCTTTTTATTATCTCTCTTTTCCTACTCCTTCCTTTCTACATGTAAAAATAAAGTTCACTTAACATACACAAGCAAAAATTTGTATATAGGTACATAACACTATCAACAACCATTAATTTATTATTAAAAAAATTAAAATGTCTACCTCACACTTTAAAATGAATAGTTAAATTTGTGACACACAATTCCTTAAAACTCAAAGTTATGCATGGTCAGGGACGGAGGGAAGACCCCCCTCCTCCGTAAGTTTCCCTTGTATAAAATGTAGTGGGCATCATTTCACTATAGTTTGTTGAGTCGGGTGGTAATGCCTTTAACTTGTTGTTTCAAGGTCCTGAGTTTAATCCTCTAGTAGTTCTTAGCACTCTCTTTCTTGTTATATTTGGTTTTTTTTTGTTTTTTCAATTATTTTCTACTACTTTTTTTTCTTCCTTTTTCACCTTCTCTTATTTGCTTCCTTTTTTTTGTGTCTATTATTTCTTTTTTTTTTCTTTATATTATTTTGACCTATTTTTTCTTTATTTTTGTTATTTTCCTTTTCGATACTTTTTAAAAGCACTCTTTCTTTTTTTGGTCTATTAATGATATTGCTCTCTTTTGACTACATTTATATCTATACTATTTTATGTGTGAGTAAATAATATTTAAAAATTTTGATTTAGAAAACTAATATTTACTTTTCACAGTAAGTTATTATTTTGAGTTTAAGTGACTTTTATATACAATTTATTTTATTATCATTTTAATAATATTGAAATAAACTTATTTAGTTTTGTCTTAAAAAAAGTTAAATTTATGTTCTTGTAAGAATTATAAGAAGTTCTATGTATACTTTGCTACTTGTTGTGTTTTGTTATTTTTGTGATTAAATTTCACATATTCTTTGTTTACATATAAACTTTATTTTATGCTTTATATTTATAGTTGTTAACATTTGAGTTTTTGCTCTTCCATGATGAAATTTTGAATCCGTCCTGGTGCATGGTAAAAGCCATCATTTAAATACCACAACTCGTTTGCTATTCTGAAAGCTATTGGTATTGGTATTGGTTTAGGAGACCAATATCATATTCAATGAGTGATAAGTTTTCTTAACTTATACTAGTTTATATTATTAATGCACAATTATTTTTTTTTGTCTATCAATTTTTCTTAAAATTTTTCAGTCATGTAATTCAGAGCCCATATGAATATGTGTGTAGATATGAGATTTGATCACCGCTTATAAAAAATAAACTTTTCTTAAAATAATAATCCAAGATGTGAGTGAAAAAGATGGAAGGCAATGTGGGTAATTTGAACTGCTACTATTTTATGATTTCACATAAGTGGTGGAGAATATTAAGTTTAAATCTTGGGAAGGACTTGTTGTATATTCCTCTTCATCACGTGCTTCGAGGTAAATGACTTGAATTTTCCTTTCGTCTCGTATTTGCTTAGTTCATTTTACTAGATATAGAATACTCAAACAACCATAAATTGTACCAAAATTAACTTAACCTTCTCATTACTCACAAATCTAGTGGCCTTGCCTCGTAGTGAAGTCCATATTCTCTTGCCATCATTTGATGCTGCTAGTGCTCAATTGCATCTGTTGGTTTTATGCGTATGATGTTCGTCGTAATTAGTAACATATCCGTGCGGTTGCACCAAAAATAATTGTTTTGCTTCATAATTAAATAATATATAAAAATGAGTAATATGTCAATAAGGTAATATCAAGATAATGTCATTATAGTGGCCATTGTGGTGATCACAATGGAAGGTGCCATTGGCTGTCAATCCTTATTCTTCCTTTTCTCAGTTTGCTGCATTTTGTTAGCATTCTTCCACAAAAAGTGATGGAGTCTAACGCACAAATCTAGGATTTTAATTTGGACATTTTGTGAACTTATCAAATTGTCAAATTATTCCAAAAATGCAAGATTTTGTCATGTTAATAAAATATTACTATTTTCTACTAATCCGATGATGGTCCTAAAAATCACCGACCATTTTAGATAGAATAATGATTAATAATAAAAAAAGACTTAAATATATTTTTCGTCCTGGCAAAATTATGGTAATTCATTTTTTATCCTTTTAAATTTTTTTTTTATAAAAAGTCCAAACTTTTCTCAAAACTTTCATTTTTATTCCCTGTTGTTAGTTTAGTCTGTAAACTGCGGATATAACTACTGTTTTTATCTTTCAAGTTATCACATCAGCATTATAAATAATTTTTATTGTTAATATAGAGTCTAAAACTTGCAAATGTAACAAATTGGCATGACAGAAACATCAATAGATAACTAATATTTTTGTCTCGTTAGATTATTATATCGGCATCAAATATAGTTTTTAAAGTTAATATAAGAACAAATTTGCGTATGTGACAGACGGCATGACAAAAACGTTAGTTACGTTAGCAGTTAACTGACCAAACTAATACTAAAAATGAAATTTTTGAAAAAAATTTAAACTTTTTATCAACAAAAATTTTCTACAGAAATAAAAAGTGAATTACTTTATTTTTACATAGATAAAAAAAATATTTAACCTTTAAAAAAAATCATCCCACGGAAAGTCACAAAACCGACAATTATATTGATTCACACATAAACAACTTGCAATTACCAATGGCATGTATTGTTGTCCAACAAAATTGTTAATCAAATTCACCATTCATGAATTTTGGTGAGTTTGCTATTCGTGTGAAATAGCAATGCTATTTTAGATAACTCCTTGATTTTGTAACTTGAATTACAAGCAAGTGTGAGAAGAATTTCCAAAATGAAAAATCAAGCAAACCTAAACGACGTAGTTTCAACTTTAAAGTGGTCTCCGTCTGAAAAAGAGTAAAACAAAAGCTGGTGAGTAGATGAACGAAAGCGTGAAGAGGGTGAGCGTGTGAGAACGATCATTCTCTCTCGTTCTCTTCTCTTCGTTTCCTATATCCTTTTTTCTTTCCAATATTACCCTCTCCTTTCTTCTCATTCACAATTTTGTCCTCTTATTCCACGATGACCTACTTGAAGTTGTAGCTCAAGTTCGTTGCTGCTAGTGTGCGATTTTCCAATTCCCAACTCTAATTTCCCAAACCTTCTAGGGTTTTGGTTGAATGGAACCTCGAGTTGGGAACAAGTTCCGTCTCGGTCGCAAGATTGGTAGCGGATCCTTTGGGGAGATCTATCTCGGTGCGTTCTGCTTCCATGCACTTTTAAGCTTTTGCATATATACTCTGAATTACTGATTCTTAGTTAATTCGATTTCATTTATTCATATATTTTGATTATCTTGATGCAGGTACCAATATTCAGACTAATGAAGAGGTTGCGATTAAGCTTGTAAGTACTCCAACCTACTACCTACCCTAATTTTTTTAAAAAAATCAATCACCTTTTTAATATTTTTGTTACTCCTGTATGGGTTGCTTTGCTTGGAATTGCAATGTTTTTAGTGACCTTACAGAAATTAGGTTAATTGGAATGCTTTTAGTGACGTTGGAATGACTAATATTGAATATCTTTTGGTGTGCTTTCCATTTGTTTCCAATACCACTCATTGGTTTTGCTTGTCTTTCTGCTGCAACATTGAAATTATTGAATGCCGACTCATGCGTGTTTAATTGATTACTTTTTTATTTCATTTTTCTTTTGATTCAGGAAAGTGTCAAAACCAAGCACCCTCAATTGTTATATGAATCAAAGCTGTATAAAATACTGCAAGGAGGAAGTAAACTCATAAATTTGTGAATTTGTACTTTTGGAACTATTTGCTTCCTATTACTCAGCCTAAAAGATTTTGGTTGGCTACCTTTTATTTGGCAGATGGGATCCCCAACATCAAATGGTTTGGTGTTGAAGGAGATTACAATGTCCTTGTGATGGATTTACTGGGCCCTAGTCTTGAGGATTTATTCAATTTCTGCAGTCGGAAATTGTCTCTTAAAACTGTTCTTATGCTTGCAGATCAGTTGGTAGGTTTTCCCACATTTGCATAGACATCCTTCTAATTTATATTCACAAATTTACTTTAGATGTCCCGATCATGAACTGTTTGCAGATAAATCGAGTCGAGTACGTTCACTCCAAATCATTTTTACATCGGGACATCAAGCCAGACAACTTCCTCATGGGTTTAGGCAGGCGTGCAAATCAAGTATTTGATATATTCTTTTATTTTTTTTTTATTTTTTGTTTCTTCTGAATCCTATGTCAATGCATCCGTTTCAAATTTGTCGTTTATAGGTGTATATCATTGACTTTGGTCTTGCTAAGAAATACAGAGACACCTCTACACATCAGCATATTCCTTACAGGTACTTTTATAACATTACTTTTTGCTGATTGTATTCACTTTGGTGGCACACTTCAACTTTAAAATAGTTTCAACGTACAGTCATACAGGGATTAGAAGTATCTATTATTATTGCAAATCCTATTTCTGGATGCTACAATGTTGTTAATTACTTATGTGAATAACTGGCTATTTAGTGGGTGGGAGATCTTTCTCCTTAAAAGAATAGAAGCTTCATATTTGGCATAATTGAAAGATGTCAACATGGTAGTTAAAATTGGGATTTTAATTGTAAAATCGTAAGATACGATTTTACAATCCCAATACTATTCAAATCGCTAGTAAAATCGCAAAGATGGTAAAATTGCTAAGATTGCTAAAAATTATCGCAAAATCATGGAATCTTGTGATTCCAGCGATTCTGTGTTTTTTTTCTAATTAAAAAAATTGCAGATTTGGGCTGGGCCGACCCATTTAGTTTTGGAAAAACCCTAAATTTTCTTATGCTCCCCCAAGTTCCCACTGTGCTAAGGACCAGCAACACGGAAACCATCTTCTTCACCCAAAAATACCACTGCCCTCTTCTTCTCCCTCCCTCACCGTCGCCGGCGCTGCTTCTCCCTTCACCGGCGCCTCTGATTCTTCCTCCTCCTTGCCGTTCTCTTTCTCCTCTGCGAGCCACCACCTCTCCTCGTCGTTCTCTTCTCCTCTGCAAGTTAATGTTAGTGTATTTATTGGTGGTGCTTAACACTTATGGTTAAGACTTAAGAACTTGTTTGATATTTATTTATGAGGCCTTTATTTTTTTCTATTTATGCTATTTTATATTCATATATATGAATTTATATGTGTGTATATATATATATATATATGAATGAATTGACCAATCTGGTCAAATCTTATGATCCATCTTCGGTATTTTTTCCGTTCTTAATTAAAATCCAGATTTTAACTACCTTGGATGTGAAACTAATTTGGCTTGCACTTGGACTTTTTATGCTTTTGTGTTCCAAATATTGATGCAATTTTCTGCACTTGTGATCTGTAAATTATGTGTCACTTTAAGCCGTTCATGACTTGCTATTGTTACTTTATTAGTTCTTTAAGTAGCATTTTTTTAAAATGATGATTATGTGAGTAGCTTTTGTTAAAAAAAAAATAATTATTCTATCACTTTACATAGTCTTTCAGTCTTCAAACTTTTGTCTTTTTAATGGTGATTTTAGTGGTGCTAACTTCTAAGTTGTCAATATACTTTTGTGTTTTTTCCGTGAATTTCACTGACTTGTAATCCTTTGCAGAGAGAATAAGAATTTGACAGGAACAGCTAGGTATGCCAGTATGAATACTCATCTTGGAATTGGTATGCTCTTAATGCCTCTCTTGATCAATACCCTTTCTTATTTCTTTATTGAAGACCATTGGTTCTGACCTGAGAACATCATTTTCATTCTTCAACAGAGCAAAGCCGTAGGGATGATTTAGAGTCTCTTGGATATGTTCTTATGTATTTTTTAAGAGGAAGGCAAGTAACTATGACCTTTGTATTTTGTATTTCTTATATTTCTTTATGCCATACTTTTTTTGCCCCTTTTAATTTAGTAGTTCTGCAGTCTGCCTTGGCAGGGACTAAAAGCAGGTAATAAGAAGCAGAAGTATGAGAAGATCAGTGAAAAGAAAGTTTCTACTTCTATTGAGGTATGGGATTTTGTGACAATAACACCTTTGTTTCATACTATCTATGTTCAATGTTTGTTTTTAAATTTTTAACCGATTGTGGATTGCTTCCTTTGTTAGTCTCTCTGCCGTGGCTATCCCTCAGAATTTGCATCATACTTCCATTACTGCCGGTCACTGAGATTTGATGATAAACCAGATTATGCTTATCTGAAAAGACTTTTGCGTGATCTTTTCATTCGTGAAGGTTTGAGCCCTGTTTCCCTATTTATTTTTTTATGTTGGGATGTACTATTGTGCTTGATAACAAGAATTTAGGGACTTGGTGGCTACAAATTAATCTTTGATCTCCCTTTTTTTTGTTGGAAGAGAGAGGAGGAGGAGGAAGGGGGGGGGGATGTTATGCACACCATTGCTTATTTTATGTCTTGTTGCTCCAGGATTCCAGTTTGATTATGTTTTTGATTGGACCATTTTGAAATATCAGCAATCTCAAATTGCCACTCCTCCTGCGCGTGCTCTTGTGAGTGATGGTGTGCTATCTCATTGCATTAGCTGTTTGATTGTTCAGATTTGGTTATTTGAGTGGAAATGACACTTGCAGGGTGCTGCTGCTGGACAAAGTTCTGGTTTGCCGCCAGCTGCTGTAAATGCTGATGGACAAACAGGTACGCCTTTTCTTTAATTTCACATTACAAATCTATCATTAAACTACCTTGATTGAGACGTTTACAGACAGATTGTTAGTATAGTTTCATACCATTCAAGTACCCGTTAGTTATTGTGTTCCCTGTATTTTTTACTTTATATTTTTCACTTGACTCTTCCATTTCATCCTTTTTTTAATATGTTTCTTAATTCTTAATTTGTTATCTTATTTGCAGGTGAGGATGGTAGGCGTACTAATTGGTCTTCCTCTGATCCTACCCGTAGAAGAAACTCTGCACCTATTCCTAATGAAGGAGTCTTTTTAAGACAAAAAGCCCCACTTACAAATGACTCAACTGGATCTAAAGATGTTGTGGTGCGTGTAATTACTTGTGGGCTTGGTTTTTGGTTGTGAAATCACATATTTCTTGCAAGAAGTTAAAACATGTTGCTTTCTTTATGCGTGAATTTTTAGAATTTTCAAATCAACATTATTCTAGCTGTCAAACTGTTTCTGATTATGGGATGCTTTAGAAGAAAATAAAAATATGAATATTTTTACCTTTTGTCCATGACAAAAAAATGTGAAGCTGTTTTGTTGCCTGTTTCATTTCATCATGACTGGGTTACAAAGTATTACCTGTGTCGCTCATGTTAATGTACACAACTGAAATGCAAGATAAGCGGATAATACAAGTATTTCTTAAAGCATTCTTTGAACTCCACTTTTTTTGGAGTGTATTAAGGGTTTTGTGGGTGAATATATGCAGGCAAAGAAAATAAATATGGACCATGTGTTTGTATGTGTTCATGATTTTGGCTGTGATTGCCTTATTTAGATAGTTCAAAATTTTCGTCTTGTTTGATATTTCCTACAGGTTAGGGTTATACAAGCTTAATCTGTTTATATTATATGGCAGTTAACTTTCATGCTACTTATGAACTTTCTGTACATGGTCAAGCAGATGTCAGGTTCTAACATATTCCGGTCAAGTGGATCTGCAAGGCGAGGTGCTGTCGCAGACAGCCGTGATGCAGTTGTTGGCAGTGAGACTGAGCCATCTCGTTCCCTACCCCTGGATTCAAGTCAGGGAGCACTTAGAAATATCTCTGGTGCTCAGAGAAGTTCACCTATCATTTCATCTGAGCACAACCGAGCATCATCTGCCCGAATCACATCAAACGCAAAGAATTTGGAATCAACTCTTAGAGGTATTGAGGGCCTGCATTTCAATGACGAGAGGGTACAGTATTAGCAGCTGCCATTCTCGATCACCTTTCTTTTCTGTAAATTCTAAAAGCTTCATTCTCTTTTCCACAAACCACGGAGTGTCTGTGCATTGTATTCAAGAAAAATCTGCATACAAGTTGGGAAATTATCCTCATTAAACATGCAATAATGATACTCGTACGTTTAGGTGGTTTTCCAACAGAATTGGCCTTGTTGAAGGTTTCCTTTCTTATAGTTTATGTTATACTGACAAATCTTTGCTTCACCTTTAATATCGTTTTCTGAGTTATACTGACAAACGTTTTGCCTTGTGAAAGGCTTTCTGTTCATACAATTTGTTTACGTCTCATACATTTTTAGCCTATTTCATATCTCTGAAAAAGTATTAGGTCGGGGTAGATTATGAGATTCTGTGGGCAAGATGTGAACCTGAGTTGTGCTTTTTCGGATCCTTTTGTTCCTGTTTGTGGGTTTTTTTGTTTTTTATAAAATATATATCATACTTAATATGAATCCCCTTTATCTCACCATCATTCATTAAAATTTTCTATTGTGTTTATCTTTCTTATAACACAAAGAACACTTATAACACAAGGAACACGACCAAAAAGAAATATGAGATGATTTATACTCATGCTTTTTCAATATTGATCAAAACTTTCTTTTCTCTTGCATGTCACTTGAGTGGAAGGCTTTACTTATAGGTTACATGAATATTAATCAATATTAATATATATGTCACTATATTCGACACTTTTTTCTCTAGTCCCTAGGCTACGTTTAAAAATTCATTTAATTGTTTGGACATTTTAAGACGAAGCATAATATTATTTCCATTCAATTGTTTGGAAATGGAATGGAATGGATGAGAATGTATTATAACTATTTTTTTTTTCAATATTACCTTTTATTTTATTTTAACTATCTTTTTGATTTCTTTCTTATTTTTTTACTCTTTGTAACTCTTTTACGGTGTAATTTACACATTTTAATGAAATCAAAATAATTATTTCTTTGTTAATTTCAATGCTTATATTAGTACTTTTTTTAATAAATAAAAAAATATATAGTAATATTGTTACTTATTAAAAAGACATCTCATTAAAAATAATTAGGTAAGAATGAGTGGTCCTCTCTAACCGTATCACACCAGACAGATCCTTATTTATAAGGACGAACTATTTTAATTGTATAGAAATGAAAAAGAAATTAAACAAAATGTTTATAACGGGAAAAATCTCAAAAAAAAAATTTTAATTGCATTTGAAAATTAAATATCATAAACTCTCAATCACGCCAAAAAAATATTTTTTTGGGGTGGTTGAAAGTCTGGTGTTTAATTTTCAAATGCAAGAAATAAAACATGTTCGTCTAAATCCAAATGGTTTATATTTCAATTTTGAAACTATTTAAAGTCATTTTAAAACAAGAAAAAGGGTTGTCTGTTTGTGTAGTTTTTTTTCTAAAATATATATCAACCTTATAATAATAATTACTACTATTAGATGACCTATAAGTGAGAGAGACTATTCTTATTTAAGAGTGAGATGAGGAAGGGCTTGTTTGGAACCGTTTTGATTTTTAGTTTTTAAAAATTGTATTATAAAACAGTTTTCAGAAACAGTTTTTAAAAAAGTGAGAGGAGTTTTCAATACAAGTTTGTGTGTAAATTCAGAAAACTGAAAACCAAAATATGTTTTAGATGTTTTGGCATTTTAGGGCTTGTTTGAAACAGTTTTGGTTTTTAATTTTTAAAAATTGTATTATAAAACAGTTTTTAGAAACAGTTTTTAAAAAAAGTTAGAGGAGTTTTCAATATAAATTTGTGTGTAAATTCACAAAACTGAAAACCAAAACATGTTTTAGATGTTTTCATATTTTGGTTTTTAAATACTGAAAAACAAAAACTGTTCCCGAAAACTGTTTTTGAAAACTCGACTGCCAAACAGATTTTTTAGTTTTCTGTTTTTAAAAACAGAAAACTGTTTTAAAAAAGAGAAATCAAACAAGCCCTTAGTTTTTAAATACTGAAAAACAAAAATTGTTACCGAAAACTATTTTTGAAAACTCGACTGCCAAATGAGATTTTTAGTTTTCTATTTTTAAAAACAGAAAACTGTTTTCAAAAAGAGATATCAAACAAACCCTAAATCTAGACTATAGAATCAAATATAGATAGTCATGATTAAAAGTTTTCAAACTTTTTATTGAAATTACGTGACTTTTTAAAAAACTCAATTGACTTTCTTCAACTAATCTCAATTTAAAAAATTCACATAAGAATAGTCCATTTCACTTGATATGTACTTTAATAGTAGTAATAATAATAAATTTTTTATTATTACTATTATTATTATTATTATTATTATTATATAAGTATGATATATATTTTTTAAAAAAACAAAAAAAACCCACAAACAGAAAGCCCTTTTGTGCATGCAAGGGCTGAGGTGGTAGATCAGACTTTAAAACTTTATAAAGAGATGATGCATGCAATCTCTAGGTGTAAAAATGAAAATTTTATGGTTAAATATTCAAACAAGATCTGGAAATGTAAAACAAGAACTTAATTTTAAAATTATATTTTAATTTTATTTTTACATCATTGTTTTAATCATAATTAATTTTTTAATTATAAAATAATATTTTTTAGTATGGTGTGCAAGATTTTTAATTGATTTGAGACAAGAAGAGACAAACTCAAAACACTTTTTTTTTAAAAGAAAATATAATAATCAAGGATTGAATCTGAATACTCATATATGCATATCTCTATATGTTTACCAACTGAACTACATAGTTGGTACACTCAAAACGTTTATTTATTCTTTTTGATACAAAATTTTACCTACAGAGTAATAATATATCCTTATTTTTTTACTGTTTAAAAAAATTAAGGGCTAAAGGCCCAATTCACCATGAACGTAAATGTGCCTTAATTTTGTTCTCTTCTTCCTTTGCTCGTTTTCTTTCTTTCTCATCTCCCAAACCCTCTTCCTCATGCTTCCTTCCTTCTTTCCTTCGCCACTCATACCAAAACGACGTCGAAGCTGCAGATCTGCCCCTCCATCTTGAGCCAACTGTCGAAGCAAGCTCCTCCTACCGCCGCTCACAGAATCGCAGAATCCACATCGAAGATTTTATTGTTTTTGGTACTGCTTTCTCCTCTTCTTTTCCTCTTCATTCCCGCTCAAATTCGGTTTTCTTGTTTTTGAGATTCTCTTTGACTCTTAGGACAGGACAGAGTGTGATTGAAGTTGATCATTGATGAATAGAAATTAAAATAGCCTAAGCAGAGAGGTGAGAAGAAAAAGAAGATAGGGAAGAAAGAAATTTCAGTGGCTGGGTGAGGGTGAAAATGGATTTTCTTGTGTGAACACCAAGCCACAAAATGTGAGTAAAAAAAATGTAAACTGAATTTTAAATAAGTAAATTCACGTTTTGAACACTAGTTGCATAACTAAGAATTGCAAACACAAACACTCTAGCATTATATAATTTAATAGATGTCAGTTTGGACTTTGTACTTGTAATAGGGCTTGAATAGATGTATATTTGTATTGGATTGAGCTTTGTGTATTTGATAGTTTGCTTGCTTTATTAACACTAGTCTTCCTTATTTTAAAGATATTATGTTACTTGATAACAACATAGAAGAAATATGGGCATTAACTGGCGTGTTTTGTGTTGTTTCTGATTCTAGTTTTGTGGTTCAGTTTAAGGTCTTTGATCGGCCATGATGGAATCGTAAGCATCGTGAAGTCAAAGACCAGCAGCAGAATCACAGGTTTGCATTTATCAATTCTTTTTCTATATTGTATATACAAGTTGCAAGTACATGATTTTTGTATAATTGAATTTGATTTGATGGAGCTGTAGCATTGTAGCACCAAATTTAATTGATTGCTTTTTCTACTTTTGTCCTTGAGTACACATTAGCACCAAAGAAGACGCAACGTTGAAAATTGGGGAAATTCTCATTTACTCAGTCATATTCTTTGGTGCAATGAGAGGTTTAATTTTGAGTGGGACGATCATCTTATTTTTATCTTTCTGACTTTTCTTCCATACCAAACTGAAGTCAAGTTAGTTCTCTATGCCCTTTCTCTTCCATGCTAATCTTTCTCTCCAAAACCAAACAATGTGTTATGAAAAGTAAGTAAAAGATGTAGATGCAAAAGAAAAAAAAAAGATATTAGATTGCCAAGAAGAATATATTCCTTTGAACCCCTCCTATCATTCAAAGACATATCAATTAAAGCTGAAGAGCAGTAAAATTTCTGTTATGAGATAACAGCACAGTCAAAAAACAGAAATGAAATAAAACAACCATCCCAGCCACTTTATGTAGTATAAGAAGATGGTTCTGATCTTGTATGATCAAAATCAAAGCTTATGGTGAATATCCTGCAATTTTAATTTATAACCTCATACCAGAACAGAAAGAAATGATAAAAGTAAAATTCAAACAAGTAGTTAAATGAGAAATTGGTTGAGTTTAGGGCAATTTCTAGTAAAATTAACAGGAAAATAATCAGTCTCGCATCAAAAAATTCGGATGGACATTGCTGACACATGATATGGTGAAGTGGGCATAGACAAACCAATAATAATAACAAAACAAAAAAATAACAGAGAAAGTAGAAATAAATATTGCAATTATTATTATTTTATTAATTAATTACAACTTTGAATGAGTTTAACTAGACCTTTAGTAGAAAAGGTATCTTTTTGTAATTGTATTTTCCAACAAGTGATTATACTGTTTTTTGTTGGTTTAATTTGAGCAGTGACAGATGAAGCGGATCTGGAGATTCTCTTCAAATGCAGTGCAAGCTGAATTGTTGTCCCAATTGCATGGAACCTCTCTCTCCATTAAAGCCAAAGTCATTCCTTCCTTCTGTGTGTTGTCTTATGGGTTCAGCCGCCAGGTCAATACCTTGCCAAACAACAAGATCTCAGGCGTTGTAGCCTTGTTCACTGCAAAGTCCGGCTGTCCACCCAAAGAGGACCTTATCAAGAAAGTCAAGTTTTTGAGGAACGAGTTGGATCGGGAATCCTCGAATTCAGATTGGGTTTTCAAGATTTTAGATGAGAATTCTGACTCTCTGAATCGGTATCACCCTGGTGGATCCGCGTTGCTTGAACTATTGAATCAGTTGGATTCACAGCCCTCCCTTGCCGCGCAGGTATTTGCATTTTTCTAACTTGGATTTGGTTAATCAAAGATTGTGATCTTGAAAGCAATTCTTTTTTTTGCCTTTTGGGATTTTGTTCAACTTGCAGGTTTTTAATTGGAGAAGACAGCGCTCTGATTTTGGGAACCCTTTGAATGCATATGAATACTCTAAAGGTATAAAAGCTGCAGGTAGATCTAGGAATATTGATCTTGCTGTTGAGCTCTTTACGGAGGCTGCAAGCATGGGTGTCCGGACAACTAGCACGTACAACGCACTCATGGGTGCTTTTATGTTCAATGGTCTTGCTGATAGGTGCCAGTCCTTGTTTTGTGATATGAAGCGGGATGCAACTTGCAGTCCTTCCATTGCCACATTCAACATACTTTTATCTGTTTTTGGACGCTTGATGCTGGTTGATCTCATGGAAGCAACTTATAAGGAGATAAATAAGTTAAAGCTCTCTCCAAATATAAGCACTTATAATCATTTAATTGGTGGCTACATTTCAGCTTGGATGTGGGATGATATGGAGAAGGTTTTTCAAATGTTAAAGGCAAGCCTTGTCAAGCCTAACTTGAAAACCTACATGCTAATGCTTCGTGGGTATGCACTTTCGGGTAATCTGGATAAGATGGAAGAGGCATATTCCTTGATAAGGGATCATGTAAATAAAAATGAAATTCATCTGATTAGGTTAATGATATGTGCCTATTGTAAAAGTTCTGAAGCAGTTAGGCTTAAGAAAATAGAAGCATTGTTGAAGTTTATTCCTGAAAAAGAGCAGAGGCCATGGTTAAACGTTTTGTTGATTAAGCTCTATGCCCAAGAAGACTGGTTAGAGGAAATGGAGAGTATAATAAATAAGGCATTTGAGAAAAGAACCTCTGTAAAAAGCTCAGGTATTATGAAATGCATAGTTGCAACATATTTTCGGTGTAATGCAGTAGAAAAGCTGGAAAATTTTGTAAGACGTGCTGAATCTGAACGTTGGAGAATTTGCCGCTCCTTATATCATTGTAAGATGGTCATGTATTCATCACAGAAGCACATTACTGAAATGCAAAATGTTCTTAAGGAGATGGAAAGAGTCAACATTGATTGTTCGAAGAAAACATTGTGGATAATGTACAAAGCTTACCAGAGCAGTGGCCGAAGATCCATGGTTTTGAAAATATTGGGAAAAATGTTCAAACATGGTTATGAAATTCCTTTGGAAGCATTTCCATCATAAAATATTTTGTCTAAGGTGCATATCGCTTGTGTCAGTAATTGTAAAGACATTCAATAGATTGAGGTGAAGATGTTCATACAGTTGATAGAAATTGAACTTGTCTACCATTTCTGGCAAAAGGAGCTAATCAAATATGCTTTAGGACGGGAGCAGATTAAAGGAAGTTCTGTATCCATGGTTGCACATAGCCCTAATGTTGGAAAATTTTGTTGAACAAATACAATGGACGTCCTCATTGACTTGCCATCTCATTGCCTGTAGTTGTTAGACATTTATTTATATATGAAAGTTATCTATTTGTTCTTTTTAATATAGAAAATAAATTCTGGATCATATTATATTGAAGCCATTAACATTATTTGAGCTGTAGTAAGATTGATGTTTTAGCTCACTTTTACTTTGTTATCCCTGGGGAGTGAATATGAGCCATTGAATCATTGAATCTTTTCATGAATGGCCATAATTGAATGTTTGTAAAAGTATTTAGAAGTTATTTGACTTTTTTTAAAATTCACATGATTTTTAAGCCATTTTGTTTTAATCCTAACGACTCATAAGATTCAATGATTCAGCTTTATTCTTCTCACTCTTACATAAATTAACCTTTCTCACTCGAATTGTCTCTGCTGCATTTGAAGAGTAAACTATTATATTAATTGCTGAATTTTCAAGCTTGGTCACGAGTCTTCAAACTAAAAAACTTAACCACATCCCTGAAGTTACATATATTCAATTTTGAGACGATTCTCAAGGCCTCACCACCAAGGATTGAGGTATTGGGTATATTTTATTGGGTATAATTTTATTTCTGGGATTAATCCTTTAGTTTACATTCCTTAGTTTGAGTGTTTTTCAAGAACAGGGGAAATGTTTTAGGTTTATCAGGTGGGGTTCTTCTGTTCTCAAATAACCACTAAACTCATAATGATTCATATTCTTCAAACTGAGTAAGAAACAAGCCAAATTCTCTGTAACCTACTAACCTTGTATAGGTAGAGGAAAGATGCAGCTGCTATATTCAATGCATTTCACATTGATGAAAAGGGTTTGTAGGTTTAAACTGAGGATTAGGAAATTCAGTCATAGAGAATCCCTCCCTGAAAGCTTAGAGGAACTGAGAGGATGACACATATAAGCTATAGAGTTTCATACAGGAGTAGAGTTTCAACATTTATAAGGATAGGGGATTAGATTTGAAATTTTTAGCAGATTTAGAACCCAAATTAAACAGGTAAATCACAACTACTATATTACTACTATTACATAGTAAATTCCCATTAATCACACCATCCCTTGACAGCTTGTGTGTATTTGTTCTTGATCCACGTTAAACTCTTCCTCAAAGACCCTTTCATTTTTCCTTCCACAGCATATATTTTATATCCAGCTACTCTCTTCTTCCTCTGCAATTCTGGGTCATTGAAGCTCCAACTTTTTGATGTCTTGCCTACTGTGCTTTTCCCTTTATTCATCTTCATTTCTTTTCCTATCTGTTGCGGATTAGCAGATAAACCACAATAATTTGCACTGTGACACCTCAGATCTTGCATGCTTGTTGGGGCCACTTTTCCTCCAGTGTAGCTTCCAAACTGTAGATTCTCATCCCTGCATGACTTTGATCTGAATTCCATGATGAGAACCAAACTATCCAATAATTAAGAAACTAAGGATGTGTTTTAAGGTGGGAAAGAATGAAGTTAGGAGAGATGGTAGGGTTTGCTTTTTCTAGTTGTAGTTTGTTGTTATTTTTTGTTACTTCTCTTCTCAAACTTTATAGTATAATGAAATGAAATGTTTGATTGAAAAGGAGGCAGTTGAAGATGATGATGTTATTCTTTGATTTTGTCGTTTTCTTTAATGGAGTCAGTAGGGGTAGGCAGGGAAGGATTCAAATTTGCTTAAAACAGCAGAATGGCATGAGGTTTTTGGGGTTTGACTGGCTTTTCACAGCTTGAAGTGTTAACTGTTGCGTGTGTATTTAAATTTAAGTAGAATAAAAAGTTAAAAGACATATAAATTGAGACAAATTAAAATTTAATTAATAATTAAGATATATTAATTTATAAAAATTGAGATCATTTAATAGAAATAAATATTTTTAAGTTTGGTAACAGCTACTAAATTATTAATGGAATGGAGGTAGTTGGCTACAAAGGTACTTTTTTTAAAAAATGGCAATGGCAATAAATGCACCGCCCTCTTAGCTAAACTTTCCAAAATAGCAAAAATTTTGTATAATTCTTGGAATTACTAGTGATCTTTACAGAAAAAAAAATCTTACAAAGTGAGATCAAGAAGTGAAATATATTATTATTATTTTTTACACTAAAGGTACTCACCGACAATTAATTTTTTAAGGCGGAAAAATATCTAAGTGAATGCAATCATTCTCGACAAAGCAGTTTTCGTACACAGTCATGATTTGATCTTTAGTTAACATGCTTAAAAGATTCAGTTATTTATTAATTATATCGATTTTTATTAGTAAGTAAAATATACTAATTAAACCTGTTTGTTTTAACTTCTGCTACAAAAGAAAAACTAATTGAGAGACAAGAAGAATTGTTAGCTTATGCTGAATGTGCATTGAATCCAAAAATGCATTGACTAAAATAACCGATCAGAGGTGAGACTGAGTTTCATCACCTCATTTTTGAAATATTGTTCACTCAATTGTAAGACATGTCTCATCTCAGTTCGTATAAAAAGTAATTAAAGCACTTCCATTTTAGTTAGATAGGGTCCACATCTTAAATAGCATCCTAATGCTTCACCACTCGTTTGTTTGTTTGGCAACTGCAATCTAGAGCAATCTAGAGTAGAGTCTGTTTGATTTAGATTTTAGTAGAATGAGAAGTTAAAAACTTATAAACCGAGACAAAAATTAATAGTTCAGATTATTTATACACAAAAAACAATCTAATAAAAATGAATAATTTTAGCTTTGATCAAAAATGATTTTGAAAAAATGGAATTTAAAACAAACAGCTATCTAGAAGGTGAAAATTTTGACTTATTTTCCTTGTATGCTTCTCTATATCCTTATGCGTAAGCAAGTTATTCAAAATAGCCACAAAGTGGGTATGGATTTTTTTGCAATGCCAAGTGTTAATTAAAATTTTATTTAGAAAAAAAATTTGCCAAAAAAGACTTTTTTTTTTTGGGTAAAATAAGGGTTAAAATGTGACTCACTACAGGGAAACTTTATGAAAAAAGAAGCCCCAACCAAATCACCAAAAATAAAAGAATTACAGGGGGAAGGATGTTACTTACAACTTTTTTCTACAAATACAAGTATACAACTACTTAGTCATTGGACTTTTTTGGGCAGCCCAATTTTATTAAAAAGTGAAACATTCATGTTATAAATATATCTTTATTAATTGTGATTTTTGTTATAAATTTTTATTCATAAGTAACTTATTCATTACACTAAGAGCAATGATTAGTACAACCTTAAAAATACACGGTATTACTCAAGTTTAAAACGTAACTTAACGTGGTGTATTTATTTACTTGCCAGCAAAAATGAAATTATTGTATAAGCCAAAGGAAATTCGTACAAGGAACTTCCATCCCAGTGATAGCATCACCAAGAGTTTTAAAAGAGACAGCTTTCAATGTCGGAAGTAACATGTTTTTTCCTGGTAAAGAAAGATTGCTTTCAGATTAAGTACAAGCTTTGTTTTGGTCGAAAGTGAATAGTAATATTAGTTATTAGTATTTTCATTGATCAGTGTCAATACTATTGAAGCAATCCTTTCAAATCTATTTTCAACTATTGTTCCTCTTGAATTGATAAGGAATTTGGCTTGTGTCTTTCTCCACCTACACGAACATGTAGCTTAGCTTTCATTTTTGTTACTGTGCGGCATGTTCACGTGAAGAGAAATTAAGGTGGATATTATGTTACATAAAAGAAATATATAATATCACAAGGAAAATCGGAAATAAATGCAGGCTTAAAGAGCAGCCTGCTAAATATTTAATTGAACAAAATTTATAGAATCCATTACAAATAGCATCAATGAGATGTCTATGATCTCTACTAGAAATGATTTAAAAGCCAAAAAGAGCATAGGATAATAGAATAAGCCCTGATGATTTAACAGAGAACAAAAATTAACTCATCAGAACTTCTGAATATCAGTTAGTATTATTAACTTATCAGAGCAAATCAGCAACATTTGATGGTAGCTCCTCTACAGTGACATTGTAGAACTTCTGAATATCAGAGAGCATTCTAGCATCATCCAATGTGACAAAATTTATTGCAACACCTTTTCTTCCGAATCGGCCACTTCGACCTATGCGGTGGAGATAGTTTTCAGGTTGGGTCGGCAGGTCGTAGTTTATGACCAGCGACACTTGCTGCACATCGATACCACGGGCCAGGAGGTCCGTGGTAATGAGAACTCGAGAAGAGCCGGACCGGAATTCGCGCATGATGATATCGCGAGTGTTTTGGTCCATGTCACCATGGGTGGCCGAGACTGTGTGATCGTTGCTTCGCATCTTGTCGGTGAGCCAGTCCACCTTGCGCCTGGTGTTCACAAAGATGACACTCTGGGTTATAGCGAGCGTCTCGTAGAGGTCGCATAAGGTCTCTAGCTTCCACTCTTCCTTGTCCACGTTGACATAGAACTGCTTGATACCCTCGAGCGTCAGCTCGTCACGCTTTACCAGGATTCTCACTGGCTTATTCATGAACTTCCTCGTAATCTCGAGGGCCTCTGGTGGCATCGTAGCGGAGAACACTCCAACCTGAATTTTGGCTGGAAGTAGCTGGAAGATGTCATAGATCTGCAAAAACCAGCCAAAATATTCATAATGTCATGGGCAAATTAACATAAAATTTTACCTTTCCAACAGTAGATTTAGTTTCTCGAAATTCCTGTGTCGTGTCCAGAAAAGTAAAATATTCTATTCTTTTTTCATGACTCCACTCTTCTATATATTGTCATGCATTAAAATTAAACTATATTGGTTAATGGTTATAATAAGTGCATGAGATCATATAAGAGATTCCAAGATAAGTTCATATTAACACAAAAAGGCACTAAGCATGCATAAAGATTATTTATTTGTGATTAATAAACATAAGGAAACTCATGCTACAAACTGCAAGGATTTTTCAGGGTAATCAAGTACAGAACAGTTTAACATAAAATACCCCAATCCATTTAGAGAGAAAAATAAAAGCATTGAAAATAAGCAAATCGAAAAACCTGATCCTTGAAACCACGAGAAAGCATTTCGTCAGCCTCATCCAAGACAAACATCCTTATGTAATCCGGACGAAGAGACTGCCTCCGCAGCATGTCAAACACTCGCCCAGGTGTACCAACAACTGTATGGACACCAGCTTGGAGAATGCGCTGATCCTCACGAACACTCGTCCCACCAACACAAGCATGAACCTTAACACCAAGGTAATCACCAAGAGCTCGCATGACCTTCTCAATCTGCTGCGCTAGCTCCCTTGTTGGTGCCAAAACCAAAGCCTGGCATTGAACCAATCCGTAATCAAGCTGCTGCAAAATTCCAGAACAGAATGTCGCAGTCTTCCCAGTTCCGGACTGAGCCTGTTGAATCACATCCAGACCCTTGATGAAAGGAACAATTCCCCTTTGCTGGATCGCAGAAGGCCTCTCAAAACCTTTAGGACAAGAATTTGAATAGGCATCAAATACGTGATTATGAGAAAAATGCATTCTTTAAAGTACAATCATTGTTTATCTGTTTATGCTTTATACCAAAATAACTAGTATTAAATTTGTGAGAACAACTCATGGGCTAATTGCATCAAGATAAAGTTGGAAATTTTCTAATTACAACACGGTAAATACAACAAAAACAAAAAATCATAACTCATTAATATCAAAATCAAATCCTGAATAATGAATGTTAACATTGCTCACTAAACAACAGGCACTTAACATGCATGAATAAGCTATTAAATTAAGGGGAACAATCTAACAGTACATACCATAAGCATAAATGCCTCGCAGAAGATTTTCTTGTAATCCCATTGCATCAAAGCTGTCATAGACTTCGTCATATGAGGTGAAGAATTCTTGCCCATCAGTGGAAAGCCTGCGCAGTTAATTTGCACGACATCAGACTACAGAAAAGGTAAAACTGAAAAACAATTCAAGCAATACAACAAGTGAAGCATTATAGTACAGGAACTTACAATTCATTCATCTTGGCGTCATATTGACGAGCATCAAATTGTGTTCCTTCTGGAGCCAAACCTGCCATCACTGCAAAAACCAAAACTTTTGTTAAAAATAATCCAGCAAAGTTGAAACAGATAACAAGTCTCAAAAACCATTCAAAAACAAGACAAGCATAGAATATTCATAAAAAGAACCAAAAAGAATTCTTCCACTTCCCCAGGAACGTTGATATCTTAGAAGAGATATTACTCTTATCCATGTTAAGAAAAGCACAATATCAGAGAGACATGTAACAGAAGAGCCAAACTTGCAATCCACACCAAAAGAAGTGCAAGTATTAAACTTCTGTTTTTCTTTGATGTCTGGAGAAGGCATTGTAAAGGGCAAATTCAAATATTTCAGTGTCAAATTCCCATTTTACCGGCCTCTCCAATACTCAGTGAAACAGTGCTAAAGTCAGAGGGATACTTAAAAACTGGTTGTTCATATATTAAGTTCATATATATATATATATATATATATATATATATATATATATATATATATATATGGATATATATATATATATATATATATATATATATATATATACCTTCATTCCCTTAATCTTACATCACCCTTACACCTCTTTTTTCCTATCTATCTCTTTTCCTATTTATACATCACTTGTCAAATGATTCACATCTCTCATTTATACACCCAAAAGGAAGAGTGTGGAATATCCGATAATATATTCAGCACCCCATAACCCAAAAAATCTAAAAATATGATCTTTTTTCCAGGAAACTAAACAGTGCACCGAATAAAATATGATCTTTTTTTCCATGAAACTAAACAGTGCACCGAATGAAAAATAAAAAACATTCTGGGTCGACTCAAAGATGAAAACTTCGAAGGATAGAAAATCAGATCAACCCCAGATTCATAACACACACAAGTCACTGATTTACAAACTTAACGGAAAGAAAAATTGAGGAATTAAAAGGAAAAATTGAATAGAAAGAAGAAGATACCTGGTAGAACTTTGAAAGGGGTTGGTGGAAGAATAAGGGAAGAGAGAAGGAAGAGTGAGTAACTCCTCGGATCTACACCGCGGAGTTGAAGAGAGGCGAATGAAACGGAAGAGTGAGTGTCGTGTTATATTCAGAAAACAAACCAATTTATAAGTTTCCACCTTTACCCCTTTCGATATCTTTTTACATAAAATAATAATAAAATTGTAGAAGATATTATATTATTCTTTCACAGATACTATCCTATAAGAAGTGTAATCTTTTTATCTTGTACAAATATACCTCTAAGAAATGTAATCTTTTTGGAAATTAACAATACCATGGCTTAAATATTGATGCTTGATATCAATGGAGATTTGGAGCATATTGTTTTTTATTATTTCGCAAAATAAATATTAATTTTAATAAAAAATTATTTTTATAAATTTTTAATATATTTGTTTGTGATTCTCAAAACAATTATATTTCATTATAAATATTTATTTAGTGGATGTCTAATTATCTATTATATTGTTAGAAATATTTATCTTTATATTATCTTGTATTCTCTCTTTGGTATTATAAGATTCTATTTGGACAATTGTAATTCTTAAAAAATATCAATCAATATTTTATATTTGAAAAAATTGGTACAATTTATTATATTTGTCCCTATTTAAAGTAAAAAATAAAGATCGGTTCAAGTAACAATGACATCTCATATTATTAGTTTTTTTTTGGTAATTAATCATATTTTTAGTCTTGTTTATTGAAATAATTTTCACTTTCTATGTGGAGAATATTTGTGATCATGCTTCAATTATAGTTAATATGCAACTTTTTTTTTTGGTATAAAGCCTTGGGAATTTGACATAAGTGGGATTAGAACAGTTGTACATCGTCCTTTCTATGAACTTAGCAGGGTCTTACATTGCTAAACCAACAATGAGGTTAGTTAATATGCAACTTTGAACTTTAAATTTTTTTTTTTGAATTTAATTTGTTAATATTTAAAATTATTAAAATCAAATTTTTGTATTAGTATCCTTGTAATCTTTATTTTATTATTTTCACTTTTTTTTTTTTGCTTAAATGCCCATGAATTAAACTTGGCTATTAAATTTATGATAAAAAATTAGCTATTAAATTATTTTTAACTCATAAACCTCAAAGTTCATCATGATCATGTAGCTTAATAAATGAGTGCATAAAGACATAAGTGTATAGATAATCCAAATTCAATCCTTAATTATAATATTTTTTTTATGAAAAAAAAAACCTCAAAATTAACACAAACTATTCAAATAATTAATCTTTCACATAAAATTAAAAAAGATTCAAATTTGTGTATTTTAAGATCTTGTCCTCGTTACACCAAAAAAAATCTTGATGTCATGTCATCTCACAGAATCTTTTAAGTTTTCTACAAGTGAATCTTTTAAATTACTATTTCTTATTTCTTATAAAAGCGTTTTTCACAAGTAAATCTTTTCAATTATTTCTTATACATGCATCATCCTAAACCATCAAAACAAATTAAGGAAATCTAAACAAAAGTGTTGAAGTACGATTTGGTAATATGAATCGACACCTTCGTTACTCATAAAACTTCATTAAAATATGCTTTCATACTTGCAATTCTCCACTTCAATAACTTCACTTGGTTTCCTCCTACATTTGATGCCTTTTTCACTTAATGCATGTCTAACAACACAACTAATAACCAAACTGGCAAGTTACAAATAATTTCATTTATTTAAATCAATTTTTTGGGGCTCAAAAAGGTCCACAACCAGAATCTCCAGAACCCACCAGCCATCAAGCCGCTAATTCCCTCCTCCACAATTCATGCAACCTACTAGTAGCGCCCCAATTTAATGTCGTCCTTTCTTTTGAAGTAATGTCAAATTCTCTTATGCTAAATCTTCTTACAGATCTTTCTATTTATTTAATTTTGACAAGTGTCATTAATTTTTAAAAAGTACTAAATGTTTAATAAAAAATACAAAACACTTGTCAAAATTAAATGAATAAAAAAATTTATAAAACAATTTAGTATTTTTCGTTCTATCATATTAAAAACCATAATATATGTCCACAGTCCACACTGCAACAAACAGAACACGTTAAGCAAACTTGTCACTTGTGGTTTAAATTACAATTTTTTAATACATGCAATCCTTTTGTATGAAAACTTAGTTTTTGATATTTTGACGCCTTCTCCTGGAATTGGTTTTATGTAGGATAACATTTCCTCCATCTTTATGAAAGAGTGTATTTAGTTTTGTTGTTGCTTTTTTTAAGCCCTTTTTCTTGGTAAAAAAGAAAACTTAGTTCATAATAATTATGTGTTATTATAAGATAGCAAAATCATTATTCAACTATAACAAATTTATTGAATTAACCGTAACTTTTAAAGTTACACAAATAATTATGAATATGTAATATATTAAATTATAATTTTAATCGGTGTTATTATTATTAAATATTAAATAAATAATAGGCTAAATTAATAGTTTGGTCCTGTAACTTATTTTTTTGTTTCGATTTGATTCTGTAACTATTAAATGTTTTAATTTAGTCTTGTAACTTATTTTTCTGTTTTGATTTGGTCCTGTAACTATTAAACGTTTTAATTTGGTCCTATAACATATTTTCCTGTTTCGATTTGATTCTGTAACTTATTTTTCATCCAACAAATTTGTCTTTTCTATCGAGACTAAATTCAAACAAAAACAAAAAGTTACAGATCAAATCGAAATAAAAAATAAATTACAAGATTAAGTCGAAACGTTTAATAGTTAAGTGACCAAATTAAAATAAAAAAATAAATTACAAGACTAAGTTAAAATATTTAATAATTAGATAATGATAAGAAAACTAAATTCCAGCAGAAAATTATCAATCTGGTCTAAATAATATTATATCGCAGTGTAACTAGCGTATAAAAACATGTGTATGAAAATACGCGGTTTCTCAAAATCTTCATCAATACACACACTAGCTTGAACTCCGGTGCTTTGTGAACCCTAGTCCCAAATTTTCTTCATCAGTACTTCAACACCAAGTCTCGTGAAACCTAATCCCAAAATTTCTCCAATTTTCTCCCTTTCAAACTCGAATCCACCTGCTACTGCTTCACGAATATTTGCGAACCGTTTGTCTCAGACGATTGTGAGCCCTGGGGTTATTTGGAGCTTCAATGCGAATTTCTTGTGTCATTGCGCATAATTCAGTTGCTTGGAACTTCAATCCGCATTGAATTTCTGGTGTTATTTCGCATATCCGGCTCCAAGGATTCAGCTCCGAACTAGTTTATCACTTGTGAGTTTAAATGCGAATTTCTTGTGTCATTACAGTGGCTACTTACACACCAGAACCTTTTAGGGCGCACAGTTTGCTCGGGTTCTATAATCTGGTCGCTGAAAAAAAATGTAACCTTGGACTCTAGAATCTGTTTTGATATCTAGCTCTGATTCTAGAATCAGTTTGGATAGAATTATGGATTGTAGAACTGGGGCAAACTGGCGGCAATAGTAGCGACCTGTCATTTCACGTTTTAATAGATTTCGAGGTTATTTTTTAAAACTGTTTTTGACAATTCCCTTTCTGTGTTCGATCATACAATCATTGCTTTGTAGTGAAGTGGTAAACTAACGTTTTGGGAAATGATCTGAATTAACAATTTGATACTTATAATGAATTAATGATTACTTGAACCATTCTTTTCATGCTGTTGATTATGGTTTTGGATTTAATTTGAGCATTGTGTTCTGAGTTCTGACAATTCACATAGTTCTAATTCTGTTGTGAATTAAAAGTGGATGATTGCTTTGATACATAGGAGTATAAACACGGCCCACATGACATGACTTTTGATGAGAATATGTTCGTTTGGGAAACAATTTTAGGCATATTTATACTTGTTTTTCTTTTCTTTATGTAGCATATTCAGATAGCTGTAAAAGGATTCTATCATTCTGTCCAAGTTAGTGTGAAATAATTAAATAAATAAGATTATTAAAGGCTTCCGTTTCCGTTTCTATTTTCCTTACCTATCCCATTTAAAATGTTTGCTCGTAACCTCTAGAAAATGTAACATTTGCATATATAATTAAGTTTAATTAATAAAAGGCTGATCTAGAAATCTAGTGATAACTCCTTTGTTCATCTTTATAATCTGGATGGATTTGTCATTCTTCCTTTCTTTTTAATCTTTCTTAGCTTTTTAATCTGGATTAGACCAAATCTTCAGTTACTGTGGCTATGATCCCAGTGAATATGCATTGCATGGCATGGCATGGCATGGCAACTTGTTTCCCCTAAATTTACAGTTTAAAAATACATACACATAATCATTTGCTTTGCCAAAACAAAAAGTTAAAACTTAGGAGACAAGCATTTGAACTTAGAAATGTGTGATATTCCTCATGTTTATCAATTTTGATAGGTGTTTTTTTTTTAGGAGTCAAAATAGACCCACTGGTTGTATGAATGGGGAATCAGAAGCAAAAGTGGACGCAGGACGAAGAAGATGCACTCGTCGCAGGAGTGGAAAAGCATGGCCCTGGAAAGTGGAAGAACATTCTTAAAGATCCTCAATATGCCCCTTTCCTGACATCCCGTTCCAACATCGATCTGAAGGTCCTTACATTCCTCTAACTTGTTCTTTCTTAGGGTTCTTGGTTATTCATTTTCATAATTTTCCTTTTCAGGATAAATGGCGAAATTTGAGTGTGAGTAATGGTACTCAAGGGTCTAAAGAAAAATCTAGGGTTCCCAAAATCAAAGCTGCAGCTACTCCTGCTGCCACTGCCAATATTCAAAATGGTTCTCTGCCTCATCAAACCGCACCTTCTGATGTTGCCGTCAGCGATCTGCCTCAAAATGACCAAGATGTAAAAAATCCTCCAAGGTTCGTGACTGTATATCAATACAAGATATATGACTTATCCATTTACGGCCCATTTGTTATTGCTTAAAAATAATTGATTTTGAATCTGGGTAGAGAATTGATTATTATAAAAATCAGAAGCTATGTGTGTTTGGTTAAAATGAGAAGAATAACTTGTTTAATCTTCTCTCTTCTACTACAATTAATTATTTTGAGAAGCAACTCAAAGTTGCTTCTCAAAAAAATCGGAAATTTGATTATTTTTCACTTCTCTTTATTTTTAAAAGCACCGACAAACATCTTAAAAACATTCAAAAACTTCAGAATTGATTTTTTTATTAAAAAAGTGGTTATTTTGCAAAATAAGCAATAACAAACAGGCTCGTTCTCATTAACAGAAAAGTGAATTTTTTTTAGCAATGTAGTTGCCAGTGTTATTAACGTTCATTAACCTCCAAAAATTGGTCATTCAAATTGTGGTTGTGTTAGGGTTATAGTAGTGTCGCTTTAAATGCGGCTAGATGTAGCCATTGTGATTAGCAATCACTAATGTGGGTTGAGTTTTGGACCTTGCATTGTCATTCTCGGGCAGCTTTGTTTTGGATCGTAACTTGATAGTTCCTTGTTGACAACACCTAGTGAGATAAGGCTTGTTGTTGTTTTTGTTAACTTTTGGTCGATGCATGTGATATACTCTTCTTTAATTTGTTCCTATACTAGAAGGTTTTAAACTCGTCAAAAGTTCAATTTAACTTTTTTTAATTAAAATACATAGCTGTTTGTTTGTGAATGTGGATATGCCAAAAATATGAATGCAAGCATATGTTTGGTACAGATACGGTATGGATGTATCATCAAGCATATATTTTTGAATTTCCTTTTCTTTTTCTGTAAAGTAGAAGAAATTTGAAGAAGGGTTACAGAGGAAAAGAGGATAAGATATGTTTGCACGAACCAAGCAGCAAAAAGTAAATGCATATACAAATATTTATTATAAAAAATTATTCAATCCCTCAACCTCTGCATGTAAAACAGATAACCCTAGGAACGCGCAAAGAGATTCTGTAGAGTATTCTCATCCCATAACAGGCCAAAGGAGACATTTTTTGTATATTGTGGCATTGCGGTGATTGCATTCAGACTCTGAATGATAGCTGAAGCTGAAATTTTCTTTGAATACATTACCATTTTTTATAATTTTATGATGGAGGGATTATGGGTAATCTTTCTTGTTTTATCAGGTATAATGCAATGGTTTTCGAAGCTCTTTCAACACTAAAAGATACTAATGGATCTGACCTAAATGCCATTGTTAGTTTCATCGAGGTCAGTTGAAGATCTTTATTACATTTGATGCCTCCTTATATTTGACAACACTCTTTACTATATCATTTGGTAAAGTTTTTGAAATGTCCTGTTTCTGAGATTATCAAAGACCTGAAATGCATATAAATTTTATTGATCCAAAAATGAAATTACTATTATGCTTTAATTTAAACTTCTAGGGTTGAGTTTTGACTGTTCATTAGGTTCTCAAATTAGTATATTGAGTTGTGCCTTTTTTGATGGGGCGAGGAGAGTGAATGTCAGCAAACAAATTTGATGTGAAGTTTCTATTGTGCATATAAATGATCTATCATGCTTTTATTTTGAACTTTTAGAACTAACAACAACCACATATAATACTGCAGCAAAAGCATCAGGTTCCTCAAAATTTCAGAAGGGCATTAAGTACTAGGTTGAGGAGGCTTGTTAGTCAAGGGAAACTTGAAAAGGTAAATTAATTCTCTATGTTGCTTTTCCATCTATATCTTACAATTTAGATTTTCAATTTCACATTATTTGACTTGGTTTTGGTAAATGTTTAGCAATTAGCAATTATTGACTGGTTATTCTTCTCTTTTTCTGAAGTAAGAATCTGCCAGCCTCCTACGCCTCAGTTTTATTCTCGTATTTCTAAAGCTGCAATGCTCTAAAACCTTTTGTATCAGTAGAAGTCACCCGCTTTTTACTGCATATGTGTGTATTCAAGAATCTAATTGGGGTCCTTATTGGATTTGGAAAATATGGCAGACTTTTTCTGGTTGGTATGGGAAAAGAAGTATAGATTGTGGGACTTGTTGGTCCAAAAGTTGTTTGGATTTTTAGCAATATGGTTTTAGAAAACATTGCTTTGGCAATTGAACACTTTTTATCAGTGTCCAGGTTTATAAGGTGTGACTGAGAGTATTGTTTTCCACCAGGATGGTGGGTATGCTAATCCAGCAATATATATTACTTTAGACTTCAGATTTCTTTGAAAGTCAGTGTTGGCTTTGTCACATGTTTTTGTAAGGATCTTAGGTGGAGGATATTCTTTAAGTAGAGGCAGTGCTTTTTACTCTCTTCTCTTTCATAGTCATCTCTTTCCATGATACTAAAAGACTGTCAAAGTAGTTTTTCCTCATCTTTCAATGGACACCTTCCTGCTCCTCTGTTGGTGTATGCTTTTCCTGTTTCATTTCTTATACAAATTTTAGAGATCGGGAAATGGAAATGCAGACCAAACAAGCCCTTAATTGGCACATCAGCAGAAATTCTCAGTTCTAAGCTGAACCACATTCAAGCTTGTTTTCAGGTGGATTTCTCATTTCTTACTCTGTCTATTGTAGGTACAAAATTGTTACAAGATAAAAAAGGATGCTTCATCAGGGTCGAAATCACCAACACCAAAACAAAATGGTGCGAGACCACAAAAACCATCACCAACCTCTGGTTTTATGGCATCCAACGAGACACTAAAGGAAGCTGCTGATGCTGCAGCATACAGAGTTGCTGAAGCTGAAAGCAAAACATATTTGGCCGCGGAGGCAATGAAGGAGGTCGAAAGACTTTCATGGATGGCTGAAGATACCGATTCAATGTTACAGCTAGCAAAAGAGCTCTATGAACAATGTACTGTAAATAAACAATCCTTCCTACTTGTTTAGGAATTTTCCAATTGTACAATTCGTGATAATAACGGTGATCTTGTGGTCTATTCATGCAGGTTCACGCGGCGAAATCATCCTCTTGGCTTAAGTTGGTCAATGGAAGGTTGATAAATACATTCATCCTGATTTTTATCTGTATATTTAAAAAAAGTTTTGATCTTATGAAATGGTATTTAAACTAGTTTTGTTCTGGGTGTATTCAATCAGATCCCTTGTATTTTTTATTTTTTTTTTCTTGATGCTGCATGGAAAATCATGTTTATAGGATAAGCGTGTCGTCTCTGTTCTGTAGTGATAGTAAGAGTCCACCAAATCTTATTGAAATAATTATCGTCATTAAGCTAACCGCTAACGCTATCATAAATTTGGAGAGAAACACGGGGCAGATAGGAAGGAGAGAATTAGGGATAGATGGAGAAAGAGATTATGAAGAAAAAATTGAATGAGAGGGAAACGATAATGAGATTGTTGGGAGATAAAGTTTTACATTGCCTCGGATAAGAGCTATGATAGTCTTTATAAGGTCTTAGGCAACCCTCTTCTTCAAAGCTAGCTTCTGAAGAGAGTTAGACTTATGTCATTTTCTAAGATGGTATCAGAGTCTATTAAAAAAAAACAGGGCAAGATAAAAAAATTCAAGAAAATAAAAGAGTACAAAGTCTAGGAAAAAAATAAACTTGAGATAAATGCTCATAACTTGAAAAAAAAATTAAAGGCCCATTAAAAAAAGTCACAATTAGGTTAAAAAAAGCCAGTTGGACTTGAGAGGGAGTGTTGGGAAAAAAAAGTCTCACATTGTCTCAAATAAGAGCTATGATAGCCTTTATAACGTCCTAGGTAATCCTCTCTAATAGAGATAGGAAGTGATAATGAGAGTGTATAATGAAATAAAGAGGAAAGGGAAAAGGTAAAACGAAAGGAGAGGGGAGGAAAATGAGAGGGAGAAAGCCAGGAGGGAGAAAAGATGGGGTAGGAAGGAAATATGGAGGGAGGAACTAAAGTGATCAGTTTGAATTTTTAACCTAAAGACTAAAGTGGCTGGTTTGAAATGTGATTGATGAAGGACTAAAATGACATTTCAAGTATGCTACATCATCTTTCCGCAAGCACCACTTGGCATGTCACGTTGACATGTGGCATTTCTATCAATATAAATGGAGGGAACTTGATGTCAGGGACTAACGTGCTTAGCTTTTTTTAACTTTAGGAACTTGAAAAGGGGTTTCAAAAGATTAAGGACTCTTATGTGTGGCACATGAAGTTTGGGGTCCAATGTGTTTGTTTATTCTTTTTTCTTTCTTTCTTAATGCTGCATGGAAAATCATGTTTATAGCGTGTATTTTCTGTTATGTAATCTTATTAATTTTTTATTTTTTTATCAGCTAATTTTTTCCCTTTTTAGGGGAGAGAGAATGAGAGTTTGTTACCTAGAAGCTAGAAGGATTTGAATCATATATCTTAACCTGATATTTTAGTAGTACTTTCGCTAGACTACTATAGTGAGGATATTAATTTTCTCATTTGTATCATGGAGAAACTAAAATAATTTATGTTCGTATGACATTCCATGTATTTATCTTTTCATTTTGTACTTTATATAATATTTAAGCTTTTCTGACCATCCAAAAATATTATGACATTATTCTACAGTATTTTCGTGTATCTTGATTGGTTGTCTTAGGATTTGTGCCACCATTTTCTTTTTATTAGTAAAATAATATATGTTTAAATTCTTTAAATATAATTTAATTTTTTTAAAAAAAATTACATAATAAAAATATATTCAACATAATTTTTATTCAATAAATATTTTAAAAATATATTTAATAATTGAATTTATTGTGAGAAGTTTATATTTAATAATTTAATCTTTTTCATAAATGTTAATACGAAATTTAATAAATTTTAAAATTATTATTTAATTATATTCATAATTTTTTTAAACAAAAATTTAAAAAAATATATTTTAGTTTTAATTTAATTTTATATTTCTATCGAGTAAAGTAAAATTTTATAGCTATATCAAGGGTGGTAAAGCAAGTTAGTAGTATGGTGCACCATTTTAAAAAAAACATAATCATGTTTTTAATAGGAGTTGTTGAACACCTATTATTAGATCTATTTCAAATAAAGGTGGTTACTTTGTCTATCACACACTTTTCTTTGTTCATCACACGCTTTTTTTTTTTTTAATTTTACCCCTCGCTTGGGGATTAATATCTGTTTTGTAACTTAACTTGCTTTGTTAGTGAAACAGATATTAATTTCTGTTTGAGTTTTTATACCGAAGTTAATATCCGTTTTTTAACTTAGTTTATTTAAAATATAGGTAAATAGATATTAATTTTTGTTTGTATACATATATTAATATCTATTTTTTAATTTAAAATATAGTGAAACAAATATTAACTATTGTTTGAATTTCCACACGGAAGATAATATTCGTTTTTAAATTTGATATTTTTTATTTAATATGAAATACATATTAACTTTTATTTTCATACAAAAAATTAATATTCGTTTTTCAACTTGTTTTGTTTGAAATATAGTAAAACTGATATTAACTTCCGTTTAGATTTCCATATAGAAGTTAATATCCTATTTTAAACTTGGTTTTGGTGAGCTTATGGGGAATACATGTTTGAGTACGAGATTCGATCCCGATTATACTACTTTCCTATGAACCAAAAAAAAATATATATTATATTATAATTTTTAAGCATATTAATATATAAGTTTAGAATAAATTTTTATAATCATTAAATTTAATTTGAATAAATTTCACTATGTTTCGTAATATCTCACTTGAACTCTACATATTTTACCTTTTTATATTATATGTTTTTCTATGGATTTGTCTAATTTTTCTATCCTCTTTTTTTATTTCTTATTTATATTATATAAATTTAATTTTTTCTATTTGATCAACCAAGACCTCTAAATTTCACTCCGAGCGTAACACGGGTCACCAAACACTAGTATATACACATACACATAATGTTCATATTATTATTATTAATAATTTAGTCATAAATAATAAAATAAGCTAATGTTACTTCATATATGAAAACATTCAATATCATGCAGATTTTCCCAAATTAACGACAAAAAAGTGCATATCATACATCGATAATATGAGGAATGTCACGCATGAGGCAGAACAATATTTGCAATGACACTTGTATTTTAAGATTAATCATCTAATTTCTGCCTAATGGGTGTCAGTGTCACGCAGTAAAATGACCTGTTATTAGAGTCCGGGAGCACATAATCATGCTTTCGCAAAAAAGAAAGAAAAAAGTTAGAAGAAAAACATTTAAACATCTAAACTTCAAAAATGTATCATCTTGACCAAAAAAATAAAATATGAAAAACAGCAAATTGACCATAAGTTCTACCAGTTGTGGCATCTATGACACACTCAGAATTTCCTCAAGCACATTGTTACTATTTGCTTGTTCAAAAGCAAAATATCAAAATTTAAGGTCTAACCGTGGATGACCACATCATTTGCAAATTGCAACCATACAAAGTCTTCCAGCAGAACAATTATGATTCTTAATTAATGCATCCCATGTAAAAATTCCAAACTTTTGACTACAGAAGCACAAGCCCAAGCTCTGATGGCTTCAACGCATTCCTTATTCTGTAATTATACAGATAATAATGAAGTTTCCCATCACCTGGTCCAAATTTCAGTTCCTTCAAGAAGGTTTCATTTTGCATGACATCCAATGCATTGAAAACATCATAATCCTTCTGTTTAGCTACAATGAGAGCATCATTCATCAGCTGAAGCAAAGGGGTGACTGTCGAAACGTTGTAAAACGAATACGCTGCTTTCAAAGTTGAATAATTTGGGTTGCCAAGGATCGTAGAAGGAAGCGTGTAAAAACTACAAAAATCGGTGACCTCGTGAGTTTTAGGACTCTCAACCAGATAACTATCAACAACATTCTCTCTTGGAAGAAGCCAATGCTCCACATCGTTTTCATCGAAATCAGGTGCAACAGCAAATTGACTCAAATAATTCCTGATTAGCCTTGTAACTGAAGGAACATCATGAATCTCCATCTTTCTAAACCCCGGGGTGACTGTTGCTTCTGGTAGCTTGTAAAGCTTGATCGTTCGGCTCATTGTCATCCGCGCACCGAGCCGAGAGAACCCAACATCAATTAGCTTCTTCGGATTCAAAGATCTGTGCCAGTATTGGCAAGTTGCTATTGGTGTTGGGAGAACTACTCCGGCAGTGTAGGCTGCCTGCCACATATTCTCCAAGTGTACCCTTCTAGTCACCTCTTTGATCATGACAGGAGCAAGCCTCTTCGTTCGAAGCTTCTTATGAACACACAGAAAATTAATCTCTGCCATGTTAACAACCTCATCACGAACTCGGATTCTGGCAGGAACGCCAGTTATAAAGGCAACCATCTTCTTTGAACTCTTAACACGGACGCCAATATGCCAACTATTGAAATAACCAGGAGGTTGCAGTGCCCAGCGCAAAAATTCCTTTGAGTAGTTAAATCTAAACATGTTCTCATCATCCTCAACATAATTATTGGCAAGAAGGTTGTATACCTCGTTGCACATGCTTTCAGAGTTAATGTCGCAAGTAATCCATTCATAGAGATTAGGAAGATTGTATGGTTCTTGTTTGACCTCAGATAAGAGTGTTGGAGGTTCAATAGGGCCTTCTGGCAAACTGGTATCCCCTATATCCTTGAACTGCCCAACAGGTTGGGTTTCCCAAAATTTATGTCTTCCTTCCAGTGACAGAGATTCTTGAACTTTTTGTGCTAGATTATCCAATGCAAGATCAGTTTCGGAAGGTGCATTTCCATCTGGGTTGGGATTTTGAGTTTCTTCAGGTGATCCAGAGGAGGGGTTGCTATCAACCATTTGAAATGCTTCAGAAAGGTAGTCTGAAACACAAGACATATTTTTCAATAATCAGATTCAACATAAGAAAGCAAAGCGTTCTCTTAGCACAAGATGGCTGCAAAAGTAATAAGATGCAATGAAAAATAAGTTTCTTAAAAACATAGTAATATTACTGCTAATTTAGCCATTTCATAATCAGTGACTTTAGGCCATCAAATGTTTACTTGTATTCCGATTAACGAGAAGAATATGCTCCTATATAATATAAAGACCAAACGAAAATTTGGAGAGTTAAACACCTGTCACTTGATCTCCATGATACATACACAGCCAATATTCATTATTGAGTAAAAGAAAAGAAATATTATTATGTACGGGCTATCTTGCATTTTCCATTAATGTTTTAAATAAACAAACAATTTAAATATCATAGATTCTTTGAATATCTCCTGAAATAACCCCTCAAAAGAGAGATGTATTTTTAAACAGTACATTTAGGAAAAACAAGTTGCCATACTATGCAATGAAAATTCAATGGGATCAAAGCCACACTAATTGATAATGATAGGTATTGATTTCCATATAACCAGTTGATACTTTCCTCTGCAAATACTAATCAACATAGGCCATTACATATTTTATTTGCTCAGCTATCATACATGTTCCTTTAGAGGGGCCTATTCTAGTTGGAGAATTGCCACTTCAGCAGGAAGTAGAGCAGAATTATCTTTGGTCTTTGGCATTCAGAGGATAAAATACTCAACTTAAAATTCAGCTTGTGAAGATCAAAACAAAATGAAAAAATATATTGAACACAGTAAAAAATTCCAATCCTTGATGTTAAACAACATCCACTCAATTCCAAAGAAATCTGAATGCTAAATCCGTTGTCATAAAGCCATCATGGAAAAAGAGATCAGAAGGTGTATTCTTTATGGGTTGCAATTCCAAGTTTCTTCCAGTGATCCAGAGGAGGTATTGCTATCAATTATTTGAAATAATCAAGTTTCTACAACCACATTTAATAGAAGATAGAAAAGTTTTACTTGATGCTGGGTGGCAGAAAAAGCTTTGGAAGAGTTATTCTTGGAATTTCCTTAGATGAACAAAAGCCAATCCCAAATTTACTTAACAAAACAATATTTGACCTACTGAATTTCAAAACTACTTCATACCATTTGTAACATACAACTCTATTACTAAATAACCCAACCCTTTACACTTTTTAGGGACCCAAAACAAGGAAATTTAAGAAAACATAGCCAAACAATAAAGTCCCAATCTCTATACTCAAATAATTGCATAAAAACAATAAAATACTTAAAATTAAACACACTTTCATTGTTCACAATGTGTAATCATAATTCCATAGTGTATAATCACATCATAATTCCTGTTGGCTTTACCGAACTGGAACTGGTTAATGATGCTGGCTGAAGAAGCCATGGCAGCAGGTGAGTGCAACAGAAAGTGAAAAAAACAGAACAGAGAGATGAAGCGCACCGGAAACCAATGGAGACGGTGGCTGAAGAAAGGCGCTGGGGTATCCAAACGCCGCCGTTGCTTTTGGAAGAGAGAGAACAATTAAAAAAAGGGTTTTTTTTTACTTTTTTTAAATAAGTATCAACTTTGGTCTAAAAGTTGGGAGGGGTAAAAAGTCGAAGATGCCCCTAATAAGTGACCCAAACAATCAGAATCACAATAGAAAACCCTAACCGCAATTGCACCCGCGCCTGTCGCTACCTCAAAACCGTGATCACGCCACACCACCATGGCAGAAGGGGGCCGCAAAGCAACGTGCCACTACTGCGGCCGCTACGAATGCTATTTACAGCCATATCTAGATATTTTGAGGCCTTAGGCAAAAATAAATGTTGAGGCCTATTTTATTATATATTATCAAATTTTATTTTATTTTTCGGTCTTTTTGAGATGCAAAATTATTTATTAAAGTTTTATATTCAAGCAATTTTGACATTTTATTGTCAATAGGTAACATAGCTAATCTGTTCAATCTATCTTGTAATAGAGTTCATCTCAAATATAATTCAATCTATTTAGATTCTAGAAGTAATGTATGTGTGCATCTGAAAAGAATTTAATATTTTTACCTAGTTTAATATTTTTAATGGTATATCAATTTTATTTTCAGTACTTTTAATATCTTTAATTATAAAAACAAAGACCACCAATTTCATAATTTTCAACAATACTTAGAATTTCTTCGAGATTAGTACAATATTTTTTCCAAGTCATTTTCACCTAAAGTTTTAAGTTGATTTGGTTCAAATAAAATCTAAACATGCTTTCATATTCTAAAGATTGCTCAAGTTGGTGAAAGAAGCAAATTGAATAGACAATAATAATATACAGTAAGTCAACAACAGGAGAAAGAAGGCAAATTTTGTCAGTACTCTTTTCAAATAAAGTTACAGACTAAGAAGTTCAAAGAGTAAACAAAAGAAAAATACAAGTCTTTTAAAATATTTGGCCTTTTATAAAATTAAAAGTTAATAGATATTCTTTAATAATTTACATATATTGAAAAAAAAAATTGGGGCCTTCTACAACACGGGGCCTTAGGCAATGGCCTTATTGGCCTAACCGTATGTATGGCCTTGGTGCGATTGATAATAGACTGTGAGATAGCCACTCTATAAAAGAAAATATTCACCGTTATCAATAGTAATCTTGCATAACTAAAAGGGGAACTACCGAATTTCCTGCTTTTCAGAAATTCTATTCCGGTGAATTCTCAAAGGTGGGATTTCCTTGCAACTATGTTATGTTCACTACTTTAAATTTCCACAGGGCTAGATGTATTGTGTTTCCTATGTAACTATGTTCACTACTTTAAATTCCCATAGTTAGATGTATTGTGTTTCCAACTGAAGAGGAATACGCATGCATACTTACACGTCTATTAAATTATATAATGCTAGAGTGTTTATGTTTGCAATTCTTAGTTATGCAACTACTGTTCAAAACGTGAATTTACTTATTTAACCTTATCAGTTTACTTTTTTTACTCATATTTGGTGGCTTACAGGAGAAAATCCATTTTCACTCTCACTCAGCCACTCACTCAAATTTCTTTCTTCCCTATCTTCTTTTTCTCACTTCTCTGCTTAGATCAACTTCAATCTGACTCTGTCCTGTCCTAAGAGTCTAAGAGAATCCAAAAAACAAGAGAACCGAATTTGAGTGGGAATTAATAGAAAAAGAAGAGAAGAAAGCAGTACCAAAAACAATAAAATCCTGTTCGATGCAGGTTCTACGATTCAGTGAGCGGCGGTGGGAGGAGCTTGCTTCGACAGTTGGCTCAAGACGGTGGGGCAGATCTGTAGGTTCGACGTCGTTTTGGTATGAGTGGCGAAGGAAAGAAGAGGAGGAGGGAAAGCCTAGGGTTAAAGCTGCTTGCGGTGTGAGTGTCTGAGTGAACTCCTCTGATCTAAAACCTTCCTCTACATATTTTCAAAGAAAAAAAATTAACACATTTACGTTAATGGTTTATTGGACCTTTAGCCCTTAATTTTTTAAAATAGTAAAAAGAAAAAAAATTAAGGCTGCGTGTATGTCAATTAGTGTTTTGGACTTGCTACTGTTTTGGACTTTATTTTTAAAATATTATTTTATGATTAAAAAATTATTTTATAACGAAAACTATAATGTAAAAATAAAAATTTGAAATAAATTTAGCGTGTTAAGTTTTAAATTTTGATTGGGAATTTTCCCATTATTTATTAGTTTTTAAAATTTTTAATTCAAATTATTTCATAATTAAAACTATAATGTAAAAATAAAATTTAAAGATGAAAAAAAAACACTTCATGGTGAGGGAAACCGTGTGTGATAATTAGTGTAGGTTGAAACCTCATCAACTATCATAACTATGTGATTACGATAAATTTTTTGTTTAACGTTTGTAAATTATACATCATCAATCATCACAAATAATCGCATATATAAAATAATTTTAAAAAATTATAAATTAATTATCTAAAGTATTTTTCAATTAATTAGAATAATTTTGAATAAAATTAAATTCATAATAAGTTATTTAATATTAAATTTTGATGTATTAACAATATAAAATATAAATAATACTTCATACTAAAATTATATTTTTATACTGTTTTAATATTTTTATTTTTTGTTTACGCATAAATTTATATTTTAATATATACTTATTTAATCAGTGACCTCTGAGTTGACGTCGTGCTCATTAACTTAGTAGCTCGACTAAGTCGATAGCTAGACTGAGTTTAATAACACTGGTGTGATGCTGCTAATGCTATCAGATAATATTTTGTTTCTGGATAGTATTAATTTTTTTAATAAAGGTTTGTGACTAATATAAATTTTGGTTGATGATGTTACACTATAATATTTATTAGCATTTTTAAATGTTTTCAATTAATTAATAATATGAAATTTTAATTAAAATAATTAAATAGAAGCGACAATATCTGATGTGTGTCGAACATAGTGGTTAAAATTCGTTATTTGAACCCTTGTGGCGCATGGTCGATCTATAGGAACAGTATTCTTAAGAATATTTTTTTGTCTTCATGGTATCCGGGTCAGAATTTCAAGACACTTACTTTCACAATTTCATATTAAAAAAAAAATAATAGCTACAATAAACTCATCTTAAATTCAACGTTAACAAAATGGATAGCACTATTGTTACTTCTTTTTATCTATTGTCACTCTCTTTTTAATATTTTTTACTTTAAAATATAATTTTATAATCAATAAAATTCAAGTGTTAATACATAAATATAAATAATAATGAATTAGGAGTGACAATAGCCCGTTCCTAACAAAATTTAAATAAATGTTTATAATAGGTGTAAAATGTTTTCAATGTGTAATTGTTGAAGTGAATCAATGACATATATAATTCTGTTCTAATTTTTATAATTTTATCCTAAAAAAATTTAATAACTAAATTAATATTGAAAGTTGATCAATTTTTGCCATAAATTCTGTCAGAAGTGGGCCAAGAAACAAGTTAGTATTTGTAAAACTTTAAGGATGTAATTCGGATGTTGAAGATAATATGAATCATGACCGTGATTTTTATCATGGTGTGACTATGATTTATTCTGTGATTTTCAATAAATGCATGTAGACTTAAGTATACTATGAATTTTCTCATGCTTTGACCAAAAATAATTCTATTGCTCTCGAGTTAGCATCAAATGGATTATGAACCATGCCCATGCAAATTTCATGGCCAGACTATGGAAATTTACTATACATGTCTATTGTTTTGGCTATATTACATAATAGTTTATAAAGAAAAATAAAATAGCTTAAATAATTGTCTAATTCTTATAAAATTGACGTTATTTTTGTTTTAGTCCGATTTTTTTTATTTTGGTCGGATTTAATTTAAATTTTTTTTATTTAAGTCCCAAATGTTAAGATTTTTTATTTATCACATTTTTTTGTGACAAAAAAATTTAAAAATTGATATTACAATTACCATAATATTTTTTTTCTAAGATTACAGGCACTCAAAAAAATTTGCAACTGAACTAAATTTAAATCACTAAACAAAACTCAAGAATGTATATGCCATGACGAACCTAGGGCTCGAGACCAAATGGTGTAAATTAAAATTTTAAAAGTTAACGCGTAAAAAAATAAGGATTTGTTTTATTTAGATATCTTTAATCACCCGTGCTCCGCCGCTCACGCTCCCGAAATTTGTGATTAATATTGGAAAGCCACAACCATTGAGCAAAGATGAGATTAAAAAAAAAAAAAAACCTTAACTTTAAGGATCATTCTATGAAAAGAAGCAAAGCCCATGTTGTTTCTGTGCAATAATGTGAAATATGATCATACCTGTCCATCCCACAACACATTATTGCAACTAAATTTATTTTTGTTGAATAAGCTAATGTTCAAGCAAAGCCAACTTGGGCAAGCAATATCATAACATGAATTTACTGCAAACTTTATATATGATTTGGTATATAATATAACTTGTTATTTCCAAATACAAAGCATAACAACATAGTAACTCTTATTGATACAAAGCATAACAACAACCAAACTTTCAGACATACAAGAAAATCAAGATAACAATACATAAGTGAATGAAGGAATTGAATTCCTTTCATGTTTTATTCAAATCTCAACACACCCATTAATCTCTTTAGATGGAGATACTATTAGGAATGCCTCTAAAGGTCAATCCTTCTTCACTGGTAGGATAAAGAAGAGTGTAAGGCATCTTAGCTGGCCCATATCTGTTCCTGAGTCTCTCATCATTGTTCCTTTGGATGAGCTTTTGTTCAATTTGAGCCAAATTATTTCCAAATCTCTTGAAAGCCTCTATAGGCGCCAAGTCCGCAGTCCAAACATCGCCACCATCTCTTTGTCCAAGGTATAACTCATCAGAAGCATGCCTTGACAAGACCTCTATGATTGTGAGGTCTTTAAGGGTCTCATTCTTTCCAGTGATTGTCCTTAAAAACACCTTCTCAGGGTTCTTAGCAAGTTCATCATACTCAGGGGACCCTACTGCAGGCATGAATCTCCTGCTAAGAGTTGGCCTGTTAAGGATGTAACCTCCATATGGGTATTGCCCAAAATTAACTGCTGCATGAAGCGCCGAAGCAGTCCATATGAGGATGGTGCAAGTTTCAACCAAGTCATTGCGAGTTTGCATCTTTGGCCACCATAGCGCGTTTTTCTTGTCACCATGACCAACCTCAACAAGCTCTTTCCAAAATGCTTGAAGTTCAGTGTCTTGTGCAATTGCAGCATCAGAGTTGTAGTAGAAAGAGATATACTCTTGGACCCAAGTTTTGATAGCATTCCATATCTCTAGTCCATCAGCAGCATAAGGATAGTCCTCTATTAGAAGGCGAAGGCCATGAGGGGATGAAGGATCCTCAACAGCCACTCCTCTGTATAACAAGCAAGGAAGATAGCATTAAGCCATGAATTGATTAAGAATCTGTGTATGTTTCTTGGTCTTGTTTCTATGATCGGTAAGTGTCGTGTATATAAGGGCTAATCTATAAGTGAGTGTCATGCATAGGGACTATCCCCTGAGTGCCCTTATTGTTAAAGTGGAGTTCTGGTTGTTACGTTAGCCTCTGTTACCCACAAACAAATGACAGAAGCTTATTTATAAAAATTATCTTGTGTAAGGACTAATAAGAGTGTGTCACGTATAGGAACCAAAGGTGTATTTTAACCTTTTATTAAAAAAAAAAAGGTTTTTCACTTTCTGTGAGATTTAAACTATAATTTGGACTTAATTTAAATTAAAGGTATTTTTCTCAATGGTATGTCATCAATTGGAATCTAAAGACGAACTGGATATTTTAGGAGCATGGTTGTATAACTAGTAAGGAATTTACCTCTTGAGAAGATCAGCTGGTAGTCCTTGCTCAGTGAAAACCCAATCCTTGTACACAACAGCAGACATTTCCAAAGAATATCCTCCCCACAAGAATGTGGATTCAATAATACCTTCTGCATTGACAAGAACATTTCTTGCAAGTGCATTTATGTTCATTGTGTCACGGTAATGTGGATGCAAAAGTTTATGGACAGGGTGAACCACACTAAGATGTCTGTTTGTTGCAATGATGAATGGCTCAACAACTGCATGAGTGTTCAACCTGTCATCATACATGTAAACATATCAATGAATCATCCATAAACATGACTTAAAAACTGTTTTAGTTTTCTGTTTTAAAAAACAATTAACAAACAAACTTAAAAGTTTGGATATATAAATGTCATTGAACAAGGTTTATTATACCAATGGCTAACAAGTTGGTGGTAACAAGAGTCATTGACAACCACATATGCCTTAGCAAGTAGCCAAATAGAAGCTTCAACACCCTGTTCTGCTGGAGTGTAAACATGACTTTCAGGACCAAAACTATCACCCTGATCATGTGGTTTACTTAGCTCAATTGCTAATGGCTTCAAAGTTCCACTATCTTGCAAGAAAAATATGGTTCTAGTAGCATATGCCTTTGTGGTAGTTGCATTGATTTTCCTCAGATATGGAAACACTGTATCATGGTGGTCTAGTATGAACAATCTGTTGCTTTCAATAGCCTGTTCAACCAAATATAATTTATTCAATATGATTCAATTCAATTTTATAAAACAAATCACTTTTAAATATAATTCATTCAATGTGTTTGTTTATATAAACCTGTTCAACAGTGAGTCCTCCCAAGTTTGGCTCCAAGTGTTCTTTCTTTATTGTACTAGTATTGTCACCATATAGTTGGCTATCTAGCTTGCTCTTAGGTGGAAACTCCTGCATTTAATTTTGCTTCAAATGAGGTTACCAATTTCTAATTGAAAAAATAAAAAGTTTTAATTTTCAATACTATTGAACTTACCTTGAGTATTGTAATAATGTGTGGATTTACACCAGCAATTGTTTCTCTTGCAAATTCTTCATCAGTCATCCATGCTGACTGATTCACTGCTCCACATTTCAAAATTCTATGTTTTAGCTTACTAATATATATTTGCATCATTATTGCAATTTTATCTAAATTTTAATATTATACCTTCAATCACTTTAGGTACTGGAAATTTAAGAGCCTGTTCACCATCTGTTCTGAAGAGTTCTTTGAACAATGGTACAGGACTAAGGTCACTAAGAATATTGGTAGGTAACTTAATTCCACCATCATAGAGTCCACGCACTTCATCAAAGCTATTAAACTCAGGTTGGTTGAATTGCAATTTGAGTGCAGATTGTAATTGAGGTATAACATTTTGAGATGCAGATTTCAGTATATAAACAAGAAAATCTGATGACTTCAAGTGACCAAATGATTCATCCCTTGGAAGGTAAACAAAGTCACTGCGGCTCTCACTTTTAGGATCTGTTGAGACATATAATACCATAACATATGTTAGAAAACAATAAAGATAATTCTAAAATCAAAGGGAGAAAAATTGAAGATAATAATTTTACAATACATTTTTCCATTTTCACTTCAAGGTTTTTCATCTGAGAGTAGAGCTGTCAAATCGGATTACCTGACACTATACGAGACGGTCCGTTCGAGTAGCAGGCTTTTTCAATTTGGGCAAGTATTTGAAAATGGATTTAAACAATGGACATACCTTTCCTAGAAGGTTTTCTTCCTGTTCTGCCCCTACGAGGGTAAGGAAAATCAGTGTTTCCTCCAAGAACTGGACGAGCCAATCTTTGATTGCTGTCAGGATCACCCAAATCATTGTACACATCATAATCATAAATCCTTTCATGCTCTTTCCGCTCCCCTGTTCCATCTCCTCTTAATGTTTTCAATTCTTCTTCTCTATAATACTTCAATGGAGCTGGTGTATCGCTTGGAAGATATGTCTACATTCACATAAAAAAATCATTCATCTCTCATCAATCATTCCAAATTTCAAGAAATATAACTAAAAATTGATAAATTACTGGCATGTTAATGGCCTTATGATAAGGGAGCAAATGATATTTTGGATTACTAACCTTGTTGGCAAAGAAAATGCGATCAGTTTTGTATTTTTTGGCGTTGTAAACCCAAGAGTTGCAAACAAAGTGGATTGTTCCATGGTTTGGAACATCTTCAAGAGTCAAACTGACAAGAAAGAACTCATTTTGCATAAAATTTTCAATGTAAAATGCTCCTGGAATTCCCATTGTTTCACTGTCCCATTCAAAATGAATATCGAATGCATTTTGCCCTGCTCCCAATGTTGGAAGCGATTGAATCAATCCTTCCAAATATGTTTGCTTTCCCACTTTCCCTCTTCCACTTCCTGCAAATATTTCATTATCATTATTTAATTTTTTTACTAATTTTTATTTGTCCAATTTTATTTATTTGCAATTTCAGCAAGTATTTAATAATAATTTATAACTGTCCACAAACACTTCCATGTTCTTACCTCATCAATTATTCACGGATCAATTTTAAAAAAAAGTTTAGTAGTACTAGAAGACTGGATATCATTTTTTATGTTTTAGTATATTATTAATATTATTATTATTATATTATTATAGGTTTTATTTCCGTTCATCCGTCTGGCATATCTGATACGGATCTGAGAGCTTTAAAGCGATTAAATACTATAAAATAATTGATTATATTGTAAGAAATTATGATTTTAAAATTTTCCTCATTAAATTATCAAAAACTACTATTGTACCAAGTACCCAGAAAAGATAATTCTCTACATTAAACAATAATGATTTTAGACTATATAGTCCAACTCCGAGTCCGAGATGCACTCTTTACCGAAAATAGAAAATGAATATATGTTCTGAATAATTAATTACTATTTTTTTTGGACTATGCTTTTAGCTCTTAAAATATTATGACTTTTTTATTTAGTCCAGCATTTTTAAAAAGTATTGTCTTTTTAAAAAATTTAAGGTAGTTTTAAGGTGGGATAAAAAAAATTTAAAACCATGTAATAACTTTATTAAAAATGGAAAGTATGAAGCATTTTAAAAAAAAAAATTAATTTTTTAAAAATATTTTATATTTTCTAAAAAATACCCCATATTTAATATTTTTAGTAAAGTGACTACATGATCCTAATTTTTTTTGTCCCACCTTAAAATTACTCAAAAGTCTTCATCAATTCCACTGAGAAATTCATTAAAAAAAATCTATCTTTTGAAATTTTATACCTCAAAAACAAGATTATAGTAAATAATTAAATCTTCGATGTAAAATTCTCAAATAATCATGGCAAAAGCCACCTGACAGTTACTTTTTACAAAAATCGCGTTTCCAAAGATTTTGCCAAACCTCTCATTGCACAATCATGGCTTAGTGTGTTTTGATTGACGTCGGATCACATCAAATCACGTTAAGATAGATAAATAAATAGTTGAGATAAATTTGTCACATAAACTGAGACAAATCCAATAAACGCAACAAAAAATAACATTGAAATAGATTTACGTTAACGTGAATTTACTTATATCCAAATAGGCCCTTGCAAACGGGAGTTTAGGATCAGTATAAAATGATAATTATGAATTAAATAAATGATTAATATTAATTAATTAATAACCATCAGCACTAGTAGCGCTAATGAGCTTGAGAGCGACGGAGCGGCCAAGGAAGGAAGTGCCGAGGTCAACCAAGCTGCCAACGGCACTTCCAACGATGTTGAAGGCGCCGCCAATGAGACCGGTGGGGCTGGCGGCGGAGGTGAGGGCATTAATGTCCAAAACATTCTTGTGCATCAACACCACCACCCCCTTCAGCTTGTGACCCCTGTTGATCAAACCTGTCACCCCTGAAAACATCTTTGCTTATTAATTAATTTCCACAAACAAACTTTAATTTCTTTTACTATTTAGAGAAAAAAAAAAGAGCCTGTGGCTTGTGATGAACTCAAGCCAATCGATGAGTATTTATAGGGAGATTAAACAAGTTGTTTCGATTTTATCAAAATAAAAAAAGATAGTTGTTTGGATTGCAATGGGTTGAGATAATTTTTTATATTTTTTAAGAGGGTTATGGCATGTGAAATGCGTGACGGGCGGTTTATAAATTTTTTCAATTATTGAATTGTATTTTTGGACCGTGTGGTTTTGGGTAAAACTATGACTAGCCTAACTTTAACTATATGCTAAGATTAAATTTTAGTGAGATCAAAATTAAAAAATAATTATTTACTGATTTGAATCCTTCACTTTATAGTCACAATAACATTTTAGTCTCTGACTTTCTAAAATATTTGAATTAGTCCCCGACTTTACACTCTGTAAATCACTTTAATTATTCTCTGGCATTAAGTGACACGAGTAAAATATCTACATGACATGCTGAATGTTTATATGGTAGGTTAATTGACACTTAGGAATCTAAGTAAGCGATAAAATGACATTGATTTGCTTAATCTCAAAATATGTAACTCGATTAGTCATTCAAATCGCTTATAGTATAACTCAATTTTAAACCTCGAAATACTGTGTAACTTTGACGATTAAGCAAAACGATATCATTTGGTCGTTTACATGGACTCATATGTGACAAATAACGTGTCATATAGGCAGTTAGTATGGCAAATAGTCATTTCGTCAATATCACTTAATATCAGGAACTAAAGTGACTTACAAGGTGCAAAGTCAGAGACTAATTCAGACATTTTAAAAAATTTGAGACTAAAATACCCTATAACTCGAAAATGAGGGACCAAAACAGTTTATCTCTCATTAAAAAATATATGAACCCAGATAATTATAACGAAAAAGATAAATTATAATTTTTTAATATCTCAATTTATGTGTAACAATAGTATAAAAATGTTAAACATAAATAAATTTCGGACATGAGTTATCCTACTGATGTGCGAACGGGTGATTTAAGGGTATTACTTTCTTAAAAAAAAAACATTTTTCATTTTAAATTGTCACTTTAAAAGTTGAAAAAATTATTTATTATTTATTTTTCTATCATATATCCATGTTTATTTATCGTTTTAAACCTATAACAGTACGTATAAGAGAAAATTACATGATACTTTTATGAAAATAAGAATATTAATTATTTTTTTAATATGTAAGAGTGTCTCTATCTTTTTATAGAGGTTTGAACCGAGGAGCAACTATTCAAAACTTCACTCGTCAGCCACTAGACCATCTTGTTAGATGTTATTCTATCACTTATTAACTATTTTATTTTTCATTTTCTTTTTTTTTCTTATATATATAGGAGATATTTAATGAGAAAGAAATTTCTTAAATCTAGGTCATACCATTTTTTTTAAATGCAAAAAGGGAGGTGTAAAAATATTACTGTGCTTTTTAAAATAATAGTATATATGTTCCATTAATGCTTTCATTATATTATTGACTTATTGTCGACCTTCGCCGACCCAATTCTTCTTTCTTATTTACGTGTTCTCTATTGTCTCTTGTTTTTTCTTCCTTAATGCTAACAGTTTTCTTTTTGTTAATCCAATTTTATCTCAATTATATTTCATACAAGTTTAAATTATATAACCTACAAAACAATAAATGAAGCAATAAGGATCCTCTCAGGCTTGTTATTGGTCCAACCAACGTCCAGCATGATCTTAACCATTATAATCACTTTACATTAATAAAAAAAAAAGTGGGTATGAGATGGATGGTTAGAATTTTGGCTGAAAAAATGATATTGCTCGAAATACAGGAGAAAATTCAAATTCATACTTAAATTTAATACTTCTTCCATTTCACAATATTTATCATTTAAGGTTTTAACACAATAATTAAAAAAACATTTAACACTATTAATTTTATAAAATAAACTACTTGATTTTTAATATGTTATTTCTGTTTCATAATTAAATTTCTTTCTCGTTATATTAATTTTTCTCTATATACTTAATATTTATTCTCTCTCATTTAAAAGTATAGTTGAAAAAAAAAATTAATACCATTATTAAAAATATAAAGTGACAAATAATTTTTAAAAAAACTAAAAGAAATGGTATTGTAGAATTGAGGGAATACAACACATGCTTTTATTTATATATATATATTTTGAAGCTTTTAGATCTTGTTAAAATTAGAACTCGTATAACAATTAATTTTGATGTCTAGCTATTTAATAAATACCGTAAATTTCTTTTTTCGAAAGGAACTACACAGTCTACACTTACTGGATCTCAGGTAAAAAATAAAATAGAAAAATATCTCATTGGGCGATATGCAATTATTATTTAATTTACGAACCGAAAAAATTATTATTTAATTTGTTCCCCATTATTCGTTTTTACACCACTATATTTCAATTGTTTACAACAAAATAACAACATCCTTTATTCCTACACCATGCACCCACTTAACTTTTGAAAACTAGTTTTCGAAAATAATTCCATAATCTAATATTGATCCCAATTGTTTACATTAAAACATGATATATATAATTCCATAAATGTAAAATTCAAATTTCGAAAAAGTTTTAAACATTAGATTTTGGAATATAAGTTCTTTGTCTTGGAAATTAGTTTCTGAAAATCAATGTATTTTTTTTATTAACAAGGTATCCAAAAATTTGGTTGGTGTAAAAAGTAGAAAAGGGTGCAAAATGTAAGCACAATGTCTAGTATATTTTTTTGGTCAAAATATATCTGTTACGTTCTTGTCATCCAAATATTATATTTAGTATTTTATTTTCAAAATTAAAATAAGCCCAATTGGCTTCCTCCAAAAACAAATGAGCCCAATCCATTAAAAATAAATGATGGAGAATAACATATCAAACGCACAATACTATTTTTCAAAGGTTAAATTACACACTCGGTGTCCAAATTATAGGGTTTTTTTTTCAAGTTAGCCCCCAAACTATATGCTTTCACATTTAAAATGTAATGATTTATTAACACTGAAAAATAAATGTGAACTGTTTAAAAAAGATGGAGTATTGATTTGGAGATGGTGCCATACACTAATCGGAGAACAAATTAGAATTGGTCCCTACCCTTTAAACCAATTCTAAGACCTTATCTTAATTAGGTCCAAAATACAAATTTTTTAATGTTGTTGTGATATTTCTATTAAAGTACTTAATAGTATTAGTATAAAAGGATTAATTTAGTGTAAAAAAATTAAAAACTAAATTGTATAAAAAATAAATAAAAAAAATAAAATGGAGAATTTTATCTAGTGTAATGACACTTTTTAAGAAGCTAAATATAATAAAAAATTGTTAAAAAATATAACTTTTTATATTTTTAAAAGACTAAATAATACTATACACTTTTAATTATTTTTTTTAATTTTAATAACCTTATAAATGTCTTTAATAACATGAGTCCCTAACTTTATACGGTCTAAGAAAGGGAAAATTATTTATGGGGCTAGGTTTAAAAAAATTTCTCAAAAGGGGCTAGTTTTATAGGTTTTATTTTTTTTCTTTTTTTACTACGACACTGTTTACAATTCGTCATGGAGGTTCTCGCTTCGCTATAGAAGTGCTTCCACCTCCATGGTGAGGTAAGAACTTCCATAGCAAACTGTGAATAGTATCATATTTTAAAAAAACACATGAAAATAATAAGGGCAGTCCATGGCGAGGTAGGCATCTCCATGACGAATTGTAAATAGTATTCTATTAAAAATATAAAAACATGTTAAAATTGTAGAAACCTCCCTGACGAGGTGGGAACCTCCTTAGTAAAATATTGCGTTAAAAATAAAAGTTCTATATGAAACTAGTCTCCCCATTAGGAAATTTTCAATACATAGACCCATAAATGAAATAATGGGTGAAACTAGACCCATTAAGATAATTAATTTGGATATTTGGCCTATCTATAAAATTATAGTGTGAATTTTAAATTTGTCTCCGAAACAATCATTGTTGTCAAAATTGGACCAGACCGCCCGAACCGACCCATTGAACCAGGAACCGGACCCTTAACCGGTTTGGTCCACCCTTAAAACTGGCCTGTCTTCAAACCGACCTTTGAACCAAAAAACAAGTTCAAACCGGTGAACCGCTTGTGAACCGGACTAGAGCCTTCAAACCGGTTTTAACCTAAAATGCTGTAAAATCCTTCAGAACCATCTACCACTATGCCAACATGTTTTTTGCGATATTACATGCACCATTTATATATATGTATTATTATATTGTATATAAAAATATAATTTATTAGATATTATCATGAATTAATATATTATATATTATAAAATAATAAAAGAATATATTTAATTCATACCAGTTTCACCATGATTTAATCACGGTCGAACTATTAAACTGTGAATCAGTGCCTCGACCGGTTCAATTACCGGTCCGATTCTTATAACATTGAAAATAATGGTTGGGCTCATGTATTTTAATCTTTAAAATTTTGAAAAAAATTAGATTAATTATTTATTTAATTTGGTATAATAGACAAAATGGTTTAGACGTCTACTTTTAAATACTAAAATGTCTAATCATTATACTTTCAATTTATAAAAAAAATATTATAAAAAAATATAATAATTAAGGATTAAACTCAATTACCAACGTACACATATTCTCATGTGTTTATCAACTAATTTACGATACATAATTAGGAAAAATAAACCATTATACTTTTAATAATAGATTTGATTTGTTAATTATATTATCACCCTTATCTACTTTGATATCCGGATGCACAAATTATAATTTTATATAAATATAAATATTTCAAACAGAAAGTATCCATTCTCTATTAGAGTTAATTACTTTGTCATTCAATATAAGAGAAAGGTTAAATATTGAATTTCAATTTTTTTCTTCAATGAAAAAATTCGGAATTTTTTTGACACAATATATATATATATATATATATATATATATATATATATGCTAAAATGCACAAGGTATCATTGAGGTTTCACAAAATAGCACAAAGCACAAAATTTAAAATAAATAAGCATCTTATAACATTTTTTTCTATAACATACACTAATAGCAAATGAATACTCCATTAATTAGAATGTCCTTATTACTAACCATAGTTAAATCGCTCTCCATTAATATGCACTTGTAGTGATAATACTTGGAGTACTTTTTGTGCTCTTGTTGAAATATATTCCTTCTTTTGGAGATAAAAAAAAATCTATGTCCTCGGTTTCTTTCCCTAAGTTAAACAAAAAAAAATTCTCTGTCATTTGATTTTTGTACCAAATTCATTTACTGAATTTTCTCAAGGATGTTTGTTGAATCTTTTTCATAAAACAAAAATTATTTTTTTGTGAATAAAAAAATTATTATTATTTTTAATAAAAAATTAAATAATTTATAAATGAGCTAAACAAGCCAAGTTCAACATTTATTATTACTTCACAAGATAAGATACTACTTTGCTATCATATTTGGTGGACAAGATTTATACAAAATATATAGAGCATCTCATAAAATTTAATTCCAGTAGCCTAAAATATGTAATATTAGTATTAGTTAAAACCATTATTATAGCACTTGAGAAACTCTTTATGTTACCAAACCGACACCATAAAATAGGAAATAATCACCTTAGCTTTTAAAAATATAACCAAACCACGACTACAACTAGAAAAAGCAAAATGCTTCGAAAGACCAAAATAATTTTATTACACGGAAGCCTGTAAAAAGTATAAAGTCTTCAATAATCCAAAGGTTAACATTATATAATAGCAAAGTAATAGTAAATTTAATAAGTAGCGAGACATAAGTAGCTATAAATGTAATCAAATGCTCCATAATTTTTTTTTATTTTATGAAAAAATTTCTTTAACGAGTGTCATTGAGAAAATTTAGTGGATGAATTTTGCACAAAAAAATATTTATTGTAGGAAAATAATTGTTTTTACAAAAAAAAAATAAGAGAAGGGTTTAACTATTGTCAGTAATTAAGAATATTCTGATGGAATATTTTATTATTGTTGGTGTCTATTATAGAAAATAGTGTGAGATACTTATTTATTTTAAGTTAAGTTTGGTGGTTTGTGTAATTTTGTAAAACCTCAAAGGTATTTTATGCATTTTATATATATATATATATATATATATATATATATATCATATTAAATACACGTGTCTAAATTAATTAATTTAAAAATATTTTGAAAAAACCAATTGGTCTTTACGTTATGTTGTTTCTCTAAAACTTGTAGTACTGGTTTTGTGGGTAGGGGACATTTAGCTAGACCGTTTAATTTAAAGGAGCTCAACATAAAAATTAAATTTATTATTGATAAATTTAATTCATTAAAATTAGTCAATAATCAAAATGATTCATGGTGATAAGTACTTACATAAAACATAAATTGTAATTATTTCATCTTGAAAATGTTTAGTTCAAGGATGGTCTTTAAAGTTAAACTCATCAACAGTTCACAAATAAAATCACTTTCAATATAAACACTTAAGTCAGATTTATTATTTTTTAAGAATTTATCGTTTTTTATTTTATTAATACTAAATAAAAAAAACATATGCCTAAATTATTTTTTAAACCAATAGGTGATTGGTTCAACCGTTCAAGAGGTTACAAGTCATGATGTGGATATTTTTATTTAAAAAAAAATTATTTAGCGACCAACAATATTTGTGATTAATTTTATTTATTCCCCTGCTAAATATATCAGTGACAAAATTAATAATAAAAATGATTGACGATGTCCAAATATGTTTGGATACCAATTTGCCAACGAAAAACGACAGACGCGAGAAAATCTTGCTTTTACCTTTAGAGTATTCGAATCCATAATCACGAATTCTAAGAAATCCTAAAAGGGTATCCAAACATACCAGTCATGTTTAGTGACTAAGGGACTGTTTGGTTTATATTTTCATTTTCTGTTTTCAGCTTGTTTCTTATTTTCTGAAATTTTACAAAGAAAATACTGAAAATAGAAATTTTCTATTTCAACCTTTTCAGTTTTTTCTTTGTAAAATTTCAGAAAACAAAATACATAAAATGAAAGCCAAAAATAAAAATGCAAATCAAACAGTCCCTAATCATTTTTGTTTCTGTCGCTTAATTATTCATTTTTTTGTAGTGTTTAGGTTCAAACATAATTTTTTTTCTACGAAGGTTTGGCCAGAGAAAAAAAATAAAGAAATATCTCGAAATAATTTTTATAATATATATATATATAAGAGATACAAGAAGGAAAATATGCAAGAAAATAAATGAAATCTGTATTATTGTTGTGCCAAATGCAATGCATAGAAGATTGAGTATTTGTTTGGATTGAACTGGATTCATGTTAATGTGGATCTACTTCAACGTTATTTTTTGTTGCGTTTATTAGATCCGTCTCGGTTTATGTGCCAAATTTATCGCAACCATTAATTTATTTATCTTAACGTGATTTGACGTAATCCGACGTTAATCTAATCACACACTGATTACACATTGATTACTTGGGTGATGACGTCCGTGGAAAACGTTGGAGAAAGGAGTGGTGGGGTCCATTAGTCCACATAAGACAAGTATTAATACTCCTTAAAAAATGTTAAATTATGTTATTAAATTTATCTACGATTCTTTTTTATTTAATTTTCATAAGTTTTATTTATCTTTTATTTAACATTTATTATTTTAAAAAATAAATAACATTTATTAAAATTAAATAAATAAAAAAATTAATAAAAAGATTTAGCACCTTTCCTATTTTTTTCTTTGCCAAATGAAGACACAGAACAGGATGGTGCTATTAGTAATAAATTGGTTATGAATCTCATGGACCCCACTAGTATTGTCTCTGTATGGCAGGCACATAACACAGAAAAAATGTGAAGAATGAACAGATACTCCAATGTCATGGACACGTGTCACTTATTCTCACACAAGCTTCCAAACTGATTTGTAAAAGCAAAGTTATTAGGATCAAAAATGTTTTTTTTTACACTTATAATCCCTTTACTCCTTTCATTTATTAATTATTTAATAGAATAAAAATTCAATTTAATTAATATTAAGTGTGTTATAAATAAGTTGTACATTCTAATAAATATATACAAATCATTATTATACGAGGATTAATTATCTTTCTCAATTTAATTATATCTATTATTATATTTATGAGGTTACCGTTTTGAAAATTTCCCTAAAAAAGGTTATATTATGAAAAATTTTCTTAAAGGGACTAGTTTTATAGGTTCCATTTAAGGTAAATCCGGGAGTACCATACACCCTAAAAATATTACTATAAATAATAAAATTTTAAGTTATTTTAATTTATTTATTTCATTAGTATTATAAATATATTTTTTATTATTAAAAATAGTAATGGAGTATGGTAGTCTAAAATTAATGGAGTCTACCCTAAATGTGACCCTAGTTTCATGTAAGACTCCATTTTATTTTTAATTTTTTTGATTTTTTTAATCTGTGCAACATTACACAAGTTAAGATTTTCAAATTAGAAATTTTATACTAAAAACTTAAATATTAAAAATTGTGTAAATATAACTTCTATAATTTTAAGAATTACGTAGTTTTCAAATTAAATTTTTAACTTATATAATATTGCACAAATTAAAAAAAACGTTATTTTTTTTAGTGCAACACTATCCCATAGCTCCTTGCTCCTACTTATTACCTACTACTGTTTTGTTTTTTGGAAAATTTATATTAGTGGGGTTCCTTTTTTTTTTCTTTTTTTTTTGTCAAATTCTACCTACTAGTATATGCAAGCTCAATATTGAAATTGCAAGAGAAAGTGACAAACCTTTAAAAAAATAGAAGATACAGTGACCAAAAAAAAAAGTACTTGAAAGTCAAAGCGTTGCATCTTTCATGTGCGATAAATCCCCACACTGTGCATCGGTCACGATTACGAATGTAGGGACCTCGTTCGGAATTTGGACATTTTTAGAAAAGTTTTATTCCTTTTGATTTTTTACTTTTTTTATTTAAATAATAACTATATAATGTTTTAAGCAGTTTCACAAATCACGTGCAATTATTTTTCTGCGATCGATTTAGGTACTATCTTCTCTCTTTCTTTCTTTTTTTACACATACTTAGTGTACATTATTGGCACAAGGATCAATACTTTTATTTAATTTATGTATAAAACTATAAATAAATAAATGAATGAATAGTTTTAAATTAGTAAATTATGAGAAGCGTGTACAATTATATGATATATGATGCCATGGGTTCTAGACTAGGCCAGTAGGCCAGCTAGATTTGTTCAAAGTGTCTATGATAATTGATAAGGCTACGAGCCAATTAAAATAATACATAGTTGTGAGAAAATTTTATAGAAATATTTTGTATTTATTCAATCATAGAAAATATGTAAACAATAAAAATCAAATAATATAATTTTCTTAGTTGTTATAATACAGGATAAAAAAATTATAATAAACAAATTTATTTTATTATAATATATAAAGAAATATATGGTATATTAATTTATTACATGACATTGTCGTTTCCATAACGAAAGGGAAAAAAAAACTCTCATTATTCTTTTCCTTTTTTCAAGCTGCGATAAGTTATCGTACCCCAAAAAATAATAAATTACTGTATTTAAAATATGATCGAGAATTGCATTGTGCTTTTGCATATCAATGTAGACATGCTAGTTAGTTTGTTTGATTCTATTTATCGGTTGCAACAAAGAGAAATAATCATAAGACATGATAATAATAAAAACAAAAACAAAAAATGATGAAAACACGTTTCCACATGTATGTATTGTTTTCTTTCGTTACCCGAGACATTTTTTTATTTTGATATAGTAGTAGTATTTATTAACATTATTATATTTTTTTAGAGATATATCAAGAGTATCATTAGTTAAAGATTAAATTTCTTTTTTTCTTCTCTTAGCTAGATTCTTTTAATTTGTAGAGATAATGGAATTGAGTTCTGTTTTTTTTAATAAAATATTTTCTATACGTATATGGCCTCTGTTCAAATCTGATCTCTATTAATATCGTTAACAAAATATTAAATTTTTTTACTAAATCATCTTAAAAAAATTTATATTCACTTAATTTTAACAAGTGTATTTAGTATTATTTTATTGTTAAAGTACATGCACAGTTATTTACCAGCCGGTTATCCTTATTTTGGTTTTTCGTTTTCAATAATTACTATTGTCACGACGGTCAAATTAGTTTTTTCATCCTCTAACTTTTTTTTTTAATTTTATTCTTTAACTAATAAAATTTTCAAAATGTGACTTTTCGTTTTGTTTCAATTTCGTCATTTTTCGTTAACTCCATTAAATAATTAACAGAAAGTTATGAAAACGTCCAAACGATGTCGTTTTGTGTAAATCTTACCTCAAAACGACGTTATTTTGAATATTTCTATTAGTTTTTTAATGAATCTAACGAAAATTGACAAAATTGAAATAAAACAAAAAAAATTAAAAGAACGATTTGAGACTTTTATTAATTTGACGATGAAATGAAAAATAAAAAATTAGTGCGAAAACAAAAGTACTACCTCTGGTCCTAAATATAAGACCCTTTAGAAAAAATTGGTTAATCCTATATATAAGACACCATATCAAGTTCAAGAAGCAATTATTGATTTTTTTCTTTGTCGCTCTATCCTCGTAATAAATGAATGGATAGTGGATATAATTAATATATTTGTTCATTAATTTTTGACTTTAAATAAGGACAAATTGATATATTATACTATTTTTTTAAAAAATAAGACATCAAATAAAATTGTTAATAATTTTTTTAATCTATTTAAATTAATCAGAAGATCTTATAAAAAGAATCAGAGGTAATATTATTTTGACCTTGTCACGACTATAGCGTTGATTATAGAAAACAACGTGAATCATATGATCTGTTTTTTTGTGTTTTTTCCCCCCAAAAGTGATGTATAAACCGTGAGATAAAAGTGTGACAAAATATATTCACCAGAAAAAAAGTGTGACAAGATATAATTATTATTTAATTTAACTTCGTGTGATGCTATTTTTTTTAAAACTACCCGCGTTCAGATTCATTGCACACATGAGAAATAGGGTTAAAATTTGAGTAAATTATACTTATCTCTCATGAACTTTTGAAGTATTATATTGTTCCCTTACATGTTTCTAAATATAACACATACCTTCTATATATATTTTCAAAATTACACAGTCCTCCCTTAAATGATAACAGTGTTAACCTTTGTAGGTCTTATTTATGAATTGACGATTTTATCCTTTATTAAAAAAGAGAACAACTATCCACCCCATCTCGAACCTTTTCAGTCTAGTGAAACCTTGCAATCTTGCGCCCCTTCTTCAACTTGCGACCTCTTCAACATTGCCTCTATTCTTCAAGGTGCGACTTCGCCACCGTTTTTTAAGCTTGCGACCTTACGATCCTTCTTCAACCCTACGATCTTCAAAACACTTCCTTAACCCTGTGATCTTCCCAGACCCTTCTTCGATTTTCTTCATCTTCACCACTTAATATTTCTAATTTGGGACCACTTCATCTTCACCTTGTCCAAGAGACATTTTCTAAGTGATATTTTGACATTTTAGGTATGTTTTACTAATTAAACATTTTTTATTTTTAAGTCCCAATCGCTTATTTTTGAAGTGAAAGTCTCAATACTTGTTTGATTTAGTATAACTTTTCCAATTAAGAATAAAATTGTCTTTTCATAACTATAAGGCCATATGCAAATCACTTGTTTGTTAAAAATTTAACTGTTTATTAACGTGAAGGGGTGTCCGTATAACATAAACAAACTTCAAGGGAGGTCTATGTTATGTTTAAAAATATGCAAGGGGATAATATAATACTTCAAAAGTTCATAAGAGGTCAATATAATTTACTCTTAAAATTTTGATCCATACTAGCAAGTTCAAGCAAGCATTCCATGGATCATGTGCAAAAAATCCCCACACTAATGTGCGACTCACCGGTCACGATTACAAATGTTAGTAAATTTCTGTAATAATGTGCTGATTAAAATTTTTTAAAAATATAATATTTATTATTATTTTTTAAAATCACAGTTTGTCCATCCTTAAAATGAGACTAATTTTGTTTGTACTGCATGAGTTTTTTATTATAAGCAGTATTAAACAGATCAAAAAACTCTTTTAGAAAAGTTTTATTCCTTTTGTTTTTCTTTTTTTTTTAAAAAAAAAGTAAACTTAATAAGCAGTTTGACATATCACGTGCAATTATTTTTCTGCGATCTCGATTTAGGTTTGATCTTCTCTTTTTCTTTGTTTTCTACACATTGTTTAGTTAGGGTACATATCTTAACCATTATTGGCACAAGGATCAATACCTTTTATTTATAAATAGTTTTAAATAAATTATTGAATAAATAAATAGTTTTAAATTAGTAAATTATGAGAAGCAAGTAGAATTATATGATATGATACCGTGGGTTCTAGACAATCTCTCGGCCAGCTTCAAAGTCCCTCTGATAAGGCCACGAGCCAATTATTTTGAGATGATTTATAGAAATATTTTCTACGTATCTCGATAAATAATGTCTTCAAGAAACTAATTAAAGTTATTATAATTAAAAAATAATTATAAGTATATATTATTTCATTTAAAATATAAGAAAAAATTAATATATTTTTATTATATTTGACTGATTAAATAATCCTCTCACAATAGTAGATATCATTAATTAATTTGTATTTATTCAATCATAGAAAAAATGTAAACAATAAAAATCAAATAATATTTCCTTAGATTTTAGTAGTATAATACAGGATAAAAAATAATTTTTTTATAATAAACGAGTTTATTTTATTTTAATGTATAAGCAAATATAAGATATATTAATTTATTATTTTAGGTTTTCATACTATAATAGAAAATGATGTTTTTAAATCACATCAAATTGTCGTTTTGATAACGAAAGGGGAAACAAGATCTCTGATTATTCCTTTCCTTTTTCAAGCTTTGTATTGATTATTCCAACGACAAGTTTTCTCTATCCTACGCCAAAAAGAATATATATATATATATATATATATATATATATATATATATATATATATAATTTTTTAACATATGCAATATTGCACAGGTTAAAAAATTAAATATAAAAAAAAAATATAACATTAAATATATTTCAAAGTTATATTAAATTTTTGTTTCTTCTAATAATAATTTTCTACCTTTAGTTTTTTAATCTGTGTAATATTACATAAATTAAAAAAATCTTATATATATATATATATTATTTAAATGTTGGAAAACTTAGCTGTCTGATTATGTAAATGGATGTCAAATAAAATATACTCCATGAACGAGACTTGTGCTTGTGCATATCGATGTAGACACGTTAGTAATAATAATCGCAAGACACGATAATAATAATATAATAAAAAGTATATAAAAACACGTTTCCATATGTGTGTAATGTTCTCTTTCGTTGTCCAAAAAGATTTTTTTTAATAATTATCAGTATTATTTTTAAGGGATATATCAACAATATTATTACTATTAATTATAGATGAATTTTTTAATTTATAGAGATAATTATTGAATTGATTTTTTTATTAATAAAATATTTTCTTTTTTATTCACTGATAAAATTTTTTCTATACATATAGTCACTGTTCGAAAAATCATAATTATTATTGACTTGACTATAGTGTAGATTAGGGGTATACAAAGAACGGGTAAGGACGAGTTTGCATTGATTTTCACCCGGTTCTAAATTAAGATCCGACCTATACTTTGAACTCTAATCCGTCTCTGGACCCGAAAGAACTCGATAATTACCGGGTCTTTTTAGGACCAGGTATATGTGGGACGAATGCGGATTGACCCGAACATTTATTCAATACTTATATTCTTATATACACAATATCAATCAAAAAACAAATAAGCAAACAAAAAGATAAGAAAAAAAGCATGTATAACGTCAATAATACGTGATAAATAGACAAAAATAGTGAAATGAAATAACTATAGTGTTAATAATATTTATTAAGTTCCTATCAAAATAATAATAATAATATTCATTAACAATAGCTATAATTTTTAGATTTCTACGTCCAAAACAATTTTTATTTTTGAAGTTTAAACTCTAGGCTAACAAAAGATAGAAATTAAAACAATAAAAAATAACATATATAATATAATATAATATAATATATTATTTATATATAAATATTAAACATGTCTATCGGGCTGGGCCGGGTAACTCGAGCACTAACCTGAACTCGTCCATTTTTTTCACTGGGTCAGAATTTAAAAAACAGGTTACTGTCTTCTGTCTTAAAATGGACGGGTTGAAATTATCCTAACTCGATCGGACCGGATCAGGTCTTGTACACCCCTAGCGTAGATTATAGAAAACATCGTGAATCATGTGATCTATTTTATTTTATTTTATTTTTCCCAAAGGTGATGTATAAACTGTGAGATAAAAATGTGACAAAATATTGTTATTATTTTATTTAACTTTGTGTGGATGATTTTTTGTGTTCAGATTCATTGCACACATGAGAAATAGGGTTACATTTTATCGATGTTGTCAAACCGAAAATGATGAACTTTACGATTAGAGCACAATGATCATATTTTAATTAGTTCTTGATTGAAACGATTTTATTTTATTTTTTGGTTTAAAATTCTTGAAAACACTGTGTCTGCGTTAATTTAATCCTTTACAGAAATTTTATTTTAATTACTGAAGTGCATATTCATTTGTATTTTTTCATAAAAAAATTTTATTTTTAATTTTTTATCCTATGTAGTAATATTGTATAAATTACAAGAATCCTTATTTATATTATCACAGACGGCCCATGATCAATCAAGTAGGCCAAATAAAAATACATTTATTATCTTGTTCACATTATGATGACATCACATTAAATAAAGAAATAGAATGTCCAAATTAAAATTGTACTTTGCGATAGATTGATCAAATAAATTAAATATTACTACTACTCCTATTACCTATTCATGATGAGTATTCATATCCATTAAAAAATTACTATAAGTAAAACTCACGCAACTAACAAGAGTCACGAGCTGATTAAAAAATTAAGTGAAATTATTAATGATTTAAACATATTTTGATTTTTATACCTTACACTCATTTTAATTTTGATCCTCATATATACTTTCATTTTTTGGAGGAATGAGTCACTGTCACTATCTTGCCATAATGATAGAAATTAATTTTTTAATAAAATAAAATTATATAAGGACTAACATCTACATTAATTTAAAACCAATATAAGAACTAAAATTTTGATTTACAATCTTGGTTTTTGTTTTTATACATTATATTTATTTAGATTTTAGTTCTTATATTTAACACTCAAATAAATTTTAGTATCTATATTTTAATTTGAAATTTTATTTTATATTAACGATATTAATCACAGACTAAAATCAATACTAAATAAAATACGTGGATTAAAATTAAAATTTTAAAGTTTAAAAACTAAAATATAAATTAGTGTAAAGTTTAAAGATTGGAAATGTATATTTTATTTATAATGTTACATTGTTCTTTTACACTCGTTGAATGTAAAGGAAATGATATGCATAATTAAGTTTATATTAGCGAAACATGATTGGCTCAAGGGTAAAAGAAGTCAAGTCCGCACTTTAAGCCTCTAAAAAATGTAAATATTATTATTGTATTTAAGCCTTACTTTATATATTTTTATTTTACAAAATATAAGATCATTTAATGACATAAAAAATTATATTTTTAAATATATTTTTTCTTAAATAAAATGCATATGTTTTTTCTAGAATAATATTAATAGCTAAATATTTATTGTTAATTTTTAGAAGAAATGTCTCATGACAAAAAAAATGTTTTAGGTCTTAAAATTAGTTGGACTTAACCATCTCAATAAAAAAAATGTCTAAATTAGGAGTTTGTTTGATTTCTCTTTTTTAAAACAGTTTTCTATTTTTAAAAACAGAAAACTAAAAAATTCGTTTGACAGTCGAGTTTTTAAAAACAGTTTTCGGGAATAGTTTTTGTTTTTTAGTATTTAAAAACCAAAATATGAAAACATCTCAAACATGTTTTGGTTTTTCTGAATTTACACACAAATTTGTATTGAAAACTCCTCTCACTTTTTTTAAAAACGGTTTCTGAAAACTATTTTATAATACAATTTTAAAAACTATAAACCAAAACTGTTTCAAACAAACTTAGATAATTAAGCAAATATATCTTTTTTCAATAGAAAGTACTGAATGAGATCTAAATGGAGTAAAGCGCCTCATAAATAACTTTACAAGAAAAGTTCATATAGGTTCCTCACTTTTGCGGGAGTTCACTTAGGTCCCCGATTTTGTCTAATGTTATTCAGTTAGGTCCCTGACGTTTATAACCACCGTTAACAGAAATTCAATGTGGCACGTTAACAAAACGATGTCGATTCAAAAAAACGCAAAAAAATATGATATTTAAAGTTCAAATTAGTCTGTGAATCAAACGTCCAAATTAGTCCCTATGTCATATATCAAAAATTCAAATCAGTCCATACGTTTTGTCTAATGTGGCATGCTGAGTGTCATGTTGAATTTTTGTTAACGGAGCTAAAACAGTGATTAACGTCAGGGACTTAAATGAACAAAGTTGGATAAAGTCAGGAACCTAAAGAAACTTTCGTTATAAAGTTAGTAACCTATGTAGTAATTATTTTGATCTAAATCACTTAAATTCGTTGGTACAGTGTCTATAAAATGGTTACATTAATATAATATTTATCCTAAAGAAATATATAATTTTTAATAATATTTTTTTTGGTAACAAATTATTAATTATTAATAATATCAAAAAATATATAATTATTAACTAAAACATATATCTTATTATAAAAAAACTTATAAATTTCTCTTCTTCGTATAGTCTTTTTCTTTTCATGATCTTTTCGTATAATCTTTATATATTATTGATTTGTATATATTTTATCAGCTAAAGACAAATTTTATCTTAATTTTAAATATATAAAAGCTACAAATTTTGGCGAGAAACTAAATTTTCACCAAATATTTCGGGCTTGTTTGGAACAATTTTATTTTTTAGTTTTTAAAAATTGTATTATAAAACAGTTTTCAGAAACCGTTTTTAAAAAAAGTGAGAGGAGTTTTCAATACAAATTTGTGTCTAAATTCAGAAAACTGAAAACTGTTCTCGAAAACTGTTTTTGAAAATTCGACTGCCAAACGAATTTTTTAGTTTTCTGTTTTTAAAAACAGAAAACTATTTTTAAAAAAGAGATATCAAACAAGCCCTTCATTTCTCCCATTTTTAGATCTAATTCTCTCTATTTTTAAATTTAATTCTCTTCATTTTTAAATTTAATTTGTACCATGTTGTCATTATAAAATAGTCATTTGAAGAGTGGGTAGATCGTGTTCTATTCATTTGATTTTTGTTAACAATTAATGTACTATTCCTACTTTTAAATCTATCACACCGGGAATTGAGCCTATCTCATTGAACTCATCCTTATACCACTTGAGTCATAAGCTCTCTGCTAACAATTACTAATACACTTGAAAGTGGTATTCCCTCAATTCCTATTTATCGGTCTATTTTGAAAGTTTCACACTTATTAAAAAATAAAATTATTACTATTTAAGGTTCTATATTATTCTTTATCTCTTATTGTTTTATTGGTTTAATACTAGAATATTAATTAGCATTCAATTAAATATATGGGTAGAATGAATAAAAATACAATTATATTATCTTAAAAATATACGTAAACAGATAAATAAGAACTAAAATATTTTTTCTATGTGAATAAATAAAAAGAAACAGAAAAAATTGTATGTATCTTATATTTAAGATAAAATTCTTTTTCACTGGATTTCTTATATAGCATAAAACAGAGCATCAATTAATTACTTAACCGAGGACGGGTCCGTAAAATTTTTGGAGTTAGAATAAACAAATATTATATATACGGAGTTAGGTTTTCATAATTTTTTTTAAATGAGATTATTTTTCTCTCTCTAATAATAAGATAGTGTCATCTAAGTAGGAAGAGTAATACTTTTCCACTCATTTTCCTATCACTCCATTCGTATCTTTAAAATGTATATATGAAAAATAAATAATTAATGATAAAGAGGTCACTTTTTTACGAAGAGCCATATTTTTCCATTTATTTTTTTATTGCTTTACCTATATTATCCCAATAAAATAATAATGAATAGAAAGAAAAAATAAATTCTTTTAAAACTTTACAAATGTAGACTCATTTATAAAATTAGTGTGTTCTAACCCCTTTAACATAAATAATCTTGAGCACGAAGAAATACAGATTTCCTTGGGGCCAAGGTCACATGCTCCATATCTTTGGATCTCAACAACAAAATCAATTAGTAGCCTCACGACATGGAGTAGGTTTTTTGTTTTTTGTTTTTGTTTTCCTGAATAAGAAAAATATATTAATAGAAGAAGAGCACCAGAATTACTCAGAGATTACTGAAAGGCTTAATAATTAAGGACCTGGACATCACACAGGAATAACAAACAAAATTCCAGTGCCTAAAAAAAAGAAAAACAAAAACAAAAACAAAAACTAATAACAAATAATTGAGGCCAGATAATCTCTGGATTTCTAACGATAAAGAATATGTTGATTTAGTATTTTGTTTCGGTAAAAATTACTTCTGATCAAAATTAAAAATATTTATTTTTATTAGATCGTCTCAATTATTATACATCGATAATCTTATCTATTAATTTCAAGCGATTAATTATGTGAAAATTCCATTATATCTTCTTTGTGCTGGTAGGATTCAAGCGATTCTTGGTAGATTTTCATCAAATTCACATATACCTTGATGTCTAGGCTGTGTTTGGAAGATGATGACAAGTTTAGTGAAGATGAACTAGATTTTCTATCATTGATTTGGAAGCTTCATGCACCTCTTAGAGTACAAATTATGGTATGGAAACTCCTCCTTCATAGGTTTCTTACCAAGTCCAATTTGAAACTAGGTTTGGTTAAACGAAAGTAATGGTTTTTCCATATTGTAAAATATGTTTTGTATCTTAATCTTCTTCTACTCTACTGGACTTTATCATTTGTGATTGGGTGAGTACCTTTTGTGCTCTTATTTTAATGCATTTTCTTTTATAAGAAAAATTTAGTTACGCGACAAAAAAAGTCAATTTAGCGACCAATGAAATTTGTCGCTAAACTTCCTTGCTAATTCGGTTTACTGACGAAAATGGTTAGCAACTAATAACCTTGGTAATTCAGTTGATAAATAGATCTCTCCTTTTTGTTGTTGTGTTATTTAAAATCTTTAAAAATTGGTTTAAAAATTGGTGTTAAATGTCATTTTTAACCGGTATTAAAAGTTTTTTTTTTCTTTCAATAGTGCTATAAAAAGTAGTGTGAACTCTATTGCATCATCAACGCAAGCAATACTAATGAATTCTTTTTTTATTTTATTTCTTTTGCCTCTCCATCATGTTTCTTAACAGTTCGACATAATATATTATATAGGCAAGAAAAATAAATTTAAATTTTAACAATTAACCAAATTTCTATTGTCTAGCTACAAACTTGTCTGACCCATTCAATTGATTTAAAAAATAAAATAAAATTGAAGGTTACAAAATCATCATAAGCATTTTAAGTGTGTGTTCGGAAAAATATTGAGTTGGAGTAAAATTAATTTTGGAGAGCCAAAATCAATTTTGGTTGACAAACTAGTTGTTTGGTTATGAGTTAGGAAAAAATTAAAATTGATTTTGGCTAAAGTAATGTGAGACTTGCTTTCACGTTGAGCTGAAAATTTTACACCGTACTTTTACTCTAAATTTGTGTTTGAGAAAAAATTCACCAAACATAAATCACGTTCATCCAAAATCAATTCTATTACCGCTAAAACAAAAACCCACAAAGTTGTTGTTGGCACTTGTGTGCAAAACTTGCATGAACTATATATTTCGCTCACATGACTTGATATGAATCCCAAGTCCTATATACTAATTAATCTTGAGTCTTTTTTTTTGGCTTAACAAATAACAATTAATCTTGAGTCTTGGCTTCTTAAACTTGGCTCATGCTTCTTGGGCTTGGCTCATATTGCATATGGAGGTAAAATCATCAAAATTACTTCTTGAAGGATATGTTTTGTAGCACTATGGATGTGGCGTGAGGTTTACTACTAGAATTTAAACTTTGCTGTTGAATCGCTAGTTTGCTAATATTGTAGACATAAAAAGAACCAAATATAAAATGAAAAAGAAGGCAATATTTATTATATTCAAGCCATCAGGAATACAACATGTAGTGTAGACAAACACACATTTATTTAACACAGCCAAGCATCAAGCCATGCATGTTATTGGAAACCAAACACTCTTTTAGATAGAGATACTGTTTGGAATTCCTCTGAAAGTCAACCCTTCCTCACTAGAAGGAAGAAGTAAAGTATAAGGTAGTTGAACTGGCCCGTATCGATTTCTTAGACTTGAATCTTTGTTTTTTTGTGTGATTTTGTTCTCAATTTCCACTAGCTTGTTCCCAAATGTTTTGAAGATTTGTAATGCCTTGGAATCAGATGTCCAGTTCGGGGTATCCCTTTGCCCAAGGTAGATTTCATCAGAGGCATGCCTTGACAAAATTTCAATCACCGAAAGATCCACAAGAGTTTGGAACTTTGGTGTAATGGTTCTCAAATAAGCCTTCTGAGGACTCTTCACCATTTCAGCATACTCTGGAGTTCCTTGTTCTGGAATCAATCTTCTAGCAATAGTTGGACGGTTCAAGATATAACCTCCATAAGGGTATTGTCCAAAATTAACAGCAGCATGAAGAGCTGAAGCAGTCCATATGATGATAGAGGTAGATTGAATTAGATCTTCTAAAGTTTGCATCTTAGGCCACCATGGTTTATCTTTTAAGTCTTCATGACCTCTTTCAACCGCTTCTTTCCACCAAGTTTGGAGTTCAGGGTCTTTTTGAACTGCCTCATCTGAAGCATAGTACAAGGCAACATAGTCTCTGACCCATGTCTTAATAGCATCCCATATTTCTAGTCCATCAACAGCATAAGGGTAGTCTTGTATCACTAAGCGAAGACCATGGGGGCAAGAGGGATCCTCATATGCCAATCCCCTGAATCAAAACAAAAACTTTGTTAGAATTTTTTTCTTGTGATGAAATATTTAATTAACAAAGATTATTACCTCTTGATGAGATCAGCTGGTAATGCTTGGTCAGTGAAAACCCAGTTCTTGTAAATCGCAGAAGACATCTCAATAGAATATGGTCCAGGCAAAAATGATTGCTCAATAATGCCACCAGCATTGATGAGAGATTTTCGAGCAAGTCCGTTGATGTTGATCGTGTCACGATAGTGAGGATAAAGAAGTTTATAGATAGGATGAAGCACACTCAGATGCCTGTTTGTTGCTATAACGAAAGGTTCCATCACTGCATGAGTATTTAACCTGTGAAAAAAAAAAAACAAATTTAGCGACCAACAAATTAAACATATATTCTTTTTATAGTGAATTAGTTGATAATTACCAGTGGCTCATGAGCTGATGATAGCAAGAATCATTTACAATCACATGAGCTTTGGCTAATAGCCAAATTGTACTTTCAACACCTTCATTTGCAGGCAAGACAACTTTACTTTCAACACCACCTGGTTGGCTTAATTCAATAGCAAGTGGCTTCAAAGTTCCATCATCCTTCATGACTAAGATTGTTCTAGTGGCATAAGCCTTTGCTGAAGCTAAACTGTTTATCTTCTCCAAATATGGAATGAATGTGTCATGATAATCCAATATGAACAATAGATGACCATTTACTGCCTGTTCATCAAAATTAATTTTAATTAACTAATTCTGTGTTGTATAAGAGATCAAATTACTCTTCTTAAATAAAGATTATTTAAAAAATCAATTATAGTTAATAACATAATATCTAATTAAAAAAAAAGGGTAATAATAATAAACACTTTTATAATGTTACCTCATCTACTGTGAGCCCACCAAGGTTAATCTCCAGTTGTTCTTTTGTGATTTTACTCGTTTGATCGCCATAAATTGTAGGATCTAACTTGCTTTTTGGTGGAAACTCCTGCCATTATTAAACAATAATAATACAATATGATGAGAAATATGTTAATTAGTGTAGAATTACCACTACTTGTTGGGCCATATATTGATAAAAAATGATAATTAAGTGTCATATATAGACATTTAGACTTACTGTGAGTTGACGAATGACACAAGGATTGACACCAGCAATCATCTCTCTTGCAAATTCCTCATCGGTCATCCATGCAGACTTGCTTACTGCTCAAAATATTGAAAAAAGTCTGTTTAGCGACTATTGAAATTAATCATTTAATTTATTTTTTTATTCATTAAATATTTTAACTTTTAATGACTAACTGCCTTGTTAATTTGATAGCTAAATCAAATTTTTTAGCGAATTAAGAAGTGTGACCCATTTTTCTTTTTTTATAAAAAAATACATAAATCGAGATTTGAATCCAGATAATCACTCGAACAGAAAAACCGTGACGTACCTTTGATTACATGGGGTGGAGGGAATTGGAGAACATTTTCGCCATCAGTGCGGAATATTTCCTTGAGGACTGGTAAGGGACTGATTTGACTGAGTATATTTGTGGGTAATTTAATTCCACCTTCATGGAGTCTACGAACCTCATCGAAACTATCAAACTCATTTGGTGTGAAATTCAAGTCAAATATCAGTGATTGAAACAAAGGCAAAACGTTTTGAGACAGAGATTTTATTCCATATGTAAGAAAATCTGATGACTTCAAGTGACCAAAATTTTCATCTCTTGGAACATAATTATCAGCTCCTGGCCTCTCACTCTTAGGATCTGATAAGAATAAAAGATAATAATATCAGAATAACAAAATAACCTTCATTTTGGTATGAACTAAGGATATCTTTCTGTTGACGGCCAAAAACTAATCACTTTAAGTAAGAGAGATCGTCAGTAAGTGTATGTTAGTCTAACCTTTGTGGGTTGGTCTTCGACCGGTTCTAACTCTTCGAGGGTAGGGATACTCGCTAGACCCTCCGAGAATGGGGCGGGCGAGAGCTTTACCAGCGTCGGGATTACCCAAATCATTGTAAACATCGTAATCATAGATCCTTTCCCACTCTCTGCGCTCCCCTGTTCCATCTCTTAGATTTTGCAACTCTTCTTCTCTGAACTTTACAAGTGGTGCTGGTGTTGCACTTGGAAGATATGTCTGTATAATTTATTTCATTAGTTTTCTCAATATTCACATAATGAAAAACAAAAAAACAAAAAAAAAGTACTTACATGATTGGTGAAGAAAATACGATCATTTTTGTAACGTTTGGCATTGTAAACCCAAGAGTTACAGACAAAGTGAATGGTTCCATGATTTGGAATATCCTCAAGAGTGACACTCACAAGAAAAAACTCATCTTGTGTGTAATTTCTAATGTAAAATGCTCCTGGAATTCCAAAATCAGAATCCAAATCAAAGTAAATATTGTATGCTTCTTGCCTTGCTCCCAATGTTGGTAATGTTGGAAGGTGTTTGTTCAAGAATGTTTCCTTTCCAACTTTCCCAATTCCATTTCCTAAACAAACGATACAATTAAAATTAATTCAAAAAATTTTAAAATATATATATATATCGAGTTAATTATTTTTTATTTAATTATTTTTTTCCAATTTCATTTACTCTTATTTTTAAAATTCAGTAAGAATATTTTTTTCGATTTTCAATCAAAAATAGGGAGAATCCTAATCCAGTACACAAAGTATATTGTGGGACTTGAATAGTGGTTGCATATCACAAGGTACATCTGATCTCTGTCTCCAAATGGTTCAAGCATAAAATAAATAATAACTGTTGCAGAATTATAAAAAGGTATATTTAATTTCTTGTCACATTCAAGGATATTACAGGGGCCACTTGTTTAATTATATATTATATTATATATTATAATATATATGTTTATGCTTGATAATTATTTAATATATTTTACCATGTAGTTTATTACCTACCTGTCTAACAAATTCTCGCCACTTGTTTATGCATAGCTATTTAATTGATTTATATAAAAACTCTTGCTTGATGGAATGTGCGGTGAATATAAAAATAAAAGTTCAGATAATCATTGTCTTACCAACTAAGAATTGAAGAATGTTTAGATGTATTTTATTTCAACATAGATTAACATAAATAATTCTTTATATAGTCAAACAATGTCAAAAAAAACATACATAAAAAATATGATACGGAACTTATTACTCTGTATTATTTTGGTAAACAATATTTTAAGTGTATACTACTTCATTTCAAGACAGCGAAAATTAACGAGTTCAAAAAGTATTTATAAAAATTCTGTTATATCTTACTTTTTAGTTAATAATTTTCATTATTTCAGTTCCAAAAATATATTTTTACAATTGATTAACTTTTTTTTTTTTTTCTAAATTTGATTTTTTACAAGTAGACCTAGGATGGGAGGAGGGAGGATAACAAACCATCAGTCTTGGTGGCACTGATGAGGCGGAGGGCGACGCTGCCGCCAAAGACAGCAGTAGCAGTATCCACTGCTTGGCCAACTACGTCGGTGGCAAGGTCGAAGATCCCGGAGGCGGCGCCACTGACAACACCAGTAACGCCGCCACTGCCAGCAAGGGAGGTTATGGCGTTGAAGTCCAAGACATTCTTGGGCATATACACTACGGTACCCTTAATCTTATGACCTTTGTTTAAGATACCCCCTAACATTTTTGCTACTAATAGTTCCACTCAACACTAAATATATATATTTAGGAGAATCTTGTGAATTGTGAGGAAGCCAAGTAAGGTATTTATAGGTGAGAGAAGTGAAGTATAAACGCTTTAATTTACTCTTTACGATCTGTAGTTGGAAGTGTGTGTGTGATTATTTTTATCTTTAAAAAATGAATTATTACAGGCAGCAAGCTCCATGTGCAAAACGTGAGATCATGAACGCGGTGTACCAATTTATTTATATTGAAATTGAAATAAAATATTCCTAATTGTCTTTTTACTTAAGTAAGAATTAACTAAAAAGACAAAGAATTAGAGTAAGAATTAATTAAAATATAAAGAATTAAAATAATAATTATTAATTTAATTACATTTTTTATATATTTAATCAGTGATATATGAGTGATACAAATTTAATAGTACACCAAACATTATTATTAATGATAACAGGGGAAGCGTCGTGTATGGCTGTATGCTGTTACATGTTTTTTATGGGATACAGTGTGTCTTTGGATTGTCTGTGTAAACATTCATAAGGTTAAAAAGATGCGTTTTCTGTTTTAACTTGAAAATTTATCTTTAAATGTGATTTTGATTTTTAACTAAACATATTTCAACGTAATTTTTTCTATTTTAACGTGATTTTGAAATTGAAATTACGTTAAAAACGTCAAAACAAACACACCTATAATGGTGGGTGTTAGTATGGTGTACAGGGGTTTATTGGAATTTCAATACTGTGGTTTATGAGGGTAGGCTAAGTAGCAGTCTTGATTTATCTTGCTATTTGTCCTTTTTAATTTTGTAGAGAGCATCCCTTATGCTCTCTTATTAAATATAATCTTTATATACCTTTTAAAATCAAGATAGTTATGGAATATTATAAGTTTGCTCGAGAAGTTTATTAAAATAAGTTATTTTTGTAAATTTTTTAAATAACTTATTAATTTTAAATAAGGTTAAAAATTACATTCCTGTTGTTGCAATATATAGGCTTGTGATAGTACAATTGGGGTACCAAGAATACTGGGATCCCTAGATCAAGGTTGCTACTTTGAAGAGAAAATTTCAGCTTATGTAACTTGAGAAGCAACAAATAAATTACTCATAATAGTATCATTGAGAGAATAAACTAGAATGCCTTTGAACATGTCCTTGAAAGTGTTACCTGCTCTATTAGGACAAAGAATGTGGTGGTTGTCAAGGTGTTTAGAAAATAACAATGATTGATATACATCTATTAGCACATACAATACATTAAAAAACTTTCTCACCTAATTCTATGGTTTCATTCTAATCGCTTCGAAAATGCTCTCTATCTTCAGCTCAGCATTGTGAAAAGTCAATTTGAGTCTAGCCAATGACAATTACATTCATAAATTGAGATTCCCACAAAAATAATATACATATATAACTGTTTTAAACTACATACTAGCAAATAAACATAACATGAACTAAATATAAACCAAGAGAAAACACATTATTATTTGTAAACTAGCAACCATCCAAATACAGTAGTAGAAACAGAGGCACATTATTTTTACATAGACAAGCATCATATTATGTGTGTTATTCAAAAGAACTAAAGATAAGGAAATCAACCACTCTTTTAATAGAGATACTATTAGGAATTCCTCTAAAAGTAGTGAAGTCTTTCTCACTAGAAGGAACAAGTTAAGTATATGGCAATTGAATTGGCCCATATCGGTTCCTCAAACTTGAATTTTTGTTCTTTTGGGAGATTTTTTCCTTAATTTTCACCTGCTTGTTCCCAAATGTTTTGAAGGCTTGTAATGCTCTAGAATCAGATGTCCAATTTAGGATGGATATTCCTTTGCCCGAGTTATATCTCACTAGAAGCATGCCTCGACAAAATCTCAATGACCGAAAGATTCACAGGGTTTGTACTTGTACTTTAATATCAAAATTTATAAAATTTGTGTTTTGGTTTTTTATGCATTCATATTTAGTGACGGTTTAATTATTGCTATTTAAAAAAAGATTCACTATTTTTCAATAAAAATTATTGCTAAATGTGATAATGGGTCATCACTTGAGTTTTTTTTTTTTTTGGGTAAATCATCATTACTTGAGATTTGATAACCACTATATTATATTATTGTATTATTGTGTACATTGTGTATTAGATCTGTGGGAGAACCGAATCTTATATACGATATATTCCTCCAGATAAAATGAAACTTGTCTTTGTTTCTTTTTGTTGAATAATCTTGTCTTTATTTAACAATAAATTGTACATATTTTTTTAAGAGATTTTCTAATTAAGCATATTGTAACAGAAAATTCGAAATGGGTGAATTGAATTTTTTTTCGAGTTTTGTGTAGAATACTCCAGTCCACTACAAGAATTTTATACATTTACTTAGAAAATTTTTATAGTTAATCCAGAGCTAATTAGTAACAAATTAAATTAGTTACGAATCATCTACGAAATTTCTTTAAGTTAAATTTAGATGGCTAATTAGTAACAAATTAAATTAGTTACGAATCATCTACGAAATTTCTTTAAGTTAAATTTAGCTATAAAAGTTTTTTATAGCTAAATGGCTAAATCTTGTAGCTTCCAACCAACCCCATAACCATTGAACCATACCAACACTTCAAGTCTTTATGTACACATATAATATATATTATTTTTATAAAATATATTATAATTTCAAAACAATTATATCAATAAATATATATTTTAGTTTGGTTTCATTTTAAAAATTTCAAATAAAATAAATTGCATGTCTAGTTTAACAATCAAGATTATTTGATATTATTATTATTGTTATTGTTGTTGTTTTTATTTTTTATAAATTCTAAAATTTAGTTTTATTTATCTCCTGCGATACTTCGAATGAACTAGTGACCCAATACGGTGACCCAATGTCTTGACTAAGTCAATGACCGAGCTGAGTTTTAATAATTATGGTTACAACGGTAGAAATATTTTATATGAATAAAAGAATTTACCGCTTTAAAATTTAAAACTCATTCAATACATTTTTTATAGTATGATTTAAAACATTAAATAAGATTTAGTTATTACACTTTAACTAATTTAACTAATGCATTTAAAGTCCTGATGATCCTTTGTTGATAATAACACTTCTACAATTATATATTATTATTGAAATTATATATGATTTAGATAAAAATATTTTGAAATTTATATATATAATCTAATAAAAATACTTTCAAGACTACAATAAATTTAGTTAGGAAATTTTATTTTGTAGCTACATTTCATAGTTAATTAGTAACTAGTTTAGTAGCTAAGCACAACTAAATTAGCTAATTAGTAGCTATTTAAATACAAATAAGTTAGGAACAATTTGTAACTACATTCCATAGCTAATAAGTAGCTATCAAAATTAGCTACGAAATTATATTCGGTAGAAATCAGTAGCTATTTATATATAAATTAGCTACAAAAATAGTTTGTAGCTATATTTCGTAGCTACTTTAGCAGCGAATTCGTGGCTACTAAATTTGCTAGGAAATTTTATTCGGTAGCTAATCAGTAGCAATTTAACTATGAATTAGCTACTAAAAATATTTCTAGCTAAACTTTTGTAGCCAATTATGAATTTTCTTGTAGTGCTCCCTCCGGTCCTAAACGTAAGTCGTCTTTTAGAAGAATTCTTTGGTCCTAAATGTAAGTCACAAGCTAATTTATTAATGGATGGTTTTCACTTCTACCATACCCCTTCTATGATTTTTAAATATTTAATTAATAATAAAGAGAGAAAGATGGTGGAATAAGAGAGAAAAAGAGATATTAATTAAATTGAAACATTTATCAGCACATTTATTCTAGGGGCATAGTTGGAGAAATATTATTTTTATACAAATTTAATAAATTAACTTTCGTTTCTTAGTTCTAGTGATTCATATAGAAATGACTTATATTTAAGATTTAAGGGAGTATGATCAACCCGTGTTTGATTCAATTTAGTACTGCTACATTACCCATTCATTTTAAGTAAGAGATCTCAAGTCTAAGTTTTGTGGTGGATAGAAAAAAATTTTAAAAAAAAATGTATCAAAAGGGTTATATATCCTAATATAATATAAATATTTTCAAATTTTTTTAAAGATTTGTTTGATCTAGTTTTGTTTTTTAATTTTTTTAAAATTGTATTATAAAGTTGTTTTAAGAAATAGTAATTTTCAAAAAAAACAAATGAGTTTTTAATGCAAATTAGTCTATGTAAATATAAATTCAGAAAATTAGAACTAAAAACTGAAATAAATTTTAGATATTTTTAAATTTTAGTTTTTAAAAACTGAAAAACACATAGATATGTTTGATTCAATATTATCTTTTGGTTTTTCAAAACTGTACTATAAAATAGTTTTAAAAAACTATTTTTTTAAAGAAAAGGAGAAATGAGTTTTCAATAAAATTAGTATGAAAATCAGAAAACTAGAAATTGAAAACAAAAACTAATTTTAGATGTTTTTAAATTTTAATTTTTAAAAACTGAAAAATATATATAGTTCCCAAAAATTATTTTTGAAAACTAGTCTGCCAAACAGATTTTTTAGTTTTCTGTTTTTAAAAACAGAAAATCATTTTAAAAAATAATTATCAAACAAGCTCCTATTTCCGAAAACTATTTTCAAAATAAAGTTTTTAATTTTCTATTTTTAAAAATAAAAAAATTATTTTAAAAAATAGTTATCAAACATGTCCAAAGTCTTATTCAATATATTGTGTTAAAGAAGATCTTTATGTGAATAAAATCCCACGTTGGGTTTGGCTCCAGATAAAATGAATGTTGTCATTTAGTAATTAAATAATTGGCTACATGTTTATAAAATTGAAGTTACGTGAAGGATTGATGATGCTAGAAGTAAAGATATGAGAAACGTTGGTCAGCAAATATTAAAATGTGAAACAGACATGCAAATCAGATATCGACATGTTTATTTGGCAATTCTTAATTAATTTGTTCTGTTCCTCCATCATCGCTTGCAGAGCACATGGTTTTCTACCTTTTTTATTTATATATAAGACCATGTAATGGAGTGGAAAGAAAATTGAAACAAAAACATAAATAATGAGATATTTTTTTATTTGTTTGAAGGGAAAATAAAGATAAAAATGAAAACAATGTCTTGTTATGTGTGTTTTCTTTTCTCTCAATTTCTTTTTCTTCGTTTTCTTCTCACCCCGAACAAAGCATTAAAAAATATAGATTCTATGTGAATGTGAGTGCGTGGAACCATGATAGCTGTAGTATTATAAGTCGTCTGATATATGTCATAGAAGTTGACGGTCAAGATTAAATACAGTCATATTCTTACATTATTATTTCCAATAATTGAAAGAAAAAAGAAAAAAAAGACTCCTTTCTTGTATACATGAAGCTGGAAAAATATGAGTAAAGAGCTCATCACTCATTAGACATCTATGGGAAAAAAATTTCAGCCATGCTCTTTGGGCCAATTTTTGTAAAAGAATAATATTTTGACTTTTTAATTAAAAAAAAATTAAATGGGGTGAAACTTATTTTTATATTATAGTTGGTTCGGTCATTTTTGGGTGGCTAAAAATTGGAACGGACATCTAGGCACTTTTGGTTTCGGTTATTTTGAGGTTATCTTCTATTTATAAATAAAAGTCGGACCAATAAAAAATATTCATAAATTCTTAAAATTTTAAGTGACTTTTTTTTAATGACGGAAAAAGAGAAAAAAAGTTTTAAAATAATTCACACAAATAAGCTTTTACTTATTTTCTAACCTTTTATTTTCATTAAATATCCACCGACAACCATAACCAAGACCAGACCGCCACTCGCAGCCACCCTCCGCCGCCGGTCAATTTTTTTTAAAAAAAATAAAATTGTCAAACAATTTATAATTTTTTTTAAGCCTCTTATTTTTAGCTTTAACTTAAAAATAACTTTTAATAAGAAAATAAGTTGAGAAAAACGGTACTCTGTAGTTTTAATTTGCATAACTTGAAATTCAACAATAATTTCCATTCAGATTCAATAATTTGCATTCGCATAAATTCAAACTCAACAATTTTTATACAAATTCAATAATTCAATGCTTCTCATTCGCACAAATTGAAGAATCTTTTTGCATTCGTCAAAGTGAGCTTAAGATCAATGCTGCCTATGGAAATGTATCTACGAAGGAAACAAATCAGCTGCTGAATTAGAAAATAAATGGAAGACGAACAAATGCGATGCCCAGCACCTTTAATTTCTATATTGTTCTTTGTGTTTTGTATGTGTTGTTGTTGTTTTTGTGTTATGAATGATATAACTATTCGGCTAAAATACACATTTGGTCTTTTATATTTAGCCGAAGTTCTATTTTGATCCTTTATGTTTATTTTGTCTTAATTTGGTCCCTTATGTTTGTTTTTTGGACCAACGTTAGACTTTTCTTTGATTCCGTTAGTCTAGTTAGCCGAACTGCATATGTGGCATATACATGGCATTAACAGTGTTAGTTGTCATCCCTTTCCAGACTAAAACGACACCCTATTGAATTTTTTTGTTAAGCGTATGCTGTTAACTTAGAATAATAAAGGCACGCTTAAGAAAAAAATTCAATACGGTGTCATTTTAGTCTGGAAAGGGATGATAACTAACACCGTTAATTTCATATAAGTGCCACGTATGCATTTCTGTTAACTTAGACTAACGAATTCAAAAAAGAACGAATTCAAAGAAGAGTCTAATGTTGGTCCAAAAATCAAATGTAAAGAACCAAATTAAGACAAAATAAACTTAAAGGACCAATATAATTTCGACCAAACATAAAGGATCAAATGTGTATTTTAACCTAACTATTACAAGCATTATATAATAACTTAATTTTTAAATTTAATAAAACAAAAAATAACTATGTGCAAACACTCTCCGTAAATAAATATAGAAAAATAGAAAAATATAATAAAAGCAAAATAACAATTTTACGTTAGATGTCATTGTTATTTTAACATGAGCACATTTGAACTCATCCTCCTTCAAAATCAAAGCAAAACAGCAATGTATATTAACCTTGTGGTTGGTAAAATCAAAACAAAATGAAACGAAAAACTAGGTAATAAAAGTTAAAAATTAAATTAAAATAACATATTAACGTTACCACCTGTGTTGGATTCACAATTGTGTAGAAAGAATCACATGAAGTAGGCAGAAGAGGAAGAAATACCCAAAATGGATCCAAATCTAATTTGGATGGGCCTAAAGAGAAAATAATAGGGTGGATGGAATTAGCACCATTCTTATTGGGAGTGGCACCATCCTTTTTAGTATATAAATTTATGATTCTTATATATAAAAAGGATGGTGCCACTCTCAATAGAGATGGTGTTAATCCCATCCTCCGGAAATACATCATCTATTTTCGAACAGTCCGGAAACGTGTTTTCGGACGATGCTGTCAGGAAAAATAAGGATGGTTTACTTTCTATTTTCACTATTTTATGAATTTCGGACCTTATTGTCCGGATATGATGGTGTTGTTTTCAAGTGGGATGGTGTTAATCTCAGTGGCCCTAAAATTGACCCAATCCTTATTGGTAATGGGGAGTTGACTCTGGATAAAAGCCCAACTGTTGATAAGTCTTTGGGTTCATTAGAGCCCTAATAGGGGTGGTGCTAATCCCATCCACCTGTATTTCCCAAATGAGATGGTGCTAATCTCAACAGCCCAATTTTAGGCATGGGAAGAAGAATTGGGCTAGATAGTGATGCTTCTTCCTCAATTGGCCCAGTAGAATAAAAAAATATTAATTTATAGCTAGCTTTAATAAACTAGTTTTTTAAGTAGTTTATAACTTCTGAAATCTACCTTATAGTAGTTCACTTCATATTTTACTCTAAAGTCAACGATTACATGTTTTTTTTTAAGTCACTTAAATATTTTAACTAGATATATAAGCTAGTTTTGTCGAATAGAGCAAGGTTCATCTTAAGCGGCTAGTAATGATAAATGATTAAAACCAATAGAAATATTAAAAATAAGCGATAATTATACCAATTTCAATTAAGACTTATATTTATTATACTTACTCCCTCTTTGTTTTTAAAAATACACAAATCTCATGTGGTTTGAAACTTCGTTACACTTATCCTCTTAAGACGTTACATTTATCTTTCTAAGGTTTGAAATTTATTTCACCTATCCCCTGTAGAGAGGGATAAGTGTAATTTCAAAAAAGGAAAAAAAAAAGAAAAAGAAAAGAGTAAGTTAATACATGCAAACTTTTAGAGTTTGATTAGAATTTTAGTATTTTTTAAGTAATGATCTTAGTCCAATTAGAATTAGGGTTTCCCTTGATCCCTTCTATTTCTTATATACGTACCTAATATTAAGAAATGAACATAGAAAAAAAATTTAGCTTTATTTTCTATCGTATAGCGATAGTGTAGTTTTTGGTTGAACATTAACTTCATACCATTATACTATAAGTTATAAACTAATTTAATCAAAAATAGCCAAATAATTTGACAATTTATCGAGGATCTTATTTATTAACATTCAAAGTAAACATCATGCTAATCAATTACAAACACCCAATCTCACGGAGCATCAAAATTCATTATTACTTAAACAAGCACACAATACTTACGCATACATAAGATTGCATTTTTGTTATTAGAAGGTATAAATACTAAAGTAATCCACACACTCCTTTAGATAGAGATGCTGTTGGGAATTCCTCTAAAAGTCAATCCTGTCTCACTGGTAGGAAGAAGCACCGTGTAGGGCATTTGGGCTGGCCCAGTTCGATTTCTAAGACTTGAATCATTATTCCTTTTGGAGATTTTTTCCTCAATTTCAACCAATTTGTTTCTAAAATTTTGAAAGGCTTCTAATGCTCTTGGATCAGAGGTCCAATTAGGATTGTCCCTTTGTCCAAGATACACCTCATCAGAAGCATGTCTTGACAAGATCTCAATCACTGAAAGATCCACAAGAGTTTGATACTTTGGTGTAATTGTTCTCAAGTAAGCCTTCTGAGGATTCTTCTCCATCTCATCATACTCCGAAGTTCCTTCTTCAGGAATTAGTCTTCTACTAAGAGTTGGACGGTTCAAGATAAGACCTCCATAAGGATATTGTCCAAAATTAACCGCCGCATGAAAAGCTGAAGAAATCCATATAATAATAGTGCTGGATTCAATAAGGTCTTCAAGAGATTGCATCTTAGGCCACCATGGCTCATCTTTTAAATCACCATGACCCATCTCAACAACTTCTTTCCACCAAGCTTGGAGTTCATTATCACTTTGAACTGCTTCATTTGTAGCATAGTATAATGATGCATATTCTTGCACCCATGTCTTAATTGCATTCCATATCTCTAGTCCATCAACAGCATAAGGGTAGTCCTCTATCACAAGACGGAGGCCTTGGGGAGAAGAGGGATCTTTAACTGCCATTCCTCTAAATCAAGGAGTAAAAAAGGACTTGTCAGTTAATAGCAAAAGTATCCTCTAAATTTTGCTATCATCAAGGACAATGAGAAATTATGTATTTTCACAATTATGAAATTTGTTATGTTTAAAAATTTTAATGGAAAATATAAAATAAAGTAAGATTTTAGCATAAGATAAGTAAGTGTATTCTTCAAGCTCATAATATAGGATAAGTAATCGGTTGTGTATCTTCACCCATATCCACGCTTCAAGCTCATAAAACACTTTCTTAAAAGGATATGTGAGACATAATATACACTAAAAATACAATTTTAGTTATTATACGTGATGTCTAATTTTGATTTTGGTCCCTATATTTAAATTGTTCATAACTGTGCCCCAATATATACACATGTTTTCACTTAAGTCTCCAACTATTTGCTCCCATTATAAGGCAATCCAATCCAAATTGAAAATTTATATCAAATATAAGGATTAAAACAAAAACGAGTGTCACATATAAGGATTAAACTTGAAATGGGTGTCAAATTTAAGGACCAAATTAAAAATCACGTCATGACAAGGACTAAAACAAGATCGGATTGTGATGACTTAAGTGAAAATGATTTTTTATAGGGACATAATTGAAAATAATTGAATATGGGGACTAAAGTAAAATCAAATATTAAAAACGAGTGATTGGTTTTTTACAATTTAAGGGGTTGTTTAAAGGGAAGAGTATGAAACGTTGGGGTTTAATTATTTGGAATGGTGAAATCCGGTCAATTTGACTTTGTAGAAACATGATTATTTTTAAATTTGTAAGCACCTATGGCATGTATTATGCAATCATAGGTACCCTGTTTTTTATGATGTTTTACAGCTTCTTTCTTGTTCTAGTCAACATATGAGCATCTCGTACTTTTAAGTTTTCATGAATGATATTTTCCTTAGCTTGTCAAAAAAATTTATCACATATAAGTACCATAATTATATTTATACCTATAACATAAAATTATTTATATAGTGTATATATAGATTACCTCTTGACAAGATCAGTAGGTAATGCTTGGTCAGGAAAAACCCAATTTTTATAAGCTGCTGAAGACATCTCCATAGTATATTGTCCACCCAAAAAGGTTTCCTCTATAAATCCATCTACATTAATCAATGATTGTCGTGCAAGAGCATTGATATTCATTGTATCACGATAATGAGGATATAGAAGTTTATTAATTGGATGAAGAACACTCAGATGCCTGTTTGTTGCTATCACAAATGGCTCAATCACAGCATGAGTATTCAACCTGCATACATAGAAAAAAATTACAATGCTAAAAGTTAATTATGTTATAATAATAAATATTAAATTTGTTAGTAAGAATATAAATGATAGAGTTCCTACCAGTGACTTATGAGTTGATGATAGCATGAATCATTAACAATGACATAAGCTTTAGCCAATAGCCAAATTGTACTTTGAACACCTTCACTTGCAGGCAACACAACTTTACTGTCAACAGTAAATTTATTTTGACCAGTAGGAAGTGGCAAACTTAGTTCAATGGCAATTGGCTTTAAAGTCCCATCATCTTTCAAGAATAGGATTGTCCTTGTGGCATAAGCTTTTCCCAATGGAGATTCATTTATTCTTCTTATAAATGGCATGAATAGGTCATGGTGATCTAATATGAATAATCTCTCATCTTTAATTGCCTGTTCATAAATTCAATTTTAACACTTTGTTTTGTGGTTTTTGAAAAAGGACAATATGTCTTAAAACTTAAAACATAAGTGAATTTTTAAATTGCAGTTATATTTTATGTTGGGTATCATGGTGATCATGTTATATGAGTTAGATGCATTAAAAAAAAGATTGATTTAATAATATTGTTGATCGCTAAAATTGGTATGACTAACTATTTCAGTCACTAATTAGATCGCTAAAATATTTAGTGACCGAAAAAATTTGTTTAGCAATCAATTTCATTAATCGCCGTATAAATTTTCTTTTTTGTAGTGATACAGTCATTATAAAGCACAATCACGATCTAAAGATTTAAGTGACTTTAAAACCATAATATTATAACCTAATATCATCTAGTCAATCACAATTTAAAACTTTTGCAGATGTATATGTATTAAAAAAATTTCATTGACAATGTATTTAAGTGGAAAAAAACCTAAATCATCATTACATTATCAAGTGTGAACCCTTCTAGATTAGTCTCTAATTGTTCTTTTGTCATCTTGCTAGTTTGATCACCATAGATTGTAGCATCTAGCTTGCTTTTTGGTGGAAACTCCTGTCATTGTTACAGAACAAACAATTGATTTTTTCTTAATTATGTCATATAGTATAATCATAAAATAAAAAAATATAAAAAATGGTAATTAATAATATATAGGAGTTACTTGAAGGCGTTGAATTATGCAAGGGTGTACACCAGCAAGCATCTCTCTTGCAAACTCTTCATCAGTCATCCATGCAGATTTACTAACTGCTCCAAATAATAAACAATTATGAAACATAATTTAAATAATTATATAGTAGAATATAATATATAATATACCTTTAATTAATTCAGGCACTGAAAATTTGAGAGCTTTTTCTCCATCAGTGCGGAAGATTTCCTTAAGGACTGGTAAAGGGCTAATTTTGCTGAGAATATCTGTTGGCAACCTAATTCCACCTTCATACAATCCTCGTACATCTTCGAAACTATCAAACTCATTTGACATGAAATTTAAATCAAATAGAGATTTTATTGCAGGCAATAATCTTCGAGATAAAGCTTTTAATCCAAATGTAAGAAAGTCTGATGATTTCAAGTGACCAAAATTTTCATCTCTTGGAACATAAACTTCTCCTGGTTTCTCACTATTCGGATCTGTCATCAACAATAACATATATAATAACGGTTTAGTACAGACACCAAGAAGCAAAATTAACATATATTTAACAGTTTAGTATATATATATAATACTTTTTAAATGCATGATCTTCTTTTTTTTTTTTGTATAATCTTCATTTTTTTGTTGGTATAATCTGTTGGCTTTTTTTGTACAAACATACAAGGGCCTACGGCCTATAATATATAACAGAAAATTAACTAATTTTGGACTTTAAAAAAAAATATCTAATTTTGTTTTAAATTTTAGGTTGAGTACTTCTTTTCGCACCAAACATTACTCTAAGTGCACCCACCATATATTCTTGTTTTTTTTCTAAAATTACCTATTATGCGGAATTTAAGATTTCGTATGGGACATCAAAACGCACCACATCCATAAGGATTCTTAAAATCCGTAGCCTACGGATTCTTCAAACGGATTCTTAAAATCCGTATAACAGAAAAACCAAAACAATATACGGATTTTAAAATTCTGTCTATACAGATTTTAAAATTTCGTCCATATAAGTATGAAAATCTAAGCATCTAAATGAATTATGAATAAATTATGAGTAGGTTTGTTTGGTTGAATGAAAGTTTCTATAGGTTAAAGACGATGAATAGTATACAAATTTAAAAAATCAGGGACGGAATTTTAAAATCCGTATGGACGAAATTTTAAAATCCGTATATTGTTTTAGTTACTCTGTAATTCAGATTTTAAGAATCCATAAGCTACGGATTTTAAGAATCCATATGATTTTATATTATACGCATTCTTAAATTCCGTATGCGTATGGTGCGTTTTGGTGTTCCATGCGGAATCTTAAATTTCGTATGTTTAGTAAGTTTGAAAAATAGTTAACAATTTGTTGGTGCGCTTATAAGTGATGTGTGGTGCGAAAAATAGTACCCTTATCATTTTTTTACATGCAATTTTTGTATTCTTCAAGTCATGGGCTTCTATTCCATTTTTCTTTTTGGAATTTGTGCTCTTTTTTATTGAAATGCTTTTAGCCCTATATTTCTTTTTACTCGGATAAAGGCTCATTTTGAAAAAGTTTATATATAGCTTATGAAGGTGGATGAGATTAGCACCATCCCTATTGGGAGTGAAACCATCATTTTTAGTATATAAATTTATGATTCTTACATATAAAAAGGATAGTGCCACTCCCAATAGAGATAGTGCTAATCCCATCCTCCCTTATGAAAACAGCTTGTATTTTTTTATAAGTTATTTTTAGCTGATTTTCATAAGCTTTCTAGAGGAGCTTATAAGAATAAGTTATTTTATTCAAGAAAGTTTTATAATTTTATTTATAAATAAACTCTTATTTAAAAAGAGCTTATTATATAAGTATTTAATTAAACTGTATATTTAAACGAGGTTAAGATTTGATACTATCTTAACTTTATAAGTTTGAGTAAACTATTTTATAAGAGAATGATTATTTCACACTATTTATATAATTTATAGTAGTTATATATTTAACCAACATGAGACTTCTAATATTTTGACGAGCAAACACCAAAGAGATGAATCATCTCTAAGCAAGGGGGGATCTGATTAAGAAAATAGAGTCCAATGAAAATCACCAACAAATTAATTAAAGAATTGAAAAATAAATCCAAGGGAAATATATAGAATCATGTCTAACCTTTTTTTGTTGGTTTTCTACCGGTTCTACCCCTACGAGGGTAGGGAAAAGTGATAGATCCTCCTAGAACTGGCCTAGCAAATTTTTGACCCCCATCTGGATTACCCAAATCATTATAAACATCATAATCATATATCCTTTCCCACTCTCTGCGTTTCCCTGTTCCATTTCCTCTTAAACTCTCTAACTCCAATTCTCTGTACTTAATCAATGGAGCAGGTGTTTCACTTGGAACATATGTCTGCAACATATTTCATATTCAAGAGTACGTCAAATTGTCACTGGAAAGTAATAATTTAATTCACTAATCACTACTAGAAAAAAAAATTTGTTTATTCGGTCACTAAATTAATTAATGTTGAAGTGACATGAATGCATACCTTATTAGTGAAGAAAATTCGATCTTTGTCATAAGATTTGGAGTTATAAATCCAAGAGTTGCAAACAAAGTGTAGGGTTCCTTGATTAGGGATGTCTTCAAGAGTCAAACTGACAAGGAAGAATTCAGTTTGCATAGAATTTTTTATGAAAAAAGCTCCAGGAATTCCCATTTCAGTGTCCCATTCAAAATGAATATGGAATGCAGATTGTCCTGCTCCCAACGTTGGTAACGAGGTAATGATTCCTTCCAAATAAGTTTGCTTTCCAACAATCCCATTTCCACTTGCTACAACATATATAAAATAAATAAATTCAAAATCAATTTTCAATAAAAAAAATATGTTTTATTTGTGAATGAGCAATACTACTTGGTAAGTTATAATCCATGTAATTAAAAGATGTTTTACATATTTGCAAATTCTATTATGCTTTGTTTGGAAGAATGGAAAATGAATGGAAAGAAAATAAGAGGAAAGAAAAATATAAATTATGAAATATTTTTTCATTTGTTTGGAGCAAAAATGAAGAGAAAATAAAAAAAAAATGAATAGAAAATATCTCGTTATACATGTTTTTTCTCTCTATTTTTTTCCTCTTTTTTCTCTCCTTAATCCATTTATTATTACACAACACCAACACCATGGTTGTCATGGTTTTCAAACTTGCGAGTCAACTCGTAAACTCGTACGAGTTTACAATTCTAAGTGCCAAAATCAAGTTAATTGAGTTTTTGATTTAAAAAATAAAATACAAGAAAAAAATATATTATTATTATATTAAATTGACTAAATAATTAACCAAATTCAGTTGGCAAAAAAATCGCAACTCACTAACCACCAGCCTTGGTAGCACTAATCAACTGAAGAGACACAGATCTACCCAAGAAGGCAGTAAGACCATCAAATGCAGAGCCAACAATGTTGAGGCCAGTTCCTAGAATACCCTTAACACTTTTTATTGTGTTGATGTCAAGCACATTCTTCCTCATTAACACCACTTTTCCGTTCACCTTATTCCCTTTACTCAGTGATTTTGTTATCTTCGGATACATCTTTAATTAAATCTTTTTTTTTTTATGCTTTATAAGAGCCAAAAAAAAAAAAAAAAAGAGATTGTATAATAAGCTTTTGGCTTGTGACTTGTTGTGAGGAAGAGCAACACGTGTAATAAGGTATTTATAGACTAAAGATGATATAGTAAATGAGTTTCGGATTCTCGAAGGTGTCAATTTTGTATCTTTGACAAGAAACATGAGATAATATTCATTATTAGAACCATCCCGGTAATTAATTTGAAATTAGGTAGCTAGGGTTTCTTTCAAAAAGTCACCGCGTTTGAATTGGTGTGCATATAATTTATTTTAACTTGGAATTGATAGTTAGTATTAAACAATTCATTTTGTCATATCATCATTGATTTGTAGTTATATGACCTTTATATAATGTGTTTGGGATTGATATTTATGTGCTATTAATTATAATTAAATGGACATTTATATTTAATTATTGTTATTTAGTTTTGTTTAGTGAATTTGGATCATTTTAGTAAGATGATATCGTAGTAGTACCATAAAGCTTTGGGAACTACCGAATTATATGGTTAAGAAGGCTTTGGAGGAAGGAAACACATAATGTGTTCAAATTGGAACATAACACCTTTACGATAGATAAGGGATGGTACACTCGCTTTTGGAGTCCATGTCTTTTTAAGATTTAATTTGCTTGCTTTGCTATCTTTTCGTTTATTGTTCAATTTGCTCCTTTGACCGTCTTGACCTATCTTAAAATTTGTGCTGAACTTGTTGAACAAGTAAATTCTAGGAATCAAACTCCAAATAATAATGTTAGAAGTCAAAACACTTTACTAGTTATTCTACCTTATAATACTAATTATAAGATACATAATTTAATATTTAAGACCTATAAAATAAATTATTTAATATTTAGAACTCCATATTTTTCGGAGCCTACTTAATCACTTTGCACAGATTCTTTGTGCATTTTATTTCCCCTTTTTTCCCACAACAGAAACAATACCTTTTCCCTAATTAACCACCTTCCTCTGGATCTCTCAATGGAAATAGTGCCATTTTCCCTGACTAACACCCTTCCCCTTGATCTCTCAGTGAAAACAACACCTTTCTTCTGACAAAAGGAGAACAAGTTAAAGATTAAATAGAGTATGTATTTGACAGACTAATAATACTTCAGTAAAAGTCAATTATATTATAGTCTACTCATCTAAAAATATTATTAAAAATCAATTAGGTTATACTTTACTCCTTTGAAAATCTTATATTGAGTATGTATTTGACAGATTAATACCTCAGTAAATTAATTCACATAATTGGAGCGTCGTTTTCTCTTGAATTTTAATGAACAACAAATAAATAATAAATAAATCATCATGTTGATCACATCAATTATTATCTAATGTTTATATTTTAATTTAGAAGTAATATGATTATTTTATATTTTATCACATCAGTTACTATCATATGTTTATCATATCGAATGATTTATATTTTATAGGAGTCGTAGTCCTTGTTTCGAATAATATGATAATTTAGCTGAAATAAAAAAAAAAAAAATAATGCCCTATTCAAACGCCCATTCACCACCTGACACTTTTGCCTCCACGTCGCCGCATACGTCACACACGTGGACATCACCCTCTACTGTACACGTCTGACGTCACATCACCCCTAACAGACAATAATAATATAAATAGAGTGTCATAAGGACACTAGTTAAGATTACAGAAATATCAATATTTTATTAAAAATAATAGATTTTAATATTTCGAAACTTGAAAACTACTTAATAAATATTATTTATAGTAACTCCAATCATTTAAAAATATATATTTATTACAACTTAACAAATGCTCTTAGAACACTATTTAGCATAACCATATAAACAAAATATTACATAGCTTTCTGATAATATTTTGACAAAAATGCCCTTTTGTCCTTTAATTTTTACATTAATAAATAAATTTTGTTTTGTTTTTATGTTTTTTTTAATTTATTAATTTTTTTTATTTAATTTGGTCTTTATTATTAGCCACGTTAACAATATAAATTGATATATCGACATCCCGTAAGAACAAATTTAAATCAAATAATTAAGTGATCAAAATAAAATTTATATAAGAGTCAACAGATTTAAAAAATAATTTTGCCTAAGATTTAGGTTTTATTATACTTAGACTCTAATTATTGTTTATTATAAATTGTACTCAGTTTCTCTGAGGTTTATTGGTTTACCAGAACCAAGTTGCATGTCGTCCTATATGAAATATTTTATTATTTTTGAAGAATAATTATTATAATTACAGTAAAATTATCATATGCTAGTTTGAATTAAAAAAAAATTAAAAAATAAATATAGAATTTTAAATCAAATATATATGTATTTAACAAAAAAAAATCAAATATATATGTAATCCACAGGTTCTTAACCCAAAGTTTAAATTAGCTAGCCCACTAAGCCCGTATTATAAAATGATTCGTATTTGCTTAGGATAAAGTTCAAGGGGGTTTGGATTTAGCAGATGAGTAACCTATATACACATACCTAAATTCTAGGTATACGTAACAAAAATATTCATATATACTATTTCCAAAATGAATGAAATTTGATAGGAGAAAAACAAAATATAAATTTAGTCAATATGCATTAGAAATTCAGAACCATAATGAGATAGTGGCTTCTTTTTAGTATCCTTCTTGAAGTACTAATCTAAGTGAGTGTCTAGAAATATTTTTTTAGTAGAAATAATTACTTTTTAAAAGTTGTTTCACATGTCTTAAAAAAATAAGTGATTATTTCTTTTAAACATGTCATCATCAAAGTCAGTTATGTAGCGGTTACAGTTAGTTATTACCATTCTCACTCTATATATACCAATTTGTAAGTTCATTTATAATTAATGAAATCATTCAGTTGTTTTTACTCTCTCTCGATTTTGAACTTGTTTGCATCCGAAGCTTTTTTTAATTAAGAATAAAGATTTTCACTTTGTAACACACTACTAAGTTTCACAAAGGAAACCTTAGGTCTCTACTTGGTCAAGTCTTGAGAAAATGTGGCGGAGTCGGGCACCTTTTAAACAGAGATTTTCTTTGTTGGTTTTTGCAATCCCTTGTACTAAAATGAATATATCCATTTGATTATTAGGAAAAAAAACATGATAAAAAATTAGCAGTAAATACAAATCGATACAACTCTTATTTTATTGAAGACTAGAAGGAATTTGCATACAATACTTTTTAGCATACACACAATAATTAAGCATACTTAGACAAGCTTTAACTTTGTTATTGGATGACACAAATGCATGAAAACCCCATAACACTTTAAATAGAAATACTATTGGGAATTCCTCTTAAAGTTAACCCTTCCTCACTATTAGGAAGAAGCAAAGTGTAAGGCATTTGAACAGGCCCAACTCGATTTTTAAGACTTGAATCATTGTTTCTCTCTGAGATTTTTGCCTCTATTTCAGCTAACTTGTTTCCAAACTTTTTGAAGGCTTCTGTTGCCTTTTCATCAGAGGTCCAATTTGGATTATCCCTTTGTCCTAGGTAAACTTCATCAGAAGCATGTCGAGACAAGATCTCAATCACTGAAAGATCAATAAGGGTTTGGAATTTTGGAGTAATTGTTCTTAAATAAGCCTTTTGAGGACTCTTCACCATCTCATCATATTCTGGTGTTCCTTGCTCTGGGATCAATCTTCTACTAAGAGTTGGACGGTTCAGGATATAACCTCCATACGGGTATTGTCCAAAATTCACAGCAGCATGGAGAGCTGAAGCAATCCATATAATGATAGAGCATGTTTGAATCAATTCTTGAAGAGTTTGCATCTTAGGCCACCATGGTTTATCTTTTAAGTCAGCATGACCCCTCTCTACAGCTTCTTTCCACCAAGCTTGGAGTTCATTGTCTTTGGTAACTGTGTCATCTGTGGCATAATACAAGGTCACATAGTCCCGGACCCATGTCTTAATAGCATCCCATATTTCTAGTCCATCAACAGCATAAGGGTAGTCCTCTATCACAAGACGAAGGCCATGGGCAGAAGAGGGATCCTCAATTGCTAATCCTCTTAATCAAGCCAAAGAAAATTGTTATCAATAACAATAACAAAACCTTATTAAACTTTAATAAACGTAATGCACCAATATAAGTTCGAACTAAAGAGATATTACTCAAAACATCACTCCTCAACCGCCAAACCAACTTATAAGGTGTAAGACCTTATTAAACATTGCTATTATTAATGAGAGTTATTAATAACCTTTTGTCATCCATTTGGATAATCATTTCTATTTATAAAGCACATCTTATTTCAAGAGAAATTCTACTAGCATATTCTTTAATCACATTTATTTTCAACATATTATATATTATTTATCATGTATATACTAAAACTGAGATATGACTCAACAAATAATCTAAGTCACTCTTCTTTTTTAAGTTCCCTTCACCCTATTAGTGAGACACATTTCATCTTTGAATTTTATTTAATAATAATAACAATGAATTAGCTGGCATTTTAGTAGTTTTTCGTGAAAAAGAAAGAGATCAAAGAAGAAGAAGAAATTAAAAGTGAGTAATGTGACGTAATCGTCAAAGTAGAGAGAGTTGGAATGAAAAGCTAAAGCTAAAGCGTAAAATTGATGTAAGAAAAAGGTGTTATAGTATTTAACAAAAGTTACTTACCTCTTGATGAGGTCCGCAAGTAATGCTTGATCGGTAAAAACCCAATTATTGTAAATTGCTGAAGACATCTCAATAGAATACTGTCCTGGCAAAAATGACAACTCAATAATGCCACCGGCATTAATGAGGGCCTTTCGAGCAAGTGCATTAATGTTTATTGTGTCACGATAGTGAGGGTGTAAAAGTTTATAAATAGGGTGTACCACACTCAGATGTCTATTTGTTGCTATAATGAAAGGCTCAATCACTGCGTGAGTATTTAACCTGCGACCCATGGAATAAAAAAAGATACATTAATAATCATTTCATACATAAATATCCGAATAAATAACTAAAATGCTTTCTGATTTTGTCACTACCATTTAAAATGGTCCCTGACTTGTAAAAATAAGTAAATTGGTCCTTGTTTTTATCTTATGTCATTCAAAATGGTCTCTATTGAGAGGGGTCTGTGCTTACAAAAAAAAAGTGGTACCTCCTGCTGTTAACACATTAACGGGATCATGATGTGACAAGTTAAGTGTTAGGCAATAGAAGCTCAAAACTTCGTTGTATCACTAAGTGAACGGAAATATAGTGTTTTAGAACTAAAATGGAGGAAGAGGGGTGGTTAAGGTGCCAAAAAATGGAGGAATGGAAGTGAGCAAAGACAAAATTGATCATTTTTTAGATTTTATCAGATTAATGTGTTACATTATAAGTTCGTTAATATGTATTAACCATTAAAATCATTTTACTTATTTTTACAAGTTAGAGAATATTCTAAACAGTGATAAGAAAATCAATAACTATTTAATTATTCTTTCATAAATATATAGACTAAATAATTAACTAGTTTAGTAAATTTTGTCTAGAGAGTTTTTACCAGTGACTCATGAGTTGATGATAGCAAGAGTCATTTACAATTACATGAGCCTTAGCCAATAGCCAAATTGTACTTTCAACACCTTGTTCTGAAGGCAACACAACTTTACTTTTGACACCTGGCTTACTTAATTCAATGGCCAGTGGCTTTAAAGTACCATCATCCTTTAAGAATAGGATTGTTCTTGTGGCATAAGCCTTTGCAGATGCTAAGCTATTTATCTTCCCCAAGTATGGAAAGAATGTGTCTTGATAATCTAATATGAATAATCTCTGACTGTTCAGTGCCTGTTCAGCAAAATCAATTTCAATCATTTTGTTACTTGAAAGACAAATAATAGATTATGTTATGTCTTTTCTTTGTTTTTGTTTTTTTAAATTTAAAAAAAAAATTGAAAATATTAAAAGCAGATCTATTTTTAATATTTTTAATTTTTTCTTTGTAAAATTTAAAATTTTTCCTACCCCATCTACTGTAATCCCACCCATGTTAATCTCCAACTGTTCTTTGGTAATTGTACTAGTTTGATCACCATAGACAGTAGGGTCCAGCTTGCTTTGTGGTGGGAATTCCTGCATTATCAATCAATTATTATTATTAATGAAAAATGAGAGAAAATGGCAACAAAGATTCTGCTAAGCAATTCTTGCATCATGATGATCAGCATAATTTTTACCGACAGAATTAATAATACAATTAAGATGCATTAAATAATGAAGAAATTGATGTTAAAATTTGCAGTCAAGTTATTTCAATATAAATATTAATTAGCTGTATTTATTATTATTTGTTCTCAGCAAAATCCACTGTTGTAGCCTCTTAACAAATTAAATAAACAAGACTTACTTGAAGACGGTGAATGACACAAGGATTCACACCAGCAATCATTTCTCTTGCAAATTCATCATCAGTCATCCATGCAGACTTGCTAACTTCTCAAAACAATCAACAAATTCATTGTCAAATCCGATTTATTCATCAAATACAATTATACTGTTCTTTAATTTCTATACTAACAGATTCATTACGTTACAAGAAGTCAATATATATCAACGTTAACAATCCTATCACTCTGTATGATTTTTTCGGTTAGTATACGGAAATTTTTTACCTTTGATAACATGAGGTGTGGGAAATTGGAGAAGATTTTCGCCATCAGAGCGAAAGATTTCCTTGAGAACTGGTAAGGGACTGATTTGACTAAGTAAATTTGTTGGTAACTTAATTCCACCTTCATAGAGTCCACGAACCTCATCAAAACTATCAAACTCATTTGGTGTGAAATTCAAGTCAAATATCAGTGATTGAAACAAAGGCAAAACGTCTTGAGACAGAGACTTTATTCCATATGTAAGAAAATCTGATGACTTCAAGTGACCAAAATTTTCATCTCTTGGAACATAAACTTTTGTTGCTGGTTTCTCACTATTAAGATCTGCCATCATTCAAAAAATAAATAATTAAGAGACATCAATACATATCATGAGCGTATAAGAAAGCCGAAAAACTAATTAATTCCTTTGAGACGAAGAGATCATCAGTCAGTAAGTAATGTATATTAGTAGTATAATTAATTAACCTTTGTGGGTTGGTCTTCGACCGGTTCTAACTCTTCGAGGGTAGGGATACTCGCTTGACCCTCCGAGAATTGGGCGGGCGAGAGCTTTACCAGCGTCGGGATTACCCAAATCATTGTAAACATCGTAATCATAGATCCTTTCCCACTCTCTGCGCTCCCCTGTTCCATCTCCTCTTAGATTCTGCAACTCTTCTTCTCTGAACTTCACAAGTGGTGCTGGTGTTGCACTTGGAACATATGTCTGTATAATGTATTTCATTAATTTTCTCAATATTCACATAATGCGAAGAAAAGAAAAAAAAAAAAAAAAAGAGTACTTACATGATTGGTGAAGAAAATGCGATCTTTTTTGTAACTAGTGAAGTTGTAGACCCAAGAGTTACAGACAAAATGAATGGTTCCATGGTTTGGAACATCCTCAAGAGTGACACTCACAAGAAAAAACTCTTCTTGTGCATAATTTCTAATGTAAAATGCTCCTGGAATTCCAAAATCAGAATCCAAATCAAAGTAAATATTGTATGCTTCTTGCCTTGCTCCCAATGTTGGTAATGTTGGAAGATGCTTATTTAAATAAGTCTCCTTTCCAATTTTCCCATTTCCACTTCCTACAAAAGCCATACCAATAATTTTTTTTAAAAAAATAATAATATTAATCATAATGATCGAATTAAAAATGTGCTAATATTTTTATACAGAATTTATAAACTACTAAAGAGTCGCTTTTGCTTATATAAAATAGTAATATTTCTTGCTCACTCAAATACGTTACATATTAAAAAATATATTTAGAAGTATATATGTTACTAAGATTTATTTAGGATAAGGATGGCAGTGGGGGATTAATGTGGGTTTTGTCCTTCCCATCTTTGCCTCGAGAAGAATAAAGTTGATCATATATATTTTGAGAAACCAAAAATATAATTAAGTTTAATATTTAAATATGGATTGAATTTAAATAATGTCAGATATTGAGTATAGTAAAATTTTTAAATCATCTTAATTTTTATATATGGTTAATAATTTATTTCATATAAATCTTTAATTTAACGATTGAATTTCTAAAATTCGTTATTTATAAAAAAAAGTTACAAGAGGTTTCATTTTACTAAATTTGATAAATACTTCTATTGTATCTCTTTTTATTATTATTTTTTTGTTAGTAAGAAAGTACATCAACCGGAATTTGAACCCGGATATTTACACATGCATGTTTCTATGTGCTCACCAACTAAACTACATAATTGAGACATCTCTTTTTATTATTTGAAGAGTATAGTGTGTTTTAAAATATCAGGGCCATCGGTGTGAAACATTTTCTAATACATACCCACGTAGTCATGTACAAGCCTTAAAGGCTTGGAGTTGAAGGTTTAAGATTTAAACCTTACCGGTGACGATTTAGTTTCGGATATTGAGAGTTAGTGATGAGTGTGTATTTTTAGAGTTTAGGGATAGGTGTTTGTGTATTTGTCGAAAAAAAAAATCAAAGAGATAGAAAGAAAATAAAAAGGTTAAATTTCTCTATATATATAACCAAAAAACAAAATATTTTTTAGTTTAAGGATTAAAATAAAAATGAGTTTATTTTTAATAAGCTAAATGTGCTACAAATATAATGACTAAATTATTGATTAAATAAAAAAGAGTATATCAAACCAATAGAATAAGTTTGTTTGGCCAAGTTATAATTTTCGGCTTCTTCCTTCATGTGAAATCAAACTAATAAAATTTCCTATTTTATTACTCATTTATTAATATTTGTTATAATTTATGTTAAAAAATATATTCTCACTCTGAATTAACTTTTATTTCCTTCAAGTTGACGATGGAAAGAATCAAAGAAGAGAAAGAGATAACAAACCATCTGTCTTGGTGTCACTAATCAAGCCGAGGGAGACACTATGGCCAAAGATGGCCGTAGCGGTATCCACTGCTTGACCAATTAAGTCGGTGACAATATCAAAGATTCCCGTCGCAACATAACGGTATCAGTAATGTTGCTACCGACAACGGATGTTAAGGCATCGAAGTCCAACACATTCTTGGGCATGTACACCACAGTTCCTTTTATTTTCTGCCCTTTGTCAAAGATCCCAAACGTCATTTTTGTTAATTACTTCTTGCTCTCAACACTCTTATTGTTTTTTTCTTTTTTCAAACTTACGGAAAAGATTGTGTAGCTTGTGAGTACTTGTGAGGAAGCCAAGTTAGCTATTTATAGAAAGAGAAATATAGAGAGGGTTTGTTTTTTTATTTACTTTTTTTAATATATATATGGGCAGCTCCATAAGCAAAACGTGATATGATCACTAGCATTCATCAATCATCACGTTATTATGTTATATTTATATTTTAATGAATAAATATATAATAGGGTAATGTCACTAATGTGCGTCGTTTGACATTATTCTTTTTTGTTTTCGAAAAAGTTTGACATTATTCTAAGTATGTGTTTGTCACGAACGATTTTGGGCCAGAACCATATAGAGTCTTCAAAAATATAAGTCTCAAATATTAAATTATGCATCTTATGGCCTCAAATATTAAATTATACACTTTATAATTTTTATTATAAAGTAGAGTTAATGATAAGGAGTTTTGACTTTAAACATCACCTCTTGTATTAAAGTCCTAAAATTAGTATTTTAGAGTTTTATTTTTCGACTTTTCAACAAAATTCACGTGTTAATATTTTCTGGTTTTGATGACTTTATGTGATTATGTTTTAATATTTTGTCATTTATTCGATTCCTCAATCCTCATCTAATATTGTTTTTTTTTAAAAAAAAATATAGTTGTCTGATTAGTGATTATTTGGTGTAATCTACTGTTTTAATATTTTACAACATTCAATTTTCGGAATTGGCGATTTTTCTGACAAATTGGTGAATTGGTAATTGACGATTTTTTCAAACAAATTTTAAGTGATTTGTTAAAATATAATTTTAATTGATTTTAGAATGTAATTTAACAATAAATTTTATGTTGGCAAAAATTTATGAATAGAGGGTCCCGTTTTTAAAAAAAATTGAAATAATAAACTAGCCCCAAAAACCTTTCCTCCGCCCCCTAGTGTTTGTCATTATTAAAAGATAGTAATTTGTTTATAGACTAATAAAATTAGTAGCTAAATTTGCATATTTAGTTCTTAATAAATATGTTAATTAGCGATTGAAATTAATAACCAAAATGATTAGCGACGTTACATTTAGAAACTAACTTTCTTTAATTTTATTCGGTTGTTAAATTACTTTTTTAATTTGTTTTATACATATCGTTAAACATTAATTTAAAATGTAAAAACTATTCTTAATATGTGTTGATATGAATTTATGTTTATCACATGCTAATAACATAAAACCAAACAAATAGCTCTAAGAAGAGGATTTCTATTAAGAAAAGCATAGATTTTAAATGTGATGCCTAAAATGATATAACGCACATTGTGGATTCGATTAAATTAAAGTTAGAACCTATGAGTGGTTAAGTCTGAGTTTAATTGTAATATAATTCAATGTTTTTTGCCAATTGGCGTCTTAATTAATCCGATTGCTTGCAAGTTGCAATAGAAGATGTGATGTATTTTTGGGTTAGAGTATATCCATCTGTGCTCTTTTTTAAGAAAAATTATCTTTGCTAATTTTTTTGGTTTATCAGAAAATTTAACGACTTCAGGAATCAAATCATGTATTACATATGTGTTCTTCTTAGTTGTGCTGGCCTTACATGACAAACTATCTTTGCTAATTAAAACAAGGAAGCGGTTTGTTGAATAACTCAAAAATACAACTCATTATATAATTGGTTAAAAGTGTGGAAATATTTGGTTAAATATATATAGTCAAAACGTATACAACTAATCATACAAACTTAACTATGTGTTTCCTTCACATTTAACCAATTGTGTGTTTTAGATTAGATGAAAAATATTATTCTTAAAACCATAATTTAAAGTCCTGATTCGCACTACAACATAATTGGCATTTAAATAATATTTATAAAAAATATTGTAAATATGAAAAAAAAAATTAATAATTTGACAATATTTTTTTTTGAAGGTTGCTAAATTTTTTTAACAATTATAGTCTTTATAAAAACCTACTTGGTCATGTAATAACAACTTTAACAATGTTTTTTTAAATACCGCTCATGGTCAATTATGTTGTGGTATCGGTTCTTCAATGCTTCATTATCCTTTCTTCTCTTGAGAAATGGATATAAGTCCCACTAATGGTTTAGTTAAATAAGTTTTGAATGAAATTGCCATCCTTGACAAAAGTCATGTTCATTTATTTTTTAATGTGATTTTGGGCACGTTTAAAAAAGATTATTTTTTAACGTAGGTTGGATAGTTATATTTTGCATTTAAAAAAAAATTTGATTTTTCTTTTAACAAAAAAAAACTTTTGGTCTTTCAGCTAAAAATTAGACATTATTTCAAAAAGTTTCAAAATCACATTTCACAGCTTAAAATTATCTTAAAAATCACTTCTGACAACATATATATTCAATTCAAACAAAAATTGATTATATTTTAGATAATTAATTTTTTTTCACAGTTTATTTTCACAATTAATCCAAACACACTCTTAGAGTTTCAGTTCATGATTATTTATGCAAAAATTAAAGAATTAAGGTTGGTTTTTCGTTCAACCATATTCAAAAACAAACACATGAATCAATAGTTAGAGGTGGGTTGATTTAGGTTGTATTAGTTCAAGTTTGTAGAGATTTTATGTCTAGACCAATTACATTTGAAAGAGTTTGGTTGATTTGAATTGAGTTGAGATGGGTACTCAAATAAATTTATTTTATTTAAATTTTTTTCTAGAATTAATTAAATTTACAAAAATAGGAAAATCTTACTAAATTATAACAACCTATTATGTTTTTTCATTGTTCTAAAATATTGATTAAAATTGTAAAATATAGAGTTCGTTTGTTTAAATTTAAAAATAATTAATTTTGAACACAAAAGTAAAAAATTAATGATTGAACTTATTGATGTATAAAAACTAAAATGATCTAATAGAAATAAATATTTTTAGTCAAAAGTAATTTTGACCAAAATAAAAATAAAATTAAAACAAAGGGAACTATATCTCTGAAAATTTTCTTTCATCTTGATTTCGGTGTCAAAGAGTTGTGAAAACTCATCTTATGTCTCAAATTTGATTTCTCTAAACACTCAAAGGAAGCTTGATGAAGAGGAAAATATATTAAATAATAATGATTCATATATATTTAGTATGGTATATAATTTATTTACAACTCATTTAATATCAATTAAATTAAACTTTTTAGCCTATTTTTCAATTTTTAATATTAAAAAAATAGTAATTCAAGGGAGTAAATGAATATATACAAAATATTTTTTAATATTAATTGAGAAGCAAAAAAGAGAAGAGTGTCGCTTGTTTCTAATGAGATAATAATTTTTTTTTTATTGAAGACTTTTCGTATCGCAATTGGTTTTAGATAGATTTCTCTCTTCCACTTCCTTGCAATTCACTTAACCAGGGTCCAGGTACATGATGATGTACAATTTCAATTTTCAAACATCCCATTAAATTTTTACTTTTATTTCTATATATGCTAAGTGGGATTTATTGCATATTTGATTTAACTTATTTTCTAAAAATAATTCATTTCATCTGTCGCATAAAATTTATTAAAAAAATAAACCATAATTCATTTTAAAAAGAATCATTCTAAAACATGTACATCGTCCCCTATAGGGAAAAAAAAATAACTATTTAATATTTTCACACGAAAGTGACCAGTACCTACTGGCTGTATTCAAAACAAAATCTGCGCATGCATCAATAAATTTTATCCTCGCAATCTATTAGAAATGATATAGGTTTAACTCTCCTCAAAAGCTAGTTAATAAAAAGAGAATTGTCACACTACTTATATACTCTATAGTGACTCTCTTTTTAGTCGATGTAGAACTTTATCTTAACACAATACATCAACAAAAACGCAACTTAAATCACTGAAATTATCATATATCGACTGCCACTGAGTTGTTTTAGCTTAATCATATATTTACATTGATCTTGGTTTTATTTTACCTTAAATACGTGAAGAGAGAGTTTTGCTGCCTACTATAATAGTCAAACATAATTGTTTTTTGTGAAAATTATATGTGATCTATACCAAAAAAATTTATGGCTCATTTAATTAAACTTTTACTACAAGTAAAAATAATTTCGATTACTTCCAACACATCTACATTAAAATCTAAAATTACTGTCAATAAAAAATAATTTTATACTATTTCAACTTATAAACAAACACACTCTTAGTCTTTAAAATTATATATGAAATGAAAACATTTAGTCCCTTAAACTGAAAAAAAAAGAAAAAAAAGAAAAAATCAATTTTAAGAATTAACAATTATCCATCCATTCAGTTCATTCAAATGTTAAAATAAAAATAAAATATCAATTTGATCCTTCAAATTAAAGATTTATTAATTTGTTATTAATTTACACTGTAATATAATTGACCTTTATTAACATTTATTTCAGCTGTTACTTGCTAAATTTTTAAAAATATTGCTAAATCGTTAAAAATGTTCTCTATATACATTTATAACATTTTCATTTACAACATTTTTGACAAGTATTGTATAAAAACCATGCTACTAAAATATTTTAACTATATTGTCAAATTGTTAAAAAATATTGTCTTATTGTAAGACATTTTTTTGTAAATATTGTATAAAGGTAATATTGCTAAAAGTTAATTATGTTGTATGTTAGTCCTTCAAAGACTTTTGTCATCAAATCATTCTCTCCTCAAAGATATTTTATATTTATATGTATTTTGAGGGGCTAATTTAATAGTATTTTAAAATTTTAATTTGATGACTAATTTGATACTGTATGTTTTAAATTTTTAGGGACTAATTTTGTAGTGTTTTAAATCTTTGAGAGATTAATTGGTGACAAAAATTTTTAAGAGATTAAATTAATGAGACAAATAAGTATTTGGAGGATTGAATTGATATATAAATGTGACGACTAAATTATTTTTTTTAATAGATTATAAAAAAAATTGATGCAAAGTCTACCTCGTAAAAAAATTGATGCAAAGACTAAATTGTTTAATTTTAGGGACTAATAATTTTATATAATTTAAGAGATTAAATTAATTGATATTTTAGTGATTAAATTGAGTATTCAGCATGTTGGTCTAGACTTAGTTGTGTATTTTTTTAGTTCCTCTACTCTTTGTCTTTTAATTAATTTTTGTCGTTAGAAATAATTATTTTTATTAGATGATCTTAGTTTAGTGTATTAATTATTTTAATTATTAATTAAACTTTAATTTATGTGTTTTTTTCACTTTTTATTATAGTAAAATAAAGTGTTCTCATTTTGAATCTAAGTAAATGTATTTGGGTTTTGGCTTATAAAAAAATATTAAATTGCTGCTATTCATCATTTTTGGATTTATCACACCTATTCTCAACGTAACTATTATAAATAACATTAATGTTTAACCCGTTTTTGATATGTAAAATAAGGGTTTGAATATATATATATATATGTAATGAGACAAAAAAATAGATTTAAAAATTTAGAATAATAATTATATGTAATAAATGTGTTTTATATTTCTATTGTAATAAATATTTTCTTTTTCAAATAAAAAAAAATTTCGTGTTTAGTGTTTTAACCTATATATTATAGGGTTGGTTAAGTAGTATATTAGCCAATTATAACTTGATCTTTAAAAATATTATTACTAGATGTAGCTTGCTAATATACTCCTAAAAAATAAGTAAGAGTAGTACTCCCATTTAAAATTAATATTTTAACAAATTATAATTTAATTTTTTAAAATACAATTACAAAATGTAGCTTATTAACGTACTCCTTTTAAAAAATTAATATATACGTTAACAAACTTCATATTATGTATTACATGCATATGATATAAATAACTTTTCTTAAATTAATATTTACCATGGCCGTCCTAACTTATTTATAATTGTGTTAATGATTATTACCTCAGTTTTTAATTATAAGTTCCTAAAAAAAATATCATATTGATTAAAAAAATATTAACATTCATATAATGTATTGGCATTTTAAAAAGTTATCATAATTTTTAATTTTACCTTTATTTAAAACTCACTTTTATTTTAAAATCAATCTCCTTTATCTTTATTAATTAAGAGTAAAAATAAAAATTATTATAAATACCCTAATTTTTTATATTAAGAGTTTATAAAAAAAAGATACTAACTTCTTTTTAAGAATTTATATTTAGAAATAATGGAGATAGTAACTTATTCACCAATCATTTAGTTGAACTAGCCGGCCGCCATTATTCTTGTTTAATTGGTTGTTTTTTAGTGATTAAGGTTCTGTATGATAGCTGAAAATTAATTTTTTAGAGTCATAATAAAAAATTAAAAATTATCAAAGTTGGGGTTTATGTTTACTCATCGCTCATCAGTACCCAGAGTAATTGAACCTTGACTATCACGTTTTAGAGAATCATTTATTTATTAGGAGATTGTTCTCATGCTAGTTCTAAATGAAAAGTAAATTTATTTCTTTACGTGATTTCATTTAAATATTGACATGTGTTTTAATTTATTTATATTTTAAAAGAACATTTTGTATTACTAAAAATAATCTATGTGCAGAGACGGAGTTATGTTAATATAATGAGGGAGCATCGCCCCTCTCCCCTATTGCAAGAAAAAACAGTTGATATATATATATATAATTTCTTAAAATATTAGTAAAAATTAATAGCGTTCTAAGTAATTGATTCCCTAAAAATTTGATCTATTTAATTATTTATATTTGGTCTCCCCAAAAATATTGGACTACCTCTGCCTCAATCTGTGTATACAAGACATAGCGTGAAGGAAAAATATATACAGAGTAATATTAATTGCTAATTGAGGGAGCTAACTAACTGATTAAAGAGTTAATTAACTAATCATATGGGAGGTTTATGATTAAACTAAGGATACAGTATAGTATTTACAAATAACGACATGGACAATATAGATTTGCAATGCTACCCTTCATCATTAGAGATAATTTGAGTAATATCCTCTCACAAGCTAGAGAGTAGATATTGAATACCCCTAGCTTGGGCAAGAGCTTGTGAAAAGGTCCAGGTTCTAACGGAGTTGTGAGCAAATTTGTGATCCGATGATGAGTATCAATTTGAAGTAAGCGAATGAGCCCTGCTTGTAGTTTCTGACACCCGATGTGGCAATCAATGTCAAGGAACTTTGTGCGTTCATTGAAGTTTGCGTTTGTTATAATATGTCTCGCTAATTGGTTATCGCAATACAATTTTAGTTCGGTGAGTAAGTAACTCGGCCATTGAGTCTCACTGGTTATTGATGCCATGGCGCAATACTCTGCTTAGAAGAAAGAGCGTGACACCTTAGGTTGCTTCTTGCTTTTCCACGATACTAAGGAGTCACCAACAAAAACGTAGTACCCAAACGTGGACTTTCTACTGATTGGACAAGTTGTTGAATCAGAGTCACTGAATCTGTTATGAATTATAGTATTGGACTAGAAATAATTAGTTAGACCCAATACTATAATTCATAACAGAATCCCTTCAAATAGCGAAGATGTGCATGGCAGCAAGATGATGACTGAGTAGGGGATTCAGAGACATGTTGGCTTAGGTATTGAACAAAGTAACTGATATATGGTCTAGTATCTGTTAAATATAGCAGTCTTTTAATCACTCTTATGAAGGCTGCAACATCATGATATGGAGTATCAGAAGTCACTTTTTGTTGTTGCTAGCTTTACTATAGGGGTTTTGATTGGCTTTCTTGTATGAAGACCAGCATCAGATAAAAGATCGAATGTACATTTCCTTTGAAGACAAAAATTCTATCTTTGTTCCGGCCAATTTCTAATCCCAATAAATATTGTAAGGGTCCAAGATCTTTGATTTTGAATTTAGTATTTAGAAGAGATTATATATGAGTTATTTCAACACTATCATTCCCACTTATGATAAGGTCATCAACATAAAAGTATCATAGTGAATTTTTTCAATGCGCTTAGTAAACTTGAGTGTTCATGAACAGATTGAGTATAATTTTCAGCAATAAGCAGATATGGTACTTTATCAAACCATTACCTACTAGCTTGCCTAAGTCCATACAAGAATTTTTTCATCTTACAAACTAATATGAAATTAGGAACAAACAGACCAGGAGGAACATGCATATATACCTCTTTATTCAAAGTACGATACAAAAAAGCATTGTTAATGTCACATTGGTGCAAATTTATAGTGGTAATAAGTTAAATACACATGTGGAAATTTGGTCCTAATAGATTTTCTTAGGTTAGTATTAGTAGCAGATAAGCCATTAGAAGCATGTGGTGCTGGTGCATGACCAACATGAATAATATCATCAGTATTCATTGTATCATGAGTATCAGTTGTAACGGGTGGATTTCGAATAGCAGGTTGCAGAGATTTGCAAGATAAGGGTTCACATTTTAGAAAATGCAGTCTATCATCCAGGTTTTGATGACACATATTAGTAGAAACATTTTTATCGTTAATATGTTGAAATGGGAAAATATGTTTATGGTGAATAACATTTATAGATATAATTAAAGATAAATCAACAATGTTTGGAATAATAGATCCTTTAGTTCCAGATTTTTCACCAAGAAAGACACCTTTGATAGCTCAAGCCTCTATTCTTTTTTTTTTCTATTGTTAGTTAATGTACTAGAATAACGAAGGCTTCCAAAAACATTCAAGTTAAGAAGAGTGGGTGGTTTGTGAAAAAGTAATTCATATGGAGATGAGTTTCTTAAAACAGAACGTGAAAGTCAATTAATCAAGTGTATTGAATGATTAACAGCTAATCACCAATAGCATGTGGACAAATGAGAATGATATAAAAGATTTTTTTATAACAATGAGGATATGCCTATACTTCCTCTGCACAGGTTGTGGAGTTTCAATGCATGAGGTTTGATGAATGATGTCAAGTTTAGCATAAGAATCAAGCATAATGGACTCACTACCATTGTCAGGTCTTATGATTTTCATTTTTCACATGTTTTCTCAATTATACAACATGTTGTAGGAAATTAGCAATTAATGTTCATTAAGTGAAAGTGAATCTATGTATGTTAGATAACTCTTGTATTTGAGTCATTTTTTTATTTATTTTTTTCTTAATTTTAGTTATTTTTAACTTAATTTTTTTAATTTAGTAGTTTTAAATTTTCTTTCTTAATGTTCATTAGATTTTATTTCATTTTATTTTGTCTAATTTTGGTTCAGTTTTGATGGCGTCTAAGTGTAAATCTGTATCTCGTCAACGAGTGTCCACGCTTAGGCGTGAAAAGTTATCTCGCAACTTAATTGATCTTAAATAGGAGTGTTTCTGAGCAATTTGGAAGAACAAAACGAGTGTCATTCACAAAACGGCATCATTTTGGGTCAAACATGGCATTTAACGTGTCACGTTGGACTTCTATTAATACCGTTAGCAAAAAAACTAATGCCAAATATTTAGGGCTTCTTTGGAACAGTTTTGATTTTTAGTTTTTAAAAATTGTATTATAAAACAGTTTTCAGAAACAGTTTTTAAAAAAAGTGAGAGGAGTTTTCAATACAAGCTTCTGTGTAAATTCAAAAAACTGAAAACTGAAAAGCAAAACATGTTTTAGATGTTTTCATATTTTAGTTTTTAAATACTGAAAAACAAAAACTGTTCCCAAAAAATGTTTTTGAAAACTCGACTGCCAAATGAGTTTTTTAGTTTTCTGTTTTTAAAAACAGAAAACTGTTTTTAAAAAGAGATATCAAACAAGCCCTTAATTGCATCACGTTTGACTAAGTCAGTGACTTAATTGCACTCGTAAAAAAAGTTAAGGACAAAAGTGTACAAACCCTACGAAATCAATGATGCAAGTACCACTTCACTCTATGTTAATTTGATCTAAAGAATTAGACATACTAGTGAGGTTAAGAAATGACGGTTTCACCAAAAGAATTTGGATTCTAACTAATTTAGAAAATTTGACTATCAATAGGAAATTGGTATTAGGATAACAAAGACAAGGAAAATTCAAAGGATATTTTATTTATGAAATGTCCGGAGCCATAATCAAATGAAATCAAACCTCTAATACTTTTATCTTTACTTTTGTCTTTTATGTGTTTGTTGAATTTCCTAAAAGAAAAATACAAAAAGATTTAATTGTTCAATTGCTTATTTTCCTGATGTTCACCTCTTCAGATAGTTGTGTAACTTCAAAAGTGATATTTGAGATATAAGCTCTGTTTGGAAAACGGATTGAAATCTCAAAACTTTTGACTGTGGGAAGCTGGCTGAAGGCTGTGAGGTTGGTTTATTGGTCAGAATTGTTTGGTAAAATAAGTTGTGTAATAAACTGAAATGTGTTAAATGACTAGAAAAGACAAATAATATCATATTAATATTTTAATATTTAATATAATAGTAATATTAAATAGTGGTGGGTATTTTGTGATTTTTAAAAATAAATAAGAACAATTTTGGAAATAAAATATTGAAAGCTCGTCCTTAGAAGCCAAAAACCTCTTGAAAGAACTTTGCAAAAATTAGTTACAAAAGCCACAATCTCGTAGCCAAAAACCTTATTTTTATAATTACTAAACAACGAAAAAACTTTTTGAAAGCCAAAATCCCCTAAAAAAACTTTTCAAAACTATGATCCCTAAGAATAATATTTAGTATTCACTCTTTTTATTACTTGCAACAAACTAATATTCACCCTTCTTTTTCATTATTTCTTAAATTAATTATAATTAGTTTTATGGACAACTTATATATTTAAACGTTTACCTCAAAACTAATTCATAGTAAAACTTAACCTATGTTTACTTGAGATTAAGTTCACATAAGCATTTTTTTTAACAAAAAAAATCAGTCAAAAAATTAAAAAACCATTATAAAATTTTCCTTGCTTTTCTTATCGGCTGACGAGGACGGAAAGAGAAAGAAAAAGAATGACACTCATCATAAAATATGTTGTTAGTCTGTTAAAATATTATTTTATTTAATTTAGTTCCTCAAGTTTAGAAAGTTTGGTTTTGGTTTTTGCAAAACTTTTTTTATTATCTGGTCTCTCTATTAACTTCCTCTATTGAATGATAATGTAGATTATTAATTAGCATTATAGTTTAATTAAAAAAAATTATGAGACTTAATTAATTAGAAACCTTTTTCTCCAGTTAATTTTTTTTTATATTATTTCTATTTAAAATTATAAATTAGCTAAATGTCACCTATGATTGGCCACTTTGGATCAATAAGCTAAAATATTATTTCTTTAGTTTTATAATATAATAATATGCATTTAGAGGTGTCAAATAAGTTATATTCTGCGAGCCTACCCGTCCCAACCCAATTCATTGGTGGGTTGGTTGAAAAAAAGTGGCTCATTAAAGAGAGTGAATGGATTGACACCACCCCACTTGAGAGCAGCACCACCTTTTTGGACGGTAACGTCCAAAATTCATAAAATGTAAAAATGGAAAGCAAACATCCTTGTTTTTTTCGGACTGCAGTGTCTGGAAACACATTTCCGAAATCTACTGTTCGAAAATAAATCATATCTTTCTCAAATAAAATGATGCTAATTCTTTCACTCCATTAAAGATACAGGTAAATTTGGCCAAATTTGTTTAACTCACCGTAAAATGTTGGTTGAGCCACATTACCGCTTAACCCATAACTTAAGAAAAAAATAACCTGGAACTCTCTAATTTCTAAGGTCCAAAAGAGAAAAAAAATTTAACATAGAAGCAAAAAAATATTCCTTTTGTCACTTATTGAAATAGTAACCCGGGCGTTGTCCAAAAAAAAAAGAAATAGTAACCCTAAAATCTAAATGATCGTATTTTCTTTTCCCTGTGCGCTGCTTCTTCCTTACCTTGTTCTTCATAACTCACCGCTGCCAACGCTTCCCATGTTGCCTCGTGACCGCAACGCTGCAGAGCCTTCTTCACTCACCTCATGACGGCGACGGCAACGGTGCCTCTTAACGGACTGACGGCGACAATGCTGCTGAGCTTCCTTCACTCGATGGCGACGCCGTTGCTGAGCTTGCTTCGTTAACGCTGCCGCTGCTGAGCTTCGTTGTTTATTTTTACTTTTTTTTTTTTGTTTTTCTGTTTTTTCAAGTGAGGTAATCCATTTAATCTGCCAACTCAAGTGGGTTGAGTCTAGCTGCTCATTTTGACAGTTGTTACTATATTTAGAAAAACTTATATGCTAGCATATATGTTTAAATAAGATATTTATAGTTTATTTTTATAAACTTTTTAAAAAAGATTATCACATTAAATTATTCTTAATTTATTTAAATATTTTATAATTTATTTTATAAAGAATGGCTCTATTATCACTTTATTTGTCATTTATTTTTTATTATTTTAATAATATTTATAAGTTAAATTGTCATTTCATTGATCAAAAAAAATTAAATTAAAAAATATTAATAAAAAAATGAAAATCAATAAAAAGAAATGATAATAAACCTACTCAAACGTAAATTTTTTTTAAGAAAAATTTATTATGTAAATATTTAATTAAATTATATTTTCAAATACCGTCATAATAGCTTTTTAATAATCAATTTTTATTTAGGAAATTATAGAGCATAATATAGTGTTTCATCAATATTTTGTCTTTCAATATTAAATTTAAATCTCTTCTGTTAATTAATTTAATTGCTCGCATTAAAAATGAAGAGAACTGAAGAAAATTATTTGGGCAAGAAAGGATACAAATCTCAAAAATAATGTTAGCAAAACTTATATTATAGTATAATAGAAGGAAAGCAAAGCTAACTGCATATTAACAAAGGAACCAAATGATAATTAAAATAAGTTTTACCATGACTAAAATCAGTCTTTTTAATTTACCAAAAAAAATAAACAGTCTTTTTAAACTTGAGAGACCTAGTGAAATAAATGTGACATTTTGAGGGAAAAAGAAAAAAAAATTAGTCTAAAAATTTCAGTCGTAAAAAGTATGTGTTCTCACTTTGGATAAACATATAATTATAATTTCTAAGAATAAATTAGAATTTAATCAATCAATTGTAACTAAATAGGAAAAGCTGCCCCTAAACACAAAGTTAATGTGTAAACATCTACGCCGTCAGTCTGGACCGTGAACATTCAACGACTCAACTAGGAAATGCAGACAAACCCGATCCACACCCATAAACCTACTTTGTAATTTTACGCCTTGCAGTAATAATCATGTTCGAGTCCAAAATATCATGGGCGCAAATAATTTAGTCTTTTTCTAAATTATTTTTAAAAAATATTATTTAACCTGCAAATTATATTAAAAAGACAGTTTTTAATTTTACATAAAATAACTCTTTTTTGGTGAATTTAAAGATTAGATTAATTGATCATGCTTTACTCAAAATACTCCTAAAAAAATTACTCAAAATAATAATAAAAACACCGAAAGAAGAAAAGCGGGCGAAAGCACAATGCAAAGAAATAAAAAATTAGAAAACTAAAAAGGAAAATAAATATTCTGGGTTGGTTTGCTGCGGAGGTGCTGCCATCCATGCCATTTCCATTTTCATCTACTTGATCGGATCTGCCGTCGAACCCTAATACTCACTTTCCTTTCGATTTCTTCCGTTCAATTTCATCGCCGATTGCCAAAATGGCATACGCTTCTCATATTCTCAACCATTCCAGAAAGGTAATTTCTCCCGTTCAGGATTTGCGTGTTTTTGCGTTTCGATGTGAACACGCGAACGTGTATATTTTTTTATACTTTTATTTGATTATTTTTTATATAAATCTATGTGTTGATTTGCAGTTGAGAAATGCTTCAAAATTGATGCACCATGAGCGCGCCCTTTTGGTTCGTTGGTTTTCTAACGATGCTCAACCCACTCTCAGCAGAAATCGCGGTACTTGCTTCGTTTTTTCTCTTCTCCCGTGTTTAAGCTTCAGCTGAAACTGAATTAAACGCAATATTCGTTTCCTGGGTCAATAATGCTCATAGGTCTACTTTAAGGAAGGGTTTACTTTACTGTATTTTGCAACAGCGCCGTCAAATTTAAAAAGAAAAAAAAAATTAAAAATTCCATATTGGATTGATATACATGTCTTAAACTATATCCTCTTGGAGCTAGTGGGATGGGAAATAGTGTGCAATGCTTAATTTGCGATAGACGCATACAACATAGGCAGTATTCAGTTTATCCATTTTGTGTTATAAGTAATCTATATCTGTGTGGAAAGGCAAGTATTAGCAATACAGGTGATATAGGAGAAAATTACTCTGGACACTATTCGGTATCATATTGTGTAGGCATGGGTTGATTTGAATGCATCCTGTTGTGCTTTATTTATTTATTTTTTCTTCCATCTTTACAATTGTAGTTTGCTATTGTTTAGATATGCGGAAAACCCGGTTACATGAGTCTTCGACAAGAAACAGCATATCTGTACCGGCCTCCAACTTTACTGTGAGTAGAGTTCATTCACGTGCCAACCTGAAAATATATCATTAGAACTGTCACTCATTCCTTCTTTTCCTCACATACACTGTTGCTTTTATACCTTCTGCAAGCCAACATTTTCAGCTGACCCAAATTCCGTCTTTCTACTTTGATTTCGTATACAGAAGAGATACATTTCCATGGCTTCCACGAAGAGTGGTTTCATTAGTGGATCCTTGTTCAACAGAGAGATTTCACAGTATGTCATTTTTATGCTATATTTTTTAGTTTTGCTGTCCTGTATTTCCCTTGCTTCATTAGGGGATTGCCAGTAACTTATTTGTTTTCAAATTTCAATCCATTTTGCCCTCCAAAAGACATTCACAGGTGCTGTCAAGGAGATGTTATGCATCAGCTTCAGGTACAATTCTTGGTTCTTTGGGCTGTTAATTATTTATTTATTAATTTTCTTTTCTCCGTGAGTTTTTTGCTGGGTAACTCATGAAGCATTCATGATGTTTCCTGTTGTTCATTGCCTAATATTTTGATCTTTTACTTCGTGGATGCTGGTGATCTAAATAAGCTTCATATTTTAATATTTCATGATCATTGAATATGAAGTGGATCAGAAGTCTTGTTAAAATATTCACTTAGTTGTTTTTTGCATTTGAGTGAGCCATCCATAAATAAAAAAAATGGCAAATCAAACTACGAAACTTAAGCGAAATGGAAAGCGTGCGTTAGATACTATTAAGCTGCAAATAACCACTGCATCTTTTGACGTAAATTATAAGTAAGGATGGTAATCTGCTCAGTGGAAAATTGCAAATGCAGAGCTAGTTGAGCAAAATCTGCTGTATGAGTTTCTAAATTGTGCCCTTAACTTGGATTGAGCTATGAGGCATCTTTTAATCGGGGTTTTGATCATATTTTAATGATCCCTTAATCGGTGCCATGGCTTGTGGTGGGCTAGTCTCCAAAAAGCTTAAATTGTTAAGTAGAGTTACAAGAATGCTTTTATATCTTTAACTCATGCCCCCTTACACAAGATCTCTTTATTCTTGAAACACGGCCAGTACAAAGACATTTTTAACCCTGTGCTACATTTAACTTATTTACAAAGAATAGAGTCAAAATTCGAAAAAACCAAACGCCTAACCACTTGGTAATAGGTGTTCTAACTTCTAGTACCATGTTAAAATCCTACTGTGCTAAAACTTTAGGCTTTTGGATAGAGATACAAGAATGGTTTTACATCTGTCTAACATAGTGTGGCTAACTGTTAAGCTTTTTAGAGTTATGAACAGTTATGAGATCTTACACTTCTTGCTGTATCTTATGCTGCTCTATCATTTATGATTTCTGGAACTTTATATCTGCCCCTTATAGGGAGATGCTATGTAGTATATGCTTGACTAGTTGTTACCTACTAACGTAGTTGTTTGGATACGGAATGGTATTTTTCCATAACTGACCTAGGTCTTACATTTATCCTTAAGCCTTCCCTTTTATTTTTATTTTTTTTAAGAAAAAAGAAAATAACAAGTATTGAGAATATCTATATAGTACTTATTGATTTCATCACCAACACTGCCGAATATCTTTCAGATCTTCCTCCATACCAGGAAATTGGAATGCCGTCTCTCTCACCTACAATGACGGAGGTTTCTACTTTTCTGAAACTTATGAATTGTCCATATAGCGGGTCATGATTTATACTAACTGATCCTCAAATTATGTAGGGTAATATTGCCAGATGGTTGAAGAAAGAAGGTGATAAAATTTCTCCGGGTGAAGTGCTTTGTGAAGTTGAAACTGTATGGTTCTTGTCCGGAGATAGACTTGACTTATGCAATATCATTCACTAGTTTCTTATCTGAATATTGACATTTAAAATTGTATTTTGTGTTTCATATGAAGGATAAAGCCACGGTTGAAATGGAATGCATGGAGGAAGGTTATCTAGCCAAGATAGTCCGCGGTGATGGAGCAAAAGAAATTAAAGTTGGTGAGGTATTGAGATATTCTAGCCCCCCCCCCCTCTTCCCCTCTTTAGAATGGTCTTTCCAGTCAGTGTTCCACTGTTGGAATTTGTAGTGTTTGTTATTGTTGTTTTAATATTTGTTTTACACTCTAAACTCTATTGTCATATGAAAGGTATGAGTGTTGGTAACTTAAAGAATTTCTTTCGCAGGTAATCGCCGTAACTGTTGAAGATGAGGGAGATATTGCAAAGTTTAAAGATTACCAACCTTCAGCGTCTGAACCAAGTTCTCCCCCAGCCAAAGAAACGTCTGCCCCACCTCCACCAAAGCAAGAGGCATCAGCAGAGCCTGCCAGAGAAACTGAGCCAAAGGTTTCCAAACCTATGGCGCCACCTTCATCTGGAGATCGCATATTTGCTAGTCCTCTTGCTAGAAAGTTAGCTGAAGAGAAAAATGTCAGTTACTAATACTTCAATACCATGCTTGAAGGTCTTTATGTAAAAGAAATTTGTTAAACCATTTTTATGACATTATGCAATCTGTTTCCTTCATCAACATAGGTACCTCTATCTAGCATTAAAGGAACAGGACATGAAGGGCTCATTGTCAAGGCTGACATTGATGATTTCTTGGGTATAATTCTATCTTTTTAAAAGTTCATATATATATATATATACACACACATTTATATATGTATATATAGACACATATGTATATAGTTTTTTTTGTACATATTAATTTGGAAACATATGCTTAATTGTCTTGCTTGAGGATTCCTCTTACCGCCTATCTCTCTTACAAGCTCTAGGATCGTACTTGGCTAATTGAATTAATTATATTGTAAACCTTTACCCTGGGATGCAGCTTCTGGTGTTAAAGAAGTTTCAGCACCCTCGAAGGCTACAGTTGCAACAGATGCAGCATTGAATTATACTGACATTCCTGTCTCTCAGATAAGGAAGGTAGTTTATCAGACAACTGTTTGAAATTTATGTTTCTAAAATTTTCCCAGATAATAGTTGAGTTTCAAGCGTCAATCAAAGACCATTTGTTTGGGGCTGTGTCACTTCACATCTGTTCTCAATTTCAATTTAACAAGAATTTTATATGCTTCTTGATACCTTTTCTCTTTATTACTGTCAAATTTGATTTTCTCCTTCTGCTTGTTCTCCTCTGTTTAATGTTCTGATCTCATGTGTGACTGTGTGAGCATAAGTGACCTCTTTATTTGACACCAACTCTAAATATTTTGACAGGTCACAGCTTCACGTCTATTGCTATCAAAACAAACAATTCCTCATTACTATTTAACCGTTGATACATGTGTTGACAAACTCATGAGGTGAGTTTCTGTTTTTCCTATAGGTTTATCTCTGATACAAAAATAATCCCTGATAATTGGAACTCCTTGTCTGCAGTTTGCGGACCCATCTCAACTCATTGCAAGAAGCCTCTGGTGGGGCCCGCATATCGGTTAATGACCTTGTAATCAAGGTATTGGATTTTTCACTGAGCAAAATATCTGAGTAGTGCATTAGTTTGCTTGCACAAGGTCAACCCAAAAGCTAATTTTTTAACTGGGAAAATGGTTGTTGTTAAGATCCTCTTTTTTGAGGTAGCTTTTGGGGTTAGGTTGGCCTTGTGTGTTCTCAAATTTAACACGGTTATTCAATCTTAATGTTGAGCTTGAGCCAAATATAGATGTTCAATTCTACTAGCTTCATGTATATGTATCTATATCTTAGGTGTGAGGGGTTGTGTTTAGCCTAATATGGTTACTTTATGGGGTTTTCTGTCATTGAGCTGCAATCATGGCTCAAAATGTGTCTCACAAGTCACAAAGTGACTTTGTAGCTTAAACTATTAGTCATGTCTCATGTGTAAGGGAGGTTAAATACATAAATATGTACGATATTGACTAAGTTTTATGCTTGTCTTTCTTATTTCAGGCTGCTGCTTTGGCTCTTCGTAAAGTTCCTCAATGTAACAGTTCATGGGCAAATGATTATATTCGCCAGTAAGTTAACAATTTTTAATTGCCATGAAATTTTGTAAATTGTTAAAATATGTGAAAAATATCAAATAATATCTTTATTGTCTCTTTAAAGTTTTCATATTTTCTTATAATCTCATGATTTATTTCCTTGTTTACCACAAAAAAAAAATTGATCCAATATGCATCAATCTGATTTAACTTGATATCAGTCTCTATTCTCTCCTTTTTCTCTTCAATATCTAAATCCCTGTAATTTCAACATGAATTATGTTAAATGTAACATTTTCTATATTGTTCTTGTACAGGTATAATAATGTGAATATTAATGTAGCAGTGCAGACTGAACATGGACTCTTTGTTCCAGTTATCAGGGTAAGCTAGGGCCTCTTACTAACATTTCAAAGACATTTGCGGCCTTTATTCCAATTAAGGGTTCTATCTTGACTTTGTATTCATTTGCAGGATGCAGACAAGAAAGGTCTCTCTACAATAGGTGAAGAGGTTAAACAATTGGCTAAGAAAGCCAAAGAAAACAGCTTGAAACCACAGGATTATGAGGTTATTGAAGTTTCATCTTAATTCTTGTTCATCTGTGAATTCTGCAAACCCCAAGAAAAGACCTGTTGACTGTTGTGCTGGTTTATGATTTTTTGGCTTGATGCAAATTGCAGGGAGGTACATTTACGGTGTCTAACTTGGGAGGGCCATTTGGTGTCAAACAGTTCTGCGCTATCATCAATCCTCCCCAATCAGGCATTCTTGCTGTCGGATCTGGTGAGAACAATTTAGTCTTTTTTCACATTTATTTCTTTTACTAGCTGCAGTTTTTGTTCTTATTCACTTAATGTTAATCTCCTTGCATTGCCTTCTACATGAGCAGCTGAGAGGAGAGTCGTTCCGGGTTCAGGTGCTGAGGAATTCAAGTTTGCTTCCTTTATGTCAGCTACACTCAGCTGTGATCACCGTGTAATAGATGGTAATTCTTACTCTCTAATTCTCTCTCTCTCCAACTAAAACTTAAGTTTGTTTCGCATAATTGTAAAAGCTGCTAAGTGCTAACAATACACTATTGTTTTGTTCAGGTGCAATTGGTGCCGAATGGTTAAAGGCATTCAAAGGCTATATTGAGAATCCAGAATCTATGTTGTTGTAGAATCAATAAAAGGCTCCCAATGTCGTACTCAATTCCTTTCAAGTGATATTGTAGGCGGGGGATGAGTTTTTGTTCACCTGGGTATTTCTATATTTTCCCATTTGGGTTTGGTTGATTGTATCCCTGACCAAATTTTGATTGAAGTCTTCAATCACTGAAAATAAATTTTGCAAATCTGTAATTTTTTAATAAACGAGGGTAGATGAGGCATTTAATTTTAAACCCAAAAATTGTGCTCTCACAAGAGAATGCAGCCCCATGATACAGTCTAACGAGTATTTAACATTTTTTTGTTAGATGGTGTGAATAACTGAATGAACGTTTATTTTATTTTGTTAGCATCCTCGCCTTCTTCCTATTATGTTAGCTTGCTCTGAATTGCTCTTTTATTCTTAATACATAACATTGTTTTGCTGATTAAAAAGTCTCGTCCAGCTGACTCGTGAGAATTCCTAGATTTTTCTAAAGATGAAAATGCTCAAATCTATTGTTTTAGTTAGAAATAGAAATGCATAATATTCTGTTAGCAACCTTATGCTTATTGATCTCTATAATTATTTATCATGTATATTAATATTAATCATGTCATTTCCCTTTTAAGAAAAAAATGCATTATTTTATACCTTTGACTGAATTGGAATATTTTTGCAAGATACATTGGGTTTTATCTTTAATTATCTGTGCTTGGTTTGATATTCTTTTTTTCTAGTGAGGTTATTGTCACTATTCTTTAAATAATTTTTAATCTAAAATATATTTTTCTAACTAATAAAATCAAAATGCTAATTTATAAATTATTTTTTTGTTGAAATTTATAAATATTAAAATTATTAATTAGAAGTGACAGTAAACTAAATGAATTGGCAATAATCCTGCTTTTTTTTTTTTGGGATCTTGCCTTCTATCACCACCCCAACTAGAGTACTAGCTTTTTAACCGCACTTTTCCTAACCACACCCCACTTATTTACTTTCAAAAATCAATTTCTAAAACTATGTTTGGCTGAATAAAAAAAAAAAATATGATAGGAAGAAAAACATAATAAGAAGGAACATGAGAAGGAAAAGTTTAGAGTTTGTTTACTTTATCTTGAGTTGTGTTTTCATTTTTTGTGTTTAGTTCAAAAAGTATGGGGAAAGGAATAGTATATTTATGTTTAATTTTTAAGAGGAGGTGAAGAAACTTTATAAAACATTAAAAACAAATTACAATTGTTTTGATTGTTTTCAAAACTTTTTTCTTTTAATACAGAATTTTAAAAACAAAAAATAAAATGAAACCAATGTGATAGTCTTGCATTACAACTACTCACAAAAATAAAAAAAAGAAAACATAAAACTGAAAACAAAGTAAACAAATTTTTTTTCTATTTCTATAAATCATTTTTTCAATTTAGTGTGGCACATTTAATAGCATCACTATCATAAGCAAGGAATGTTTCAATTAAATGTAGTCCTCAAAAAAAAAATTAACTGTAAAATATTTTACTTTAATAATCTATATGTATAATTGATTGATTATTATTTTAATCAATTATACTACAATCAATTTTTATTTGAATGTTTGCTGAAAAGTATTTTCAAGAATATTTATTATATTTAGGTAGCACGAAAAACTTCATCATATGATATGAAATTGGTTTAGAAGTTTCTTTTTTAATGGAAAAAAAGGCATTCCAAACATGAAGTTTGGGGGTGATTTTCTGAATAGAGGTATTTGAACATAAGAGCATAACAGAACAATATCTGGCTCTTGAATCTGCAGTAGTTTGCTCGTGCTCATTGCAACATAACTGAGTAAACGACATCATCAATCAGAAGCTCGCCCATGAAATGATTAGAAAATAACTGTTAACCAATACTCCCTCTTGCCCTACTTAAAATGGTTTATCACTTTAGTTATCATCAAAGAAAACAAAAATAAAAACATTCAGAAGTTGGAGAATACCTTATAAAAGGGACTATCAATTTCATCTACAAGTATTAAACACCATTCGAGTATAGCCATTTGGAGTGTAAACTTAGTTTCGTATGTAAATAACATTCCATAAAAATCTCGATGAGTTACTTTTTCAACTTATTTTGAGACTGTGAAAGTAAAAAAATTGCCTTTTCTTGTTAGAGAAAACTATGAATTGGCAAATAAAAGGAAAACATGCTATAAATTTAGCATGTTTTTCTTTTTGGGTCTACTGGAGCGGGGTTACCGCGTGAGAAGGGGAAATGTGCTCAGCAAGAATCGATCCCGAGGCAATAAGGTAACAACAACTCTGCCAAACCACCAAGTGATCACGAGGGTTTAGTAGGAGGATTAAGTATTTTTCTTTAGTTAGCAGGTACTAGTATTTTAATTCAAACAAAAAATAAACAAACTCTTATTTTCACACTAAACATCACCACTGATACAGGATCCATAATCTTCACAGTGCAAGGGTGGAAAAAGATATAAGCTGAACAATATAAGCAAGATATCACAAAAAGGTAGAAAACCAGCAAAATCCTGCAAAACTCCTTGTTCTTTGAGGAGCTAACAATTTTTCTACGTATACTACATCAAATGATTCATTCAAATCATAAACACCAAGCTAAATCCATCAAAAACCTATATAAAAGAACCAGCAAAAACATATGAGAAAATTTGCATGCTATATCAAGCTTTAATGCCGTTCGAATAATTATAAATAATTGTTCATTACAAGATGACTCAACAAATTACATATTAGAACATTAAGTAACCATGATCAAGCTGAAAAATATGGCATTAAGCCAATGTTTGGAAAAGAAGCACTACTCCCTACACTACTATCAACAGCAATAATGTTGAACGAAGAAAACGTATTCTATAGCTCAAATAAACTCAGTTATCGCTCAAAACTAACCCCAAAAAAAAAGAATGAATACCCAATTTATTGTTGGACAAGCCAAAGAAATTTTAAGTTTGAGAGTTTTTTAGGCTTAGGGACTATTGTGAGAGGTGTGTGCAAAACTGCAAATTCGGAAGTAAATTGGATATTCAACCTATTATTGGAAAATAAAAGGTTTCACACTCACAAACCGTTGCGCTCTTTTCATATAGGAACATATCGTTTCAGCGCTTGTTTCGCCGTCACGCCAACTCCCACCAGAACGCCACCAACGGCTCCGGCCACCGCAGCTGATCGCACCCCTCTCGCCGCTCGATACAGCGCGCCGGTGCCGAGCCCCGCCGCCACGCTGTTCCAGACGTCGTCGATATCTCTAGCGGCCTCAATTCCGCTCTCGATACCAGCGTACAACAGCCCTATTATCCCGATCCGGTTTCCCCACGCCCGACCCGAATGTCCTGAGGAGTTTAGGACTCTGTTGATTCGGAGCTTCGTCGTGTCGCCGGACTCGAAGGATTTGACGCCCTCGACGAGGCCAACACTAGCGCCGCCGATAGAGCCGGCGAGGTAGCCGCAGCCGGTGTAGAAGGTGAGGTTCTCGCCCCAGGATCGACGCTTGCGGCGAGCCTCCTCGACGAAGAGGAACTCCGGGGAGGTTGGTAGCTGATAGAGGTTTTGGATTGGGACGTCGAGGTCCTTGTAGGGATTGTAGACTCGGGATTGGGTTTTCGGGTCGGATCCTGGTTCGCGATCGGCCATGGGAGCTAGGGTTTAGGGTTTAGTGGAATAAGAGAGGAAGAATGTAGGCACCAAAGCCGGGCTTTATTTGTGATTGAAGCTTCTTTACTAAGAAACTGAAAATAAGCCGGGTTTAATATCACTATTTAATTATTTATCTCCCTCCATTTTTTCTCTCATTTTTCTTTTTTTTTTTTATCACATCTCTCATTTTTTTTCATTTTTTAATTGTATATTTGATCATCTTTATTTATATTTGGGCGATTTTAGCCCCCAAATTTCAAATAGATCAACGCAATTCAGGTCCGCATCCACTCCCATAGATAGTCCGCATAACTTCTTTTTTCTAAATTTTTACCTTTTTTTTATAAAAAATGCAGTTTTTTATAAACTTAATTTTACATTAATAAAAAAAATACAAAACTGTATTACTTTTAGAAATAGAAATTAGATATATAATTATAATTTTTTATATAAAAATACTATAAAATATATTATTATTTTTAAATTAAGTAAAATAATTATATATTTTTTATTTATACCGGTAAACAAGTACCTGCGAAATCTGTGGGTTTTGACCGTTTGGTTCGTGAACAAACCAACAATTTTACAAAGGCCGCAACTTATATGAAACTTTTTGCGGACTGAAATCTATATACCCAAAGTAAAAAGAGGTTAAATGGATACAATAGTATATAATATTTATTTTATAATGCCTTTCTAGGATCTCAAAAGCAGTTCTAAGATTCATCTAAAACCTACGGATAACTATTTTGACTGCATGGTTGATACCAATGCAGGATAATTGGGAAAGAATCTTGTCCAAATATGGTGCTGGACTTTTACTCACCAATTTCATAAGCCAAATAGTTCTCCTGGTAAGCATATGGATAAATAAAAAAAAAAAAACCTTTATAGGTGGATTACTTGCTGTATTGTTAGCATGTATCAAATGTGGGTTATGATGAAGGTGAGTTTCAACATGGGATGACTTTCTCATGATAAACGGACCGATAAGAGAGAGGTATTATGACACTTAATAATTTATCTCGTTTCATTCAAAAATAATATTGAACCGAAAGAAAATGGAGGAGAGGATATTTTAATACATTATAGTTTTATTTCACTCACACACTAAATGGAGATAGACACAATGGAGAGAGATACACGGTTAATTACTCAATTCATTCATTTGCAATACTAAAGTCTAAAATAGTTGAACAACAAAAAAAGAGAATTTCCAACAATTTAAAGGGACGCTACTAAACAGCAACTCATTTTTTACTAACTTAATTTAATTAATCAACACGGACAAAATTGAATTACTGGTCATGGATCGCATAACTCTAATTTTTTAATCAATTTATCTAACAACTACGAAACTTATCGAAACCCTTATCATGTGGTTAGCTAATGGCTACGATGAACTAATGGAAAGTTGTACATTATCTCATATTATACCAAACCTATGATGAATTTGTCAAGTTAACCACAACTTTAGTTCGTCTGAGATTTGTGGCAATCTTTGATTTTTGTGGTTATTGACTTTGATAGCTTTCAGTACACAACATGTGAGAACTCAAAAAATAGATTATGTGATGTAATTTCCAAATTTTAAATGTAGTGAGATGTGACAATATCTGTGAGCCTTCAAGATTGAAATCTCTAATTCCCTGAATTTCATGATCTGTGCAGGTTTATACAATCATGAATGATGCCATTGTTATGAACTTGAAGTTAAGCATTGAGCAGATCTGTATAAAAGCAAGGTGGATTAAGAGTGTAAGGCAAGAGCATTCCCTGCCAGACTTTAATCAAACAATTAGGTCAGGAAATGATAGCTTTCACATCAGTTTCCTCTTGAGCAAATCATTGACACAAATAGTTTTAAGTGTAGAAGTATAAACTTTGAGTGAATTTCAGTTTGGGAACTTCAAACTGAGCAGTTTGCTTTTGTTGTGTTTGTGGCTTCCGAAAGTATTTAGACTAGAAATAAGAAATTGTTGCTTCAACAGTTCCACTAAATTTGGTTATGATTTATGTTCAAACAAATCATAAAAGCTTACATATCATCAAAACATATCACGTTTGTCCATTGATGAATCTACAACATGAAATTGTGAATAGCAGTACAACTTACAAAATCAAATATGTAAATCGTCCATTGATTACCTAAATAACATTTAGAATAATCTTACTGTCACTATCCAAAACTGACCATTTCAAATGCACAAGCAAAAAAATACTCCACCGAAACAAAAGAGCACTACTAGAACTACATGTCAGAATTCTCTTGCACAAGAACTAGTCCTGGCATTCCTCTATATGAATTACAAGTCTATGTACTATGTATGCATCCAAACAATTAACTTTCATAAAAAACTGTTTAAAAAAATAAATCAAATAAATAATTTAGACAAAGTAAAGACCCTTGTCAACACTCGGAATCATCTAGGACCTCTCTAGCAACGTATTTTCTCTGGTCAAAATCTCAACCATGCATCACACTCTCATTCTCGGTTTTCTGTCTCTATTATTGCACAATAATCTTAACTGCACAAAACATGCCAAGGATCCCGGTTGGCATACCAACTTTGTAAGTTCAAGTTGGTCTAGTTCCACATTTGGTTTATGGGTTAGGTGAAGGTCCTAGATTGGACCTCCCAATTCCCTGCTTCTCCTTCATAGAGTTAAGCCTAGCCATTCTCAAACCAGCTCTGAAGCTCTCAATGAAGTTATGAGCTTTAGTATCAACATCAGGGCTAGGACAGAACAATGAGGCAGCACCAGCACTTGCACTTGCAGTTGCAGATGAAGGGTCTTCACTATATGGACTGTTGCATTGGCTTGTTTCTTCTTGTTGACTGGTTGGTGAGTCCACAGCTTCATCATCCGGTGATCCACTACGTGAACTACCAATGCTGTCTATCCTAACAAAGTCGCCTTTCACCCGGAATTTCCACGCCGGCAACTTAAATGGTGGAGGAGGCGGCGGCGGGGGTATAGGGATCAAGGGCGACTCATTTCCAATGCCAGTATTTATATTCCTCACATTATCTTCCAAGCTGGAGTTATAGGAATGCTCTCTCTTGTTTGGTAACCGAGGTTGAGGTTTGACTGTTGCCACGGAAACAATGTGGTGTTTTTTGCTTTTGCTTTTCTTTGAAGAGAACAGGTCGTGAAAAACTGATGACGGTGGCGGAGGTGGTGATGGCAGTGGTAGTGGAGGTTGTGAAGCAACAGGTAAAGGTTCAGAATTTAGAATGGCCTGAAAATTTTCAACGCTTCTCTGCCTTTGTTTCTTCTTTTTCCCTCTCCAAGAGGTCAAAAACTCTTTAGTTGCAATCCCCCTTTTCTTCTTACCCTGCATAGTCTTCCTCTCCGCAGGTATTGGCGGTGGCGGTGGTGGAGGTGGAGGTTGTGAAGTTTTAACTACCATATCGTTTCTTTCTGCTTTCTCGATCGTTTCTGCATGATAAGTTTGCTTAACATTTCTTCGAACACCTTTCATATGTGTCGCCGGTGGTTGAGACGTCGATGCAGACCGGGAAGGAGGTGACGGTTTCGGCTCCTGTTGCTGCGGCGGTTGTGGAATCTGGTTTCCTTCTGGTTTCTCGATCGTATTCACTTGATAAGTACGCTTGACATTTCTAGTTTTCGTTAGCGTTTGCAGCAACGGAGACGGAGAAGGAGGTAACGGTTGCGGCTCCTGTTGCTGCGGCGGCAGTGGCGGTTGTGAAATCTCAACAAATACATCGTTTCCTTCCGGTTTCTCGACCCTTTCCACTTGATAAGTTCGCTTGTCATTTCTCCGACTTTTCCTTCGCGAGTGCGGCAACGGAGACGGAGAAGGAGGACGCATCGGTTGCGGCTCCGGTTGCTGCAGCGGCGGCGGTTGTGAAATCTTGCCAACCACATCGTCTCTTTCCGGTTTCTCGATTGTTTCTGCTTGGTACGTTCGCTTGACGTTTCTTCGAACACCTTTCGTTCGCCTTTCTGGCAACGAAGATGGAGAAAGATCCGGCAATGATTGCAGCTCCGGTTGCTGCGGCGGCGAATTGTCAACTTCCGCCGAAGCAACTGTAACTACCTTCTCGACACTCACTACTTTTTCTTCTTCTTCTTCTCCTTCTTCAGCATCAGGTCTCTGTTTCCGGTGACGGAGGAGCAGACTCGTATCATCGTAAAACCTACACGGTTCATCGTCGGCGATCCACGACGAGTATCGCCTGAGATCTGGATGAGAATTGAAACTTCTCAACCTATTGAACGATCGATTCTCAGAGTGATTATACTCATACCAATATGGCGGTGGCGTTTCAGGATTTCTCAGAGGCTCTTGGTGTTGATTTTCGCTAGTGTTCGTCTTACTGAGAAAGCCACAAACAATGGCAAAGAGAACGAGAACAAGGTTGAGGGAATCCCAGCTGTTCTTGACAGTGTGCGGCCTGAAGATGTTGGATGCGAAAGAGTGTAAAGTTGGAACTACGATGAGTCCGAAGACGAGTGTGATGATGAGGAGAAGTACGAGGAGGGAGGTTGAGGTAAGCAATAAGGAGTATGAGCGGCGGAGACGGCGGCGCTGGTGGTGGTTCCCGTCGCCATTTGGGAGCCAGAACGGTGGCATTGTCAACGTGTCTTCCTCTTGTTCCATTCTGTGAATGTGTGTGAGAGAGAGAGAAAAGAGGAAAATGAGCTTTTTGCTATGTTGAGGAGCTTTTTGGTTTGTGTGTTGGTTGTGCTTGTTGGTGTGCTTTGCTTTGGTTGAGTTATTATATTAATTAAGAGTTATTATATACCCACAAAAAAAGTGTATAAGGGAAGATTGAGTCTTTTGAATTTTAAATTATGTGTATGATTTAAGAAAATGGGATGTAGTAAGAATATAATAATGATTTTTTAATTCAATTGTACTAAGATTGTGAAGGTTTTGGAGGTAGTGAGATGGGAGTGGGGTAGAGAATGTGAAGATGAGCATAGAAATTGTTGGCAATGAAGGTTATGACAGACAGACACGGAAACTGACTTGGAATCCATGTGCAAGGTTGCACTTATTCTTGTTCTTCTGTATGTCTTGTTAAGACTTAATAGCAGTTTATTTCATGCATCACATGAGATACAAGGTTGCACTTATAATAAGGGTGTATAAGCTAACTTTTAACCATTAATTTAATGTTAAAGAAATCAAATGTTATTATCAATTTTTTATCGATTATTAGTATTGTGTCACATTACTTCTCTGTTTGGTAACACTAACTTATAGTTTAAAGCTGATAATTTATAGCTTATAACATATGACTTGTGGCTTATAATTGAGTTGAGATGTTTGTTAAAATTAGTTTATTAAGTAGCTTATATTTGTTAAATACGTAAAAGGACAAGTAATAATTACATGTAATAAATTATTTGATAGAATAAACATATAATAAATGAGTAGAGGGTAAAATAGGAAATAATTATTGAAAAATACTTTTCATAAGCTATAAGCTACTTCAAGTAACTTTTCACAAGTTAGCTTATAGCTTATAAAAACTATAAGCTGGTTGTCACCAAACACTTCAACTTGACAATAAATTACAAGTTACAAGTTATAAACTCCTAAATAACATATTATAAGCTAGTGTTACTAAAGACACTTTAATTTAAGTTTGGGCATGATAAAAGCTACCGAGACTCTTAATCAATCCTTGCCTTGGATCCTGTTCATTATCCACCATAAGCTCGTGATAATATGTTCATATAAATGAGATCATTAAAGAGAATGGTTAAAGTATACTTTTTTATTTTATATTGGAAAAAAAATTTAGTTTGATTTTGTATAGTATTTAATTTGATTTACTTTGGGTTTTTATATTGTATTTTTTGATTAATCTGATTTTTTATATTTATTTTGATTCTCTTTTAATTTTTTATGTTATATTTTTTTAATTATTTTAGTCTTTCACATTATATTTTTTATCAACTTAGTCTTTTATGTTATAATATTTTTTTTTCAACATAAAGAGACAAAATAACGTTGTTTTAACCTTCCTAATATTTAAGTTCGACACAATTAATGACAAAGACCAAATTGATAAAAGTGTAATTTAGCTTAAAGAGAATTAATTGTAAATGCCAGTTTTTTTCTCCATTTCTCTCATAAAGAACTTTTGGTGCTATAATGTGTTTAGTTTTAAGTTAACATATGTTAAATATTAAATCAAAACTTAAATTTTTTTTTAATTGCGTTAAAATAAATTTATATTGATCACTTTTTTTTTTTTTTGAGAAATGACATTTCTACCTGATGTATGGAAAGTGTAGTAAGACTAAGAAAGAAAAAAGAAAATGAGAAAAAAATAATGATGAGATACATAGGCGAGAATATATTGAGTTTTAGAGATACAGTTGCACTCTTTAGTTTAAAAAAATTATAAAAATTATGAATTTTTATATTTTGTACTTGTACCCTTTATATTTTCTATTTTTCTGAACTTAGATATTTATATTTGATTCTAAATTTTATAATTTTAAGTTTACAATATCTTTAAATAAAGACTGAAATTCATGCTAAACTCCTTTAAAAGTATCCTTTATTTTATACTTTTTTTACTTTTAAAACTTTATTTTAATTAAGTTATCTTCTGACTCTAGGTTCTAAGTTTGCACTGATGGAATTTAGTGTAATAGAAAAAAAGAACAAAAATGAAAATATAAAAAAAATGTAAGAGAAAGAAAATCTAGGAATATATTTATGGAGAAATGATACATGTATATGTACATTTTTTACACCAAATTTTTATGGTTAAATATGAAAAAATATATAGTAAAATCAGTAGATAATTTAAGTAAATTATTACGTAATAATTTAATCATATATTTATTGACTTTTAATTACATAATAATTAATTAAATTACATACTGATTTTAAAAAAATCACATTTAACCAAATATAAAAAATGTACATAACAATGAGTATACATTTATCATTTCTCTATGATTATGGTTTCTTTTTAAGATCCTTTTTATTAAAGCATTATCTATTTCTAAAACATGTTGCTGTAATAAGCATAAACCATTTGAGAGACGTATTGTATTATATTGGCCTGGATTTTAGACAAAAACAAACAAAAAGAAAGGTAAACAGTGCTTGTCCAAAAATAAAGTTGGAAAGAGCTCATGTACGTTGGAAGAAAACGCGTTATTTGTCACTGAAAGAAATTAGTACTATTTTCATATTTTTTTTGAAAAGAAAATTCTAATTTAGTACGATATTTTTTATATGAATTCATTGTGAATCCAGCTGTCTAGTGGAATTGGAAGATATAAATTAGGTGAGAAAACAAGTAGAAGAGGCAGTTGTAGAAATGGGTGAGTATAAAGTAGTGATATTCTTAAGTTAATTAAGGACTTCTGAGGATGATTTTCTCAATCAAAAACTTGTGTCGTGGAATAAAAAATAATATTTATGTATTATTAAATCAATTTATTAGATCAAATGATTACCGATAAATCTTAATTCTAAAATCAATGTGTTTTGATTATCTTCTTTTCTCATTTTCTGTGAAAAAAAAAAACTTTTGAAATTATTTTCAGAAAATAATCTCTCCCAAATATGAACATGTATACTCATCCTTAGAAAACAGCTGCTTTAGTTAACTTGATGTTACACTTTCTTTGGTTCTAATTGTAAAGAGCATTTTATCAATTTGAAATTTAGAACAAAGAAATAACAATTATAGACATCCACCCACCCTATTGGCCTATTCGTTCATTCCCAAATTAAAAATTGTCCAATACTTTGTGCCCCAAGAATGGAGATCATTGAGGGTGCTAAGAGGAACACCCAATCCGAAATAAGGGAAATTGCAAAAATCAATCAACCACTTAGTTCAATATCAAAATATTGTTTTTAGAGGAACTCATCGTGATTGACTTCATATTTTATATTTGGAACTTATTGTGATGGTTTAAAATATGAAAACCATCACATAAATTCCTTTGAAAACAATTTCATTACACATTGACTAAATAGACAATAAAGAAGCAAATTAAATCGATTTCACTGTGACCCGCTTAGATTTGCAATTACCCAATTCCCTCAAACGCAAGAAATGGGACACAATTGAATTACCTAGTGTCAGTACTCACGGGCGGAGGGTAGTTATCATTTGGGAGGACGTGGGATCGCAAAAAAAAAAATATTTATATGTATATATAATTTTAGGGGATGACTCTCCATTATATAAAAAAATTAACCAATTTAATTCTTAATTTATAGAAAAAATGGCCAAATGTATATTTTACTCATCTAACTCTTATGTCTGTTTTATTTTGGTCTTTCAACTTTTTGAGGTTTCATATTAGTCTCTTAATTCTAAAAAAACGTTTCATTTTCGTCCTAACTGTCAGTTCCGTTAGTAAACTTAATGGAATAATGACGACGAAATTAACTTTACACCTCCATCACCAAGCTTGCAGAAGAGCCATTCATTTGAAAAGTTAATGCCGTCATCACTTTTCCTTTAAATTTACTAACGGAACTGACGATTGGGACCAAAATGAAACGTTTTTTAGAGTTAAGGGACTAATATGAAACCTCAAAAAATTGAAGGCCCAAAATGAAACGAACATACGAGTTAGAGGATCAAAAGGTGCATTTAGCCTTAAAAAATTGATTATTTTAATCCAAAAGTTGACTAAAATAAATAGTATTTTACAAATCAGTCGGTGGCTAAAAAGGAATTTTAATAAAGTCAGAGATTAAAATGACTTACGCAAACAAACGGATAAACTAAAGTGGTAATTCACCTATTTTAATTTTTTATAAACAATTTGTGTAAGTCTTATTTGTACGAATAAAATAAAAATAATTGATTACTTCGAAAATATTTAATTAACTTAAATTATTATTCGACATTTATTTAATCAAATCATAAATTTTGTACTCAATGAGTTTAACCTAATGGAAATGTGCTAGGCCACATAGATTGGGAATGTGCATAAAGACACTCTACTAGGAGGTCCTTAAATCAATTCCTGTGAGAAGCATTTCCTTAAAAAAGATGTTTACCGAAATCGTTCTAAACTTGGAAACAGTAAAATTCCCCCTCCAAAGTTTTTTATTTTCACATATAAAAAATCATGAATTTTCTTAAATATGTTAATTATCAATGTATTTACATGAATGTCTGTCCTTGACTTGCCATATCGAGTCAACTTCACACGATGGGCCTCTAATGGCCTTATAAGGAATAAATATTGGACAAAATTTTAAAAAGTTCTTATAAAAAGATTTTTCCCCTCTATCCCTATTTATAAGATCTTTTATAAAAAAAATTATTTATCCCTTTTTATAAGAATTTTTTAAAAATTTTGTGCACATTCAAAATCTTTTTATTATATTGTCTTTATTTACTTAACCGTGTGACTTAAAGCTAATAAATATAATAAGTTGATGAGAAAAAAATTCTATCTTTTATGATAATTGGAAAAAATTAATTGATTGAAAAGAGAATAATATTATTGATTTTAATAATTGAAGGGTAAGTAGAGAAATAAAAATAAATTGCTAGACAAATTTAATAATTTTTTTTAGATATACTAATTTTCTTAATTCTTGTGTTTTGTTTTTTTAAGAGGGTCTTACGTATAGAGATTGAAGGGAGTATTTATTCTTTAAAATAAAAAATTTTTAAGGCAGAAACGGTATCTTTAATCCCTCTACAATAACTATTGTCTATTGTATAGCATTGATCTCGTAAGAATATTTTACTAAATAATAAAGCAATAAACCATTACCGGTTTAATTAAAAAATTGATCGTGACAGAAAGTGCCATTTTAAAAAAATTTGTAATTACAACTTTTTGTTTTAGGATGCAACCAAGGAATCTCAAAAGGAGGCTTTAAGGATGCAGTTTAATGGCCGGTGATAGACTAGCTGGGGGCAATTTTATCACTTTCAGAAATTAGAATTCGGAATTGTCACTTCTGAAAATTAGGTCAATTTACTTTATATTTTTTTATTTTTTGTTTTTATTTTTATTTACATATGTGTTTGGTTTAAAAAAGCGGAAAATAAAAACTAAAAAGTACATTGTTGTATTCGATTATTCGATTTACAACACGAGGTAAAGAGAATTTACAAAACATTAAAAAATCATTATAATTATTTTTAATGTTTGCTATATAAATCTCTAAAACAAAAAAATAATAATAAAAACACAATAATTTTGTATTACAATTACTCATAAAAACAGAAAATAAAAATACAAAGTAAAACAGACCCTAAATTTCCATTATATTTCAAATTGATTTCCCCAAGCTATACAAAGAAAAGGTGGTGTAAAGTAGAAAATAGGGGTGCAAAAAGCAACCCCAACTATAAGACTGGATTGTAACTTTATAGAGAACAGCACAAGAGAATAGAAAATGCATCTCACAAGACTGACAAGAGCATAGAAAATGCATGGAGATGATACCAAACTATATACCACTCATAAGTAGAGTCCGAATCCTATCCAGCACAATTTTCGTCCAGCCAATATTCTGCAACATCTCAATCGTTGAAGAAAACCGAAAAGGAAAGAAAGTGTGATAAACGGTTAAGATCTCAATAGGAACAAATACATTACTGGAGAGACAGCAGAGTGTCTGAGTTCCTCTTAAGAAACAAACGTGCCAAAATAAGTTCCTGAGAGTCAACAAAGTTTTTTAATAAAATCCTAGTTATACATCACTTACAGCATCCTTGTGTACATATGATATGACTGTAACAAGGAAACAGAAGCAGCCAACATTTCCAACGGTCAGAAACGATCGAAGAGCCTTACCTTCCTCATGTGGAGGCTGAAGTTAGAAAACGATTTTTCTTTTTTCTTTTTTCTTTTTTTTCGTAAGCTAATTGCTAGAGATAGGTTAGTAGAAAGTATAATTACAAGATAACAACAATTACAGTTATCACCACAGCAACCGTGAAAGCTAGAGCCTGCAATAACAAAAACATTTAATCAACTTTTCTTTGAGAAAAAAGGTCACTCAAATGAAAAAAATAAATAAATTAAACAGGCATATAAATACTTGAAATAGAAAGAGACAATTTGACAAATGAAATATGCATATAAAATGTAAATTCATTCTCAAGCACAGAACTTACAGCAATTGCAGAGGCAGCGAGTCCAGCACGCTCTCTCGGATCCTTATGATAGTAATTTCCAAAGTAGAGAATTGTAGCATAATACCACAACAGTGGACAAACAAATCCTAGCAGAAAACTGGAAAGGAATTGAGAAAATCCAAAAATCAAACCATGCAGGGTAAACAAACTGAAATGAGCATAAATCAGAACAAAATGACTCACGAGAACCATCCGATTCCACAGCCAAAACATGGAAGTGGCTTGTCAAATTTTCCCAACAATGGCTCCTCTGGATCCCTTGTAGGAGCATACTTTTTATTTCTTTGGTCATCCATCTAGAGCCCTATGTATATCAAACTCAACTTCAGTTTACTTTAAGCATAATTGCATGTCTTCTTTACAAAAAAAGCATAGACTTGTCATAATAAGAAATAATGAAAGCATTTTGATAAGAAATGAACAATCAACTAGAAATAATGAAAGTATTTTAACAAGACATTATCCTAGGATACCAAGATATGGCATGCTTAACATGAGAAGTAGATCCTACTGCCAAAATTCATGATCATTACCCAAAAAAGGCCATTAAATAACTCTCAGAATAGTATTAAAAATTTCATTCCGTTAAACATCTCAAATTACGGATAACTTCATAGTCTATTACACATCAATAATTGAGTCATAAATTTTTAAAGTAATAAGTATAGACAAAGAGCGAAAGGTTTTTGTCCTCCCTTAAGTCTTTTGTGAGCATATACTGCACTAACCTGAGATCCCAATCATAATCCAGTTACAAAGCCACTCAGGAATCAGAAAAATTAGGAATTGCCTATCCATTTGAAAGTTATATATCAGGCATCAGCCGCTTACAACCAAACCACAAGTGGCTAAAATGCTTTACTTTATTATGTTTTTCCTTCAGACAGACACAACAAAAATTAATCACAAGAAGCTGCTGCAAAGGAAAACCTTCTCCTGAAGGGCTTTGACTGATGAATTTGTAAAAATTTACTGCCCATTTTGCAGAGATCAAACTGAAAAAGTTATAGTTTCAGCCACACCAAGGAACTTTTATTATATGACTAGTGGGTCCCTATTCATAGGAAACATCAGGGTTTGAAATTAGCTAGAATAGTTAGCTAATCCCAAACGATAGGGGAGGTAAATAGCCTCTTGTGGCCTAACAATCAATGTTTATCAAATGCAAATAATCTGGTAAGGCGAAAATGCTCTCTGAACTGTACTGCATATTTTGACACAATTCAGTTGAATTGAGAAGATATTTCTAGCTCAATGATTCAACACAGAATGCCAAGGAACATTTCAATTCTCTATTTCACTACTTGTACGAAGATAAATGCAGAAGTGTTTCGGACAATTGGTTTGAAGAACATATATTGTTCTGATAATTCAGCATTTGACAACCCAGGGAGGCATAACTAGACACCTATCAATAGTTTTCTGAGGCGTTAAATCAACAACCACAGTAATCTAATAGTACCTAGCGCATTATAAGCCTCAGTGAAAAGAGGTAATACTTAATTCTAATGATGAGATATACTATATCATGATCAAATGAAGACAAAACTATCACTATATCCAATTATCCATACATCTTGTTAGGAATTTGTGTAGAAATCATCAAGTGCACTCAGCATAATACAGGAAGCAATAGTGGGTTTAACTTCCAAAGCACAATTCTACCAATCTAAAGAAAATTTAGCGGTGTTTAACTTGCACAAGAAATCAAAAAATTTAAATTAATTTATAGTCTCCTGATAACCGCATCAGAAACAAGAAGTCATTTTAAACAGTATACATATTCAAACAAACTAGACAAATTGCTTCTTCCCATGATAACTAAAAACAAAATGATAAGGAATTCCTAAGTTTCATTAAAAATTACCCTCAGTGGCTCGGAAGTCGGAAACAGAATGACCTCCTCATAAAGAACTTTCAAATCCAATTGTATCTGGTTTCTATAGGAAACTTGCAAACCAATACTTTTAGTCCTAATTCTAATCAGATTCACATCACAGAGGTAAACCATCTAGAGAGTAGGTAAGAAATAGGAGGGGGTTAAGATAGTAAAGAATATAGTTGTATTACAATTTACAACCACCTCTAACCAATGAAAAAAATCCCTCATGAGTCATATTCAGTCAAAGGGAGAAGTGTTTCGGACAATTGATTTTAAGGACATATATTGTTCTGATAGTTCAGCGCTTGACAATCCAGTGAAGCATAATTAGACACCTAACAATCGTTTTAGCCTTTTAGGAGGCATTAATCAACAACCACAGTTATCTAATATTCTAATAGTATCTAGCGACAAGCACATTATAAGCCTCAGATAATACTTAATTCTAATGATGAGATATGTCATATTATTATGATCTAATGAAAGACAAACCTAGCACTATATCCATACATCTTGTTTGGAATTTGCATACAAAATTACAAATCATCAAGTACGATCAGCATAATACAGGAAGCAACAGTGGGCTTAACTTTCATAAAACAATTCTACCAATCTAAAAGAAAATTTAGCAGTGATTAACTTACACAAGAAATCAAAATATTTAAAATAATATATAGTCTCCTGGTAACCACATCAGAAACATGAGATCATTTTAAACAGTATACATAAACATCCAAACAAACTAGACAAACTGCTTCTTCGTATGATAATTAAAAACAAAATGATAAGGAATTCCCGAGTTTCACTAAAAATTACCCTCAGTGGCATGGACACAAACCGAACTCCTTATAAAGTATTCTCAAATCCAATACTTAATTTCATGTATCTGGTTTCTACGGGACAGTTTCAAACCAACACACTTCCAGACTTCCAGTATTAATTCTTATTCTAATCAGCTTCACATTTCGGAGGTAAATCATCTAGAGATTTGCTAAGAAATAGGAGGGGATGAAGATATTATAGAAATATAAATATATTACAAATTTACAACCACCTCTAACCAATGAAAACATCCAAGTCAATATCAGTACTCCCTCATGAGTTATATTCAGTGAAAAGATTAAACACACCAGAAAATGAATTATGCACCGATACTTCTACTCACACACAATATGGATATTCAAGCAATGCCAATGGATGCTAAACATAATTTATCTGTGCTTCCTCAATCCTTCAGCAAGCTGGACGGTGCATCAATCGTAAGACAGAGAAGAAAACACTCACACTAGCCAAATCCCTATCACCGATTGTATTTCAAACTACTTGACTAAGCTTATCGATGAAATTTTGGACCCTAACGAAAGGGGTTGGCACAAATACGAAAATTAAACACACGAGTGAAGCATAATTATGCACAAACTTCAGAATCAATCCAAGAATAAAGGTAAGAGAGCTACACTAAACTCAGCACTATCTTACAAGTAAAGTAATTTTCTCATATGAATTATACACAACAGATAAATAGATAAATAATTGAAAAAGAATAAACGATGCTTTCTCCCAAAAGCATTCAACAAAAGAGAAAACTTCAATTTCCGGAAAATCGTGAAAGTACTTTTAAATAGCGAAGTAAGATCCGTCTTCAAATTTTCGATTCTTCCACCGGGAAGTAGAAATGAAAAAAAAATAAAACAAAAAAAAACAAACAAAAAGGAAGGTAGAAAGATTTACCTGAGAATTGAAAGCACAGCGAAATCAGGAAGAGCTGAAGAGGGAGCATCAGAAGAAGAAGAAAAGGAAACGAAGTGGTTGTGGTTCCATTCTACATGCGGCATCCATTGGTTATGTGAATGGGTAAAGTAGCAGTAAGTAACAGCAGTGAAGTGAATACAAAAACCAGAAACCCCTTATACCAAAAAAAAAAAATACCAAAAAAAAAACAAAAAAAAACTTAAATATGTTTTTTTTTCCTCAAAAATTGGAAAATAAGATTTAAGTTGCTAAAAAATAAATTTTAGAATTTAAATCCTTAAACGAGTGATTCGAGTCCTTAAATCAGTATTTTTTAAGGACTCATATCTCCTATTTTTAAGTTTTTTAAGTACATAAATCCTAAAAAATATTTTTCTAAGACTTAAATCTTTTTTTTTCAAAGATAAAAAAAATATTTAAGAAAAAAAAATAGGAGTAAAACTATAAACCTCTACTTTCCTTCATTTTCCAGCCAGTAAATATAAATATAAATAATAAATAAGTAAATATATAAGTCTGTCTTCTAAGACAATGTACAATGCAATCAACTCAATAAATGTGCTTAGCTCATATTTTATTAATATTTTGGTAAGTCCTGCAAGTATACATCACTCTATTAATTTAAGCACTCTTACACTACAATGCGATATTCTTATTAAGCAACTCAAATGCGTCCCACGAGTACCCCACAATGCAAGATTCTCACACTAAAGGTGCGTTTGATTTGCTAATTTCCAAGGTACAACACAGGACAAAACTTTTTGTTCTGTGTTTGATTCAAAAAGCTGTCAAGTAACAACACAAAATTTGAGTCACAGGACAATACAAAATGGCAATTTTTTGTACCTCACTAAATCAAGGGACAACTTTCTTGTTCCATGCACAAGTTAAGAAAAGACATAATTAACCTTGTATTTTTATTCAGTAACTACCTTCCCCATTTTCTCCACTTACGAGGTAGTTTATGTTGTATTTTTTTAAATCAATGTTTATGTCATTTTTTTGTCATTTATATATATATAATTAAAATAACGTATTAATAATAAAATAAATTTTAACGATAAATATAAATATTAAAAAATAAAGAGTAAAAAATATTTTTTAATAATAATTTTTTTATATATAATATAATTATTATATTACATAAAATATATTATATAGTAATTTATTAAATCATGAAATTTTAATTTTATAATAAATAATAAAATAATCATAAAATATCAAAATATTATTTTTTTAGAAAAATTTAAGAAAAATTAATAATATAACATGAAGGATATTATTGTAAAATTTATGTTGTGCTTTTTGTTATGTGCATTGAGTATCAAACGATACACAACATAAAAAGTTGTGCTGTGCCTCATAAAACTTGTACAGTGCACTACTTATACTGTCTTGTTCACGCATCAAACACACCCTAAAATTCTGTTTGTTTGACCCTACTTATTATTTAAGCAACCTTTAGTCTTTGTTGCTTATTTAAACAACTCACATAAGCAATTCAAGTCACGTCAGCAAACTGCAATGAGGAATTACTTGCTAAGTTGAGTTGCTTAGCACAAGCAATGACTCTAAGTAATCCTATTGTACATGGTCTTAGATAAATACGAGTAGTTCTTTTCTTTTATTTTCTTGTTCTAAGTATTCACAATGAAAAATAGTAACAAATTATTTTTTGAAGTTGAACTCACACAAAACAATTTTTAGGTGACATGGAGTATCGTTGTATTTTCATGACTATTCACAATTGTACATAAAAAAAACTTTTGTTGAGAGAAATTATACTTAAGTGAAAGATTAATCTTCGACTGCGAGTACCTTTAGTAAATAAAAAAGGGATATACAAGAATTATATTGAATCTGCTTTGGATTGTATATGTTCAATACTCAATCTATTGATTTTTTTGTTAAAAAATCAATTTATTTTGAAATTTTCTCTTACCTTCAAGTATCAAATTAAGACTCGTATTTTTCATGCTAAAATAAAAATATTTTGAATTTTATTGGATTTAATTTAATCAAAAAGTGATTAAAAAGGTATTGCAATATGGTGTAATATTAATGGAGACACACTACAATTTGTTCAAATTCCAAAACGAATATAAATTAACACAAATAGACTTTATAAATTTTAAAGGGTGCAATTTCACCTCTCAACTTAAAAATTTTACAACTAATATATGAAATTTTTATATTTTATATTCTCTACCCTTATATTTGTGAACTAACTGAACTTAATTTTTTTAATACAAACCTGAACTTAAATTTAAATATTTATAAGTATAATATACAAAGTAAAAGTCATCTTAAATTTCTTTAAAATTACCTATTTTTTTCAATTTTTTCTTTACCTTTTTATTTTTTCAATTAAGTTGCACTAATTGCCTCCATGTCCAAGTCCGCCAATGCTAGTTAAAAGGAGAAATATGTTTGAAACACTAATAAGTTGAATGAATTGGTTGACTTTTTTATTTTTTCCTTATCTTTTAGTAATGTATAAATAAATATAAAAAATCAATATTCAATATATATATATATATATATATATATATATATAAATTATCACCGCATACATTAATAATTAATATATTTCATTTGAAATTTAAATTACAAAAGAAAATTCAAATAATATCATATCTAAAATATTTAAATTATATGATTTTTTTTCAGTTCTTTTTTTTCTTTCTCTTTTTCGGATGGAATAGGGCTCAAGCAGTGGCAAACCTATATTATATGATTTTTTTTTCTTGTTGGACTCATTATTATATTTTTGAACTCCCTGACTTATTTTTTTTATATTTGACTTTATAATTTTATAATTTTAAGTTTATTATATTATTAAATTTATATTAAAATTCATCCTAGACTTTCTTAAAAGTATCTTTTTTTTTTAATTATGTTGCACAACATGACCTCCAGTCCCAACTCTATAATGGGCTCTATTGAGATATTTGAGATATATTGTAATAACATAATTGATTAGAAATTTGATATAATATATTATTTTGAATTTCTTATTAGTGTAAGCTGACTTGCCTATAAATAAATAGCTCATTATACATACTACACACATAAAAAATATTACTGATATCCTCTCAATTTCTCTCAGTTCTTAACCTGGTATTAGTAGCTCAGGGTCCGGTTGCTTTCCATAGCTTCAGTCCCTCGTTGCTCTCGGTGTTTATCATTGGTGTACTGAGTGATCCTGACTCAGAGATATTTTTCTTCGAAATAGAATTCCCATGATTCTAAGAAGTTTTGCTACTGTAGATCACATTTTTCCGGTTTTCCGCCGCTTTTTGTCCACACCGTCGTCACAAATGTCTCCATCGTCCTCCGTCTAGACTGGTTGTGAAATTTCACGGCCACCAGAAGCCCCACGCGCTGTCACGTGCCAGCTCAGCATTCTGCGCGTATGTTCCACGCGCCTGCACCCCTATACTATGATGACACTTTCGCGACCCGGTTGCCTCTGACCCACGTTTTGACCCGCATTTGAGTCGCTACTTGCGTGGCATTGACTCCTCTATTTGACTAATGACGTGGCGCTGCCTTTGCTGATGACGTGGCGCTGACTTGGCCAAGTCACTCCCAAGATTTTCTGTTGAGATCTTTCCATTTTTTTCTTCATTTTTGCTAATTCGGCCCCTATTATATTGTTAAAATAAAAACAATTAAGAATCTTGAATCTCTTATCGAGCAAATTATTTTTAAATCTGCTAATGTTCCAACTGCATTAGCGACCGCTCAAGTCATACTCGTTGGTACTTTGATTCAGCATGTTATAATCACATGACATCTTCCTCCCCTACTTTCTCTTCTTTCCAAAAAATTTTGTTCCTTTTATACACATGGTTGACGATCCTTTTATTAAAAAAATTACTACGACTCTGTTTCCTTACCTAATGTTAGATTATCTTACACTATCATGTCCCAAAATTGAACTTTAATCTTATTTGTGTAGGAAAATTTTGCGATCTTGGATACACGATCATTTTTTCTTCTACTGGATGTTTTGTACAATACCCACGGACGGGGCAGACTATTGGGTCCAGTCGTAAAATCAGCACACTATTTGAGCTTATCAATCTTCCCACGCCTCTGACTACCTCGTCAAACCTTTGTGCTGTCTTCACCACTTCCCTTCATTTGCGGCATCAGTGCCTTGGTCATAGCTCTCTCTGAAATTTACAACAACTCATATCTAGAGGAATGTTAAGTTCGGTTAAAGAAGATTCATTCGTTGTATTTCTTGTCAAACCTCTAAACAACATGTTTTACCTTTTAATAAAAGTTTTTTGTTCTCTACCTCACCATTTGATCTTGTGCATTCCGATATTTGGGGACCTACCCCTACACCTATTATGGGAGGACGTTACTATGTGATTTTTATTGACGATTATTCTATGTTCACTAGGTTATATTTGATGAAACATCGCTTTGAACTTTGTCAATTTTATATTAACTTTGTCAAAATGATTAAGACTCAAATTTCTAAGATTATTAAGGTTTTTCATTGTGATAATGCAATAGAATACCGTGACTCAACTCTCTTCAAGTTTCTTGCTGATCAGGGTAATGTTTCTGAGTTTTCTTGCCCAGACACTTCTCAACAAAATGATAGGATCGAAAGAAAACATCGTCACGTCCTAAATATCATTCAAGCCATGCTTCTTTCTTCCTCTTGTCCTGAACAAATATGGGGTGAAGCTACTCTGGACGCTACATACATTATCAATTAGTTTCCCTCCCCGATTCTAGGCAACATGTCTCCGTTTGAGCGCCTTCACCAAATCTCTCTCGACTACACTTCCCTTAAAGTCTTTGGTTTTGCTTGTTTTGTTTTTCTTCAACTGCATGAGTACACTAAACTTGAACCTCGCACTCGCTTTTGTTGATTTTTGAGATATGGATGTGAAACAAAGATCATCGTTGTTGAGATCCTATGAATTTTACTATGAAAAAATATTAACTAGATCAAATAGGTCTCGATTATAATAGCATAACACAACATTACTTTCAATAGCAAACTAATTATTTAACAAACAGTTCTAGAGAAAAACAAGCTTAAAACAATATGTATAAAAAAAATGACAGTGTACAACAAAAAAACAAAATAACAACCTGCATCTAAAAACCCTTCATTATTCAGTTCTTGGTGATTATTCAAATAATCATCAAATGTAATTTATGTATTCATAATTCAAATATATTGTCATTGATGATTATTCCATTTGACCAATTAAATAGGATAGATATTTTATAATTAGACGAGTTTTTCTAAGAAAAACAATCATAATCTTTTTAATAAAAAATCTCGTATAATTCTTTTAAAAAAATAGGAAAAAATATAACTGCAATTAAATAAACTTAACCATACAAGCAATATCCTAATTGTAGGTGTATATATATACTTTTTGCAATATATATCCCTACAAATCTAATTATAGCCTAAAAATTAAAAAATAAATTCATTTTCTCACTTCTATTATTGACCGTAGTTATGGGATGGATCCAACTTAGAATACATGATGAAGTGCTAATCATTCTAGAAATCCAACTAATAGACAGACTTAGAAGGGAAGAAAAGAGACATATTTTAAGTAGTTAGTAACGGTTTGGTCAATATAACAACAACAACCTCTTATTACTTGAATTAACAACCTTATTGATTTAAAACCTTTGATTTTATTTTATTTTCTAAGCAAACCTCTTCTTTTTTTGTGCATTACTAGTTTCATAACGTGTTTTTGTGTTTAACTCACGAGTGCTCATTAACGTTCCTCATGAAAACTCCGATGTCCAATGCACCGGAAGGAGGCTACTCGGCGGTGATCGCCATTAATTCTAGTCAGAATAGCCAGTGTGCTGTGAAATGGGCAGTGGATCATCTTTTAAAGAAGAATTCTTCTTGTGTCCTTATTCATGTTCGGACCAAGCCTATGCATCCCCGTAGGTACCCTTCTCCTTAGCTGCACTTTTTTTTTTTGTAACGGTCTTATTAATGTGATCTGGATCCTCGATGGTCTCTTAGTTGTATGTAGTGTCTCCAGCCAATTTCTGAGCCGTCTAATATATCTTTTTTTAAATTTTTTTGTTATCGTTACGAGATGAATTAATGGTCGATATGTGATTGAAGGGATCTGAGCTCTTGTTCATGAGCCTTTTAACTAGTGATACTTTATTATCAGGTTTTTTTTAAAAAATTTTCTTGTGTAATTTTCTAAATGTGAAAGATCCAAATATTTGAAACTAGTTTATTGAAAAACACAATTTTATGAGTTTTCTGTTTAGTGTGGATTCTATTGCAATTTCCCTCTCCACCTACCTTGACATATTTAAATGGTTGATGTTTTTCATTGTTGAGGTTAAAACCTTAATAAAGTTAAAATTAAATACTCAACCATTCACATTTGAAGGAAAAAATTGTAAGAGATAATCTAAATTGGTACATGCTGCTGATAAAAAAAAAATCTAAATTTGTTTTATGTTTACAAGAAAATAAATTCATCATTTTTAGTTTTTTTTGTCAAATTTAGATTCTCAATCTGTGAAAGAAAAACCCTAAATTGATTAAAGATTTTTGAAGGAAATTGTTCTTTCTTTCTATAATTAATCAAATGTTCATATTCAATATTCCATGTTTATGCTATTGAAACTTTATACTAAACCAACAATTTGTATTATGGCTTTTTTAATTTATTTGATTTTTGCAGATGACGTTGATGTGGTTCCTAAACATGGTCGTCCACCAACGGAAGAAGAGCTGCACCAATTCTTTCTACCCTTCCGAGGATTTTGTGCTCGTAAAGGGGTTCGTATTAATAAATTTGTTAACTCTTAACACACACATTAATTTATATTTTCTTTTTGGTAATAAAAAGTGGTGATAAGGGGAGAAATTCCCAAGTATCACCGAGTAGGATGCCAATACCCTAGTCAAAAATTTAATCAGTAGGTAGTGGGATACCACTTTGAGAATTTTAGTGGCATCAGGGAAATTCGTACCCACATTCTGGAAGAGAGAGTTTTCATCCAGATTCTTTTGCCCCTTGTGCCAACCCCGTTGACAGATGAACTTGTATTTGAATTTTTACAAAATGATATAATATACTTGATGAAAATTAAAGGTAAAAAGCAGAGAAATATATTGTTATATAGCTGATAAGTGTGAAAATTGATCATTATTTCAGATTGTAGCAAAGGAGCTGGTATTGCATGACATTGAAGTTGCAAGTGCAATATCTGATTATGCCATTGAAAACTTTATCAGCCATGTTGTTGTTGGTGCTGATGCTTCTCGTTGGAGTTCTCTTTTAAGATAATTTGTTCTTACATAAACACTTGCATAATATAAATTGTGACCATTCACGACAAAATTTTTAAAAGAAATCACCAAATATTAGCTAAAATATTTTAATTAAAATTTATATCATTAATCCTGTAGAATTTTTTTAACATTTTAAAATAGTGTGCTAATACAAAAAAATATTGCATATACAACTTGGTTCCTTTAAATATTTGTTTTCTAAACAATTTTTTCATATTATTTTTGTCTTTAGGAGATTTAAAGATGCTGATGTGCCAACAAGTTTAGCAAAATCATTGCCAAAATCATACATATTGCATGTTATATCAAAGGGAAAAGTACAAAGTATTCGACCCACCGGTCGTCTTCATCCTCATCCTCATCCTAATAATAATAATAATAATATCAAATTGTCACCAACAAATAGATCTATAAGAGACATAGTTAATCTCTTGCAAAATGTTCCATTGGTTCATCCACACAAGTTTCTTGCAGATGCCCCTCATTCTAAAGGTATTGAGAGGTATGTGTAGTAGACATGTTACTTTTAAATCTCTTATTTTTTTAATAGCATGAATTTAGTCCATCACTGATTAATTTTAGTCATTAACAATAATTAAATTTTTTTATTCTTATATATATAGAAAACAATTTGAAGATGCAATTGGGCGAAATATTCCTAGAAATCTTTTGGAATCAGAAAGAATTAAAGATGCAATACTCAAAGCATCAAATAAACCTAATAATGAAGATACCAATTCACCAAGAGGTCCAATACTATCAGCAGAATCTTCTTCTTCTTCTTCTTCACAAAACTCATCAAATAGAAGTTCCCCTGCCAATAGTGACTGCACTGGAAAACTTGATCCTCCTCATTTGGTTGATTTGTTACATGACTCTGATAATGCCAAGTCTTCAAAACCCCAAGTAAGTATTGTGCCACTTTTTTCTTTCACGTAGTTTATCATTTTAAGGAAAAAAAAAACAAAGTGAAATATCATTTTAGTCCTAAAAAATGTGTGCAGTTAACTTAGTCCTTAAAGATTTTTTTTTTCCTATCATTTTAGGATTGAAAATGTCAACAAGTTTGGTCTTTTATTATAATTGCAAACCAATTGGTGACGTTTTTAATCTTTTCAGAGAAGTTAAATAAAGACAAAAACCCTTACTTCAATCTTTTAAATATGCTCATGACACTATTTTAGAGGCTGTTTGGTTTGTATTTTCATTTTCTGTTTTCTGTTTTTGAAATTTTACAAAAGAAAAACTGAAAAATGCTGAAAACAGAAGTTTTCTTATTTAGTTTGTGTTTTCATTTTCAGCTTTATGGTTTATGAAATTTGTGTTGAAAAAAATTGAAAATAACTGGAAAAATAGAATTCTCTTATTTCTAATGTTTTTAGTTTTTACTTTGCAAGTTTCAAAGACAAGAAATATGATGAAAATAGAAAATAAAAATACAAACAAAATAAATTGCCTATTTGATTCTGTTTCTGTTTCTATTTCCTATTTTAGTTTTGTTTCCTTTTTTTTAAAAAATAATTATATAAGAAAAATTGGAAATGACTGAAAACAGGATTTTCTTGATATTATTGATACAAGATACTTCAATCATCAATGATCAATGATGAGTTAAAAGTTGTCAAGCACAATATCCAACAGAAAACTATTTTTCTTCACATGTTTGTATTTAATTTTTCCCCCTTTTGTACGAGTTATCTTGCAGCCAAACTTAGAGGTGGAAATGAGAAAATTAAAACAAAAACTGAAGAAAACAACAGAGCAGTATGGTATGGCCTGCAGAGAAGCGGTTTCAGCAAAACAAAAGGTAATGTCATGCTATGAAATTAGATTAAAATAATTTATATCACTTTCAATAGTCTAAGTTCCTATTCAAACAATCAAATTTATCAAGATGGACTGAAAAAATCTAAAATGTGATTTTTGAATAATGTGGACAAATATAATTGGTAAAACATAAATTTTAACATGTAAAAAATCTCATTCATACTATTTGATTTTAGTCTATGTATTTGACAACATTTTTCATTACAATCCCTAAGGAAAAATGTATATTTGGCCACATGTCATTATGTTTGGCATCAAGACTAAAGTAAAAAATAATGTAAGTCTAACGACCGAGACAAAAAACATTGTTATATATAAGGTCCAAAATCAAATAGTAAGAACCAAAACATTAATAATATTGGTATGTATAACAGAATAAGGGCCAAAATGGACTGTTCTTTAGTACATAGACTAAAACAAAATTGATTAACATGTATGAATTATATTCTTAATCTAACCTTATTTCTTTATATTAATTTAAACTTTTTATTTTGAAAGTAAAGGGCGTTGTATCAAGCATATTTTCATAGATCAAAATCTTATGTGCCACTTTAACGTGTCAAGTTCATGTTTTACCAATTAAATTAAGAATTATGCTTGATCCAAATCCAATGCCTTTTTCTTTTACCCATTGTTTGGAGTGGTGGAAGTAGAGAGGCAAGAAGTAAGAAGGAAAGAAAAAGTTTGAGGAGAAAAAATAAGAGGAAGGACAAATTTAACATTTTTGTTTCTCAAGTCAACTCTTCCTTTTATTTTCTCTTGAATCGTACCAAACAAAGAAAATTATATCATGATCCGTGTTTTTCTTATTTTTGATTTTCTTTCCTCCCATCTAAACATAGCATTACAATATATATCATTGTTCATTGACAAAGGGAGTATTTAAAAAGAGTTATTTTTCATTTAGGCAATGGAGCTTGAAAACTTTAGACAAGAAAAGGAACGAAATCTGGAGAAAGTAAAGCTTGCAGAAGTGGCAGCACTGGAATTGGCAGAGGCTGAGAGGGAGAGGGCGAAGAAGGCGATGGAGTCTGTGGAAATGGCTCAGCGCCTCGCAGAGATGGAAAGCCAGAAGAGAATGAAAGCCGAGATGAAAGCGAAGCATGAGGAAGAAGAAATGAGAAGAGCATTACATGAAACTGTGTGTTCTACCATTCCATACAGAAGATATGATATCAGAGAAATTGAAGCTGCAACAAATCAATTCGACATTTCTCTCAAGATTGGTGAAGGTGGATATGGACCAGTTTTTAAAGGAAAGATTGATCACACTGTTGTTGCCATTAAAGCCGTAAAACCAGACATAGGAAATGGAGAGAAGCAATTTCAACAAGAGGTAACAATAATTATTTATTTCTCTTTTGGCATAAACATAAAAGCGGCTGGTGTGAGTGGTTTGGTACTCTCACCCCTTAAGCAAGGTCGTGTGTTCGATCTCTGTGAACGCAGAAACTGCGTGCTGAGAACACTTTACCTCTTAGTGGGCCAACCCGGTGCAAACAGAACTGTTTTGGTCAATTGTAGTTCAGAGATACCCGTGGTTTCAAAAAAAAGAAAACATAAACATAAATTGTGTTGTATGAATGGTTTTTTTTCAATATTATGCAGGTTGTTGTTTTGAGCACCATAAGACATCCAAACATGGTGCTCCTCCTTGGAGCATGCCCGGAGTATGGATGTCTTGTGTACGAATACATGGAAAATGGAAGCTTAGAAGACCGTCTGTTTCGAAAAGGAAACACACCACCACTTCCATGGAGGATTCGTTTCAGAATAGCATCTGAGATAGCCACATGTCTTCTTTTCCTTCACCAGAGAAAGCCAGAGCCATTAGTGCACCGCGACTTGAAGCCAGAAAACATTCTCTTAGACAAGAACTTTGTCAGCAAGATTAGCGACGTAGGTTTGGCTAGGCTTGTTCCCCCTTCTGTGGCTAACAAAACCACCCAGTATCGCTTGACAGGTGCAGCAGGAACTTTCTGCTACATTGACCCTGAGTATCAGAAAACAGGGTTGTTGGGTGTGAAATCAGACATATACTCCTTAGGGATGTTGTTATTACAGATTATAACTGCTAAGGCTCCAATGGGATTGTCTCATTTGGTTGAAAGGGCTATTCAAATGGACACTTTCGATGAAGTGCTTGATCCAAGTGTCACTAATTGGCCTATTGAAGAAACCTTGTTGTTTGCTAGATTGGCTTTAAAATGTTGTGAACTAAGAAAAAAAGATAGACCTGATCTTGCAACTATCATTTTGCCTCAGCTAAATCATCTAGCGGAGATGGAACCAAACTTGCAACCTAGTGTTGATGCACAATCACTTCTGAATGAGTCACAACATTCATACTTGAGGCTGCAAAGGTCGCCGGGTTTTCGCACTAGCTCACAAACAGAAATTTGTATGCCCAAGTCTAGAGATGCTGGACAACATCACTCCATATGATCAACATTTAACATTACTTTGTATATTTCATTTTATTTTTTAACTGTATCTCTCCCTTGCTTTTTCCTTCTTTAAGATTACTTCAATTTTTGAAAGTAAACTGCATGGCTTTGTTGTTGTTGATTAGTTGGTTTGTATTTATTAAGCTATATTTACAATAGATCTTGTTATTTTGTCTTACAATGAAAAACTTTTTATCAAAGTATACTAGTGTTATCGTTTTTAGAAGCTTAGGATTCAAGTGTATAAAGTGAAATAGAAGAGTGGACAAAAGAATAATGCAAGATATTAATTAAAAAGAACTAAAATATAAGGAGTTATGGGATAAGAAAATCAAGCATGAATTTATAGTGGTTCAATTACTAGTCTCCTTGTGATTTACGCCCGATTCTTCAACCACGATCAACTTCAGTTTTATTAATAACCACAAGCTTGCTCAGGTGCTTGAGAATCATTTACTATAGTGTTTGACGCAAGGCCTGAATGATAAGTTTGAGAAGGTATGGCTATCAGATGATCAATGCCCTCTTATTGTGGAAGACGTGGTCGATGGATGGGAATGTAGCTGAAAAGTTAGAGCGTGTGGGGAAGCGTTTAGATTCTTGGGATAGTGGCTTTTTCTTTGGAACACCAAAACACACATAAAAAATAAATCAAATATTAAAATAACTCCAAGAGAAAAAGCAGACACGAGGTGGTGGAGGAAATTATTGCACTAGAGTTATGTGGAAGCAAAGATCAAGAGCGGAGTGACTTCGACATGGTGATAGCAGAATTGCTTGTTACTACCAAAAAGCTTCCCAATGATTAAAGATTAACTCCATAGATCGAATAAAGGATGATGAGGGAAACATGCATGATGAGGACAATGAGATACCAGAGATCCTTGCAAATTTTTACCACTACTTTTTCAGCCCTCCAATTTGATTAGTGCGAACACGACTTATTCAACGAAGAATTATATAGGTTCACATGGTCAGTCTTCAACATCCTTTCACAAAGGCTGAGGTAAAACAAGTAGATTTTGAAATGCATTTGACGAAGACACTAGGCAGAGATTGTATGCCCACTTTGTTTTACAAAAGATTTTGGTACTTGGTTGGTGATGAAGTGTCACGATTGAAATTGAGGATCTTAATTGATGTACTACACCTAGGTTTCATTAATTAAACTTTGCTTATTTTTATTCCTAAGAAGAAAAACCCGAATTATACGAGCCAATTCAGGCTGATAAGCCTCATTTTTAAAATTGCCACTAAATCTTTAGTTAATGGATTGAAAATTATTCTCCCTAATATTTGGCATTACTCAAAGCACATTTGTTCCTAATAGGTTGATAACTGATTTTGTAGCAATGAAATGTTTTAATTATATGAAGAAGAAACATTGGAAAAGAGGCTATATGACAATTAAAGTAGACATGTCAAAGGCATATGATAGGAAAGAGTGGAGTTTTTGAGATCTACCTTATCTCATTTTAATTTGGCTTTCCTTCATATTGGGGGAGGTTATATGTGTATCATCCCATACTTTCCTAGTTATGCTTAATGGCGAACCTTAAAGGGTGTTTAAAGGGGAAATATGACTTAGATATGGGAATCCACTCTCGCCGTATCTCTTTATTTTATACTCGAAGGTTTTATCTGCTATGTTTTCACAAGATATTGAAAGTCAGACCATTTGTGGTATCAAGGTGGCTCCTAGAGCACCAACTATTTCACATCTCTTTCTCTCTCTCTTTTGTTTGCAGGTGATAGCATTATATTCATGAATTCGTATGAGGCAGCTTTTGGAAGGCAGATAAACTATGACAAATCGAAACTCTCTTTCAGCCAAAATGTTCTTAGTTGCAAAATTATTGCATTTGAGACGGTATTAGGTATAAAGGTAGTGGAGAGACATTCTAGCAAATTAAGGATAAATAACACTAATATACTTTTAATGAAATATTATAGATATAGATAGATAGATAACTCTTTCATTTTGTCTAACTCACATGTTAAAAACTTGAAAACCATAAAAGTTGAAAATATATTAGAGAGTAAAAAGTAATAAAAGGAAAAAAATCAGAAGTTAAGGGACCAAAACGAACTTAAAAAAAGTCACGAGACCAAAATGAAACTTGATGAAAAGTTAAGAAACCGAAAACGTATTTTAGCCTTGTATTTTTGGTCCATATAATTTGGTAATTGTGAATTTTGATCCTAATAATTTCAATTGAACATTTTGATTCTTATAAAATTTAAAATGTAAAATTGGGTCTAAATTCAATTTTTATTATATTGAATGATGATTTGTTATCGTGGAAGTAGACCCCTAAATTGGTTTTTGAGCTCGTAGGTATAATACAAATTAGTCCATAAGATTATGTAAACCTCAAATTAATCCTTGTTTTTGCAAAAAAATAATTTATTTTAGTCATTTTCTACGTAACTTTTTAATGTCGTTTAATAGGTAAAAGGACTAAAATGTCGTTTTGCAATTAATGTCGTGTTGCAAAGTCAGTGACTAATTTAAGGTTTTCATAATCAGAGACTAACTTGCATGACGTCTACAGGGATCAATTTGAGAGTCTATTCTTATTGTGGTTACTGAATTTGTGATAAGAATTGTGATTACTTTCTAATTTTTTTTGGATACATACTTTTTTGGTGGTAAGTAATGAATAAAAATGAATTGTTTAAATTAGATAGAAATTAGGCTTAGAGACTCAATTTTCATATTTTAAATTTTATAAAAATTAATCACAAAATTGAAACTATAAAAACTGTAACATTCCGGAAATTCCTAAAAAGACTTAGAACTTGAGGGATTACAAAGAAGAGGAAAAAGGGGACTAATTTCAAGTAAAGAGGTCAAAAGAAGGACAAAAAAACTTGTGCATTTGAATGTACATTAGAATATAAAAGTTTACATTCGAATGTACATTGGAATAAAAAAGTGGACAAAAGCTTATATTTGAATATACATTCGAATGTACATTCGAATATGGACCCCAAATCTATAAATAGGGGACTTGATCTCCTCATTTGACAATTTTTCCACTTCCTCACTTTATACTTTTCTTTAATATACCTCGTTAAGCTCTATCACGAACCAACTACGCCACAATTCCTTCACCTTAAAACCTTCATCTAAGATTAATGTTCCAAACGATTTGATTCAGATTCGGAGGCAGCTACAATACTCTACCAAATGGATTCCAAAAGGAACCAGAGTAGGAGATTTAGATTGTAAGTGAAGGAGAAAAAGATTCACGGGAAGTTCCAGGTAACCCTAAAAACCCCAAATCTAGGGCACTATGGGATATTAGGAACATGTGAATAGGAAATACTAGAAACATGTGATTAGGGCCTAAAGTTATGAATTGGCTGATTTAAGATTTATGATTGTGAATATGTTTGAGATTGCATGCCATGCCTATATGATGTTGTGTTAACATGCTAATAGATGTTGTGTGAATGGAATTGTGAATGTGAATGATTATGATGTTTTATATGGCTGAATGATACTATGCGATCAAATGTGCAAAGAGATGTTGCATGATCAGTAATGATAAGAAAATGATAAAATGTATTTAGCAGACAAGAGATTCAAGATTATAAAGTAATGAAATTGAGAAATAGGACTCTGGATAGATTTTTAAACCGTTTTAGAATGAATAAGTCCAGAGTCGGTATGAACTTGAATATGTATTCAAATATGGCGGGCCATATTTGAATAGATATTTGAGTGTGGAACTTATGATACATAATATTCAAACATAAGATGCTGGTGTTTGAATATTATGTTACTGGAACTCTTGTTTGGGTTGATTGAATGACATGGTATGAATGTGATATTTGATGCATTAGAACCTATAATGTGAAATCAAACAAAAAGGAAAATGTGGAAATGCCTTCCCCATCAACAGATGATTGAGTAAGAGGGTTAAGTTCCGCTGGAAGTAGACCGGGTAAGAGGACAGACATAAAAAGAAGATGAGAATGTAGGGTTATCTCAAAAAGGACAGATAAACTGAAGTGCTAGATTATCTTCACGAGGTAGATAGTCTAGTACAAAAGGGAATTATCTTCACGAGGTAGGTAGTTCCTTGGGCTAGCCCGAGAGAGGGTTGGTAGCCCGGCAGGAGGATCGTGGGGGGATGCTTGCCAGGACCGTGATGATGATGAGCTCAACCACACGTTACTGTTACACGTTTTGGTGGATTCCCGGTGCTCATGATTTCCCGTTAAAAGAGAAAAGAAAGAAAATGGAAAAGGATCATGGCATGCATACATACTTAAATTGTCATTGCATACATATTGTGTGTGTTTGTTAGGAATTGGATTTGGGGCAGTTTTCCAGTTAGACTGGCTACAATACTGTAAAAATATTTTTAGTTAGACCGATGGTTACTCGGTTATATGTTTACATATAACTGACGATCGTAGTATTGTATGTATTGGAAGACTGTGGAGCCAAAGCAATTGATGAGACAAAGCATTAGGCTTTGCTTAGGTATAACCACACTTGGTGGACCTAAGCCTTCTGTCCAGAGATTATATGGTTCAGCTGTATAGAAAATTATAATTTAAAATAAAATGATGTCTTCCGCTGTATTTTAAATATGACATAAAGTAGCTAGTTCTGTATTTTCGAATATAATTTTTTAAAAGTCAAAATTTCAAAGTTAACATTTTTAATAACTATTATTTTTAAAATTAGGGTGTTATAAAAACTAAAATTACATAATTATCAAACTATAAAGATCAAAAGTATAATTAAACTTTAAGATTATGTGTTAAATTATGACTAAATAACACTCATTTACTTTTAATGATAAAATAATAGAGATTGATTATAGATATAAATATAGATACATAGATTTAATATTGATAAATAGATAAATAGATAGAATATATTGATAAATTGATAAATAAATAGTTTATAAAAAGTATGTTTTTATTATAGAAAAGTAGTATAAGGGAATAATAAAAAATATTTTACTCTACGAGTAATGATATATCCTTTTAGTAATCCTCTTACTTATTTTCTTAATATCATATTTAAATTCATGAAATTAAATGTAGTTTCAATTTTGAAAATATAAAAAGTATTGAAAATATTCTTTTATTAGTAAGTAGAGAATTTTTAGTAACTTAAATTACGAGGATTTAAAATTATTCTTACTACACTTGTTATATTTTTAATTTTTGTTTACAAAAAATAATCTATAAAACTATTTTAATCCACTTGTTTTTATTTTTGAAACTAAAAGGTAAAATAAACACAGTCATCTTTTGTTCTTCGATTTGCGGAGGAACATATATATAAGAGAGCTTAAACCCTAAAACCCTGCACAACAAAAACACCCCAGTGCTGTCATTGAGACTCGTTTGGAAAACGACCAGGACAGTTCCTTATCGAATTGCTCTTCAATTCTTCAACTCGTCAACTTCAATCGTCATCTGCGAACGCTAAAACAGGAATTAATTACAGTTGCAAACATTCACAACCAAAACCTTCTTAATACAACGTTTTCTTCTGAAGTTTCAATCTTTTTGGGGTGCTTTTGGTTGTGTCTGGTTGAAGCAAAAGGGAAAACCTGATTTTAATTCGTATATCTTTTTTCATTGTTTTTTTGTTTAATATATATAATACTCTTTTGACTGTTCAGCTTGATCACGAATAGAGAAGTATTTCAGCTTCAATGGCGATTGACGGGAGTTTTAACCTTCATTCTTCACTTCGGAGATTCCTTGATCGTTGCCCCAAACTTCAATCTTTTCCTCAGTTTAATTCTTTATCACAGAAGGTATAGCTTCATTCTTCATCTGCAGTTTTTTTGGTGCAATTCTCATTTTTTTTTCTGTTTCCTGCTCATAAGTTCAAGTTGTTAAGAAAGTTTGCTTTTCTTTTAAACGTTAAAGTGATAAAACCATTAGAACAAAAAAATTCTAGCAAATGACGAATTTGATTCCCTTGCAGTGTCCTATGAATTTAGAAACACCTTCATCCAAACACATCAAACTCGTGCTTATGCTTTTAACAATATATATGCTCTTATAGTAGGATTCTATTTGCATGATTTTTATATTATTTTGTTTATTTATTTTTTCTTCTTCTGTGCAGGGAGACTTGGTTACAGAAGAGGAAATAGTTAATACGTTAGCGGGGGTGTTTCTGCACCCCAGATATACTATTCCATTGATGGGATGTTTTCGCCCTATTGCTAGAAATATTGTAGATAAAGCTGTCACTTTACTTCGTCTTATACCAAATTTGAGGTCTAATACTGAGGATGCTGCTCCGGGAGATAATGGTGACAAAGTTTTAGATGAAGTTGCAAATGTCATAGAATTTTATGGTCAACAAGGAAGGGGTCTAGATCTTCATGAGTTTGCTTGCCTAGCCTTCTGTCGTGCTCTTGACATGGTTTCTTTCCTGTTGAGGTTGATATCTTCTCTGTATTTACAAGCTCAGTATTGCATTTTCTCTACAGCTTGATCCATCTATTTCTTCCTGCTCTGTTCGTCTTTCCCTGTATTTTTCTTTCATGATATTAATTCAGTGGGTAGATGGTTAGTCATTGAAACAAAGAATGCAAAATATGCCTTTTTATAATTACTTTATTTGTTTTTATGATTTATGATTGACTTAGTGTAATATCTTGTTAAATGGTGAGCAAGTCTGTAGGTATTTTCCTAAATGCTACTGCATAACTCTTATCATAGCTATGATGAGGAAAATTTATATTTTGAGCACAAAATATAGGTATATGTGTGCATATTTATGGTTTTATTTTTTATTTCTATATGTCTTGCTTGCACTGTTTCTTAGAAGGGTATAGCCTATTTTTGGGACAATATTTCATCATTCTCTTTAATAACATAGTTTGTTTGCATGAGTGTGTAGATATAGCTAATTGTAAACAAAAAATTAAGGAGAGAAAACTGTCTTCTAAATCCAAATTTTGACTATAAGGAATAGGTGATTATTACTGACAACAAAACTTTGGAAAAATAGTTTGCCTTCATATTTCAAAATTTACATGATAATTTGCTGGCTTTTCTGAATTCATGCATAATCATAGGGCGTATAGTGGTGTGCATTCTAAGGTTCTTTTTGTTGTTCTTATGTTTCCATTCATCATCCTTTCTAGACAAATAGCACGCCCTTTTCATAATGAATGATTTTTGTTGTTTGTTGAAAATTTCTAGATTCTATTGATCTGACCTTTTGTACAGTTTTACCTGTTTAAGATAATTTGATTATATTTTGCTGTTTGGTGCAGCTCTGTTATAAGCTATTTCGATTTCGCTCCGGCTCCATTTGAAAGGTTTTCAGTGAAACAAGTCATGGTCAGTACAATTTTGGTAATTTTTTTTTCTCTTGGTAAATATTTTTGAAATATGCTTTTGGGTTTTACTGAGTCATGTAATTTTCGTTTTACAGGTTGAGACCCATGAGCTGCATGTTGCCCAAATATCGTATCGCTTGCTTCTGATGGAACCTGAAATTTTCTCAAAGCTTTGGGACTGGTCTTGTTTTCTGGACCTTGTAAAAGAGCCACGCAAACTGGAGCTGGTATGGTATGGGGTGCAAATATTAAGAATAGTGCTCAATTTAGGCAACAGAGCCACTGAAAGCATGAGTATAGGAACTGAGGAAGCATTTGCGTGTCTGTTGCGGTCAGTGTTGTTCACTTCTTTTCGGGTATTTGTTGTACTTAAATGTAATGCATGTTCACTGACAATCTTCAACTTGCAATATTCAGTTGGGAAGAGTTCTGTCAGGACACTTCACTTGAGAAAGCTGGTTGGTTTGTTGAGCAAATAGCTGATCATGTTTCTGGTTCTCTGGATGGAAGCATGGATTTTAATGAAGAAAACTGTCTAATATCATTTGGCTTCAATGATCAGCCAGTTAGCTCACCAAAGCTTTCTGAGTTACAGCCACCTTTTAGGAATCGACGGCTTACCACAAGGTACAGCTTATTTTATTGAGCTGAAACACATGTTTTTGTCTTTTATTTATTTATTTATTTTTAAATTTTAAATTTTAAATGTTTTACTTTTTATTTTTATTATTATTTTTTTGATACATTTTAGCTTGATTACTATTTAGTTGCTTCCAACTGTTTATGCTTGTTTTTATGCTTTCCCTTGGCTTTTTTCTTGTAGCTTCTCTGGTCACTTTCACTGATACTTCTTATCTAGTTTGGATTGCCACCTGATGTTTTATATCTCATGTGATTTTAGGGATGACATGTCAGTAAGTAATGCATTCGTATTAACCTCAACAGTGAAGAAAAGTTATGATAGAGTTCTATTGGCGGTGAGTCAGAAGTGGCCTGTTCTTTTATATGGTCCCTCTGGCTCTGGAAAATCTGCTCTCATTGCTAAGCTGGCTCAGGATAGTGGAAACCAAGGTGTGCCGTAATATTTATCTGTTTTTTATTAGTTATCATTTTTTCTTTGCTTGTCTATAAATTGTCATTGCCAAAACTAATTTCCATGAGCACTCGAATGTTATAACTTCGTGATGTACTAGTAAGCTGATGTGATTTCCTCTTGGGCTTTAAGTGGTCGTTTGGGTGGAAAGAGAAGTGTGGGAAGAGAAGTGTGAATTATGATGAAGAGAAAACAATCGAGAGAAGTTCTTTCCTTTGGGTGAAGAGAAAACTGGGCTGAAAAGAGAAAAAATGAAGGAACCCGCAACTAAGAATTTTCTCCTCTGCTGAGACGAGAAAACAAGCCGGAGGAAAGTGAAATTTTGCTACTCCCATCATTGCATTTCAATACAAATATTGAAATATAAGGGGTTGTTTGGTTTGCGTTTTCATTTCTTGAAAACTGTTTCTATTTCCAAAAGTTTAGAATTTTGATAACATGTTTGGTTTGATTTCCTGATTTCTATTTTCAAGAAATGAAAATACTGAAAATGTGTTTGGTTTGACCACTTTCATTTTTGGTTCATATATTTTTTATATAAACATTAATTTTTTATTTATAAATGAATAATTGAAAAAATTGTTTCATTTAATAATTTTCAATCATAAAATTGATATATTCATCAATAAAATTATTATCTTATAATTTATTTTATTTAGTATTGATAGCATGTTTGTACTAAATATTAAGTACGATGATAATAGGTTATTGCATATTCTCCACCACATATTGTTGTTTATAATACACGTTCTTAAATATAAATGATAAATTTCTTAAGTCTCACTAATGATAAAAGCATAACATAAATTGAAAGATGCATAAATATAAATCCTTTCAAGATTTACAATAACTTTCCCACGTCTAATTTGCTATGTCGAATTTGTGCCATTTGAGCAGCTAGTTGGCAGATTGTTGGTCTACAATATGGAAATTACACTATGAGAATTATGCAAATAGATCACAAAAACCCATCAGGAAAACCCAGCCAGAACAACAAAATCCAATGCGCAATGATTTATAGTCAACAAACGAACAACCAAAACTATAACAAATACAATGTCTCAACTCAAATATAATGGATATGCAATCAGAGACCAAAATAAAAGGCTATTTCCAAGTGTCTAAGTCAGATATTAATCTAGTTCCGTAAACGCAAAACACAATAAAAGGCAGATACACAAAACCCATTGTCCATTCAAGTGTGTAAGTGTCAACATTTGAACTAAAAGCCAGTTTTTCTCCCACATACACTTGAAATCAGATATCTCTATCCCAGATTTGAATACAAAATACATATTCCCAATCGGTCTCAGAAACCCTAAACACAAATTCCAGATCTTTCTCAAATTTGAACAAGAAACACATTCCCAATTGTATCAGTTTTGAACAAAAAAACACATTCCCCATTCCGTGTCTTAGAAACCTTAAATCAGAGAAATACCTGCAGCAACGACAAGTGCTACCGTGAGTATGAAGGCGAGTGCTAGGCGTGATTCTTGCCGGTGAGTTCCGTGACACGACAAAGAGAACGGTGGTTCGAACAAAAAAAGAGAGGCGGAGGGAGAGATACAATGGGAAAGAATGCGAAAGATGGCAAGAGGAGAGGCACTGCGGCATGAAGAGAAGGATGGCAACGATGATGGAGAGGGACAACGAGGCAGAATATGCGTGGAGAAGAAAGAAGCGAAATAGTTTTGCACATGGAGGAAGTGGTGTGTGTTCAACATGTTATGTCCGAGAAAGTATTTTCTAACTAAAATTACGCAATGTGCCACTGTGTTTTCACATTTCTAACTGGAAACACCAAAAAACGCTAATTTTTTGTTCGGTTTTCCTGATATTTTCAGAAACATTTTCATTGAAAATGATTTCTAATACTCAACCAAACATATTTTCTCTATCATTTTTTATTTTCATTGAAAATGAAAACAGAAAATGTCCATACCAAATAGGCCCTAAGGATGGCATAAAAGTTGTGCAGACCTTTTGTTTGTTCAAGATGTTAGAAGTCCCACATCGGCTAGTGATATGACCTTTGTTAAGTTTATAAGGGTGTGGCAATTCTCATCCTACAAGCTAGCTTTTGGGAGTGACATAGGCCCAAACCCAAATTGTAAGATGGTATCAGAGCTTATCCTAGAAGTTCCACATCGGCTAGTGATATGACCATTGTTGTGTTTACAAGGGTATGACAATCTTCATCTTACAAGCTAGCTTTTGGGAGTGAGTTAGGCCCAAACCCAAATTGTAAGACAAGATCTACAGCTTGAAGCGGCCAAGGAAGGGGGAGGTTGGTGTCAACCAACAACTCAAAGGGGTGGTGGAAGGAAGGAGAAGCGGTAGCACTTCCTTCATTACCGTGGATGGGCCTGAGGGGTCTAGGGGCCGGTGATGGTAGTGGGTGAAGGAGAGGGGTTGGGTGTGCTGGCTTAGTGAAGGAGGTTTGGGCATTTGGCACATAAGTTAACTTTGGTTGGCCTCTATTCAGTGCAAAGCTTATGGCCTTTTTATTGGGCTTCTTTGACAGACATGTTGAGCAATTGGCTAGATTTGTTCTCATGTTTGTTTGGTATTTTGTTTAGGAGGATTACTTATCCTGTATATTCTCTGTAATTCCTTCTTGTTATTGCAATAAATTTCTTCTTTTATATGTTTTTACATAAAAATTTTTTTATGCTGTGTTTTCTTTGCAGTTCTATCTATCCAAATGGATGATCAAATTGATGGTAGAACATTGGTAGGATCTTACGTCTGTACAGATAGGCCTGGGGAGTTTAGATGGCAGCCTGGGACCCTCACGCAGGTTTGTTTGTTTTAACTGTTGCTATCATATCTAATCATAAAGTTGATGGAGATGTTCTGATATTTGTGCTTAAGATCAAGGTTCTTACTTTTATTTTGTGTATTATGTTTATCACAGGCTGTGCAGAATGGTTTTTGGATTGTTTTTGAGGATATCAACAAAGCACCATCTGATGTACACTCCATCTTGACGCCTTTATTGGAAGGGGCAGGTTCATTTGCAACAGGACATGGGGAGGTGATTGATTTGCTCTTTGCTTCATTTCTTGATTAAAGAGTTTAGTTTGTTATGAATTACTTTTGTTACTCTAGTTGTTTGATGTCTTAGATGTATCTGTGTTCATTTTGATGTGGTTGCCTCAAAGTCAAAGAGTGGCCATCCTTTTTAAAAGTTCACTTTGAGTTGAAATGCTCCAAAATGTTTCATACACAATACATTTTATTTGTTTTTTAAAAAGATAACATTGAGGTTAGTATTTAACGACTGTAGAATTCGTTTGCTTTGCTGATGCCCCCTGGTTAACAAAAAACATAAGATGAATTGATTTTTCTTTTTCCTTTCTATTATTCTGAACTGTTTATTTGTTGTTGAAATGTTACATATTGTGCAGGTAATAAGGGTGGCAGAAAATTTTCGAATGTTTGCAACTTTTGCTGTTTCTAAGTTTGACACACCTGAGAGTGCAGGTTTTTACCTTAGCCCTCTTAAATTTCTTTTTAAGATTGGCTTGAAGTAATGTGTTTAATATTTCTGTAGGTACTGATGTATATCAGATTTCTTACTTTCTGTTTATAAATACCAATAATTTGGAGTGCTAACTGCTAAGAATATATGTATCTGAATTTGATTTGATGTTGTATACTTGTATCCATGCTAGTTTGGTAGTTTGGTATAGATCATTTCCAGTTGTATTAATTGTTAGAGAGAGAGTCTAAAATTTTATGGCAGTGTGCAGTAAATGCAAATTGCAATCATTTGATGCCAGTTGGTTGAAGCACCATGCATGCATCTTTGATGGTCCATGATTATTTCAAGGGCTTTGCTTCCCATTTTCTGTTTCTCTCTTTCCCTCTCTTGTTTTACCCCTTTTATTTCCTTTGTTCTAGAGGATACATTGTTCTTTCCCATTTTGTACTTTTTCTATCCTTTCTTGTATACAAACATCCAAAATTGAGACGAAGGGGCAATTTTGTTTCTCAAAACATGCTTTGATAACAAAATCCAAATGGCTTTGATACCTTTTGAGAGACTCCTATGTTGTGGCTACAAGCAACAAGGCAAAGTATGACTTCCAAATCGTAGCTTCTATCATAACAATCTTTGTAAACCTATGTTGGCACATGGAAATTTGTTTCTCAGGGATATGTTTATTTTATACCGTTGGTTTCTTTCGATTTGGACGATGGTTCATGTGTCATGTTTCGGGGAGTTATCTAGGGTAGGAATGCTTCATGTTTAGGAGCTATTCCTTGACTCTGTTGTCTTTCTGCATTGTGTCAACTATCAATTAAAAACCTCTATTGCGTTGAAGGTCTCAATTTAATTTGGGGTTTTTACTTAACACTGAAAAGCAATTGACACAGAAGCTAGTAAATTACAATCTCATTTCGAGCAATTTAGGTAAACAAGTTAAGCACACATGTATTAAGAACTTATCAAATGAAAGTTTATTCACGAGCATGATTATGATACTTACTGAAATAAGCTATAAATAGCTTACTTTGATAAGAGTCTCCATGAAGCCTATTGGAATAAGCTAAAAAGATAGTGTAAGAAGGCATAAACCATTTTCTTAAGTCCAAATAAGCTTTGTTCATGCTTTTCCAAACACCCATTACTTTTTCTTGAATTTACTTATTTTATTTTTCTCTATTAACTTGATTTTGACTTTTGTGATACTTCAAGGTCAAGATTTAATTAGTGTCCTTTGGAGAAGAGTGATGATTTGGCCGCCAGATAATAAAGACTTACAAGAGATAATTAAAGTGAGGTATCCGGAATTGGAGCTTCATGTTAGCAAACTCATAGGTATTGATTTGATATGTATATTTTTTATTTGTAGTTTCACTCACATACATTTATATGTGTGTGTGTGTTTTATTATAAGCTGTTAATACAAGCTCATTATTTGTTATCTTTCTATAACATTGTTATTTATTTTCTCCAGAAACCTTTGAAAGGGTTAACTCTATTTCCATGTTTCAAATTGCGGGTTTTTACCCGGGAAGTTCATCTTCTGTTTCATGCCTTAGCAGGTTCTCGTTAAGGTATTCAAAGTTCATATATTTTATTTGTCTGTGCTTGTTTTCCCAATTTTCTTTAATTGGTTTAACTTTTGATTCTGCTTGGCAGGGATCTCCTTAAATGGTGCAAAAGGATTGCAGGTTTAGGTTTTTTCTATGATGGTAGTTTATCAGATAGCCAATGTTTTAATGTTTATAAAGAGGTATGATTTTTGGTTATGTTTTGTCTTCTTTTTTCCCCTCATAGTTTGTTTCAGATACTTCATGTGTAGTTGTTGTCTTGTATCTCAGGCGGTTGACATCTTTGCTGCCTTTTCCACTTCAATTAAAAACCGGTTGTCAATAATGAAAGAGATAGCAGAGCTGTGGAAAGTACCAGTTTCTGCTGCTGAGACCTTGTATCCCTGTGACAAACCTATAATTCAGGTTTCATCGAGTGAAATATCAACCTTTGTCTTTCGATTAATGCCAAATCAGCTTCTCATTTCTGATGGTATAAATGCAGGATTCTGTCGCAGATTTAAGAATAGGACGAGTTACTCTCCAGTATGCTAAAAAATCTGTAAGTGCTCGGTATATTCAGTTGGCAATTTTAAATTTAAAAAGATGATACTGTTTTGGTATAAAGGGATCATGTTTCTTTGACCTTGCTTTTATGTTTCATAAGCAGTTGCATGAACATAGAAGACATTTCGTCGAGATTCGTAGTTCTGTACATGTATTAGAGCGCATAGCTTGTTCTGTCAAGTTCAATGAGCCTGTACTTTTGGTTGGAGAAACTGGTACTGGGAAGACTACCCTTGTTCAAAATTTGGCTTTAAGGCTTGGTCATAAGCTTACTGTTTTGGTATGCTAGATATTTCATTATTTTTCTATTTTATTTTAAATTTTATTATGAGTGTGTTTGAGTGACGTGATGGTGTTTTTTCTCCAGAACATGAGTCAGCAAAGTGATGTTGCTGATTTACTGGGGGGGTTTAAGCCTGTGGATGCTCAGTTTATATATTTTCCACTTTATAAGGAGTTTGAGGATCTTTTTACAAAGACATTTTCTAAGAAGGTATTTTTTTTTTTATTATTTTGTTTGTATCTTGTGTGTAGTTTTTAATGGCTCTAATGGTTTACTGCTGTTCAGGGAAATGTAGACTTTCTTAGACATCTACAGAAGTTTTTAATTGATAAAAACTGGGAGATGTTAGTTAAAGGATTTCGAAAAGGAGTTGAAAAGTCAGTTGAGCTTATAAGAACTGGACCATCCAAAAAGCGTAAAAGGCCACTAAAAGAGGAAAAAATCCATGCTTGGGAGAGATTTTCTACAAAACTTGAAAGTATCTATCTTAGTAATCCTTCTTCAGGGATGATGTTTTCTTTTGTAGAAGGAAGCTTTGTGTCAGCTCTCAGAAATGGTGAATGGATTTTGCTTGATGAAGTGAATCTGGCTCCTCCGGAAACCTTACAAAGAATTATTGGTGTTCTAGAAGGTGAAAATGGTGTGCTGTGTTTAGCTGAAAGAGGTGATACCGAGTATATACGCCGTCATCCTAACTTTCGTATATTTGCTTGCATGAATCCAGCAACAGATGCAGGGAAGCGAGACTTACCCTTTTCTTTGAGAAGTAGATTTACCGAGTATTTTGTTGATGATATTTTGGACGATGATGATTTAAGTCTTTTTATTAGTCAGTTTATCGGTAGTGGCCATATGGATCAATCGCTGGTGAATAAAATTGTTTGTTTCTATAAAGAATCAAAAAGGGAATCCGAAGAGAGGTTGCAGGACGGTGCTAATCAGAAGCCTCAATACAGTTTGAGGTCCCTTTATAGAGCTCTAGAATACACAAGGAGAGCAGAGAGAAAATTTGGATTCCAAAAGGCATTGTATGATGGCTTTAGTATGTTTTTCCTTACGTTGTTGGATGAACCCAGTGCAGACATAATGAAGCAAAAGATACTGTGGCTTTTGTTAGAAGGACATATGCCTCCAGTTGTGCATTTTTACAGCTATTTGAATACCTACACATCTAATGGGTATGCAGGGAGCTATGTTCAAACTAAAAGTGTCAAGGAGCATCTTGGGAATTTGGCACGTGCTGTTTTGATAAAGAGATATCCTGTTCTCTTACAGGGGCCCACATCTAGTGGGAAAACCAGCCTTGTTCGGTATCTTGCTGCAATAACTGGTCATGAGTTTGTAAGAATCAACAATCATGAACACACTGATTTGCAAGAGTATCTAGGTTCTTATATAACTGATGCCTGTGGAAGGCTTGTATTTAATGAAGGTGTTTTGGTTAAAGCTGTAAGAAATGGTTACTGGATTGTACTAGATGAGCTTAACTTGGCTCCATCTGATGTGCTGGAGGCATTGAATCGATTACTTGATGATAACAGAGAGCTTTTTGTTCCTGAACTGCAAATGACAATTAAAGCTAATCCAGACTTTATGCTTTTTGCTACTCAAAATCCACCTACACTTTATGGTGGGCGCAAAATGTTGTCTCGTGCTTTTCGCAATCGTTTTGTAGAGATTCATGTTCGTGAAATTCCTGATGATGAGCTGAGCGAAATATTGAAGGAGAGATGTGAAATTCCATTAAGTTATGCCAAAAAAATGGTTGAAGTCATGAAGGAGCTTCGGTTGCACAGACAGAGTAGCAGAGTCTTTGCTGGTAAACACGGATTTATAACTCCTCGAGACTTGTTTCGTTGGGCTGATCGTTACAGACTATTTGGTAAATCTTATGAAGATTTGGCCAGAGATGGCTATTATCTATTGGCGGAAAGGCTACGCAATGAGGATGAGAAGTCTGTTGTTCAGGAAGTTCTTGAAAAACATCTTCGAGTTAAATTGAATATAAAGAATTTATATGATCAGGTATGGTCCTTTCTTTTAATGATTCCGGCACACCTGTTGATATACAGTGGATACTGGTTAACTTTTTACTACTGTGCTGCCCCTGAATTTATAGGCTTTATAGCTTCTAAAGTATTAATTTTGTCTTAGAAATCAAATATATAACTTAAGTTGAATGTTACCACCTGCTCATTTTGTTTGAAGCCAATTGTTGTTGCAATTATTTGGAATATTCTCCTGAATACATTTTCTACAGTTTATTGTCTTGTTGATGAACAGATCATATAAGTTGGTCTTCTATTCAGAACTTGTGCGTACTACCTATATAATATATTGATTTTGTGCCATCTATGACAATTTATGGTTTTATGGATTGTGTTATTGGCTGTTACTTTGAAATTATTCTGTCTTGTGTTGTTGTTTAGAATGTTGCTTGTACAATACTTCTTAAAAGAAATGAATAAGCTTGAATCTTAAATATATCTTCTACAAGCTTTATTTTCTGTATTTCAGATATCATTTGGAGGGAGCTCTTCCTCCAATTTGATTGTTGGTTTTGAAGGTTCAGAGGCTCTTAAAAGGTATGGCCTCATTGGTGCCTTTTCTATCAGGTCCAAAATCCTGAGTTAACTGTCTCTTATTGTTGATTTGTCATTTGCAGCATATTCTTCACCAAAAGTATGCAGCGGTTATACTTCCTTGTAGAACGCTGCTTTAAATTACGGGAGCCTGTACTGCTTGTGGGGGAAACAGGTGGAGGGAAGACTACTGTCTGTCAATTACTAAGTGCTTGTTTGCAGTTGAAATTACATATCTTGAATTGCCATCAGTATACAGAAACTTCTGACTTTATTGGGGTTGGTTTCCTCACTCTTTCTTTTTATATTCTTGCAAGGATTCTTAAGATGAATATGTATATTTCTATTATTAGATTAATTGTTAAGTCGAGAATGTTTTCCAGGGATTCCGACCTGTACGAGAGAGATCGAGACTGATTTCTAGTTATAAAGAGATCATTGAACAGTTAAAGAAACAAAAGGCTTTTACATACTTTCCTGAGGACACGGTAAGTAATATTTCTTATATGTTTTTCATTTTGATTATACAGAAAATTTTAAGTTTACTTTTATGTATGTAATCCTATAATTATGGTTTTGGATTCAGACAGCTCTTATTTCTACACTAGTGTTTGTCACTTATATTTTTTCTCTTCTATCTTCTTTTGGGTCAAAATTGCTCTTCTATCTAACTGTGTTAGTAAAATCTGCTGATTTGTCATTTTCTGTTACAGATTGTTTCTTCTGACATAGACCGGGCTTCTTCAACTCTTGATCTGCTTAATGGTATGATAAAGAAGTATAAAGAAGGTCAAGTTTGTATTCCTGATGTCAGCAAAGAAGATCTCTACGCTTTTGAGCAATTAAAGTTGGACCTTGATGTCTTGCATCAAAAGTGGCAGAGCATATTTGTTTGGGAGGATGGTCCCCTCGTAAAAGCTATGAGAGATGGTGATCTCTTTCTTGTAGATGAAATATCCTTGGCCGATGATAGTGTACTTGAGAGATTGAACAGTGTGTTGGAGCCAGAGAGGATGCTAGTAAGTCAAGTATCTATATGTTATATGTTTGTTTTAACTTGCTGGTTGAGCCAGTTCTAGATCTAACTTTATGAAGTGTTCAGCTTGGCTTTTTTGGCTTCCCTTTTTAAAAGGAAAATTGGGATCAAACACAATTTAAAGAAGCCATAATAAATAATAGGACTTTTCTTTAATGAGGGGAAAAGTGCTTCCCTGGATGCTAATTGGAGGAGCTTATTCCCCAAAGGAGCTGTTTTGGAACTCTTATTCTCCATGTTGTTTGCAGTAACTTTATGATAAAAAATATTGAACAACCAAACTTCGCTGTCTTTATTCTTATCCAAAAACAAAAAACTTCGCTACCTTTATTTTTGAAGATATTATTTTATAATCAAACTTTAAAGTAGTTTTCAAGATTTAAAAGACCTACAGATTTGACCTTGTAACTTGTGGATTGATTAATGATTGGTTTAATGACAATTCTGTTTGGTTTATCATGGTATATTATCTACTGAAAATAATTGTTGGTAGCAGCTTCTTGTCCCTGCCTTCCCAAAAGTGGTATTTGAAAAAAGTGAAGAGTGCAACCATTTCAACTTCGTGGGGTAAATTTATTTACTGAGGAACTGGAGAGCTTTCTTGCGCTGGTGTGAGGGTAAATATTAATTAGATGTAGGAAAGAGAGTTTACAGAACAAGATAGGATAAGATATCTCCCTTAATTGAAGCACAAAGAAAATACAAAAACAAGGTAAATAAACCGGCGAAAACAAGAGGACTCTCCATCCATTATATTTGCATGTCTTCAATGGAACCTTATTAAAAGAGAGTAGACTGAGTGCAAAGTAAGCAATTTTTGACTTGAGCAATAAGCACAAGTAATTACTTTTTTATTTGTCAACTTATTGCTGGTGATAAATATTTTTTTGCTAATTGCTTGTTGGCAATTCCTACGATTAGTTTATAGTATCTGAGTGTTTGTTTCTTTGTGGTTTCAGTCTTTGGCTGAGAAAGGAGGGTCGGATCTGGAAAAAGTTAATGCACATTCGAATTTCTTTGTTCTTGCAACAATGAACCCTGGAGGTGATTATGGCAAGAAGGAGTTGTCTCCAGCATTACGCAATCGCTTCACAGAGATATGGGTTCCCCCTGTTAACGATGTAGAAGAACTTGAAGGCATTGTTCTGAAGAGGTATTCTTAATTTTCACTATCAGAGGCATTATGTTTTCCAAATTTATATTTTATTAATGCCTTATTAAATGTATTTTCAGAATTTCCAAGTCAAAAATTGCTGGCAACTTCCCCCCCATTAGTCAAGATAGACTCTCACTCGTTGTCAATGCTATGATACGTTTTTGGGAGGTATGTTATCTAGAGAGTTGCTATTGAAGTTGTCATTGATTGTTCATATTTTGTATTAAACTATTCACCACTGAGCTGATACTGATGGTGCCCTGTGTCTCATTTATGTCACTGTTGGCATTCTCTTCATTGGTGCACCGTGGGTATTTGGTTCATTGAGTAAAGTCTTGTTTATGCTTTTGTTCTAATGAGATTATAAAAAGTTTTCTGAAATAGTGTTCACAACATTCTCATAGTAAGCTATTTTACAAACGAGGTTTCAACCAAAAATAGTTTACAAATAATCACTAATGTAATAAATTATACGCAATGAGTCTGGATAGGTACAGAGACTTAATCTGAATCGTGAAAGCAAAATAAAACTAATTTAGCCAAAATAGGTTGAGACTCAGCCAAACCCGATATTCCAAAAGAAGAGAAATTATTTAACAAAGCAAAAAAAATGTGAAGCATTCTCAGAATATGATCTACACATAACATAAGATAAAGTAATTAGAGGTATTTGAATTTGAATGATATCATTGTTGTTAATCCTGTTTTGAACAAAAGTCAAATCAAAGATTTAACCATTGGAGGAGCAATTGATTTCCCATTTGGCTTATCCAAAAGGAACGAATCATTTGTTAGGAGAAGTGAGAAACTGGAAATAAGATTTGCATGAAAAGGAGGAACTTGAGGAGTCATGAGACCTGATTCTCAAGTCTTGATTATGGATAGAATTCAATAAGACCAATAGAAATTGTAATCAGAGAAGTTTCTATTATGCAAATTTGTAAATAAAATAAAAATTCCAATAAACATTAGAATCAGACATTGTATAGATCTGAGTGATGGGAGCATTATGAGAATTTTAGATATGAAACAGTATAGAGAAGAAAGAGGAATGTTACCCAGCTGAGCGACCCCAAGGGCCAAGGAGAGAAATGATCTACAAGAGAAGCTTTGCATTTTTATAGCATGCAATTACAGTTGATTGCCACTTTTCTACTGTTATGTGCCATTTACCGCTGTGGTGATGAATTCTTTGATCTTTCTTATATCATTATTCATTTGGTATTTTATTACTATGCTGCTTTTCAGTGGTTCAACAAACTACATCCAGGGAGGATGCTTACTGTCAGAGATCTCATTTCTTGGGTTGCTTTTTTTAATGTGACGGAAGAAAGCTTAGGTCCTGAATATGCACTTCTTCATGGATTGTTTCTTATTTTGCTTGACGGGTTAAGTCTAGGTAAGATTAGTTTTCAGCAAATTTTCGTTTCTTCAATGTCTGTTATTTCTTGTGTAATATCTATAATTTTTGGTCTCATAGTAGTATCCTATCTCTTTTGATTGTTGTAATCAGATATTGATGCCGGTGCATGATTAATTTTTTTTATTTAATGACCCACTCTACGTGTTAAAAATTAAATTTTTCTGTCCAAACTAGAATGAATTGAGTCTTGTTCTATTTTTGAATTTCATTTTATTATTGTTTAGTTTCATGACCAATTCTTTAAATAGAATTGCATAATGCTGTCACCGGATCTTAAATGATAAGTCATATCTGTTTGATATTTTATTGTAATTGCTGATGGTGACAACTGTATTGGCCTACTGGGTAGCGGTGGAGAATATAGATAGCAGTGGTAGTCAGTGCTATTGTGGTTTTGGTTGTGATGTAGATGATTTTTGTGTGTTGTAACTTAAGTGGCCAGAGCTGTTATGTCAAATGCCTTAGGTGATATTTTTCATCATCAAACAAAAAATAGTTAATAACGTCCTCAGTTCCTCCAAACCAAAGGTAGCTGGATAAAAGGAATGAACCAGTGAGGATTTGAGCTTGTCCTCAAAAATTAGTTGCACTGATCAATAGAGAGATTGCTTCAGAAGTTGGAACTTGGAACTTGGAAGTGTGACTTCCAAGATTCAATTTTCTATTGAATAATGGGGCTGATATGGTTCTAACTCTATAGGACTTGGAGATAGAGGTTCCGACCCAACTTTGTTGAAGGCTTAGAGGATGCTTGTTTTAGATACTTCTCACAGCAAATGTGATCCCAATTGTTAGGTGAAGACATTTGAGTGATTTTGTATTACATTTGCACCACAGATAGTATCAGGTTATGGGCCTCCAAGATGCCTGCAGTAGAAAAACCGTCCAACCACATAGACATCCCTCTGGTTGTGACACAAATTACATTCTACAGGCTTTTTATTTACAGTTTTCCAATTTTTGTCAGGGACAGGAATTTCAAAAAGGGACGCTGAAGAGTTGAGAGAGAGATGTTTATTCTTTCTTCTAAAAAAATTGATGGTATGTTTCTTCCCTCTTTATTAATCAATTTTACACTATCTATTATGTCTTGAGTTTGGAGTAGTTCTCATAAAGGTTTCTATAATTGTTTAATGTGTATTTTGTTAGTTGAATCTCATAATTGTTTTCAAATGAGACATCCACATCCATATGAAGCTCTTATGGAGCAATGCCATTTTATGGTTTGTCTTTGGTGTTCTACTCTGTTATTCCAGAAATTAGCTGTAAAATTTTTTCTGGCTTATGATTGCTACAGGTTGATGAAAGTAATTTGTTGTATTCGAAGCTTTCAAGAATGGGAAACTACAGTTGGGGTGAATGTGGTACAACTGTTGATGTGTCGTGTAGTGATGATATGCAACGTGATGATTTATTTGGCATTGATCCATTCTATATTAAAAAAGGTAATGGTGTGATATAACATTCCATTTTTATCTGGTTTAGTATTGTTTGCTGAGTGCTTATAGATACCATAATCTAGCAACTAGATTTATTAATGTAGTTTTAAAGGATAGAGAAATATTGAGCTAGGGAACATTCTTTTTAAGTTTTTCTTTTATGTATGGATTTTAATAAAATTTGTTTTCCTCCTGCCTTGAAGTGTTTTTTCCCCTTTTATTTTGTAATATATTTTTTTAATTTATGCCTGTAGGTTTTCACAGTTGTGAGGATGGTGGGTTCAAATTCAAGGCGCCTACTACTCGCAGAAACACCTTGAGAGTCTTGCGGGCTATGCAGCTTCCAAAGCCTAGTATGTTACTTTGTTTTCATTTTGATATTCTTGGATTGTATTAGAAATTTCTCATTTAATTATATATTTATTGTTTTAAATGATTGTTGGTTTGCAGTTTTACTGGAAGGTAGTCCAGGTGTGGGGAAGACAAGTTTAATTATTGCGTTGGGAAAATGTTCTGGGCATAGAGTGGTGCGGATAAACCTATCTGAGCAGGTCTGTAATTAGGCTTTGTTTGCCTTCGTATAGCACTTATGGTTCTTACTGTAACAATTTGTTGAACACTATCTCTAACATGGGAAAGTTCTTGTGTGTTTGTGTTTCAATTTATACTTTTGCTGCAGACTGATATGATGGATCTGCTGGGGTCTGATTTACCAGCAGAAAGTGATGAGGGAATAAAGTTTTGTTGGTCTGATGGGATACTATTGCAGGTTTGATTTTTCTCACGATAAACCTTATCAGCTTCGTCCCTGATCTTGATATGTATTTGACTCACAATATCTTGTTGCAGGCTCTGAAGGAAGGTTGCTGGGTTTTGCTGGATGAGCTTAATCTTGCTCCACAATCTGTTTTAGAGGTTACTTTCCACCTCAATCATTGCTTCTTTCTGTATTTCTTTGTTCGTTTTTGGAGAGTGGATGAAGGGATTCACCAATGTACAGTATGAGTTATAACATAGTTCTTTGATTCAGGGTTTAAATGCTATTCTGGACCACAGAGCTGAGGTGTTCATACCAGAGCTGGGTAATACATACAAGTGTCCACCATCTTTTAGAGTTTTTGCTTGTCAGAATCCATCGCATCAAGGTGGTGGCCGGAAAGGCCTTCCTAGATCATTCTTGAATAGATTTACCAAGGTATGCAGGTAGTATGTTAATTCTGTATTTAATTTGCAGCCTCTTAGAAGTTGAAGGGAGGACTTTCAAGCAAGTAAACCAGAAGTATCTCGAGTCTGAAATGTTCTTCCTGGATTACTGAAGTTTTAATTAAAATAATGTAAAATCAAAAGGAGCTTTTGTTAACTTCTTCCCAACCAAATTGTTATCCTTGGAATGAGCTTTCCTTTGTTTAATAAACATGTCCTTTTTTCTAGTACCTTTCCGCTCTTGTCCTCAGTTTACTTATTTGTCAGCCTATACTTTTCATTTATATTCGATATGCAAGATTTTTCATTTGTTTTTTGGTGGTTGACTACAGGTATACTTGGATGAGTTGGTCGACGAAGACTATTTATCCATTTGTGAATCAAAATTTTCAACTATACCAAGAGATTTACTCTCGAAATTAATCTTGTTCAATAAGAGGATGCATGAAGAGACCATGATAAACCATAAGTTTGCCAAGGATGGCTTCCCATGGGAGTTCAATCTTCGTGATGTATTTCGTTGTTGTGAGATAATTGAAGGTTCCATTATCACTGTTCCTTTCACTTCTGATTTAGCCATTTTGTTTTCCTCCTTTTATTTCTAATATTGCATGTGAGTCTTTCCCTTTTTTATCCTGATAATTTCTTGTATTTGATTTAGGTGCATCCAAGCACTCTGGAGAGTATTCCTTCCTGAACATCGTCTACATCCAAAGAATGCGTACAGTAGCTGATCGCAAGGAAGTTTTACGGGTCTTCGGGGAGGTGTTTGAAGTGACACCATTTATAAATCCCTATCCTCGTATTCAGCTCAATTCGCATAATTTAACTGTGGGGAATGTCTCTATTAAGAGGAATCATGTCCAATTATCGATGACCTCAAGTAGTCAGCTCTTGATGTTGCCTGAAATTTGCCAAAGTTTGGAAGCAGCTGCTCAATGTGTAGAGCGTCAATGGTTATGTATCCTGGTTGGCCCATCATGCTCTGGAAAAACTTCATTAATAAAATTACTAGCTAACCTAACTGGAAATGTACTTAATGAAGTAAATCTTTCCTCTGCCACTGATATATCTGAATTACTGGGATCTTTTGAACAATATGATGCGATGCGTAATTTTTGCTCTGTTGTTTGTAAAGTTGAGCGCTTTGTTAATGAGTACTGCAGTTTGCAACTGGAGGATTCGAAGGAATCAATTTTCAGGGAAACAGATCTATATAATAGATGGATTTGTTTCCTCTCTGGCATTAAATTTGATGGCTTGGCTACTTTTGCTTCAAATTATTTTGAAAACTGGAAAAAAGTAGTTTGTTCTCTTAGCTCATTAGCTGAGATTATTGGGCAACTGAAATTGCATATAGAAAAAAGTTCTCTTCCCATATCTTATTCAATCCAGGAACTTGATTTAGCTATGAACACGGTTTTGAAGCTCAAAGCAGATGATCAGAAAATATTAGTTGCAGCCAAATTTGAATGGGTTACAGGAGTGCTGATCAAGGCTATTGAGCAAGGTGAATGGATTGTCTTGGAGAATGCAAATCTATGCAACCCCACGGTATGCGATACTTATATTTATTAATATTGTGAAATTCTAAAGACTAAAGCTTATTGTGCCTGAGCAAAATTATATTTATTGTCTGTTTGTGTGTGAGATGGTGCCATCAGCGTGTACAAGCTGAGCCAACTAATCAAGTTGTCTTCACGCTCTCTCTCTCTCAATAATTGTGTGTGTGCAGTGAAAGCTTTGTGGAGCACATCTGGCTCATTAAATTTCACATTTTTCCAGCTTTGATTCAAAATCAGTCCATGTGTCTTAAAATACATGTCGTATTTCTACCCCATTGAATCAGAAATATAAAAATGATTTTTTTCTTGTTCAAATATTCCCAAGTTTGGCATCTATGTTCTATGATCTATGTAATAATTCTTTGTTATTTAGCACTTGATTGATCAAAATAATTTTTTTCTGAAGTTATTGAGCAGTGTGTGTGTGTGTATCTATTTGCTAATTATAGTTGTTTTTTCTTTTTTGCTAGGTTCTTGATAGGATTAACTCATTGGTTGAACCTTGTGGATCAATTATAGTCAATGAGCGTGGAATTGTTGATGGGAACCCGTTGGTTATCCATCCGCACCCTAATTTTCGCATGTTTCTAACAGTTAATCCCTACTATGGTGAAGTTTCTCGAGCGATGCGTAATAGGGGAGTTGAAATATTTATTATGCAACCATATTGGGCATTGGATGATAAAAGTGAATACAACTATGAGGATACTGAATTTAGAGATGTGAAGAGATTTCTTGTTCTATCGGGTATCCCAATTGCTGGATTAGTTGAATCAATGGCCAGAGCCCATATTTATGCTAAAAATGAAGGTTTAGAGCTTCATTGTCACATTACGTATCTTCAACTCTCACAGTGGATTCATCTGTTTCGGCAGCTTCTAAAGAATGGTTGTCGTCCTATTTGGAGTCTACAAATAAGTTGGGAGCATATATATCTGTCCTCATTGGGTGTTGATGGAGAGAAGATAATCAATTTTGCAAAAACAGCATATTTGACGGTAAATGATTTGGCTGGATATGATTGTTCAGCGGCATGCCCATTGGGATTGCCTGGAGGATGGCCAGTGCCATTGAGTTTAAGGGATTATGCATATTACTCAACTGAAACTTCTGTGAAACAGAACTGCATGTATCTGGAGTTCCTGGGAACTCAGTATGCATCACATCAATACCGAAGTGCTCAGAAGAGGTACTCAACAACTTGTTGGCAAACTACTAATGATCAAGTGAGGCCGTATTTAGTGGACATTAGAAGTTTACATGAATTTATGTTTCCTAAGACTTCAACTGTGATAATTTCAGATTGTCAAAGGGAATGTAAATTTGACTCAGAATTGACAAATAAGATGCTATCCTTTGCAGCCAATTGGACAATTGAACAGGCAATGGAAAGTGATTTCAAGTTTTATCTTCTCAGGCTTAATTGGTTTAGTTCTCAATTGCGGCCCTTCTGTCCATTCTTTAATAACTTTATTATGGTGTTAGAACAGATGATGAAACATCCTATTTGGAAATATATTTCATGCCGTGGCCAAGTAGATGCTGATTTGCATTCAATGCCATTATTATCACTGGATATAGTTGATTTGGCACCTCCAAATAGCAATTATCTCTGTAATGCCATTCATTGCTTTGATCCACTAAGATTAACTTACCAGCAATGGAATACTGAGAGCCAGCATTGTTTTAAAGAAGAAGTCCGCTGCTTCATTCCACTTTTTGAGTGTCTCCACGTATTGGAAGATGAAATACTCAATAAACTTGTTGCTTCTACTCCTAAGCTAATTGAGGATCAATCATTTGATTCCAGAATACAGTTATATTCTGACCTTATCGAGAATCATGTTTTATTTTGGGATCACTTCATATCTTCGAAGTTTGATCAGATGATAATTTCTTGGTGTTCTTTGGTGAAAGATGCTGGAAAATTTGTGGATATCTGTCCAAAAGCTGTAAATGATTTTATGGTAATTATGGTAATCTAAGGATATTATTTTATATTTTTTATTATTTTCAGTAAGTTGATTGTTTTATTCCTATACATAGATGGAGAGCAAAAGATTGGAAAGGTTTTCTTCGGCAGAAAAATCCTTGCTTTGGATCCATGGTGGTCATCCGGTTTCGCCCTCTTCTTCTGATTTACATGATAAACAACAACAGCTTCTAAAATTTGTTGAAACAATTTGGCCGAGAAAGGCAGCTTCCATTAATCAAGGTTTACTATTCTGAATTCTTTTCTATTGTTTATTTCTGGAAAAATATTGAAAATTGAATTCTTGGTCAAGATATTTCCAACTTGCGGAACATTTTTAATTCAATAACTGGTTACAATTAAGCTGTTATTGAGCATTGCTAATCGAATAAGCAATCAATTATTCTTAAGATGAAATATTTTGACATTTATTTTATTCTCCCTACTTTTTTGTACTATTCATTCATTTTTAATTTTCTTCTTTTGAATATTCAGGAATGATGGGCAGCCATCTAGCTGATGTTGTTGCATCATTTGATCATGATCTTCGCTTCCTTGTAATGCAAGGTATATCGTATATTATTGGCATATCTTTTACCGTCTAACATTTTTAAATGGTTTGTTAGCACATCGATCTTGTTAGTGTTATCGTTTGTTATAGTTAGTTATCTCTGTCTGTTATCTCACTCAGAATATGTTGTGACTAACTGAGAGCATTTTCTTTAGTCTCTTTGCTGGACAAATAGCTTACTGTGCACTTAATTAATAAATCAATAAATTCTTTTTATAATAATTTTCCTTTCTCCTCCCCATGCTCTCTCTCTTGAGAAATCTAATAAATTTCTCATTAAGAGTTTGAATCTTGTAGTTATACAATGACCACTGAGTTTTCCTTGTGTCTGTTCCCCTGGCTAGTTCGAAGATAACATAATGATAATATGATATCCTTTAGGCAATTTTTATCATATTTATCTTATCCAATAAATTTCTTTAGGATCGAGCAATTTTCTGCTGGTGTTTGTTTGTATGTCTGTATCATTGAGGATTTATCCTTTTTCTTCTTCATGTTTATGAGAATGTTCAAATAATTACCGTAGAATGCTGTGGTTCACTTCATACCTGAAACTTAACATGAAATATAAATTGGGTCTTTTAGCATAGGAAATTTCTACAAGAATATACAGTATGAATCTTGACACTGACCTTAAAACGTCTCACCTAAGTTTTTAATTTTCTATTTTAACATGCCTCTGATTTGTTTTCCATATGATTTGATGTGGAAAATACTTACTTTCCATCAACTGGAACACAGAATAAATGTTTTATAGTCAGCTAATGTTCTTAGTAATCTATTTTTCCTGCAGACAGTGCTTGTTGGCTTATCACAGATGTTATTTTTTCCTTGCTCTAAACTGCTGTAGTTTGTAAACTCTGGTTCATAAGTTAAATTTTTATTTTTTCTACGTTTGGCTACTCCCGTGCTGCTGTTATACCTTATGGCTTGTCATTACGGGTTAAACTTTATTTTACTAGTTACTCTTCTCTTTGTGTGAAGATGTTAGGGAATCCCACATTTGCTAGGAAATTGACCACCATAGAGTACAATTGGTGTGGCATCCTCTTCATATGTACTATCTTTTAGGTGTGAGTTAGGCCGAAACCGAAATCTAAGATGGTATCAGAGGCTGACTAGTCTCGATGTGGGTCACTCACAAATGTGTTGTCTTGCAAACTTCACACATCAAATGTCCAGTCGTGAGCGTGGGGAGTGTGTTATGATGTTAAGAAGTCCCAGATTGACTAGGAAAAGGGCCACAATAGAGTGTATAAGTGGTGTGACAATCCTCCTCCTATGAAAATTTTGAAGATGCTATTTTTTTTTTACATATGCTTTACATTGCAAATCTGAGGAAGAGATGATCAGGATTGTACTTGTTGAAATATCTAGCTAGAATGTTTCTGTTCTATCCTTTGTTGCTGGCTAAGAATAGGATTGTTATTTAATTTGCTTATTGATTTTTTTTTATACTTATGATTAATTGTTCATCTGGATTGTGTATAAAATACATATAATTTCATTCTATGCATTTCTATATTCATGTAGATGTCTCAAACTCATCATTTATAATGGCAAAACATGAGGATGATGCTCATATTGTTCAGAATTTGGAAGAGATGTATCAGGTTTGTGTCTTTACTCTTTCACATTGTCATCGAAATGTGTATGAGTGTTTATCCCTCATTGAACTGATACAAAATTTGTTCTACAGATGCTGTTAAGAAGCTTTCAAAATGAAAAAAACAAGTTGCTGAGGAATATGGGTTCCAAAGACGTTCCATATTTTTCTGGGAGTTCAGCTGCTTGTTGTTTGTTTACGTGTGAAATTTTATGCCAAAAAGATGTATTTGAAGCATGTCAGGATACGTTTCCTCCAGTTGATAATACCAGCTTATTCTGGGACATGGAGTTACTACAGAAGCTAACATCAATTTATTTGGCTGACAACAACGGGTTACACCAAGTAATGTTGACAACATTGTGCTATTTATTAATTTTCATATTTACTGTTAGGCTACTTACTAAGTTGACTTTGCTTGTTTTGTTTCTTGATTATTGTTATTTAATCAATCTTTCCTTTGATGAATAGTTTTATTTTCAATATCTTTCCTTGGTAACAAAAGTAATTAGCTCCTGATTATAAAATATACTATGGGAGAAAAGCTATACTTTCATATGTAGCAAATAATCTGTATGCATACTGGATTGTTTGAGTGATTTTTGACGCTTATCTTATTATGATAGCAGGCTGTTGAATATCTGTCCAACCTTTTGGATTTTGCTTTGAAATTTTCATTGAGTTTCTCATCAAGGTCTCCACAAATGTTTTCTCCACATCAAAAGATCTTGTGGACCCTCAATTCTTGGACTTCATTGGATGCAGGTGATACAAGAGCTCTTTATGTGTCAAATATCATTTTTTTATGTCTAAATGGTCTCACATAAGGCTTATGATTTTTTTTTTTTTAAGCGAATGTGAAAATTGCGAGTTTTATTCTGGAGATGTGGTTTAAGTGGCATGAATCAATTTGGGCATGTTTCCCTGAATTTGTTAAGGTATGTGAGTGTAAGAGTATATTCATATGTTTTCTCCAACCATTGCCCTTAGGGCAATGGTTAAGCAACTCATGAACGGGAATTTGGTGTTGGAAAGTGTAGAATATTTAATGCTACGGAATTATTTTCAATTTATTTCAAATGCAAAGTTTCTATTCATGGGTTGCTTAACCATTGCCCTTAAGGGCAATGGATAGCAAAACCCTATTCATATGTAGTTTTTCCTAATTGTATGCCTGTTGACCGATTTATGATATCTTTTCAAACAGAATTTCTCTAAGATTGAAGGTTTTGATGCTATCAGTGTTGCACTACCCCACATGCTCATTCAGCCTGTCAGTGCATCAACTGTGTGGCAGATCACGTGAGTTAGTCTTTTGCTTTGTTCTATTACTTTTTCTCAAGTTAAAAAAAGCAATGGATAATTCTCAGTTTCTGTCAATACATTAAGTCGTGTTACACTCTATTCTAGAATTTCTTAAATTTGTCAAAAGTGAATCTTAAAAATAATAATGTCATTAGTAACCCTTCGGTGAATCGTGCTATTGATTTTTCAGCTAGTGGAGCTTCTAGTAAAATAAAGTCCATTTCCAAATTTGATATATACCCGTAGGTTATCTGAGTCATGTCTTATTCACTAACCCTTTGGTGGATAAGAGAAAGCATCAAGAGAGAAAGTGTGAAGAAATAAAGAAGAGAGAAAGAGAAAATAGAGAGATTATGAGTGTTGTTTGGTTTGGTAGAAAATACAGAAGTGATAGTTTTCTCTCCTTGCGTTTGAATTGAGAGAAAAGTAAGAAGAAAGTTTGAGTCTAAAATACCAAATTAGTCCTTTCATTATACAAGAGAGTGAAACTTTAAGGGGGTATTTTTTGATTTTAAGAGCTTTCACGAATTTTAAAAAACTTTCTCTTCATTTATGGATAGAAAATTTTTAGTGTGAGACCCATGCCAAACTTTTCTTTCTCCTTTCTTTTCTCTTCTCTCTAAAACAAGGGAAAATCCCCTTGTCTACTATCCTTCTCCTCCCCCTTTTCTTTCTCCTCCCCCTTTTCTTTCCTCCCACTTTCATCCCAACCAAACAAAGGGTAGGGGGGAAAGAGATATAGATCACTTGAGGAAAACCCAACCATGATTGAGTATATAAGACATGATTTTCAATCTCTATTTTCAGGAAAATAACATAGTTTTAAAAGGAATATACGTCCCCTTAATATATGGAAGATATTGTTTTAACATATATTTCGAGATAAGTCACTGTCAATTTTAAAACTGGAGCTAGCTATTTATTTTTTCTTCATTTCCATTAGGTCATTTTATGTTCAATGTGAATCTTACCTGCAGTATATGGTTGGTTTGCTATACACGACTATTTGTTAGCGGTTACTTGTGGATATTGAGCAAATTAAAAAATGCCAGTAATGAGATTACTATATTGAGTACACTCAGCTCTATCCATTGAGTATTTCATTTTTCTTTGCATCATATATTCAGGCAAAGCACACATGCTGTCAAGGAGTTTTGGGTGCAATGTCTGAAGTATAGAGTTACCTTGGCCAATTTGTGGCAATGCTCTCATCATGGGGCATATCTGCCTAATTTTCTGTTATCTGCTGCTCGCTCTCTTTTCCAGCAGGTAATACTATTTTCTTTTATTACTTGGTGATTCATGTTTCATAATTTTACCTTAAGGTGTTAAACTGATTCTTGCTTCTGGTGTTCTGGAAATGTAGATTATTTATGCACACAGAAAATCTTTTGATGTGGATCAATTTGCTACGGTTGAGTCTACTTTTTCTTCTTTCGAGAAGAATGTAGTGACGGTATTTATATTTTCAGCTTTTTATGGTTGTTTACTGTTTTCTTTGTTTTAGAAAAGCAAACACAGTTTAGCCACTATATATAACTCCTTTTCCATGATAGCTTTTAGATAAATTCTTGGACGCTTTACCATCTATATCATAAAATGCTCACTCAAGCTTCTCATATATATAATATGTATAATGCATAGGAAACTGGAAAACTTGGGAACACAGGTTAAAATTGAAAAAGAAAAATGCAATAATTTCTTTGAAAAACTCCTCTCGCTCAGAGATAAGAACGTGAGAGTAGAATATACCACAAGTGTCTTGTTTCAAGAAATAAGAACCTTGGGTCCTAAATAGAAAATCAAGGGAGATAGATGGAGATGTTGGTAGAACCTTGGTTCATTTTCTCCAATTGACTGAAGAAATTATGAAAAGTAACTGGATTGTCATATATTTTTTTTTTAAAAAAGATCACTCCTAAAATATTATGAGATGTTCGGATTATAATTTATTGACAAATATGTTGTCTGCTTTTTTATTTTTTTGTAAAACTATTTGTTATGCATTGTTTTTCTAACACATTTATTTAGTGTTATGTTTTTAGTTCTGTATTCTGTTCAAATTGTTGTGATCTCCAAGCTGGGTTATCTTATCCTAATTCCTTTATTAACTGAATTTAGAAAGAAAGCATCCATTCGCTAAGTTCCCTTATTGCTTCATCAAGACACCAGAGATTGAAAGAGTCAGTGCATCAGTTCATAGTTCCTTTGCTTAGAGAGCTGTATCTTCAGTCCACAACTGCTGGTAAATATTTGCGTCATTTTTACCCTCTTTTAATAGACTTACATAATTACTGACTAGTTGTTTTTTTATCTATAAGCATCAGAGTTTTGAGTAAATGATCTAACTCTTCAATATTGAATGTTGTGTAATCTTGCTGCATTAAAAGTTCATTACTTTCTTTTGGTTTGGATTTTGACTTGCAGGCATTAAATATTTGTATGGATAACTAGCTGATATCTTTGTTCTTCTAGTTCTGAATGTTTTCTCTTGTATTTTTGTTTTATTCTTTTTCTTTTCTGTTGAAATTAAATAGTTAATTTACTTAGGAAATTGTATGTTCATGTATTTCTTGTTAAAATGCATTTAGTGTTCATGGGCATTAGTGCCTCGGAAGTTGCTCTCAATTAGTAGTAACTACAGAATGGTCTCCACGAATTATATTAAGATACTATATATCAGGGTTTCTGGTGACCACATTTTCTTTTAGAATTTCATCTAAGAATATCTATCTCTTTAAATTTATCATCATCCTTGTCTAAATTGAACATCTCTATTTCAGATTTCAATTATACTATTGGTTGTGCTTGGGTACACATCGGAGCATTACGCATTCATCTCTTGCTTAGTGACATCGATCCTGCCATGAAGTACTATTGCAAGTATTCTCAGCTCGTAGAAACAATATCATCGCTTGAGCTTGAACTTCAGGTATTTTTAAATGATCTTTAATTAAATTTTAACTCTCCCCTTTGTTTATATTGAGCTCTTTCTTGTTTAGTATTTTATTACTTTGTGTCACCATTGTTATAGTTCTTAAGTGAAACAGCTGTATATATATCTTCTGGGTGAATTATTTTACCATTTACTTAATTCATTTCAGGTGCGGAGAGAGTGTGGGTATTTAGCAGGTCAGTTTTTGACAAGAGAAGCTGACAAAAGAAAAGCAACAAGGCTAGAAAAGCTTCAAGCAGAGCTTAGAAAGCTGCAAAGAAAGGTTACTACATTCCTTTCTTTCCAATTTGTTTCTAATTACTTATACTTTTTGGTGATGTATATGTAATTTGTTTCCAAGTATTTTACCTGCTTCTTTGTTTCATTTTTGAATGTGGGTGTGAACTCAGCATTTTTTATATGTTAGGCCTTTGATTGTTGTCATTAATTTTTTTTTGTTGTAATGTGCATTGAGTTTCAAACTAGTTTGATAATTTTTACATCCAATTTTTCTAAGAAGGAACTTGTGTTATTGGCTGATGTAATAGCAAAAGATGCAGCACCTGCTTTCAAAGTAGATTGGTGATTTCAAATTCTTTTTACCCTGTTTTCTTATGGTTCTCTCTTATTGAACCCTATTTTCTCTCCTCTCTTCAAATTTCTTATTTTACAAACAAATAAAAAATGGTCTTTAAAAAAGCAGAATTGTTATTGACACTATTCCATAGCAATTTGTAACGATGTATTTATATTAGAACTCTGATTATGGTTTTACTGCTGGTTCTGGCTCTGCAGAACTGTCAATTATTGATTAGTATATTCCATGTCTAAAAGTTTTAGAGTAACTCAGTACCTTAAATTGATATGATCAATCAATTTGGTCCTTAAAAATTATGAAAATATCAATCTGGTCCTTGGAATTCATCACACTAATCAATTTGATCCATAATGTTGGGAATTATCAGATAAATCTTTAGTGTCTGGGACGAAATTGACTGAAAGTTTGTCAAAGTCATGCACTAAAATTACTTATTTTTAACGTTAGAAGCCTAAAAGGCAGGTGATACTAATTTTAGGGATCAATTTGATATTTTAATCAGTAATTTAAGTGGCAGATTTTTGTTATTCATTGTCTTACTCTTTTTTATTGGGGCATTGCCTTGATATGCCTTCGCTGATGCTTACATTTTTGAGCATATATCATCTCCTTTTCCCGTTTGTCTCTAATTTCAAGTGCAGAAAGTAGCTTTATCTCTCTTTAAGCTTCACTTCTCTTTGTTGTCGTTTTCAATAGAATGATTAAAATCGATGATCTTTTTCTTATACTTAGATTGTGTTCCGCGCTGAACCTTGGAAATACAAGAAGTTAGTTAATGAATGCAATGAGTTTCTTAAACTTGTTGCTGCTTTGGACGCTTTGTTGAGTTGTGGTAAAGCTGAAGATTTACAACAGTTTGTTGATCATGCTCGCAGCTGGCAGGTATAACTAATTAGATTTTAGAATGTCTGAGTTTGAGTCAGTGTTGGTTTTACTCTATATAATTAAATCATTGGATAAATGCATAATTTTATTATGATATTTTTATCAAGTTTAAAATTTAATTAAATAATAATGTTGCCATAAGATTTGAAATGTTAAAACTATTAGTAAAAATGTAGAATTACTAATAAAAATAGAAATTTTCAATATTAATTCTATTTGAAAGTTAGAAACAATTCAGCAGATAAAGTTTTGATTTTAGAAATTTAAGAGAGGTTATTACTAATACAGGAGAAGCAACTACAACTATAAAACAAGGATACAATATCCTTACATAAGGGAACAAAAGAAATTAACAGAACAGCTTAGACATGGGTAACTAAACAAGCAAATCTCACTAACGGGCAATTCCATCTCGTTCATAGCCCTCCCGTGCATTAGTGGTTTTATCTGATGGTTGTCTTCTCCTCCGAGAATAAATAACTAGGTGAATCGCTACTTGATTCTAACATGAATCCTGATAAGATACGTTCAAATATAAAGCATAACGTTACCCTTATCTCATATAACATTCATCACACAAACCAGACAAATGTCATCTCATAATTAAGGGTGTGTTTGGATTAGCTTTTTGTCAAATGTATGTTGGATGGTTATATTTTGCACTTACAAAAGCTTTTGATTCTTCTTTTAACAAAGGAAAAAGCTTTTGGTCATTCAACTACAAATTGAACATTGTTTCAAAAAGCTTAAAAATCGCTTCCCACAGCTAATAATTATCTAAAAAGTCGCTTTTCACAGCAAATATACCCAAACAAAAACTGATTATGTTTTAGACAATTGATTCTTTTTCACGGCTAATTAAAACACGCCCTAAACAGTGCGTTTCGGCATATAATTCTTAAGCAGTTTTGTGGTTTTTCACTGTTCACTTCTTTCAAAACTTCTAGATTGACATTTGAGATGATGCTCTATGCTTTGCGTTAGACTTTAGTTCAACATCTACTGTACCATTGTGTCTACACCCCTGATAGGTAGATAACAAAAATTTCCTTGAGGCCAGTGAACCTGTAGGAAATGAGTGAGGAATTGTAAATAGGATCGGTGGGAATATTCCCAGAGGCATTTAACGTCCATCTCGTTCTGTCTGGTGGTGAAGGACATAGAGAATTAACCAGGGCATAAGAGATTTGATTTCCAAAGCTTCTCTCTCAGTAGGGTTTTGAGTGAAATGAAATTTTCAGTAGAAGAAACGATTTTGTAAAAATAGCTGCTTGTCAGGTATGTTTTAAACAAAGATCAGGAATGTAGGCATAAGTAGAAACCATAGAAAACATGATCTTGAACCTACATGTCCGGTTAAAATTTGATGTGAACCAATCATGAAATTAGAAGAAACTAAATGAAGGCGAAAAACACACCATTGAGTGATAAATTTTCAAGCCTAAAATTAGATGTTTTGACTGCAAATATTGTATCGAGTATCTACTCATTTTGTCGAATCCAATATTTGCTCTTGATTATCGAGTGCCCTAGAAAATCTGATTGTTGAGGAAACATGTAGTAGCGACGGTAAATATAAACGATAATATTCTTAGAAAGCCAAATACCTAGACCCAAAAATTCCTCTTGCATGGCTGGTTTGCCTGCTTTCCAGTTACTTAAAGGTCCCGCCTGTCTCTTTCATGTTTTAAACGGAATAAAGTCTCCTATAGTAGAAAAAGAATATTAGAATGGAGTTAAGTATAACCCTCTCCTGTTCAATTTAGGCAAAAATAAGATTAAGCAATTGTTTTTTCATTGACAAATTTTGAATAACCAACATATTTTCTTTTCTGAAAATTCTCCCCTTACAAGATTGTATCAATTAAGGTGATTATCCTTCTCCTTTTTATGTTTGTTTCAAATGTTGAATTCCAGGAAACAGCAACTTGTTTTATTGATCGATTGACGACTGAGTACATTGCATACAATGATATTATTCAACCAATTCAAGTTGCTGTGTATGAGATGAAATTCGGATTGTCATTGGTTCTGTCAAGTAACTTGGAAAAAAGTTATCTGAGAATGATTGGGCAGGAAAACATCAACCTGGTTATGGTATTTTTATGACTTTCTGTGTCTTCTTGTATTTTTGTTTATTCTCATTTGATAACTGACATGATTAGCTTGCCAGGAAACAATATACTCACTGATGCGCTTCCCCCATGCTGCTTCATGCAAGTTCATTTCTGTTAAGTGTGACTTTGGGTTGGACATGCGTCCTTTGTACCGGCTAGACTCTGGTACAGGGTTTCATGTAGTAGATATGGGTTTGATGGAAAGGCTTCTTACTCTTTCAAGTGGCATTGCTGCTGAAAAGAAGGTACATACATGCTTTATTGGATTAAGTTCAAATTCTCATCTAATAATCTGGCTTGTTTATTGAATAGAATCCATTTGTTTTGTTCATCATTTTATATTTGAATGTTGAAAAACAGGCATCTGTGGTGCAATACACATCTGCTGTATATCGGGTCATTCTTGTTCGGATTGCCCATTCTATAGCAAATGCAAAAATAATCGACAGTGAATCTTACATGGTCAGTTTCATTACTTTGGTTTTTATGTAAACCAATTCGTTTTTGATTTGTATCTTATTTAAACATTTATTTGCTTACAATATTTTCTGTTTTCTGATCCAGCTCATGCACAAGATATTTGAAGAGTTTGCTAGGCTCTGGATGAGTATGAAAGTTTATGCAAAATCAAAAAGTGATTATGATGCGCAACAATACAAATTCAAACCTCGAGCTTTCCAACTTGAGAGTGTTTTTGAAGCTGAAATACCAATCCTTGCAAATTCGTATGCAACTGAAACATTCTCAGAATGGAAGGAATTTTCTGATGAAGAAAAATTATCTGACAGAGTAATACTTGAATGTGCTTTGAATTTGAAATCTGTTCTTTATTTATTCCTTCCTATACATGTTTGTTATCTGAGATGAAATCTTTTCATTCAATCAGATGGAACCCTTAGAGGAATGTTTGACACCGGATGAAGAATGGAAGCAGCTGGAAGAGTCTGCCCTCAGCCACGTGGTTCCCATTCACAATCAGTTATTTGGATCTGGTGATCTAGTCCAAAGTGTGAGTCTTTTTAGCCTTTATGGATACAAGTTAAAATATGGCTTACTATGTTGAGTTAAAAGATTTTGATGTTAAGTCTTTGTCCTTGACTTCCATTTAGTTTTATCCTTGACATAAAGAAGACACTACAGTTAATGAGATTTTTGTGTGACAAGTGTTACTTGGACTCCAATATTAACACTGTTTCACTCCAACATGATGTTAGACTATTTTATGGCTGAAATTTAAAATTTTCAAAAAAAATCAGGGATCAAATTGAGTCATTCTTAAAAATGTCAGGGACCAATATTACATCAGGGATAAAACTCAATGATAGAGATGGAAGTTAGGGACTTGAATGACTCTCCTTAAAAGTTAAGGAAGAAACTGGAAAACCTATACAATCTCAAGGACTAAAGTGACAGTAAATTCTTTGGGCAATGTTACCATTACATTTTACATGGTCACCAACCATGACTGGTGCTGATTCTTGATGGATTTGCAATTTTTTCTACCTCATGCAATATATATATATATTTTTTCAGCCTGGGAATTTTCAAGTTTCTGCTGCAGATGAGTTGCTTTCCTTCTGTGAGTCATATTCATTGGGTATCGATTTAATCAAAGGTAATGGTCAGTATAGTTTCCTTTTCCCCTTAAGAATGATTTCAACTTTTTGTCTGGTCTGTAATTACAATTTAATGCCACGTTTTTGTTAATTTTTGCCTTCACAGGTGTTCACTCTACTAATTTGCCCAGTTTAGATGCTAAACTGATGCCAGAGCACTTATTTTATCTCTGTATGGACTATGGTAGGAAGTTTCTTTTGTCTCACAAATCTGCCACCAGATACAATTTTTACAAGGTGTTGTCATGCTTTACTGTTTTGATAATTTTGAGTCTTTGGTTTTTCTTTTTCCTGTTATTGTAATCGCATCATGACAATGTTTCATTTTCTTCTTTTTGAATTCAAGGATTCAAATCCTCCTGAGATGGAACAAATGTTAAAAGTACTTGCTCCTTTCCAACAGCAAATTCTGCCCCTTATAAATGAATGGGAAGATCATAATGATCTTCAAAAAATTTTGGATGTAATTGACATGCTATTGATGCTTCCAGTGGGCACCCCTTTAGCAAAGGTAGTAGTGATCTAAGGCTGACTAGACTCCTATTCTTTATACAGATTGGTTTCCTATGTATAATGAGATGATGAAAAGGATCTATATGAACTTTTTTTTTTGGTGGAACTATTTAGTATGAATTTCTGCCCTAACAATAAATTATTGACAATGAATTTGCTTTGAATTTGAGGTTAAGTTTTTTGGATTCAATATCAAGTTAACTATTACAAACCCAATTGTGAGGTTTGTAATATATCTATCGTCATAGTTTCTTTTAACCTCTAATTTAAATAACTAATATGCTATTAGTACACTTCTTTTACATTATATTGATCCTCAGATGTGTACTTTGAATTTGAAGCCCTAGTGTTTATCAACCCTTAGATGTGTACCCACTGAAACTTTTAGAAGTGTTAACATTATTGCATTGGAAATATATATGGATTTGGCTCCTCTAAAGTGAGTGGATGTGTAAAGTGAGAAAGTAAGGGTGTATCTACCATTCATTTAATGTGAGTTAAATTAATGAGATGTTGTAATTCAAAATTCAAATCAAGGGTGGATACCCACTTATTTTCTCACTTTACTCACTCTCACTTCAGTGGAGCTAAATCCAATATATGTGTGTGTGCGCGCATTTAGCACTTGTTTTCTTTTATTCGAGACTTGACTCTATACTTTTGCCCATTGTTTCCTCTGTAGGCTTTTTCAGGGTTGCAGTTTTTATTGCACAAAATTCAACTTATTCAAGAAAATGGCTCAAAGTTCTTCTTAAGTAAGGAATTTCTTTTTTTTTTTCTTTTTTTTTTTTTGGTCAAAAGTAATGGATTTCTTCAAATGTATTAAGCTTAACTGCAGTTTTATAAATTTATTTTACAAGTTTTTCTTGATCCATTGTAGATCAACTAAAATCTGTTTACGATCTTCTGTCATCGTGGCAAAAGATGGAAATAGGCTCTTGGCCCACTTTGCTTGATGAGGTGATGGATCAGTATGAGAATAATGCTGGGAAGGTAAGTGATATGGATTTTTTTTTTTTTTTGCTATTCTTTTTGTTTTCTGCGATTATCGATATGGTAATCGTATTGTAGTTGAAGTGGACCTAAATATATGCACTTTTTGTTGATCCGTAAGTGTATGGTAATACATGTAATATTATAAGAATTAGAGACTGTTGCACATTGAATTGCAGTTAATAGAAGTAAATCACTTCAATTCGTAAAATAATAAACGTAATAAGACACTTTCCAATTCAAGGTCTAACCCCTAAATTCCTATTTCTAGTTCAGCATGTTTTCGCTCTTCAATATAATCAGTGGCAAGTCATGTAGAACCATTAAACATAAAATAAAATATGACCACTTCTTTCCATTAAAGAACACAAAATAGGAGTTAATTACTTCACTTTCATATTAGCTATGATTTTCTCCTTGGTATAGGATCTTCTACATACAATTTTTGCACTTTTGAACTACCAAAATTGACTTGTAGTCAGTCTATCATTCAACTAAAATCATAAACTTCAAATAACGAGGATTAATTTAAGACAATGATAAAAACTAACAATTCTGCAAATAACTTTCATTGAGTTGATCACTGTAAGTAAGGAAACTGATGAGCTTTTCTTTGATGATATGCCTTTCCTTGGGGTGAAGGGATTGGCATTTGGCACCACCCGTCTTGGGAACGGCACCACAATTTTCGGACAGTAGCGTCGTGAATTAATAAAATAGTAAAAATGGAAAGCAAACCACCCTTGTGTGTGTGTGTGTGTGTTTTTAAAATGATTTTACCTCATTTCGCTATGGTAATGGTTATCTGATTGGAGTCACAACTTGAATTATCACCTCTGTTTTGAGAGCAAAAGGTACGCTGACTTGATATCATCTCTAGTGACTGAGCACAGCTTTCCATCATATTCTGGCCAACCTTGGCTCTCCAGTTTTATTTCTGGTCGAGCCTTCTTTCTTTCAGTAGTTAAATCTTCTGCCCATATAGTGGCATCCCATGCAATTAGCTTTGTACTGTTAGTTGTATTCTTCTAGAGCTAGTTGCTACCAACTATCTTGAATGAATGCTATTGTCATTTGTTAGAAGTGGATTAGGGCAAACTCAACTCACAAAGCTAACTGAAATGGGGAGGATTGCCTAAGCCTTCTAAAGAATACTTTGTTCATACCCCTAGTTGATATAGAATCTTAACTCAGCCCTCTCACACTTGGACTGGATGTTTGCCGGACTACAGGTTACAGTTAGACAGGCCAAACTTCACCCCAAAAGATAGCTAAAGGGAAAAGGGTTGCCCAAGTCTTATAAAGATCACTCTGGTTGCCTCTGCTGTCAGTTTGTGATGTCAACATCATTGAGTTGATCCCAGATACACCCACATTTCAGTTTCATGAACTATATATACTGGAAAAGGCACGTGGTCCATTAATCAACTACAGAAATAGAGCTTGAGTTGAGATTCACATTACAGTTTCCCAGTTTCTTGCATTTTCTACAATTCTCAGTTGTTTTACTGTTCATGGATCATAACAACTTGATTTCTCCTCATTGGTCTTTGATCTGTACTTCATTTCATAGATGTTGCTGTTATTTATTTATTTATATTTGTTGTTGTTGTTGTTGTTATTATTATTATTATTATTATTTTGTGTTCTTTCCAACTTAATAAAGGTCAACGTTTTTCTGTTACCAACTCTTTTCGCCTTTTATCACATATCTAATTGTTCTCAATCTTGATTGATGGTCGTTGTTTAGACTTTAGATTACAACTTTCAAGTATTCATATAGAAATAGTGTCATCTGCTCCATGCCACAATCTTCTCTCGGCATTTTCCTTCTATTAAACTAAAAGAATAGGGTCTACAACTATCTTTCGGAATCTGCCTTAAGGGACTATGCTTACAGTTCTATGTACTATGGAACTTGGAAACAATTTGATCTTTATATTGTTTTTGTTCGTGTTAAGAGTATTTATTTCTTTCCCACATGCTTTTGTTGCAGTTGTGGTTTCCTCTGTACTCAGTTCTACAAACCAGTGATTTGTCTGATCAATCAATTGGCGAGAGGTGTGTTACGGATTTATATTCAATGTGTTTATTTGAGGTTTCATGTTTTAGATTTTGTGACCTGGTTTTTTGGAGTTATTATTGTTTTGCATTTGAACCTTGCAGCCTGGAAGACTTCATTCACACATCCAGCATTGGTGAATTTAGGAAACGTCTTCACCTTCTTTTTGCTTTCCTCTGTCAAAACTATGTCAGCACATGTCTAAAAATTAATTCAAGGTACAATTTTATTGTTTAAGCAGTTTTTTTTTTCTCTAAACCAAAAGAGAAAAAAAATAAAGCCATGGAAGTCAATGGATAAGATCTGTTAATGTACTGCCAGCCCCTTAAAAAAATTGTTCTTTTAACACATCATATTTTGATGTGAGTGTTTATTTCAGCATTGAATGTTTAAAGTTTGTCTAGTTAGCTTCATTTGAAAATATAATCTAAAGGTTTCCCATATTACTGAACACTGCAGTCCTTGTAGTATGGAGCGGTCAACGTTCTTGTACAATATTTTTGGTTTTTATGTGCAGTTCCTACCAATGTGAGTTCTTTTCACTTATTGTTCTTCCAGTTTCCTGTCTTCTATTATAATTTTTTTCCTGGCCTTATCAAATACTGGTGTAATTATGTGATTGATTGCAGAGTGTTGAAGTACATCAATTCTAGTAGGGAAAAAATTGACATTGAACTGAAAGAACTAGTAAAACTATGTCGATGGGATCAGTGTAAGAGTTATTCATCAATCGAGAACTTGAAAAAGAGTCGGCAAAAGCTGAAGAAGCTTATACAGAAGTATACCGTAAGTACCAAGTTTTCTGATTTTGTAAAAGCTGGTCTGATGAGGTGATGATGAGTGTCAGTCTTTTTTTCTGTTTATCACTGTCCCTTCCCCTGGTTTAGTTTAATATGTTAAGATCAAGTCCCACATTGACTCGAAAGAGGGCCACCATAAAATATATAAATGGTGTGGCAATCCTCCTCCTATAAGCTAGCTTTTGGGAGTGAGTTAGGCCCAAACCCAAATTCTAATATAATACTTGATTGTTGAATTATTGACAGCTATACAAATAGTAAGATTTGCCTCCTTCCTAATGTCAATAATGTTTCGTATACATTTTTTGTGGTAATTACAACATTCAAGTTTTTAAATATTTGGTATAATACTTTTTACTTGTTTGATATCTGCGTTGACATATGTTACTGTATTGCTTTATTGACTTCTTCCAGATTTTTTATTTCCCCCCATTTTCTAAATTGTTGTCCTCATTAGAGACGTTTTGCTATTACTCCTGCTATATATGTCATTTTTATTTAACTCACTTAGATTACATCCATGAATTCCATTAATCTTTGTCCCCGCCTTAATTGGCTCTTTCGTTATTTCATTATTTTGTCCCTCGGCCTTATTTGTGTCTTCCATGACACTCTCAAAATTATTGTGATTTATGATTTCTAGAGGAAAAAATACTTCAGTAGCCATGGCTGCTTGAAAAGTGGTATAGTGACTTATTTGAAGGTGTACATGATTAATGGCTATTTGTCTCTTGGAATGATGTTGGTTTGATTGTTTCTACGTCTTCATCTGGGAAAAATTTTCCCCCTCAGTACTCCCCAATTACCCACATTTTCTTCTCTTTACATACCAGAAGTTTTAAACTATTCTTGGATAATGATTTTGATATGTTGCTTTCTTTTCTTATTGGTGAAGGATATTCTTGAAGAACCTGTGTCAATTTTCCTAAATCAAGAAGCTTCACAAAAAGGAGCAAAAGATCAACCATTTCATGGTCATAAGCTTATTTGTGATGTGCTCGATAGGGGTTCGGCTGGTGGTGCTTTTGATCTGACATTGTTCGATGACAACAGGTTATCTGAAAGCTGATGCACAAACATTATAATTTAATTTGTTGTAAACTTTAGGTTGTTGACACGTTTTCTCTTCTGTAGGTTGATTTGGTTTGAGAACTGCAGCGAAAAGTTAGACAGTGTTTTACAGAACTTGCAGCTTAAGAAATTATCTGTACTTGATGTTCTATCTATTCATCAGAAAAATGTTGAAGGTTTTAGTTTTTAATGCTCTTGATTTCTTGTACTTCTCTTTTTGGTGTTCCTAGCCTTTTTGTCTGGTAGGTTTTTGGTCGGGAAATATTGAGAACTTAATAATCTTTGCAGGAGTTGGAAGCATATTTACACCTTGTGGTGATTCCTGGCATACACTTTACCTGAAGGAATGGAAAGCTGTGTGGCATATGATCGAAAAAGTATATACTACAGCAGTTGACTGTGGTAATCTTTGGAAGGAAGAAAAGAAGAGTCAAGGGAAGAGAAGAGCATTGTCTGAGCTTCTTAAACTTCTAGAAGGCAATGGATTGTCTCGACACAAGTCTCCATATAAGGCGGTATATGTCTTATCTGTTTGTTTTAATTAATTCCTTGGTTACTGCTTATTGAATTTGCTAAGAAATCCCTTCTTTATTTTTTTTCCTTTCTTTTAATCAAATAAATATACAGGATCAGCTTAAAACTTGGTGGTTTCTTCAGCTTTCTGGAAACTTGCAATATTTATTGCTAACCAATGGTAGATTACCTTGTGTAACCACGGGAGTAACTGTTGGTGGTGAATCTAAGAATGGCCTTGAAGAAAGCTTGCTGACGGAGTGGAAAACAGCCATTGAGTATTACTTCAAGAGTGTTGTGTCTGTGCTGCTTCTGCAGCAGATATGCCTCAATCCTCATAAAGATATAACTCTTGAGCAGGTATTGTATCTTTTTCCTATATTAATCATCAGTTTTATATGGACACTCTTAGTATGTAGCTTGGGTATTTCTGTTTAGCTTTTTTTTTAATTTTCTTTTTATTGTATGATAATATGATTATTTCCATGTTCTACTTTATAGTGTTCTTCCACTTCTTTTTGCATTTTTTCTTCCTTTCTTTACCTCTCCCCCTCATATTTCATACTATCTCATCACTTTCCTACTTTTGTTCTCAATGGAAAGTTAAGTTATATTTTTTAATAAGCGAATTTTAAATATTTATTTCATTTCATTGCCTTTGTCATACTTTCAGTGGTAGAAATGAATATCAGACTGACACATCTGTTATGTGCCTTCTGAATCACCTGAAATGTGATTTTTTATTCTATATTTGGTAGATGATTGTGAACTTGGTTTCTGTAGGTTGACAGTTCTAGTTCTTTCCTCAGTCAGCTCGTTCAAATACAACAGAAGCAACTCACTGCTGCCAATGAGTTTGACAAGCAGCTGAAATGCTTTAGAGAATGTGTATCTACTTTGGGGAAATTGTTTTCATGTTCCTCCTCCACTGATGATAATACTAGTTATATATGTTCTATTATTCCAAAACAGCTTGCTACGTATAAATGCATGTGGCAACAAAAGGTAAGTGTTTCATCATAATGTTATTTTGATATTTGTTTTCGCTAGTGTTTTTGGCTATTTTTATTTATATTTGTCTTCTTGATCTTGCAGCAATTATTTGATAGTCTGTGCTCTATATCACGCGAGGAATTACTTTTACTAAAGAAGTTAGAAAATAGCCATCTAAACAGTTGTCAAAGAGCACGACCTTCGGCCAGTCGGATGATTGCTTCGATTGAAGAATTTTTACCAGTTTTCTGTAAAGCGAAGGTGCATATATTGGTGTTTGGTTGTGAATTGCTTTAAATTTGAACAAGTTCTTGTCTTATATTCATGGAGATGTAATTACAGGAGTCGTTGGATTGTTACCTTCTTGGGGGGACTGAAGCTGTCACTGCAATGGCTTCTTTGCATCTTTGCGTTGTTACTCAAGAAATGGAGCAGCTAGTATCTGAAAATTTTAAGGCCATAAAGAATTTTAAGGAGAATTTTCTTGCACTACAGGGGCAAGATCTGCATAGGAGCACAGTGAAAGATGTTCTGATCTATCATTTTCAAGAAATAACTGAGAAGGTATTTCATCTTTTAACTTGACCTTGCGAAGTGTAGCAATTTGAATGAAAAACATGGGATTTTGAAACATTTACTTCTCAGGCAAAATTAATTGAGGAAGAGCTTACCACTGCAAATCCAGTAGTTTCATCTGAAGAGGATAGATTGTGGGAAAGAAACAATGCAGAGCTCAATGCAAGGTTCAATGAAGCCCTTATGTCTTCGTATCAGCATATTGCAACTGTGTTGCAGAATTTATCTTCGTCAAGCAATATCGCTAGGTTGGAAGAGTCCATGGTTAAAATTGGTTCATGGGAATCACTATTTGAGTCATTTGTTACATATCTCAGCTTTGACGAACTATGTGAGAAGCTTTTCAAAACAATTGCATTGGGGGTAAGTTTTGTTTTATAGCAGGTTATCCTAATACTCTTTCTTGCTAGATCACTAAACTTATGATACCCATCTGTGTAGGGGAAACTGATGAATCTTTGCAACAGTAACAGTTATTCTTGTGAAGTTGGAGCCCATTTTAGAAATCTACACATGTCTGTGGTTCTCCTACTGAATTTCGGGGATGAGCTCATGAAAAATTTCTTAGCCATGCACAGATCTGTAAGATTGACACTTCACCCCATCTAATGTTTTTTCCCCACTCTATATGGTTACATGATGATGCATATTGTATAATTCACAATTCTGTATTCAGATAGTACACAAGGCAATATTCGTTTTTCTGAAGTTATATAAACATAGATAATTAATAACTCATTGTCAGCACATAATTGAGTCGGAATAATCTGATTTGTTTTGTCAATTTGCAGGTATCAGTGACAACACAAGTGATTGCGAATGTTTTAGCTGATTTATTTTCAAACGGTTTTGGAATTTCAACTGAAAGCCAGGAGGAGGATGGAAATCAAAATACATCTGGAGATGCAAGTGGGACTGGGATGGGGGAGGGTGTTGGATTGAATGATGTGAGTGACCAGATTGCTGATGAAGATCAGCTTCTGGGAACGCTTGAACAGGTTAGCATTGAGGCTTATTCTTTTGCATGGTAATAGTCTTTCTTGAATCCAATTTCTCTGGTGAAGTGTCATATGCCCTTATGTTAATGTTGCAGCAAAATGAAAGACAAGATGACACCAAAGTGCCAAGTAGCAATAATACTGGGATTGAGATGGAGCAGGATTTTCAGGCTGATGCACTAAGCCTTAGTGAGGACTCCGAAGGAGACGAAGATATTGATGGTGAAAATCCGGAACTCGAGTCTGAAATGGGTCCCACTGGACCTGACAGTGAAGCACTTGCGGAGAAAGTTTGGGATAAGAATGAAGATGAAACTCCTAAAGATACAAAAGAGAAGTATGAATCTGGACCTTCAGTCAAGGATACAGATGGAAGCAATAAAGAATTAAGAGCCAAAGAAGACAGTACCACCAATGAACCTGAGGATGGTAGTTCTGATGAAGGTGATGCTCAGAATGAGGAAACTGAAACCCAAGATGACTTTGGTGATGGTGAAAATGCTGATGAGATAAACATGGAAAAAGAAGCTGAATATTCTGATCCTACTGGACTGAAGCCTGATGAGTTAGATCAAACTTCTGACATGGATGTGGATTTGGATGCCAAGGAAGATGCGGATCTTATGGAAGAAGGGGATCCTGAAGGGCAAGATAATTCAGCTGAAAATGAAAATGAAGGAAACCAGGATGAAGAGACTGGCCCACCTGATGAAATCATGGAAGAGGCACATGCTGAAGTTGATGCAACATCAGAAGATGGTCTAGGTCAGGATCATCAAGAGAATGCTGATGTGAATTCTGAAGAACCGAAGAAAAATATGTCTGAATCTTCTGGCTTGATGAATGAACAAATTTCAACTTCTGAATTAGCGTCACAGTCCAGAGTTGATTGGCAGACTTCTGGTTCTGAGAACATAGCAGCAGAGTCAAATTTGTCAAATAGCCATAATGACTTAGATAACCCTGCTCTCATGGGAGGCTTTCCTTCTAGTAGCATGTCTGAGATGGATATTAAGATGTCAGATTCATCCAATAACGGTGGATTGAGTGAATGTCAACCTAAATCTCACCACCAACAGCTTGACCATTCATTAATTAAGGAACACCAAACTAATCCATATCGAAGTATCGGTGATGCAAATGAGTACCAGAAAGAAAGAATTAATGTATCTGGTGATCTCCAGGAAGATAATGTAGAGAAGCTGGGTGAAATGGAAGATGATAATGCTGATGAGTATGGCTTTGTTTCTGAGTTTGAAAAGGGAACAAGTCAGGCCTTGGGGCCTGCAACATCAGAGCAGGTCGATAGAAACATTGATGGTGATAAGCTTGATAAAGAACATCTTGCTCGAGATGATGCAGAGTTGCAGTTTAAGAAGGAAAAATCAGAAATAGATTTTGCAAGTAATTCTTCCTTAATCCCAAAAAATAAAGAAAACGAAAAAGGTAATGTGTCAGTCACAGAGAAGTCGTTGGAGGATGGATCAGTGGAAACTCTTGCTAATGAAAATATTAATCCTGAAAGTCGGTTGGACGATCTGGTTTCTTTCAACAGATCATACTTAAGTGAGAACGCAGATAAACTAAGTAACCTTTCTGTGCATGACGAGGATTTAGGTAAAGGCCAAGATTCTACTGACGTTTGTGATTATGCGAAAGATAATGCTACAGCTCTCTGGAGAAAATATGAACTTAGCACAACAAAATTGTCCCTTGAGTTGGCTGAGCAGTTGCGCCTTGTAATGGAGCCCACTGTAGCCAGTAAGCTCCAAGGTGATTATAGAACTGGCAAAAGGATTAATATGAAGAAGGTAGATGATACATTCTCACGAATAGGGCTGAACCTTATGAGTTATGACAATACAGATTTATTTACTAATACTAATTCTAATCCTCAACCTTTTTCCTTCAAAATAAAATTCCAGGTGATTCCGTACATAGCTAGTCATTATCGTAAAGATAAAATATGGCTGAGGCGGACAAGACCCAACAAACGTGACTACCAAGTTGTGATTGCTGTTGATGATTCACATAGTATGTCAGAGAGTTGCAGCGGTGAAGTTGCCATTGAAGCTTTGGTTACAGTATGCCGTGCTGTTTCTCAATTGGAAATGGGAAGCTTGGCTGTTGCGAGTTTCGGAACGAAAGGAAACATAAAGTTACTTCATGACTTTGACAAGCCATTTACTGGAGATGCTGGTGTTAAGGTTAGACGCAATAGTGTAAATTCTTATTGGTTTTTATTGACATTATTGCTATGTGTGTTTTCTCTGCATGTGAGAGGATCTAACTGTTTATTTTGGCTGATGAGCAGATGATCTCCAATTTGACATTCAAGCAAGAGAATACTATCGTCGACCAACCGGTTGTTGATCTGTTGAAGTACTTAACTAACAAACTAGATGCTGCAGTCGCAAAAGCACGACTTCCATCTGGGCATAACCCATTACAGCAACTAGTTTTAATTATTGCAGATGGTCGGTTTCATGAAAAGGTACCCATTTTAAAAAATTATTCTCCTTTTCAGTTTTTCTATGGATCTTCTCAAGTCAAAACAACTGGTCCCTTTTGATCACTGATCTTCAATTTCAATTTTTTCAGGAGAACTTGAAGCGATGTATTAGAGATGTGTCAACTGGTAATCGAATGGTTGCTTTCTTACTTCTTGATAATTCTCAGGAGTCAATCATGGATCTCGAGGTATGGTTCATAGTGCTTGTTTGATTTTTTAATTTGCAAGACCATGTTCAAGTCTTCCTTTTATCTTATAATGAATTTCCGGACTGCAGGAAGCATCTTTTAGGGGTGAAAAGGTGAAATTTTCCAAGTACATGGATTCCTTTCCCTTTCCCTACTATATTGTTCTGAGGAACATAGAGGCACTGCCAAGGACTCTTGCAAACCTACTGAGACAGGTATGTTTGAGTCTCTTCCCCCTTCATTTGAGGTAGAAAAATAACTAAATAGAGGTTAAAATGCAGCTTTTGTGTCAACATATGATGTTAGATTTTTATTTGGTCCCCGAATTTAAATTGTTTTCAATTACGTCCCTATATAAACAAAAGGTTTTCACTTTGGTCTCGTCGTTTACTTTAGTTGTGATGCCATTATTCTTATTATTAACCTGTGATAATAACCAGATTGAAAATTATTATAAAGACCATATTAAAAATGCCTGTCACATAAGGGGAACTAAATTGAAAATGTGTGTTACATATAGACACCAAACTGAAAAACAATTTTTTGTATGTAATTAGGAAAAAAAAAAAGTAAAGCCTTATATGGACCGAATTAAAATCATGTGTCTTATACAGTGATTCCAATTTTATTTTAACCATCAATGAATAATCCTAGTTGACAAAGATTTCCTTTTATTGTCCTTATTTCAGTGGCTGGAGCTGATGCAGCACGCAACAGATTAATTGGTTGAAGACACAACTTAACGGTGCAAGTTCCCTTGTTGAATATAAAAGAAATCAAGATTTTGACCTTTATTGTCTTATCAAAGGGATGGGGGAGGAGATAAAAGTTATTAGAATATTATGATCTGTGTTCCTTATTTTGTATATAATTAAACACAAATGTGTGTTACATATAGACACCAAACTGAAAAACAATTTTTTGTATGTAATTAGGAAAAAAAAAAAGTAAAGCCTTATATGGACCGAATTAAAATCATGTGTCTTATACAGTGATTCCAATTTTATTTTAACCATCAATGAATGAATCCTAGTTGACAAAGATTTCCTTTTATTGTGTTACATATAGACACCAAACTGAAAAACAATTTTTTGTATGTAATTAGGAAAAAAACAAGTAAAGCCTTATATGGACCGAATTAAAATCATGTGTCTTATACAGTGATTCCAATTTTATTTCTCAAACCTCCAGCAAAGTAGAAGAAAACTGTTATTTTTCTTTGTTTTCATTATCTTGTCTGTCTGTATTCTAAAGTCCAATTAATAGCAGAGTTTTTGTGTGACTGGTGAAGAATTTGTGCTCTGCGAGTGGAATGAAGAATGTTCTGTTCCCTAGTGATGTGTGTGGATGATAATAGCAATAGAGAAAAGTGGTGAAAAAGAAAAAAAAAATGAAAAGTAAAAGAGTGTAAGTATAGTGTAAAACAGAGAGAGGTGTGAATTGTGATCTTGCTATCAATGTGCATCCGACAAATAACGTGGGGGAACAAATTCCTCTTCTTTCAATTATGAAAAGAAATTTTAGTACTTAAAATTTACAGATATCAATCAATTTAATTCTCAAATAATTATTTAAAATATACCAATTTATTCCTTTAAATTATTTACAAATCAATCGATAAAATTTTTAAATAAATTTCAGGAACTAAATGAAAGTAATTTTAATAATTAATCTTCATGAACTAAAGATCCTATATGCTCTACTTTGCTGGAGGTTTGAGAAATTCTTTGTGCTTTGGATTTAGTGAAAGCGTTAGCATGAGCACAAGAGTGAAACACGTGTACTTATTTTAATTTAACTTTTAAATGGAAAAAAGATATTATGATAATTTAGTGCTTGTTAGAATATATACTGCTTATAGAGTTCCTCTTTAGAAGGAATTAAGCATAAATTCAGTTACTTTCAGATATTATAAATAATGGCCTCACTCTGTGGTTTGTTCAAAAGTAAAAAGCCAACGCCTCTCTTTCTTTTTTAATTCATAATTAAATAAATAAATATGAATTGCTGCCACTTTTCTCAATTTTGATAATTTATAAACATTTTACAGTGTTTTCCATTTCCATATTTGGGTTTGCGTCCTCCGGTTTACCTGTAAGTTCAATTCTTTGAGCAATTTTTGTTGTTTGTTTGCTATTAAATTAAATATTGAAAAATTATACTCTTACCATTACTATATACATAATTTTTTAAGCAAATATTTATAATTTTTGTGAATACAATAATAAACACATATATAATCAATAGTTTTGTTCTTTCTCTCTAATCCCACAGAGTAAAATTATCGTTATAATTTTTTAACTTGAATTATAATTATAATTTTCCTTATAAAATATTTGAAATAATCACAATGATCATCGTGTACTTTTGACATATATATGCTAAAATGATCGTTAATGTAAGAAATTTGTTTTAGGTGTATTCTATCCGATTAGACAATAATAACAATGAGCAATCCAGATTCAGTGAGATCATCCGAATTTGCTAGTGTTGGTATCGTGGAAGCAGATCCATCAGGTGTGTGAGCATCGTCAATAGCATCTGTTACTACCGATAATGCGAAAAAAGAAAAAGAAGAAGAAGAAGGGACTCGTTGTCAAAAACTTTCAAAACGCATAGAAAGTTGGTTTGCTGATGAGGACAAGGCCGAATGGTCGAGAGATATGACAGCAAGCCTTAGTATGGCAGCTTCTATTATCGCAACTATGAGCTTTCAACTTGCCACCAACCCACCAGGTACAGTGCATGTTTGTGGATTGGGACCCTCTACAATTTTATGGGTCCTAACTACTTAATTGTCGTGGAATTCATATAATTATTATGTTAAACTCTCTATTTGACTATCAAATGACATAAGAAAATTTAAACTTGTTGTTTGGTAAAGCTTATTTTTTAAGAAAAATCTTTTCAAGGAAAAAAAAGTTAAATTGTTGACAAACATGTTTGGTGAAATGGAAAAAAAGTTTTTATTATTATTTATAAGTACATGAAGCTTTTTGAAATTAAGCTCAATTTTGAGAAATAATGAAGAAAAGCTTTTGTTGAATGTTATATCATTTTCATGTTGGCAACATATATTAAGTAAGAAAAGTAATTCTAAACACTTTTTTGATAATTGAAACAATAATTTCACATCGTTTTTATTAATTTTTCATGTAAAGTAATATTTTTTCGTAGAATACAAACATAATATATTATTATCTTAAAAATCATTATTCTACAAAACATGTCCAAGCAAAAATAAAAAAAAATATCATAATTAATTATTGAAATAATCTAATTTTTATAGGCGGTGTCGTCCGCTTTAGCGATTACAATGCTACCTTCAATTGCATCGATAGCGATGGTAAAAGTCTTTGTCCCGGGCACGCTGTGTTAGGCATTGAATACCCATATATGTATTCTCTTTTCTTGGTTTTCAATACCATCTCTTTTACTTCATCCCTAAGTGTTTGTCTCATTCTCGTAAGTGGACTTCGTCCCAAACATAGGCTCCCCATTTGGCTCTTAGGCATAGCCATGTTTGTTACTGTCGCCTCGGTCTTACTTACTTCTACGCTGTTTTAATGGTCACTCCAGATAACATTTGGGACAAAGCTTTAGATATTTGGGGCAAATGTCTTTATGTTTGGGTTTCGCTCTTAGGAGTTGTTGGTTTCATCGTCATAGTACGCTTTCTTGTTTGGGGTGCCAATAAGTACATTTACACCAAAAGTGATAACTCCCTCAAACATCTATGGAATTGGCTCCCATGTAAATGTAAGTGTTTAAAGTGAGAAAATAATAAAAAGTGTATATACCTAACTTAGTTGAATTAATTGAAATGAGAATGCTTAATTAAAATGTGTTTTTAGTCCCGGTGAGTGAACTCATGATATTTAGTTTTTGGTCCATATAAATTTATCTTGTTTAGTTTTTGTTTTCATTCTTATGATTTTTCTTTTTGTTTTTTTACCCTAATTTTCTTTTGAAGAAAATAACCAAAACTAAACAAAATGCTTTTTTAAGAATGAAAATCAAATAAAAAGTTTTATAAAGACTGAAACAAAAAATCGTGAATTTTACCACGACTAAAAACATATTTAATTTGACTGTGCCTATATAAAGAATCTCATGACTTTGAATCATTTTAAATTAAGGTATATATGCTCTTCTCACTTTATACATTGATTAAATTTGGAGGAGCGTTTTGATCCATATTAAATATAGTTTGAGATAAGTGTCCATGAGAATTTGGACTAAAGAACTATTACTTAAAGTAGTACTTTCTAACTATCAAACAAAACTATTGAATTTGAGATCATTATGAATAATAATGTGCTTTATACATTTATCTATGGTGTAATGAATGATTGTAACTACATAATAGTAGTTGTTTTAGAGATTGAGTTTATTATGTAATTGGCACATGTTGTGGATTAATTATGTGATTGTTTGTTGTTTTGAAGGTCTTATTGTATAAATAATAATGGAGTGATTATGTACTTATATATTGTCTGTTCCTGTAGCCAAGGTTCCATTGCCATATCTTCATCGATGGAGTGAATTTTTTTACTTTATATTTTTTTGTTAGTAAAGGAAAAGTAACTTTGTTGATAAAAGGTATTAAAGATATATAGTTAGTAGATATTTTCCTCTTCTCTTCATGTATATAAATACTAGTTGTGTTCCTTTTGTAATCACCTCTACATTACATCAATACCATTTTATATTTTTTCCTTCAATTAATTTTTCTCACCTTTAGATCATAAACTCTGTTAAAAGACACCTACATGAAATGCTTAAGAATATAAAGGAACTAATAAACAAAAAAACAATATGCAATTATAATGAATAAAGAATAAAATTATGATATCAATTTCACCTTTTTAAAGTTATTGGTCTAATAAACATTTCTCTTAGCTTGTTGAGTGAATTGTGAATTATTTTATAGAAAAATGTTAATGTAACTATATATATAACTCTACATCTAGTAGTAATAAAAAAATATATTATTATTTTTGTACGGTAGTAACAAAAGATTTTAATTATTTTTTTAAGTGAAAATTGTATGATTATTATATATTAATCACCACTCTTATCTTATTGAGGTTATCATACGTTACAATCAATTTTGTCCCATTAAATAATAAGATTTGTTTTTTTGTTAAACCAAAGAAGTATATTTATTAATTAATCAAGAGTATAAAGAGTGCTCAAGAGAGACTTATACAACATACCAAAAAGAATAACAGAAAGAAGAGGAGAGACAGAATGGAGAAAATGATAAGATAAACTAAAGAGAAGATTTGTTTACTTCAGGAAGGAATAAGTGACAATCACTTACTCTATTTATAATAACTCCATATTTACATTAAATTTTGTCAATCTTATTGTTAAATCATAAAATATCATCATGACGATCTTGTATACAATATATTAAGAAAATCAAACATCTCTAGATATATCATCTTATATGTGACATTTATATGCGTTTTTAAAAGTCATTTAGTTTGTTAAATTGAAATTGATTGATAAAATATCAAGAAACTTTCAAATTATATAAAATTTTGTATAATTAATCAATTTTTTTTTATCGGCCAAACACTCACACAAGATTTTCTTATAAATCTACACTACTGAAGATCGAACCTCACACCTTGAGTTCCACCTTAGCTTATCCCACCTCATGGTACTTTAATCAATGTATTATGAACTTTTAATTCAATAGTTGTATTAAAGAAATTCGATATTCATATGACATTAATAAGTGGTGTAAGTCGTCCAACACTTACATTTAGAAATAAATAATGAATTCTCACTTAACTATATATATATAATCAAAATATTAAAATGTAATATTTTCTTAATCTTTCAAATTATCTTTCCTCTTTTATTTGTTAACGTACTGTAAAAAAATGCAAAAAACAAAGGGTGTTTGATGCACTCCAAATGATAGTACAAATGAAACAACACTAAAAATTAAAACTAAGTCACAGGATAACTTCTTATGTTGTAATATCAAGTGTTATTTCAAAGTTTAGGAAGTCTCACATTGAGTGGTTTGGTGCATTGTAAAGTCTTTATATACTAAAGCAAACCTTAGGGGGTTAAAAGAGCTAGAAAGGGGATTGGGCTCGTGCGCATGAGTCTGGGCACCGAAGGCTCAACTCAGTGCAAATCTTCTGATTCCCCCATGTGCGTGATATCTAGGCTTCACCAATTTTTTGTAATCCGAATATTTTGGCCTTACCGAAAAATCCATGTTTTAGGCATGTGTTAAATTGGTTTGGGTCAAAACCAATTTTCTCATGTGTTTTATGTGCATCGGCCAAACTTCGAATTCATCCCACCGGCCAAGCCTTGTGTTCTTCGCACTGTCCAAACCTCCTATTCCTATTGGACAGTCCAGTTTGGGTACTCACACGTAGCATCAACTGCTATGGGTAACCCAGTACTATATATACACATCTATTATTCCTTTCAAAATACACCAGCAAATTACTTCCATCTCTTTCTCTTGTGTTCAACAATTCTCTGGGTTCCGAGTTATCGTTCTTGCTAGTTCTGCAGCCTGGTTCTTACTCACAACTGGAGGAGCTTGTTTAATCCTGGGGAAATTTCGGTGCCATACCGAATAATTCCTTGAGGACAGTGTCGTCGACACAACTCAGGCTTATTTAAATTCTTTCTCTGGCAACAATAGCATCATCACACGGTTCTCATTGCAATATTTTTACAACATCTTATCTTGTTTATTGTTTGATAGTCAGCCATGTCACACATGCAACATAAGCAATTTTGTATTAAAGAGTATTACTTTGACTATAATACCCGTTATATTATATAATTAATCTTCTTTAATTTATTATATAAAAAGACAAAATTTTAATGTTTTAAATCCTTTTAATATTTTTTCGATCGACATAAAAGCAATACCTTAATGAAATAATTATCATATAGATTCCCAACTTTAGGTAACACACTATCTTTTATAGTTCACTAGTACTTGACCCATGCCAACACACGGGTCTTCGCTTACGTGTTTGCGATTTTGTGTACATATATTGCAATAAATATATAATAGTAACCACTAAGAAATTTGACATAAGAGATTTATAATCAAATAAAAAGTAATGGGCAACAAAATCTTTCATGGCCGTCTAAAGGCATGAAAAACATCAATGATCATATTTTTATTGTCCAACTACACAAAAAGTAGTGAGCAGCATAATCCTCAAAATTGGACCATCAAAATTTACAAAGTCATATTTCGAATACCTGATTAAAGAAAAAGAAAGAGTGGATAACAGAGTTTTCATGGCTAAACATGAAATTTTCCGTGTCCCTTGGAAAAAAAAACTGGGCACCGAAATATTTCACATCAGGGTCATGACTAATTATAGAAAAAAAAGGAATGGACAACAAATTTCCATGTCCCATGGATAAGAAAAAGTTGGCAAAAATCTTTCAAAGCGGAGCCATAAAATTCCATTGACCATATTTTAAGTGTCTAATTATAAAAAAGTAGTGATCAACAAATCTTTATGTCCCATGGATAAAAAAAGAGCAAGCAACAAAATCTTTTACAATTGGGTCATGAAATATTTTCATGGCCATATTTCGAGAAAAGAAAAATAGTGCATGAAGAAAGAGAAAGAGAAAAAATAGGAAATGAGAAAAATGCTACATAAAAGAAAATTAAGCAACAAAACCTTTAATTGCTGAGCTACGAAAAATTTCATGGCCATGTTTAAAGTTTATAATTTTTGAAAAAATGGAAAGGGTAACAGGATATTTCATGGTTGGGTCATGAAAACTTTCATGGCCATATTTCGAGAAACGGAAAATAGAATGAGAAACCATGCCCAAAAAAAGCGAAAGAGAAAAAAATGAGAAGTGAGAAAATATACCAACAATAACTTGTTATGGTCAAATTCAAAATATAAATTTCAAATTTTAAAGGCAACAAAAAAAAAAGGAAAATGAGAGGGACTTATAGGAAATTTCAAATTTTAAAAGCAACCAAAGAAAACAAAAATGGTAGGAAATGAGAGAAAATAAGAAGGAAACAAAAGAATGAAAAATGGGAGGGAAAAAGGATTCATGAGGACATGACACATTTATCCCTTGGCCAAATAGGGCATTCTACCTATACATGAACCGTGCTTATATACAACTTTTCGTTTACGCGTTTGTGATTTTGTGTTCATTTCTTGCAATAAGTTTACAATATTAAACATTAAGAAGTTTATGACAAAGAGACTGTAATCAAATAAAAAATGAGTGGGTATCAAATTATTTCACAGCAAGATCATGCATATTTATAGAAAAAGAAGAAATGAGTAGCAAATCTCTATGTTCCGTTGATGAAAAAAAAAGAAAGTGGATAACAAAATAATTCACAAAAGAGCCATAAAAATTCTCATGAGCATATTTTAAGTGTTTGATTATAAAAAAGTGAACAATAAAAAAAAGTGGGCAAGAAAATCTGTCGCATGAGTTGTGAGAATTCTCATGACTATATTTTAAGTGACTCATTATCAATAGGGAGTAAGCAACAAATCTTCATGTCCGATGAAAAAAATAGATATTATTATTTTTATGACTACTCTAATTCATATTATTATTTTTATAAAAATATTATTATTATTATTATTATCATCCGAAATAAATAATAGAAGAAATGAAAGAAAAATAGAAAGGAAGAAAATAAGGGAGAAAGAGAGAGAGAATGTGAGACATAAAAAGAGAAAATATTATTATTATTATTATTATTATTATTATTTTTATTATTATTATTATTATTATCCGAAATAAATAATAGAAGAAATGAAAGAAAAATAGAAAGGAAGAAAATGAGGGAGAAAGAGAGAGAATGTAAGACATAGAAAGAGAAAATTAAATGAATGCTCCAATGACATGTGTCACCATATATAAAGAGAGAGAGAAAATAAAAAAATTAAGAGGAAAACAAAATGAATGTGAGCATGACATGTGTCTCATATGGTGACTTGTAGGCCAAACAAGGCCTTGTTTTCTTATTATGTACTCCATGTGGTCTTATTTATAAGACACTCGAAGGTTTTCATGGTTCTTTTATGACATTTTGTAGTTTTCATAATGTATTTATTGCTTCTTTTCTTTTTTACCCTCATTAAATACATCAACTATTTTAACTCTTTAATTGTAATTGACTAACACATTATTCAAGAATAAAAATGGTATTTCATACATTTTTTAAAAAGTTAATAAAGTTAACTATACTCAACTACTTTTCTTGGTCTGTATAATTTGATTGAAAACGTCTTATAAATAGGACCGGATGATGTATAATGTATGATTAGTTTGTTGAAATTAGCAAGAAATTTTTAAATTAACGACCATTTCATAATTATGGTTTCTTTAGTTTTGACTATTACGCCATCCTATATATATTTGTTACGATTAATTTCAGTTTACTAGAAGAATATATGTAATAAATTAAAAACTTTTTTCTTTGTTTTCCCTTTCCTTATACAAATTCTTCGGAATTATCTCTTCTATTTCTTTTGAATCTATTTCTTATTCTTAGTTGGAATATTTTAATTCTCACTGCAAAAATTGTAATTTTAGAGACAGATGTTTTCCAACCATTATCAAAATCACAAATGCTTAGAAATATTATAATATAAACTAGTTAATGTATAATAATATTAGATAAACGTTTGTAGTGTAATGGTAAGAGAGTGCGTCTTTATCTTTTCAGTTCAGGGTGTTGAAAAACTGCATGTAAACCATTTCTCTGCGGTATCTAGTATATATGAGTACCCCCCTTCACCAAAACTGCTAGAAACACGTTTGTGACGGACGAATTAGTGGCGGTTCTACAAACCGTCGGTAAATTCTTTGGTGGAGGTTTTAACCGCTAATAAATTCAAAAATAACCATTGTTAAAACTACTTTATCTTGTAGTGCCTATCTTGTTTTTTTTTTTCAGGCTAGGGAACTCCCTTCTAAAATCATAACCTTTGCTTGGTTGCTTTTTAGTATAATAGGATGCTGTCAAAATTTAATTTGAGGAGAGAAGTGTTGGGGATATATGTATGTCCAAGACCCAATTTGTTATGTTAGTAATTATAATAAAGTTGTGTTTATTAATATTACATATGTATTGTTTGTAAAATTAATTAATGTTGTAATATGTTTGATTAAATTAGAGACCTGTTATTATACTAGAGATTATATAATAATAAAAAATAAGTCTTTTATGATTTTAATCTAAATTGTTTTTTATTGTAGGATTAACTGATCATAAAAAATTATTAATCCGAAAAGATTAATGTATGTGTAATAGTCTTTATTAGACAAAGATTAATTGATCTCATTTATTAAATTAGACATATAAATAGCACATATACATCAAGATATAACCATTGAATTGACTCGAAGGAAAATTCTTAATGATTAATAAATTACCTTTGAATTATTGTCAATAAAAAATTCTTAAGAAGAAATACATAATTTCTTTAGACTTAAAATTATTATAGTAATTAACAAGTTATTTATTATACTTTAATATCGAAAACCTAATGTGTTAAGGTGTTACTTGAGATTATTAGGAGTAATTGGTATATTTGTTCTCTAAAATGTATACATAATTGAATAGGAAATTTTTTAGTTTTTCTACTATATGATGTTGAGTATCTTTTGAACACTACTCTTTGTACTTTATGATATTTATCAGTATATATTTCTTTGGTTTATCAAAACAAATTATTACTTTATTTCCAGTAAGAGTCACGTACTAAGAATGCTCTTGGGAAATTATTCTTTGAGCTTTAGATTATATTTTATGAAATTAATTAATAAAATCGTTAACATTTTAAGACACTTTCCAAATGGAGAAAGATGGTTTACTTGTGAGAATATATATACTGCAGAAACCCCTGTTTTGAAGGAAAGCATACAATAAGGGCATTCCTAAGAAAAGCATAAGTTCACATTTTTTCTTTTTTTGGGTAATTAGCATATATATATATATTATAAGTTCACTAATAAATAATTGCCTCATCACTCTTTGGATGGTTCAAAAGCTAGCCAACGCTGTCTCTTCCTTTTTTTAATTCTTAAAATAAATTGTTGCAACTTTTGTTAATTTTATATAACATTTTCCAGTGTTTTCAATACTTGGGTCGCAGCCTCCAGAATACTCGTAAGTTGAATTCATTAAGCAAAATTTTATTGTTTGTGTGCCATTAAATGTTCTATATCTAAAATTGTAAATTATCTGGGAAAGAATAAATAATACTTAGGTTAGGAATCTAAAAGGAGAAATAAATATCTATGATAAAATACGTATTTAAGACAATAATAATATAAACTCATTTTTTATTTGTATTTTTTAATAAGAAAATTTTATATTTGACTTCTTAATTATCCATACATCACCTGAATAGGATATCCAAACCTAAATTATATATGTTTAATTTTCCCCTGTATATTGATGTTGTGTTATGGTTAAGAATTAAATTTGTTCTTTTATATATAATTCATATTCTTTAATCTTATACTGTTTGTTTTTTTCCTTATTTAAAAAACATAAATTATTATTTGATGTAACAACTAATTTAGCTTATGTCGTAGGTGATTCTTGTTGGGATGGTGTTGTTCCTAAACACCTCCATGATTTATTTATTTGATGTAAACTCTGTTTTTTATTGGTTTGAATAGTCTGTTTTTTGGCTCTTAATAAAATTGTCCTATCTTCCTAAAATAAATAAATTATATGTAGACAGATAATTTCAGAGTTAGTATCCTATGTCCTTGTTTATTCTATATTGTTGTCAAAATTAATTTCTGACCATGTAGTAATAATTATTTTGGGGGTAATTTTTTTGGTGTAATTTCCTAGGGTATGCTCTAGTGTATTTTGTATTTTTTGAGTACTTGTGATAATTTTTTTAATTTAAAGCTTATTCAAAAAATAATAATTTCTGAGTAAAATAAATTTATAGGTACTCTAACATGCTCAACCATTGGAGTTTGTAGGTACTCTAGAAGATTAGAAAGTTACTTGAAATCCAACGGGTTGGTCTAGTGATTAGGGGTGAAGCTTTGAGTAGAAATTCTCTAGTTCGAACTTCTGTAGATACACTTTGTTCTATACAAAAAAGTTACAATAAACAATTAAATGAGTAATCCAGATCCAACACGTTCAATTGAATATGCTAGTGTAGGTATTGCAGAACCAAATCCAAGTGTTAATGTTAATACCACAGAAAAAGAAGGGATACATCCAAAAACACGTTGTCAAAAGTTCGTAGAATATTTAGAGTGTTTATTTGCAGACGAAGACAAGACAGAATGGTTGAAAGATATGAGAGGGAGCCTAAGTATGGCAGCTTCAATAATTGCAACTATGAGCTTTCAACTCGCGACCAACCCACCAGGTGGAGTTGTTCAAATCGGTGTTAGCGATCATAAAAATGCTACCAAATGCGAAGATCCCAAGATCCTATGCCCTGGACAAGCCGTGTTAGGTTTCGTATACCCAACATATTATGCTCAGTTCTTGGTTTCTAATTCCATCTCTTTCGTTGCATCTCTAACTGTTTGTCTCTTGCTTGTAAGTGGACTTCAACTCAAAAATCGTCGATTCCCCATTTGGTTATTATCCATAGGCATGTGCGCTACTTACCTATTATATTGCGGCCTCAATTGTCACTCCAGATGCCATTTGGAGACCAATTGATAGTGATTTTAACATACTTCTTTATGTTTGGGTTTCCTTCTTAGGAGTTCTTGGTCTTGTCGTCTTGACACGCTTAATTATTTGGGGTGCCAATAAATTCATTTACAAAGAAAAAGAAACTTCAATTAGACGCCTATGGATTTGGCTCTCTAATAAGAAGTGAATGTTTAAAATAAGAAAGTAAAAGCTTATTTGTTATTAATTTGAATTGGAATATCTCATGTCTTTATCCCATTTTAGTACCTTTGGTAGTACTATATAGACCAAAACCACCAATATATAGTACTACCTAGTATCACCAAGTGAGACCAAGTAAAGTCTAAGAATGAAATCACCTAGCAATTTTCGTCCTTGATATTGTACACATTGTATTCAGAATTTCAGATGAATAAGAAGAAAATATTTTAGTAGCATTGATTTTAGTGTTTATGGTAACCGCAGAATCCCAATTCTCTTCTTTTTTTATCAATTAGTTCGTCATAATTTCGAATAAAAAAGATGATATTAGATCACCTATCTTAGTATAAAATTTTGTTTTATACATAGTTTTCACAATTCCTTTCAGTATTTTAGCTCCACAATATATTCTATTACTTTTTATAATTAATATAATTTTTTATTTAATTTTTCACTTTTAATTAGATAAATAAAAAAAAATTGTGACTTAAAATTTTAAATACATCACTTAAATATTTTAGCCACCCCATCTAAATTGTTCAAGCTCCGCTACGGATTGTATTGATCGAACATTTAAATTAGTACTTAATTTTACTAAATGGTTATCATTTTTTTCTCTTTCATGTTATTTTTGTATGTCACTTGATAGAAAAACAAAAAAAAAAAGAGTAAAATGCTTGAGATTTTATTAAGTTATAGACTAATTTAAGATTTTTAAATCTTAAGAACTAAAGTGTAATTGATCACTCTTACAATTCAAGAACCGACTTGATGATATCGGTCGCTAGTCACTAGAGTACTTTTTAGCTTTCAAATGCTTGCACTCCTTTGTTTGATGGATTTGTTATTTGAGGGTCTCTGGCCTCATTGTTGTGAAACCAATTAATGTACAAATTTGCTTTAGAATTGCTTTTCTCTATGAAGAATTGGTGAAAATGTACTTCTTGAATAGTTTTTTCTTTTTATTGAATCGTTGACTTAATCTTTGTGTAATATTTGGTCCATCAAATCATTCCATTTAATTAGTTATTTAACCAGTTGAGATGTGAATCATGCTTCTTGTTTCGGAATTCAACACCTTTTTAAGAAGTTGCCCTGAATTTGACACTTGTGTTGTGAAAAATTTAAGAGGTGAATGATAGTATTATTAAATTAACGTGATATATAATATTAGTATTAGTTAGTTCATTTTCATTCTATTCTCTATATAAGAGAGTTGTTGTACACATTTCTAAATCAATGAATGAATACCATATTTCTAATATCATATTAAGATTTAAGAAATGAATAGTTATCTGGTTGCTGTTCTAACTGCTGATGCTTTTTATTTAATATAATTTGTTGATTGATCAAAAAAAGAAATGAATAGTAGCTTGCATTTATTGAATTAGAAATGTGTAAAAAAACTGTTTTTATATAAAGAATAGAATGAAAATTAACTAACTACTATTAACACTTTTTTTTTTTGATAAGCCTACTATTAACACTATATACCTAATATAACCACCAATTAATTTAGGGTGTATTTGAAAGTATAACATAATTAAGAATTTACGCAATAAGTTCTTATTATATTAGAGTTTATTAATTCTTAAAATTATGAAAAGAAATCTTCGTTTACAAAATTAACAAAAGTTAATCAATTTAAATAGTCCTTACATTAATATACTCTTTGAATTATTAAAAATGAATAAATTTCGTATTTTTAATATTTTAAGAGTCTAAATTGATGGACATTATTAATTTTATGAGCTATTATTTTATATAATTTTAGGTACTAAATTAATAGTTGATGTCAATTTTAAGGTTTAAAATTTCTTTTTTAGTAATTTAAAAAAAAACAAAAAATCAATTAAATTTCATGCTAGCTGCGACTAAATTCAAACACTCCAATCTCGTTGACTTGACCCCAAACGAAAAGGTCTACAAAGCGGAAGTTTCACAGAAAATATATATATCACCTTAATTAATTTACCATTCCCAATTCATTAAATTAAATTTCTATGTTTTGAACTCTTTAACATAGAATAGGACTATAGAGAACAAGGTAAAATAACAATGGATGAAAGATCATATGCATACTGATTATCACGCATCCCAAGGTACCAAAACTATGATGAGAAGAATTGGATGGAAGACATGCGAGGTTCCCTTATGGTGGTAGCCACAGTAATTGCAACCCTCACTTTTCAAATTGCAATTAACCCCCCAGGGGGTGTTTGGCAACAAGACTCAAATTCCCAACAAGGTTGTTCTCCGGGTCATATTTGCAAAGCCGGTACTTCAGTTTTAGCCTTCGGTGGTGATACTGATAGCAACCAAAAGTTCAAATATGAAATGTTCATTTTGTTATGCACCGTTTCTTTCTCCGCTTCTCAGACGGTAATTTTATTGCTAATTGCTGGAATACCCCTCCGTAACGTATTGGTTATGTGGTTTCTTAGAATTGTTATGTGTATTTCAATAATTTGCACTGCAGGGGCTTATATTTATTTTATTTTGATGGTGATGCACCCACTTGACACCACTATTTATCGCATTACCTTCTATTTTGTTCTGTTTTGGGGAGGTTTAGTTGTTTTGCTCTGTGTTGTTCTCGTATGTCGACTTGTGTTTTGGTTATTGAAGAAGTCATGTGGCCTTTTGTGTTGCAACCAATAAAGTAAATTGGATCATCTCCACCTGTTTGACCGTTCAATATTTACGTATATGGATATATATGAACTGTTCATTACTTTCTCATCTTTCTTTCTCAATCGGCATCATGAATTAATCAAAGATGAGGATACTACTTGAGGAGTCGGGAAAAATCATAAAGATTTTAGTGGAATATGGCCAAGTAGCTAATAAAAAAAATATTAAACCATGTTACTTAATTAGATGCAAAATATCATATATACCTAAATTCAAGTGGGTTATTTAATGTTTATGTTTTACCAATCAGATATGTTCACGCCATAAAAAACTTATAATTTAAACTTTATTTAAATTAGACTTAAATTTTTAATTAATGATGTGGCCAAATCTAATTAGTAGAACATATACATACCATGAGCACATGTAACACAAAATTTCAATCCCTACTTAGTTAATCTTTATAAGTTATATTAGTTTGAGGTTGGTAATATTTGGTTGGATTCAGTGTGGCTTTGTGAGCGTTTGTAATTTTTAATGTTAGATACTCCTCCGTTCTTTTTTATCTGTGTTTTGAAAAAAAATTGTTTTCTTTTATGTGTCTCTTTAAGAATTCAACAAAACATTTATAACTTGTTTTTCTATTATACCCTTTTCATTTATTACTTTATACCTATACTAAGTAGTAGATAATTAATAATTATAGAGTTTCAACAAGGTATAATAGAGAATTATCTCATAATTTTGATAGTTACAAGAGCATTAAATAAATTTCTTAATTTTTGTGTTTTAACCTTAAAAGACAAATAAAAAGGAACGAAAATAAATTTCTTAATTTTTGTGTTTTAACCTTAAAAGACAAATAAAAAGGAACGAAGAGAGTATATTATTTTAGTTTTGTGCAATTAATTTTGATCAAGTTTGAATTTGAAATAAAGTTTAAGTCAATTACGTTTGCATGTAGTTATTTTAAATTAAAGAAAGTTTAAACTGAAAATTAATATAAATTTCTAGACCAGCAAAATGAATTAATTGTTTGAGTCATTAGTTAGGATTTAAATTAGGTGTACTCAAATCATGTCCCTAATCATGTCCTACCAATAAAATATCGTCACGTCATTAAAAAATTTTATTAGGAAATTAAAGATTAAAATTAAAAGAAATATTTTTAATGACGTAACAATATTCTATTGGTGGGACATGATTTGGAGACATCTGATTTGAATCTCATTAGTTATTACTTATGAAAATTAGATTGAGTTATATTTTCCTATTCAAGTTAAACCCCAAAATTTTTTCAAGCATCATCTTTTAACGATCATTTGATTGTAATAGTGAATCTGACACTACCAGAAATCGTTCGAAAACTTGAAATAGCCACGGATCTTTAGCATTGGTCTCAAGCTGACGAAGTTTTCGTCAACTCAACCGCTACAGTTTCCGTCAACACAACTGCCAAAAAACCGTCACAAAAGGGACATAGAAATTTTGATGTGTGGTCAGTAATTTTGCGTCAGCTTAGAAGGTTGTGTATTGGTTTTATGTTTGAAAGTCTTACAATTCTTACAACATATCTTATGTATTATTTACAAAGGAGAGAGATTTTGCCCCCAAATTGTCTTTCACATCCTAAACCTACTACCCACTATGCAAATGGTGGTTAGAAGATTGGTCATTAGCCTTGATGTCATATATATAAGGCCCGAACTATTCAGCTAACTTCCATGCGATCACTACATCCACATAGAGGTGAACATGGGTCGGGGCTCGTTAAAATCACGATTTAATTAATCTAAATAAAGATAGACGAGTTCAATCGAGTTTGTAATTCTTTTTTGTATACAATTCAACCTGTGTAAAAAGGTGGAAGGAATTAACACCATCTCTACTGGAAGTAGTACTATCCATTTTAGTATATAGATTTATGATTCTTATACATAAAAGGATGGTGAAATTTTTAAATTTGGGTGGTCTCAATCCCTCCCACCATGTAAAAAGGGTTCAATTGAATCGGATAATAAACTACTAGTCACTAGATAAACGTGTATTTTTTTTTTAAAAAAAAAAGATTAGAACCTATGCATGAAAGGCACTATTTTCATTGTGAAGTCTAGCAAAGAGCCATGATCTTCGAGTCCACGGCCCGAAGGTAGACATGACTTCACCAAATAATAATGCTTTCAAAATGCCCAGGTTCATGAGTATCCCAACAAGGGCTCAATCCCTAAAATATAGGGGGTTGCTATATTTCTAGCTGATGGCATTCATATGTTGTTATCCACCAAAATTGGTTAACGTACTACTAATAACCATGATCAAAGTCAAAGCATTGTCAATCAAAATTTAAAGGTTTAATTATTGTTTTTATCCCTACAAAATATGAGTCTTTTGATTTTGATGCCTATAAAATTATTATTTTTTATTTTAGTCTAACACTTTAAAAAAATTGTTGTTTTTAGTCTCTAAAATCAAAAAATGAATTCTATGCCAAACAAGTCTCTATTAATAATTAATTAACTAATTAACTATTAAATTAAGAAAAATCACATAATAAATATTTTTAAAAAAAAGTCATTTCCTCACCATCACCACCAACACCCACCAATCACCACAATTTTCAACCCCACAAACCAGAAATCACCCGCCAACCACCACCAATCATCACCATCTTCAACCCCACAAACCAGAAACCATCCGCCAACCACCATCAACAACCATCATCTTCAACCCCAAAACTAGAAATCACCTGCCAACCACCACCATCTTCAACCCCACAAACCAGAAACCACCCTTCATCCCTAGGGTCGCAAACCACCCTCCATCCCTAGGGTCGCAATCCACAAACCAGAAAAAAGTGGGAAAGGGGAAAAATGATTTAGGGCTATAGAACAAAACCAAATATGAAGAAGAAGAAGGAGAAGGAGAAGGAGGAAGAACTGGTGGTGGGGCAGCAGCAGCGGCTGAGGTGGAGGTGGCGGCGAAGAAGAGGAGGAGGAAGAAGAAGAAGGAGAAGGAGAATGACGAGGTGGCGGCGGTGGGTGGAGGGAAGAAAAGTGGAAGTGGTGGTGGAGTTAAGAAGAAGAAGAAGGATTTTTTTTTTAAGTTCTTTTATATTTTAATATCAAATTTAATAATTAAATAAAAAAAATTAAATAAAGGCATGTTTGGCACAAAATCTATTTTTTGACTTCAGGGACTAAAACTAAATATTTAAGCAAAGTGTTGGACTAAAACCAAAAAAATAATTTTATAGGGACCAAAACTAAAGGACCCCTATTTTGTAGAGACCAAAAACATAATTAAGCCAAATTTAAATATAATATTTCATATTAGTTATGAGGTACTTTAACTAGACATTACCCATAACTACATGACCATCCCCGAGTTGCAAGTTGAATTCTCAACGAGTACAAAGAGACTCAATCAATACAATAGAAAGAAATCAAAAGGAGAAAAAGCATGGGGCAGGAAAACAGAGGCCGATTAATTATAAATACAATCTAATGAGTGTACATACCAATCAGCAAAAGAGTAATGGTGTCTGAGTGCAGAAATGTAAAGTAAAAAATAAATAAAAAGAAATGACGCAAAGGCAGAACAACAATCAAAGTTATGTGATATCTGGAACTTTTACCAACTAAAACGAAGCAATAATAAAGAGATAAGGAAGGTTTTTGCCTAGGTAACTCACGTATATCTCTATAGTCATAATAGTCCGGATGCGATTATTAAGTGAGACACAAATGGGCGTGGTGTGGACGTATTAGGCAAGCGTCAAAAGTGTGGGGTGAAATGTTTATCACGGTCTTTGACGGTGAAAGTTTCAGGCTTTCGAGTTTCAGGTTCGTGAAATTTTTTGAGGTACTGAACAATGGAACTTAAGGTTGGTATTTATAGATAATTTCACTTGATTAAGAAGAAAACTAGATAAGAATCAGTTTCCCCCACTACTTGATGATAAGAATAGTATAGAACCATTTATGCACGTTTGTCTGGGTAAAAATGTGGGTCTGGCACTACAAGAAAATTTAGGATTAGCTACAAATATTTTCTATAGCTAACCCATAGTTAAATAACTATTGATTAGTTACAAACTAAAATTTTCTAACTAATAATCTATAGTTAAACAAGTTTTAGTTAGAAATAAACTAAAGATTAGCTACTACCCTTTTAAATTTAGCAATGAATTAGCTACGAAATATTTTCGTAGCTAATTAGCAACCTGAATTTAGCTAGGAAAACCTCTATAGTTAATCGATAGCTAATATGATTTGCTATCGATTAGCTATAGAATTTTCCTAAGCAAATTTGAAAAAGTCTTATAGTGTGGTAACAGTCACAATGTGGATATGCACTCAAAACGTGAAATTCAGAACTGAACTAACTGTCATTTTGATTGTTCGCGATGAAATGCTCTATATTAACTTGGAAGCTTTGTTCTTTCATAAGTGTTAATTAGGACACTTATTAGTCATTTTCGATTGATGCAACACTTTGTTAAGTCGGTTTTGGGGTGTGCAATTTCTGAGATTAGTCCTTGGACTATTGATATTTCGAGGCTGTTTTCATAATGCTGTTTTGTTGATGTCTTGGTGTTGGTAATTTTGTCTTCTTTTGATTTAGCCCTTAAATTGGGTCTTTAGATAATGCTTTGATAGTTGGAAAATATCTTTTCACATTAATCTTTCGAATTCTACTAATTTTTAATTCTTTCGAAACAACACACAGATTTCATATAATTCGATATTAGTTGCCAAAATGCCTCCAACACTTGTATTATGAGAACTACTCCCTCGGCCCCTCCATTCTTTTTCAGCTTTTTAATCTAAGAAAAAATTAATTTTTATTTATCTGTGTACGTACACTTTAAAAGATGTATTAGTTATACTTTTTTTAGTTCAAATAGTATATATTTTTAATTGAAATAATAATTATTAATATTTTACTACTAAAACAATAAAGAAAATAAAAAATAAAAATTTAAAATTATTTTAATAAAAATAAAAATAATATTTTTTTATATTTATATTTTAATCTCAAGTGAATATATAAATAAGAATTGTTAGATTAAGACCTCGCAATTTGTTTTGAGAAATTAAATAGAGAAGATTAATGGTCTTCCACGGCCACACGTAGACTTCGAAGCCAGACGCGACCAATGCTATCAATCAATACTATCATGTTAGAAAATTCAAATTCATATAATTAATGACCAATCTATCAACGATCAATTGTAAAAATTAACGAAAAACTTATTTATTTTTAATTTTTTTTGTTTAAAATTTTACTTCTCAAATCATTGGACTCACCTACTTAATGCATCTCCAAGTCACTAGGGCCTGAGCTAAACAAAATTTTTGAAGGGGTCAAATATAAAAATTAAAACTAAAATATGTAATATATAAACGAAATATATTAAAAAAAATCAAAATCTCATTTTCAAACTAAAAGATATGAGAATGTGTCAAAAGAGAAAGTTTTAAGAAAGAAAAAAGAAAAAATAAAGAAATTATCAGTATTATCTGACGTGATATATAAAAAATAAAAAATAATAATTTTCTTTCTTTACGTTGGAATGAAGAGAAGAGTGAGAAAAAAACTTGAGTACTAAATGCCAAATTAGTCCTTTAATTATACTCTTATAAGAGAGTTTTTTTTTTTTATCCCTAAACACTCTTATAAGAGAGTGAAAGTTTAATTTGAAGGATAGTGTGAAGTGGAGATGAGATAATTGATTGAGAAATTATATTGGAATTCTTTGGTGGTTGGTTCCAAGAAAAAGCCAAGAAGAGGACGTGTGTGGCCATCATGCAGCGAGAGTAATGTGGAAAAGGAAATTTGTGTTAGGACTTGGGACTTATGATGCATGTGCCAAAATCAAATGGTTTTGGTTTTGAAAATTTTGTGGCCAAAACAAGTGGTTTCACTTATAGCAATTGTATAATTTTTAATGGTTCAATTAAGAATGTCAATCGTATATATGTTACGAATTGGTCTAGTGATTAGAGAGTCAAATTTAAAGTAACAATTTTTTTATTCAAATTGTAGATATACTTTAACCTATAATAAAAAAATTGAGAATGTCAATGGAGCATATAAATTGGTACTTATCTCTTGCTACCACTCTAGTGATACCAAAATGTTTATAAATATTCAAAATACAAAAGCTTATTATTAAAAAATATTTCTAAAATAATCTTTTACTAGAATTTATATATTATCAAAATAAAATTAAAATGAAAAATATATGTTGAAAGAATACAATTGACAATCCCTGACTAGGTATAAATGAATGTGAATTTTTTTAATCCTTATAATTCATAATTGTGTTTAATAAATGTTGCGACATGAAAGAGAAAAAGATATTAATAATTATTTATTAAGACATTTATGGTATAGATATAGTCAAATAACCTCTATATATATATATATTTATATATATATATATTTATTGACAAGTTATATCAATTACCTACCATTGTTCGTTGATTGGTTAACTAATGTATAAGATTGGAGGAGGTATCTAAACTATTCTCAATTGAGAAGTACTAGAGCCTTACTGTTTATTCATTATTTTTTCACTTTAACCAATCATACATTTTTTAGTGTGTATGTTTTCTACAACCTACTCCCTAGGTCCTATTTTTTCAAAAGTAATTTAGCCAAATTTCACTGATAATAAAATTTATTCTATATTTATATTTTTAGAAGACAATAAAAATTGGCCATATTGTTTAAAAAAAAAAATGAGACAGATAGGTTTTAGAAAACATACACAGTAATGGAATTCGATCCTCTCATGTTTTTTTGTCATGTTCCTTATTATGTTATGAGAGAGATAGACACAAACAAATAATAATATGGCTCACAATCAATCACCATAATTCATTAGAAATTTTTGTTATCTATTTCTCTCATGAGAGACATGACCAAAAAAGAACATTAAAAGATCTAAAGCCCACACTAATGCAATATCGTACTCGTACGAAGATCTTTCTTCACGAAAATATATGGATCTATGTGACTTTATTGGAGTGGCTACTTAATTAAATCAGTAGTTGAATATAATTAAGAGAAGGGCCTACAAATCCTGGGTAGTTGTGGAATTATATGGTTATATGGGTTGTTGTGATTAAATTTGTAGAATACATTTTCCTTGATAAAATGTTGAAGGATATATTAGAAATTCTATTCTTAATTTCAGTAAATCTAAAATATTAATTATATTTATTAATGTTTTTAAATTTGGGGTTCTTGTTTGTCTCTATTTTGTATTTTTTTAATATTTGTAAAGATAGAGATATCAATCATACCTTTTTGGTAGTATTTTTTTTAAGTTTTGACCTCCAATATTAATAGATAGAAAGTAATAATCATAATTACATTTCTATTATGTGTAATGTTTCATGTTAAAAAATTTTAAAATATAAATTTCTTTTATAAAAGAAATAAATATTTAATAAGTATTTTGTATAATATATAATAAATACTTTTATTCTCGATAAAAAAAAATTATTTAAATTCTCCAAATCAATACAATATTGCATATGATATAAATATTATAATAATAGCTTTTTAATGTTTTCTTTCTGTTGCTTTATTTAGGTTACAATTATTGAAGTGCACTTAGTATTTTGTCTATACGATTTTTTTGTTGATTCATTAAAAAATATTATTTATACGGCATCGATGTTCTATGATAGTGAGAGTGATAGAAATGAGAATATTGAGATAGATGTATAGTCCTGTAAAGTTAGATAAGATTAAAAATAAATAATGATGTTGATGTGGCATCCATTATATTGAGGAAAAAAAATAACAGAAAATCGATTAAGATGATTTGGACATGTGTAGAGAAGATAGATGAAAACACCTGTGAAAAAAGTCGATAATATGTTAATTAATTCAACAAAACAGAATAGAGGAATATCTAAAAGAACTCTGCAAAAATTATTTTAACAAGAACTTTTAACCAACTCCACATAGTAAAATAAATGTTATTGTTCTCATTAAAAGCATTAGTATTTAGGTTTTTTTTTATCGGCCAAACTCATACACCCTCACACTACACTACTCCTAAATCTATCACATCAAGAATTGAACTCCTCTTCTTAAACTCTAAAAGCTCATCTTCATGCACTTAACTACAAGCTCACGTCATTAGTATTTAGATTGTAGTTTTCAAATGGCACTTAATATCAGGCGAATTATTAAAAAAATATAATCAAGCTAAGGCACATGATCATATTATTCTAAAAAATAAATACTCAAATTATAATAAGGTGGTATTTTTTCTTTCAATGAATGGATTAAATTTTAAAAATCGATTTTATTTATGAATTCAAAAGGAAATTTTGCATCAATTAAATTTTTTTAATACTTAATAACATATGAAAATCAATATGGTTATTTATCAAAAAAAAAAAAAATCTTCAATTTAAAATCAATAAATAGTAAGCAGAGGATCAATAGATCTCAACAACATTGAAAAAGAAAAATAAGGAGAAGCTGTTGGAGTTTGAGGGGAGAGATTCATTCTCCGGTGGATTAGATTTAGAAGTAGTATAGTGTGAGGTGTGTGTTTGATCGATAAAAAAATAACATTGAAAAAGAAAAATATATTAATTTAATTAATAACTCTAGGTAATTAATTAATATTTATAATTAATTAATTTTTTAAATTATAATTATTATGAAAAATGATTACAATCCACAATTATTATTATAATAAATTAAAATACCAATGTTTTTTAATAAAAAAAAGCCGTGTGTTACATACCGACTAATTATTAAACTACACTAGATAGTTATATCACATTGACGCCAGTCCACAGCCGTTACCTGATATTTTGTTTTCTATATATATAAGGCAGCTATGGAAATAATAGACTTGTAGTTTCAGAGAGAAGGAAGAAGAAGGAATTGCTCTTTCTAAGGTATTTTTCGCTCTTGTTTTCGTTATTGAATTCTGTTTCAGTAATTATATTTTTAAATTTTCATTTCTTGCTTTTCAAAAAAATAAGACGTGAGAGAGTATTGATCTTTTAAATTTTTTGCCATGAATCGATAACAACAAAAGCTTTGCATAAGAACTCAATGGGTTGATCTCGATCATCATCTCATGCACACAAACAAACTGAATTATTAGCTTTAGAAACGATGGTTCGATGTAAATAAAAAAAAAGAAAGAATTTTAAATAGGGAGTGAATATTGCCACTTCTCCAAAGATAATTGTCACTCTCACTTTACACACTTTTAATCTAAAATACCTAAACTATTTTTAGACCCACTTATATGTTTAGAGTGACAATAGATTAAAAATTAAGGGTAATTTAGGTATTTTAAATAAAAGTGTATGAAGTGGATAATAAGGCTTATATAGTTTTGTATTTTTGTAATTTTGATATTTCTGTTTTGGGCCTATCTTTTGTTATGGCTTCTTTAGATTAGTTGGGCTTATCTCTTCTAAACCCATTAGGTTAGACCTAGTTTTTTGGATATAGAAATTTATTTTTTCTTTTGATCAATAGAATTTAGATTACGTTCTTCCACAAAACTTATCATGGTATATATCTTTGGAGGAGTGGCAATATCAACTCCCTAAACTTAATCCAAAAGTTTTGGTTTTAGTATCTAACGTTAGTTTGGACCGTTAAATGTTAACATGGCTAACGAAGTGTCATGTCACGTCTGATGTCATTTATGTTTTTTTTTTGTTTCTATAGTCCATACAAAATTTATGTCTTTGGTTTTTAGTCCACAAAAACATTTTGATCTCACCCTTTCTCTCCATCACCTCCCTCTTCCGAGCCCATCACCTCCTCCTACTTCTTCCTGCTCCTCCGGTCCAGAAAACCTATTTCGTATCCATCTAAAGTCTCTTCCTCTTCCATCTATTCTTCTACTCCATCGCCACATACCATCTCTTCTTCCTCCACTATCGAGACCCATTTTACTAACCTAAACCTTCTTTCTCTTCCACCCTTTTCTCCCTAATAGGCACTCAACCAACCCAAAATTATCACTACAATCACCAAAATGGTATGGTGGAAGGAGGAGGTTATTGTGGGAAAAAAAGGACAAATGAAAGAGGAAGAGACTTTAGATGAACAATAACCCAATAAAAAAATTGTCCAAATAATAATCATGACAAATTATCAAACCCAAAAAGAGGAATGTGGCGGCTTTAGGGTTTGGCGGAAGAAGACGATGGAGGAAGAAGAAGATGGTGAACAAATGTTGAAGGAAGATGAAGATGGTTTAAGGATTAAAAACAAAAAAATTACCAACTAAAAAAAATAAAGATAAATTGTAAATGACGTAAAATGTTAATATGACACTCTGTTAGTCACATTAGTATTTAATGGAAAGTTAACATTAGAGACTAAAAACAAATTAACACATTAGTACTAAAAACAAAAAGAAGAAAAAATTGTAGGACCCAGAAATAAAATAAAAAAAAAAACTATTTTATAAGGGCTAAAAATTTACTCAAGCCAATTAAATGAATTTAGCTAGAAAAAAAATTTAAAATTTATACTGGATCTAATAAGAGCTCAAATAAATTTGAATCAGTTATGAACACTCCTACCTTGATAATGATTTAGTCTTCGAGGTAAAATGTGGTACATGGTAAAAGAAAAATAATAAAATGTAATTGATACAACTATTAAAAAATTGCTTTAGAAAAGGTTAATTTTTTTTTAAGAATAATACTAATATTAAAGCGGTATTATATCAAAGCATACCAATTCTATTCAAATTCTAGAGAGATAAGAGAGAAAGCGTCAGAGAGAGAAAATGAGAGAGCGAAGGAGGGTTTCTATGTGAATGAAGGCTGGGAGGAACAAGGATGGCAACAGGTTTGTCGAATGGGAAGATCTTGGAGACTTGAGGAAGAGATTGAAAAGAAAAGGAAGGCGGCATTCTAGCTTCTAAAGCTCTTCCCCGTCCTTTCTCAGGGCCTTTAAAATTGACGATGTCTTCGACCATAACCTTATTCTTTACTATATTATGGTAAACTTCATGGTATCTCATATGTGGTCCATTTTTCAGAGATATGGGAAGGTGGTTGATCTCTAGATTCCTTCTAAGCTTGATTCTGCAGGTCGGCATTTCGGTTTCATTCATTTTCAAGGGATTTTGAATGCCAAGGCAATGGAATAGTACTTGAATACTATTGTCTTTGAAAGAACATGCCTGGAGATAAGTGTATCAAGGTTCAATCGAAACTTTTAGTTGCACAAGGAACATCTAACGCAACCTCCTAAGAAGGAATGCTATGGTAGTCTCAAAGGTCCTTTTAGACAAAAGACACTTTTTGGCCCCTCAAAAGCTCACGTTTTGGTTCATAAAGATCTGGAATCGTCAAAGCCTCCTCTTTGTAATTCTGATTTTATCCCAAATAAGAATAAATATCAAATATGGTGTCTTTGGTGTACAACAAGGTCAATGTAAATCTCCTAAGTTCCTTACAATATGCTTATGTAGCTACTATGCACCCTGGATGATATCTTCAAGAGGAAAGATTTAGGCTATTAGGTACATGACTATCTCAACAGCTCCTTTTGCAGCCTCCATGGTTTTACTCTACAATATGTTAATGGAGAGGATCTAAACTAGGTTATATCAAAAGGGGGAGGTGTTTAGTTCTTGGTTTGTGAAAATTACTCCATGGTCTTCAAATGTGGTTGCAGTTGATCGAGTTGTTTGCGTTAGGTGTTTAGGGATACCCTTACATCTATGGGATGAAAACTTTTTTAGGTTTATTACCTCTCCTTTTTCTTATCTTATTTAGATGGATGAAACAACTAAGATGAAGCGTTGGTTTGATATCGCCAGGATTTTGATAAAACACATATCTCTAATCCAATAAATAAACTCTCAAAGGTTTCTACGTACTAATGGTCAGGTGTTTCAACTCAAAATAAATGATTGAGGAGGTTTTTGGAAACTCTATGTATAAGGATCCTGAGGAACCTATGTTGGATCTAAATGACTCAGATGGTTTGTCTTCGATCTTAAGAAAGAATTATGGAGTTGAATTTCAATCATCCATTAAGTAAGATAATCTCCTAAATTTTTTTGAGGAGCCTAGAGATCTTGTTAGCTTGAATTATGAAGGAATTCCAAAAGGTATTTCTTTGGGTTCTATGTTCGGGTGCAAGTAGCTGCCTTCTTGTCTCCTAAAGTGTGTTAACAATCAATTACCCTTTTTATAGAATTATGATAATTTACTCATGTTGGATTCTCTAGCCAATGCCAAACTTGCTTTAATTCCCCCAAGCTTCATCCCGTTAGAGAATTTGTGCTCTAATGGTGTCTCTCAAAGTGTGGTGAATGATTCCTCAAATATTCGTTTTTGCTGTCCTAGGCCCAACCCTTTTATGGATGATCGTGTTTCATCCTTTGATCAGGATAGAAGAAAAGATTTTCACGGTTTTTGAAAGAGTAGGCCATGTTGGATTTTCAAAGGATATTCCTTTAAATGAAGAGGTGGGTGAAATTCCTATTTTGGAATTGGACTTGGAAGGTTAGATGGGGGTGGTGGAAGGAGAGTCTTTTGGATCATTTCTACCCACTTATGATCCCAGTTTTTTGGAACATCCAACTCCTTTTTTGGATCTCCCAGTTATGATGGGTAACCAAGCTCTAGATTCAAATTTCTCAAACCCAGCTTCTTCTTCTTCTGGCCCGTTAGATGAGATCATTGTTTCTTCCTCTTCCTTAGAGTCTTCATCGAAACCCAGTGGTTCCCTGTCTTGCGGTAAGGTGAAACGAAGACTTATGCCAAAGAGAAGCTTGCCAATCTTTTGACCTTTCTTGGGTATAAGATCTCCTCTACGGCCAAAAAGATCAAACAAAAGCTCTTCCTCAGAGTTTTTCTCTCTGCCACCATGCCTTGGCCTTCCTTTGGTGGTGCCCCCTCCCATGTCGAGGTTGTGCCAATTGCGGATGTGAAGGTCAATGCCCTAGTTAAGGTGGATTCTTCTTCATCTTCTTCTCCTTCTGGCTATTTGATTATTGATTCAAACTTTCGGGTATGCATTGAGAGGGTTTCGAAAATACAAGCCATGGATTTTGTTAGAAAATTGAGGCAATTGAAAAACAAATTGGTGTGCCTTTTAGAGGTCATGAACATGCTGCTGAGGAAGCTCTTCTTGGAATGGAAAAATTTGATCAGGATGCGTGTAAGAACTTTGGAGGCTTTGCTAGTTATCAATGATTATAGGGTCCTATAACTTACATGGGCTTGGGGGTAGGGTAAAGAAGAGCAAAATAGGTAATCTTATATAGATTTCCTAGCTATACAGGAAACAAAGCTAAAGGCAGTAGATAATATTTTGTGTGAATCTCTTTGGGGGTCTAATGATATGGTGTTGTCCTTTGTGCCTTCTTAAGGTGCTTCTGATGGTATCATTAGTATGTGGAGATCCTCAAGTGGAACTTTGGTTTTTTTTTCGAAATCAATAATAATTTTTGAGCTGTCTGTCTATATTAGGGTCCTTCAAAGGATATGTGTTGGATTGTTAATATCTATTCACCTTGTTCTCTTTTGGAGAAATGACGATTATGGACTGAATTGAAGACTTTTAAATAGCGACATGGAAGCTCAAGATGGTGCTTTGTGGGAGACTTTAATTATGTTCGTGGCGCTTGGGAAAGAAAAGGGGTATCTCTGGCTTGCGATAAGGAGGATGTGCAAAGTTTGATACTTTCATTAATGATATCGAGCTAGCTTTAGACCTAAAGGTCAATTTTATGAAGAGTCGACTGTTTAGGGTTAACATAAATAACAATTTCATGTGCTACGCTTCCTCCTTCCTCTCTTGTCTAGTAGGTTCATTGCCATTGAAGTACCTGGGCTTACCTATTGGTGCCATTATGAGAAGGAAGATTTCTTGGAAGCTCGTGGTTGACACTGTTAAACAGCACCTAGCTGGATGGAAATGACGCCACTTATCTCTAAGGGGAAGAGTGGTCCTATTGAATTTTGTCCTGTCTAATATACCAATCTATTATTTATCATGCTTCAAGATGCCTAAAGGTGTGATTCAACCATTAAGGAGTATTCAATGCAATTTTCTGTGAGGAGGTGTAACAGAAAATAATAAAACTACTTGGGTAAATTGGGGTATTGTGTGTCAACAAAAACATGAAGGAGGTTTGGGTGTCAAAGACTTGGAATGGTCTAATGCAATCCTTCTATCCAAATGGGGATGGCGATGATTATCTAAACTTGAAAGTTTGTGGGTTAAAGTTTTGGATTCAAGGTCTCAAAAGAATATCCCAACTTTGGACAGATTCTTACCCTCCACGGGGTCTTGTTCAAGCTAGTAGCTCTGTGGCTGGACATTTACTGTTCCTATATCTTTCGGGAGTCAAACATGTTTTGAAATGGCCTTGTGAGACTTCTCGAAGATGGGTAAAACACTCGAATTTGGGATGATCCATGGGTACGAGGTATTACCTTGAAGGTGATTTTTCCAAGATTGTTTCAAATTGAAGCTAATGAATCTTGCCTTGTGGATGATATCTGCTCTTGGTAAAATTTAGGTTGGTCTTGGAATCTCAAATGGAGGCGTAATTTCTTTGATTTGGAATCTTCTATGCTACAAGGCCTGCTCACCACTCTGTTGCAAAGTGTTATTCGGCAAAATTCATCTGGTGGGTGGAAATGGAACCAAGGAGATATCGTGGATTTTAGTTGTAAAAATATTTACCAATGGAGAGCTTGCCACTTTCTGCTAAGAACAGTTTGTCCCCCTGTGCTATCTTCGATTTTTAAGAGACTTTGGGATGCTAGATGTCCCTCTAAGGTGATTCTCTTCACATGGTTGATGCTTTTGGATCGTTTTCCTTCTAAAGTTAACCTTCTTCACCGTGACATTTTTTTTTTTTTGCTAATTCTCCCTTGACATGTGTTCTCTGTTATGAGGTGAATGAAGATGCTAACCACCTTTTTCTTTCTTGTCCTGTTGTTGTCAATATATGGTATTTTGTTGTTAATTGGTTGGGGTTGACATTGCTATCCCAAGATCAACCCATGAGTGTCCTTTGTTTTCAAAGGAAAAAAAAAAGCCAAGAATTTTGGTATGAATATTTTGTATGAGGTAATTTGGTATATTTGATTAGCTAGGAATGCTTGTATCTTTAGAGATGTCAATTGTGATTTTATGGGTGTATGTGATTTCATAAAAGTTAGAACTTGGAGTTGGTTTGTTCTAGGTATAGTTAGGCCTTCTATGACTTTTTTGGCTTGGTGTATGTCACCTTTAGAGTGCATTTCTTCTTTTGTTTAACTTAATCCTTTGTACATTGTGTGTTCTCTCGACTACTTCATGTGTTTCTTATGCATTTTTTAATAACAATATTCAATTTATTTGTCGATAAAAAAAATTATATCAAAACATCAATTAACCTTCTTATTTTTTTCTTATAATATAATAGGTAAGTTACTTATTAAAAGGGTGGCAACTATACTTACTTTTCATTTTTCTTTTGTTTTTACATTACATCTGTTACCTTTGATATGAGATCACGGTGAATTTTGAACGGTACTTATTCACTAAAAATATTTGAAACCCTAAACTCTAAACTTATTAGGCAAGGGCTTTAGAGTTTAGACCCCTAAAGATTACCTTTGAAAAACAATAAAACCTGATGTATCTCTAAAAAATATACTACCTCGTATATATCCATCTATTTTATGACTATTATCAAATAAGTTAACTTTTTATTAAGTTAATTTTTTTCATTCATTAATTGTACATATATATTTAAAAGAATATTTTCACCCCATGTAAATGTAATTTTTTACTCATTAATTATCATTATATATAATTATCTCCTGTATTTTCAAATTCTTCTCAAGGTTTTATATTTAAACACAATGACAACTAGTTAGCTGAAACTGAAAAGAAAAGACAAAAATAGTTAAATTTTTAGTTAACAAAAGCTCTATAGCATTTGATAAAATGATAGTCACTTGAATATAACAAAGAAAATCATGGGAAAATAACTGTTTTTCATATTTTTTGCAACTACAATTAATTGTACCAAAAAATTAAATAAAATTAGTTGTGAGGTAAAAAATGTGAATAGTAATAATTGTAAGAATATATTTTTTAAAAAACTTTATTATAACCCTTATTCCTTTGAGTTGTGTGTTGCTTGTCTAACATGTTGGTAACAATGGAATTCAGAGGTTAGACAACTAGAGTACAGAATCAAATGAGTAATTCGGATGGAGAAGGCTCAATAGAATTCGCTAGTGTTGGTATCGCCGAACCAAATCCCGAACCGGAAAAGTCAATAGCTTCTAATAGTGTCCGTATTGCCGAACTAGATCCGGAACCGGAAGAGGCAATAGCACCCGATAGTGTTGGCATCGCAGAACCGGAACCAAATTCAGATGGGACACGTGCAAAGAAAGGTTGGCAGAAGTTTCTAGAACATATAGAGAGTCGGTTAGGAAACAAGGATAAGACTGAATGGTTGAATGAAATGAGAGGGAGCCTAAGTTTGGCAGCTTCCATAATCGCAACTATGAGCTTTCAACTTGCTGTCAACCCACCGGGCGGAGTCGTCCAAGTTGGGGTCAAGGATACCATTTCTATTATGTCATGTAGGGATAACCATATTGGATCTAGTCCTTGCCCCGGACATGCTGTGTTGGGTATTCTATACCCAGGATTTTATCTCCGATTTTTAGTTTGCAATACGATCTCTTTTATCGCATCTCTAAGCGTTTGTCTCTTGCTTGTGAGTGGACTCTCTCTCAAACACCCAGTCCAAATTTGGCTTCTATGCATAGGCATGTGCATTACTATCACCAGCCTCGCTCTTACCTACTTTCTGGCAGCCTCAATGGTCACTCCAGACAATATTTGGGACACAACTAATAGTATTATAAACGTAGTTCTTTATGTTTGGGTTTCGCTCTTAGCGGTCATTGCTTTTGTCCTCATAATACGCTTGCTTGTTTGGCTTGTCAATAAGTTCATTAACAAACGCAATGAGTGAATATTTATAATTATGATTCACTTCAAATTAAAAATATATATGTCATCTCTTTACTTTCTTTCTTTGCACATCTCTAATCTCTAAATTTAGAAGAGCTTGATTTTCTTTATATGATTTGAGATCATTTGTTAATCATTTATCAATAATCTTGTAATTATTATGTCTAATATATATTATGTCTTTCAATTTTGTACTTGTCCAGGGACTTTCATGTTTCATTTTTTGTAGAATAAATGGTTGTAATTATATGATAGTTGTGTTTGAGATGTTGACTTCACTCTGTCATAGACATGTGTTATGTAATAGTTTGTTCTTATAAAAGTCTTATTGCCCTGCACGTATGGGTTGTATATGTCTTGTTAGTGTGTTGTATTCTGTACGTATTTCTTTGAGAACTTCTTGTTCTCAAAGCTTGTTAATAAATTTATTTGCTTTATAAGAAAATTAAAGTGTTTGCCTGATCGTGCACCCAAGGTTCCACTGCTTTATCTTTGATGGAGTGAATTTAGTAGACGTAAAATGTTATGTGCATGTTCCAAACTACTTTAAACAGGGAAAAATGTTATGTGTTAATTTTTTATTAGTCAAGAGGTGTCGTATCACGTTAAATTTTTAGTGTTTTTTGCTGAGTTTTATCTATGTTTTACATGTGTAGGTGTACTTTATCTTTGATTCTTAGCGTTTATGGGTGCAGGAAAGTTTTCTTCAACACAAACTACTAACAAATTAATATACTGTATGTAATTTCGACTTACTAGTCAAACTGAATTTTGATTTTGATGATTAAGTTTAATATCTTTTTCATTAGTAAATTGTATTAATGGAGCACCAGGGTAATTCAAAAAAATACATCAAGGTACAAATTTACAAGATTTAATGTTTTTATAGATTGTATATAATTAATCAATTATGTTGTTAATACCATCATTAAATGAGATTTGGAGTAACTCATGGGTGTGGTTGAAAGGAAGGGGTTCCTTCTCCCTTAATCAAGTGTCGAGAGTTTGATCCTCGTCTTAGACATGGAACAACCTTCGTGGGTTATAAATTATGCAAGCTATCCTGCCATACTAATTAAAAAAACAATAAAAACATTTTGGGCCTACTTTTTTTTTGGAAACTTTTGGGCCTACTTTTTGTTTGTCTTGCTTTTGCTTTTTTCATCATAAATCAAGCTTTTTGGGCCTACTTTTTTTATTATTTTTAAAAATCTTTGGTTTTTACTAATTTAAACTATGGGCATAAGCTTTTTTATGTATTTTTATTTTTTATTTTTTGGTTTGGAGCATTTTTGCTAGACTTTATCAGTTTTTTGTTAAAAAAAGTTTCTCACCCCAACCATTAACCTATGGAAAAAACCAAACATGCAGTCCAGTGCGGCCCACTGGCAAGGTGGGCTACATGTGTTAGTAGGCCAAATTATCCAACTTAGTCTACTTATTTTTGGTAGGCTTGTCAGGCCTAACCTAATTTATCACCCTAAATGTAACCGACAGTAAATACTTATAGATACATAAAAAAAAGAAAATAGTATGTGCAATGAAGTTTTCTGATTTATATAATGCCTCGTATATATGTCCATTTAATTTATTATGACTATTATCAAATAAGTTAACTTTTTATTAATCTAATTTATTTATTTATTCATTAATTATACATAATTGTTCAAAAGATATTTCACTCTCACTCTCACCAAGTTAATGTAATTTTCTACTCATTACTTATCATTATTCTATATAATTCTCTCTTGTATTTTCGAATTCTTCTCAAAGTTTTATATTTAAACACAATGACAATTAATTATCTAAAACTGAAAAGAAAAGAAAAAAATAGTTATTAATTTTTAGTTAACAAAAGTTGTATAGCATTTGATAAAATGTTAGTCACTTTGAATATAAAAAAGAGTTTAGCTTACAATTGCTTTTAAAGTAATGGATAAGAAATTCATAAGTAAAATTTTTTATTGAAAAGTGTAGCATTCAATGCTACAAGTATATCTTCATTAATTATGACTTTTGTTAAAAAAAAATTAATTATGAGTAGCTAAGCTTATTTATTGCCCTTACCCTAAGGACAATAATTAGCAAAACCTTAAAAAAATTATTGAAAAACAACTATTATTCATATTTTGGGAAAAAAAAAACTATTGTTCATACGACCGACCTAAAAGTAAGGCCGGTCAAGTTCGTGCTTTATGCCCCTAAAAAATGCACATATTTTTAATATATTTATTAGGCCCCAGTTTTATATATTTTATTTTAGAAAATATTTACATATTTTATGACAAAAAAATCTAATTTTTTTCATAAAATATCTATATAAAATGCAAATATTCTTATAAAGTATTTTTAAAATATTTATTATTCATCATTAAAAAAGTCCACCATAAAATTTTGCTTTAGACATCAAAATTGGTTGGGTCGGCCCTATTCATACTAACATCCATGCCATGTTAGTCAATAGCCATGAGATGCCATATTGGATCCGTTAGTAGAGATATAGCCTACAGGCCGACATGAACACTACAGTCTAATTGACTTTAGTCATTTTAATATCTAAACTTATAGATTAAAATGACCGATGATAGTGAAAGTCAACGAATAAAATGATCGATTAGAGTGACAGTCAAGGAATAAAATGATCGATTAGAGTAAAAGTTAGAGACTAAAATGAACGTTCTTATAAGTCAAAGAATAAAATGACAGATAAGAATGAAAGTCATGTACTAGATTATTTATCGTTCTTATAAGCCCGTGACTAAAATGACCTGTCCTCACAAAGTTAAGGACTAAAGTGATCATTAATTATTTTTATATTAATTTAATTCACTAACTAACTGATTTTATTATTTAATTGACAATTTTATAAAATATTTTTAAAATTAAATTTAAAAGATAAAAGCTAGTGCTCTTGCTGGACTCTTAGGTCTGAAATATGTCAATGAAGTAATATAATGGAACCATATATTGCATGCAAGAGAATGTATTGTTTGTTAGGAACAAAAAATCATACTTGTGTTCGTGTACAAAGAAAGAGTTCAACATAGTATTAGACAAGTGGTAAGTAATTTAGGATGTGTTTGGGTACACAGTTTAATTGAGTACTTATGCAATAAGCTATTTTTAAATTATAGGTTTTTTTTAGAAAAAATTACAAAACTTACAAGAATAAACTAAAAATAGCTTATTGTAATAAGCTACTTCAATAAGGTTATGAAAATAAACTGAAAACAACTTATAGAAACCCATAAGCTATTTTCATAAGCTACGCATAAGCTTTTCCAAACAGGGCCTTAATCCTCCGTAAGGATAAGAACATAAATTTAAATTTCGATAAGTGCATTTATTAAAAGAGAAAGTAACCATAAAATACTTAATCTTTTAAAAAATTACAAAAGTAGTATTTCTTGCAATTTTCATTTTCATGAATCAATGTACAAAGAAAGAAGTTTTGCAATGAAAAAAATCAAACACTCCGAACGAATTAGAAAAATAGAAAGAGTATCAAGGGAGGAAAAAAAAATCTCATGTAAGAATATGCATGTTTTTTTGCCATCAATACATATTAGAACATGTCATTGGATTTTGAAACTACTAAAAAAAAGCTAAAAGATTAAATTAAAGATTAAAAAAAAAATTGTTTTTTTTTTTGTAATTTAAAATGTGTAAGTTGAAACATAAATACAAAAATTAGAGAAAATCACAAACCTATATGGCAACTTGGATTTGTTAATCTCCATGGTTAATTTGCCTTACTGCCAACTTGGATTTGTCATAGCATGAAAGTTGAAGTGATGGTGGCGATGGCTCCGTGTTCTTTTGGCTCTCTTTTTCTAAACAATAAAAATATTAGTATAAATAAATATCAAGCTATATTGACGGACAAATTTGTTAAATAAAATTTATACTAACAATAGTTAATATGACGGAATAAAAAAAAAGTTAATGAATGATTATTTATTTGTAATGCACACTCAAAATTATGCGTAGTGAGTTCTGATCCTCTCCATTTTTTTCCTTCATTTCTTTAATTTCTTCATCCAACGACTCATTATTTTTCTCTATATCATCTTTTTTTTTCACTCTCATCTACTTTTACTTTTAAAATTTAAAGATTAAGATATTGTCCATTTCATTTTAAAAGTGGAAAGAATAATATTCCATGCATAGTGGAAGGTTCATAGGAAGTTATGGTTTCGAATGAGACAAATAACGACATATTTAATTTGATGTTTGAAGTTTAATTTAGATATGAATGAGAGAGTGTATCTTTGGAAGACTTTGAATTTTCATAAAGTATTCAGTTTTAAGATTTTTATGTTCATTGTCATGTGGTGACACGTTGCTGAAATAAGTAAAGAGAATTCAGCAAATAATTCGTTAAAGACAAACTCTAGTAGAACAATAATGACACTACTACTACTACTAGGTAAGGGACCAGGAAATAAGAAAGAAAAAGCCAAAAAAACAAAAAAAAAACAAAAAAACCAAAGAAACCAGGGGCACAAACCAGGAAGCCACTATGAATCCAATAAAAATTAAAGCTAACAAACACAAGTAAAACCTCAAGGTACGATCCACAGCGAGAGAATTTGTATTTGAATCCTGTCTATGTCAAATTCCAAAGGATCATCACCAACTATGCAGCACGAACGAAATTAGTCTCATTTTAAGGATGAAGCGAGAAATCCAGCATTACAACAAAAAAACAAAAAAAAAAAAAAGTTGGGTTCATAAATTAAACCAATTGGGCATAAAAATTGAAAAGAGTTAGCTTCATTCATTAACCAAATTCATCAAAACTGACTGTATGTGGGTCTCAAGAACGAACAATCATTCAAGATAGCCACAGCCCACAAGCAAGCACTATATAGATATAGATGAGTACAGTAGATGGGTCCTAATTCTATCATTATTTTTATTAATTTTATCATTATTTTTAATTCGAAGACTAATTAATAATTTACTTTTAAACCAATAAATAAATGAGAAAAATAAGATTATTGAGAGATCAGAATATTTTGATAAAATTATGAATAATAATTACATTTTTTAATATTAATGTTTTTTCCTCTCGAAATAGATTGATAAATAGAAATTGAAGGAGTAAGATCCTAATTATGTGAAAAGAAGTCTATAAAAACAGTAACAATCCAAACTCACTATCATTTGTATAATATTTTAGTTTAATTTGTTAGGATATGATTTTTTTTCTTAAGTGAATATTGTACTTGATTTTTCTTTTTGGTCAATATTGTACATCTCTGACTCATGTTTACTAAAAAAAAAATTAGTAAAGAAAGGAAAATGTTTACTATAAATTTAAGGCAACTATAATCATTTATACACAAGCATAGTACTATTGTTTCAAAAAGGGAAATAGTGAGAGAGGGCTCAATTTCATTTGAGAAGAAGTGATTCCTGGCTTTTGACAGAAGGAATAGTTTATTCATATAAAGGTATTTTTTGCTCCTGTCTACGTTATTCAATATAGTAGTTTAATTTTAATAATTATATATGTTTTATATTTATACTACTTTTTTTTTATACATCCTAAAGGCGAAAGATATAGGTAAAATATTAAACTAATTTTACTTCCTCTTTAACTATATATAATTTCATTTTTAATTTTAGGAATTTTATATTATTTGATTCAAAAAGTAATTTTGCATGTCATCAATTAATGACTTATTCTCATATTAAAATTTCTTATCCAACTTAGCTTACCTTATTTTACATTTTCTTTTCTCTGTTTCTCTCCTTACACTATACATACTTTACACTAAAAAATTGAAACTATGTATATCTGATCTCATTACTGATCTGTGTGGTTTGGATATATTTTGCTTTCATTGGAATTCATATATAGATCAGAGGATTTGAGTGAAGAATCAAATGAGTAATCCAAATCAAGCAGCAGGGTCAATAGAATTTGCTAGTGTTCATATTACGAAACCAGATATGGAACCACAAGGGAAGACAACATCTCATGGTATTGGTTCCGCCTCGGCGGAACCAATACCAGAAAAGAAAAGTTGGACAAAGTTTCTAAAGAATTGGGTATTAGGAGATAAGGATGATGATAATGAAGCAAAATGGTTGAAGGATATGAGAGGAGGCCTAAGTATGACCGCTTCCATAATCGCATCTATGAGCTTTCAACTCGCTGTTAACCCACCTGGCGGGGTTGTCCAAGCTGGTGTCGACGATTACAAGGCTACTATAGAATGCGACGATCGCCATGGTACTAGTCTATGTCCTGGACATGCTCTCTTAGGTATTGTTTACCCAGGACTTTATCGTGCATTCTTGATTTGCAATACCATCTCTTTCATTGCATCTCTAAGTGTTTGTCTCTTGCTAGTGAGTGGATTATCTCTCAAACGCGGATTCCAAATTTGGGTCCTATGCATAGGCATGGGCATTACTATCACCACCCTCGGTCTTACCTACTTGTTTGCTATGACATTGGTCACTCCAGATAACATTTTGAACACACTTGATAGTGTTTTCGGCATAGTTATTTTTAGTTGGATTGGGCTCTTATTAGTCATTGCTTCTATCCTCTTGATACGCCTGCTATATAAACTTAAGTGAACGTCTGCCCACATAAATCTTCTGCAATAAGTGAGATGTTTAAAGTGACAAAGTAAAAGGACTAAATTTATATGCAGAGCTATATATGTTGTTGGTGTTGTTCTTTAATAAGATTTAGAATTTTGCCTTTGTAATTAACATGTGTCTGTAATGTCAGAATATGCATATGTTACCAAGGTGGAATTCAATTCTTATTTGAGAACGATACTAACAACACATATGGAATTGTGTTTAAGTTTGTCTAAAATGAAAGTGTATATCAACCTTTAATTGAGTCAGTAGTATCTTATGACTTTGATTCACTACTTTAATTAATTAAGGGTATTTACACACTCGTCTTTTCACTTTATACATTTATTTACTGTAAAAGAGTTTCATCCGACCTAAATTATAGGTATGGTTTTAGATCTTTTATATCTTAATGACCTCATAATTATTGTTGTATTTAATGGCTTGTAATTGGATTAATTAGAATGTGTATTGGGCACTTTAGTTTTGTTCTAGGTCTAGGACTTTCCTGCTTAATTTATCATTGAATTGGTACGTGGAAGAATAAATGGTTGTAATCACTCAGCAGTACAGTCTCAATGTTGGAGATTTTGTGATACTTGTTTTTTTATAAGTCTTCTTGCATTGAATAATATAATGATATAATGATGTATTATAAAGGAAAAGATTGTATCTATACATATGGATGCTTTATCTTTCATGAAGTGAATTTTATAGACGTGAATGCTTGGATTTTCTTTTTTAGGAAATTAAGAAATTAATTTAAATGTTGAAGTATATCAATATATAATATCAGCAATTAATTTTATTTTTTTTTGGAAGGTAAAAATTTCTATAAATTCACAGCAGTGCACGGAGGGTGCACTAACCTTGTACAGAAAGTGTTTATGAATACAATGATTATCATAAGGCAATTCCTAAGCCCACCTAAAATAATCTGCAAAACAGGATGAAATCTCATACACTATAATATAATTAATTTTTAGTAATATTTTAAAAATATTCTCAATTTGTTAAAAATATTATCTTTTATTTAAATTTGCAACATTTTTGCGTGCACATCATATTGTTGTATAAACATTATGTTACTAAAATTTTTTAATAATATTATAAAAATTTTAGTGATATTTAAAAAATATTGTTTAATTATTGAAAAAAAATTAACTTTTGAATATATTATATTTTTTTAGAGTAAAATGTAGCCACACCCTTTAAGGTACGTAAATATTTCAATAAACCCCAACGTATTAAAAAACTAGCAGTCCCTCCAAACTGTTAAATTGTGTGAACTTTGAAACTCCATCCACTTACTACTTAACCATGGTTAATTTATGGGTTGATTGAAAATAATATTCCCCCAGTTTCATAATATAAGACTCTTTTTACACAATGTGAGTGTTTTATTTTATAAGGTCCTCTACATATTTTTAGGATAATTAATTAGATTTTTTCTTGTTTGCCCTTCATAAATGACCAAACTTTTTTTATTTTCAAGATTTAAACAAATGCAATAATTAAATGCTTCTACTTTAGATAGGGACAAACATAAGAAATTGTACTAATATTTTAAAACCCAAGATATTAATTGATGTTTTCTTAAGAACCATAATTGTCTAAATAGGACCTTATAATATGAAACGGAAGGAGTAATATAATAATAAAAAATCAGTTGCCTTCCAATTTAATTAGTTTAGCGATCGAAGAAGGAAACAAAGATCACCATTGCAACACTTCTTTTATGCGATTTGGAGGAGAACAAAGAATCTAAGGGCATGTTTAATTTGCATTTTTATTTTTTATTTTCATTTTCTATATATATGTTTAGTTCAAAGAGTAAGGAGAGAGGAATTAAAAAGTGAGGTATTTGTATTTTGTTTGTAAGGGGAGATGAGGAGGTTTTAGAAAATAGTAAAAATAAATTATAGTTGTTTCGGTTGTTTTCAAAGTTTGCTATACACATCTCTAAAAACAGAAAACAAAATGGAAGTAATGTGAAAGTTTTGTAATGCAATTACTCATACAAATAGAGAATGAAAACAGAAAATGAAAATGCAAAGTAAACATACCCTAAGATAGTGAGTAACAAGCAAAACCTAAATGCTCTTTTGTCCATTATTACGGACGCTCACACATAGTTAGAACAGGTGCGACTTACAGTACCGAAATCACTGTATGTCAAGTGTCTTTGAACGGTTTGGGAAGGCCTTGATTCAAGAAGGCAAGAGATAGTTGCATATGTTTCCTCTGTGCATCTTCATCTGCGTGTAAAATTTGGGACTACAAAATCCCTAGTTTTTGCCCAAACAGCTACTTAGGTTACAAGACTTAAAAAAATTAATCATGGTTAGTGATGAGAACCTTATGAAACAAGGATTATTATAGGATCTTTCTAGGGCTAGATAACTCAATTTTGAAGTTTAATTTCAAATTTCTTGGAGGCAATTTATTTGTGGACAGTTTTTACGGTTAAGGATAAAAAGGGAAGTATGGAAAGAATAGGTTAAGGGTACTTGCTCAAGGGTTAGGATGGGGTTGTATAATGGTTATTTAGGCTAAATATGAGTAGATTATGGGGCTGGAATGAGGATGAAGATGGCGCAAATGTGGTTTTAGGTGGCTTAAGGTTTAACTTTAGTTAATTTCAAGAAAGGAAGATGGTAAAGGATGGCGCATAGAACTAGGTGTATGGGCTGAGCTGGGTTGATTTAGTGATATTAGAAAAGTAGAAATTAGATAGAAGAGGGTAGGAAGAATCACTCTCCCTAGGGTAGGTAACTTCAAAAGTGTAGGACACCTTTAGAGAAACTTATGCTCAAGAATCACTCTAGAGCTTTGCAAGAAAATCACACTCTCAAATTAAGTAATTTTTCACACAAAATCTTCTACTTTATTCCTCCAAAATGGCGCATATATATAGGATAATTCCTATGTGCACAATTGATTACAAAGTTGCCTAGGAGTTAACTAATAGGAATTATCTAAGCCTAAAAACAAGAAAAACACATGGGAAAAATTTAAATTTTGGTCATCCAAGGCTGAAGCATGGGCGGTCATAATGGGTCAAAAATCATATGCAAAATGCCACCGTCCAAGCCACCGTCCAAAGCTACCTCCAAATTTTCCATGTGCTGAAATTCCCCTTGTTCATACACAATTTCTTGGCTTATTTTGGTTGAGAATAGCTCTTCAAAATGGGCCTTTATTCTTACTAAAATTCAATTAAAAAAAACAGCCCCCATAAGTGGTGCAATTAGCAAACAAATTTTCAACCACTTATTTACAACTTGGGCCTTTTATTTAATATTTAAACATAAAGATCTCCTAGAAAATATGGGTGCCCTAATCCTCTAGGACCATGGAACAATTAATAACCAAAGGCTTCTTTACTTGAGTCTTGGGCCTATACTCGAAAAGCATGGTCAAAACTTGTTGTAAAGCCTCCTTAGCCTTTTTTTGTCCTTGCCCTAGTCATAGGCCTTCCAAGTCCTTCTAGAGGGTCCTTGACCTTGCTCCTTGCCATGTCCTCATTATTCCCTCCCTCTTCAAGAGAATTTGACCTCAAATTGGAATTTCCATCTACATCAAAAAGAGACAAGTCAGAAACATTAAATGTGGCACTCACATTATAATCTCCCGGCAAGTCTATCTTATAAGCATTGTCATTAATTTTCTCAAGGACTTGAAATGGTCCATCTCCTCGGGGTTGAAGTTTTGACTTCCGTTGTTCTGGAAATCGTTCTTTTCTCAAATGAACCCAAACCCAATCTCCAGGTTCAAAAACAACTTTTTTTCGCCCTTTGTTGGTATTTCTTGCATAACTCTCGTTACGCTTTTCAATTTGAGCTCTAACTTTTTCATGGATCTTCTTCACATAGTCCGCCTTGGCTTGTCCATCCTTATGCTTAAAAATCAAAATATTAGCCAAAGGTAACAAATCAAGAGGAGTTAGTGGATTAAATCCATAAGCAGCCTCAAAAGGAGAACAATTAGTAGAGCTATGGACAGCCCTATTGTAAGCAAACTCTATTTGGGGCAAAGATTCCTCCCAATTTTTAAGATTCTTTCTTAAAATAGTCCTTAGCAAGGTACCCAAGGTCCTATTCATAACTTCCGTTTGTCCATCCGTTTAAGGATGACAAGTTGTTGAAAATAGTAACTTTGTACCTATCTTTCCCCACAAGGTTTTTCAAAAATGGCTAAGGAATTTAGAGTCCCTATCACTCACTATGCTACGCGGCATTCCATGGATTTGAATCACATATTTGAAAAACAAATCCGCCATGTGGCTAGCATCATCAACCTTTTTACAAGGGATAAAGTGAGTCATTTTTGAAAACCTATCAACAACCACAAAAATTGAATCATTACCTTTCTTTGTTCTAGGAAGGCCTAAAACAAAGTCCATAGATATGTCTATCCATAGATGTTCGGGAACGGGCAAAGGGGTATACAACCCATGAGGCAAGACTTTAGATTTAGCCCTTTTACAAACGATGCAATGTTCATAAAAATTTTGAACATCCTTTTTCATGTTAGGCCAATAGAAGTGTTCTTGCAACAAATCTAACGTCTTTTGAACCCCAAAGTGACCCATCAAACCTCCTTCATGAGCTTCACTCACAAGCAAGTCTCGAGTAGAACATTTGGGCACACACAATTTATTTTCTTTGAAAAGATAGCCCTCATGTCTAAAGAAACCTTTCTCGGCAAATTTTTCACAAGTTTTGAAAATTTCACCCAATGATTCATCATTTTCATACATTTCTTTTAAACAAGGAAATCCAACCATTTTAGTCTCAAGCAAAGAGAGCAAATAATTCCTTCTTGACAAGGCATCTGCAACAACATTCCCTTTTCCCTTTTTATGTTTGATCACATAAGGGAATTGCTCTAGAAATTCTACCCACTTGGCATGCCTTTTGTTGAGCTTACCTTGCCCCTTCAAATATTTAAGGGACTCATGATCACTATGAATTACAAACTCTTTGGGATAGAGATAGTGTTGCCATGTTTTCAAAGCTCTCACTAGGGCATACAATTCCTTATCATAAGTAGAATAGTTAAGTGTAGGCCCACTTAGCTTTTCACTAAAATAAGCAATTGGATGACCCTCTTGCAACAATACGGCCCCAATTCCCACATTTGAAGCGTCACACTCAATTTCAAAAGATTTTGAAAAGTTTGGCAAAGCAAGAATGGGAGCATTGGTCAATTTTTCTTTAAGAGCTTGAAAAGCCTTTTCTTGTTTTTCCCCCCATTTAAAAACCACATTCTTTTTCACCAATTCATTAATAGGGGCTGCCAAGATACTAAAGTCCTTTACAAGCCTCCTATAAAAGCTCGCCAAACCATGAAAACTCCTCACATCACTCACATTTTTAGGTGTAGGCCATTCTTGAATGGCCTTAATCTTTTCCTCATCAACTTGAACACCCTTAGCACTAACAACAAATCCAAGAAAAACAACATGATCACTACAAAAAATGCATTTTTCAAGATTTGCAAACAATTTTTGTTTCCGAAGGACATACAAGACGGGTTTCAAATGTTCCTCATGCATTTCAAGTGTAGTGCTATAAATGAGGATGTCGTCAAAGTACACCACAACAAATTTTCCAATAAAATCACGCAAAATATGGTTCATGAGTCGCACTAAAGTGCTTGGTGCATTAGTCAAGCCAAAAGGCATAACTAACAACTCATACAAACCATACTTTGTTTTGAAAGCGATTTTTCATTCATCACCCTCTTTGATTCTAATTTGATTGTAACCACTTTTCAAATCAATTTTTGAAAAATAACATGCACCGTGCAACTCATCAAGTAAGTCATCCAGCCTAGGTATGGGATGTCAATACTTAATGGTAATATTATTTAAAGCTCTACAATCGAAACACATACGCCAAGTTCCATCCTTTATAGGAACCAAAATTACGGGAACCGCACAATGGCTCTTACTATCTCTTACCCAACCTTTACCTATGAGCTCCTCCACTTGTCTTTGAATTTCTTTGGTTTCTTGCGGGTTGCTCCTATAAGCGAGCCTTTTGGGCAAAGATGCACCCGGAATGAGATCAATTTGATGCTCGATTCCTCTCAACGGTGGTAATCCACTAGGAACACTTGAAAACACATCCTCAAAGTCTTGCAAGAGAGATTTAATACTAGAGGACAACTCAAAATTATCAAAAATGTTAGCATTCAAAACGTCATTTTCGCAAATCAACAAGTACAAGGGCTGTTTTGATAAAAACACCCTTTTGATCTCACTTTTAGTAACAAACAAAGTCTCCCTTTCATCAAGTGTTTCACTTCTTTTCTTTTTCTCCTCACTTTTTATTCTCTCGAATTTTTCTCTCTCTTTTTCTCTTTCTATTTGTGTCGCACTCTCTCTTTTTTCTTGCAAAATTTTCTCTTTCAATTTTTTTTGATCCTCACTCACTTCTTATGGACTCAAAGGTTTTAGCAGAATCTTTTTTTCTAGGTGCATGAAAGAAATTTTGTTGGTGAAGCCATCATGTTGAGCTTTTTTGTCAAATTGCCATGGCCTTCCCAAAAGTAAGTGACTTGCCTCCATGGGGACAACATCACAGAGGACTTTGTCATTGTATCTCCCAATTGAAATTTCCAACTCCACTTGCTTCCTCACTTCCACCTCCCCATCTTCACTAAGCCATTGAAGTCTATATGGCCTAGGATGTGGAATTGTATCCAAATTCAATTTAGTCACTAGTCTTTCACTAGCAACATTAGTACAACTCCCTCCATCAATGATCACAATACAAAAATTACCATCGATCAAACATCTAGTGTGAAAGATGTTTTCTCTTTGGCTCTCCCTTGGCTTTTGTTGGCTACCAAGTAACCTTCTAATCATCAACAAATTTCCATCCGGTACTTCCTCATCAATATCATCGTGAACTTCCTCTATTTCATTTTCAGACTCACTTTCATAATCTCCATTTCTAAGGATCATGGCTTTCTTGTTAGGGCACTCATAAGCATAGTGCCCTAAACCATGGCACCGAAAACACTTCACGTCGCGGCTCCTTTTAGAAGATTGATCTTGTGGCTTTGATGGATTTTTTTGTGGTGGTGGTGGTGCACTAGAGGTCGCCACGCCTTTTCCTTTGTCCTTCCAATTAGAATTGCCAAAGTTAGTGGTACTTCTTTTGGCTACTCCCTTCCTTCCCAAAAGTAAGTGACTTGCCTCCATGGGGACAACATCACAGAGGACTTTGTCATTGTATCTCCCAATTGAAATTTCCAACTCCACTTGCTTCCTCACTTCCACCTCCCCATCTTCACTAAGCCATTGAAGTCTATATGGCCTAGGATGTGGAATTGTATCCAAATTCAATTTAGTCACTAGTCTTTCACTAGCAACATTAGTACAACTCCCTCCATCAATGATCACCATACAAAAATTACCATCGATCAAACATCTAGTGTGAAAGATGTTTTCTCTTTGGCTCTCCCTTGGCTTTTGTTGGCTACCAAGTAACCTTCTAATCATCAACAAATTTCCATCCGGTACTTCCTCATCAATATCATCGTGAACTTCTTCTATTTCATTTTCAGACTCACTTTCATAATCTCCATTTCTAAGGATCATGGCTTTCTTGTTAGGGCACTCATAAGCATAGTGCCCTAAACCATGGCACCGAAAACACTTCACGTCGCGGCTCCTTTTAGAAGATTGATCTTGTGGCTTTGATGGATTTTTTTGTGGTGGTGGTGGTGCACTAGAGGTCGCCACGCCTTTTCCTTTGTCCTTCCAATTAGAATTGCCAAAGTTAGTGGTACTTCTTTTGGCTACTCCCTTCCTTCCCAAAAGTAAGTGACTTGCCTCCATGGGGACAACATCACAGAGGACTTTGTCATTGTATCTCCCAATTGAAATTTCCAACTCCACTTGCTTCCTCACTTCCACCTCCCCATCTTCACTAAGCCATTGAAGTCTATATGGCCTAGGATGTGGAATTGTATCCAAATTCAATTTAGTCACTAGTCTTTCACTAGCAACATTAGTACAACTCCCTCCATCAATGATCACCATACAAAAACTACCATCGATCAAACATCTAGTGTGAAAGATGTTTTCTCTTTGGCTCTCCCTTGGCTTTTGTTGGCTACCAAGTAACCTTCTAATCATCAACAAATTTCCATCCGGTACTTCCTCATCAATATCATCGTGAACTTCCTCTATTTCATTTTCAGACTCACTTTCATAATCTCCATTTCTAAGGATCATGGCTTTCTTGTTAGGGCACTCATAAGCATAGTGCCCTAAACCATGGCACCGAAAACACTTCACGTCGCGGCTCCTTTTAGAAGATTGATCTTGTGGCTTTGATGGATTTTTTTGTGGTGGTGGTGGTGCACTAGAGGTCGCCACGCCTTTTCCTTTGTCCTTCCAATTAGAACTGCCAAAGTTAGTGGTACTTCTTTTGGCTACTCCCTTCCTTTTCAATTGTTGCTCCACTTGAATGGCTTTGTGAAGCAAATCCTCCATCTCTATGTATTCTTGTAATTCAACAATATCATGAATTTTGTTAGTGAAACCATTAAGAAAACGAATCATAGTTACCTCCGGATCTTCTTCTATATTGGCTTGTGTCAAGAGCATCTCCATCTCCTTGAAATATTCCTCCACACCCTTGTTGCCTTGGGTGAGTTTTTGGAGTCTATATTTCAAGTCTCTAGCATAGCTAAATGGCACATAACGCTTTCTCATGATTCTTTTCATTTCCCCCCAAGTGTCCACCAAAGGTTCATCATTTCGGGCTCTCTCCTTTTGTAATTTGTTCCACCATACAAGGGCATAGTCCGAGAACTCCGCGGCGGCAAGTTTAACCTTTTGAACCTCCTCATAAGTGTGACATGAGAAGACGTGTTCAATTTTGAGCTCCCACTCCAAGTATGCCTCTGGATCACTTTTTCCTCTAAAAGGAGGAATTGTGAGTTTTACTCCTTCAATTCGGTTTAGTCTTGGCACTTCTCCAGGATGTCCTCTATTTCTCCTTGCTTCTCTTTGTGGTGGAAGGTGCTCCTCCAATTGGTCTAAACGTTTATGGAACTCATCTTGTTGCAATTTCATTTTTCTTTCAAGATCTTGTGAAAAAGCCGCAATTTTTTGTGAGAGTTCCGCAAAACTATTAGGAGTCCAATCTGCCATACTTGCACAAAATTGTTAGAAATAACAATAAAATTTTCCTCACCACACTCGTGTTTCACACTTTCCTTACCACACTCGTGTTTAAACTCTCTAATGTTCTCACGATTCAATCCTCTTCAAAAGTTCCAAAAACAATTCTTAAGTCAATGTAACTCAAGGAAATCCCACCACTTTTGATAAGGATAAAGGCTTATGGTTAAGAAAAGAAATAAGGCTCAAAACAAACAATTGCCACCAATTTTGTTTCAAAATGAACGTTTGAGACAAAACTTAGCAACAATCTTTCTTTAGCCAATACTTTACCTTTCCAATGGGTGATTCAATGTTCTAAGAATGCTAGAACCATTCAGCCATTTTTATTTTATTTTTTTTGTTACGCTACTGAACAGTACAATATTTTTTATTTTTTTTTTAAAATACGAATTTTTTTTTTAAACAAGTACAAAGGCTTAACTTTTGCAATGGTTCAGCCTATGATGAGAAGAACATGAATTTTAAAGGTAAAAATAAAGGCAAACAATAAAAGAAAGATGTTACCGTATTTTGCCGTACAATCAATCTAGCACCTAGAGCCAAAACTCTGATACCAAATGATGAGAACTTTATGAGACAAGGATTATTAAAGGATCTTTCTAGGGCTAGATAACTCAATTTTGAAGTTTAATTTCAAATTTCTTGGAGGCAATTTATTTGTGGACAGTTTTTACGGTTAAGGCTAAAAAGGGAGGTATGGAAAGAATAGGCTAAGGGTACTTGCTCAAGGGTTAGGATGGGGTTGTATAATGGTTATTTAGGCTAAGTATGAGTAGATTATGGGGCTGGAATGAGGATGAAGATGGCGAAAATATGGTTTTAGGTGGCTTAAGGTTTAACTTTAGTTAATTTCAAGAAAGGAAGATGGTAAAGGATGTCGCATAGAACTAGGTGTATGGGTTGAGTTGGGTTGATTTAGTGATATTAGAAAAGTACAAATTAGATAGAAGAGGGTAGGAAGAATCACTCTCCCTAGGGTAGGTAACCTCAAAAGTGTAGGACACCTTTGGAGAAACCTATGCTCAAGAATTACTCTAGAGCTTTGTAAGAGAATCACACTCTCAAATTAAGTAATTTTTCACACAAAATCTTCTACTTTATTCCTCCAAAATGGCGCATATATATAGGCTAAGTTTTGAAGTGGATTGCTATTTTAAAAAAATTTTGGGGTTTAGTTTAATATTTGCATAACTATGGGTTTCCCCACCCTTAGGATGAGATTAATCTAATTCACGCTGCGTGGCTGGCACTGCCCCCGGAAATTTGGCATATGTGATATTCGAATACCGACCTCCCGTTGTGGATCGTCTCTCCTATGAACTTAGGAGAACCTTATACCGCTAAATCAATCCTTAGGATTTATCCCGATATCCTTTGAAACATTATTATTATTATTATTATTATTATTATTATTATTATTATTATTATTATTTGCTTCAAAAGATTTTCCGTAGTCTTAGTCTTTTGGGACTTGGGATGGCAACGGAATAGAGTCAGAAAAAAACAAGACAGGAATGAGAAATTCAAACTCAGCTTCATTTCCATCAAGAATAAGAGAATTTGAAGTTTGAACCCAATCCGAATACATTCAAAATCAAGTAAAAATGGAAATTTCTCCTAAACTTGGGGCCGGGTTCGGTCAAGTACCCTACCACCAATTCAGTTTTGTATTGCCGTGCCTACTTGGGAGTTGGGAGAGTCATATTAAATTATTAATTATTTTGAGAGGAGAAGAGAGACAGTGAGAGGCGGCTAGTGTTTAATTTATTGAAATTTATTATTATTAGAAACTTTGGGATTTTTTATTTTTTAAGAAAATGTGTAGTTATCCGAACAAAAATCAGTTTTCATACTTATTGATTTAATTGATCTAGATTTTAAAGATGTGATACAGAAAAATAAAAAAGAATTACATCTAAAACAAAACTAAAACGTGAGTTAATTAATTTATTAACTAACATTTTGTTATAAATTTAATTGACTAACTAACTGATTTTATTGATTTAATTGAAACTTTTTATAAAATATTTTTAAATTTAATTTAAAAGGAAAAACATTACGCAGAACTGGTGCTCTTGCTAGCACTCTTAGATCTTAAATATCCAAAAAATGAAGTAATGGAACCATATATTGCATGCAAGAGAATATATAGTACTAGTTTGTTAGGAATAGAAAATGATACATGTGTTCATGCACAAAGAAACTAAAGAAGATTTGGAATGAAAAATAAATCATTCAGAATGAATTAGAAAATTAGAAAGAATATCAATGGAGGAAAAAAAAATCTCACCAAAGAATATGCATTTTTTGGCCATCAATCCGATCCACATCTGAACATGTCATTGGATTTTTAACCTACAAAAAATAAAACGAGCTAAAAGATGAACATAAGAAAAAGAAAATGAAAAAAAAAATTTTTTTGATAATTTAGATCGTGTAAGTTATAAAAATATAAATACAAAAAGTTAGAGAAAATCACATTCTATATATGCCAAGTTGGATTTGTTCTTTCTCCATGGTTAGTATTCTTTCATGAATCTGACCATGTTAAGAAAAATTTATAATATTGATATATTCATATTCTTTTGATAGCATTAATTAACAATTCTATGACAAGTTGAGTAGTTTTCACTGTTTTTTTTTTTTTACTTCATCTTTCTATTTTAGTTTATTGCTAATTAATATGATTTTTTCGCTTGATCGAGAATTAAAAAAAATTATAAATTTTTTAATGAAATTAAAAATTTTTTGAAATTTTTTTATTTGGCGGGCTAAGCAAACCAGTATGCAGTCCGCCACCCCTTGAATATGCGAACTGAGCTAAAAAATAAGTCCATTTTTCATGGCGGGCTAGTCTTTCTCGACCCATTTTAGATGGGTTTTTAGCGGATTAGACTGGCCGTTTAGTCATCCTTAATGACGTAGGTGTTGCTGAAATAAGTAAGAGAAAAAAAAATAATTCGCAAATAATTCATTACAGCTCAAATATTCCCTTTCTATTAGTAACTCCGTTTCTTTTTTTTAAAAAATAATAATAATAACTGTTCCTAAAGATAAATAATTATTCACGTATATATTTACATATATTAAAAAATTAATTATTTAATTTTATTTAATAATAATCATCACGTTATTTTAATTTGACCACAATAAAAGTTAAACTCTATTATCTTTATTTTTTTTTGTAGAAAATTAGTACAACCTACTCGCACATATATGTTCTTGTCCACTCACAAACTGATTAGCTACATGATATGAGCACTCTAACACTCTTATTAATTATGTTAATTTAAAATTATCAAACATATTAAATAAGAGCATAATTAGAAAAAAGAAAATAAATTTCTTAGTTTTTTGTGAAAGTTATATCTTATTAGCAAAGTCATATCTTAGCTTAAAAAATAGGAAAGTTGTCTATGTACATTTACTCTAGCTTACCATTTATTTAATTACACTCGATTTTATGTTAAATAAAAAGAAATTTGTAGTTAAATTAGCTTATGAATTAGTTAATTGTTACTTAAATTACAACGTAACAATTAATCAATTTATATTTTTTCTATAAGCGAAAGTGTATTTACAATTAACCAATTAATGTACTAATTTAATTAATCATATATTTCTTCGATCAAACAGGTTGGTCGCATGATTGACGAGTACTGCTTTGAGTAGCAGGTCCTCGATTCGAACTCCTGTTGACGCACTTTAACTTATAAAAAAAATCATATATTTCTTCACATTTAACTATAAACCCGAATGTAAATAAGTGATAAACTACATTAAATATATACATATAACTACTCTAAAAAATACTAATAGTACAAGACCCCTTCTCAAGCAGAATAATGACACTACTACTAGCTACCAGGTAAGGGGACAGGAAACAAGAAAGAAAAAGCCATAGAAAAAGAAAAGGCAAGGAAACTAGGGGCACAAACCAGGAAGGCACTATGAATCCAAATACAAGTTGGGTTCATAAATTAAACCAATTTGGCATAAAAATTGACACAACTTAGCTTCATTCATTAACCAAATCCAAGACTGACTGTATGTGGGTCTCAAACACAATCATTCAAGATAACCACAAGCACTTATTGGGCATAAAAAAATATTCTTATTTATCTATCTATTTATATGTATTTTTAAGGTAGCATTAACTAAAATTTTGTAAATTCTACCCTTACTTTTAATTAAAGGACTAATTAATACATTACTTTTAAATCGAGTGATGTAACATTTTGATCCTTAACTTTGTGAGAACAATTCACTGTAGTCTCCGACTTTGTATTTTACAGGTCACTTTAGTCCATGAATTATATGAACATTCATTTTAGTCCCTGACTTTCGGGGATTAAAATGATTGATGTTGTGAAAGTCAACGACTAAAATGACTCAGGGACTAAAATAATTGATGTAGTGAAAGTCATGGATTAAAATGACCAGTAATAATGAAAGTCAGGGACTAAAATCACTGATTTCGTAAGGAACGACTAAACTGACTTATAAAATATGAAATCAGGATTATTTTAGTATATAATTCCTTTTAAATCAATAAAATTATGAATAATAATTATATTTTTTAATATGTATGCTTTACTTTAAAATTGACACATTAATAGAAACGAAAAGAGTAACATATTAATTATGAGAAAAGATAGCCTATAAATTAAAAACAGTAACAATCCTAACCAATTCAACTATCATTTTAAAATTATTTTAGCTTTGTTAGCATATGATTTTTTTTTTCTTAAGTGAATACTGTACTTTGATTTTTCTTTTTGGTCAATATTGTACATCTCTGACTCATGTTTACTAAAAAAAAAACAAAATTGGTAAAGAAAGGAAAATGTTTACTATAAATTTAAGGCAACTAGAATCATTTATACACAAGCATATTATTGTTTCTAAAAGGGATTGAGTGAGAGAGAGCTCAATAATTTCATTTGAGAAGAAGTGACTCCTGTCTTTTGAGAGAGCAGGACGAATTAGTTTATTCATATAAAGGTATTTTAATTTTCGCTCCTCTCTTCCTTATTGAATATAGTAGTTTTTAATAATTATTATGTTTTATATTTATACTACTTTTGTTGATGCATCCGAAAGATATAGGTAAAATATTAATTTTTTTACTTCCTCTTTAACTATAATTTCCTTTTTAATTTTAGGAATTTTATATTATTTTATTCAAACAGTAATTTTGTCATCAATTAATGGATTCTCATATTAATTAAAATTTCTTATCCAACTTAACTTATTTTACATTTTTTTTTCTGTCTCACTCCTTACACTATATATACTTCATACTTCACACTAAAAATTTGAAACTATGTATATCTCATTACTGATCTGTGTGGTTTGGATATATTTTGCTTTCATTGGAATTCATGTATAGATCAGATAATTTGAGTGAGGAATCAAATGAGTAATCTAAATCAAGCAGCAGGGTCAGTAGAAAAGAACAGTTGCACAAAGGTTCTAAAAAATTGGGTACTAGGAGATAAGGATGATGATAATCAAGCAAAATGGTTGAAGGATATGAGAGGAGGCTTAAGTATGACTGCTTCCATAATCGCAACTATGAGCTTTCAACTCGCTGTTAACCCACCTGGTGGCGTGGTCCAAGCTGATGTCAACGATTACAAGGCTACTATAGAATGCGACGATCGCCATGGTACTAGTCTATGTCCTGGACATGCTCTCTTAGGTATTGTTTACCCAGGACTGTATCGTGCATTCTTGATTTGCAATACCATCTCTTTCATTGCATCTCTAAGTGTTTGTCTCTTGCTAGTGAGTGGATTATCTCTCAAACGCGGATTCCAAATTTGGGTCCTATGCATAGGCATGGGCATTACTATCACCACCCTCGGTCTTACCTACTTGTTTGCTATGACATTGGTCACTCCAGATAACATTTTGAACACACTTGATAGTGTTTTCGGCATAGTTATTTTTAGTTGGATTGGGCTCTTATTAGTCATTGCTTCTATCCTCTTGATACGCCTGCTATATAAACTTAAGTGAACGTCTGCCCACATAAATCTTCTGCAATAAGTGAGATGTTTAAAGTGACAAAGTAAAAGGACTAAATTTATATGCAGAGCTATATATGTTGTTGATGTTGTTCTTTAATAAGATTTAGAATTTTGCCTTTGTAATTAACATGTGTCTGTAATGTCAGAATATGCATATGTTACCAAGGTGGAATTCAATTCTTATTTGAGAATGATACTAACAACACATATGGAATTGCGTTTAAGTTTGTCTAAAATAAAAGTGTATATCAACCTTTAATTGAGTCAGTAGTATCTTATGACTTTGATTCACTACTTTAAATAATTAAGGGTATTTACACACTCGTCTTTTCACTTTATACATTTATTTACTGTAAAAGAGTTTCATCCGACCTAAATTATAGGTATGGTTTTAGATCTTTTATATCTTAATGACCTCATAATTATTGTTGTATTTAATGGCTTGTAATTGGATTTAATTAGAATGTGTATTGGGCACTTTAGTTTTGTTCTAGGTCTAGGACTTTCCTGCTTAATTTATCATTGAATTGGTACGTGGAAGAATAAATGGTTGTAATCACTCAGCAGTACAGTCTCAATGTTGGAGATTTTGTGATACTTGTTTTTTTATAAGTCTTCTTGCATTGAATAATATAATGATATAATGATGTATTATAAAGGGAAAGATTGTATCTATACATATGGATGCTTTATCTTTCATGAAGTGAATTTTATAGACGTGAATGCTTGGATTTTCTTTTTTAGGAAATTAAGAAATTAATTTAAATGTTGAAGTATATCAATATATAATATCAGCAATTAATTTTATTTTTTTTTGGAAGGTAAAAATTTCTATAAATTCACAGCAGTGCACGGAGGGTGCACTAACCTTGTACAGAAAGTGTTTATGAATACAATGATTATCATAAGGCAATTCCTAAGCCCACCTAAAATAATCTGCAAAACAGGATGAAATCTCATACACTATAATATAATTAATTTTTAGTAATATTTTAAAAATATTCTCAATTTGTTAAAAATATTATCTTTTATTTAAATTTGCAACATTTTTACGTGCACATCATATTGTTGTATAAACATTATGTTACTAAAAATTTTTAATAATATTATAAAAATTTTAGTGATATTTAAAAAATATTGTTTAATTATTGAAAAAAAATTAACTTTTGAATATATTATATTTTTTTAGAGTAAAATGTAGCCACACCCTTTAAGGTACGTAAATATTTCAATAAACCCCAACGTATTAAAAAACTAGCAGTCCCTCCAAACTGTTAAATTGTGTGAACTTTGAAACTCCATCCACTTACTACTTAACCATGGTTAATTTATGGGTTGATTGAAAATAATATTCCCCCAGTTTCATAATATAAGACTCTTTTTACACAATGTGAGTGTTTTATTTTATAAGGTCCTCTACATATTTTTAGGATAATTAATTAGATTTTTCCTTGTTTGCCCTTCATAAATGACCAAACTTTTTTTATTTTCAAGATTTAAACAAATGCAATAATTAAATGCTTCTACTTTAGATAGGGACAAACATAAGAAATTGTACTAATATTTTAAAACCCAAGATATTAATTGATGTTTTCTTAAGAACCATAATTGTCTAAATAGGACCTTATAATATGAAACGGAAGGAGTAATATAATAATAAAAAATCAGTTGCCTTCCAATTTAATTAGTTTAGCGATCGAAGAAGGAAACAAAGATCACCATTGCAACACTTCTTTTATGCGATTTGGAGGAGAACAAAGAATCTAAGGGCATGTTTAATTTGCATTTTTATTTTTTATTTTCATTTTCTATATATATGTTTAGTTCAAAGAGTAAGGAGAGAGGAATTAAAAAGTGAGGTATTTGTATTTTGTTTGTAAGGGGAGATGAGGAGGTTTTAGAAAATAGTAAAAATAAATTATAGTTGTTTCGGTTGTTTTCAAAGTTTGCTATACACATCTCTAAAAACAGAAAACAAAATGGAAGTAATGTGAAAGTTTTGTAATGCAATTACTCATACAAATAGAGAATGAAAACAGAAAATGAAAATGCAAAGTAAACATACCCTAAGATAGTGAGTAACAAGCAAAACCTAAATGCTCTTTTGTCCATTATTACGGACGCTCACACATAGTTAGAACAGGTGCGACTTACAGTACCGAAATCACTGTATGTCAAGTGTCTTTGAACGGTTTGGGAAGGCCTTGATTCAAGAAGGCAAGAGATAGTTGCATATGTTTCCTCTGTGCATCTTCATCTGCGTGTAAAATTTGGGACTACAAAATCCCTAGTTTTTGCCCAAACAGCTACTTAGGTTACAAGACTTAAAAAAATTAATCATGGTTAGTGATGAGAACCTTATGAAACAAGGATTATTATAGGATCTTTCAAGGGCTAGATAACTCAATTTTGAAGTTTAATTTCAAATTTCTTGGAGGCAATTTATTTGTGGACAGTTTTTACGGTTAAGGATAAAAAGGGAGGTATGGAAAGAATAGGCTAAGGGTACTTGCTCAACGGTTAGGATGGGGTTGTATAATGGTTATTTAGGCTAAATATGAGTAGATTATGGGGCTGGAATGAGGATGAAGATGGCGCAAATGTGGTTTTAGGTGGCTTAAGGTTTAACTTTAGTTAATTTCAAGAAAGGAAGATGGTAAAGGATGGCGCATAGAACTAGGTGTATGGGCTGAGCTGGGTTGATTTAGTGATATTAGAAAAGTAGAAATTAGATAGAAGAGGGTAGGAAGAATCACTCTCCCTAGGGTAGGTAACTTCAAAAGTGTAGGACACCTTTAGAGAAACTTATGCTCAAGAATCACTCTAGAGCTTTGCAAGAAAATCACACTCTCAAATTAAGTAATTTTTCACACAAAATCTTCTACTTTATTCCTCCAAAATGGCGCATATATATAGGATAATTCCTATGTGCACAATTGATTACAAAGTTGCCTAGGAGTTAACTAATAGGAATTATCTAAGCCTAAAAACAAGAAAAACACATGGGAAAAATTTAAATTTTGGTCATCCAAGGCTGAAGCATGGGCGGTCATAATGGGTCAAAAATCATGTGCAAAATGCCACCGTCCAAGCCACCGTCCAAAGCTACCTCCAAATTTTCCATGTGCTGAAATTCCCCTTGTTCATACACAATTTCTTGGCTTATTTTGGCTGAGAATAGCTCTTCAAAATGGGCCCTTATTCTTACTAAAATTAAATTAAAAAAAACAGCCCCCATAAGTGGTGCAATTAGCAAACAAATTTTCAACCACTTATTTACAACTTGGGCCTTTTATTTAATATTTAAACATAAAGATCTCGTAGAAAATATGGGTGCCCTAATCCTCTAGGACCATGGAACAATTAATAACCAAAGGCTTCTTTACTTGAGTCTTGGGCCTATACTCGAAAAGCATGGTCAAAACTTGTTGTAAAGCCTCCTTAGCCTTTTTTTGTCCTTGCCCTAGTCATAGGCCTTCCAAGTCCTTCAAGAGGGTCCTTGACCTTGCTCCTTGCCATGTCCTCATCATTCCCTCCCTCTTCAAGAGAATTTGACCTCAAATTGGAATTTCCATCTACATCAAAAAGAGACAAGTCAGAAACATTAAATGTGGCACTCACATTATAATCTCCCGGCAAGTCTATCTTATAAGCATTGTCATTAATTTTCTCAAGGACTTGAAATGGTCCATCTCCTCGGGGTTGAAGTTTTGACTTCCGTTGTTCTGGAAATCGTTCTTTTCTCAAATGAACCCAAACCCAATCTCCAGGTTCAAAAACAACTTTCTTTCGCCCTTTGTTGGTATTTCTTGCATAACTCTCGTTACGCTTTTCAATTTGAGCTCTAACTTTTTCATGGATCTTCTTCACATAGTCCGCCTTGGCTTGTCCATCCTTATGCTTAAAAATCAAAATATTAGCCAAAGGTAACAAATCAAGAGGAGTTAGTGGATTAAATCCATAAGCAGCCTCAAAAGGAGAACAATTAGTAGAGCTATGGACAGCCCTATTGTAAGCAAACTCTATTTGGGGCAAAGATTCCTCCCAATTTTTAAGATTCTTTCTTAAAATAGTCCTTAGCAAGGTACCCAAGGTCCTATTCACAACTTCCGTTTGTCCATCCGTTTAAGGATGACAAGTTGTTGAAAATAGTAACTTTGTACCTATCTTTCCCCACAAGGTTTTTCAAAAATGGCTAAGGAATTTAGAGTCCCTATCACTCACTATGCTACGCGGCATTCCATGGATTTGAATCACATATTTGAAAAACAAATCCGCCATGTGGCTAGCATCATCAACCTTTTTACAAGGGATAAAGTGAGTCATTTTTGAAAACCTATCAACAACCACAAAAATTGAATCATTACCTTTCTTTGTTCTAGGAAGGCCTAAAACAAAGTCCATAGATATGTCTATCCATAGATGTTCGGGAACGGGCAAAGGGGTATACAACCCATGAAGCAAGACTTTAGATTTAGCCCTTTTACAAACGATGCAATGTTCATAAAAATTTTGAACATCCTTTTTCATGTTAGGCCAATAGAAGTGTTCTTGCAACAAATCTAACGTCTTTTGAACCCCAAAGTGACCCATCAAACCTCCTTCATGAGCTTCACTCACAAGCAAGTCTCGAGTAGAACATTTGGGCACACACAATTTATTTTCTTTGAAAAGATAGCCCTCATGTCTAAAGAAACCTTTCTCGGCAAATTTTTCACAAGTTTTGAAAATTTCACCCAATGATTCATCATTTTCATACATTTCTTTTAAACAAGGAAATCCAACCATTTTAGTCTCAAGCAAAGAGAGCAAAGAATTCCTTCTTGACAAGGCATCTGCAACAACATTCCCTTTTCCCTTTTTATGTTTGATCACATAAGGGAATTGCTCTAGAAATTCTACCCACTTGGCATGCCTTTTGTTGAGCTTACCTTGCCCCTTCAAATATTTAAGGGACTCATGATCACTATGAATTACAAACTCTTTGGGATAGAGATAGTGTTGCCATGTTTTCAAAGCTCTCACTAGGGCATACAATTCCTTATCATAAGTAGAATAGTTAAGTGTAGGCCCACTTAGCTTTTCACTAAAATAAGCAATTGGATGACCCTCTTGCAACAATACGGCCCCAATTCCCACATTTGAAGCGTCACACTCAATTTCAAAAGATTTTGAAAAGTTTGGCAAAGCAAGAATGGGAGCATTGGTCAATTTTTCTTTAAGAGCTTGAAAAGCCTTTTCTTGTTTTTCCCCCCATTTAAAAACCACATTCTTTTTCACCAATTCATTAATAGGGGCTGCCAAGATACTAAAGTCCTTTACAAGCCTCCTATAAAAGCTCGCCAAACCATGAAAACTCCTCACATCACTCACATTTTTAGGTGTAGGCCATTCTTGAATGGCCTTAATCTTTTCCTCATCAACTTGAACACCCTTAGCACTAACAACAAATCCAAGAAAAACAACATGATCACTACAAAAAATGCATTTTTCAAGATTTGCAAACAATTTTTGTTTCCGAAGGACATACAAGACGGGTTTCAAATGTTCCTCATGCATTTCAAGTGTAGTGCTATAAATGAGGATGTCGTCAAAGTACACCACAACAAATTTTCCAATAAAATCACGCAAAATATGGTTCATGAGTCGCACTAAAGTGCTTGGTGCATTAGTCAAGCCAAAAGGCATAACTAACCACTCATACAAACCATACTTTGTTTTGAAAGCGATTTTTCATTCATCACCCTCTTTGATTCTAATTTGATTGTAACCACTTTTCAAATCAATTTTTGAAAAATAACATGCACCATGCAACTCATCAAGTAAGTCATCCAGCCTAGGTATGGGATGTCAATACTTAATGGTAATATTATTTAAAGCTCTACAATCGAAACACATACGCCAAGTTCCATCCTTTTTAGGAACCAAAATTACGGGAACCGCACAATGGCTCTTACTATCTCTTACCCAACCTTTACCTATGAGCTCCTCCACTTGTCTTTGAATTTCTTTGGTTTCTTGCGGGTTGCTCCTATAAGCGAGCCTTTTGGGCAAAGATGCACCCGGAATGAGATCAATTTGATGCTCGATTCCTCTCAACGGTGGTAATCCACTAGGAACACTTGAAAACACATCCTCAAAGTCTTGCAAGAGAGATTTAATACTAGAGGACAACTCAAAATTATCAAAAATGTTAGCATTCAAAACGTCATTTTCGCAAATCAACAAGTACAAGGGCTGTTTTGATAAAAACACCCTTTTGATCTCACTTTTAGTAACAAACAAAGTCTCCCTTTCATCAAGTGTTTCACTTCTTTTCTTTTTCTCCTCACTTTTTATTCTCTCGACTTTTTCTCTCTCTTTTTCTCTTTCTATTTGTGTCGCACTCTCTCTTTTTTCTTGCAAAATTTTCTCTTTCAATTTTTTTTGATCCTCACTCACTTCTTGTGGACTCAAAGGTTTGAGCACAATCTTTTTTTCTTGGTGCATGAAAGAAATTTTGTTGGTGAAGCCATCATGTTGAGCTTTTTTGTCAAATTGCCATGGCCTTCCCAAAAGTAAGTGACTTGCCTCCATGGGGACAACATCACAGAGGACTTTGTCATTGTATCTCCCAATTGAAATTTCCAACTCCACTTGCTTCCTCACTTCCACCTCCCCATCTTCACTAAGTCATTGAAGTCTATATGGCCTAGGATGTGGAATTGTATCCAAATTCAATTTAGTCACTAGTCTTTCACTAGCAACATTAGTACAACTCCCTCCATCAATGATCACCATACAAACATTACCATCGATCAAACATCTAGTGTGAAAGATGTTTTCTCTTTGGCTCTCCCTTGGCTTTTGTTGGCTACCAAGTAACCTTCTAATCATCAACAAATTTCCATCCGGTACTTCCTCATCAATATCATCGTGAACTTCCTCTATTTCATTTTCAGACTCACTTTCATAATCTCCATTTCTAAGGATCATGGCTTACTTGTTAGGGCACTCATAAGCATAGTGCCCTAAACCATGGCACCGAAAACACTTCACGTCGCGGCTCCTTTTAGAAGATTGATCTTGTGGCTTTGATGGATTTTTTTGTGGTGGTGGTGGTGCACTAGAGGTCGCCACGCCTTTTCCTTTGTCCTTCCAATTAGAATTGCCAAAGTTAGTGGTACTTCTTTTGGCTACTCCCTTCCTTCCCAAAAGTAAGTGACTTGCCTCCATGGGGACAACATCACAGAGGACTTTGTCATTGTATCTCCCAATTGAAATTTCCAACTCCACTTGCTTCCTCACTTCCACCTCCCCATCTTCACAAAGTCATTGAAGTCTATATGGCCTAGGATGTGGAATTGTATCCAAATTCAATTTAGTCACTAGTCTTTCACTAGCAACATTAGTACAACTCCCTCCATCAATGATCACCATACAAAAATTACCATCGATCAAACATCTAGTGTGAAAGATGTTTTCTCTTTGGCTCTCCCTTGGCTTTTGTTGGCTACCAAGTAACCTTCTAATCATCAACAAATTTCCATCCGGTACTTCCTCATCAATATCATCGTGAACTTCCTCTATTTCATTTTCAGACTCACTTTCATAATCTCCATTTCTAAGGATCATGGCTTTCTTGTTAGGGCACTCATAAGCATAGTGCCCTAAATCATGGCGTTTTCCAAGCTGGTGTCGACGATTACAAGGCTACTATAGAATGCGACGATCGCCATGCTACTAGTCTATGTCCTGGACATGCTCTCTTAGGTATTGTTTACCCAGGACTTTATCGTGCATTCTTGATTTGCAATACCATCTCTTTCATTGCATCTCTAAGTGTTTGTCTCTTGCTAGTGAGTGGATTATCTCTCAAACGCGGATTCCAAATTTGGGTCCTATGCATAGGCATGAGCATTACTATCACCACCCTCGGTCTTACCTACTTGTTTGCTATGACATTGGTCACTCCAGATAACATTTTGAACACACTTGATAGTGTTTTCGGCATAGTTATTTTTAGTTGGATTGGGCTCTTATTAGTCATTGCTTCTATCCTCTTGATACGCCTGCTATATAAACTTAAGTGAACGTCTGCCCACATAAATCTTCTGCAATAAGTGAGATGTTTAAAGTGAAGAAGTAAAAGGACTAAATTTATATGCAGAGCTATATATGTTGTTGGTGTTGTTCTTTAATAAGATTTAGAATTTTGCCTTTGTAATTAACATGTGTCTGTAATGTCAGAATATGCATATGTTACCAAGGTGGAATTCAATTCTTATTTGAGAACGATACTAACAACACATATGGAATTGCGTTTAAGTTTGTCTAAAATAAAAGTGTATATCAACCTTTAATTGAGTCAGTAGTATCTTATGACTTTGATTCACTACTTTAAATAATTAAGGGTATTTACACACTCGTCTTTTCACTTTATACAATTATTTACTGTAAAAGAGTTTCATCCGACCTAAATTATAGGTATGGTTTTAGATCTTTTATATCTTAATGACCTCATAATTATTGTTGTATTTAATGGCTTGTAATTGGATTAATTAGAATGTGTATTGGGCACTTTAGTTTTGTTCTAGGTCTAGGACTTTCCTGCTTAATTTATCATTGAATTGGTACGTGGAAGAATAAATGGTTGTAATCACTCAGCAGTACAGTCTCAATGTTGGAGATTTTGTGATACTTGTTTTTTTATAAGTCTTCTTGCATTGTATAATATAATGATATAATGATGTATTATAAAGGGAAAGATTGTATCTATACATATGGATGCTTTATCTTTCATGGAGTGAATTTTATAGACGTGAATGCTTGGATTTTCTTTTTTAAGAAATTAATTTAAATGTTGAAGTTTATCAATAATGTTAACGACTAAAACTTTTTTTTATTCGCAAATACACACGCACGCAACTAAAATTAAATCTTCAATCTCCAATAATCTACACTATTCTCATTTGTCAAAATTTGAACCTTGAACTTCTACGTATCTAAAACCTTAAAGGTTTGGTACATGACCATTTGCACTAATGCCCTGGGTCGGCAACTAAACTGTTAACAAGCAAATGAGATAGAAAACAATGTGTATAGAGTCTCTTACACTACAACATAATTAATTTTTAACAATATTTAATAAATGTTTCTGAATTATTAAAAAAATTAGCTTTTGTATTATTATAAATTTTTTATAAATATTATATAAAGACTATGATGTTAATTTTGTTGTAATAGTGATCGTCTCCGATAATTCAAATGCAACTCTAGCTTTCTAAAACATGTCCCGGTTGGTTCTAAATGTAAAGAACTTAGAATGCATTTCTTTTAGTATCAAATATAAGTAAAAATTAGCTATTTTTACTCTATTTAATGTGAAAATTCTCCAAAAACTCGTATATTAACTCTTTGTATATTTTCATTGAATTATTTAATTTTAGTGGTTGGAAAGATGATAGAGGGTTATTTAGAAAAACCAAACTATTTTCTCATGAAACCAAAATAATTAAATGGTGCTAATTAACTAATTCTCTTAATAAATATAAATTAGTTGATTTTTGCTTATATTTGAAATCAGAGGAAGTATGTACACACTAAGAAAGCTAATCAATTATATTTAGATTTTTTGATTTCTTGTAAAAGAATAACTTTATTTTTCAAAATAACTTTGATGGTATTTAACATGAAATGCTCGCATTTAGCAACGGGTAGTTGGTTTAAGAGTATATTCTCGTTGTGCTTAAGCATGTAGTTAAGTGGTCTGAGTTCGAGCCATTATGAATGCATAAAGCTCTCGCTTGAAGAGCTAGCCACACTATAATATAGATATTCTTGACTCGAATATAAAATACATGTGACTAGAAGAAAAAAAATACGAAGTATATTATATTCTCTTTAATTTAAAGTCAAATAATTCATTAAATGAAAGGTATATATAATTAAAGAACACTAGAACTAGGAGATAACAAAAGTAATTAAAATTTACGTATATTTCATACACACAAACTTAAAGTCTTTTATTTTTAAATAATGAATTGTAATAATCAATTATGGTATTAAAATAATAGTAGAGGAGACTTGCATGAAGTTGCTTTCTCGCTGTTACCAAATTAAATCAATGCAAAATTACTATTGTCTCCCTTATCCGCTAGTTATATTACTATGTTATACTTACATACGGTATATTTGTTCTAAATTTTACTTTGGTCAAAAGTGATTTTGACCATTGATTTTTATTGGATTGTCATGATTTTTATACATCAATAATTTTAACCATTAATTTGTTTTTAGTTTGTGTGATTTTTACTTTTCATTCTACTAAAATCTAAAACAAACGGGCTTATATGATTTGGTTTTAGAAAATTTTATTACTCTTTTACAATTCTATCTCAAATTAAATAATGTAATCAACGCTATCTCTAGTAGTAGTAATTTACTCTAATAAATAATAGTAAACTTAGAAAAAGCTAATAAATAATTCTTATGTTTTGTGAAGGGATTTGTAATATGAAATACCAACTTTTGATGTAGGGTTTTACATTATGAAGGGAAGGAAATGTATAGTTAATATCTTGTTTACTCTTCAATCTAAAGTCTACTATTGATGCAAAAGAGAGTGTTTGTTTCACGAATTGTAATAACATTTTTGAGTATCTTATTCTTAAAAATACATCCATGAAAATATCATTTTTAGATATTTTAAGATAATATATTTAGTTAATAATTATTATTCTTGAGAACTTTTTTTAAAATTCATGGGAATGTATATGTTAGCCATTTCTGGAGGGTTAAAAAAACATGGAAACATGGGAATACATTTTCCTTAGGTGCGAAAAACAGTAGGTAAAACGTTGGATGGTGCAGAAAGCAAAAAAGAAAAAAACCACGAAAATAAAATAAACATGCTTTCTACAAAACAAAACAAAAAACGGGACAACCATCAAAAACAAAAAAAAAAGTATACTACACAGTACACACATATCAAATAAAAAAAGTCAGGGGTGCAGAGAGATAAAACAAGAACAACCCCTATCCAGAAGAAAGAAACAAAAAATTGTGACAGAGATGAAGATGAACTAATTAATTAGAGAAAGGGATAGAAGAAGAGTGAGACTAGCTTCTTAGAAGAAAAGAAAAAAAAAACAATGTCAAAAAAGAACGTAAAAGAAAAAGAGAGACGACTGAGAGTGCTTTATTATTTTATTCCATCTTTATTTATTTTAGCCACATTATTCTATGATAGGGTCAGATCTTACTTTAAACAAGAAAGACAATCTCTTATAACCCTTTATTTGATAAGACTCCAAAAAAATATTTTTATTTAATATTATTATTATTAAGTGTTAATTATTGAAAAATAATTTATTAATGTAATATATTATAGTGTGTTTAAATAATTTTATGAAACCAATAATACTTTATCGGAAGAAGTATTGAACAAGTAAATTAATATTTTATTAGAATATTAAATTATATAAAAATATTAGATTCTTTTTTAAATGCATAATTTGCAAATTAAAACATTGATAACCTTCAAAAAGACATTTACAAAAATTCAAATTGATTAAATCATATTTGAGATTAACTATATGTTTTACAACATATATAAATAAATTACTCATATTATCTAGTTAAGATTTGATTGATTATAAAACTTTTATAAATAATTTTGTATTTTAAAAAAATTAAAGACATAAAATAAAAAGTGATATGTTATAAAAAAAAAGTACAAGAAATGAGTTGTACTTTCAGAGATTGTGGCACTAACTCCCAAGTTTCATTTTATAGTAGTGCTTTTAGCTCCTCGTCCATTGCATTTATCAACTACTTAGATTGGGCTGCTTCTTTATATGTGCTTGGCTCTTTCACACTGGTATCTTTAATTAATACCGCATTAGCATATTTTAGATTTGGCTTTTAAATTCTAATTGGTCTCTGTGGTTGTAATTGAAGCGCTTCTTCTGTTATCTCTTCAATCTGGCTTGGTCTTTCCTCTTCTAGAAACTTAGTGTGCATTTTTATTTGCCAAGGGCTTTCCCTTTACTTGGTGACCTCTCATTCTCTTGATCAGCAGCTTTTGTCTCTTCTCGTGTTGGGATAACATCCTTCATTCCTAGTTTTTCCTCTAAATGCTCTTGTACCTTCTCCTCAATCTCCTTAGAATCTGACGATGATATTGCTTTAGAAGACCACCAAGAACATTCTTCATCAAATACTACACTTCTGGAAACATAATGACGTCTTGTTGTTGATTCACATCATCTCCATCCTTTTCGCTGATTATCCCAGCCAACAAATATACACTGAACTGTCTTCTCATCAAATTTGCTACGTTGTTGACTTGGTATGAACAATAACATTTTATGCATCTCCTATAGATTAAAAATAGCATTAATGGAAAAAAAAATTAAATGGTAGGCAACAGAGAACATCTTCATACCTACAATGCACGAGAAGATAAAATATGAATCAAACATCTTGTGATTTGGAGAAAGCATTGAGCTTAAGCAAGTATGTCGACCACCCCATTTTGTGACAATTCATTTGTTGGATATTTTTGGTAAGTGTGCACTCATTCACTACGGACAACATTCGGTACAGTTTAGACACCTTAAGCTCAAAATTGTTAGTTTAGACTCAATGGCATAAAAAGTATGATGTGTTTTCATCGAGTAATGCTTTGTAGCCTTTTGAACAACATGTTTACTGTCAAAATTCAAGCCGACATATAATTCATCTCTCACGCCCCATAAACTATACATATCTGACCCATCAAATTTGATTTCTTGATTCGGATGCTCCCAATTAATATATGTATAGCGTGGAGATGGTGTCCAAATGAAATTTGTGTTTGACCTAGCAATATATAAAATATATAACAACTACGAAAATTATCAAGGACAATAATCACTTAAGGTTGATAATTTACGTGCTTACTAAGAGATTAGTGGTGTTGGTTGATTAGAATTGATGATGAAATCAGAGTAACACATAAAGAATCAAAATCATCTTCCACATCAATATCAAATGAGTTACCATCTGGAATTTGACTTTCATCTTCGTCCTCTGCACTACAGTGAGCAATTATATCATCCAAGTGCAAATTGTAATCATTTTGATCTTCTTCTAATAAGACCTCATTTAAGTCAAAATTATTTTCAAACACTCCATACGAAATGAAGGTTAAATATTGAACCTGTAAGATTGGATTGGTATTGAAGAGGTACCAACAAAATTAACATTAACCTATAATTTCAATGCTCTCATGAGTGATTGTTGCTCAAAGGCGTTGATTATACACACAACATTTTCATCGTTAGTTACATGCAAACCTACATACATAGTCGGATTTTGAGATAAAAAAATATCTATAGAAGAAATGATTTGATTAGACTCAAGATTTAACTTGGCGTGAATCTTTCTCGTGAGAAATTCATAACTAATGTCTCGTTTAATTTGAATCGACTTTATATCCCCTTCAAAAGTGATTCCTTGCGGTCCATCATATTTTCTACGTTCCAATAAATAAAAACAAGAATTTAACTCAATGTTTTTTAATAAGCAATACAAAGAAAATAAGCGAGAATCAACTTCTATGGATTTGACCAAAATGAACACCTTGAATTTATAAGGACATTCGCACGTGGGAGGAGATATGAATCCGACAAAATCTCAAATTGAGTTTTGATTATAACATCACGGAATCTAAAGTGAAGTCTCGAACCCAATTTGAGATTTCTAAAAAGTTAAAATGTCCACATCACGTGATCATTCCAGATTCCAATAAAAATCGCAAACTAACTTTGAGTCTCTTGTTTTAAAGTCGCGTCCCATCCGCAGGACTTTTTTTTCGACTGTGCTAAAATCACAAACCCAAGTTGCATTTTTAGTTTGCTTTTTCCCAATGCAGTGAGAGAATATTACAGACATTTTTCTGAAAGATAAAAATGAGTTTGCGTTTTTAAACTTCAGCTTTTTGTCACATTTTGTTGGATAAAGGGACACACGATAAAATCACAAAGTGAGTTTGTGTTTAGCATTTTAAATGATCAAAATTTTACCATTTCGGTAAATAGTTATTTTTCTATATTTAATTGAGTAATAATTTATTTTTTCACCAAAATGGTAAAAAAAAAAACCTTGAAACGCAGGACATACAAAGGAAAGGAGTGACGTGGAACGCATAACAGGGGATCCGAAGCCTAGCTAATAATGGATAAGGATCGCCACGTCACTACTTTCTCGGACAACACTCTCTCTGACAATCCAACAACAAAAACAAAACCTCCCTAGCAAACAAATTATGCCCGTCATCCACAATCGACACGTGTTAGTTTCTCACTGCTCCTCTCAACTCTGAATCCACCTCTCATTCCGGTAACCCCTCTCTCTTTCTCTCTCTCTTTCTCCCTTTCGCTGATCGTCGTTATAGTGATACTGTGAACTTTTTTATCTTTGTATGCTTCTCTGACTTTGATGGGTGCCTCAAATTTTTCGGCAGGGTTCAAACTTTCCGTCGCCGGCATAGATGTGTCTTCCGGTATGAACCTTCTGCGTCACTCTCCTTTTTGATTTAGAAATTCTAGATCTATTCATCGTAGCTCACGTTCGATCCAAAACCTGGTTCCGCAAGAGGAAAAAAAAAACCCACTTCATTCCCTTAACTCCTCGTGACATTTCCCTTCAAATTTCACAACACCTTCGATTGTAATTTTTGAATTGTAAAGTTAAAATTTCTTTCTTTTTTTTCCTTTTACTCATATTTCCTTGATTTCCCAAATTTCTTCGCTGTTTTGCAAATTTTGTACAGTTAGGGCTGTAAATTGTGAGTATTTTAGGGTAATTTTGAAAAGGGGCAAAAAAATATCTGATTTTGATTCTGGGTTTTTGTGGGGTTTGGGAAAGTGGCTAAAATGAGCATGGGTGTGGCTGAGGAAGAACCTAGTGAAGAAGTTCATCTCCCAGCCGAAATTGATTGGCAAATGCTTGATAAATCCAAGTTTTTCTTCCTTGGTGCTGCTTTATTCTCTGGGTTTCTGCAACCCTATACCCTGTAGTTGTGTTGAAAACTAGACAACAAGTAGCTCAATCTCAAGTTTCATGCATCAACACTGCATTTTCATTGATTAGGGGTGAGGGTTTTCGAGCATTGTACCGCGGATTCGGAACTTCTTTAATGGGTACAATCCCTGCTAGAGCTCTATACATGGCGGCCTTGGAAGTTACCAAGAGCAATGTAGGAACTGCCACTGTTAGGTTTGGTCTTGCTGAACCAACTGCTGCAGCAATTGCCAATGCGGCCGCTGGGTTAAGCGCAGCCATGGCAGCTCAACTTGTGTGGACCCCAGTTGATGTTGTGAGCCAGAGGCTGATGGTCCAAGGTGGTTGCGATTCGCGCAATCCAAAGGCTAGTGCTTTAAAGTACATCAATGGAATTGATGCTTTTAGGAAAATTCTGAGCACAGATGGTCCTAGAGGCTTATATAGGGGATTTGGGATATCAATTTTGACCTATGCACCTTTAAATGCTGTTTGGTGGGCTTCATATTATGTTGCTCAAAGAATGGTTTGGGGTGGAATTGGGTACTACTTTACAAACAAGAATAAAGGTGATGAGAATCAGAATAGTGACACTAACACTACTGCTTCTAATGCATTGAAGCTGGATACAAAAACTGTGATGGCAGTTCAGGGAGTCAGCGCAGCGATGGTTGGTGGGATGTCGGCTTTGATCACCATGCCATTGGACACAATCAAGACGAGACTTCAGGTCTTGGACGGCGATGAGAATGGCCGTCGTGGACCGACCTTTATGCAGACTTTCAGGAATCTGGTTAGGGAAGGTGGTTGGATGGCTTGTTATAGAGGATTGGGACCTCGGTGGGCTTCGATGTCTATGTCAGCCACGACAATGATCACAACTTATGAGTTCCTTAAACGGCTTTCTGCAAAGAATCAAGAGGTTTTGACATGATGAGGGATAGATTTATGACAGGGAAAAGGGAAAATTTAGAGATAGAGGAGGTTCTTTCCTCTCTTCTTTGTTCAAATTCTGTTCTTGTTATCTTCTCTTCACTTGTCTCTGTTCTTTTTTCTTTTTTCACTTTGGGCTTGCCAGAATGACTGCTTGACCAATGTAAGTCATTCTAGGTTCTTACATAAATAAAAAATTTCATTCTTAGTTTCCACTAGAATCATGCTTATGGTTTGTGCTAAATTTAGAAGTTTGATGAGTTACTCATGAGCTACTCTGGTTTAAAAGTTGGACAGCCCTTGGTTTTCAAATTGAATGGCTCCTAGTAGCTAACTTAGGTGAAGTGAATTTTAAAAGAATTAGAGTAGAATAGCTAATTATAAAATAATGGATAAATTACATTTTGGTCCCTTATATTATAATAAAATTTTAATTTAGTTTCCTGTGTTTATTTTTTATTTAAATTGGTCTCAAATGTTTATTTGTTGAGTCAATTTAGTCATTTTTGTTAACTTTGTTTAAGAGTTATTAGAGAGATCAAATCGATGTCGTTTTGCCTCTTCATATTGATCTAGAAAATATAACATAAGGGACAAAATTGATAAAAAAATATAACATAAGAAACTAAAGTGATTCAAAAAATACAATATAGGAAACCAAAAAGAATCAAAGTAAATATAAAGAATCAAATTGGTAAAAAAAAAATATAACAAAAACCCAAAGTAAATCAAAATAAGGGACCAAAAGTGTTATTTAAATAATTAATTTGCATTATTAGAAAGTGATATTTTGAAAATACATTTATTTAGAACAATTGATGTTGGTTAATTGATAAAGTAGTCTTTTTTTCAAGGTGTAAGGGTGCGTTTCCAAATATAGATTATTCCGATCAAGTAGAATTTTTTAAACTTATTTAAATAAGTTAAAAATTGTAAAATTTGATAAGTTATTTTGGGAAGTTTATAAAAATTAGTTTAAAATAATTTATTGGAACTTATAAATAATTTTTATAAGATGTGTAAAAGCTCTTCCAAATACAACTTAAATATACAACTTAAATATAGTTATATTTTGTGAGTTTAAAATTTTTTTGTTATTAGAATATTTAACTGCTCAAATGGATTTTAATTCAATTACTTTTGTTTTTCAATCATTCAGGCATAAACTAGCTTGTTTTTTTAATTAGTGTTTTCCGTAAGACTCGAACTCGAATCTATATTTGAGTTCTATTGTGTCTACCATTAAGTCAATGTGGATTTTCTTGCATATTTGAATCAGTTAAGATGATTCTATTTGTGGTCTATAATGTATTATTTCCGGTTCTAGTTATAAGCAACAAAAATTTAAATTTTTTTTTTTAAAATATAAGCAAATCTTAACCTTTCTCTTTATTTAATGTTAATTTCAAGCATTTTTCTCATTATTAATGTCATTTGACCTATCCAAATGGGAGAGAGAATATTTTTTTTAATTAAAATTTATCTTTTTGAATGAAATCAAGAGAATTAAACACAAGTAACCAACTTTCTTAATATGCGCAAATTATGTTTTTTTGCTTATAACCAGGACCGGACCGGAAGTAGTATAATTTAAGGTTGTTTTTTGGGTCATTTAAATTAAGTTCTATGTGTGAATAATAATTTTGATAAAAGTTATGTTGAATTATTTTTCAATTTTATTTCGGGTTTAGCAAAATAATTTAAGTGGAAATGAAGAAAGAGGTTTACTGTTTCTTTAGATCAAAATTATGCTTTTTTTTTTCTTTTGTCAAGGATCAAATTATGCTTTTGTCAATTAGAAAGCAAACATATAGTAGTGTAGCTAATGATTTTCAACTAAAATCTTGTCTTCATGTATTGAAACTGAATGCAATATAAACAAAAATCAATCGGGTCACTTGAGAATAGTATAGTCACTTATCAGAGTTTCCAGAATCTTCAATATATTTCTCTATTCATGTTTGTTTTTTAATTAGTTTTTCTTTTCATGTTTTGTAGTGAGTAGATCTATTCATGTTTTTTTTATTATTAGTTTTGTTTGTTTTGTATTTTACTTATTTTTATTTTTTGTTTTTATGAACAATTATAGCATAAAACAATTATTTTATTGTCAATCTGTTTTTTTTTAAAAAAATTATATAACAAACATTAAAAACAAGTAAATAAAAATTCAAGTTTATTTTGAGTGTTTTGTAAAAAAAAAATTCTTGAAAATACAAAATAAGTATACACTTTTAAGTATTCATTATCTTGTGCTCTAGATATTATTCAAGTAATAAAGATTAATTTCTTTCACTCATAAAGATTATTGGATTGAATTTTATTTTTTAGCAAAGTTTATTAATACACACAATCAGGATGTCAAAGTGCTTGAAAAGCTCAATTATGTGGCAACTAATTAGAGCTTTATTTGTATTTATTTATTTATTTATTTTTATTTGAATTTAGGTTTAGTTTCTTAAAACATACTACTAACTTTAATGGAATGGTGGGGCTACTAAAATTTCAACATGATGAGTGGGTGGACTTGGGATTTAGCCCACTATCATAAAGAAAATTACATAGTAACCTAATATGCATTAAATAAAGTTGCCTCTGGATTAATAAATAAATAATAAAGTTGCCTAGTTGCACCTGATGAATCTATTTTGCAAATGTCCTTGTACTCATTAGAATCTTCAACAGATTATAATTGTTGTTTAGCCCGATACGTTTTCTTTAGAATATTTATTTTTCCACCCATCTACACTATTTTAAAAATGCTCCTTATAATAGTGTGATAAGAAACTAGGACATTTGATTAGAAAAGTATATATAAACTAAAGTTGAAGAGAATTATTTATTTTTAAATTTTTTTTATGTGTTTAGATTCCGCTTCTATCTCTGTCTTAGTTCCAATCTAATTGTTTGGTTTATAACAGTGTACTAATAGATTCTTTGTATGAAGTAATCACGTGTTCTACAAGATAAGTACATAACTAAATGAATTGACCATGCTCTGTGCCTGTCACTTGTCCCAAAGGAAAAATAAATAAATAAATAAATAATGTTTGAATGCATTATTTCTATTTTTTATATAAGTAAAAGTAAGCCAAGAGTTTGAATCGAGTATCTACTTGTTGAATGCATTCAACGAAAATAATGATGTGATGTGATAATTATTTTATTTAAATATGATAAAATAAAATTTAAATTATTCAAAAATAAATCAAAATTTATATTAATATATTAAAGAAATTTGTTAGAAAAAAAAAATCCTGATTCTCACTGCATAGGTTGTTTTTTTGGTTGGTTAACTCATAAGTTGGATTATCAAATAGATAAAAACCCTACTAGAGAAAGTAAGGATCTCTCTTGCATTTTAATTGACAATGTTAATTATGAGACCAACAATTTTGTTCAATGGAAGGTACAAAAAAAGGGGAAAAAATTCAAAAAAATAAACTTCTCTTTCTCTCATGAAATGTACAAACTAATTTGAGACTATTCCACAAGTGAAGAATTAAAATATGGATACACATGCTTGTGAATGAATAGTCACTAAAGTTGATTAATTACTCTCTTTCTCCATTAATGTGACCAAAGATTCTTTCCAATCTGAAACCTTATTTTCTCCATTGGCCACCTCAAATGTGAATCCAGTTTGAGGAACACACTCCAAGGCTGCTACACACACAAATGCAGCATCTTCTTTGCTCAAACTTCCACTTCCTGCACAACCCTGTATTACCAAACATCAAATTATGTATTTGCTAATGTATTTCGTTTATGGTCTCATAATTGGTCAAAAGTCCGAATAAAAGAGAAGGGTTGTGTCAAGTTCTCAACAATTAATATAAAACTTGTTGAACTTTTATCATGGATCAATTGCATGTGTTTTTCAATGCGTTAAAATATACCTTTAGTTCTAACATGTGACACCAGTTTTCATTTTGATTCTTATACGTGAATCTTTTTTAATTATGTTATACTAAAAGAAAGTTTTCACTTTGGTCTCCACTGTTTGCTACGGTTATAACGCCATATGAACTAAATTGAAAATGAATGTCAAATATAAGAACCAATTAAAAAATAAGTATCATAAGTAAGGATCAAATTGAAAATAACGTTATAATAGGAGCAAACCTTAATCAGGACCAAAATGAAAACATTTATTTTAATAAGGATATAATGTAAAACAATTTAAGTACAAGGGCCAAAATTTGAAATTGGGAGTCACATTTATATCTAAACCTTTGCCAGTGTTTCCAAAATCTCAGTTCGCATGTACACTTATGAATGCATGAGAATTGATCATTGAGAGCAATGCACACAGCAAGTCTTTCTTAAGCACACAGTTTATAGTCACATTCAATCAAAACCTAAGAAGTCATAAAAATAATAGTACTAAGCCCTACTTTGAAATTTCTAATATTATTGTGTAAGTTTGGATATTAGTTAGAAAATCCCAAAAATACTTTCAGGGTAGTGATTTCGGATCTCAACGCAGATATGATGGAAGTAAGAAATTTTTGTTACTTTTAATTGTAGTAAAACTATAAACAAACAGGCTCATTATTTTAATGTTATTAAGAACTTCTTATTGGTTATGTTTAAGAATAAAGTGTTAAGTTTGTGGTCATATAAGAACTACTCATGCATCCTTGCAAACGTTTCTTTTTGGGTTTCTTGGGTATCTCCCACCCTATTATAAGGGTAAAAGGCCAATTCTTGTACACAAACTTGTCCTCCCAGCTAGAATTTACTCTAGAGCTCAAACCATGGTTCTCCCCTAGGGTATCTCTGCCACTACATAAACTCTCTTATTGGTTCAAACATTTCTTTTGGTCTCAACTTGTTTTTGTTCAACAAAAAGAAGAAATTAATGGCAGTAATCTTTACCTTGTCAAAGGTAAATCCTTGAATTCCTCCAGGTTTATCTTGCAACACACCGGTCCTAATAATGGTGTAAGGAATTCCTGTAGTCTTCAAAACTGATTCATCTTGCTCAGCCAGTTTCTTTGCATTGCTTTTTATCATAGATTGAATGCCACTTTTACCACTATAAACTGACAACTGCAACTTTGTTAAAACAAAACTAAGACTGCCTTTGTGATGCATTAAAATGTTAACTTTAGGGGAAAAAAAAAACAAAATACCTGAGATAAGAGGATCACATGTTGTACTCCTTGAAGGCTCCCTACACTGGAAAGAAACCCCTCCTGAAAAAAGATTGAAATAGGTCAAAAATATCTTCAGAAACTTGTTTGAAGGCCAAGTCTCATCATTTTAAAAGTTAACATGAGAGGATCTAAATCTGAATTTGAGGGTACAATAAAATCAGACATTGAATAGCAATAACTTATGACAGCTTATAGTAGAAAGGCACATCAAAAGAGAAGCTTCACTCGTTTCCAACAAGAAAAAAGAATATAGCCTTGCAAACTGTGACACAACCAAATCTGATTTTGTTTCATGGATCTTACAAATGTGAAATGTCTAGAGCAGAGAAATTGCAAGGAATACATACATTTGGGCATATAATTGTGCGAATTCCTCTCAGAGCTTTCTTCAGGAATCTACTGTCACTTGTATCTCCTTCCATTGACTTTGCAACAAGCTTATAGTAATCAGTAAAAAAAACAAAGAAAGTAAAAATAAACAATATAAATTTACTATCTGCTAATGGTTTTTATAAATGAACTTCTCTTACCTCAACATAACTACCAAAGGCTTCAAGTGCAACCCTTTTATCCTTCACCAGTGCCTTTACTCTAGCTTTTTTCACAATTAATGACAATATCACCATCTGCATAAACCAGAAAACAAGGCTCAAAAGTCTGAATTCATTTGTTAATGTGAATCAACTCAGATTATGAATACAACACATTTATGAAGATTGAGATCAAGTACAAGTTCTTTGACTATACAAGTTCTTTATATCTCTTTGGTAATAACCTAAAATATTTTGTGGTTGAGATTCTCTAAAGTTGTAGGATGTGATTCATTGCTTAATCATAAAGAATGCATACTGTATGTGTATTTCCCTCCTTTTTTATTCAGTCATTGTAACTCTTATCTATTAGTGTATTATTTTACATTTATCTGTTACAAAATATAACACTAGAATTCCAAGATTCTGATGCATCAACTAACCAAGCAAGGGTTTTAAAATAAGGAAAAACTGACCTGACCCATCTCACTATCTCCATCTGTTACCAGCACTGCATCCCTCACTTCATCTTCTGCTATGAATCAATTGTGTCGGAACAAAATCACTAAAACTAAAAACACATGACTAGATATCCTAAATGTTAGGATATGTTCTTCCATGTAAACCATGCTTTTAGTTTGGTCAAACTACATTCCAACAAGTTTGAATGAACTCTAGCATAATTGATTATCATGTCCAAACTATGGTTTCTGTGCAAGCAGATTCAGGTAGCTTTTGCAATATAGAATCAACTTTAAATACTATTCCAAAAATAATTATTCCCTCTTTTCTTTATTACAAGACATATTCTAAAGAAAATTTGTGATACTTTTTATAAGACATTTTACAATTTCAATGAAGCATTTATTATTCTTGTTTTTTTTCTTATTTATCCTTATTATATACTTTAACTTTATATACTGTTGCAACTGTCAAACATACTATTCAAAGAGAGTAAAATTGGTATATATGCAATTTTCTAAGAAAAATTATAAAATGAACTAAATTTAATTAGTTTTATTGATAACTTAGTTAATTATGTCTTATTATAATAATGACAGGAGTATTCAAACAAAAAATCTGGTTAATCCAGAATTAACTTTATTTAAAATCAGCTTAAGTGCATGTTTGACCTAACTTTTTTTTAGCTTCTCTTCTTCTTATAAGTAGAAGTTAGACCAAACACTTTGTTTAGAGAAACTCTTAAAATAAAAAGTAATTTTATTTTAATGAAAAAAAGTTAACTTCAAAATAAGCAAAAATTTCTAGCTTCTAATTCTACTTTTACTTTTACTTTTTCTACCTTTAGTGAAAAAAGTTGCTAATAAGTTTAAAAAATGATGAATTTGCCAAACAATTATTAGCTTTCTTTTTAAATTTTTATTTATAGCTTTAACTTAAAATAACTTTTAAGAAAGAAAGCTGAGAAAAACAAAGCTAAGTTGATCGAAAATCAATTTTATTACTAGTTTGGCACGAAATCAAACACATACTAACTCAAATTCCCTTACCTAAATAATCATCCCCATCATCTTCTGCCTCAGTACCATCTTTCTCAACAAGATCAGGTGCTCCATACCATTTCCTCAATTTGGGACCCCCTAAAATTGAACACAGAATTATCAAACTCAAAGCATTGAACACAACTTACAAAACAAAAAGATTGAAACTTGATCATAAAAAAAACATGGGGTTTTTGCAGAAATTATCACTCACCTTCAATGTAATCAAGAATTTGGTCAACAAAACTGAGTTTCTTCTTAGCATGACACACAACAAGAAGTGGAAAAACAGAACTATTCTCTCTGTTGAAAAGGAAGGAGGAATTACAGAACGATGTTCTTGAAATTTGAGAAGTGAAAGGAAAGGAATTTTGGAGAGAAAGTGTTGCAGAAAGTGTAGTTGAACACACCAACACCATTGTTGTTGGAAGTTTCCTCCTTCCTCCTCCAACCGTTTCTTCCCGCTGGGAAAAGATAACGCATTTCTTACTAATTGTGTCGTTTCATTAATTATCTTTTAAAAAATATAATCTTTTTAATCATAGCCGTCTAAAACTTCAAGTGGGTGATATTAACCGTTGGATCATATTACTGAAATTCCATTTTTCAATAAAATATTTGTAATGTTAAAGGTGTATTTGTTGATGTAAAAAAAAAAAAAAATTGTATTTGTTGTCACACCCCAACCTTGTAAGTTTTATGGTTTTTTTTTATTTATAGGAAAGTATATAATCGGGATTCAAATTCCGTACCCACACATGCATGTCCTCATGCACTCACCAACTGAACTACATGACCGAGACATGTAAGTTTTATGGTTTAGGAATTCACAAAGTTATTAACTCTTAAGTGGTTTATTTCGTGAAATAAATTTTGAACTCATGATAAAAGAAAAATATATGGTTAAATTAGTACAAAATAATTTGGTTTAATCAAAATATGTGATTAAGTTACTATCAAATCATTTAACCAAATACCATAATAATTTAATCACATATTTATTTATATTTAATATGATATATTGAGTTTACGTAACATTTAGAGTACACAAATTATTTTTGTAACATTATGTGTCACTTTTAAATTCTAACAAAAAACTTTAACAATAATTTGTGCCAGTTTTTCCATATAAGGACAGGGGTAGGCTTAAGTTCTAGTCTACTCATGGAATCAAACAATTTAAACTAAACCGAATTAAAAAAATATAATTAGTTTGAGTTATTGGTTCGTTTCGAGTTTAATTTGTAAAACCCAAACATCATCAATTTGTTGTCCGGTTGAGATATTTCAACCTATTCAAACCCAACCAGAATACTATGCCAACTAAAATCTTTTTTAATTTTTATTAGATACAATTGATATTTGTTAAAAAAAACTAACAATATTTACATTGTAGACAAATTCAGTTAATTAATTATTGTTATAAATAAATAAAATCATTATTCATCATTCAACTAAAATAAATTTATTATTTTTTAGATAAAATTACACCCACGTAAATTTGAGATAAAGAGTTACCACTAAAAATTTCACCCTCCACTAAACTAACATCTTCACTACACAAATTTGTTTCATTAAATGCGCCCAACATGTTAATATATGAGCATTGATAGTAACTTCACGCTTTGAAAACCTTTGGGAGCACTTTTGTCTATAAAAGAAATTATATTTTTCAATTTGAATCAATATTTTATAACAATAAAAAAATAAAATTATAAAGTTATTATATTTTACAATTTGCCTAAATTTTAGATTTTTTTCTGAATTTTAATTTTAGAAAGATTTTTTTTTCTAAAAAATGTTTACTTGAATACTCAATCAAATCCATCTCAAATCTAAAGGGTTGATTCAGTTCGAAATTCATTTAAAAATTACGAAACTCGAACTCAACCCACTAAAATTTAATCGGTTCTAATATAATCTTTTTAAATGTGAATAAAACCAAACCCAAGTCGCCTCTACATACGCAAATAATTGTGTGTTTGAATTGACATTTGAAGAATTTAGTTTAGATTGAACATGGATCCAAACTGAACCGGATCCATTAGATCTATAAGTTAGTAAAAAGATTTTCAACTGAACATATTACATCTAAATTAAAATCGATTATGGGATGAAAGTGAATTTGAAACACCAATCCAAACACGCCATGATCACTTCGATAAGAGTTGAGATATCGTGATTTCTTCTTTCCTTATATATTGTAATTTTCGTTCAATGTATCTATTATATGAAAAATGCAATGATACTATAAGCTATTTTTGGTTCTTTCTGTTTGTTGTGGGCGGTTGTTATACTCATTTGGACAATAGCTGTATGGAAGATTGAGTATAAGAGTTACTCTTCCCAAAAAGGGCACATCCATCTAGCCATACTTCAGAGTTCAGATGACAATTTTATTTTTTTTAAAAAAAAAGCAAATATATATATATATATATATATATATATATATATATTATATTGACATTAATAGGCACTCTATTCAAACAATTTAAGCAACTCTTATAAAAGGAATTGTGTCTATTTGAGTACTTGAACTTTTTTCAAAAATACTTTTAATTATAGTAATTTTAAATCTCAAAATAAATATGATAGAAATAAGAAATTCATCCCCAAAATTTTATTTTTATATAGCAAAAGTGTAAACGGTTTCAGTTTAAGCAGTTGAAAGTGAGTGTGTTTTATTGGTAGCTCAACGTAAAATAGCTTTACATTGGAAACAAAAAACTATAACTTTTGTCAACGTCATTAAGATTTGGGTTTTAAATAAATAACAGCATTTTATACATCTGAATGCATGCTGCGTTCTCCTAACGGGTAAACAAACATGCACTATCTCCAGCTTTTTTAATCCCTGCAAAATGGCTTCTTTATCTCCAAATTCTTCATCCCTATCTTTTGAAAAGGGATAGCAAACCAGGAGCAACAACAAAGCTGGACACAATTTAAAATAAATTTTTGTTTCATCTAACATTTAGGAAAAGACTTCACTTTCCCAAGTCAGCAATTCATAAACTACAGATTGATCAGACACAATAACACATCAACTGAATTGCAGCTGATAATAACATAATAAACACAGCAGCATCCTACAGACTAGAAAAACAAACCTAAAATTGTCAAATAGAAACTAACCATTAATTGAGACATTTACGAAGAACAGAATAGCAAAAGATCAGCAACACTGCAGCAAGGATTTGTCAAAGATGAAACTTGCGCTTACGTCAGGGACGAGCTCTCTTGTTAGAGCAAGACGGGCACTTGTATTGCTTGATATGCTCCGCCCTAGCAGGGGTGATCTTCACACACTTCCCATGGAACCACTTCTCACAGATGTCACAGCAAATCCAGAATTCATCAGTGCCGTAATGTTCACCACATGCCCCGCACAAGGTCTCTCCATGTTCATCTTCATCTTGCTCGTCCAGATCTTCATCCTCATCTTTTGGTTGTGATACCTTTGGTGGCTTACTCTGAGATTCTGGAGCACGCTGTTCAACAAGCCAACAAGATGAGAAAACAAACTAGTTTAAGAGTAAAAGAGAACCAATATGATAACACCACCTAAAATATGATCTGGATATTTCAATGCTACCGACACAATTTTGTAGTACTTTTGCAAACTGCAGGATATTGATTTAAACCATGGCTTTAAACATGAACTTTGAAAACAACAATGCCATACCACTATCATATCCAGAAACCGAGGAAATGAAATCACATAATCTACAGCAGATTTCGACATAACTATGACAAAACCATGATAACCTGTTCAGATACTTTATCTCCCTTTAGATGTCCCCATTGCTTATAGGAATGAGGATGTTAGTTAAGAATCAAAATAGTTCATTTATACACGTAAGAAACAGAGAAGGTTGGAAATTTATACACAGACCCGTTCTCATTTGTCTGCCACAACTCTCCATGACAAAATTTCACCTTGCAGTTGCAACACTCAGCGAGAATTTACCATTTCAATCAATTTTTTCATCTTAATTAACTATTTTTCTGAATGCATGAGCATGATCATAACTAAAACACAACAAGATCAAAGGGAAAAGATATTCCCTTTACTCACAAACACCCGTCTTTTGGAGCATAGATTAATCTGAAGGGATCAACTTAGAAGCAAGGTCATACAAGTCTCAATGCTTATTGTTTCCCATTTTAGTTACTCAATATCTGTCTGTAATTTATATTCATACGAACTTTCATCTTGGTATGCAGTCATGTCATCTCTATATGTTTTTTTTAATTATTTAGAGCATAGTCATACAAGAAAATACCACACAAACCATAACTAAGACAGTCTTAGGTTAAAAGTTATATTTTTGGGGTCTTGGGGATACCGTGATACTAAACTACTGTCCATGTCACAAACAGATACACCAAATAAATGTTATAATACTCTGGTAATACCATCCAATTTGATACTAGATTTATCTTCTGAAGATGAAAATATAGATTCATTAAAAAAAAAACAATTATACATTCTTTCACCATTTTTGCGAATTTCCACAATATTCTAATATATTTCAATTTAGAGACTGAACTCCCTCGAAATATAATCATTTACTCTTGGGTACTTAATTTTAAATAGCGCCTGAATCTACTTTCCACAAACAGACAACACCTGAAAATCAAACTTTGTTCTTCAAAGGAACACAGAAAAAGTATCTATGAAAAATATATTTATGTTATGAGAAAGTTTGAGAAGAAAAATATTATTTACTGCTTTAGAGCTGGACTTAGATTTGCTGCCACTGTGGTTTGAAACTGACGACTTCTCCTTAGTTTGTTTCTTTGCTGCACCAGAGACAACTTCGAATACTGTTGGCAGTTCATTTATCATATTGAAAAGGCGTTTCCTGCATAGCGCAAATAATGACTACATGGATGAATAAGAAATGCAAAGAAAAGAATAAAACCAATGAGATAAATCAAACAAGCAGGATCCCAACTGCTCTGTGATTGTCAACCATCTTATGGTCAGCATATGCAATACCTGTCAGCCCTATCAAAGCCAAATCTTGCTCCAAAATAGAAGGCAATAGCAAGTAACCATGAATCACTATGAACAGCAACTAAAGATAACCAGTCTTTTTCTTGCATGCCATCCCTAGCAAAGTTGATGCCCAGCACAGGCTCAGGAAGCTCAGGTGGAACTTCTTCAGCAGGTAAATTTACTTCCCACTGCTCACTAGGAAAGCCATATAAGCACAAATTCTCCTTTTCTGAAATAATGAATTAACTGATTTGTAAAAGACAAGCACCAAATACAATACCTAAACAGGAAAGCCTAATAGTCCCAACAAAATAAATAACAATCCTTCCTATACATTTTTCTTTGCAGCTACAAGTGCTGCATAATCACATCTATATTTTCAAACCCAAAAAATAATTAAATAAATAAATAAATCCATTACGAGACTTCTAAGAAGGATCAAGCATTCGATATAACCTAGCTCTGCATACAAGAATGCCTAAGACCAAGGTTGTCACAACCTAGATCTTACTTAGAATCAAAAGGGTTACAAAAGATCATAAAACCGTCGGACCAAACATGAAGCATAAGATCCTAACGAAAATATAACAATATATTGTAACATAAAAAAATTATAAAGTAATTAACTAATACTTTTTTAATGCTACTTTAACTATTTATTTATAATTATTGTAGTATTGATATATCAGTACATTTAATATTTAATGGTAAATTGGTAATGATGAGAAGAAAAACAAAAGGCAGAAACAGAAGAAAACTAAAGTCCATTCAAAATCTCAGTATTTCAAATTAAGGCCCAAATAAAGCCCAAACTATTAGCTTTAATCAGAGAAGAAAGAAAAATAACAGAACCCTAGTCGCAAAAATCCCTGGCTGCAGGAATAGAAGAGAAAAACTCTAGATACAGATTCCCCTAGTCATAGGGAAGAATTGAACCTTAGTGGCATAAAACCGAAAAACAAATTCAGAGATTCACTGCAAGAGAACCCTAGTGGCAGAAAACCAGAGAAGAGAAGCAGTCACAAGCTAGGAAGAACAGAGGCAATTGAAAGGTTAGGGTAGAAGAGGAAGGAGGAGGGTCGCTTGGATTTGAGCAGAAAACCCACTGAAAATAGGTTAATTTTTGCTGGGTCGCGTAAAGCCGACCTGCATGTGCACCCAAGAAACTTGATACGGTGCTGCGATCCCGAGTTTCCACAATCTGACATGGCGATCCTGCAGCGATCTCACGAATCTATCCCACCTTCAATCAAGCACAGACAGGCAGCAAAAACCATAGCATTGTGCAATCTACGATCTGAATCACGATTTTAACAACCTTCCATGACCTCACAGGTTGGCAATGCAAATGCAATCCCTCAAGGAAAGTCAGTAACCAAATTTGATATCACATTTTAATAGCAAAAGCACTCATCAAATTTGCAGGGCAAAGGTTACACCATGCCAATCCCAAGCGTCTTTTTGCCATTGCCTGACTATACTCGAGTACTGAAATGCAAGTTATGGTTATTTTGACTGATTATCACAAGGAATACAGTTCAAACCCCCCCCCCCCCCAAGTCAGTATTAAAAACTACAAATCACATGAAAAGAACAGTTAATTTCTAACTGAAACGTGTGATTAAGCTAAAACTCAACAAGACACCGCAAAGGAATTGGTATTAGAAAACAAAACCGTAATTTAATCATGGAAACAGGTAACTTGAAGAATTTAAAACAGTAGTGCAGCTATATAACATTGACTGGAGTACATAAACTAAAGAATGAAAGTGAGAACAGGTACTCAGAGAATCAAATTCGAACCTAAAAAGCAATAACAATTAAACCTACAATCAGAGCAAAAATTCCTCCAAATTTCATCATAATCAACAGAATGAATACTATTTTATTAATCGGAGAGGTCACAATTGCATTCAGCCCTCCGACAAGTCAAAAACCAATTGACTATTCAAAAATACAAATGATCTGGCACATGAAGACTAGGATGAAAGAGAGTATAACCCACCAGGATCGCATTGGTTATAGAAATCTTCAACATCTGCAACAGCATAACCAAGCAAAAAAATTCATCAGTATGCCAATATGAAGTACTGAATGTCATATTCAAGTATTGAAAATGAAAATAAATATAAGATTATCAGGAAAATACAAGAAAATGACAAGAAGAAACACATCCCATAGTGATAGCAGGTTATGATAACATACGGCCTCCACAACAAGTGCAAAGCAAAGCACAGTTAAGCATACTATAAAAGTAATAAGAACAAAAGAGAGTAAATACGCCACAACTTCCATACAACACAATCAATCAAATCCTGAGAATCAAACAAAACTTGTAAATCACACATACTACCAATATGGTAGTTCTAGCCCTCAATTACATCTTAACACGTTTTCAACAAGTTGTGCAATGCCTCTAGGAAAGATACAAATTGTGAACAAGCAAAATGAGATAAAAATTAACCACCGAAAATGATTCTCCCATCAGGTATTGTCAGTTATTAAAAGTTCCATCCATATAGCAACGTTAAGCCAAACCCATATAGGGTAGCTAGCAACCAGGCAAACAATACAAAGTTTGAAATTTGCACACAACTTCGGAAAACCCCAATTTAAAAAACAGAACCATACCAACTGCTCAACACAAACAAACACAACCCTTAATATTTTAAGAAAATTCAAATTTTCACACTTGCACATTACGGATAATCTTGTCAACAACACTACCGGCGACGCGTAGAAAACTAAATCCACATGTAACTTTAGCTCATCCACTAAATAAAATCGAGAATTTCGCATGCAAAGCACATAACTTGACTTGGAAAATGGCGCGGAACACAGAAATTGAACTTGAAAATTAAATTTACATTTTTCATTTCAGAAAAACAAAAGAAACAATGGTTTGCGTATAGATAGATACCGGTGGTGAGGGCTTTGATGAGACCAGCTCGTCGACCCTTGAAATCCCTAAAAACCTCTTCGACGGTGCGAGGATTATACTGTGCGCGCGAGTCCATTGCAGCTTCAGCTACTCCTCCCTCTGAAACCGAATCGGAAGAAGCAAAGAGGAAGGGAGAAAACGAAGTCGTTTAGGGCGAAAGAACAAAGACGAGATTCTGCAGATGCAGAGAGAGAGAGAAGAGTGAGGAAGTAAACTCTCTCTGCCTCTGCAAAAATTTGCGAACTGCAATTCTCACACACAGCGAAGCAACTCAGTCTTCTTTTTTGTACCTAAAGAAAAAAAAAAAAAAAAAAGCTCCCTTCTTTTTATGCCTTATATAAAATGTAAAATATAAATATAATTGAAAAAAAATGAAAAAAAAAAAACGGTTTCTGGCGCCGGCGTGGTCAAACTCAGTTACATCATGCAAATAAAATAATACATGTTAAATATGGTAAATATTTACTAATTATTTATAAATATATAAATAAAAGTTTTTATAGCGCAAAATTGGCTATTGGATTAACCGTCATGAGAAATTAAATATGGTAAACATGGATGATAACACATGAAAAAATGTTTTAATTTTGTGTGCTCTAATCTCACACATTATTACTTAAGTGATAAATAATTGTTTTCATTTTTTATAACAAGGGTGAAATACACTTAATCAAAATATAGTCATAAATCATTCTAAAGCTCCATTCACTCCAATAATTATGTGTGTTTGGTTAAATTTAAAAATATTCTATTCATTACTGAATATAAGTAAAGAAAAAAATATCTTATATTTTTTTTAAAAATTAATTAATCTTATTTAATTTTTTTGAAATTATACTAAAAATAATTAATTTTAGTATCCTTAATTAAATTAATCTCTCTTCACTTTAAAATTATTGTAATAAACGAGAGAATAAATTGAGCAGAGAGTATTTTAGATAAATTTTCATTAAATACAAGTGAAGTAGTTAGGTTTACTTATATTTAAAAACGTACGAGTGTATCCCGAGAGAGCCCAGCACAGTTGGTGTGTGTGGCAGGAATATAAATAAGTTATCTGGGGTTTGAATCCCAGAATTTGCATTCCCCCTCCCCCACAGTAATCCCGCTCCTGTAGATAAAAAACAACGTACAATTGTCTAAAAATTTGTTTATATTTGATAACTGAGCAATAAGTGATTTTGCTAAACGATGCTCAACAATTACATTATTTTCAATGCTTTGAGCTTATTATAAAAAGTTCGATAAATAATTTTTCAACTTTTTGATTGAAACAATAAATTATATTAGTTCCAATAAAACATTACTATATTTATATCCCTAAGTTTAATATTTTCCTTTTTTTTTATTGATTAGGGTGAAAAATTGAAGTTATTTATATTTGATTACAATAAAAACAATTATTTTTTTAATCTTCTCTCTTCTTCACCAATTAATTATTCTAAGAAACAACTTGAAGTAATAGCTTCACAAAATTTCTGCTTTTAATTATTTAATTTTAAAAAACACAAATAAATATACTAAAAATCTATATAAGCACTTTTTTATTAAAAGAACTGTTTAAATAAACACTAACAAATAGATTCTACATTACCTTTCTCATGTTTTATGGTGGCAATGGTAATGAAAAAATAATCAAACTTCGACTCAAAACAAATGGTCAAAGTTATTCAATCAATCATTGATGCGAGTCCCACACAAACACTGACTCTTAAAGCTCTCATCACTTGTATTAAACATGTTCAAGTGTTGTAAAATTCAATGTCAGTGGAAGCCTTTCATAACGTTATTTTCGAAAGCTATTAGCATATCATATAATTTATGCGCTTTTCTTTCTCTCTGTACAGTTAGTTGTTCTGTTACATTTTCTGTTGCTTTTCCCAGCTCTAGGAGAATTGGATTTTCGGGTTTTGTGGTAAAAAATACTCAACAAATTGAAAGGAAATTTTTTTCTCTTCCAGAGTTTCCACTCCTGAAAGCTGAACTCGCACGAAAAGTTATCGAAAGGCCATGAAATATCACTTCATTCCTACTAGCAAGGAAATTGAAAGCTATGCCTTATGACCATAATCTATTTGCAAAATATTTTAGGAGAAAATGATATTTATTTTATTTAATAAAAGAAAAATAAAAAGAAGATTAAAAAAAAAAACAAACTTTTTCTTTTTCTCAATTTTTTTCTTATCTGATTTTTCTCTAAACTAAAATTGATTAGGAATGGCTATCGAGAGATTTAATGCAAAAGTCTTAATCATAGAATTGAACTTTTTTATAATTATAAATTTATAACAGATAATCTAACAAGAAGATTTACAATTTATTTGTTAGAGAAATGATTCTTGCACACTATTGAAAGTAACAACTCATTTTTAACTCGCGTCAATGTCAGCAAATTAGATTTGGTGGTTTTTCCGGTGTTCTTTTAAAATAAGGAATAAATTTGTTCTTCCACGTAGTTTCATTTAAATAGTGACACTTGTTATTACTTATTCATGTCATCTAATTTAATATAACTTTATAATATTGCAAACAGATCATCTCTTTTAATAACATTTACCCTAGCTTAAGCATAATATTTCCTAAAATTTCTTTATCTTTTTTTTTTTAACAAATTTAAATACTAACATTCACGACTAAATTAAAATTAAACGCAAGTGATCATAAAAAAATAATTGAAGAAGAGTGAATAACAAGTATTAAAACATACTAATAGTGTATAACTACTTTTGATGTATTCATCCCCAACACAATAATAATATCCATCATAAAAGACAAATATTCATTAAGAATACATTATACACAATTTTAGTGCAAGTTTCGATAGTTTTTTGAGTTTAGTATGTGATTTATGATTTTTTACGTTGTTTCGATGATATTATATTTAAATTCTTCATGTCAATTTGATGTAAAATATATGTTAGGTGTCCAAGTTTTGCTATAATGTTCATAGTTATTCTTAATTGTTCTTGCTATTTCTTCATAGATATTTTTATGGTGTCTATGGTGTCATCTCTATGAAGATGGCAACATGATCTCTTATCCAATCAAATCAAAAATTTGATATGAGACAATAAGAAATCCAATAAAGTTTTATTCTCTATTAAATCATTTAGATTTGGTAGATACTAACTTGATTTTATTTTTTAATCTAATATTTAGTTTTTATTTATGTCTCAATTTTTTTAATCAAAATATCAAATACTTAGATTTTGGTTATATTATTAAAGGTGTATTTGAGCTTTAGTTAATTAAAAAAATGAGTCTTTATTAGTTGAAGAATAAATAAATTAATGGAGAATATTATAATAAATAAAATAAGGTAAAAGTAGTATTTTGGTCCCTAAACTTTACATTAAATTTTAGTTTGGATCTCTTTTTTTTTTTGTTCATATTGACTTCTTTACTTATTCTTTTTTTTTGTGTTATTTTATTAAATAATTAATAAAAAATCTAAAATAGTCACAAGATGTGAGAAAGAAGAAGACAATGATAACAAATATTATCATGGGCAATTTTGTTAATTATTTATCAACAAAAATTAATAGAAAATAATTATATTATATTGAAAATATAAATTAAGATTATGAAAAAAAAATAAAATGACCAAATTAAAATTTGAGATAAAGTTATGGGCCTAAAATATAAATTTAGCCATAAAAAATATGATGCTATTATTCTATAAATTTTCTCTAGTGAAAATTCATAAAACAAAGAAAAAATCATTCCCATATAAATTTTAATTTATAAATCTGACACGAATAAAACACATTTAAATAATATAATATATTTAAATAATATTATTTTCATATAAATATCTCGTACATGCCTAATTACGTTATTATCCTTATGCTCAAGTATCATTTACTTGTATTAGGTTCTTCTAAGTCTCATAATTTATTTCAGACTCAATTATGAATTATTTACGTTATATTATTTTTGAAATACAATTTGCTTCAAGTTAAAGTTTTCATTAATTATGTATTTTTCTTCTAGGTCGCTTCAAACTGGAATATGAGTTATCTAGATCATGTACTATTCGGCCTAATGTTTGCTTAAGACTCAATTATTAGTTACTTATATCTATAGTTATAAAACTCATACCAACCATCGACTAGGTCAAGGTCCTAGATCACCGATCGAACCACTAACTTATGGTTGAAGCGATTTAACCCGATGTATAATAATATTTTATAATTTATACTAATATTTAAAAATGTAATATATATTTTACCATAAAATTTAATATACTAAAGAATTTTTGTATACTAATAATACATTAGTACTAATGTTAATATTTATACAAAATTAAAATATATAAATGATAACTTTAGATTGATATATAAAATTATAACTTAGATAATAATTTTTTTAAAAAAAATAAATGCGAATACATTAAAAAATGAAACTCATAAATATATTATAATAAAAATTTTATAAATATATTTATATTATTATATTAAAATGTTTTACAATATAAATATATTTAACATATAGTAAAATATATGTTAGTTGTCAAATATAAAAAATTTCATAAGTATGTTTATATTATTATAATAGAAAATTTTATTACAATATATTTATGAATTTAGTTTTTTAATGTATTTGCATTTTTTTAAAAAAACAAATGTTATCTAACTTATAATTTTATATATAAATCTAAATTTATCAATATTTATATATTTTAATTTTACATAAACTTTAATTAACATTAGTACTAATATATGATTAATACACAAAAATTCTTTAATATATTAAATTTTACGGTAAAATATATATTATATTTGTAAATATTAGTATAAATTATAAAATATTATCATATATCAACTTAAATCGGTTCAATCAATGACCTACTAGTTCGACCATTGATCCAGGACTTTGATCGAATTGATGACTAGTATGAGTTTTATAACTATAAATATAATAAGCAAACATTTGGCTGAATAGAACGTGACCTAGGTAACTTATACCTGAAGTGACCTAGAAGAAAAATACATAATTAATGAATACTTTAAAAGCAAATTATATTTTAAAAATAACATAACATAAATAATTCATAATTGAGCCTGAAATAAATGATAAGACTTAGAAGAACCTGATACAAATAATTGATACAGCATAGAAATGACAACGTAATGATGCGTATACTAGTTATTTGTATGAAAATAATATTATTTAAATACATTATATTATTTAAGTGTGCTTTATTCATGTCAAATTTATAAATTAAAATTTATATGTGAATATGTTTTTCTTTTTGTGTTATTTTATGAATTTTCACTAGAAAAAATTTGTAAAATAATATTATCATATTTTAGGCCCATAACTTTATCTCAAATTTTAATTTGGTCCTTTTATTTTTTCTGCATAATCTTAATTTATATTTTCAATATAATATAATTATTTTCTATTAATTTTTGTTGATAAATAATTAACAAAAATGCCCATGGTAATATTTTTTATCATTGTCTTCTTCTTTCTCACATCTTGCGACTATTTTAGATTTTTTTATTAATTATTTAATGAAATAACACGAAAAAAATAAGTAAAGAAGTCAATATGAACAAATAAAAGAGATTCAAACTAAAATTTAATGTAAAGTTTAGGGACCAAAATACTACTTTTACCTTATTTTATTTATTATAATATTCTCCATTAATTTATTTATTCTTCAACTAATAAAAACTCATTTTTTTTAATTAACTAAAGCTCAAATACACCTTTAATAATGTAACCAAAATCTAAGTATTTGATATTTTGAATAAAAAAATTGAGACATAAATAAAAACTAAATATTAGATGAAAAAATAAAATCAAGTTAGTATCTACCAAATCTAAATGATTTAATAGAGAATAAAACTTTATTGCATTTCTTATTGTCTCATATCAAATTTTTGATTTGATTAGATAAGAGATCATGTTGCCATCTTCATAGAGATGACACCATAGACACCATAGAAATATCTATCAAGAAATAGCAAGAACAATTAAGAATAATAGCTATGAACATTATAACAAAACTTGGACACCTAACACATATTTTACATCAAATTGACATGGAGAATTTAAATATAATAACATCGAAACAACATAAAAAATCATAAAATCACATACTAAACCAAAAAAACTATTGAAACTTGCACTAAAATTGTGTATAATGTATTTTTAATGAATACTTGTCTTTTATGATGGATAGTATTATTGTGTTGTGGATAAATACATTAAAAGTAGTTATACACTATTAGTATGTTTTAATACTTGTTATTCACCCTTCTTCAATTATTTTTTATTATCACTTGCGTTTAATTTTAATTTAATCGTGAATGTTGTATTTAAATTTGTTAAAAGAAAAAAGATAAAGAAATTTTAAGAAATATTGTGCTTAAGCTAGGGTAAATGTTATTAAAAGAGAGGATGTGTTTGCAATATTATAAAGTTATATTAAATTAGATGACATGGATAAGTAATAACAAGTGTCACTACTTAAATGGAGAAGAGGAACAAATTTATTCCTTATTTTGAAGGAACACCGGAGAAACCACCATTAGTTTTTCGTGTGTCGTTTTTCTTTTTTAAAAAACAATATTAGTCCCTAAACTTAAGTTGTAAATAATTTTTTTAGTAAATAGTGGTGTGCAACAATATTTATTCTAATTGTTACATTAGAGAGACCGGTCTAATGAATTACATAATCTTTTGTAATTGGTTAATTGAGTTTAATTCTATATTCATGTCTCAATTTATAAAAAACCAATGATATATTTGCTTAACAACAAGACGACTAAGAATCTGTTTGATTTTTCTATAAGTAAAAAGTACTTCTAAAGAAAATAAGAATTTCTTATTTCTATCATACTTGCGTTCAAATTTGAAATTACTAATAATAAAAATATTTTTGCACGTTTCCATAATAAAAATAAACAGCTCAAAGCGGTCGATTGGAACTTTACTAGTTGTATTAAAATATTAACAAATAAAAAAAATTTCAAAATTGTTTTGACTTATAAAATAAACAAATTGGTTTATGACTTTATTTTTTGTCATTCAAAATGGTCTCCTCTATTAATACACACTAACGGAGTCATGATGTGACACGTTAAGTACCATGATGAAAACCCAAAACTGTGTCATATCAGCAACTGAACGGAAATCAAGCGTTTTAAAACTAAAATAAAGGAAGGGAAGTGGGTTGAGTGACCAAAAAATGGAGGAAGATGAGTGAGCATGAATAAAAAATGACTGTTTTTTTAACATTATTGGGATTAATATGTTTGATTTTTGTTCATTTGCTTATATGATACCGTTCCGAGCTCTTCTTGTGGCACTTAATGTGTCACGTTATGAGTTTATTAGTGTGTTAACGGCTGTGATCATTTTGAATGATAAAAATAAAATCACGTAACAAAATAAGAATCATTTTAGTTATATTTTCAAATATTAACAATATTTATTTTATATTAAAAGATAATAAGTATGTACTTTTAATGTGTATGTAAAAGCACATTTGTTGAAAAGATGATTAAATGTAAATGCTCAATCCAATAAGTTATACTACAAAATTAATTAATAAAAAAATATTAAAGGGAACAAATTGTTGGCGGTGGAAAAAAGGTTGGTACTTGGTAGACAAGTGAAGCAAAGCACAAACAGAAACAGAAACAGGAATCAAAGGATTGTGGTCACGAGGCAGACTCCAAAAAAAAAAAAAGAAGCATCATAACTTGTGAGATTTTTATTTTAGGGTTAAAAATAAGGATTGAGCTAAATATTCATGTTTACAGAGTAGTTGTTAATGTTATTAAAATTAAAAAATAAAAAAAATATTTTCAATATATTTTTACTACATTTAATTCCTTAAATAGTATTTTTATGATACTAGATATCATTTGCTTAAAAATAAATATGTCTTTTAAACTTTAATGTATGTGCACTTAATTGTAATTACTTTCTATCTGTGCATTTTGGTTTTATGTATTTTTTAAGATGTGCACTTAAATACAAATTCATATTTAGTGACCGTTAAAATTATTGCTAATTCTAGTAAAAACTATTGCCAAATGTAGTTTTTGTATACAATGCACACTTCGAAAAGTATAGGTACTAAAATGCACATTTCAAAAATAAGTTTACCTAAGTATACATACACTCAAATTTAAGGAACTTATTTGTTTTTAATCATTTATTTTATTATTAAAAAAAATGAATAAATTAGAAGAGCGAAAGAAGTGTAAAAAATTACAAGAGGTGCCAAAGTTAAGGAAAGATAAAATAAAGGGAAAAATGCTAAAATTACCTTTGAGGTTTTAAATTATTGCACTCGACTCCAAAATATTGTACAAATTGCACTCCGCCCCATCAACTTAACGACAGGTAACAGAATCTTACTTCATGTTGACTATAGTTAGTTGTGCTTAGTGAAAAAGTATTGACCATGGTTATTTAGAAGTGAACTTTGTTGATTGTTGCTGCTGCATCCGTCTCTCCACCGTCAAAGTCAATGTTGTTGGCCATCATTCAAACTGTGGTCTGTGTATAGCAAAATAGCAATCATCCTAAGTTCAAGGGACTTCCTCATAATACTCAAGAGGAGCATGAACCATTATCAAATTCGATTAAGTTTTAATTTTATACCCAAAAAAGAAAAGAAATTCAAAATCCAACTAGCACCCCACACTAGGCCTTAAATTGAGTGCATTTTCCACAAGCAAAAAAATCAAAGTTATAACTTTTACATTCACTAATTTTAAAGACCTTAGATTAAGCCAATTAAAAGCATCAACATTCCAATGTCAGAAGAGGCGAGTGTTGGGCATAACGATCTCAAACCAGGAGTTCATGAACGATTCCGAAGACCAGACTCGGCGCTTTTGCTCATCTCTGCAGCCCACTTATCTCATGGTCTTTGTGTCGCTATGCTTTGGGACAGTAACGACGACAAATTATGTGCTTAGAAGATGGGTGTGGTGTTGTTGAGTTTGAGAGGTTGGCGTCGAATGGTGCTCAGGTGAGAACCCAGGAAGGGGTTAACGATTAACCTTACCTCAGTTAGTTAATAGAATATCTGTTAGCATCCGTTAAACATGGTTCACGGAGTTAACTATAAATGGGGGGAGTGCAATTTTGGTGGGAAAATGGGGTGGACTGCATTTAAGCTATACCTCAAGGATACTAAGTACAAATTACCCTAAAATAAATTATGATTATAAAAAAAAACAGAAAAGATAAAATACATTATAACAGATTTTAAGAGCATATATATCTTCCATAAAAGTTGGCTAACACTTAAGCCAATCTCAATAGCTTGATCGTGGATTAGGGGTGTGTTTAAATACATAACTTAATTAAATATGCAATAAATAATTTTTAAATTAGAGTTCTTTTTAGAAAAAATTATCAAATTTAATTGAATAAACTAAAAATAACTTATTCTGATAAGCTACTTCAAGAAGCTTAAACTGCGTAAAAGCTCTTTCAAACATGACCAAAAGGCCTGTTTACTTTGTGTTTTTATTTTCTATTTTATGTGTGTGTTTAGTTTAAAGGATGGGAGGAAAGGTACTAAAAAATACTCCTTACGTCCCAAAATGTAAGACCCCCTAGACTAATATTGCATGAATTAAGAAAAGTGGTTAATTTAATTAAATGCATTAAATTCGTCTAACAAAAAGTATTAATTTCCAAATTTACCTTTCAATCTCTTTCTATCACCTCTCTTAATTAATGTTTTAGATTCATTAAAATTGGTTGAGTATCAAGGGTATAATGGTAAAAAAAAATTAAAAGTGCACAAAAATTTTCAAAGGGTCCTATAAAATGGGACAAGCAAAAACTCCCTAGAGAGTCTTATATTTTGGGACGGAAGGAGTAGTATATTTGATTTAGCTTGCAAGGGAAGATGTAGAGATTTTACAAAACATTGAAAATATATTATACCAGTTTTTGTTGTTTTCAAAGTTTTTTATATAACTCTCCAAAAACGTAAGAAAAAATTAGAATAATGTGATAGTTTTGCATTGCAATTATTTATAAAAATAGCAAATAAAAAAAAAAGAAGAAATAAAGTAAACGGACTCTATGATTCTTTCCATTTTCTAAACAATCATAGTCATTAAATTATAAAGGCAAAATTATACTTTTGATCATCTATCTTTAAGGGTTGATTTAATTTAGTCATATATTTTTTTATTCAATTTAGTTCTCAAGGTTTGTCAGAAGGAGGTCTACTGTAAATGGGTGGTTGGAGATGGTGCCGGCTGCGGAAGGGATTGGTGATGGTAGTGAAGGAATTGGGAAGAAGAGGGGTTAAGAATTATTTTATCTTTTAAAGATAAAAAATTGTTTTTTATTTTTAAAAATATATTATTTTAATTATTTTATCAATCAACTAATCACGACGAGACACGTGGCTAATACTAACGATGTTAATGTTAATCCATTAGTTTTTAACAGAAAACTCACAAAAAGGATGAATGTGAATTAACTTCCATAGATTGTGGACTAAATTGAATAAAAAAAAATATAGGACTAAATTGAATCAACCCCTAAAGATAGAGGAACAAAATATAATTTTACCAATTATAAAAGTAGAAGTGATAGTAAAAAAGGATGATGTGAAAAAATTATAAGCTACTAAAAAAGAATGGGGAAAATAGAGAGAAAAAGAAATGAAGAAAATCTAAACCCACTGATTGCTACCAAAATTGCATGTTAAGACAAGCACATAGACTTAACCAGCAAACGGAGATGTTTTAGGACCCATGTGAAGAGTGAAGAATCTTAACTAAAGTAAGATCATGTTTGGAATCATGCCAAAAAGATTTTAGTTGATTTTTGGTGATGTTTGAAAGGTTGGTGTAAAATCAATTAAATTCTCTTTTTTAACAGTTTTTCTTTTTTTTTTAGAAAAAAAAAGGCTAGAATTTGAAACTTACTGAAGAAAGTTTTTAATTTTAATCTATTTTCTTCTACTATTAAAATTTCTATTATAAAAAACATTTTATATCATCTAAACATATAAAATTACCTTTAAAATGACTTTTTAAAGATATACGCAAACAAAAATCGATTATACACCTAATAGACTCTTAAAATCATCTAGTTTTCGCAACTAATCCAAATACGCTCTTAATTTTTAGAACTTTTGTGTATAGAGCAACTACCATTCAAAACAACTATCCGTGATTGTGTTTTTGACAAGTTAAACATTGATCCAAAGTATAAAAGTCACTATTAATACCCGTTTGTTTCACATTTTTATAGGGTAAATGTCAACGAAAGTCACAACAACTTTCACATTCTAAATCTAAGTTCATCCTATTACAATGTTAAACCAAACACACCTAAACAAACTAAATGTAAATCCAAAACCTAAAACATACTAGTTGAATAAAAGTGAAACAGCGCTTACTTCATTCAAACATAAAACCACACACACATCAATCAATGTTTACCCATCCAAACGTAAAACTAAACACAGGAAACCAAGTGCAAGGCACTTCCTTCCTTGAAATCAATAAAGCATCACCATATAAAATCAAACAGACACTACATTAAAAGCCATAAGCTTTTCAACAAGACATGTTTCAGTGTGACATTACATCAACAAAAGGAAACATAGTTTTTGACTAGCCACTAGCCAGTTCAATTTTTTTTAATTTTCTTTGCCAAATCATTTTTAGGGCTACAAATACATGAAATCTAGAAAAAAGGTCCATATCCTTCTTCCCCAAAACAATTTAACATAAACACTGCTAGATGGTAATTAAGACATAATATAAATGATTAAGACATAATATAAATGAGCCAAGGATGACTTCCCAATGGAACACAAACAGAAGAACAACTTGCTGGAACGTGTCCCAAAAAAGCATGTCACATAAGGACCGACAGTCGGTGCTGATTCCCGCCACTGTCCATGTCGGCCGAGTAACCCTGCATGTTCCTCCTTCCAAAATGTGGAGAAGGGTAACCGCATAGTCTGAAGTCCGAATTCTGTTGCTGGAAGATGTTGTCACTATTAGACGCACTAGTAACGTCAGAACAAGTGGTTGTGGAAGCGCCATCTTTGTACTTTTCGACCGGATGCGCCTTAAATTGTGACATATTTCCACTCAGATTCAACTGAGTACAGCTGGAAACATCAACGCCATGGTCGGTAGAAGTATGGTTCGACTCTTGGAGCTTTTTGGTATTCAGAAAGCGTCCACCAGAACCTCTAGCTCTCTTCAATGCATGTAGATGGCGGGACTCATGAAGATACGGCTGCAGAACGATATTTGATTGTCGTTAAAAGAATGAAAAGTTAGCAAGTATTCGTGTTAATCGTGATAGTTTGATTTGAAAGCAAGTTGGAAAGTCTTTGAACACGAGCGGAGGATTGTGGACAGATTTCTTATGTGGCAAAATAATATGAACTCAAGTTACTGAAATGGCATCCTTACAGCTCGCGCGCTTCCGCTTTTATATATTATATAAATATAAATATAAAGAGATATAGATTGACCTTAAAGCGGAGGCAGGAGGGGAAATAAAAATGCACTTACCTTGCGATCTTTGATGAGTTTGTTCTGTGCTTCGAGTTTTGCACGATACTGTCTGCGTCTCAGAATAGCATGGTACTGCTTTGCATTCACATATATGGGTTCCTCGCTGACATCGAGCGGCAGAGGAATTCGAACCGGAGCCATTCCTATTAGCTGAGCATGATGAATCTGGAAAGTTATTTATAGCATTTATTTCAGAATACAGTAATAGACATGTTTTCTAACTTAACTAGAAAATGTGACTTCTTTAATTCATTAATCATTAATTAATTTAGAGAACAAAGATGTCATATGAGAATCCAAATAGTTGAAACTTGAAACTTTAATTGTAACCCTGCTATTCATAGAAAACCGACTTCCTTTTTTCATCAACTAAAAAGAAGGTTGACAAGAATAACCATGCTGTCTTGTAAAAATGCATCTTTGATTATTAAAAGTTTGTTAATAAAGAAAGTGTTGGATCAAAGATAAGAAACAGGTTCTCCACCAAAACAAAAGTATTTAAGTAAATAAATAAATAAATAAACAATTGAAGAATAAGAACAAAGGAGGTGCAAAGGAAAAGATAAGAAACATATTTAAATACAAAGATTCTTCACAAAATCTACTTTATGAAGAACCATGAGAATCTGTAGGGTTGGCAAACTATAAATAGGTTAACAAATTGTAAAAACTAAGCATGGATGACTGGTGTAAAAGATTCCCAAGGATGTATAAATGGAAAAGCTAAAGAAAGCATGTAGTATGGATAATCCAATTATTCATTCATAATAAAGGCACCAAAAAAATTCAGCATTTGGCATCGCAACATCTGTCTGGACAACTCTCAAAAGCTACTATGGAAAGAATTCATTCATAATGAGGATGGTTTGTTTTTCCCATAAAAAATAGAGTAGATGCTTTCCAGAAATTTTTTTACTTTTTTTCTAAGTCAACGAATGACAAAGTTGAAGAAGCAAAAACAGCGTTGTATCAAAAAACGCAAAACGGGAAACAATCGTAAATAGAAAAACCCCATATACCAGATCTAAACAGAATATTTTCCAAGCGAAGCATATATTTGATGCCATTTGTCTGTCACAATTATTTTTTATTATTTCATTTTATGATGAATCTTACTATAATCGACATAAATAGGACAACAATGAAAAAGAAACTGTTAGACTTGAGTTTCTTACATTAGGCTGCGGCCCATATTGAGTAGCTAGCAGGCTGCTATAGCATGGCTCAGCGAGGTGGAACGCAACTTGAGCCTGAAACATAAATATTTAGAAGATCTGCAAATATTTTATGTCGATCAGGACACAAGCATGTATCTACTTACGAGTGATTGGTTGTGAACCAGTTGCGAAGGAGGGAAGGTAAAATCTTGACAACCAACAGATGACCGGATGAGCCCTTCCGCATTCTTTCCACCAGTTTTGCCAAGTGTTGAACATGTAGATGAATTGCTATACGGGACAGAAATTTGACCTATAAAATATATACATACGTGTGCATTAGTAGCAAGAAATTTCTAATATTGATTAAGCTATTTAGATTCCTTCCAACTTTTGGAAAAAAAAAAAGAAAAAATATATTCACTTGAAGATAAAAAACACATAGTAAAGAATGCAATTATCATTCATGTTTTCATCAAAATATTTTTGAACCTCCTATAACACCCTCTGTATTATTCTCTATCTTCATTTATGTTATTAGTGTAATAGTGAAGTATTTACTAGTATTTGATTACAAATACCCGATTGTGCTGAACCCACTTCCTGATAAGATTGACCGGTTGATTGAGTTGAAGACGAATCCTGGTCTTGAAATTGAAAACTCAGTGGCTTAGTCTTTTGGCATTGCTGCGGCAGAGCACTCATTTTCAAGGTCAAACTTTTAGACATGGATGATTGTTGCACGTCGGATTCAGGAGCCCACCATGACGAGCATCCAAGAACATGAGGCGATGTTAAATCAACAGAATACATACCAGAGTCTTTCTTACATAAGTAGTTCATCGTTTTGCAATACAACTCAAAGCTTCCCTAATAGAATAGCAATTCACTTACCTTCAAAATACGTAAACAAAACTAAGCGTAAAACCAAGATTTAGCTTCAGATTTCGCAAGCAACGGCAACTATTTCTCAAAAGCAGTATATACCTACAAGATTGTCATTGCAGTTATCAATCGGCACCACGATACACTAAGCAACTATGAGAACTGGGAATAAAGTAAAAGTAAGCATGCATTCCAAACTATATATCAACATGCCAATACTAACATTATAACATACAACTATTAAAAGAGAAACAAGTTCATCTAGCTACTAGTTTAGAACAACTTAATTGTCTTCGAATATGAGGAACTAGACATATAATGTTGTAAGCATGAGACAGCCCTGCTTTTACATAGGAGAAATGGGAAAAGAAAACTATTAGGTTCAGTTAATTTTTTAATAAGCCAAAAGAATGTGTTACTGCAAAAGCAACATCTGACTAGCTTCAACAAAAATCAAGTTTGAGGGGTAAAAATCACATTGGAGAGCAAGTCACAAGAGTTTTGGAGAACATTTGCGAAATTGATTTCGGTCAAAATTGAGTTTGACTTGAAGTTATCTATGTTAGAAAACTTTCATCTCAAAAGCATGTTTATAGCGAAAAACATAGTATAACTTTCTCAATTCAACGCAAAAGCCACAAAAGAGTTGTTTTCACTAAAATCACATTTGGCCACTAGAATCCCATTTACCCCATGTCCCAACGCTTAACCAAGCGTCCAATAAAATACTCAAACCCCTGTTTGGCCCCTCCCCACCGTGTGTTTGATGCCACAAACCTAGCGCCAAACACATGCACAGAGGTGTTCAGAAACACCACTGGTTAATTTTTCAACTTATCCTGTGTAAACAATGACACCTGAATGCCTTATAGAAACTTAAATGCATCTTTTATGCAAACTCAATTTGCATGAAGATTGAAGATGAGTTAAATTATTCAAAATTCATTCTTTCTTTCATGTTTTCCTTGGAAATCCGTTGTCTAAAATGAAATGGGAACAAAGGAATGTGGATTTCATTGCAATTGATTATTACAATTTACAAAAGGCACGCAAATAAATAAGAAGTTAACAAATTTCTCTCAAAAGAATATGAGTTTAGGAACCATTTACAAGCTTATGACCTTAACAGAACACAACTTGAATTGACACAACAGAATCAAAGTAGAATAATGAAAAACTGTGATTCAACCAAAAAAAAAAAAAATAGGGAAAAAAAGAAAAACATTGAAGTATAGGGGGGAAAAACAAAAAGAAAAAAAAATGGAGTGAACTGAGGAGTCGAATGAAAAGGAATTCCTCCTGTTAAGACTTTTAACATGAAAAAGGGCATGCCAAAATTGAAAACCTTTTTCATAAATGGAGAATTCCCCAGAATATTCAGAGAAAAGAGAAACAAAATCATTACCCAAAGTAACAATAATCCATCAACCATATCCAAATAGAAGAAGCTCTGTCTTACCCATAACAGGAAACCCACTATATAATATCACCCACCTTGTAATAGATTCACTATTATACCAAAAAAAAATCCTTTTTTTTTTCAAAAATACAAACTTTCCCAGAAAACAAGAAGGAAAAGAAAAAAGGGTATGCAGGGAGATAAACGAAAAAATAAATAAATGAAGTACACACAATAGAAAAAAAGGAGAAAACTTGGGAAACTGAGTAATAAATTAAAGAGGAAGAAGGAAAGAGATTTTGGTGGTACTAACCAGAAAGAGAAAGCCTTTGCATGTAGATAAATATACTTTGAAGCTTGGGAAGAAGTGAAGAAAGAAGCCTCTGAATCTCAATCTTCTTCTCAATCCAAAAGAGAAATCAAAGTAAAAGTGGAAGGCCACTAATGAATAGTAGAACTATGTAGTTCATTCACTACATCATCATTTATGTGAAAGAAACTTAGAATTGTTGAAATTGGTCTCTTAAAACCCCAGAAAAGGCTTGAATTGAATTTTAAGGGATGTGTGTAATCAGCAAAATTGGACTCAGTTTCTCTCTCTTTCTCTCAGTTTCTCTCTCTTGGTTTTTAGGATGTTTGGTTGTTGAATAGTACTATCACTAATCACTAATACTTATTATTGCTTAAAGACGTCAATCAAGTTCAAGTGCAGTCTCTCACTTCACCACCCACCTTCCACAGACCGCACCACCACCTTTCCCTATTCACCCTTATACTAATATTTATACCTTTTATTTTCTTTTTATAAGTAGAAACTGAGAAACTGAGTTAAATGAGTTTTAAGGAAAGTTTTTAAATTAAACAGAAACTCTAAAAATATAAGTTATAAATTTGTGTTTTCATTTTTGCTTGTATTTCTCTTACTATTTTTCTTACATGAAAGTACATAAAATATTTTATAAAATGAATAGTTTTTCACTTATAAATAGTTTATAAGTTAAAAATATATAATTATGAAATAACTTTTAGCTTTTTTAAAAAAAAATTATATTTTTAATTTTAAAAAAATTTAAACTAAAAAAGAATAAGTCAAACAAATTCATATTGTTAGTAGAATTTGATTGATTTAGACTTATCACGGTATTGAAAAATTTTGATTTGATTCTTTTAGTTTGTGAGGGTGATTTTCTTTAGCATAGGTTTGTATTAATTCATAAAATTGAAATTAAGTTAGTGTATTATTGATTTAGGTTATACATCACTAAAATTATAGTTTGTCTTGTATTAGAATTAATTTTGATAAAAAAAATATGTTTGGCAATTTTAAGTAAAAAATTATTCTGGATATAAAACTTACTTAGATTTTGTAAAAAATAATTTTTTGTTATTTTTATTTTTTTCATAATTAATTTATGCATTATATTTACATTATAAAACTTAAGTTTTGATAATAGTATTCAAATGTCATTTTTTCTTAAAATTAATTTTTTAATTATAATTTTTCAAACGTAAATCAATTTTACTCATAATTAATTCTACTTATAATCAATTAATACAATTAATTTTACTCAGAATTAATTCTATTACTGTCAATCCAAACAAGCATTTATTCATTTTAGTAATATTTCTCATTAATTGAATGTTATTTAATATTTTACCCCATGTTCTTTTTTTTAGAAAAAAAATAACAATAGCACATAATAAATAAAAGTAACAATGTTAATTACATGTATAAAATTCCTCTTTAATTTGTTTGTGCTTATCTTTTGAAATAAGCACATATTTTAATAAAAAATACTTTAAAATTTTTTAAAATGTTTATTTATTTTTTTAAAATAATCAGAAGTAGAAATTTTTCTTTTTAAAATTATCATCAAGTCATTCAAGTATAGTAGTAGAATTGAGAGAGTATTAAAAAATGATTATTGTTATTATAATTAAATATAAATAACTTTTAATCTTTATCGTAATTAATTAAAAATAATCACTTTTTTTATTTGTCTTAAAAATTACTTAGGTTTAAATTTAAACCAAATTATCGTTAATGTTGGTATCAGAATTGACCAAAAGAACTATGAGTGTGTTTGGTAACACTAGCTTATAACTTATTTAGGAGCTTATAACTTGTAGCTTATTGTCAAGTGGAGATGTTTGGTGACAACTACCTTATAGCTTATATAAACTATAAGCTACCTTATGAAAGCTATTTCAATAAGCTTATAGCTTTTGAAAAGTAGCTTTCAATAATTCTTTCATATTTTACCCTCTAATCATTTATTACATGTTTACTCTATCAAATAATTTATTACATGTAATTATTATTTGTCTTTTTATGTAATTTAACAAATATAAGCTATCTAATAAGCTAATTTTACCAAACATTTCTACTCAGTTATAAGTCACAAGTCATAAGCTATAAGTTATAAGCTATAAGCTATAAACTATAAGCTATAAGCTAATTTTACCAATCAGAACTTATATATGTAGAAAAAAACAAGTTAGGAAATTAGTTTTAATTGAAAAAAACTAAGAGACCGAAATAAAATATAATATTAAGAGACCAAATATCAATTTAATCCTCTAAAACTTAATTTTTCAAGAAGCTTTTACTTTAGGTATTTATTCAAAAAAAAGAAGAGCTTTTTAAAAATTTAATTAGTTTATCTTTATTTATGAAAAAAAAAACTCAATAAAACGTGACCCTAAATTTCAGACGAAAATTATTAAATGTTCATTGATTAATTTGCATTCAGTGTTTCCTACTATTCATATAGACTTCTGTGTTTGCCTTCAATGCTTCCATCGGTTCTTCCATTTTCGCCTCTTCCACGCGCTCTCTCATGCCCTTTTCTGTACTCTTTTTTTTCATACATCAATATAAATTGAATAATTCTAAATTCTTCTAATTCATGGTACTAAAAATTTTCCTAATTATTTATTATGGAATGTTTTCAATATTTTTTATATTTTTAAGATTAAAAAAGCATTTAATTTCATACTTTATATGGTATTAGAAATATAATTAGGAGGATATAACATTACTCATATAAATTTATTTTAAAAAAGAGTAACGTTATATTCTCTTAAAAAATCTTCCTATTATCATAAAAAGTATGAAATTAAGTAAACTTTCAATATTGAAACTATAAAAAAACATTAAAAATATTTTTTAAGAGTTAACTATCAATTTAGTCCTCCAAAGATTATCTTGTCACCAATTTAGTCCTTCAAAGAATTTTGTCACCAAATTAGTCCTCTAAAGATCATCTTTGTCACCAATTTGGTCCTCCAAAGAACTTTGTCACCAAATTTGTCCTCCAAAGATATGTAAGTATACCAAATTAGTCCTTCAAAGATTTAAATATATCAAATTGATTCATGATGGAGGACTAATTTGATAACTAATTTGGTAGACTTTTAAATCTTTGGAGGACTAATTTGGTGACAAAGTACTTTGGGGATCAAATTGGTGACAAGGTAATCTTTGGAGGACTAATTTGGTGGCAAAATTCTTTGGAGGACCAAATTGGTGACATGATAATCTTTAGAGGACTAAATTGATAGTTAACTCTATTTTTTAATGAGTAAGTAAGTGGATTTATAGAAACATAGAGTAAGAGGATTAGAAATTATTCTTTAAAAAATGTTAGATCCTCCTGTTAAATCATTTTATAAATTCTCTTACTTAATTTTGACAAGTGTCTTCTATCTTCCACTAAGAATTTATTTTTTAAAAAAAATGACACTTGTCAAAATTAAGTGGATAGAAAGATTTGTAGGAAAATTTAATAGAAGGATTTAGCATTACTCATTTATTTTTAATGCACTTACCACATATAGAATTATAGATGTAAATTAATATTACTCCCTTCATTCTAAAATATTAGTCATTTTGGAAAAAGGAAAATTATTCTAAAATATTTGTCATGTTATAAAACTAATGTAACATTTTTTTCTTTTTTCAAATCTACCCTTCTTTATAACTCCCTTTGTTCATATTTAACTGTCTAGAGAGAGAAAATTACACATGTTAAGGAGTGCAATAATTGTTATGGTTTTCCTCAAAATAAATTTTGAACTTTTCATAATACCATTTATCTCTCATTAATTGATTGGTTGGATAATAGAGCATTGATTAATATCCAATTAAATATAAGGTTAGAATTGGTAAAAATACAATTAATGTTACATTGAAAATATAAGTGGACAGATAGATAGGAACAAGAAGATTTTCTCTCTTTGAACCGATAAAAAGGAACCACGAGAGTGATTAGTACTCCCTCTATTTTTTTTATGTTAGTCTCTTTAGCATTTTTGATTTGTTTACTTTTGATAATCTCTTTAGAATATTAAAGAACAATTAATGCTATTTTTCCACTTACACCCTTATAATAAGTACATGTTTCCACTAAACATTTATTATCCACAATCTATAAATAAGGGTATAAAAGGAAATTATGTAATAAATACTCAGAATTTTTAATATCTAATTATTTTCTTAATCCATGTGCATAACCTTAAAAGACTAACATTAAAAAACAGACGGAGTAGTGATTAATAAATCTCCAATTTTCTAAGCTATTTAACTCATTGTTTAAAATGAATTTCACTTCCCAATAATAAGGGATGATTTCAAGAGAGGGGTAATATTGTCCTTTAATCATTTATTTTCTTAGATTTTAGGAAAGTTATTATTTTTCTTAATATGTGTGCATTAGTATAAGGTAACTAATATTTCATAATGAAGTGAGTACTCTTTATCTATTTATATTTATAAACATTCAAAATAAAAAAGGAAAATGCTAAACAGTGCCCTAAGGACACTTGTTAAGAATATAAAAGTAGAAATATTTTATTAGGATTGATAGTATTTATTGTTTCGAAAGTTAAAATCTTATTTAAATGCTACCAATTCCAATAAAACATTTATAGTTTTGTATTCTTAACTATAAAGGGCACTGTTTAGCAAAACCCAAATAAAAATTACACACGTTTAAAAAAGTGATAACATAAAAAAGATATATTGATTTCTTGATAAATATTTCCTCTATTTTATTTATCTGTCCAAGGTAAAACATGTCTATTAAGGAATGCAATCATTTTTTTTTAACTAAAATAGTTTTTAAAGTCTCTATAATACCACCATTTATCTCTCATTATTTTATTAGTTCAATAGTGGAGCATTAAGTCATACCTTTTTTTGATCGGCCAAACACACACACCCACACTACACTACTCTTAATTCTACTCCTAAATCTCCCCATCGGGGATTGAACCCCTCCCTTCAAGCTCCAAGAGCTTCTCCTTGAATAAAATAGATAAAAAGTTCAATTAACACTACTTTGAAAATATAAATAGATAGATAAATAAGAACAAAAGTGTTTTCTATATATGGATAGATAAAAAAGGAATAGAGAGAGTAATACTACCTTTGATATCGAATATAAGTAAAAGTTGGCTAAATTACGCTTATTAAGAAAGTTAGTTAACTTTTACACTAATTAAGTGGGTAGGAAAATTTGTAAAAAGATTTAGTAGAGAGTAACTAACTTTCTTATTAATAAGCGTAATTTAGTCAACTTTTACTTATATTTGCATCTTTTCACTTCAATTTTGAGTAATATTAAGCTATCAAACATAACCACATAAGATATTATTATGTGCTGTTATTTATGCTATTTTTAAATTCGCTTTAGGCCTCTATAACCGTAGAATTATCCCTTGATGTGTCTTATAAAAAGCATCGAAGAGAGTATAATTTAACATACTCCCACTTGTTATTTAGAAGGAGTATATTAGCAAGTTATAACTTTTCTTTAGAAATATATTCACAAGATGTAACTTGTTAAAATACTTTTTCTACAAAAATAAGTGAGAGTACATTAATACGTGTGAATACTAACGTTCAATTACTTATTGCAAAATGAGTATTTTAGCAAGTTATAACTTAATTTTCTAAAATATATCTACAAGATATAACTTAGTGACATATTCTTTCTAAAAAATAATTTAGTGTACGTTAACAAACTTAAATTTATTTCTATATAAACAATATAATAGAGATATAATAGATTTTACTAATGACGGATTAGTTCAAATGATTCTCTTTAAGTAAGTGGTCTTGGGCTTTAGCCCTTATGGAAAGAAAAAAAAAACGTTAAAAGACCTAGCCTATCACAATGTGGATATTCCTAGCTTAAACAATATATAATTCTTCCTATAAAAAATACTTGTTGCTATAAAAAAAATATAATTGATTTTTATTATAACTATAATTATTTTTACGTATTTCTTTCTTATTATAATAATCTTTTCATACTAGTGATCCATACAATTTTTATTTTATTTTATGGGTTATTATTGGGTTGACAACATGCAGGAACAAAATTAAAGGAGTCAACTAATAAAGGATAGTATAATTGATAGATAGTTGGGTACTTTAAGTACGTTGAGTGAGGTTCGAATTCTAGTTTTTTATATAGAAAAAGTCTTTGTTGGAAGAGGTTGTATTCACATTGGCAATCTCTTCGCCTCAAAAAAGATTAGTCTTTAACTATCGACTATACAATTTGTGTTAAAATGCACGTGAGAATGAGTTAAAATGTTGACTTAAATTTGTGTCAATTTAAAATATGATAATCTTAAAGTATATAAAAACGTGATAAATTTTATTTGAATTTTAAATAATAGCATACAATTTTTTTTGCTATCTACATACGAGATTTAAATTTGGTGTCCTTAAATAATGTCTCTATTTATGTTCTACAAATAGAATATCGTCACATCCCGTAATAAATATTTTTAATGACGTGACAACATTCTATTCGTTTAAGGTAATTCATTAAAAAAAATTTCTCCAACATGGATAATCGTAGTTTCCATTTAATTAGTGGATTAGTGGATTAAACTATAAATGAAGACGTGATTAAATTTGTATAACAAGGAATAAGCATGTTGGATGACATCTTGATGGGACAATTGGGAATCATACTCAGGATAGACAGGAATATATATAGCACCATTTTTTTTTTTCATTAAATTGATCAATTCTTCGATCTATTTTATGTTGTATGATAGAATATAAAATAAAATATAAAACTAGAACGAAGAATATATAATACTGTACCAGTTATTGCAAGCCAAATTTGGATATGGATTATGGTTTTCTGCTTACTCATCACACTACTGCTGCTAAATATTTAGTGCAATATTCTATGGTATCACCAAAAACACAAAAGGTTACAATAAACTAATAGAAAACTAAAAAAGAAAAAGAAAAAAAAAAAACTAGACAAAGAAGAATGACAACCCATAAGAGTTGGCAGCTCATCTGCCGTATATTCATTTTAATATGAGTTTTGGTAGTTATCAAGGACTAATTTTTCGGATTAGGATGACATTCACTTTAAAAACAAAAAACAAAAATATTACAGCAATATTTTAAATTTTATTTCTAGAAGGTGATTGTCCTTTTCACTTCCTAATCATACTAGGTTTGTTTTATTTACATAATATAGTATAAGTATATCTAATATCTAATGAAAGACAATGACGACCTATGTCCCATTAAGATGAATCAAGAAAATGATATTTTCTACACCCCATTACATTATATTATAGTAATCTATTTTGTTATTTGAATTTGTTAGATGTTGTGATATGATTAAGGGTTTATCTTCTTTCTTGTATAAATATTGAAATATTGTTTATGATATTTGTAAATTATTAACTCATGTTTAGAGTGCGGCTTTAGAGTACACAATGAGAAAAAACAATCAAGTTGCAATCTTGCAGGTTGGTTTGAAAAAGGGAAATTTTAACGGTATAAAGACTAGTAAGGACATATTTGGATAGCTGTAAAAATTAGTTTTAAAAAAAAGCGATTATTTGAAACATAATCAATTTTTATTTTGATATATTTGCTATGAGAAGCGATTTTTAAAATAATTTTTACCCGTGAGAAACGATTAAGCTTTTTGAAACAATATCTAATTTTTAGATGAAGGACTAAAACCTTTTTCCTTTGTTAAAAGAAGAATCTGCAAGTGTAAAATTAAACAATCCAATATATGTTATGATAAAAAATACCCAAATATACCGTAATTTATGATTCTTCCAATTTTTAAAAACGTTAACAAATTTTTGTCTAGGCGATTATATTTTTAACAAATTATAACGTACTAACATAGTCTTGTTAGTTTATTATTTTTTAAACAAGTACCAAAACCTGAATAAATATATACTATATGAACTGAAATCTACTTTAAATTATACTGTGTTTTGTTTTGTTGGTTTATATTATAGATTATTATATTGTGTAATTTGAAATATAAGTATTTTTCTCGAGACCGATATGTAAACATAAACAATGACTGAAAGTGACAATCAGATTATCCGAAGACAAGATCCATCAAGTTTAACCATTTCTTTGTTCAAGTTATCGAAGGGTGGAATTATTACAGGATAACGTGAGTTTGAAATAAATAAACCGAAGAAAACACCTATAGATTTGTCGCTGCACAGAAATTCAAAATAGAAATAGTGTTTGAATTGGTACGAGTAAATGTGAATTTATTTAATTTATAAGCTTTAAAAAGTTGCATTCAAGTTTAACCCTATTTCATCGGAAAAAATTGCCTTCAAACATGATTTTAATTTCTAGCCAAACATGTTTTAACGTGATTTTTTATCCAATAGAAGAAAGAATTTCTAACTTTAGTGAAAATCACTTTTACCCAAAGTGAAATTTTATACAAACAGGCTCATAAACATTAATTTAGTCTTCTAGATATTCACTTGGTATCAATTTGATCCCTAATTTTTTTTTTTCATTGAATCATTTTGTCAAATTAATTCCTCAAAAAAATTAGTCCAAAAAAAATTAAAGATACTGTCAAATTAATCCTTACAAAAATTAAAATATATTAAATTAGTCTATCAAAATGTACATAACAAATTATTAAAGGTCTAATGATAAAAATCTTTAAAAAATCAAATTGATAATTTATTTTTTTACTCTGAAACTAGTCCAAATCCATTTTATTCCTTTTTATTTTTCAAATCAGCAATATGATACCATAAAATGAGGGCGTTCAGCTTGATCAGCCACCCAAAATGTGATTTGTCATGGTTTATGCAACGATTACCCAAGCTACAAGAGACAAGATTTAAAAAATAGGAATTCGGAAATGAAATTCCTTGGACAGCTCACAATCATGTTTGAAGTGTAAATTATTGTAAGAATAGTTTATAAATAGACTTGATAAGAAAATAATATATCAAAAAACTTTGACAATCAATTTACGTACTTTTTCTCTATCTATCTTCTCTATCTAACGTCTTCATTTCAACCCAAAAATCTGATGCTGTTTGGTTGTTTGCATAAATCATTGTATGTCAAATAATGTGTCACATAGACACTTAACGTAACACATAAACACTTCATCAATGTCATTTAAAGACAAAGATTAAGACCTACGGAGTAAAGACTAATTCATGCATTCAACACAGCTGAGTATCATTTTGATATATTACTCAAAAATCTATTAGATTTTCATGTAACTTATTAATTCTGTGACAAAAAAAATCTTTCATCTGAACTATTTATCCTTCATGCTCAAACAAAAAAGATGACATCAACCTCAAAAAGATCTAAAGCAACAGAAAGTCTCAACTACAAGTTCACAACTGAGTTATTAAAAGAATGGGTAATAATCCAACAGATGGAACACCAACAGAACTCAAGAATGGCTTGACCCCCAAAATGAAAAAGATCAAAAGCATGGGTAGCAATCAAACTAAGGAAGACACAAATTATGAAGTAAATGTTGCATAATAATAATACCAAGGAGAAAAATAAAAGGTAAATCTGATTAAGCTACTACATAACCAAAAACTGAGAAATCCCAAAAGATGTAAAGGTGAATACAAGATCAGTTTAACTTATATCAGCATTGACCAGCTTTGCCTGAAAATTATCAGACTTTATGGAAATCCTATGAGGCACAGGTATCCATGTCATTTGAAACTCTTTAAAGCCATTGGCTTGGTTCATTCTTTCTTCTCAGACAAGAGAACTAACCAACACTGTATTCAACTAAAAGGTCAATAATCCCGTCCCTTGTATGTGGTATCCTGTAAAAACAAAAAAGAAACCAATATGGAAGATTGAGTTACCAAAAATAGGAGCATAAAAGCTTCCCCAGAAGTTTACAATGGTAGCTAAGATTGTTCAAGTTCAGATTAGATGTTAAACGGAGAAAAGTTCTGTTCCATGATTGTTATATGGAAGGATGTCCAGCACCCATGACACATTAGCATACATTAGAGATAGCTGATTTTAGAGTAAAACGCCATTTTGTTCCTCCAAATATGCACATGTAATCAACTTAGTCCTTAAAAATTGAAATCGTAGAAAGAACCAACATGGTGACGTGTTTAATCTTTCAAGGACTTGAATGGTGAAAAAAAAAACCTAATTTTGGTCCTCTAAAGATGCTCATGTTAAAATTTTAGTCCTTGAAAAATTGAAAATGTCACCGAATGGGTCCTTTGGTACTCCTTCCATTAAGTGAGGACCAACTTTCAAAGACAAAAATCTTTCAAGGACTAAAATGACGTTTTATTCCTGATTTTTTCATGCGTTTTTCTCGCAGTGCTTAGGACAGCAAGTAAAATTAAAGCATACACATGTAAAGTCTTACAACCAGAGTAGCTGAAAAAGGAAATTAGCTGTATACATATTTCAAATAGAAACTAGGGCCAAAGAAATTATGAATAGAAGAGGTGAGTCCTTACTGGTATGTAACCTGGCATGTACATAACTTGCCTAGGATGACCAACTAGTTGCCCATACTGCAATTACATTAATAATATTAATTATTCCAAAGATCAACATTCAAGTAAAAGTCATAAATGAGAAACTACTAGTGAAATCCCACCTGTGGTCCATTTGGATGAAAATACGGTTGGGATGGCATTTGTGCTACTTGTGGATTATATACGATAGGTTGTTGGCCGGCAAAGGTAGTTCCAACCTGCACACCATATGCAACATAGTCAAGGTTGCAAAACAAGAGCAAGTCAAAGATTATTGAGTTGTTATCAGACCTTACTAATAATTTCATACAGTCTCCTATAGAGTGACAAAGACCATTCTGGCACTTAAATATGTTCTAAATCTATGACGCAAGTCAAATTTCTCAGTAGCTTTAGGGGAAGTAACTCCATTCCATAACTATGCATTTCTATTCAACTTATTCTATGAGAAATACAACTGTCCTTCAGAAAAAGACTATACACCTACAAATGGAAGGAACGAGTAAACCAACTTCCATATTCCACGCCCTTACAATCTCAATTCTGGTCTACAATACGTGACAGCAGATACCAGCATCCCAGTAGATTAAGGCAATTATCAAATGAAAGATATGCCAGTACTCATCCTTTTGACTAATAAGGAAATGAATCAAAACTTTCACTTCAAATAAAAGATTCTTATCCTAGTAAGTACTAAGGAAAATACAAGATCATGGCTCAAATACAATGAAGCTTTCTGGATGGATTACTTTTAGATATCCCGCCATTCAGATCTTGTAAAACAATAGGAAAGAGTCTGAAAGTATGGTCTGCAGAGAGTTGACATGACAAGCAAGCAATTATTAAGATTTATTATTGTTATAAATAGTCATATTAGGATTAGGGGTTGTTTGGTTAAGTTATGTTAGTAATATTTATGGGTTTGACCCAGTAGGATTTCTCATGTACTTATTCTTATCTATATATATGAGGGTAACTACACATTGTAGTGCATCCAATTCCAGTTAATTTACTTTTCTCCCCTTCTATGCTCTCTCATTCTCTCTCCCTCCCTCTCTACATGGTATCAAAGCTAGCCTAGGGTTTCAGGGCTCCCACACACAGTAGCCGCCGCTGCCGTTGTAAAAAAAAAAACCTCTGATACAAAAAATCCCAGCAGCTCCAGATCATGGCCATATAATGCGGTAATTTAATATTTTTTTCCTATTTATGCACGGTATGGTGCGTCTTTGGAGTGCGATTTGGAACGCGCCGCTTTGGCTGCTTATAACTTTCTGTTTGGGAACAGAATAGGGCGTTTTTGGCTGTGAAGCAAGGCCCAGGTGGTTCCGTGGCTGTTCGCAGTGGTAGTGGTACAGCAGTGTTTCAGGTTTTTTTTGGTGTGTCATTTAAAAAAGTCATTGTATGGCTTGAAACAATCACCTAGAGCATGGTTTGGGTGATTCAGTGAAGTGGTTCTGGAATTTGGATTAGTGAGGAGTCACAAAGATCATACTGTGTTTATGAAAGGACTAACCATGGTCGCATTTTACTTGTTGATTATGTGATGATATTGTTATTACAGGTAGTGATAGCGACGCAATCAACTGATTGAAGACATTTCTTCAGTCCAAGTTTCAAACTAAAGACTGGGCACCCTGAAGTATTTCTTAGGAATTGAAGTTATCTATTCAAAGAAAGGAATCTCCTTTCACAGAGGAAATATGTTCTGGACCCATTGGCCGAGACTGGGTTAAAGGGAACTAAACCAAGTGAGACACCTATGGAGCCAGGACTGAAGCTGACAGAAGATGGAGTTCCGTTTTCTGACCCACAGAAATATAGGAGATTGGTAGGGAAGCTGAATTACTTAACAGTCACTAGACCAGATATTGCTTTTCCACTAAGTGTTGTAAGTCAATTTATGTCATCTCCGACTAACACTCATTGGGAAGCACTAATTTGGATAGTTAAGTATTTCAAGAAGGCTCCCAGGAAGGGAGTTGTGTATCAAGATCATGGGCATATGTAGGTGCAGGCTTTTTTAGATGCTGACTAGGCAGGATGTCTTCTGGATTGCAAATCCACTATAGGATATTGTGTGTTCCTAGGAGGTAATCTGATATCTTGGAAAAGCAAGAAGTAAAATGTGGTGGCAAGATCAAGCATAGAAGTATCAAGCGTAGAAGTAGAGTACTGGGCTATGGCTCACACTACTTGTGAGCTACTATGGGTTAGACAGATCTTGAAGGAGATGGGATTTAGCATCACTAGTCCTATGAAACTCTAGTGTGACAACTGCTATACACATCACATCAAATTCAGTTTTTCATGACAGAACAAAGCATATTGAAGTAGTTTGTCACTTAGTCAGGGAGAAAGTTCAACAGAATCTTCTATCTATCTCCCGTGTTAGGAGGGGTGATCAGTTAGATGTGTTCACAAAGGACTTGAGTGGTGCACGTAGTAATTTTATTTGTAACAAGCTGGGCATGATCAATATCTATGGCTATGCTCCAGCTTGAGGGGGAGTGTTATAAATAAATAGGCATACTAGGATTAGGGTTGTCGTATTAGGATTAGAGTTGTGTTAAGTTATGTTGGAAATATTTATGGGCTTGACCCAGTAGGGTTTCTCATGTACTTATTCTTATCTATATACATGAGGGTCACTACACATTAGTGCATCCAACTCCAGTTCACTTACTTTTCCCTCCTATGCTCTCTCATTCTCTCTCCTTCCCTCTCTACAATAATGTTTTAAATCCCAAAAGGCCAAAACCCATCAGGAAATTCTCACCACTGAAGTTAATACTAGAGCACATGTTAATGAAAAGCATATCATTTCAATACTATGGATGGAAATGTTGATAGACCTAGTGGCAATCATTATGAACCCTGTACAATGATGGCCTAGGAGAAAACCTAATAATCATAGCTAGGAAAACCAGACAGGACCAACTAATTCAAACGGGAAACAGGAGAACAGATCAGATAACCGGTCCTTTTAACTCAAAAATACTAGCTGATTTGATAACCATTAATGGGCGAGAATATCAAAACACCTACAATAATAGCATAATACATATTTTCCTCATTGGAGATTGAATATCTTGCCATGAAACACTTACTCCAATACCCATGGGCATGACTGGCATGTTCGGTACAGTAGATACATTAGCTGGGTAATAGAAGGAACTATCAGACACTGGGGAGCGAGGCCTAACATGTGTTTGAGATGGAATAAAACTCTTCGCATTAGGGTTGAGCTTGAATTCCTGAAAACAACAAAGGGAATTCAAAAAAGGGAAAGCTTCTGACATACCAGTAATATAAAAGACTAGCTTTTGTAAAAGCAATTTCCTATTCTAAAAAGTCATTCTTGAAATTTAATACCTTAGCATTGGGATTCAGAGTCGATCTTTCAGAAGAAAGTGAACCAACTGAAGAACTTGGTGAAAGACGAGGACCAGAAGATGCTGCTACACCTGCCACACAATCTGAAACAGGTGATTTACAACTACCTAGTCTTCCACTTGAATTTACAGATTTTGTTTCTCCATTAGCTTTACCAGATGCTGATCCACCAGACAACTCTGGAAGCAATCCCATTGTTTCACGAGACTTTGATAAAATATGAGTAGAAGGGGCGACAATAGGAGATCCCCCTTCATTGGAGCCATCTTTCTTAAAGTTGAGTGAAGACTGTAAATCTGCACTACAAATAACAGGTTAGAAGAATACTATACGTAAAGAAAGAATCAATCACTGAATGAAATTTCAAATGTAGGTGAGAGCTTCCATTCGGAAGTACTATTAAGTATTCAGCACTGACAAAATTTTATAATAAAAGTAGTGTGTTACAATATTTGATAGAATATCCCATGTAATAGAATACGTCTTAGAGTGTTTGGTAACACTAGTTTATAGTTTATTGAGGAGCTTATAGCTTGTAGTTTATTGTCAAGTGGAGGTGTTTGGTAACTACAAGCTTATAGCTTGTAAAAGCTAGCTTTCATAAGCTTATGAAAAGCTAGTTGAGATAGCTTATAGCTTATAGCTAGCTTTCAATAATTTCTTCCTATTTTGCCGTTAAGTAATTTACTACATTTTACTTTTTCAAATGATTTATTACATGTAATTAATGCAGGTCCCTTTTAGTCATTTAACACACTTTTAGCTTGTCATAAGTTAATTTTACTAGACACCTCTACTAAACCATAAGCTATAAGCTATAAGTTACAAGCTATAAGTCATAAGCTATAAGATAATTTTACCAAAAAGAGCCTTAGAATATGTCTTTTGTATATATTAGGATACGATATTATTCTTTATTTGTTATCCTTGTAATCAATTGCAAATTACAACCACACTATAAATAGAGCTTTGTGTGATCACATTGACACAACATATTTTACTGAATCGCTTTTACACGGTATCAATAGACCAGGGTTAATCAATTCCTATGCCCTATCTCGCGGCCAAACACCACTGCAAACATCTCCGATCGCCTCACCACCACAGCGATTAGGACTCTTTCCAGTGCGTCAACTTCACACGCCGTTTTCCAGCAGCATTTTTGTCGGTGCTTTTTCCAGCATGCTCCTCTCGGACAGACGCACCTACCAAACCCCTATTTTCCCATTTTTCCAACATGTCTTCCAACACATCCGTCTCCAATTCATCTGCTGCTGTTCATTTATCAATGTACCTTTAATACCGTGCGAAAAGTCAACAGGCTCAGCCAATTAAAGCAGCTGGTTTGCTGCTGTTCAGTTTTGGTTTGAAGGCTAAGGTTGTGAGGACCACCTAGCCAAACAAGCCACCGAAACTCCGGAAACGGAATGTCCCCGTTGGAAACAAGTTGATGCCTCCTTATGTGTTGTTCTATGGTTCTCCATCAATGCAAAATTATAGCCACAAACTCATAATATCAAAATTATAGCCACAAACTCCAAAAAGATCCTTTTTGCCTTCATCCATACTGTTGTTCCAATGGTGTTCATCGGCTGTATGGTGTGGTTTCTAGTTTCTTCTCTCTCAAATTGGAAAACATGGATGTTCAATTCTATCTGCCCACTATGTCTCTGGATGCCCCCTTAATTTGATCATAATCACTCGTAAATTACCTTATTCTCTTCTTTTTATAATAACAAAGCTCTTGTATAGGATCGACATACCAGACAGACGATTGGAGCAGGTCATGAGTCTCGAGGACTATACCTCCAATCCACATCAGTTACTGTGTCACCACTATGCCTTCTGCCTTCCTCCACCAGCGATTGGGTCACACGAGTCTTGATTTTTCAACAAGTTCATCTTTTAATCGTGAGTCATATCAGTTAGGTAAACATACAAGAAATACCTTTTATGAAAGTGTCAATAAACAAGCTACATCTCCCTTTGCTTTAGTCCACTGTGATATTTGGGGTCCGAGTTGTGTCAGTTTTACTTTAGGTTTCCATTACTTTGTAACCTATATTGATGATTTCTCTTGCTGTGCTAGGTTATTTTTAATGAAAAATCGTTCACGGGTATTTACAATCTTCCAAAGTTTTGTTTTAGTAATTCAAAATAAGTTTGGAACCTCAAATAAAATCTTGCGATCGGATAACGCTCGCGAGTATTTGTCTACTTCCATTCAAAGATATTTAAACTCACATGGGATTCTTCATCAGACCTCTTGTGCTTACACTCCTCGACAAAATGGAGTTGTTGAAAGGAAGAACCGCCACTTAGTCGAGATAGCTAGTGCTTTGCTTCCTCATCACAATGTTACCTCTCATTTTTGGGGTGACGCTGCCTAATATTAAATCAACCGGATGCCATCCTTGGTTATGCAAAATCAGGTTCCCTATTCCATCTTGTTTCCCAAACAAGTTCTATATTCTATTCCTACTCGTGTCTTTGGTTGCACTTGTTTTTTCCATGATCTCACTCCAGGAAAGGACAAACTCTCTCAAATGCATCTTCCTTGGTTACTCACGCCTTCAAAAAGGTTATCATTGCTACTCTCCGCAAATTCACCTATATCTGGTTTCTGCAGATGTTACCTTCTTTGAGTCTTACCCCTACTATGCTCTCTCCAACGACCTGGATACTTCTCTGGATGCATCGTCTCCACCTATTCCACCTGTTTCCCAGTACTATAATTCCTCCTTCTGTGCCACCCAATGCTTCTCTGGACTCATCTCCTTCTCTAGTTGTCTCTGTGGGACTGCCACCTGAGCTAGATCTTCCCATTTCCTTTCGTAAAAGTATTTGCTCTTCCCGTAATCCTAATCCTAGATATGTCTGTGCTTTGAATTATGATCCTTTATCACCCTCCTATTTTCTTTCGTGTCTTCCTTGGATTCCGTGTCTATTCCTAGAACCACAGGTGAAGCCATGACTACAGTTGGATGTCGAAGGGTATACACAGTGAAGGTTGGTCCCGATGGTCGTGTAGATCACTTGAAAGCAAGTTTGGTTGCAAAGGGGTATACACAGATCTTTGGCCTAGATTATGGAGACACTTTTTCTCTAGTAGCCAAGATGACCTCTGTTCGTCTTTCTTTCTATGGCTAGCATCCACCATTGGCCATTTCATCAACTGGACATCATAAATGCCTTCTTGCATGGTGAATTGCACACGGAGGTTTAAGACACCTCATGGAGGAAATCTCATCCCATGGAGAAGTAAGAAACAACACGTCGTTGCCAGATCTAGTGCGGAAGCTTAATACTATGCTATGGCAACGGCTGCATGTAAACTCACTTGGTTAAGACACCTTCTTCGACAATTGAAGATAGGAGATATAAGAGGAACGAACCTTATCTATGACAATCAAGCTGCTATACACATTGCACCAAATCCGGTTTTTCATCAAATAACCAAACTTAGAGAGATTGATTCTCACTTTGTTAGAGAAAAGGTGTTTTCTGGAGAAATCACAACTGACTTTGTTAATTCAAATGACATATATGTAACAAGCTTGGCACGACTGACTTTGTTAGCCAACATGCTCACCAAGTCCCTCACAGTCACTCAAATTTATTACATTTGTAAAAAGCTTGGCACATATGACATATATGCTCCAACTTGAGGGGGAGTGTTAGAATATTTGATAGAATATGCCTTTTATATCTATTAGGATACAATATTATTCTTTATTTGTTATCCTTGTAATCAAGTGTACAGATTACAACCACACTATCAATAAAGCTTTGTGTGATATCATTGACACAACATATTTTACTAAATCACTTTTATATAGAGAGCGACACAATTTCTAGCATACTCTTTTCAACAAACTGCTAGTTATTGCTTAATATTTAGGTGTACCCCACTACATAAGGAGTGGGACCCACATCATTTAGAGGGTTACCCCTCAAAATAATAAGATAGTGTTTTAAAATGAGTGTGTTAGAGAGTGTCGCTAGCATTATTTCTAAACAGAATAATAACTAAATGAAACTGGTTTAGTTTCAACTTTCATCTTCGCCAGTAACAGGAACAATGCTTTAACTCTAATCAATTCACAGGAAGCTGAGAAAGAAATTTAACAAACCCTCAGATTTTGATAGCTGGACATCCTCTGCTTGCTGCACCAAATAATTGTAACAACAAAAAAAATTATTTTAAGAATATTAGATTACAGCAATCTCATGCGATATGTTTATGTAGACACAAGTACGAGAGTTTTAACACTGAAATTTCAACTTACTTTCTGATTTTCTTCTGTGATTTTTTCATTAGCCCCATGTAGATCAGTAACCGAGTTATCCTGAATCCTGTAAGTTTATTGGATTTGAGATTTCATGATAAAGTTAACATTTACATGTCCATGTTCTGAAGGCCACACTTTTTTTTTGGGGGGAGTGGGAACGAGGGGATACAAATAATTACACTGAAAGAAGTAATTATATGCAAAAATGAACAAACACCTGCTTTCCCCATCCAAAAGTGAGCAACTTTGGGCAGGGAGTTCAGACGCTAACAGCTTAGCGTGATCATTAGAAACAGAGCGACATAAGTCTACACCAGTACTTGACTGAGATGAGAGTGAGTGATCCTGTGCATAAAAGTAACAAAATATATCATACTGAATTTAGGAAATAAAATAATTACATTATAAGAGAGGAGGGAGGCAAAAGCAACAGTGTATATATAAAGGAACCTTTGTTATCAAATTTGTTTTGGACACAACTGATTTATAATTTTATTACTATGTTCAAAGCTTCTTCAAACTCAAAAGCAGAATAAGATTCAAAATGTTTAGCACATTTTCAAGTAGAAATTATTCATGAAAACATCAAAATAGCAACTCATAAAAGTAATAAAATGCTCTGCTTATAGTGGTTAATAAGTCTAAAGGATGCTTTACCAGTACTACCAATACAAGGAGTTTTATCCGGTGCAGAGTTGTTAATTGCTAAATTTCAACAAAAATAATAATAATAAAAATGAAAAATCACCCCACCTTCCCAAGACCAGAATATAGTAACACATATACCCATTACCCAGAGCATTGGATTTACTATTAAACATTGCTCCCACATTAAAACCAACTGAAGGAGAGACAGAAGATTATAATTTAGACCACTTACAAATTAAGCCTATTTTTTGAGTCATTAATCCAAATATTCTACGTCAGAAATGTGCACTATTATGTCTAGGTTCAGTATAACTGTCCATGTTCAGTGTATCATGTAAATGTAGTAATTACAAAAAAAATAGTATTTATTATATTCATTAACATAAATATTGAGACGTGGTTTTCAGCCTATGCTTCTCTTTTCTTTCTGCCTCAACATTCTACTACAAATAACCAAGGTCAGAACTCAGAAGAATACAAACATAATAATAAAATAATAAACTTATAATATGTATCATGACACATCATTTACCCAGTAACACTAATTAAACTTCCCAAACAGCCAAGACATCTTCCGATGGGATTAATAACACTCACACTCAAACTATAATTTTTTGAAATTGTAAAAACATTATATCGAAGTAGATTATAAGACAGAAGTTGAATGGGGCCCTTGTGTTGCTAAACAAAATTGCTTATAAAAATAGTCATGCATTAACACATTGCCATAGACTGCTAGTATTCAATCACAAGAAAGGATGTGACAGTGATCTCCAAGGTGACGGATGATTGAGATTTAATAAAAGTTTTTCCAGGTTAACAATTGGATCCATCTTAGTACTCATCTCAGAAGGCGAACATTCTCACACCTCTAACAACGATGGCAAATTTCTGACGAAGAAGATCACTGAATCTTGACGAACGGCGACGAGTGTGTTTGGGAAGCAGAGGAGTTTGAACGGAAAAGGAGTCTCATTCTCCTTCTTTGTTTTTGCCTCGGAACCCACATAACGAGGTTGAAACGGGAAACCAAACACACTCGTCACCGTTTGTCGAGATTCAATGATCTTCTTCGTCAGAAATTCGCCATCATTAATAGAGGTGTGAGAACGTTCGCCTTCTGAGATGAGTACTAAGATGGATCCAATTGTTAACCTGAGAAAACTGGATCGGCAGCTGAGGAATTTGATCAATGCAACGCTTCAGTTTCTTAGGATGGAAGTAGAGCAAGGGAGAGACCGTATCAGTGCGCTAGGGAAGCCGGAGTTTGACCAATCCGATTGTAATTGGATTAAACCCATCATGCAAACTAATATGTCTACTTGGAAGATCCGCACGAGGTTAGCATTGACTCCATGGCAGTTTCGGATTCTCGGTAGATATCTTAGTAAAGGAATTGGTCAAACTACGACTTCCTTGGCGCAACTATCCCTTGCTCTGCTTCCATCCTAAGAAACTAAAGTGTTGGTTTTGCTTGTGCCAAGTAGTGGTTAAGCATTGGTTTAGCTTCCTCCTAGTGGAGGTTAAGCGTGGGTTTAGCTTCTGCCAAGTGGTGGTTAAGCTTCTTTCAGTTTTTTTATGATGTTGACATGGTTCTTCTGAGCCTGCGACAATCTCAGCAGTTGTTCATCCTAGTCCTTGACAGTCTAATATAGCTTTGCTTGATTTCTTTTGTCTAATTAAAGGGTTTATTTGTAACAAGCTGAAAGCTTAGTAAGCTTTCACTTGAGGGGAGTGTTAAAATATAACAAAATCTTATAATATCTTTTCATATAGTTAGACATTCCTCTAGGATTAATTTCTTTATTATATCAATATCTCTTAGGATCTCCTAGGATTAGTTTCCGTATTACCTTATTTCCTTATTTACTTAGAATTATTTATCCTATAAATAAGGATAGTGCATTATCATGAATCACAACAATCACATTGTAACATCTTTATCACTATCAATATAATATTTTATTCTCCTGTGATCCTGTCTTTCTCCCTCTCTCTATATTATAATCCCATAATTTCAACATATTAAATAACTAGTCGAGAAGATACCATAGAAGGTAAATTTGACCATGTTTGAGCTCCATTACTGCCTTTTCCACCACTAATTTCACCTGGCCGTTTAATGACCGAACCGGGCATATCACCAAATGTTTCAGAATTGAGTGAATCCAACAGCCTGCCCTCGTTTTCATCATATCCACTGTCATCAACACCTTTGCCCCTATACACTGAGGAGTATCTGGTCTCTTCATCAATATCGAAGTTATCATGGTAAACGCCTCTTTCCTGTTGATAAAAACCAGTGTTTGAGGAATTCAACTAGATGAATAAAAATTACAGAAATAACCATAGAAACCACACCAACCTCTGCTAGATGAAGATCTTGGGTTTCCTCACCCTCAATTTCTCTTGCTATTCTTAAAGCATGCCTCTCCAGTTCTCTCATCTGAGGCCCTTTTTCAAGCTTTGTGGTATAGAGTTCCTCATTGAACGTGCTTTTTACGCCAAACAACATTTCATTTGTTTCAAACTGATCCCAGCCCCTAGAGGGAAAAAAAATTATAAACAAAAGAATGTCAACATAAAACAAAATTGGGGAGCTACAAAGAACTAAAATAAGAAAGAAGAAACAAACAAAAACCTGGATATAAATAATGGTAGTAGCAATAATACACTCGGTTAAACCCCATCTTAATGAGGACCTAACACAAAGTCCTCTATTTCCTTTTTACTGTTAAATAATATTTCATAACCAGATTTCATAGATCCTGCTATGTGTGGGATCCAGCAAAAACAATCCCATTGTTCATCAAAAAAAAATATTAAGGTTAATAAGAGAATATGACAACCTGTTCCAAGGGCCATCAAAGATATTTTCCAGTTCAGGGCATTGTGGATCATCTTCATCAGGTACCCATCGTTGTAACTCTCGCCCTATCTCAACATGACGGGATTGAGATATTGCTGAATCAACCATGAGCTCCTGAAGCATATCATAGTGAGATTCACCAGGTAGGCCATCTCTGGAAATAGCAACATCCTGCCAAAATACACATATTACATATATCATCAATAAAATTGAAAGTTGTTCAAATCAACTTCACCTAATCCTGGACTAAAACTTTTCTAACATCATTCATTATCATTACTAAGCCGCATCCAAATTCATAATAAATATAAAATATGAAAAATAACAGCAGATTTGAACTTCAATTTTCCAAGTAAACTGCAAATACATGGAAAGTAGCAAACCTTAGCAATGACTTGTACAAGTTCATGGGCAGGTATAATAAGAGTCTTAGAAGGAGCTTTGCTGACAAACTCTTCACCAGACCTCTGCCCTTGAGAAGATCCATCCTTGGTCAAGCGTGCCATTTTCAAAACAATCCCTAAATGAAGAGTAACATGCATATAAGCAGTAAAAAGATGTCAATTGCATACAGCATGATCTATAAAAATAATAATGCAAACAGCAAGCAGGAGTCCATTCGGCTATACAACAATGCAAAGATAGAATTTTCTTCCATATCATCAAAATTGATAACACAAACATCACAGAACATACCAAAATCTCTGTCAGTATTTGTTGCATGAAATATTCCAGAGTATATAGATCCATTTTTCACCTGGACTTCCACCTGTTGCCCAATAAGACATGTTGTTAAATATACTAGTCGATCACGTGAAGGACTCTCATGACTACCACCTTTACTGCCAGTCGCTACACCTGTAATAATGAATATCAGTAAAGAAGTAAGTATAAAATAAAAAATAAATCAAATCACAAGTTTACCTGTACTAGCTAATTTGCTGGCATTTGATCTTCCAGATGGGATCTTATTCTCAGACTTAGTTATTCCTTCTTTGTCAGATTTACGACGGCCATATCCATTAGATGATTTAGACTGTGCAACTTGTTGCGAATTCATCCTCACCCACAGCCTTTTCCCCACTAATCTAGAGTACCTAGAAACTAGAAAGTCAATTTACGAAAGTACATTGTATCAAAAATGGAAAAGGAAGGGTAGACAAGTACACTCATAAACCAATAATCTCCAAGGAATTTACTAAACATCACAAAGCAGAATGATATAAATGAAATAGTAACAAGGATTCTATTATCTATCCTTGGCCAACATTCATGCAACAGCAGACTAGTTATAATTGGCCATGGGCAATATAGCATTTAGGAATTAGGACTCCTCTAAAGTGAGAAAGTAAGAGGTGTATCCAGCCTTCATAATGGGTTAAAGTTATGAGATATTGTAATTCAAATCCAAGATGAAGATAACATTACTTTCTCATTTTATACACATTGTTGCTTTAGAGGAGCTAAATCCTAGCATTTAATATGAGAGACATATTTACACAGGACTGGTGCCAAGCGCTTTTACATTTCAAGGGAATTCAAGTATTAGAAGGTATTTTTCTAATTAAGGCTTGAAAGTGAAGTTTCTGATATTTTCTCAGTATCTTATCATTTTCTTGTTCATAATTACTGCATCCCACTGTCCTCCTCCTTCCAAATGCTACATTAACTTCTGCACGATCTTCATAAGCAACAGAACCTGCACCCCTGTGATTTTTTCCTGGTTGTTGCCATATTTATATCAATCAAAATTATCTAAGTCTCAGCTACATTAACTTCTGTCCCATCTTTAAAACCCAAAGACCATTCCTCTATTCCAAACCCTAAAACAAAGCATGGAAAGTGAACTTCAATGCCCTCAATACAATTTCCATTACCAACCAAAATGATCTTCAAGTTTCAAATGCCACCAATTGTTGACTACAAAGGTCAGAGCAGCAGAGAAACGCAAGAATGAACCTTCAAGGACAAATTTCTACAGCAATGACTTCCTCTCAGTGATGAAGTTACTTCTCTGCGGTGGATTTCCACTTTCCACCTTTCCTATAGCTCGATTTCCTCTTCCTCTCATTCTTCGATTAAAAAATAATTAATTAACTTTTTCAACTATTGCATTGAGGGCAAATGCACATATCTCCACCAATTAATTATCCAACGGTAAGCGCAGAAATATCTAAATCATTTTCTTTACTAAGGAACCCGATTCGCAACCACATATACCTAATAATTAAACGAGTACACGATTCATGCACAAAATTGAAGCGAAGGAGAGAAAGAGGTACCTGTGGGAGCTTGATCGGAATAGAAATTCGATTGAAACTGATTGAACGAAGGAGTTTGGGGTTAGGGATTGGAATGAGGAAGAAGAGAGAAGCGCAAAGGGGCGAACAAGGGTTCGGTGATCCACAATCAGAATCAGAATCAGAGTCACAATCGTTCGGATTCTGAAGGGAAAGGACGAGAACGAGACCGAACACTACTCAAATAAACAGAGAAGAATGAACAAATATGTGAATTTGTCCGAAGAAACGCAAAACGTAAAAAATCGTCTTTTTCACCATTTCAGGCCTCACGGTTCACACGGGTCGGGGGAAATTTTATTTAAACGGATAATAATAATAATAATAATAATAATATATTATTACTATTATTAATTATTATTATTATTATTATGAAAGATCACGCTTCTTTAAAATTTTAGGAAAAACTACAGGTGTCTTTCTTAAATTTTGGTTAAATTATATTAATTCTTGCATATCTATCTATATTTATATTTATATTTATACTTATACTTATATATTTATTTATTTATAATATATACAGTTGAATCCTTAATTTTGACACATGTCAATTCTTGAAGTTATTGATTATATTAAAATATTTATTTTAAGATTTTGTTTTTAGGTTTATTTTAAAATTTTTGCATAATATTTTTTACCATTCTTTTATATTTATCTTTAAATTCTATTTTATTCATTCAATTATTTTATCATTTTGAGTTCTCCATTTTTAATATTTTGGTTTTTTTTTTAATTTTACTTATCTTATTTTCAGTTTCATTTTATTTTGCAAGTTTTTTACAAATAATTTTTTATGTGATCTTTTCAGTTTATTTTTAAAAAAAAAAAGCTGAGATCAAATAAATTAAGAAAAAGAAAAAAAAAAAAACTTACTACTATAAATTTAATTTTTACCATTTTTTTTCAATCTCTCGTGCTCTATTTTTTTACTCATTCTATCTTTTTTGTTATTTCTTCTTCTACTTTTTTTTAATTCCTTTTTTTAATTGTTTTATTAATTCATTGTTTTTATTCTCCTTCTCTCTTTTGGTTCTTTAATTTCTCTTCTCTTTCTCTCTTTTTAAGTATTCTATTAAACATCTTATATTTTTATTTCAGATTAGTGAGACACATGATTTATAGACGTCAAAACAACACATGACTTCTCTTAAAATTAAGTATTATTTTCTTCTGCTTTTACTAGCAAATATAAATCTTACATATTTTTTTTCTCTATTTTACAATTTATATGTTTTTTCTCTATAAGTTTTTATTAGTGATGATTCTTGCACATTTCTTTTTTTGGGTTAAGGGTTTATTGTCTGGGGTTTGGAGTTCGGAGAATAGGGGTTATAGAGTTGGTTTAGAGTTTAGTGTTAAGGATTTTTGGTCAATGACTCAAGTTTACTAGTTAGGGTTTGAGGTTTACTTTTATTTTTAAATAAAAACTTCAATATATAAAAATTGTTTTCTTTTTATTTTATGTTTTCAATTTTTAATTAGAATTTTAAATATCTATATTTTAAATTTATTAGTGAGTTTTTGAGATATCAAATTTTTTTATCTACTTGAATTATTTAATTATTAGAATCACTATTATTTATCTTTTAGCTCAAATAATATTTCAAATTTGAATTAATAAATTTATAAATTTCAATTTTTATTTTGATAGTGATGAGTAGTGCTTTAGAAGTTTGTTATTTAGGGTTTAGATTTTTGTTTTGGGTTTGGGATTTGGTGTTTTTGTTTAATCTTTTCAAAAATAAATTTTATTAGTGAGTTTTTAAGAGTCACTGATTTTAAGTCTATTTTTATTTATTCAATTATTCAGCTATTAATAATATTATTTATTTATTAGCTTAAAGAGTACTTTTAATTTGAATTAATAAATTTTATTTTTTTATTTATTAGTGAGGGCTTATGCGTATGAATGTATAATTTATGCTTTAGTATTTAGGGTTTATATTGTATGGATTAGAGTGTAAGATTTAGGGTTTGTTTGTTTTCAGTTTTTAAAAACATAAAACTAAAATACTTATATTGAAAATTTCTCTCAGTTTTTTTTAAAAAATGTTTCTGAAAAATGTTTTATAATACAATTTTTAAAAACTAAAAATTAAAATTGTTTCAAACAAACCCTTATTAAGTAGACAAGTTTTTAAAAACAGCTTTTGAGAGCAGTTTTCATTTTTCAGTATTTAAAAACTAAAATAATTTTTAATTTTTTGAATTTACATACAAATTTGTAGTGTTTCGAATTGATCCAGTTCAGGTTTTAAGATTTTTCACATAAATTTAAACCGAATCAGTCCATATAATTTTCATTGGTTCGAGTATCAAGTAATCCCAAAACTGAACCAATCCAAACCGTAGACATGTGTAGTAACTTCCGTTAAATAAATATGTGGAGAAGCTATAAACTCACTGTTGTGAACCATGATTCCAGTCCAAGTTCCAGGCCCAAGCCCAATTGGGAACAACGCTCAGACCTAATTTATATGCTATAAATAAGTATCATTACTGTTCATTAAGGTATGCATTTAATATTGTTTATCCCTCATATTGACCTCATACCGACTTGATCGTCGGAGTCCTTGTAAGTACCACCTGCTCCACAGCGGAGCATATCGAAGCACCGAATCATCAACCATACCATGCCATATCTGGATCCCAAATATGACTACAGGTCCATCGTAGGTGCAAAATATAGAAAAAAACCTTGCCAATATTGCGACAGAACTTGTATAGATTCAGACCTTACTTGAAAAAATTTAAGTTTCTTTCTTCATTTCTAAATTGTATTGTGATAATTTTAGTACAGTCCAACATTCTCATAATCCAGTTTTACACTAAAAAAGTAAACATATAGAATTGGATTTGTATTTTGTCAAGGAAAGGGTAGCCACCGAGCAGTTTGAGGTTTATCATATTCCTGTTTTACATCAAGTTGCTAATGTGCTCGCAAAACCCCTACTTAGTGCTAGATTTACATAATTGAGATCAAAATTCAGTGTGATTGATATAGTTATTTAGTTTTGTCATGAGTACACGAGCTATGTGCTCCATTATATATATTGTTGTACACTACTACTTATTGATCATTGTGAATAATATTTTCCACTTTTTAAATCTCTTTATATCTGTCTCTCTGTTCTCTTCCCTAACTCTATTTTATCTAAAAAATTTTAGGTATGATTTATTTTTAAATGTTTATCTCACTGTAATTTGTCTTTAAAATTTTTATTATATTGGTCTAACAATTAAACATATCGAATGGTCCATTAGTTGAATATATTACTGATTTTTGTTTTATTCCCTATCGATCTTACCTTTAACTAATTAATTAATATACCAAAAGAAGCAGTTTAATTATCTATGAATAACTGATAAAATCATTGACAAATTTCTCTATAAGAGTAACAATAGTGGTGTTACCGCTCATGGTCACTTAACTTCATAGACTTTTAGTGTTGAAACCTCGTAAGCAACTGCAAATAAAGATGGTCTAAACACATTCATCCGTTGACTAACTTTTCATATTCAACTTACAAAATATGCAACAATATTATTGCATTTTTAAGTTAAAAATTGTTTAGTAAAAAGCTGATCTCTAGGCAAGCATAAGTTTCATTTTATTAAGATTATAAGAAGGTAAAAAAAAGGCTCATTTAATGTTCGCCATTTCTTTCTCAGAGCTCTCATGATACAATGAAATTCTATATCCCTACCATAACATAACTGATATAACATAAACCCTGTTTCTCTGAATGGCAAATCAAATGCTTACTTCAATAATTATAACAACATTCAAATTTAATATATGCCCTTTAGATTGACCAATTTGCATAGTTCACCCCTCCATGAATTGAAACTTCATCAGCAGAACCAGAAACTTAGTGCACCTTATGAAACTTCTGTGACAATGTTAACTATACCGAAAAACCATCATCTGATTCTGATCCTTTTGAGCCTTTAGGGCATGTTTGGTTTCGCCTCTAATTGTGTTAGGATGAGGTAAACAAGAATCCATTTCAACACTAGCTTTCACATTTTAGATTTTAGACTTAGATTTACGTTTGGCCTATATACCAACATAGAACCAAACACACATTCACAGAGGCAAGTTGATTTTCTCAGACCATTTAAAGATACCAGAATATACGCGATCGCCTCCCAAATCTTCTCCCGAGGATCCAGCAGCCACCCTTATAACATCCTCAATCAACGCGAAGTTTCCCATTATATCAACATGAGCACCACTTTGTGTTCCCCTTCCTTCCAGCAAGTTGGCAGGAGGAGAATGATCATATTCTCTAATGTAAGTGCGGATCCCGGAAGGGTTGAATCTGGTTTTCCCGCGCCACCCTTTAGCACACATGAATCCTGAACTTAGAACCGGCACAGTCTCATCGCCATCAACGGTGTAAACTCCACCCTTCAGACAGCTGTCTTCATCACCACCATCTGCTGAAGTGTCAATTTCAAAAGGAATGTAGCACTCAGTAGAGGGAGATAGCTTGTAAACATAAGCTCTTTCTGTTGGTAAGCCAACTCCATACATGGAGAATATTTCCATATCAGGAGCATTTGGTAACCTGCAGATATTTTAGAGCAGCAAAAAGCATCAATTGCATGAGAAAAAAAAAAAAAGTGTAACCAAATGATGTATCACTATTACTTGAAAAGTCTACATTCCAGAGATCCAATCCTGATTGTGATCCCACATTGAACAAGAATATGGCCTAGATTTGATTTTTAAAAATCACCCCTTAAATTTCTATTCAATTACAACTCTGATTTTTAAATGAGGTGGACAAATCTGATTGGTGGAACAAGAACTCAGCACATAAAAGTGGTAGAGGAGATTTGGATCCATCAACCAATATGAAAGATCACAAATTTGAGTAATATACATGAATAATGAATGTGCTACATTGGATGAGTTTGAGGCACTATCACCAAAGCATGGAGCTCTGAAGCATATAACAAGAATAACTATTGAAATAAACTGGTGAAAGCAAGGAGCCAAAAATTCTCACTTTGTCTCCAAGGGGTTTGACCAATATTTGTAGTGCTCATATTTAGGATCATCCAAGTTGTCAGCAATTCCATAAGAGAAATGAGCACCACCGCGAGCCATCATTTTTGGAGCAACAAAATTAAGAAGGTCTATGATTGAGTCAGCTGTGTAAACTTTGTGTTCAGCAACTGCTCTTACTCCCTCAACTCCCATGTCATGGTATTCAGTCCACACATCGCGACAGGAGGTGTTTGCAGCATTCTGACCCTTAATGGCACCCTGTTAACAAGAAATCTCTATGAGCTATAAACATAATGGACTCAAAAAAACTTATTATAGTGTGTATGGTTGGCAATCATGGTTCGGTCTAACAGAAAAACAACTTTTGTTTCATTGTCACTCAAATCATGGTTTGAGTCTCAAAATCAAGTTGAAAAATAACTAGGGTGTGTTTCAAACAACTTATGGAATGGCCAAACCATGGTTTGATATAGATCAGGATAGATTTTACGATGTTTGGATGAATTTTGGATACTCAATTATTGTGCCAAAATCATAAATAAAGGAAAAGTAACTTGAAGTTGCTTTTAGGTTTAGCAAAATCAATTATGCATCAAGTAATGTCTCATTTACCATTCATCAAACTTGCACACACTTTAAAGCCTACATTGGTAATACATCCCAAAATCAATTTTCATCAAGAATATCCAAATAAAATTATCTCTTAAAATCAAATTTCTGATATCAGTTTTTCAAACGAAAAACACGTTACTTCATAATCAATTTTACAAAATCAATTCTAGTCAGAATTATAATTCTATCACCACTAAACCAAATACAGTGACTCAATGTGATTTTTGCAAAACCTGCTATTTACACACAAAACTCAGTTTACACACTATAAACTATGGTTTGAGCCATCCCAACTGCAATCAAAACATGCACTAACATATTTGGTAAAAGAAGGAACAAGCATACAAGACTATACCAATTTAAAGACTCTGTTAAATAAAGACTCACCCGGAAGTCAATAATCTCAATCTCAGAGGAATTTGCCTCTGCCACATCTCTGCCAAACGATATCATTCTTCCATAGTGGACAACATTTGTTTTGTTTGTCTCATGGCATGTTAACTTAGTGTTGTTGTTAACACTTTGCTTTCTCTTGCTAGGTAGATAGCCTTCCTCTGGTGACCAATCAAGACCACCCCAAATGGTGTCCCCTCCTCTTGGTATCATTGACATTGTTGAGTCCCACGTCCGGGTCATCTTCATCACATGTTGCAAGGTTTGAAGGCGAAAGTGATCGTTATCTAAAAATCCAGGCGCTATAGTCCTAGGTATAAATATAACAGGAAAAAAACAAACTTAATTTAAGATGTTGAAAAGTTGGATGAACAAAAGTAAAAGACTTAAATGTGTTAATCAAATTATATTGATGCACTCTGTACAAGACATAGGGCCTTGGTATATACCTTTCTGTAGGTGTCTTTTGTGTTGTTTAGTTTATCTAGTTTCAGTGTCTTGTAGTTGTTTCTTTTATTTTGTAATTGCATCTATACTTTCTGCACTGTGTAATTGTACCTCTGATGCTTGTTTTTTCATCAATGATATCTTTTTGCTGATAAAAAGTTGTGTTTCTATTCCTAACAAAGTTCGCCATTTTCGGTTTTCATCTTTATAATTATCTTTTTTTTATTTATTTTTGTCCTAATTAATTTTATTAGTTTTGGTTTTGTTCCTTTCTCCCAGAGAAATAAGGATTACAACATAAAAGATCAAGAAAGCTATCGACAAAAACAAAGTAATTTTGCCAAAATTAGAGAAGAAAAAACTTGGACTAAAACCAGACAAAAAAATTTATAAGGACCAAAGCCGAAATCATGAACTTAGGAGGGACTAAAAACATATTTGAATCAAAATTAAAACAAGCATAGCATGGATGCCAGATGCAATCATATTTTGCTTTCTCTGATACAGAGAAGTAGTAGGAAAAGCAGAAAATGTTGGACATGATTGTACCTAGCAAAATATGTAATCAAAACATTGAGGGCAAAAAGAATTGCTGATTTAAACAATTGAGTAAACGGGTAGTACAGAGTAATTGAGATGAAAATTCTTAGCAGGAGCATGATACTGTTGAACCAGTAACTTTTTTCTTTTTTTTCTTTTTTTTCTTTTTTTTTGGCAACAACTAATATGACAACTATGAGTCTATTCAGATGAGTTTTACACGGAAATTTCTTGTCGGTGTAGAATTTATCATATAAACACTAATTTCACTTTCACCAAGCTGTTTTTACATAAATTCCAACGGTGATCTTCTCTAATAAACTTCCCTGCCTCCAATTTTAAGGACTATTCAGCTTGGTGTAAAGAAACATTTTATGATATTAGTTTTTACTTAACAGATTCTAAAACATTTCTTGAAAAGTTCATCCAAACAGGCTCCAAGTGAATTTACCTGGCAACAGCAATATCCCTAGCTTCAGCTGAGAAAAGCCCTGCTATAGCCTTGGGAACACCTAAAAATGGTCCTCCAATGTTTACAATTGCCTTTATATATTTGGAACACCAATCTGGTCCTCCTCCACCACCCATTGGAGCTGGTGCTTCAACCCATTTCATGAAGTGAAGAAAGTACAACACACCCATTGAATGTGGAATTATAACTGCCTTATTCCCACCATTTGTAGCAACCATGAGTTCTATGTTGCTCTTTATCCGGCTTAGTGTTTGATCCCTCACCTGATCAATTAATTCATTAAATGGGAAAAAAAAAGAAAAAAAGATTCAGCACTTGTTTCAAAATTACACATCCTAATTCTTCTTCCCTTCTTACATGTGTATAACCAATGTAATTCTTTGAGTATGGCATAACAACTCCAAGAAAAATCAGTTACCAGACGAACAAAACTAACATGAAGTTCCTCAGATGTAATTAGTGTTGTTCTCCAATTATAGTTAGAGTTTCATCTCAATATCATGTGTTGTGTTGATACTTTGGTAACTGCGTAGTATAGTGAACATGAGTATCAAAGGTCTGCACATATTACAGAAGTGAAACTCCATCTATGATTGGAAAACAGCACCAACCACATAAAAGGATCTATGTCTAAATTTTATCCTGGAAAGAGTACCTCAGTGTTCTGAAATGATATTCTCCAGTCATATGCAGCCATGTACATGGTTTTCTCTTCATAACCGATGCGTGCCAAGTTGGCAATAAGGACGGCCCACACGAAGTATCCTGCGGCAAAGTAATCAGCAGCTACAAGTCCAGAGACAGGCCTGACTCTGATGCCAGGTGGATCTAATCCAGTTTCATTGTCCAGTGACATGTGCTCCACCCAGCATGAAGGTCTGCAAAAAGATCCAAAATGAACAACACATGAATCCTTATACCATCATTTCTAGGTAGAAATTATTAATGCTATTTTGATAAGCATAAATTGTGTATGGAATTTGGTATACTTTCAATGGTGCAGTCCAAGAATACTGGAAATTCCTATATCAGAAGTTCAATGTTAGACCATACTGTTACTGTGACTAATTGTTGCTTCGTCCTTTCAATGGATAAATACCCCAGAAAAAAAATTTCTTAATAAAAAAGAAATGAAATTAGTGTCAGTCAGAAACATTCCTATGCTTTCAAGCTGAATAGTCCTTCAACTTACAAATAATGTGCAGTCCAAGTTCAAGGTGGACTTTTAAGATTAGGTGGATTAATTAACTATCTTCCTAACTGAATGTTAGTAGTGGCATAGGCACATTGCTTGAAAATTTCTTGATAAGAGTCAAAGTTTTACAGGAAAACAATGATCTGACCGCACATTATTTGAAAGGACAGAGACAAGCTAATTGAAATGATAATAGATAAATAATAAATAAATAAAATAACTCAAAAGAGCAAATTTTAATCGAGTAATTGACTGTTTTGATCCCTCACTTTGTAGTCATAGGGCATTGTAGTCCCTGACTTTGCACTCCATAGATCACTTTATTCCCTGATGTTAAGTGACACTAACGAAATGCCTGTGTCACATAGGCATTTCGTCAGTGTCACTTAATGTCAGGGACTAAAGTGATCTACGTAGTGCAAAGTCAAAGACTTAATATAGGCGTTCTAAAAAGTCAGGGACTAAAACGTCATGTGACTACTAAGTGAGAGAGCAAAATAGTCAATTACTCAGATTAAATCATATCATATCAGGCAACCCAATAATCAAACAACATTACCATAAAAGGGAAGTTCCCTTCCAAACCAAGCTACCAATGACTTCACCAGTAATAGAAAGTTAACGACAAAGTTGACAAATGCAACAATCTGAAATTAAAGTACCATGTTTACACACAGCTTACAAGTCAAACATTTCACTTCATTTTGTTACTACCAATCACTATAATCATCAAAATCAACCAAAAAGAAATAACTAAATCAAAACACAAACATACCAACACCATAAACCACCTAGCATACAGAACAATCACATCTCACAAAACCTAAGCAATACCAAAAAACAACCAAATGTCACATCAAATTACTATAGATGAATACAAACACTAGGACAACTGTTCCCCTTGAGCAAGGTCTCGGTTTCGAGTTTTCTGGATAGAAGACGACCCTGCTAAGAGAGCTAGCCCCTGATGTGGATTTTCCCAATTCAAACAGGATTGACTGTTGTAGATGATACTAGCAGCTATTAAAAAAAATGAACACTAAGAAAATTGTTGATACCTTTTATAGACTTCTCCAAAGGTACCACCCCACAATCTCTTCCTGAACAATCCCTCAGCACAATGATGACCCTCCCAGAGTTCAAGCCCACCAGTGACAATCCCGGGCACGAAAACCACCGGATGCTTCACCTTGAGGCCCTCTTTCTTGAGCTTAAGGCCCGGTGGGTCCGGCATGGGCCCGGTGATAGCCTCAGTCACATACTGAGGAAACGAAGCAGGCATCACCTTATACATAAACAGCAAAAACCACCATAAAGTGCAAATGCAACCCACAAACCAACAACAGTTATCAACACACGACCACTTGTTCTTCTTCACAGTCACTACCTTCTGCTGTTTCTTCTTCTTTTCATCATCTAATTCTTCTTCTTCCTTTCCATCACTCTGAATTTTCGGTTCTGAACTGCTCTGACTCTGACCCTTTTCTGTTTCCGACCCTTTCCTTCTCCGAATCAACGACATGTTCTAGAAGGAAGAAACGCTACCTGCTTCAAACCCTGATTTATTTAGATCAAATCTATCAGTTTTTTTTTAAGGGGAAGTAATATTTTGGTTCAGTTTTGCCCCGTATAAACAGATGGGGTTATGTTATTTCTCCAAAAGATTGAATATTTATGCAGAAATGAGAAGCTTCTGAATTAAAATCGTATTGGGCTGAACAATGAGCTTACAAAAAGGAATAATAAAAAAGGATTTCTTTTTCAGAGCATAAAATGGAGAAAGGGTTTTTCAGAATCGAGAATCGAATTCAAAGTAGCTTGACTATTGCTTCGCGAAAGCACTGAAGGGAAAGTGATCTCGAAGGTTTGGTTCTATTTTCCTTTATTTTCTTTCATTTTCTTTTTCTGATTTTCCCGGAAAACAAACAGAAAGAAGGTTATCGGGAAAGTTGGGAAGGAGTGGTTATTGGCCGCGCAGACTGTCGCTGCTGAGTGATGTGGGTCCCAGACCGAGTTGAAAATGACCGAGTTTGATTACGTGGCAGAATCTGATTGGCTCAGTTAATGATATGTGTACTCCTCTCCATGCCAATTATTTTATGATTTTGCAGATCGCTGTGCATCTAGTTAAGACAAGAAAACGAATTATTCTTGCTTGCATGAACAGTTTACAGCAAAATAGTATAAAATATTAGAAGAATAATAAAAAAAAAGACTCAAATTTGTTTTATATTACCTTTCGATGTCTTTCATTTATTATGACTCTCAACTGGAGTATAACACTAACATGATTGAGTTTTTTTCTTGACAAATAGTAATTTATTTTTAAAAAATAGAAACAATTAAGACATACAATAAACGAACCACTTAGTCTTTTTAAATTATGGAAAATATTCTCAAAAAAAAATTTTTTAAGTTACTTTTTTTGTGCGCCGGACATTCTTATAATTTGCATGTTATCTTTAAGATCGTGAATAGTGTGTAAGGATCGTACATGTTTTCTATGAGACTAAAGCTAATGCGTGCACGGGAAGTTTGGATCATTTTCTGCAACATTTTTCTCTAGTATGTTATCTTCAAGATTGTGAATGGTGTGTAAGGATGGTACATGTTATCCATGAGATAAAAGCTAATGCGTGCACGAGAAGTTCAGATCATTTTCTGCAACATTTTTCTCTAATGTACTATCTTTAAGATCGTGAATGGTGTGTAAGGATTGTACATGCTATCCATGAGACTAAAGCTAATGCGTGCACGGGGAGTTCGAATCATTTTCTGCAACATTTTTCTCTAGTGTGTTATCTTTAAGATCGTGAATAGTGTGTAAGAATCGTACATGTTATCCATGAGATTAAAGCTAATGCGTGCACAGGGAGTTCGGATAATTTTTTGCAACATTTTTCTCTAGTGTGTTATCTTTAAGATCGTGAATAGTGTGTATGGATCGTACATGCTATCCATGAGACTAAAGCTAATGCCTGCACGGAAGTTCAGATCATTATAAAGATTTTGGTTTTTGATTGATTTTTGTACGATAACTGTGACGTATAGTTTAGATCTCAATTAAAAAGACTTTATTACGGAAGGACAATAGATGATACGAGTTAGTGTTCAAATTTTTTTAGAAGCCAATAAATGTATTAAAAAAAAGTATTATAAGTATTTAAGGGTTACAAAAGTATCAAATACATCTCTATAACATGAAAAATTAGAAAACCGTCACTAACAACATCTACTTAATTACTATATAACACAAAGGAGTTACACATCAATCAAAAAAGAAATAAGATAAATTTAAATTCAGTTTGCCTTCAATATTAAAAATTTCTAATAGAAAAGATATAGACACAATTCTTGTCGGTCTCACATGTTATTTTGTATATATTTCTCGTATTAAAAAAATTTAACATTGTATTTATATCTCTCTTAGTGAAATTTTCAAGTGACCAATATAATTCATTTATGGTGAATTTAATAAAGAACAAAATTTGGCTCAAACTTCTTTGTAAAGTTGAGTAGTAGTAGGTGAGGTCCTCTCCCTACTTGAGCAAGTGCTCTTGATCAACAATGCCATTGACCTTATTCTTTTTCTTTGATTTGTTATTTTTGTTCCCTATATTGTTATTATTTTTAAAATAGAGTTTTGCTAACTATTATTCTAAAAAAAATTATTAGTAAAACTCTTTTTTAATATACATATAATATAATGTCTTTATACATATGATGCCTTTAAAACACTTACAAGTAAATATTCCTTTGTTTCCTTTTAGTTTTTTGATAACCAGTAACAGTTCTACTAATTTAAGTAGTTTTTAAAATATAACGTAATTAAGCAAAGCAAACTGTTATTTTCTTTTTGCCTTTCATTTCCGCCCTCTTATTACGTGACCATCATTGTAGCTTTTGTCTTTGCCTTGCATCAATTAGAGCATGACTTTTAATTTGTATTTGTATACGATTTTTTAGACACAAATAAATTATAAAAATATATAGTAGCTTTTGTCTTATTAAAAGATACATTGCACCAAACTAGCTAGCAGCCGTGAATAATAAAAAAAAAAAGAAGCTAGCAGCCATTTCAAAAAAATATATATATTCAGACCACTGCTTTTGAAGGTTAATTAATTAATTTAGGGTAAATTATACTCACCACCCTTGAGATTTGGCTAAATTGCATTCCACCCTATTTCTGAGGTCAAATTGCACTTCACCTCATTTTCGAGGTGAAATTGCACTCTTCCCCATTTTTGAAGTGAAATTGCACTCCACCCCATTTTATTAACTATAGTTAATTTCATTTCTTTGTTTTTTTTTACAATGGTTAATTGATTATTTTCTAAATTAAAATGGTTAGTTTTTAAATTTAAATAAGTTTTTAGTCCCAACAATTTTTGTTTTTCTTTTTAATCCAATTTAACTCAAAAATTTTATTTTTAGTGCTTAATAATGTTACATTTTTTCATGACATTTTTTAGGGGACCAAAATAAAATTAAATAATAAAATTAAAGTTAAAAAATTTAAAACTTTTATTGAAAACTAAAATTTAAAAATTCAAGGAACTAAAAATAAAATTTTTGAATTAATTTAGTTCTTAATTGAATTTTTTGGTACAATAAAATGGTTAGTTTTTAAGTTTAAAGAAACTTTTAGTTCCAACAATTTTTATTAAATTTTTGCATTACATTTTTTCAGGGACCAAATGAAAAATAATTCAAATAACAGGATTAAAGTAAGAAAAAAAAGGGACCAAATATAAAAATTAGTAATTACAAGGACTAAAAAATTATATATTTATCATGACACAAAATTTTATATGGATTAAAAACAAATGTTTGTAATTAACTAAAAGGTGGTTCACCCTATAATTTTCTTCTTTAATTTTTGATAAAATTAATTCAAATTTTTTATTTTTAGTCCCTTGAATTTTTTAATTTTAGTTTTCAATAAAAAAATTAAATTTTTTAACTTTAATCCTATTATTTAATTTTCTTTTGGTCCCCTAAAAAATGTTATGAAAAATTTAACATTACTAAGAACTAAAAATAAAATTTTTGAATTAAGTTGGATTAAAAAACTTATTCAAACCTAAAAACTAACCATTTTAATATTGAAAATAATCAATTAACCATTGTAAAAAAAAAGAAATAAAACTAACCATAGTTAATGAAATGGGGTGGGGTGCAATTTAGCCAAACCTCAAGGATAGTGAATACAATTTACCCATTAATTTAATTTAACAAATAGTATACCAAGTGGTTATGCTAATCATATTGGTCTATTTCTCTTGCTTTGTGCTAGCTAAGGAGAATGAATCATGAATAATTTTTCTAGAGAAAAATCCTGAGTTAATTATTGTTATTACATTAGTCTCTGATTTTAGCATAACTTCATATTAGTTCTTGATCTTGAAATCATTATTCATATTCATCTTAGATTTAGTGTTTTTTTGATAATATCATTAATTAAAGTCGAACGTAACAAATAAATATCAACCATATTTTGGTCAGTCAAAAAAAAACTCATATTATTCATTGATATATTGTTTAAAATATTTACTTAGGTTATTGAAGCAAACCCTAGTGTCATGATCCACCTTCATCTAGCGTGCCATAATCCATCGCAACGCCATCGGGTGCTATGACTTGCTCCTTTGTCATCTGTGAACGTCGCCATTTATGCATTTCCATCCTCCATCATCGCCATCAAAGCTAAGGTATGGTGCTTAGTTGGTGCCTTTATGGGAGTTTATGGATAAAGCTTCATTTCAGATATGCAAAAGTTATGGGAGTGTTATATGAATTATCATATAAACTTTCAATTGAATGATTGGATCAGCAAAATTCGTTGTTTATAATAAGTTATGCGCAGTGTCATTAACTAATTTGACACTTTAATATTATTTGAACTCAACCCTATTGCCACAGAAGAAACATAACTCAAAACTTACTATCACAACCAACAATCATTCATTCATACTTATCTTAACATTCAAACAATTTCCAAGCATTATTTTATGAATCAAAGTTCATAATTTAAAACACTTGTTATGGAATCACATGCACGTTATATTTTTATTTATTTTTTATTAAACTCTATTAACATTTATGAATAGAGAACATCATCAACCAATCTACGAAGATCATGAAAATTATAGCATTCGTTTATAATTTAAAAAGAATATAATTACTAACCTTTTTCTTTTTTTTTTCATGAAAAAAGATATTTAATACCTTCAATCTTTTAATGACTCAAAACAACTCAAAAGTCTTTATCTATCTCTTTAACAAGTAGTTTCCTTCTTTTAACCATCTCTGACATTTGCTTTCTTCAAACCTGTCTAATTTCATTGAGTCCACCATAAAATTCTTTAGAGAAAATAATTGTATTTCACAAAAATTAAACTTAAAGATTGTTAGAAATTATATCATTGGTAGTGGTGGACCTTTAAAGATTAGAAATAAAGGAATAAGAAAAATAAAAAATAGGAAAGTGTGTACAATGTCCATTCAAGACGTATTCTCTAGCACTTTTCTTTAGGCTTAATTCACCCCATCAATTTCAACTCTGGGTGCAAAATGGGTTGCCTAGCGAATTTTCTACATGATACAATAAAGATTATTCGAGTATGTTTCGCACTTCCAAAACTCAAGTCTTGACAACAATGATTTTAACAAAGTGATATTTTGCATATATCTCTTACCAAAGACATAAGCAAATGAGTTCAAAGATGCCCATAGAAAACGGGGTGTTTCATCATGTGGTTATCTTCCATGTTTGACTTCTCATGAATATTGTAAGCGTCATTTGAGTTATTAATCTCATATCCTTATGCATTAAATGCACTTTTATTTATAGACATCTCGTGTCTCTCTATAAAGAGTTATCTCTTTTTAAGTGATGTCTTTTTATTCAAGAGTCACATCCCTTTAATTAAAGAGTCATATTTGTAGCTCTTGAAATTTAACTAATTTCAAATAAAACAACTCTTTAACCTTAAATTAAACAACATATATCTTTATGTTTTATAAATTTTTCTCATGATATTTTAATATTTTAAGAACCAAAATAAAATAAAAAACTTAAATTCATATTATTTAACAAAATTAGTCAAAATAATGAAAAATTAGCTTGGGCAACGTTGCACGGGCAAAACTACACTTTTTTTATTGTCAACGGTACCACTCCTCGTTTTTTTTTCTTTCAAATTAGTAGATGTGTACCACAACACTACATGGGACAAGCCTATGGGCTGAAAAGGCAATGGGCCCATTCTTTTTTAAACCAATGGGCCTATTCTTGCACGGCCCAGAGATAGAATCCAATAATTTCTTGGACATATCTGAGAGGTTGACCAAAAAAAGGACATCTATGAGAGTGGCTCAGTTCAAAAAAAAAAAATGAGAGTGGCATTATGATTTCAGAGAGTGCTCATGCCGTGGACCTAATGGACCTAATAGCCTACTAACAAAGGAAACCATTATTAAATTATTAAATTGGCCGCTGGGATTAGCACCACCTCACTTGAAAACGACATCACTCTTTCGGACAGTAACATCCTTGAATTCATAAAATAGTAAAAATGGAAAGCAAATCACCCTTGTTTTTTCGGACAGCAGCGTTCGAAAACGTGTATCCAAATGCTGCTGTTCAAAAATAGATGATGCATTTCTAAAATAAGTTACTGTGAACCTGCGACTTATTAAATTTATGATTACAATTTGATTGATTACTAGTATCAACATGAAAGTTCAATATTATATTTCGTTCTCTCTCTCTTCTTCATCTTTTCTTTAAAACCTTAAAGTAAGCTTTATAAAATAGGGAAAATGAAGTTACACTCCTGAAAAATTAGAAAACTCAAAGATATTTTCGTTTAATCGAATCAAAAAAAAAAAAAAAAAAAAACAGAATAAGGGATCTTTATTTTTACCTTTATAAAGTTGTATTCTTTATGACAACTTACTTTACAATTATTGTTAAAATACACAATATATGGTTCAAATTTAAACTTGATGAACTTATTTTTGTAATATGTGTTTTTCAAACAAAAGAAAAAATAGAAACAATATATCATTTTTTAAACTTAATTGCATTTTTAGTTTTTATAGTTTGTCAATTATATAATTTTTGTTCATGTAGTTTCAATTAAGAGATTTTAGTTTCTATTAAATTAAAAATATGAAAATTGAGTCTCAAAGTCTAATTTCTATTTAATTTAAACCAGATGTTGCTATCCGTTAATAATGTTATTGATCAAAAATAAAAAATTAAGTTCAATTTTTACCAAAACATTATATTCAGTAAGAAGTGTCTATTGCCACTCCAATGTCTATTGCCACTACATTTGAATTTTTTAAAATGATTAAATATATTTTATAACCAATAAAATTATAATATTAATATATAAATATTATTAAAATAATCAAATGAGAGTGACCATGGACATTTTGGAGTGACAATAGACTCATCCTATTCAATAATGTTAGTAACAAATAGTCTAATTTGGATAAAAATTGGATCTTATGATCCGATTTTCACATTTTAAATTCTAGAATTACCAAAATCGCTCAATTAAAACTACAAGACTAAAATTACATAATTAACAAACTATAATGACAAAAACTACAATCAAGATTAATCCCCTTGAAATATATAGATCACTAAAGTGAGTTTTTTCTAATAAACTAAGTTTTTTTTATAAACATAATCAAGCTTTGAACTCTTATCAATGTACTCAAAGGACTCAGTTATGTAGGACTTAAGGTCAGTTTATTATTACTTAAAAATAATTGATTTTAAAGGTGGGTAGAAAATTGATTATTTTTTTAATTGATTATGTTAACAATTAGAAATTTATGTTTAGTTAAAATGAGAAGAATCAAATAACAAAAAAAAAGAATCATTTTTTTAATATTCTCTCTCTCCTATTATTATAGTTGATTATTCTGAGAAGTGGCTCAAAGTATTTTCTCAAACAAAAAATAATTATTTTACGCTTCTGATTATTTTTAAAAGCATAAACAAACCTCTTCAAAACATTCAGAATTATTCTTTTATTAAAAATATAAATTATTTTACAAAATAAACAATAATAAACGTGCTTTTAAATCGTTAAAATTTAATCCCTCTATGGTAAAAGATATATTTTAGGGGAAAATATAACATTAAAATATTAAGTGTTTGTTTAAGATAAACCAACACAAAATAATCATGTTACATCATAAAAATTCCCTTTTAATGTCAAGATGCAATTGATTGAGGTCAGAAACATAAACATGATATCATTTGTAAATGTGGACACGGCTTGCTTTCTTAAAGTAAGAGTCAATATTCACTAGCTAAGCACTATTATGGATAATCTCCATTTGATTATCAAAGAAATATCCTTAATTTTAAGATATAAATTAATGAATTAAAGATCATTTATGTGAGTTTTGTCTTTTACACCATTTTTTTTCTTCTAAACACACAATTTGGGATCGAATAGATAGAGTCCAGATTAAATGTCTATCAACATACTTAAACGAATTAAATATCTAGTAACTAGATAGAAGTTTGGTTAATCTTGATAGCTTAATTCTTAAAAACTCATGCATATTTAGCATACAAGTTATAGTATATACTATTCAACAATTTGTCACAATCATAAATCCGTATGCATTCACACAACAAAATCCCAAGTCCCTTTCATCTTTGTCTATCCAAAGATTTAAGAAGACATTACTAAAACAAGAAAATGTCCAATTCAGCATTCCATTTTGCCCCATGAATTGGGGAGAGTCTTTAGATGCCAGCCAGATATCATAAAATTGAATGATTGAATCACACACAAAGTACCATCATTGTATTATTTGCTCTCTCCAAGCCAAGTCCTTCATGTTCTTAATTCTTGAAACATAGTACAAAAGCCAATCCAAGCCCTATCTTTTCCCCCCTTGCAAGCATGTGACTTATGGTCCTACTCTTATGATGACAAATTACATATTATATATTTCTTCACACAATTGAATTCATATACTAGTAGTATATATGAACATTAACTCCAATGCATTAATGGCATTGAAATAATTCATATGATCATGTCTCCCCTAGCCATGGAATTAGGGTGGGTCTCACTCTTTTCACCAGATTCGAAGGGATTTGGAACTTTTACGTTTAGGTATCATTCTAGTCATTCGACTTGAATTGTTTGATCAATACTAAAAATTTAGTCATTAAATATATCAGCAACCAAATAGTGACTGAATTATTTTATAATGATGTCATAAATAGTAACCAAAAGTCTTTCATATTTGATCGCTATGGTTTTCTTTTCTTTTTTCTCATAAATTATTGTATTCTCAGCCGATAGCCGAAGACTTATTTTTACGAGAATGTGAGATCATCGAAGTGGGTAAAGTCTATTCCAACAAAACATTTTTCATACACTTTTCATATACACGATTTTGATTTGATTTCTGACCGGCATGCATGCTTAAGAGGCATAGTTATCTATTAACGATAACAAGCTTGGTTGGTTGCTACACTTTTCTTTTCTAGTAGCAATTTGATATTTTTTTTATTCAAAAAATTTATTTTTAAATATTTAATTAAAGAGTAAATCTCTAAATTGCTCCTTGAGATATTTATCGGTAATGTGCAGATTAATTCTTAAGATTTTAAAAACCTCAAATTAGTTTTTAACTTTACAAAACAACGTGCATTTAAGTTCTTTAAGCTATTAAACGACATTACAAACTAAGTAAAAAAAGATTAACATAAATGCGTATGTAATTGCGTGGAATTCAAATCCAAAGTGAAAGCTCTTGAAATCCACAATCTTCTAGCCAGTTTATGTATATTTTTATTATATGTAAAAATATTTTTAAACGAAGTAATAATCTTTTTACTTCTATGAGAAATTAACATTAGTATACGTGAGGTAGGTATGGTGTTTGAAGTTTGAAGCATGATGATGATGATATAAAGACACTTAATTAGGTTTTTGTGTACATTAATTTTAGGAGTAACATCCATGTGGTACATTGCGCGTCTCATAAATTTTGATTTCAAATTCCACTTCTGCCGCACAAACGTATTAGGTACAATTAATTATGCCAACTCTCATACAATTTCAAATTTTTAATTCAAGTTTTTGGTTTTAGTTTCAAATTTTTAAGTTCAAATATATAGGAATTATATACACCCGGTTTAAAAGAGTTTATGCATAACTTATAAAAATAGCTTATAAATTCTTATAAGTTGTTTTCAACTTATTTTCATAAGTTTTCTAGTGTAGCTTATCAAAAGAAATTATTTTTAGCTTATTCAAGCAAGTTTTACAATTTTGTCTATGAGAAACTTTCATTTGAAAATAGCTTATTGCATGCTAGTAAGTCCATCAACGTACTAAAAGTATAACGTAAAATATAGTTTTAAAATGTATGAAATTAACAAACATTGTGATGGAGTACTAAATGATTTCGGAATGATGTCAAATTTTATAAACATGATCTATACGATAAGTAGTTTCAATCCAATGGTAGGTTTCGTGAAAAAAGATCTTCTAACAAATAGTTATTAACCAGTGTAAGAGTTTGTGTAAGTTACACCGGTGTCATTTGATCCCTCCATATATATATATATATATATATATATATGATTTATAAGCAAAAAAAATTAAGTTTATTATCTCAAAATATAAGCAAGTTTCAATTACTTTTACCTTATTTAATGTCTTTATTCTTTAAGAACCATTATTTGATTGACTATTTATTTATTTTTAATTAAAGAGAGAATAAATATGATACGTTAATAGAATAAAGCATTTGTTTAAAAATAAAAAAATTAAATATGTTTAACTAATTTTCTTAATATGTATAAGTTAATTTTTTTTTCTTATAAATAATTTCGGAGGGAGTATATATATATATATATATATATATATATATATATATATATTGGTTTTTTGGTAAATCACACTATGGGGATTTGAGATGTTTGGTATAAGAGTTAATTTTAGTTTTTTTTTTTTTCAAAAAAGTGATTCTAGGGCAAGTGATAACATTTTTTAAGGTGAGAATGAAAAAAAAATATTATCATAAAACTCACTTACCTAGGTGTATTCCTTTATCAAATCATAGGTAAATGTATTGTTTTAATTTTTTAAGTGAGTTTTTTGAAAATGAAAAAAACATTTCCAATATCAACACTACCTATAATCCTTCTAATTTGATTTGTCACTCAATTTAATTTTTGACTTTATCAAAATTTAATTCTAATCCTTGACTTTATTAAAAAAATAATTCACATTAATTTTTAAAGAGCAGCTTGACACCCCACTTGTTGGACTTTCTATACTAGCTACCGAATTAATGATTAAAATGGTTAGCGATGACGTGATATTAACTATTAGTAATTTTAATTATTTTTTGGGTGGATAGTAATTTTAATTATTCCGTCGTTAAATCAAACTTTTTTAATAGTTTATATTCTCTCGCTCAGCCGCCCACAAAAAAAAATTCAAAATCCCATGAATATCAAGAATTCCTTAAGAAGTAAGAATTCGAACTTAAAGGTTTCAAAAATGGAATCCGTTTATTGTTCTCTTCTCGTGTAATAATGTTGCATATGAATAAAAGAAAAAAACAAAAAGAGTCATCCACTATAAAATAAAGGGTATATTTCACTTTATTCCTCTCTTCTTGACATGAACTAATGAACAGAAAACTTAACTAATCCAAATCAATTAATTTTTGCTCTAGGCACACGTATCTTTAATTTCTGTGTAAAAAGTGAGTTTGGTAGAGGATGAGACAAAGTTTGGAATCAATAAAATTATTTATGTGTAGCAATTGTTTGTTAATTAATTGCTCTTTTTAATATCTCTTTATAAAAAGAGTTAGGTTGGCTTTTTGGTTGCCAATGGTGTTTGTTAGGTGCAAACAGAGTTTGATCCAAATAACAAAATCACCGAATTTGTGTGGATCTATTAAGGAGTACAAAACTTTTCATCTTTATGCTTTTATCACTTTTCTTATTGAAGATGAAGGTTAATTATTATAAGATTATTTAAAAGGTTAAATGAAGATTAACTACACACTAAGTAAACTTGATTAAGGTCATTTTCATTAAAAAGAAGATTGTATATGACCCATGTGTGTGTCATGAAATTGATCTATTATTGTTAGAGGTTTCAATAGGAACTCAATATCAAGCAAGAGATAATAACATCTTATGAATTGGGATTACATGACTCTCCAAAAAAAAAAAACTCAAGCATTAGGTATGGAAAGAAAAAAATTAAGACTATTTAATAATAAAGTATGAAAAAGATAGACACAATAATTTTGTTGGTCTTATAGAGCTGGTTATACGGGTCAATCTGAATTGTCCAGACCCGCATTATATCTCGGGTTAAGTGGGTTAACTCATATAGCCCACTTTCTAAATTTTCTAGTGTTTAATTTAACACTAAACTTGTGATTGAACGGGCCAATATTTAAAGTGTGTATTTAATTAAAAAATATTGATTTCATTTGAATTGTAATAAAACTATTATGATAAAATTTAAATTACACAAAAAAAATTAAAATAAATTTTAAAAATAGATTTTTAAATTAAATTAATCTTTTTATTTTATAGATGTCGCCCGCAGGTCAACTCGGAATCCACGAACGAAACACATTTAACTCATGATTTAAATAGATTAACTTGTGAAATTCACTCTATAAATAATCATCTTTATTTCTTGTCCAAAACCACGTGAATTGTGGACTGTATACTTAGCTCTCTCACTTAAAAGTAAAATTCATAAAAATTAATATTTTTATCTTTTTCATAGACTATCAAAGAAAGAACTTCAACTCTAAAATTAGGTGCTAAAAATGTGGAGTATTTATGTTTTTAAGATATACTTCCCTTGTTTTTTTTAATACAGCACTATAAACAATTTCTTATTTAACTATATTTAGGATCTCTTCTTAAAATATTTATCATCAGGAATTATGATTAATTCTTTTTTTAAATTGAGTTTATATGAAACAGTTGTTAGGTGGTCATGAATTATCATTTCATTCTCACCATTAGAATTATAAAATCTATGCACATATAGTTAACAGACGAACTAAGTGAGCATCCACCTACGATTAAATTCAATTTTTTTTATTACTTTGCATTTGTAATTCAAATGGTCATTGAGTGACCTAACACGGTTACCAAATTAGTGCCATCTAGAATTGACTTGACTAAAAACTGTAACATGAAATGAAATAGAAAAAGAAACCTAGAAATGGAAAATTTTGGTATGTTTGAAAAATCTTAAGATAATAATATATGTTTGGATTGTGAAAGAAATGAGACACAGAGGCAGTAGTTCTTCTGGTTTAATTTGACTAAAGCTTGGGTCAATCTATGTGACAGAAAGAACAAACAAACAAATTGCTTCACTTCTCTATTCTTACCCGTCACTCTCTTCATTCTCATTCCTTTTTTATTTTTTAAATTTAAATTTAAATAAAATTCAACGGCTACATGACTAAACACAAGCTCAAATTTCAGACATCACATAAAGAATTGGTCAACTAGCATAATACAACAGAGTTTTCGTATAAATGCTGAAAAAGGAATTTTTTTGTTTTGTTTTCCTTTTTGTATTTTTAATTTTTTTAAAAAAATTAGAAAACAGAAAAGAAAACATAAAAGCAAAAAATAAAAATCCAAACAAAATATGCCCCTTAAAGCTTTCGTAAGGTCTGCATTATAATTTGAAGTTATTATGAATAAAATTGAATCTGAGGGAGAAAAAAATATTAACTAAATATTTACATATATTTAAAAATCTTTATTAGTTTTCTTATGCTCGAAAGTTTTCTCTACTATCTTAGACTAAGGGACAATATCTTTACCTTAAATTTTTTATTTTTTATTTCTTAAAAAAAACTCCAATTTCAACAATTATGGTAGGGCTGTCATTAATTGGATTATGAAATCTCAAATGTTACTTGTACTTAGCAAATTCCATGAAAATAAGTAATGTCCGTTTGATTTATATTTTAGTAGAATGAGAAGTGAAAAATACATAAATAAAAACAAAAATTAATGATTTTTTTTTTGAAAAATAAAATATATTCTTGAATAATAAAATCACAGAGTATAGGATGTACTCTGTTAAGTACAAAATGTATGATGTTACAGATAAAAATTGATGGTTGAGATTATTGATGCACAAAAATCGAAACAATCCGATAAAAATAAATAGTTTTAGCTTTAGTCAAAAGTAATTATGATCAAAATCAAATTTAAAACAAACAAACCCATAAAACTCACAATCAAAACAGTTACTTATTTGTTTCCTTTTCATTCTTCCGTTTTTTCTCTATCAACGGCTCCATTTCAGGTTGTGTGCTGTCATTGTTTCTACAAATTTTTACAATCTACACAATACAATTAGGGTTGGCAATTGCATTCAACCTAAAAAAAAATTTATAATACAAAAATATAGTTATAAGTTCTTAAGACTAAATAAATAACTAAAAATATAAATTATAAATTATTTATTTTAGGTTAGAAATGAAAAAAAAAAGTATTAATTTCATCTCCTCCTTTATTCTTTTCATAGCCTACGCGTTCATCAGCAAATCTGGAGAGCTGTAAATCAAAGCTTTACTCCTCACCTACTACACCAATCTATTAGGTGCTATCTCCTCCTTAATTATCAACAATAAATAGGACAACTTATTTAATTTTAATTTGTTTATCTCTAAAGAAAAATTTGCTATTTTCTTCTGCGTTTTTGTTTATGGGATTTCATCTATTTAGAAATTTAATTTAGCCTCAATATCTGTTCCTGAGTTTTAATTTTGACAAGTTTTCTTCCGATACTTTTTTATTTAAATTATCTGGATAAATCTAGATAGAATACGTATCTCATACCAATACGTTTCTAATTTACAAGAATCATTGTTTGACGGGTTGTGAGACAAGTCTATTTACAAAAAAAAAAAAAAAAAAAAAAAAGAAACTAGTCTCCTATCCCTGATACTAATAAAATAGAGGATACCAAAGAAAAAAAAGAATGGTAACAGCACCAAATCAATCTCAACAGCTTCACCTAAAATTTATCATAGAAACAATTTCATGTAGCTTTGGATGAAAGGAAAAGAGAATCAACAGTACAATATATAGAGTAGTCTTCTCTTGTGGCACTGTTTGGCAAATATATATCAACTGCGGAGATTGTTCATGTTTGACCTTGTATTCCAAACAATTCAAAACTTATTTTATCTGTCCTATACATCAGGACTAGCAGATTTACTGTATGTCTGTGTTCTATTAAAAGTATTTTTTTTTGAAAAAAAAAAGAGCTTCTTTAGTTTGTGATTTTATTTTAGTTTGATTTATTAAAAGAAGAAGAAACTTTCATAAATAATTACATTTAAGTGATTCTGATTTGAATAGAAAAAAAAAAGATTAAAAAGATAAATCAGCCTACATTTCTGTGCAATAGTATAAATACAAAACAGAAATTCAAAACACAACTACCACCTTCTACCTTCAACCTATCCATCATCTTCTAAAAAGAAGGTGTATCTTATTTATATAATATTTCTTTTGGCTGATAAAAAAAAAAAAAGCTTACATTTTTATGATTAGTCTTTTGTCATGTTAACTAAAGTGAAAGAACCTCGATCAGGAGCTTTTAACGCTCAAATTTTAGTTTCTTTGATATGCACGCAGACTAATTATTAGATGATGTTTCAAAATTGATTCTTTAATTATTATAATAAATTTTATCTCTTTTAACAAAATATTTTTTATATATATTATCAGATTTCGAATAGTGTCAACCTGCAGAAATTTTGTTTTGGCCTTCCAACAAGGGGATTACTCTTCCTTAGCATGTGAAGTAGTATAAATTATAAAATGCAATAAACTATATATGTTTTTCAATTCATGAATTTGGGGTTAAGCTCCAGTATGTCAAGTGCCACACTGTGTCTTCTCTAAGTAATATCAATTTTAAGTAACTTTGTTATTATTATTATTTTTCTTTTATGCAAAGTAATTAACTTTGTTATTCTTAAGAAACTAGCTTGTTGATTAATATTGCATCATATATTCAGGGGCTCCGGGGCGGAGCTACCTTAATACGACCAAGGGGCCTCAGTTTTCTATTGTAAGAAAAAATTATTAATATATATATAATTTCTTAAAATATAAGTAAAAATTAATAGTATTTTAAGTAATTAATTCCCCAAAATTTAGATTTATTTACATAGTTATTTATATTTGAACCCTAAAAATTTTGGGTTAGCTCCTTTCGACATATATTTTGTTGCGCTGGCACATATGATTTACCATTTTTCTAATATAAATAATAAGTTAACAACAAACAAAAAATAATAATAATCCTATTATTTATATAAAAGACTATTTTTTCATGTACAGATAAATTTACTTTTCCAACTAATACTCTTTCAAAAGCTCAAATATAATTCTTTCGATAAGACCGTAAAATATATATATACGCGCTTGTATCTCTACACTAATACTCTTGTTGTAAATTAAAATAATTGGCTAGTCAAAAGATTTCTTTTAAAAAAAAAACAATAAAATTAAACTCACAACAATTATTTACTCCAATGGCCCACAATATTAATCTCATTCAAAACTAAAAACAATATTTTTTTTTCAGTTGAATGAGATTAGGGATAAATCATTAATCTAAAAGAAAATGAATTGAGCTTTTTTTTTTCCTCTTTAGGTATCTATAGAAACAATATTCTAAAACTAATCATACAAGTATTGTTTTTATTTATTTTCAACTCACCGCAAAAGCAACAAATTTATAGCTTTTGCAAAAATCAATTTTAAAAAATCAAAATCAAGTTTAAAAAGGACAAAAGGTGCAACCAAACAACTATTCAATTCCTTAACCCATGTTAATGGGTTCTGAACATATTTCCAAACATGCACTTAGTGCGTGTTTGTTTTTTCATATAAAACTTAATTTGCCTAAAATTAGTTTGATAGAAGTAAGTTGAGTTAAAAAATTATTTATTTTAATAAAATTTATGTTTGAATATTTTTAATTAAAAGTAAGTTTTACAAACTAAATATTATTTAAATTTTTTTTGAGAAGTATTTTCAAATATGTAAAACATGATTTGCCGGTAAATTATGTCGAACCGAATTTATTAAAAGTACTTTCACCAATCTAAAAAGAGAGTCATGAGTTCTTTTTACTAAATCTTTAGTTTGAGAATAAATTTAATTTTTTAAACGAAGCCAAAGTAAAAACCAAACAAATATGCATGTTGTTGCATACAATTAAACTCACTTTTAATTTTGTAAATTGAAAAACAAACATATTAGAGTCATTCCAAACTCCACCTTAAGTCATTTTGGCCAAATGAATTATTATTTTTGGTATATAACACAACATAACAGCCATTATGAAAAAAAAAATAAAGAATAATAATATGGATCATTTACAAAAGTAAAAAAAAGAAAAGAAAATGGGGCAACTTTTGTGGTGAATAATAGCAATGTGATTGTGATTTGCATCACAGACTATATGTGGGGGCAAGTGAAGTGTCGTTTGTGCTTGTGCTATGCTCTAAAGCACATAACCTCACGCCGCTACATTCTCATTTTCACCTTTTCCCCCTCTCATCTCCTTCCCTTTCATTCCATTCCATTTCTCTCAGAAAGAATCAACAAGTTCCATTGTTGATTTCAAAAACAAAAAAGAAAAAAAAAAGTAGCGCATGCAACATTGCACACACAAATCAAAAGCCAACCCATTTATCATCTTTCTCTCTCTTCATCTCTCTCTATATATGTATACTATCATTCACACGTTATTTACATACATAGACACATAAAAGCTCTCACATTTTCGAGCTATAAAGCCCAAATCTCAATGGCCCTTCTTCTTCTTCATACACACTGAACAAGGGAAGAAAATTAAGGGTACTTCACTTCTCTCTCATTATAATTTGCACTATTTGTTTTTGTTATTTTGTTGTGTGTGTGTGTTTATATTACTCTCCTCTGACTCCGAGACAGAGACAAACAGAGAGAGAATCAATTTCTCTAAAACTCTGATATTATTGATTAAATAAATGGGAAATATAAAAAGAAATGATTTTTATTTTTAATGCGTTTTGATCTCCTCATAAATCGCCTTCAAACATGTTCTTCTCCTCCTATTTGCATCTATTCGTTACCTCTCTCTCTCTTTTTGGGGAGGGTTGTGTTGAAATGCTGAGATTTTGATCTTCATTCTTCATTGGATCATCACCCCTTTTTCCTTTCCCTCTTTGGTGTTTCTCTTTTTCTTCTTCTATTACTTTTCTCTCTCTCTCGCTCTCGCTTGCACATTGTTCAATGGAGTTTTTGCTTTTTGAGTTTTGGAAGTGGATTAAATTGACCTACCCAGATCTTCAATTCGTTTGATTGTTGCAAAGTTTCATCCTTTTCTGATTAATACCTTGGATTGGATTGATAGTGTATGTAGCTTGGTTCATTTGGAAGTGGTGGAGTGAAAAAAAATATCAGAAAATGTTGACTTGCATAGCGTGTTCGAAGCAGCTTAATAATAATGGATCTCTCCACCCAGATGAAGAGGAAGAAGCTGTTCATACTCCAAGCACCAAACAAGCCATTAAGGCTCTAACTTCTCAGGTAAATTGCCAAAACCATATAATAGTTTAGACTCATTTTAGCTTGAGTTATTAGAAGAGAAATTCTTAAAATAGTCAATAACCCAGTTCCTCAATTATGCAATTCTTCATATTTTTGTTCTAATTAAGTAATTATAAGACCAAGACATTTTGCTACTATGAATTTGTCTGTTTTCCTGGTCATGGCATAAAAAGACTCAATTGCATTGTAGTGACTCATTGAAGTTTATGGAAGAAATCATGGAATAAAAAGGCTCAATTTTTGTGTTTTCATGATTTGTTTTCTTGAATTGGAAACTATGGTGACTTAGAGATGGTTTTTGTGATTTCAGATCAAGGACATGGCTGTGAAGGCTTCTGGTGCCTATAAGAATTGCAAGCCATGCTCAGGATCTTCCAATGGTAACAAAAATAGAAAGTATGCTGATTCTGATGCAGGATCAGAATCGGCAAGGTTCAACTGGGCGTACCGCAGAACCGGGAGCGCGAATTCGACCCCGAGGATGTGGGGGAAGGAAATGGAAGCTAGGCTAAAAGGTCTTTCGAGTGGCGAAGGAACGCCGGCTTCGGTGAGTGGACGTACTGAGTCCGTGGTGTTCATGGAGGAGGACGAGCCAAAGGAATGGATTGCACAGGTGGAGCCTGGTGTGCTCATTACTTTTGTTTCATTGCCTCAGGGAGGGAATGATCTGAAGCGAATACGGTTCAGGTACTACCCCTCTGTCTTGTATGTTTTGGAAGTTGCATTAGGTTCCTATTTGTTAGGGCAGTTTGGTATCCATTTCCGTGTCCTGTTTTTATAAATAATGTCCAAACTGCCACATATTTTTTCATTTTGTTTCATGTTTTCTGAAATTTGTATAGGAAACATGGGAACAATTCGAAACAAGATTTTACTGTTTCCATAGTTTCCGATACAAAATTCACAAATCAGGAAGCAAAGTGAAACAAGGTGGCTGTTTTGTAATTATCTATGAAAACGAGAAATGAAAATAGATATCAATTAGGCCATTAGAGTTTAAGCACATGACTTGTCATAACCAATGTGACTTTGTCCTTTGTGGTTTAAACTTTCTGTTCTTCTTTGATCTGGATTGTTAAGTACATGTTTGTTTGAGAGTGATCACATGCTTTTCTAAAGCTGTACAGATTCTAGATTGGCAGGATCTTTCTTGTTTGTTTGTATTGTGCCTCTTTGGAGGGCCTCAGCTTTGTTCCATTGTCAGTAACTCATGCTTCACTGGTGGTAGTAGAACAGGACAAAAGCAAAAAGGATTTTATCTACAAGACTCATGATTCAAATGCTCTCCCTCCCTCAGCACACAAAAAGAAAAAGAAAAAAGAAAAAAGGAGAGAGGGTAAAAAGAAAAAAAAGAAAAGAAAAGGAAGTAATGCAGAGAAAAAAAAAGGCTAGGCTTGGTTTTGCGCCAGAGTAATTTCCATTTAATGAAATACAAAGCAAATTCATCAACAAAAAACCCCTGTAGACTTAAATACAAGAATTATAAAGGGATACTTGAACTTAAATAGTTTATATGTATAAAATTCTGCTTTTTTTATACTGAATAATCTCATTAATTGTAACTGAGTTAAAAAGAATTCCTTGTTTGGGTTAGTGTCCTTTGTTTTTTGGTCATAATTTCAGGCCCATCTTTCTGTCATGGAAGTTTAGGTTTCTACTGAGTCAATCTCAGAACTAAATTGGAAACAATGAAGAAGATCTTGAATCTTGAACTGATTAAGAGCTGTTGAAATTCAAATAGGAACAATTGTCTTAACTCATAAGCATCCTTGCTGTTTATGAACGACAGCAGGAGATCCAAATCTCATATTGGAGTTATAAATCTGTGGTAAACCTTCCATTGGTTTGTGTTTGAAATGTTTGGTTCTATACTGCTATAAGCTTCAAGTTTTTATGTCTGTCCTTGAATATGAGTCATTTTTAAAGTTCTTTAGTGAAGGAAAATATACTTGAGTGTGAAGTCAGATTTTGTTTTTCAGCCCATCAATGGTTGTACTGATTATTTTATATATTTAATCAGCCGCGAAATGTTTAATAAATGGCAAGCTCAGAGGTGGTGGACGGAGAATTATGACAAGGTCATGGAGTTGTACAATGTTCAAAGGTTCAATCAACAAGCAGTTCCTCTTCCAACCCCTCCTAGATCTGAAGATGAGGTGAGAATGCACCTTTGTCTAATTCAATGTTGTTAATTGCATGATTAAACTTCTATTAGGTCTGAACTTAGATATTTGTGCTAGAAACCTGGCCCTTGGATGAAGGGGAAGTTTGCAAGGATAGATTTTCCTAGATAGAGTGCGTGCATTTGGGTACTCAGCTTAATTAAAAACTTATGCAATAAGCACTTTTAAATGTGAGCTTAATTACATATATGGCTATGCAGTTTATTGAAATAAGCTAAAATAGGTTATTCTGATAAGTTTCTCCATAAAACCTGTGAAAATAACCTGAAAACAATTATAGGAATTTAGTCCTTTTTATAAGCATCATCTAGAAAGCTTTGGTGGTCCTTATGTAAGACGTTTTAGAGTTTCTATGAAGCAATTATTCTTTGTTTCCTTATTTGCCCTTATTAAATGCTTTGAATTTCTTTACTTTTAAATTACAACTACCAAACACGTTATTCAAAATTTGATAGTTCATACAACTTTTTGATAAAACCAATGAAATCAACTAACCTAAACTACTTTTATTGGTATGTTTAATGTGTAATTTAGTTGAAAACGTCTTGTAAAAAAGACCGGTGGAAGTATAAGCTATTTTTCCCTAAGGTCATCCAAAATTTAACTATGTTTGTGGATTGTTACCTCTCCTATTTACATGAGCAGTTAATTTAGAATATTCTGTTTTAGTGAATTTGCTACATTGATATATATTGGTGTTTATATAACTTCCTTTTTCAGAGTTCAAAGATTGAATCTGTTAGGGACAGCCCTGTCACTCCTCCTCTAAGCAAAGAGCGTCCACCCTGCCATTTTCACCACCCAATGGGAATGGGCTACTCCTCATCAGATTCACTGGAGCACCACCAATTGCAACCTCACCCTTGCTATGAAACAAGCGTTCCGGCATCCACGCCTAATCTTTCTAACATGAGTGCACCAAAGACTGAAAGGTCATCCGTTGATGCTTCTGTAAGGACAAGTTCATCAGGAGAGGAAGATCACTCAGGGGAACTTTCAATCAGCAATGCCAGTGATATGGAAACTGAATGGGTTGAACAGGACGAACCGGGAGTATACATCACCATCAGAGCACTACTGGGTGGAGCTAGAGAACTTAGGCGTGTCCGGTTCAGGTATGCAGAAATTATTAGCTCGGAATATAAATTGCTGCTATTATCTGTCTTATTATGCTCACTGTTAAAGGGTACCTTGCTGAAATTCTAGGAATTGCATATTTAAATTTTATACTTTGTACTCTTCAAATCTTAGTTTTGCGATGTAATTTACTTGAACATAATTTCATGGTTTGAGTAGAAGAGAAAAAAAACTGCTTTTATGTTGTGAGAAACCATGATTTGCTAACTACTACATCCAAAAAAACACTTTAACTCTTAACTGATGGATTACAGTGCATTTGTTTTATCGTTAGATTTGTCGTACAAATGAAGATACACAAAAGACGCTATATTTCACTTCTAATCATTCATAGGGGACTGTGTTTACCCGTTTGCGATCAATTGTATCTAAAGCAAACCTAGGTTCACTCATCAAGTATAATTTGTCATGAATAATCACATTCATTTTTATTGAAAGTCTTCTTTCTGCATTCTTTTACGCAGCCGAGAAAGGTTTGGAGAAATGCACGCCAGATTATGGTGGGAAGAGAATCGCGCAAGGATACAAGAACAGTACTTGTGATTGTGACTATAGAAGAGCCTTGACACAGACAAACTGCTTAAGCAGGCTAACAGATGAGAGCTTGAAAGCTTTACAACAGTATTGTGCATTCTAGATCCATCTAGTTACCTTCTTTCCGGCGGATAATTTGCAAGTAACTAAGACTTTCGAGTTTGCGGTAGCGATGGAGAAAATGCAGATGTTGGGAAATGTTGAACTATGATAGTTAAATTTTAGTTATGGTTAAACTTGTTGATGCCAATGTCTTGCAGTTGGAATTGACTAATGTTTTCCTTCTTGTATGAATTTTGAACTATTCCAAGTTAGATAACATGTTTTAATTTGTTCTGTCTAATATGGTTAAACTGAATATTTAGTGCATCAGATTGAAAAATGAAAATCTTCACAAAACAAATCACTGGAAACTTGACAATATAGCTAGTGCCTAGTTTCTATCATAGCATAATAAGGAAAATGGATTTGGTGCTGTAACACTATCATGTAGTGATGTGTTATAATCTTAGCTTTTTATTTTTTTATTTTAAGAAAAATAATAAAATAAAAAACATATTGTTATTGTTACCACCGTTAGATCCGAAACAGCATGATGCTGTAACGGTAGCAAATCTAGATCTGTAAGCATTGTTGTTTTGGAAAAGACTTTTTAAAAGATATTAGAGGCTCTATAATCATATTCTTCCCAAAATAATTGATAGTACTTTTTTTTTATTGAAAACTTAGTGATTCTCGAAATTTGTGCTGTTCCCGATACTCCTTTTGGTCCTATTTATAAAACTCTTTTCAGACAATGTTAGTAGTTATTTTTATAAGATCCTCCATTAAAATTTACAAACGTTAATTATCCTTTTCTATGTTTGCCCTTCATAATGAGTCAACTTTTTTTAATTTCAAAATTTGATTACAAGAAGAATTAATATCTTTTACTACTTTCCAATACATTAAATAGGGGTAAACATGGAAGAGTATATAATTTTTCAAAATCGTAGGATATTAAGTAACTTAATTACATGTTTTCTTAATAACCGCAATTGTCATGTTGGGTCCTTATAAAAAGGACCGGAGGGAGTAGTTTGGAGCCGTTTTGTTATATTTGTCTATTCCAAAAAAATATTCCGAAATTTAGATAAGAGTTATTTTAAGATCTTTTGGCATTCAGAATTCGTTATGCAGTAATCGTCAAATTTAATCTAAATTTTAGGATATTAATATTCTAAGGTATAATATTTCAAACTCCACAAACGCATTTTAGCCTATTAAAAAAAATGATGTTTTCAAAACAAAAATGTATAATTTTAAAATCAATTTTTCTCAAAATTAATTATATAAAATCTCATTCATCTATAATTATTACCACCTTTTCTCGTGAAACTTACTTTGTGATCTCAAATCTTACGAAAATTTTAGTGAGCTCATTTACTATCTCTTTAATGTTAACCTATTATTTCTCTTATTTGGAGTGACACTAGACATAAATACATGTTAAACAAAGTGAATGATAATATGTTATGAGTAAAAAGAAGTAATTAAAGACACATATGATCCAATCTCTAAATTTTCATGCAACTTGATAGACAATCACTTCAAAGTTATTCTGCAGAATCTTTTATATCATGTCAAATTAGCTGCATAGATCATGCACAGTTATATAGATGTAATTTATAAGATACATATATAAAACTTTAACCTCTAAATATGTCATTTAAAATTTGACCTATATTTTTCACGGGTACTCTTTGAATTATCTTTCATAAAATATAAAATTTGTGATATGGTATGTTGTCATCTTTTTGCCCTCCATATTTGAATTTGCATAACTCTTGATAAATTTGCATTCCATAAATTATGTCTTGCTTTTATTTATGCAAAAATTTGTATTTCAAATACTCATATTTAAATATGCAAAATTTTACTTATTTCTTTTCTCGAATTTGTTAGACTATATCATATGTCAAAAATATGGCGACTTATAAATGCACCTCGACACAGTATGCTCCCAATAGCATGCATGAGGTAAAATGACATTTATGCCCAAAATTGGTCTGAGTCCAAGGATGTTTAGAATGTATTGATTTCACTGTGAAAATTAAATTATTTAAATTATCAATTATTATTGAAATCGATTATTATTGAAATTAATTATAATATAATCAATTTTTATTTTGGTATATTTGCTGAAAAGTGATTTTCAATATAATCTTTTTATGTTTGATATAAAAATAGTTTTTTGTAGTGAAAATTTAAAAGGTAGAAAAAGAAAATAGATAAGAAGCTAAAAGCTTTTTCTCAAAAATGTCAAAATTTTAGCTTTTCTTTCAAAAGCTTTTTGCTTTGCAAAACGAAGAATAAAAAACTTTTGTTATTTTTTCCAAACATGTTTTAATTTAAAAATCCATTCCAAACATTCTCTTATATCTATCGTTAAACTCGATTTTTGAAGGGTTTGTAGTGTGGTGCCTTAACTCACGACACAAAGACAAATATTTTTGAAGTTTATTATGGACAAAAAAACGACAACGACAATGTTTATGCACTTAAGTATACCTCTTAAAAATGTTCATTAAACATGACTCGAACTAAGATAAAAAAAAAGTTTCAAATTATTTTCTTGATACACATTGATTTGATATGAACTAGAATGAAAATGAAAGAATAATAATATGAATAATTATAGAATGGGAAGATAGATTAATATAATTAAATAAATTAACAAGAAGAATTTATCACCGCTAGTTTATAATTGGAAAAAAAAATATCACTCTGACTCTTAATAATACTATCTCTTGGTCCTTTTTATAAGATCCTCTAATCAATTCACACGGATTAAGAAAAATACTAACAACTTTATTTAATATCATGTCTTATAAAAAAAACAGTATAATATACCAAATTTACCCTTATTTAAAGTCAAAATTTTCAACAAATACATTAATGGTACCCACTATCCTTTTATTTATTACAAGAGTAGACAAGAAAAAACTAATAATTGCTTCTTGAACTTTGTAAAGAGTCTTATATATAAGACCAAAAAATCTTATATTTAGGACCGGAGGTAGTATTTTTTTAAAAAGCTATCACTTTAATATACAATTCTATTCGTATATAATTTCTAATGATAATACCAATCTTTTACAATTAATAGGATTTCTATTTATTTACAACTAAGACTCTCTACAATGACCGTATCATATTATCATATATAATGTATATGAGTTTTTTTAATATGTGCAACCATTATATAGATAAGAATCTTAAAATAGAAGAAAAATGTAAATAATAAATGTAAGTTGAATATAAAATTTAATTAATTTTTGTCTTTTCCTATAAAAAGTTTCTCTTTTAAGATGCTTAACATGTGCAATGTTGTACAGATTAAAAAAACCGAACATATATTTATAATTATATAAATATAATTATAAAAAATATTTTACCTCCTCGTCTAATTGCTAAGAACTCTATTCCATATTTGCATGAGAGTAATTCCTATAAAAAGTATTTTTGTTTAAATACAAGTATTTTTATATAAGTTTTGCTAACTATTGTCCATTGCTCATAATAGATAAATAACCTATAAATAAAAATTAGTTATAAAAAATATAATATTCAATGTTACAAGTACATCTTTATTAATTATAATTTTTATTACTAATTTTTATTTATGAGTTACTTATTTATTGCTTTGATAATGATTAGCAGAACTTTTTTATATATAAGGGATGATATTGAATCGTTTGTATTCAATTTTAATGAGCACGGAATATTTTTAAGCCAGAAACTAAAGCAAATCCATAAATGTGTCAGTATATGATTAATGAATGATTTCAAACAAATGATGCAGAAGGAGAAGATCCCTTAAAGCAAGCATTCAAGAATAAACGTAATATTCTTTTCATAATTCATTCAGAGGCAACACGTGCAAGCCCAGAAATATGCAAATGCATCATGTATAATTAGATACTTTTAATTCTGAATCTAATCTAATTTCTTTTAGTTAAGATAATAGTATTACTAATAATACTAATGATAATAAAATAAAAATAAAAATAACAATAGTAAAATATTATTTTCGCAAATGCTATATATACGCGCTTATGCTAGAATGAGAAAAAGAATTTCAATTGTGTGCCATCGATTGCCACGTGTTGGAATTAACACTATTGATGATTAGTGATTGGTTAATCCTTTCTAATGATTCGCATTTTTGGGGTAATCAATCAAAGGAATTTATTAAATTTGAATGTCTTCACACTCCTTTTCATCATGTTGGCTTGTTTGATCAAAATCCAAACAAAATACTCCCTTTTTTTTTAGTCTTTTAAAATTTTGCACAAGAATTATAAAAATGATTAAAGTTAAATATTTTTAAAACAATTATTATATAATTTTTTATTATGCCCTCATTTATAGATAGTGGATCAAAAATACTTAGTGGAAATATATATTTATTATAAGGTCGTAAGTGAAAAATATTATTAATTACTTATTGGTATTCTAAAGCGACTATCAAAAGTGAATAACTCAAAAAAAGCTAAATAGACTAACATACCGAGAGAGTAATAGTTAGTAATTACTTATTGTGTTATTATAATTATAATTATAATAATAAGGTTAAATTAATTTTTTGATCCATATACTTGTATTTTATTTTTGTTTTTAGTCTCTATAAAAATGGTTTATTTTAATCTTACATGTGTTATTTATTTATACTCTAGTCTTAGCCATTATATTTGAGTTGGTCCTTACTATTAACCATTATAAATCTCGTAGTACCACCATAATCACTAAAGCAACTGTTATTGCAAACTCACCAACCTTTAAGCTCTTGACCCTGCCACCCCTACAAACATTCGTCGGCCGATTTATGTCCTTTATTTGAGAATTTTTTTGGTTATAAAAATTAAAATAAAAATGAAATGTAAGTATTGAGACAAAAAATTAAATTAACCTAACTATAATTATAGTATAAAATTCTCTATCTCATAGGCTAGTTGATTTCTTGGTGAGTGTAAAATTGAACTTTTTAACATGTTGATATTGTTAACAACTAAATGATTGATTGAATAATTATGTCCTTTTATTTTTATCTTTTTTCTTTTATTTGGATGTACGAACTCTACTTCTGAATATTAACAATATGCGGTTGAGTTTTTTAAAAAAAACTAAGTATCTAGTATTTGTTAAGATTTTTTATTTACATAATCAATTTTACTCGCAATATTTTTTAATCTTAAAATAAATTAGATGAAAATTTAAAATTAACTTTTTCATTTATTTTTCTTTATAATAAAATCTAAAATTGTTAAAAAAATAATAAATTCTAAAATACATTTGATATATTAAGAGTGAAAAATCACTTATGAATAGATTTGTTATCCTGTTTGTGAAAATTTAAATAGCAACTCTTCGATCCAAACTCGTATGAATGTACTTTTGTTGGTATATAAATGTATGGACTAATACCTCTTAAATATAAAATATTTATCCTCGGTTTCTTCAAGTAATACACGTGAAGAGTAAAACCTCTGTAATTACTATGAACAAACCGTATATATAGTCCTTCGTTTCAACCAAATATAGAATAGAAAATCATAGAATCTCACAAAAGCAATACTATTGAACTATAACGCAAATAGAAGAAAAAAAAACTGAAGAACAAAAAACTCCGATCGAGGACCATGTATAAAGTAAAAAAACTGAAGAACAAAAAGCTCCAAAATTTCCTCTTTTTTTCCCACTTGATTGCTTTAATATTATTATTATTATTATTATTATTATTATTATTAAGATAGGATTAAGATAAGATACGATGAAATAATTAGGGCGCGTTTGTTTTAAGGTTTGAAAATACATTCCCGAGTATTTTATTGTCAGAAATATATTTTCAGTAATGTTTATTTCCAGTCATTTTAAACAAGTTGTTTGGTTTTTAATTTTTATTCTTAGGAATCTTTTGAAAAAAATTAAATAAAATTTAAAATCTATTTGATTTATAATAATGTTACATGTAATAATATGAAAATATTTTTATTGCATATAATATTATTTATTTATTTTAATTTTTTTAATCAATAAAAAAGTAAAAGATAACTACTAAAAAGACAACAATGTAATGCAATTATATAGATTAAGAATATATATATATATAGATAAAATGAATTAAATACATAACATTAACCACTTAAAGGGCGTTAGCTTCGAGGAATAAAAAATATTTTCAGACATCTTATTTTTGATAATTTGTAAATTTTTAAAACGATGTATTTTTAAGCATTTTATAAAAGAGTGTTTGATAAAATTAACATTATTAAGAATATTTTTTTAATTTCAAATGAAAAATACAAAAAAGAAAATTGAAAAAGTGGTAGTTATAAGGAAAATATAAAATAACTACCTATATTTTCATGAAAAAATAACTTACTCACCTTTCATAATGAAAATGAAGATTACAGAAAATACAAAAAAAAATTTCGAAAATAAATGATACTCAAAATTTTTTTTTAAACTTATAACAAATATAAAAATATCACATTCGAAAGTACATTTTAAAAAATATTTTTTCTAAACTTTGAAACCAAATGAGACGGAAGACATCCAAATAGAAGGGTGTTATCGTAATTAAGGATCGAAACAAGATTTAAGAATTTTTTTTGTTTGTTTTCTCCACTCAAACTAAAAGTCAGTGTCAAACGTTTTCAAAACCCTCACAGTTGCTGCTTCGGTTCTCTGTGTGCCCTCGAAGCCGCTTTCTGTTCTTCTTCCCTCTCTCTCTCTCGATTCCGAAGAACGAAGAACCCTAATTTCTTTCCGTGTTCCGACCCTTTCTTCTGCTTCGAAGTGACGGCGTCAAGTTTCGCTTTTCCCTGTTCGCCTTCGCTTGTTCCCTCGTGGGTTGTCTTGGGTTTTGGCTGAAATGGTCCCTGGTTCGAAAACGGAGGGTACCCACATACTCTCTGCCAGAGTTCGAAAAACCATCCAATCCATCAAGGAAATCGTGGGGAATCATTCCGATTCTGATATCTATGTCGTCCTCAGGGAAACAAACATGGATCCTAATGAAACCACTCAAAAATTGCTCAACCAAGGTTCATTTGGCCACTCTCCTTTTCTCTTTAACCCTAATTTTCGTTTTTTTGGTTATTTAATCGTGTTAGTTTGTTTATTGGCTTTTTAATTTTTTGGGTTCATTTTTGTTTTGTTTTGTTTTTCACCTTCGCTTTTATCAGTCTCTGCTTGTGGGGTTCTGAACTAGTGTGAAATGCTTATTGTCAATTTTGTGTTCGTGTAACTGCATTTAGATGTTTAATTTGCCAATATGAGAATGCTGATGCCAAGAGTTTGGGATGATTTTCCTTTGCGCTTGATTGTTGTGGTAATTGGAGGAGGTTCTAGGTTGTGGCAGCAGTCACTTCCGCTGATTTTGTCTGAAAAAACTGGCATCTCTTTATGGCGCATGTTGAACACATTTCCGCTTGTTGTTTTGCTGTTTGTCTGAGATTTTAGATAATCCATCTTTCGCGTGTGTTGATCACATTTTCGCTTGTCGATTTGCGGTCTGTCGGAGATTTTAGATATTCCATCTTTCTCCCTGTGCCACTGTCCCCACTTTTTCTTTTGTTGGTGTAAGTGTAGTTCCCAACCAGTTGTCATCTTATCTCTATGTGATCCTGCTTTTTCAGCTGAGAGGCCAGCTGAGAGGAATGCCATAAGTAATAGTTTATACTGAAAGGCTTATAAAAATTATAGTATAGTTAATGTTGAAAGAAATTACCAGTGGGCCTGAAGCACTCCGGTGACATTTGATCAGCATCAGGGCTGTTTATACGTTAAATACATATATTCTGTTATCTATTATGAGTTATTACTATATATGTTTTTACCATCTTGGTTGAAATATATATTACAAATCATCTTTTTATCCCTAACATGACATTCTATCATTGATGGAGTAAAAATGTCAGATGGGGTTGTTTGGTGTTGCCAACGGCTTAGTAGAGGATTGTTTAGCTTCGACTTTCCATAGCTCCTGAACATTATATGGTCTTCTAATATGAATATTTTATTCTATAAATTATATATTCGTTGACGTGCTTAAAGAGTTATTGCATGAATCAGGGTACCCGGTAACCGTTGTTATGTAATGCAATAATTAGGTTGTTTTATTTGGACATGTTTCTGCATCATATTGTTTTGAACCATGTATGCGACTTTGCAATTGACGTGTGTGCTTTATGTCCGATTTCGTGTTCTAATCCAGTTGTTTTGACCGTGTCCTAGATTAACTATGAATTTGAAAGTAACTTAGAGAATCAATATTATATGCTCATAATAATTTTCTTTGTGCTTTTTTATTTATTTAGATCCATTTCATGAGGTGAAGAGAAGGAGAGACCGAAAGAAGGAGGTATTGCTTTATGTATACCTTTCTTGATGGCTTATTAAATCCATGATAATGCATTGAAGAGTAATTTTATTTTTCAGTGGTTATTTATAATCAAAATATCTCTTATTGCAGACTCAAAATGTTGGAACCAACTCAAACAAGGGTTCTGCTGATCCAGGCAGGCATTCTGAGAATGGTGGTCAGCGAATGAGATTTCATACACCTTCTGAACGTAATGTTCGAAGAATAAACTATTCTCGGGGTACTTTACCTGGTAATATTCTTACTTTTTGCCTAGTTTTTGAGCTTCAGTGTGATGACTTTATTGGAATCTTTAAACTTGGCCAGAAATCAGCTTTAAACTATATTAATAGTCGATGCTGATGTTAACTCTTCTGAAGCAGTTATAACTTGCAGTAAATTTATCAATAGTTTTTTTAATAGTTATAAAATATGACCTAATAGATACTAACATAGCCTTGGTTGAAGACTTATATTTTATTTTGAATTATGTTAGAAGTTCCTATTTTCATATTAATTAAGAGATAAGAGATGAGATGAGATGAGATGCTTTATACTTTGGAGGCAATGGTTTTTGTACTTCCTTTATCTTTCTCTCTGTTTTTTGGGTTCATAGAGGGCGAGAGACTCTATTATATTTTTGAATTTTTTAATATATGAAGATAACTTAAATGCCTCAATGGTTATTTCTTGTATGGTTGTTAGCATTATTTTACAAGATGATATTTAAATTTATTCTGACTGTTCAGGCACCAGCCGAGAATTCCGTGTTGTTAGAGACAACAGAGTAAATCACATATATAAAGAAGTAAAGCCTCCTTCAATTCAGAACTCAACATCTACCAATGAGCAGTTAATTGCAAACAAATCTGAAAAGGGGTATATTCTGAATCTTAATTTATCCTGATTTAGTGGGCATGATTGGTTGTGCTTTGCGTATCTATTCTCCGCAACTGTCAATATTGGTGCATCCCTTGCGATATAGCCCAACAAACTCATTAAGGTTGTGTTTGATTGTTCAAAGTTCTTGCTGTGCTGGAGGTGATAAAAATGCATTTGTACATGAATTGTGAAAGCAATTCTGATAGGAAAATTTTACTTAATTAAAAGTTTTGACATGAATTATGATCTAAAACCTTGGTTGTTATGAATGCAAATCAAAAACCTCTATCTCATGTAAGGTATGCTGCTTCAGATTATAAGTTTAGAGTTCATGTTTGCAAGAAGGGATTAGAAATGAGCCGAATGAATAGAGGGGGATAAACCCATTTGATAGGACGATAGAGTAAATCGACGTCATAATATTTCTATCCAAGGTAGTCAAAGCTTAAATGAAAGTAACCTTCAAGGTGCCAGGAGTGTTAGGCAGGAGCAACTAACAAGAGCATGTCTCATAAAAGAGAGGCATTAATGAACAAAAGATGATTTAAATATTATTATGCACTATAAACAAACTAAGTTGCTCTGTTCTCTACACGGAAAGCAAAGCAGAATGTGTACAGACTTGAAATCAACCTGGAGTCTGTGGTTATACTACCTTTCTATGATTTGAACTAACACAATTGCTCTTTGAAGTCATACTTCAAATATATCTTTTGTTTTTTAGATGCAGTACTTGTCAAGGATAGCTGTTATGATTTACTTTCTCGTAGTTATTGGTTAATTGAATTTTATACATAATTCATGTGTTATTCTTGTTACAGTTCCTCAGCAGCTTCCACCAATCAAAGGTCATATGGTGCTAGGAATTCATCTCAGGCTCTTAATGGTCCTTCTGATTCACATGCTAGATACTCCAAAAATTCTGTTTCAAATGTCAATGACAGAAAAGCTACATCTGAAGAGAAACAAAATGTAATTTTGAATGCAGCTGCACGGGTGCAGCCAATTAAGCCTAACAACATCCAACAAAGTACTGCATCAACAGCATCAACCAGTTCTGCTGTTGGGGTGTATTCCTCTTCAACCGATCCGGTTCATGTGCCCTCTCCTGATTCCAGAACATCAGGTGTTGTTGGAGCCATAAGGCGTGAGGTTGGGGTTGTTGGTGTTCGGCAACAGTCTTCAGACAACAAAGTGAAACAATCATTTGTTCCTGGTAGTTCGTATGCTAATTATAATATGGGAAAAGATGGTGCATCTGCAGATTCGTTTCATTCAGTTGGTGTCATCTCGAAGACTGAGCAATTTAGTCAAACTAATGTAGCGGATCCTTCGTTCTCTGGCATGCCGGTTGGCAGACCACCCTTGAACAACCATTATAATAGTAGGCCTCATCAACAACTTGTGGGACATCAGAGAGGTATATCTTTGGAATTACGGTGACAAGTTATAGTTTAAAATCTAAAATTTCAACAATAGTGATCTTTAGTAAAAGAATAACATCAGAATAGAACTATCCTAAATTGCAGTCTAAATTGCAGTGCTCATAGTTGGTGAAATTACGCCTTTTTTAATACACGTGAATGAGATTATTTAGTATAGTTTTTTTTTTGGTTGTTATCTATGTCTAGAAATTTAATGAGATTTGATGCAGTTTCCCAGCATAATAAAGAGTGGAAACCTAAATCAAGCCAGAAGTCAAACAGTAACAATCCCGGAGTAATCGGCACCCCTAAAAAGGCTGCTTCACCTCCAGCTGAAAATTCTGAAGATGTAGAATCGGGTAAAGCAGAGCTTCAAGATAAACTTTCCCGAGTAAATATATATGAGAATCAAAATGTGATCATAGCGCAGCATATTCGAGTTCCAGAGACTGATCGCTGTCGGCTGACCTTTGGTACCATTGGGGCAGAACTTGATTCTTCGTTGCATCAGCCTAAGTATCAATTAATAGAAGCTTCTGAGAAATCAAACGGGGAATCGACTCCAAGGTTGTCATTTGTGTTTTCTATGCATTTCTTTAATTGTATGTTAAAGACCTATTGCTTGTGGGCAAAGCTGCACAATTTAGACTTTTTATTTACTACTAGTTCCTTTGAAATTTGTTATTATTTTGGTTGTGTTTTCATATAGTAGCATATATTTCCTCAGACATTTATTCAATATGTTGTGTTCTTATAGAGCTAGTCATTACATGATAGTTGGTGTGCATTTTCCGTAATCTGGTTGCAATGTTATGTCAGCTTGACGGTACCGGCTCCAGAGTTGCCCACTGATGATGTTTCTGGGAGCAAGCAGGTGGACTTGCGGGATGACCATATTAGAAGTTCTGGGTCGGTCTCTCCAGCATCTGGTGCATCTGCTGAGCAACAATTGCCTGATAACAAAGACTCCTCGAGCCCACCGAATCTGGAGAATTATGCCAGTATTGGATTGGTGCGTGATAGCAGTCCATCCTTTGCACCACCAGAGCCACAGCAGCAAGATTCTCATGATATGCCTGGCTTTGCGGTGAGTGATTCCTTTCAATTCTAGCATTCATTCTGTTTACTGTCGAAATTTCTTCTAACCTTAATGCAAAGTCATCCATTGCCTACAATTATGTATTACATAATAGTATTATGGCCCTAATCAATCAGGGTTTGCATAACAAAATATCTAGTCAGGTTGTAGTCTTGTGATTGGCATATGCATGGATCATTGAATGTTGTGCAAGCACCTCATCTGTTATGTTGTGAGGAAGTTTGGAAAGATAATAATACTTATCAACATATGATGAACATTTTTTTATTAAATGAATTAGGAAAGCGAATAAAAATCATATATGATGTGGCTTACCAACATGTTGGTTTGGGAAACTTGAAAAGCAAAAGATATCAGGATAATTAACAAAAAAATAAATTGATGTGAAGTGGTGTGAATGAACCACGGAGTTATTTTGAAAACAAAGAGACTGAGAAAGCACGTAGAGTTGTGGAAATGGCTAACCAACCAAGGCTACAAAGAAGTAGAATTAATAAGTTGATGGATCAAATTTAATAGGATTTAAGATTTTTTGGAGTGAAGTGTCCTGTTTAGATAAAGAAATTCAGAGTCCTTGAAATTTGATCAAGAACTGTATTTAATTTAAAAGTAAGAATTCAAAATGCTACCTAAACATAAAAAGTATTTCCAAAATCCTCTGGTTTTCAAATCTCTTAGAATTTTTCAATTGCTTTATCCAAAGTCCAAAGTTGATAGATACTTTATGGTGAAAGGTTGATAATTTGTGTAACACTCTTCATTCTATATATTGATGCATATCTGTTTAGTGCTATATAATTACATATTTGTTCTGTGTCTTATTGTCTTCCTATACTCACTTTTGAATTTCGAAGCAGGCATATGATCCTCCAGCTGGTTATGACATTCCTTATTTCAGACCTTCTATGGATGAAACTGTACGAGGCCAGGGCCTGTCATCTCATCAGGAGGTATAGTTAATTATTAATTTATTCATTATTAGAAGGTTTAAATTCAATCAATTGCTTGATTGTAGTAGAAAAAGAATGCAAATTTAGTCTCGTATTCTTACAACTTGTTTGTATTTGGACTCAGAAAACAACCCTTTTTGATATCCCTTGAAACCTTTTATATTGATTGCCAGTTTCTTAAAGATAACTTGGAAGACCATTTGTTGTCTTTGGATATAATAATTTTCACATCATACAGAATAGACAGTTTTTGTGCTTTCTATTTGTCTGTTCCTTTTCAGTTTTTACCACCTTTAACACGATTTTTGGTATGTGCAGGGTTTGATGTCCCATGCAGCCAATAGTATTCCTGCATCCACAATTCCCATGGTGCAACAACAGCAACCTCCTGTGGCACAGATGTATCCCCACCAAGTTCATGTTTCCCATTTTACTAATCTCATGCCGTATCGTCAGTTCCTGTCCCCGGTATACGTTCCACCGATGGCTATGCCCGGATATTCAAGCAATCCGCCCTATCCTCACCCAACAAATGGAAGCAGTTACGTGTTGATGCCTGGAGGTGGTTCTCATCTCAATGCCAACAGCCTCAAATATGGAGTTCAGCAGTTCAAGCCTGTTCCTGCTGCAAGCCCTACAGGATTCGGGAACTTTGCTAACCCAACTGGGTATGCCATGATAACTCCCGGTGTGGTTGGGGGTGCGACAGGTTTAGAAGATTCATCTCGAGTCAAGTACAAGGATAACCTTTATGTTCCGAATCCTCAGGTAATGTGCTTGTGTAGTGTTTTAGGTTAAAGATCTCATTGTTAATTTGAATTTCAGAAAAAAAGAACTTAACAAACATGTCACCAAACCTTTTTAGGATTTTTTTGAAGTTTCCAACAATTTATCGCCTTCCACCTATCGTAGTAATGAATAAGTTGATAATCATTGAAACCGAGCAGGCATGCAATATTACAGCCTAATAGACTTGAGATTTCATGCATGATTTCCTGCCTTCAAGAATGGATCTTCTTCACCAAATGCATACTCTTTCCTACTAGAGATATATTTAATCTTGAACATGTAGCAGATTTTTAGAAATAGGGACTGTTACTGAATAGTTTTTCCCATTTAATTTTCTTGGCAGAAATAGTGCTTGAACTAATTACGTATACCATTCTGCTCAGCCTAAGTTTCTGGGGTTGATATATTGTTTCCATTTCTCCTCCATATCCAATTCTCTGTATAACTCTGATTAGTATAAGCTGCAAGAAAGCAAGAAGATTGAATCTTGGTATTCACCTGATGCACAAAATCTAGTAGGAAACAGAACATTATGGGTCTATTTGGTTTGCATTTGAATTGTTCCTGTTTCCGATTTCTGTTTTGACAAATTACAAAATTGTCACCTTGTTTTAAGTTGTTTTCAGTGTTTCCTATACAAATTTTAGGGAACAAAAAACAAAATGAAAACAAGTTGACATATTGTTAGGGCATACTTACATAGCTTGATCTCATATAAGACCATTCATTACCTTCAATAACCACCTCTATTATATCTGTGATGGCTCTCTATTTTAATTTTTACTAGACTACAATTTATTTTTTCATTTTGTTTTTCCCATACACAGGCTGAGACATCAGAAATCTGGCTACAGAATCCAAGGGACCTACCTGGCATGCAATCTACTCCATACTACAACATGCCAGCGCAAACTCCTCATGGCGCTTACATGCCATCTCACACCGGCCATGCTTCGTTCAATGCAGCGGCCGCTCACTCTTCTCACATGCAGTTCCCTGGCATGTATCACACTCCTACCCAGCCAGGAGCTATTGCTAATCCTCACCACATAGGACCCGCAATCGGCAACAATGTTGGAGTTGGGGTGGCCGGTGCCGCACCCGGAGCTCAAGTTGGTGCATATCAGCAACCCCAGTTGGGACACCTCAATTGGACAACAAATTTCTGAACTTGATAACAAGAAAAAAAAAGTGAATTTTATTAACCCCTTATGTGTACAAGGGACTGAAGTAGATATAGAAAAAAAATGGCAGTTTTTGTTTGTAAAATGAATGACTTATCCTTTATTTTTTTAACAAAGCATTAAGTTTTCAACCTCCTTTTATTTACAGATTTGGGAATTGTTGAGTTTTGGCTTTATAGTTAAATCTCAGTTATTCTATAAACCCTTGTTTCTGATACTCTTAAAAAGTTTCTTCTAGTAGGATACCCTGTATTATCCTGATAATTCAATTCCATGCTACACTGGTCGTGATACAACTTGCTTTAAAGGATTTTTTTTTTCTTATCTATTTAGCCCCGGTATGATTAATAGGTATCCTTAGAGAGGAAAAAGTATAAAATTGTTATAAAATTTATAAATTAATGGGCACGATTGAGTAACTATTTTTTTTGGTCCGGATAACTCATTTAAATATAAGAAAACAGTTCGTTCTTTGTGTTTTTGGTAATAGGGTGAGCTAATTGGCCAAATAAAAATACCTAACCAACGGTCCTCAGAAAGTTTAAAAAAACATGTTGGACCCTTTTTAGAAGCCCTCATTTTTGAAACAACATTTATAGGGCCACCACCTTTAGTTTATGCTTCTTGACCAAAAAAAAAAAACTTTAGTTTATGCTTGCAACCATCCCACATTTTTAGTATTTTGATAACGGTAAAATTGATCTTCCCGTAAGAGGGTCTTCTGGAAAGTTTCCACCTTCTGGAAACTTTGAAAAATATAAAGCAATTATTTTTTAAAAAATGCCTTCCGAAAAAGGGCTTTCTTGTAATTTTCCAGAAGAGGGCTTGCATAATTTGTAGACCAAAAGAGTGAAAGGGATGGTGGCTTGTATACTTGTGTTGGTGCCAATATAAATTGCCTTTTTAAAAATTTCAATTCAAAAGTAAAAAAAAAGAGATTTTTGTACTAAATTTTAGTTTTCTCAAAAAAATAAAGTTATTGACTAGTGTGGTGTTGCAGAATTGAGGGTTTGAAATATGTTTTTTTTTTTCCTTTTTTAATGATAGATTGTCATAACGATAAGACAGTATTAAGATGCACCACACTGCTATCAAGATGCTTCCAAGAAACGGCCACTTACAAATTAGTCAGACTAGAGGAGTTGGTAACCAGTATTTTCCAAAATGAATTGCCTATAGCAAAAAAAAAAAAAAAACCACTTAGAAACTAGTAAAACTAGAGGAGTTTGTTAGTGGTAGTTTTTAAAAATGAATTGGCTATGAACATGCAGCCAAAAATGACCACTTACAAACTAGTGAAACTTGAAGAGTTTGTTAGTGGTAGTTTTCCAAAATGAATTAGCTATATGGCATCGGAATATTACCCTAAAATGCACCAAACTATACACAACCCTAAACCAAAATAGAGCTACAAATAATTGTTTTGACAAGGTTTCTTCGTTGTGTTTCCCCATCAACAATGCCATATATATAGCTTGTAATAAGGTCTTCTAATAAGGTTCAGCCTAGTTTGTTTGTTTGTATTTTTTTTTGTTGGTAAATGGTATTGAATCGTTGATACTTGCTTCTATTGTATTGGGTTAGTTTTTTCTTTTCTACTTCTTATAGTAATGGTTTTGGAGGATTTGAAGTATCAGTGCTGTGTAGGCGAGTTGGCTGAAAAAAATACAAAGTTTTTAATTCCCCTCTTGGTATTAGTTACATTTATTTTTTTTTATCAGCAAAAAACAAATTTATATTAATTAAAATAGAGACACTAGAGGCGCAATTGGTTACAAGCAGAAAACCAGATAAGTTCAGCTCAGTAACTAACAGCAACATATTAAACTCAGATGCATCAGAAGCTTCAAAGAAGAAGTAAAACAGATAAATCTCACAGCTAGCAGCAATTACCTAATCAATTGTCAATCTTTTATCTAACAAATACTTACCTTTCGAAATTCTGGGTTTGTTGAACGTATTTTAGTGTGTGTTTGAATTCATCACATTAGAATCATCATAGTTAATATGGACCAATATATTTAGACGCGATTTAGAGTAGCTTCAAAACGTTAACATTCTCTCCTTTTAAAAAAGGTAAAAAGAAAACAAGAAACAATTTTTAAAATTTTCCTTTGGGTTAGCTAAGCTGAAAGAAAAACAGACAGAGTTGGGGGGAAGGTGCTTTTGTTTTCTTCTCTTTTTTCATAGAGAGTGGGATGGGAGGACAAAGAATAAGGTATGTGTTTGATTTGTATTTTTATTCTCTGTTTCTTATTTTTAAAGATTTTACAAAGGAAAAATTAAGAATATCAGGAACCAAATATTTCTAATGTTTTCTTTATAAATAAAAAACAAAAAAATAAAAATAAAAAATGGATGCAAATAAAAAAAACCCTAAGATAAAGTATGTGTAGTTACTAAGGGAGGAATTATGTTCACTTTAAATTTAAATTGGTATTTGAAAGCTAGGAAAGCTGATGTTAATTCCTTGGGATTGCTGCTGTTTCTTTTCTTTTCTTTTTGTATTATCAATCTGTTGTCATCACTTTTGTTCAAAGTTGTGAAATTTCTCTCTAAGGGGGGGTCACTACTCACTACTACTACTACCCCTGTTTTTATAGGGACAGTGCCCTTCTTTATAGAGAGATCATATTGTTGTATCCCCATCCCAAGGCCAAGGGTACCTTTAGATGTAGTTTAGTTATTTATAGGACCACTGCACTGCACGTTCACACGCTCATTCCCCAAAACAACTACTATTACTCAATGTCATTTCTTTCAGTGTGGTACCCTAGAGTCACTATTCATCATTTTCGCGTTGTGATAGTCGCCGTTAGTATTGACTCCTAATAATAATTCATCCTTAATTGATGTCATTCAAATTATTCTTAGTGAATTTTTTTGACATGAAGGACCAGTTGAATAGCTACAACTGGAAAAATCTACTTATATGTGCTTGAAAATTGAAAAATAATCAAATGTTTGTACTCAAGGTAAGTGGTTTATCTATAAAAGATTATCTCGAGTGAAAATAATGTAGTAACTAATTATTTGTTAATGCATACCTTCTTGCACCCAAGTTCCATGACCAGTACTAGTCTATATATATTAATATTATAGTTTATGGATTTTTATTACCAAATAACTGATTTTTTTCGCAATAGAAATTACATTTTGTTACTTAAAACTATGTGGTATGACATATCAAATTCTTGATCTTGTACACACCTAAATTCTAGAATCTAATTAATTGAGCTAGGTTAAATTTTTAAAAAAAGAGTGTGTAGTGCACTAAAAAATTGGTGTGACAAGAATATAATAATAACCACCATAAAATAGGCTTGATTCACCCTTATATAGACTAGTATAATCATATACTATCTTTTTAGTTGACCTCATATCTATGCTTTTGCTTCCTAATAATAAAAAAATTAATAAGTGTTTTGTAAAAAAAAAAAAAGCATATCTCAATTTGTTTGAGTTTAGATATGTCAATTTTTCAACAAAAGTAATAATGAGCTTCAACATAGTAACTGATTGATATCTCAGTGAACAACTAATGAGTATTTTTGTAATAACCATATCTTATTTTGTTTGAGTTAGATATTATTTTTCATGAGCTTCAACATTAATTAGAGCCAAACACATAGAAAGTAAGAGCTTAAGGTTATATACCAAAACTTGATTTGCCGAGTAAAGATCAAATTCTAATATTGTGTATACAAAATATTTTATTAAAAGAAATTTTATCCACTTTAATGATTTCTTCACTTAAAATAAAATATTAATTCAAAGGATATTCACATTTCAACATAATTGACTTTTAATTTAACATCATTTAAAAAAATGTTACTAAATTGTTAAATAATATTGTCAAATTGTCAAAAATATTATCTTTGTGCATTTGCAACATTTTTGACAAATATTTGTATAAAGACTATATATATTACTAAAAGATTTTAACAATATTTATTAAAAATATTATCTCTTTGTATTTATAACTTTTTTTATAAATATTGTATAAATGCCATGTTGTAACGTGGATCCTTGATCATCGGGATAACATATATCCAAAAGAAAAGAAATTGATGAAATAGTGGGTTAAGATATATTATCCAAGAAAAAAGAAAAAAAGAAACGGTATAGGAAGCATGGAATTTCCAATGATTTAGAATCATTTTAAATGAAAATCGTGCAACAATATAATAGTTAATTGGATAGGCATGAAGACGCAGTCATGCTTGGATTTATCATAATATAGGAAACAATCAAAATGGGCCAAAGCAATATATAAGATTTTTTTAATCCGTGTAATATTGCACGCATAAGTTAAGAATTTTAAATTAAAAATTTTATATGGAGAAACTAATAATATTAAAAATTGTGTAAATATAACTTCTGTAATTATTCTTAAAAAATAATTTTTAAGTTAAGGTTTTTAACTTGTCCAATATTATACACAATAGAACAACCGTATATATAAAGTGTATTGGATTGAAGGTATTAGGGTTAATTGTGTTGTACATGTGTGTGGGGGTGACCCACGATTTTGAAACTAAGTTAGAGAGAAGAAAAGAAATGATGATGGATAGAGGCATATCTTGCCTTTGCAAAATGCCTACCAACCCTACTTTGCAAAGTGTGTCTTTGTAGTGTTGAGAGGTGTCACTTGAGGTTGATATAAGCATCTCACTTTAATTCTTTTTCAAAAAGGGAAAATAACACTAACAAATAATTAAGTTCCACACAGTTTGCGTATAGTTAGTTGTTAGGTCTTTTATAATTAAGCATGTGTTAATCGCTATTACAAATAAATTGTCATTTATTAACATTTTAGCTATAAGTAAGATTAGTTAGTATTGGTATAATTTTCGTCTAATAGATTTATTTGTCTTAAGAATTCTATTAACGATTTATAAATCGGTGGTATGTATCAATTACTTATAGTAATATATTTGTATATCAGTAATTATATATTTATGTGTTATTATAAATATAGGTAAATTGCACTTACCACCCTTGAGGTTTGGTAAAATTGCACTCCACTCCATTCTTAAGCCGAAATTGCACTTCACCCCATTCTCGAGCCAAAATTGCACTCCGCCCCATTTCATTAATTATAACTAATTTTTTTTTATTTTACAATAGTTAATTAATTTTTTTGGTACATTAAAATTATTAGTTTTAATTTTAAACAAATTTGTACTCCCAAACAATTTTGTTTTTTGTTTTAATCAAATTTAATTCGAAATTTTTAATTTGATGAAAAAAATTAATATTATTCGGGGTCTTCAAAAATAATTTTTTTTAATTAAATTGGATTAAAATAAAAAACAAAATTGTTTCGACTACAAATTTGTTTAAAATTAAAACTAACAATTTTAATGCACTAAAAAAATTAATTAACTATTGTAAAATAAAAAGAAATTAATTATAATTAATGAAATAGGGTAAAGTGCAATTTTGACTCAAAAATGGGGTAGAGTGCAATTTTGCCAAACCTCATAGTGCAATTTACCCTATAAATATTATATGTTTGACCAAGGGTTTTAGTTCAAATTGTCATATATCAAGTCATAAGGCTTCAGAACAAAAAATTTAAGGTTCGAACCTTGTACCACATATTCACACACACGTATCTTCCAGTGCTTATAGGACATGAATATTTTATTTTTAACTGAATTATAACCTTGGTGTCACCCAAAAATTTAAAAGTAAAAGATAGAGTACTGATACGAATTACATCTCCATTATCTTTTGGAAACCACTATATTTTTCATACTGTGTGCGTGGTAGACAACTTGGTCGAGTAGTATATATATTGTAGCATGATTATCCTTAATTAACAAAAAAATTAAGTAAATTCATGTAATCCCACTATGTATATGTTATTTTATAGGTTAAATATACCTTTTGATTATATATCTTTTATGCGCATTTTATTTTGGTTTTATATTTTTTTTGAGTTACATTTTAGTCCTGTATCTCTTATAAATGTTTCATTTTGTTCCAGTCAGTCAACTCTGTCATCCCATTACAAGGTAATTTGACCCTGTTCTTATTAGGATTGATGTGTATGTTATGATTTTTTTGGGTTTGAAGATAAATGGCGTAATTTGACTCTGTTCTTATTAGGTCAATTATGTTAACAGGGGTGACAGAGTTGACGGATTAGACCAAAATAAAATGTTTATAAGAGATATGAGACCAAAATGTAACCCAAAAAAGATATAACACCAAAATAAAATAAACATAAGAAATATAAGACAAAATGTGCATTTGACCTATTTTATAAATGGTTAAATACCTTTTTAGTACTATAAAAGGTCTATTATATGTTGGCGTGACCATTGATAAAATGTCATATCAATCTTTTTTTTTTTTTTTTTTTGTGTATCAAGGTATCTTTTCGTCTGTAGACTAATTTTTTTGAAGTATAGAAATCACTAAAATGAATTTTATCTTTACTAACAAAACATTTTCTATATGCACATCTAGCATTTGAACACCTGTAAAAATTTCATATGAGTAATATGCCACATTAACATTTACGTTTTTTGTATTTTAGCCTAACAATTAAAATTTATGTTTTATGTGTTTTGTCCCTAACCATCTTCTTCCTCCACCTTAATTTCTTCCACCACCATCCACACCTCCCACCACCAAAACTTTTTTTTTTTTCCATCACCTCTTTCTTCCTATTCCACCACCATCCTCTTCTTCCACCCCTTTCCTCCACCACCACCTAAAAGCCTCTTCCTCTTCCACCCATTTCTCTCATCTACAACCAAAACCTACCTTAATTTCCCACTTAAAGCCTCTTTCACTTCCTGAGTAAATAATATTATTATTAAATTTTTATTATTTTCAAATTAAATAATATCAACTTTAAAAAATACTTTAAAAGCGATGATGTGGTAATAGACTAACATTAGACTCTCTTAAGCACGTCAACATTTAACAAATCCTTGTTAACGACAGTAATGAAAAATAAAACTTTTAAACAAATTAGACTAAAATGTAAAAATTAAAATAGTTATAGTGAAAAAAAAATACAGATAATTTATTTTGTAGGAACTAAAAATTTACTTATACCTTCTATAAATATTTAGTTAAGCCATTGATCTAAATGCACTAGTATAGATGTGTTTATAGGGCCGTCCCATGGATTTCGGAAGCCTTGTGCAGTAATAAAAAAAAGAGGTCCTTTAAGAAAAAAAAAAGAAGTCCTTTAAACACATGAGATAATTTTTTTTTTTACTTTTATTAATGATTGTAAAAGCAAAATGAAATACAATAAAAAAAGAAAAAAATTGCATATGAATCATAAGTCCACTAATATTTATTAGGATAAATTGCACTCACCACCCTTGAGATTTGGCTAAATTGCACTCCACCCCATTTTATTAACTATGGTTAGCTTCATTTCTTTTTCTTTTTTACAATGGTTAATTGATTATTATTTTGTACATTAAAATGGTTAATTAGTATTTAGGTTTGAATAAGTTTTTTAATCCCAACAATTTTTGTTTTTCATTTTAATCCAACTTAATTTAAAAAAATTATTTTTAGTTCTTAATAATGTTAAATTTTTTCATAACATTTTTTAGGGGACCGAAATAAAATTAAATAATAGGATTAAAGTTAAAATATTTAAAATTTTTATTGAAAACTAAAATTAAAAATTTCAAGGGACTAAAAAAAAAATTTGAATTAATTTTGTCAAAAACTAAAAAAGAAAATTACAAGGCGAACTACCCTTTGTTTTTAATCTATATAAAATTTTGTTTGATGATAATTATATAATTTTTTAGTCCTTGTGATTATAAATTTTTATAATTGGTCCCTTTTTTTCTCACTTTAATCCTAATATTTGATTTATTTTTCTTTTGGTCGTTGAAAAAATGTGATGCAAAAATTTAACATATTAGAGACTAAAAATAAAAGTTTTGAATTAAGTTGTATTAAAAGAAAAAATAAAAATTATTGGGACTGAAAGTTTATTTAAACTTAAAAACTAATCATTTTAATGTACCAAAAAAATCAATTAAGAACTAAATTAATTCAAAACTTTTATTTTTAGTCCCTTGAATTTTTAATTTTTGTTTCCAATAAAAAAATTAAATTTTTTTAAATTTAATCCTATTATTTAATTTTCTTTTGGTCTCCTAAAGATGTCATGAAAAAAATTTAACATTATTAAGAACTAAAAATAAAAATTAGAGTTAAGTTGGATTAAAATGAAAAACAAAAATTATTGGGACTAAAAACTTATTCAAAATTTTAATATAGAAAATAATCAATTAACCATTGTAAGAAAAAAATGAACTAACCATAATTAATAAAATGGGGTGGAGTGTAATTTTACCTCAAGAATAGGGTGGAGTGCAATTTAACCAAACTTTAAAGGTGGTGAGTATAATTTACCTTATTTATTAATACATAAGTCTAAAAACTATCCTTGTAATTTTAAACCAAACTTATCAAGTAAAAAAAGATGTTTTTTTAGACTCATATTAATTAAAGGTCACGTGCACAACATCAGCTTGCAGACACTCATTAACGGATCTGTGTGTTTAATGTTATTATTTTTTTAATTTCTATCTCATTGCCTCCTATCGTTTTCCCTTTCAGTTTCAATTAAGACAAAGTGTGTTTAACGTGGGTCTATTGGTTCCTTAACTACAGAGATGTTTTGGACAGTAGCTATTTTGATCTCTTCGATAATCGATAATATGCTAAAAACAAAAGTTTTGGAAAAAGGCAAAAACAAACGCATTATATATGTGAAATTAACGTGCTTTCATATTGATAACATTATAACTTGATTTAGTATCACATTGTGAAGAAAATTGATCGGCGGATCATCTTGCCAATTGGGCTTATGAGTTTAGTTTCGGTTTGATTATTCTTGATGAACTGCCTATTTCTTTATTTCCCGTTTTGAGGGAGGACTTTTATGGTGTTTTGTTTCCATGTTTAGTGGTGTAATCCTTTCGTTTGGGTCTCCCGTTGAATATAAAATAAAAAAGTATTACTTTGTTGTTTGTGAATTTCTTAAATTTAATGTTTTGCCAAACTCATTCTCAAAAATAACTTTATATATATATATATATAGAAGGAGGAATATCACGCTTTTATATATTCTTGTTTTGTCTATAGTTCTCTCCAATGTACAAATTAAGTCAATGTCTAAGGTGGGGATGTTTGGAGTTGATTGTCTTTAAATTTCTTAGAGAGCATCCAGGGATGCCAAGAATGCGGCCGACACACTCAGGAAGAGTTAGAATGAGAGGTGGAAAATGTACAAGAGTTCGCCCAAGGAGTGCGATACATAAGTGTTGGTATGCAAAAAAGACCTAACATGTTTGTGCTAAGGTGAAGTATGACCATACTCTACTTAAGTAGATTGAAATCAATGTTAAAAGTGAGCCAAAATGACGGCACGACCGTGCTCCAAGTAAGAAGAAAAAAACTTCAATAGTGGAGCGGACAATCGCATGACCGAGCTTCGGAGTGTATGGCCATACTCAAGGGGCTCGTGACCAATCTCTCATTCTGACAGCAAAGCACCTTGGCCAAGCCTGATGGGAGCATGGCCAAGCCTGATAGAAGTGTGATCAAGTTAAATGCATTTGAGATTGAGAATCATGCTCTTAATTAAACTTGTTATAATCCACCCAAATCATCAAATTCTTCAATTCTTATTATTCCTGCTACCATCCTTAGACAAAACAGGGAAAAGTGAGCTAATATTCATCGAATACGCACAATACATAAGTAAAATAACAATGCAAACATGTATAAAGTATGTGAAATACAGATTTTTCACATATTAAGTCTGGTTACACTCTAATGACGTCATTTTAAATTTATGCTTAACTTTAATTAACTCAAACTCAAAAATCAGCACTACTAGAAAATTCTATATTAGCTACTAAATATAGCTATAGATTTTTATTTATGGCTAATTTGTATCTAAATAGCTACTAAAAAAATTTCCTAGCTAATACTAATTAGCTACTAAATTAGCTTTTGATTAGCTACGAAATATCGCTACCAAAGAATATTATAGCTAATTTATATCTAAATAGCTACTAATTAGTTACAAAATAAAATTTTCTAGTTAATTATCTTGGTCACTGATTAGCTACGAAATATATCTCACAAATTTTTTTTTGGCTAATTTGTATCAAAATTGCTACTAGTTAGCTACCAAAAAAAATTTTCTAGTTATTTTTTTAACTATTGATTAACTACTAAATTAGCTACTAATTAGGTACGAAATCGAATCAAAGTCCCACATTAGATAGTTAGGAGCAAGTTAGAGAGTTTATAAGTGGATGGACTTTGTCTTAAGGAATTATGTTATATTAAGATATTGAGTTGTATTTTGATGTCCTACATTGAGGTTAGTTGCTAAACATGACATATATCGCTAGTCATTTAAGTCACTAATTTGGTCACTAATATATTTAGCTACCAAACAAATAAGTATAGTGACCATTTTTGTCGGTCACTAAATTATTATTATTTTTACTTTTGTATTGAGAATTCTATTCTATAATTCTTTTATGTATATTACTTTTTTATATAATATAATGATGTAAAAATTTTAAATTAAATCTAACGAAGTCCTTGATCCTCTAGATAACATAATTGCAACTTTATGTATAAAACTGTTTAATAATAGGAGATATATAGTATAGCATGCTTAGGTAGTGGTGTGTCTATTCAAATGGTGGATAGTGAAACGTACATCCATAATAAGGAATCAAACTTTACATACGTTCTTAGGAAGGGATCATGGCATATGGAAATTAAAACCTACATGGGGACAACACATCAATGCAATTATTTATTTTTCTTTTTTTTAAGGTATTTATTGTCGAAAATAATGATATGAAACTCAGCTCCTGTGAAGCGATTATTAACTTCAAGTTTTCTCAATTGAGGGCTATGTATGTAGAGTATGTATATAGGCCATCTCAAAGTGGCTTATGACTTGGTTTTGGGTCCCCTTATTGGTCATTCACGATGATCTAAATGGAATCTTAACCCTCACAAAACAATTGCTTTTTATTTTATTTTATTTTATTATTATTTTGTTTGCTAACCCCATGATTTGAAAGCAATTCTCTACCTTTTTGAATAAGATTACTCTAGATTCTCTATTATGGTATCTAGGAACATCTTAATACGTTTTATGTAAGAAACCAATATAATAATTAATATTATATTGATTTTCTATGAAATTAAGTGATTAAATTTATTATTATTATTATTATTATTATTATTATTATTATTATTATTCCAACCAGCTGGATCATAGTTTAATTTTTCGACGAAGTAATAAATGTCTCAAAGAGTGTCTCGACCTTAAACGGTCCCTTCCTTTCGGATAGGTGGTTCGATACATGGTTTGGTTCGATACAACCCTAAGAGCACAATACGATCATACATCAAAATATAAAAAAAATATTATAAGTAACAACTTTTTCATCTTATGATGAATTTATTAAGAAATAAAAAGTCATTCATGATAAAAAAATAGTTTTCATTTACATTTGCATTTGCATTAGTAGATATACTTTAACTTTTTTTTACCATATAAAATATACTCACTATATATTATTAGTTAGCAACTCAATCAACTTCTTAATCAATTTATACATTACCATCAATTTAATCAGAAAAAAACTCTTCTTTTTAAGAAAAAAAACAAAAGAATACCACATTGCTTAAGAGTTTGAGACTATTATAAAAGTAATATGTGGAGCATGATTTAAGCTCAATTTTGTTTAGAGAAAACGCCAAATTGAAGTGTTAAACTACTTGATGAAATTAAAGTATGAGTGAAAATAATTGATCATACATGTATAAACAATCATATTGCACTTCTATGTCATTATAGAGCAACAGAAATTGGAGATAATAATCAATGATTTCTTAGTATCTTACTCTCAAGCTTATCATAACTCCTATGCTATGGATTTTAATTAACCTCCTCAATTTTTACCTATTCAATATGAACTATAATATATATATATATATATATATATATATATATAACATCTAAAAATCTAACTCACATAATCACAACAATATAATTGACCTTTAACAACATGATTTATATACAATATTTTTTAAAAAAATATTACACATACAAAAAGACTATTTTTTTAATAATTTAACAATATTTTTTAAATATTATGTTGTTATTTTTTTTTTTGCAACATAATCTATATACTGCTAAAAAATGTTGTAAATGTACAAAACCAACAATTTTAATCATTTTGTAACAATTTTTTTAAGCAATTTAACAACATTTTCTTAAAATATTAGTGAAAGTCAATTATGTAGTAGTAAATATACTTAATTATATTGTTGATCATCCTTCATTCTTAAGGATGGTATTTTGGATTGATTACTCATCAATTTAACAATCAATTATTTCTCATATATAGATGGTAATATTGTGCATATGAGTGACATGATAATAGAATCTCGAATTTGTTTTATATGATGAAGAAATTGTTGTAATTTGAAAATCATTTTTTAACTAGCCCTATGTACTTCATACGTACAAATAAATTATTATTTTCTTACACAAGAAACGTGAGAGATGAGACTCGTGTATCATCATAACATTCCATGATTGTTATATGGGTTGAGTATTGTTTGCTTTTGTATAATAATTAATTATTATTTACCAAAAAAAAATTAATAATTATAGAAGACACTTGTGGTGGACATGTTATTATATTAGGCATCCTAGCTGGTACATTTCATTATGAAATATTTTCTTGAGCTTGAAGGGAAGGAAGCTATAAGGAAAGAGATAGGAGTACACATGTGTGAGGGAAAAAAAAAAGAAGAAAAAATTTAATTGTATATTTGATCCTTATCAGGTATAATTAATGTGTAATTTTAGTTTTTAGTCTAATTTTTTATCATATTTATTCTCCGCAATATTGTAATGTTCAATTTTTTATTCCTACTTTAACATTTTTTTTTTCGAATTTTAACAGATTATGTCATTACTATATTTTTTGTTTTTTGAAGACATTTTCACTAAAAATGAAATAAAATAAAATAAAATAAATGAAATAAATAACTAAAGTTGTACATACATTACTAAAATATGAGACTCAAAATATTCCAAATAAACTAAAAAAATTTAAAATCACACTTTGGTCATACTTAAAAGAACAAAAGTAAAATTAAGCCAACAAGATTAGTACAAGAACATTTCACATACACATGTTGTTGTATTTGTTTTGTAGCCTTTTCCTAGCTAATCAACTTAATTAATCTAACTTTTCATCACTTTCTAAATTCTCATTCTCTTGTTAATTATTAATTAATTAATTAAATAAAACCTCTTGATAGGCTTTCTTGTTGGTTTCAAATTTGTTTCCATATCTCTTTCTCTTCATAAAGTTTAGGAGCCACGAGAGCAATCATTGTGCAAATAAGCACACCATGCTCCCACTAACTCTCTCTCTCTCTCTTCTTTCTCTCTCTACCACTAAATCCCTATAATCCCTACAAGTGTAGACACAAGTAGGTGATGACACGTACAAATTTGACTATTGACATAAGTGAAAAAGCATTTGTGTGTTCCTAATTCCATTTGTTTTGTCATTCAAGGCATAGCACTTATGCTGTTAGTTAAAGGCATAAAAACTATATTCCTCTCTCAATATGACTATTTTTGTTTTTGTGTATTCAGTTACTCACTTATATTTTTAACTTTTAATATGGAAGATAATTTTGTGCGCGATAAGAATATTCAGTTTGCATTATTTCTTTTGACTACCACATAATTTTGTGCTACATTCCCCCCTCCCTAACACCAATACATTATAATAATGTTGAAATTTTTATTTACTTATATTCTATTTCTTCTTAGAAAAGAAATTTATTTTAAGATGGTAAGAGTTGTGGAATAGATATCGTTGAATTGATGCAATAAAATTATGTTAAGAATAAGAGTGTCAAAAACTTACTTTATTGATTTCTAAACCTAAAAAATATGTCCATGGAAGTCGGTACACGTGGCAAGAAAAGAAATTTGTTCGACCTAATTATGAGTTCGAATCTCGGAGGAGCCACTAAAATCTCTCTTGTTGAGTATCCCTTTCAAGGGAGTTCCCCTAATATCTAGGGTCTAGTTGAGTAATTACAATTGAGTGGAACTGTTTTTGATCCACGCTTATAGAGTAATCCTCTAGGTTAGGTCTCTGTTGGCCTTGAAGGTGCCTCTCTTTTTTACTATTTATTTATAAATAATAAAAAAAACTAAAAAATATTAGTCTTTAATTCTCATTCAAAAAATACTCTTCATTTCACATCCAAGAAACTATGCTAAGAAACTTAAAAAGATGTGAATTTCACACCAGCAAACTCTACCTCACCTGCCCAAGATTCTCTTTGAAATTAAGATACACCTATACATCTACAGTTCATTAAAATAGACAAAAGTAGCACAGCTTTAATTTGAAGAAATCACAAAAAAAAAAATAAAAAATGAAAATCTAAACACTAAAAGCCCAAATTTTAGTTATGAAGCCGCATTAGTTGACTGTGCAAAAAACAGGATTATAATGGCAATGCCTCAAAATAATGTTACAGTATAATACCTCATGTTGGAATGAACTTGCAAGTGCTCTTCATGTTCTTACCTCTCATTTTTCCCATCTCTAATAATAATCAACATCAAAACACACTACCCTTTTAATCATAAAAGGCACCAATTAAAGAAAGAATCAAGATTTTTACAGTTGTAGTTAAACCCTACCAAAATCTATATCTTTCTTATTTATATATATTTAATTGAGGAAATTACATTTCTGCTTTCAATTAATTTAGATGGGTGGATATCAATAATTTTATCAAGCTGAAGAGGAATCTTCTTTGAAGGATCAAAGATCAAGACTAAGAGGAAAATGGGTTGTGCTGTTAGGATCAATATCTGCTTTGCATGGTCCTACAACAACAATATATTTCTTTTCTTTTCTTTTTCTTATATAATAATTCTATAATATAATAATAAAGGAAAAGTAAGGATCTAATGTCAATTCATGTGATGAAGGAAAAAATTAGAAGAGAGAATGAAGAAGGTGAATTGAATAATCAAAGTATTAATTTTTTTTTTTCCTTGACAGAGAAATTTTAAGGTGAAGGGATGGTGATGGAGAAAATATTAGATCTAAAATGAACTTATATTTAACCGCATGTTAATAGGATAAGTAAGAGTATGAACTTGTGACTTTGTTATATTTTACTTGATCATCACCTTAAAATTAAAGTATTAGGGGTCTATCTACTTTGCATTTTTTTTTCTACTTTAATCTCATTTTATTTTATATTTTTGGAGATTTGTATAACATTTTAAAAATAATTAAAACAATGATAATTTATTTTCAGTGTTTTATAAAATTTCTCCATTTTTTCTTATAAATTAAATAAAAACACACTATATTTTAGTCTATTCTCTTTTATTCTTTGAACCAAATATTTACATAAAATAAAAAATTAAAACACAAAATTAAAATGTAAAGTAAACATGTCCTAATTTTTAAATGATTTGCATAATCTCATTTTAATCATTTATGAAAAAACTGCACATGACACAATAAAATTATGGGCTCTACGAAAATAATAATAAAACCTACCATTTTGTGTTGTATTTATATGTTATATCTCTTGTAACATGAAAAACATTAAAAAATAATAAAATTAGAATCCAAATCTATTTTAAACTAAGTGAAAATCCACATCATTATTGACAGCCTGGCCACCTCTAATACTCCCCCAACCCTTATAAGAGCATCCAAAAGAAACCATTCTCCAAAACTCTCTCTCTCTTTCTCTGTTTCTCTGTTTCTCTCTCTCTCAATCATCCTTTGTTTTCTCTTCCCTTCTTGAGGCGTGGAATTTGGCTTTCATTACTGTCTCTCTCCAAACCATCAAGCACTCATCAATACTTCATGTCTCTTCTCTTTCTCCCTCTTTCCCATTATATCCTCCAAACAGAACACTCTCTCACACTCCTTGTTTTGGAAATATAGCTATATCCTTGTCCTTTCTCATAATCATTCCTTTCTCCTCATAACTTCCTCTTTCTCAAACACTCTACCACACTTTGATTTTCTCACAGTTTCACTATTTGAAGCAGACATAAAAGGCCAAGTAATTGATTAAATCCAAAATCCCCTGTTTCTTACCCTCCCCTGTTTTTCCCCTGTTTTTCTATAAAAACAGAGCATTGAAATTTTACTATGGAGAAGTGGGACAAACCTTCAAGAGATCACAGGAAAATTCACCAGAGAGAAAACCCATCTTTCTCTTCCACCCTCCTCGACGTAATCTACCGATCCATTGACGAGGGCGAAACGGAGAAGCAGCACCAGCTCATTTTCTATAGAGAAACATCCATGAGGAAGCAGAAACAGAGCATCCCCTGTTTCAGAGAAGATTTTGAGGCAGAGAAACCGAATTCTCGCCGGGTGAGGAAGGTGGAGAATTGGATGACGACGAGGGGGAGCGAGAAAAAAATCGTGTCCGGAAGGAATTCGTTGACGGAATTCGAACGCAGAACATCGCGAAGAAGTGACTCGAATACATTGTCAATGTATTCGAGCTCAACCTCCTCTGATTCTAGCTCTATTGGCGGGTTTTCCTCGTCGGAGTCGGAGTCCTTCAATGGAATTCAAAGGCCGAAGCCTATTCGAACAAGTTTTTCCGAAAAAACAAGCTTTGATTCTTCCTTTAGGAGTCAAAGTCAGCATTCTCAGACTCAAAAGCCAAAGATTGAGAATGTTTCTGGGAAAACAAAGTCAAAAGCTTTGAGAATTTTGTATGGAGATTTGAAGAAAGCAAAGCAACCCATTTCACCAGGTGCAAAACTTGCAAGCTTTCTCAATTCACTCTTCAATTCAAGTGGAAATCCCAAAAAGCCAAAGGTTTCTTCAAATTCTGTTGTAACAAAAACAGAACAACAACAACAACAACAACCTTCTTCTACTTGTTCTTCAGCTTCTTCCTTTTCAAGATCATGCTTGAGCAAAACCCCTTCTTCAAGATCAGGGGCAAAAAGGTCAGTGAGGTTTTGTCCTGTGAGTGTGATAGTGGATGAAGATTGTAAGCCTTGTGGCCACAAGAATCTTCATGAAGTTGAAGAGAATTTGAATTTGGTGAAGAAAAGTGATGAAGAGATTAGGTTCCATGTGATGCAAGAGAGTAGAAGGGTGGAGGAGTTAGCAAGAGATTTGTTGAAGAAATATCAGAAGAAGAATGAATTGAAAATTGATATGAATTTTGAAGAAGAAATGGAAGAAGATGATGATGATGGTGCTAGTTGTTCTAGTTCTGATCTTTTTGAATTGGATAATCTTTCAGCAATTGGGATTGAGAGGTATAGGGAAGAGTTGCCTGTGTATGAAACTACCCATTTCAATACCAATAGAGCCATTGCCAATGGCTTCATTCTGTAATTTTGAGGAAAAAAAAAAGTTTGGAGGTACTTTTTAATTAGAATTTTAGAATTTAATGGTGTGGGGGTCAATATCAGATAATAAGATTTCTTCTTCTCTTTTTTTTCTTTCATTAGTTCTTTAATCTAATTGCCTTTTCTTACTCTGAATATTTCTCTAATTTTTTTTTTCTTTTTTAATTTTCAATTTTTCACGATATTTGTGATTTGAATCCTTTCCAACAGTTCGTTTAAGAAACTGATATCCTATAAGACCTCAGGTCAGTGTTTGATCAATGCATGGCAGAGATTTCTTTCTTCATTATTTTTTTTTCTATTTTTTTTTGCAGTTTTTCATACTTTTGGGATCTAGATCCTCTTCAACATATTGTTTGTCTAGTTATTGTCCAATAAGTTCTAGGTCATTGATTGATCAGTGCACAATAATCGAGAAATAGAAAAAGTATGATGCATGACTGAGATTTTTACTATAGAGATCTGAAATTTGTTTTATTTTTTTGTTTTAATTTTATGGTTAAAGTGTGTATTTCATGCAAAATCATTGAGCTAAGAGAGGGTGTAACACTTGATGAGGATGTTTGCACAAGAAATGGGTAAAAAGGAAAAAATAAAAAAATAAAAATTAAAGAGGGTGAAAAAAATGAAGATGAAGTTGAAAGCAAAGGCAGAATTTCTACACTTATTCATGGTTAGAAAAAAAGAAGGCTTTTGCTTTCTCACTCTTATGTGTAGGGACCTCTTTTGCTTGAAATTAACACTATCTATCTTCATGCATCACATATGCGTGGGAGCAATAGTCAAAAAGTGGCTAATATGTTAATCTAATGAGATTCTCTTTTTCTTTTTTATATATAAATTTTGAAATTTATTTTACTTAATCATCTCAAATGAATTTTTAATTAAAATTACTTGGTGGAGATTTTCAATAGAGACAATATTGTAAATTTTAGAGGTAGCAACAAAAAAACGTCAAATGATGGGTTTAATGGAAAAAAGGGGGTAGAGATATAAGGTATGGTCTCCAAAGACATGGACAAAAAATCTCTTCATGGATTCTCTAAAACCTTCATGTCAAATTGGATGGCTTCTAAGCCAAGTGCTTGTCTATGAATTATTTGAAAGAAAAATGCAATTTGCTTAATATTGCTAATGATCTTACCTTAAAACTTCAAATCACTCTAATATATATCTTAATGAGTGTATGTTTGTTTTGACGTTGATTATATTCGACATGAAAGTATTTTATCGGAAGTAAAATACTATTATTTCTTTAGAACATGAATCACATCTAAACAACGATGAATTTATATTTTACAATTAAGGGGTGATGTAACTTAATTAAAATATAGAAGTAAAATAATCAAATTAAAAATAGATATTTTTTTTTAAAAATTAGGATAAATTTTAGTCTATATTTAATAATATAATAGACTTAACTTAAAATTTTAAAATTAAGAAACTGAACCAAAAAATTTGAGCTTAAGAATTTAAGAATATAAGGACAAGTGACGTGAAATACAATAATTCGTAATGTTACTCATAAAATTTTTAAATTGAGAGATACATCAATATTTCCTTGTATCTAAATATTATTATTTTTGTCGAACATAATATATATATAAAATAAATTAAATAAAAATCATTCACAAATATCACCAAGAGTTATGTTGGTCTAATTGAAAAACAAACATTTACTTATTCTGTTCTTCTTTTGTTTCCTACATGTTTCTCTTTTTTCTTTTTCTCATTGTTTAAATTGTCTCATCCTCTTCAATGAAATAATAGATCTCAAGCCAAACTTAATCTTTTCCCCTTTCAATGTTTGATATTCATCATAAACATTCTTTAGTTGTTATGTCAAAAGGCTACATAATACACATACATAATATGAGGCAGGGACAAAAAAGTAAAAAATAAAAAATAAAAAATAAAAAAACTTTATGGGGATTCTCACATTATCTTGAATCTACTAATGGAAAATCAAGAAAAAACAAACAATAACGCTTATATTCTGAGACCAAAATTGTCATTTACTTTTCTTTTTGTCAAAATTTGTCTATCCTTATTTTTCTTCCATCAAGAAATTGCATAACATTCTTTCTTCCTTTATCCCTTATAAAAATAACCCTCTTCCTTTATTCTTCAAATTAGCATAAAAAGCACCATCCATTATTATTTGATCAATATTTAATTAAAAACTAAAATACGGTTAATAAAAAATTAATTAACAACATAGACTTTGAGGACCACTAAATCATAACAGTGTGATATGCTTATTAAGTAGAACACCCTTAATTAATTAATTAACTAACAAATTTTTAAGGCAAAATTATAAACTTTGAAAGCTAGCTAGCTACCTTGGACTATAGGAAAAGAAAAGGCTATGCTCCAAAAGTACCATAGGCTATAAGAATTGCTTTCTAGGGCGTGGCCTAGCTTTGTGATGCCCCTAACCACAATTAATAAAAACATTAACAAATTTATTAGGAACTGAGCGCGTAGATTAATCGATATGAAATTATTCGAATACAACTTAGTTGACTTCTGAATGTCTAACAAGTTGATTAGGAACTTGAGCGCGTAAATCAACTGGTATGAGATTATTGAATTCCAACTTAATCAGTAATTTCAAGTTTGAGTTGTGAATGTGGAGCAAGTTAAATATTCGGGGAGAGATTGATTTGCTGCCTATAATAATTCTATATAGCTTGAATTAATTTGCCTGTTGTGAAAAATAGTTTTAGACTTAGGCAAGGTCTAAGTTTGCATGCATACGGAGTCACGGTTGTGAGTAGGTTAAGTAATTGTGTTTTATTAAATGTGGTTAGATGTGATGTAACTGTAATTCTGATCTGATGTGATTTTGGTGACTATCAAAACCATGATGAGATATCGTAACGCGGTTTAAAACGTTGGTCTTAGGAAAAAAAAAAATGATTAGTGAGGGGAATTTAATAAGCATGCAAGTATGAAATTATTGGCTTAGAAAATGACTTTGTAATCCAATGAAAATGATTTGGTTAAAATATATATAAACACTAATTAAATTAATCTTGTAACTGTGTTGATAGATGGATATATATGGTTGGTGAAGTGGGGGGTACAACAATGATAATATATATATTGTGGGTGTAAAACTACCTACTCATCCTATAGCGTTGACGATTCCTTGGATTCCAATTCATTTTCATAATCACTAGCTGCAATTCTTCAACTTAAATTTAACTAATTCACCAAAAAGAATTAAAAAAAAAAAATCAACTCTTTGGTTTTTCTTTAAATAATTGAAATTAATTAAAACTACTATTTTTTATTTTGTTGAATTAATTTTAAGATAAAAGTTAAGTTATTAAGTTTGGTTGTCTCAGTCATATAACTCAGTTGATGAGCACATAATTAAAGACATGCATATGAGTATTTGGGTTGAATATCTGGCTAATGTACTTTCGTATGAAAAAAAATATTTTACTAAGCTGTTTATTATTTAGTGTTATTATTTTAGGATAAAAATAATTAAACAAGTCTTTGTAACCCTAGCTAATTTGTCAAGATCTCTATCTGATCCTATTCTTTGTTTCCTGATCATTTGCATGCTACAATTTTTAAGTCACACGTTTTTCTTAACATAAATGAATAATACTTTTATTCTTTAATTAATTAACTGTTTGTAACCTATTATACCCATTCTATTTTTTTCCTTAATTTAAACATCGTACGAGACATAAATAATAATATTTGTTTAATCAAAGTTACAAACGTCGTTCGATTAGTGGATGAAACTCTAATTTTGTTTAAAAAATGAATAATATATCTTATATATCATTAGATGATGACTTTTAATTTCTGTTTGAAGGGGGCACAAGTATTCTCCTACATATGATTTTGTTAATACCTGAAACCCAGAAGTGTAGATTCTTTTTTTTTTTTTTTTCACTCTTCTAATTCATTTGTACTTTTGTTTTTATTTTTATTCTAAATTAATTTATATAAGTAATTTAAGAGACATGCACAGAGGGACAACATAATAATGAAGTAACAAATGGTAACGGATCATAGGTTATAAATAAAGGAGTAAATATTTGTCTAATGAGTACATGGGTCGAAGCTCATGAACGTTGAAGTGGACATAATTAATGGTGAGATTCTTCCTTTTTTTTTTTACTTAAAAAAATAATATAATGTACATGATCTTCCAAATTGATTAAGTTTAATTAAAATATTTTATCTTACATTCACTACTTATTATCTGATCTCTTGTATTTTCTAGCACTTTCATTGCGTTACTTTAAGGTCTTATGATCATGTTCAGTGTTTAGGGACGATGGAGAACATATCAACAATCACCATGATTATAGTGAAATAAATCTTTTCATCAAAAAAAAAAAATATAAAATTATTGAATGTTGTTGAAACTTGATACATATAAATAAATTTCAAAACGAAAGGAGAACTGTCACGATAGAATTATAGAACATAAATAGCGAGAGCATTACTTGGATATCATTTTAGTGCCTGGTATCGAATTGTATGAAATTGTTTTTTGCTTCAAGAAAATGAGAGATCATCTAAGCGCAATTGACAATTCGAAGGTCCAATTTAAAAATATATCATCCCATGATCAAAACGTTACAAAATATTCTAAATTACAAGATATTTAAAGATCAAGTATAAGAGTTTAAATCGAACAAACTCAAAACTACTTAAACTAAGATACCAAGCAGAAGAATTATGAAGTCATGGCAAAGCTTAGGTGTACATTCACGTACTATCTGCTTCTCCCTAGTGCCTTGTAGCTTGGAACCATTAATTGCTGACTTTTAGGGCATGTTTATATCATTTTTTTTAGTTTAATTTTTTCATAATTATATTGTAAAACAGTTTTTAAAAATCATTTTTAAAAGAACGAGAAATGAGTTTTCAATATAAATTACTATGCAAATTCAAAAAATTAGAAATAATATTTCTAAATTTTAGTTTTTTTAAAAATTGAAAAACATATACAATTCTTAAAAACTATTTTTTAAAAATTAATTTGCAATACAGATTTTTTAGTTTTTTTTTTTTAAAAACTGTTAACAAACAAACCCTTAATTTGTTGTATTCTATTTGTTGAATTGTTGCTTAATTACTTAAGATTTTATTCTTTGTAAGAATGGTGTTGTTGCTTATTATTCTATGGGATACCTTGATATATTTATATATAGCCCCTATTTTCTTTTGTCATTTTTAAGAATTGTTTGTCAAAGGGTTCAGCATGTAGTACTCTTTGTAGTTAATTAATTGATATTTTTTGTTTATAAAAAAATAATAATAATCCCTATAATTAAAAATCTTAAATAATATATATAATACACATAAAAAACCACTGTTAATGATTTGATTTAATATCTGAGCTACCATATATATATTTGTGCATGTAAGCACAAATATATATAATTCCATCATCCAACGTAACAGATAGATTTGTGCTGTCAACAATATCATCATGTATATATTAGTACCGTGGAATTCTTGTGCTAGGCATGTCACTCACCCACCATGCACAACCCACTTCTGTCCAAAAGTAATGCTAGTTTTTATTTTATATTTATATAACACTTCATTCAACAATGAACAATTTAGGTATATATATCAACCACTTATTTATTTAAGTCATATATATATATATATATATATATATATTTGAATTTTTAAAAAAAAAATTAGAAGAATAATCTTATGAAAAACTCCTATACCTAAAAAATACTGACCAAGGGTTCGTTTGGATTTTTGTTGAACAATTTGAAAGTAATTTCACTTGTTTGTATGTAAGTCGAGGATGTTTGATTTACAGTTTGTGCTAGTTTTTTTTTTTTTATAAAATTTTTTATCGGCAAAAGGGAACTTGTATTAATAATGGAGCACCAAAAGTGTTACAATTTGTGTTTTGGGCCTAACTCAATTCCGAAAGTTAGCTTGTAGGATGAGGTTTGCCACACCCTTATAAACTCAACAATGATCATATCACTAGCCGATGTAAGACTTCTAACAAAAAGTGCACACAAAGATTACAAGTACGGAATAAAAACATAAAAAAAAGCTAGAAGAAAAAAATTGCCTCAGAAAAATACATCATAAAATCCTCAGATAAGAGCCCTTTAATAAAAAGGTTAACAAAAACAATAACTCCCAGAAACTTCCATCTCCAAAACAATATCAGGATCAAACATTATGTGTAATGCTTGAAACATGATTTGTGAATCAATCTGATAAAACCAAGTGATGATTGCTAATTTTAGAAAGGAACCATTTTCAGGACAAAAACTGAATAGAGTTAAAGACCTCCTCAACAGCTGCATTTTCGTGCTTAAACACCTTTGCATTTCGCCCATTCCATAAAACCCACAAAACACAGCACCAAATCATTGAAATCGCACTAATCTATGTTTTCCCCTTAACCAAGAGACATACAACATGAAGAATTTGAGTAAAGTCCTAAGAAACAAGACAAGGAATGCCTAGCCATCTAAGAACTTTTCCCCAAATTAAACGAGAAAAAGAGCAACTAGAAAATAAGTGGAGACCTGATTCAATAGAATTAACACAAAAACAGCATAGACGTTCTTATGAAGATAAATGAACTCCACGTTGGCATAGGTTTACTTTAGATGAGAATTTGTCCAAAAGAACACACCAACACAATATCTAGCATTTGAGAAGCGCCCAACAATTCCAGGTAATATTCAAACAATCCAGAATTTGGAGAGAAACATATGAAGTTTCCCCATGTAAGTAAATCCACTCATAAGCTCCTTTACAAGAATAGGAATTGGATCTGTCGAAAGCACACCTCGAATCATCTCTAGTATTTGGAGAGATAATCTTTGAATTCATTAACTGCATCAATTTAGAAAGAATAGATTCCTCCTAGGCAAAAAGCTGTCTTCGCCATTTAAGATCCCAAATCCAACCACCCAAATCCAACTACCCAAATCCCCATTTCAGCAACAATAGAGCAGGGGTCCAGCGAAACTTGGAAAAGTCGGGGAAATTGGGACTTAAGAGGAGACTCTCCAACCCACAAATCATTCCAAAAGGACACCTCAGTACCTAAACCAACAGTAAAAAGAATGTTTTGAACTAGCCAACTCTATTGGCCCCTAGATTCATATTTCATAGATCATAAATCTTTCCACCATCTTGACGCTTGTTGTAAACAAAAGCTTGGTTCTATCCAATTGAACAACCAATTATGTAAAGGAGAACCATATCTTGCCACAAGAAGCTTATTGAGCAGAGAGGGTCGATTTTCTAGTATTCGCCACCACTATTTCCCAAGAAGGCTTTGATTGACCCATAAAATATTACGAACACCCAGACCCCCGATTTCTTTTGGCATACATATTTGGTCCCAGCAAACCCATGTGATTATTTTTATCAAGATTTGCACCACCCCATAGGAAAGAACGTTGAATAGAAATCATTCGCTTCAAAACAGCTTTAGGAATCTTATCAATTGAAAGATAATAAATGGGGATCGAATTCAAAACAGAATTTAGAAGAGTTACTCTTGCCCCAAGACTGAGATATCTGTATTTCCAATTCTGAAGTTTTGAGAGCATTTTATCCATAATTGATTTCCAAGTAGAAACTGACTGTAACTTTGCACCCACAGTTTGTGCTAGTTTGCTTACTTCTTTTTGACCAAAATCCACTTTCAACTCGTTTAGTGAAAGTTAGTTTGTAGGTTTTTTAGGTTATAACTTATTTCTATCTTTCTATTTGAATAATATTCAGTTTGTCAAACATACTTAATTAGAGAGGTGCAAACATAAATTTCATTCAACCTAATTATCTTTTAACTCAACTTACTTATAACCAAACCAAATTTTATCAATGCAAAACCAAATACACACTAAAATTTTTTCGGTAACTAATTCATAGTTAAATTGTTATTGATTAGCTACCGACTGAAATTTCCTAACTAATTTATAATTTAACAAGTTTTATCTAAAAATTAGCTACATAGATTAGCTACTAATTTTTTAAATTTAGTTACGAAATATTTCCATAACTAATTAACTACCTAAATTTAACTGGAGTAACTAATTACTGATTAACTAAAGAATTATGATTAGTTATGAAATTTTCCAAAACAAATTTAAAAAATTCTTGGAGTGACAGAGCAATTTAGGTAGCCATTAAAAGTAGGTCCAACGACTATGGTCAAGGTTCCAGCAATTAGTGTATGCCACAAGTGGTTCGATCACTAGTTTCCCCCATGTCCTAGCATAAGGGCACATATAGGGTCAAATACATTTAACATCCTTTTGTTTTGTTGTCAAATGTGTAACACTAGATCATTAACATATATTTGTCATCTCTAACTGTAACCTAATCTCCTCAATCATTAGCATTTAGCGGTTACTCACTCATAAATTCAATAAAAATAAAATAATAATATTCCTAACTTGTGAATGGCTGATTGTGTGACGAAGTTACTTGTGTTTTTTGTTTTATAGGAAAATAGTATAATCGAGAATAGAACCACGCATTCACACACACATGTCTCTATGCGCTCATCAACTGAACTACATGACCGGCACTTATTCATTTTGTTTGAACTGTCAACTTTGTTTTTGTGCATATCATATGTTTTTTTTAAAAAAAAATTTAATATTTTTATCCCTTAACTTTACTTTAAATTTCAGCTTGAGTTAATATAGTCCTCTTTTAGTTGTATTTTTTTTTAGTTGAATGATTAACAAAATTGCTCAAAAAAGTGTTAACATACTTAGCTATACCTTTTTCTTTTTTACCTTTAACAAATGTTTTGAATATTCTTGTTAATCGTTTAATAAACATTAAACAAAAATAAAACAAAAACAAGTTAAAGAAAAAAAAAACTAACTAAAGAAAATTAAAGGACAAAAATTAAAACTTAATATAAGTTGACGGACCAAAATACTCCTTAGCTTCTGTCTTTTAATTTCCTTACCATTAAATTTGAGAAATGATTAGACTCTAACTACCGTTTATGATTCACAGCTACCATCTAGCTAGTTCAATAAAAAAAAATAATTTTTTTTTAGATTAGTTGTAAGTTGTAAACCATGAACAATGGTTGTATATTATATATATTTTTTTATTTCTTTTATAAGCATAAGTGTATCTATATAGATTTAAATTAGAGAGCTGCTACAAGTTTCATTATATTGTGCTACAATAAACATAAATTGTTTGTTTAAATAACATTTTTTTGAATGTTTCCCAATAAACATACAGTAAAATATTAAAAAGAATTTAGTTATTGTTAAAACATAGTATTAAAGATGTTTTAATACATTCTTCAATTACTATTAAAAGTAAATATTAATTATTATTTTTTAATTTAAAAAAAAGTTTTACAATGAAAACTTTCTATTTTTCTTATATATGTATTCAAAAACAATAAAAACTTTTTTATTTTAAAGTTTTTATTAAGTGTCCATGTACACAAATTAAAAATTCCGTTTAAAAAGCCACCAAATTTATGCTCCGAGCATCACCTTCATATTATTTAATCTCTGAGTTCAACAAACCATCATTTTAGTTTAAGACTTATTACTTTGTACGTAATTGAAAAGTTGAACTAATGTTAATATTTTTTCCTAGAAAAAAATTATCCAGGTATTATATAAAACGAAAACAAAATAGAATATTTTTTTTCTTTTTTTTTTTAAAAAAAACTGAAAGATTGAAACATACATGTGTGAATAAAAAGTTTGAACCATAGTGAATTGTACTACTTTCCTATAAAAAAAAAAAACTTATTTAGAAATTCATTACAATTTTTTATTGCTTTTGATGCATCAACATTTAATTAATATTGATCTCTCAGCTCATTGATTGTTTCATAGAAATAATAATGCATCTGAAGAGTAATCTATATTAAGACGCAGGTTATTCAACGGACATGACAAACAAATTGGATGGATAAGATTCACAAATCAAATCTTTCCTTTTTCCGTTAAATAAAAACAAAACAAAATCAAAAAAAGAAAAAAAAAGTATTCCCTATTTTTTTTTTATTCCACTAGTACTGGAATCAATAAAATTATGAGTAGAGAGAAGCACGTACATGCATATCGGCATCTTAAACATGTCTATCATACTTAAAAATATGTTTTTTGAATTTAGTTTGTGAATTTTTTTTACTAATTATATTTTTTTAAAGTATAAAATTTTTGATTTAGATCCTTTACTTTGAGATTTTATATCAATTGATAATAGACCATAAATCCATAATGATACATTAACCTATGATATGTCAGTTGGAAATTATTGAGCTAGATTATGACAACCATGCGAATAATAAATATTTTAAAAAATAATTATTAATGACAATTTTTTTTTATTGGCCAAACCTGCACTCCGACACTACATGAGTTTCAAGAGTTCCTCCTTATGTCACTTCAGTTACAAATTCTTAATGACATGAATATTTTAATCTAACCTAATAAGATCAAATGATATGACGTATGATAATGTGTCATTCTATCTGTTATGTCTTTATTTTATTGGCAATTTTTTTATTTGGCAATATATCCATTATCAGAAGTAGTAATTAATCTCCTCACTCCTCAAAATCGAATTCAAACAAAATAATTAGGTTTAATTGTACTTTTGGTCCCTTAACTTTTTTAATTGTGCAATTTTAGTCCCTCTACTTTCAATTGTGTGATTTTAGTCCCTTAATTTTGTAAATCATGCAATTTTGGTCGCCTAACTTTGAATTGCGCAATTTTGGTTCTAAAACTTTTCAATTGCACGATTTTGAGTTTTTAACTATCTCTCGCTCATTAAAAAGCTCATAGTCAACCGGGTTAAACACATATAATGAGTTTTCATTTGTGCAACTTTTGTTTGAAACATTTTTAATTGCACGATTTTGGTGCTCTTACATATTTTATTTTATTGGTTTGATGGAGTTAATCGTTAGCTTCTTAACGCAATATAGGCTGAGTGAGAAAAATCGCACAATTTGATAAAGATGAGGTGACTAAAATCACACAATAGACAAAGTTGGAGGACTAAAATCACATAATTAAAAGTTGGAGGACCAAAATCGCACAATTGAAAAAGTTGAGGAACTAAAATTGCTCAATTGAAATTTGAAAGACCAAAATCACACAATTAATAAAATTAGGAGACCAAAATTGTAATTAATTCAAATAATTATGGAGTGGACTCAATTCCAATTTATTTCAAGCGAACAGAGGATTAAACCTAAAAATTAAGATTGCATTGCCATTCAGAATTTGAAAGCCAGTCCTAATTCCTAAGGCCACATCACATTCACACAGACAGAGTTTCGAGGCTTCAACTTTTTTATTTTATTTATTTATTTATTTTTTGCTTTTCTCCGTTACCTTTGCGCACACCACACGTGATGAAATGGTCCCACGTTCCCCACAACTGTCCCACACGCATGCACACGTGTGTTCTCACCTTCCCTGATTCCCCTGAGATCTCTACTATCTGTCACACAAATAATATCATTGTATTATTCATCACTCACCCTCATCCTCATCCATACAAATATGTAGTCCCTCCTATAATTCATGCATTCTCAATTTAATTTCTTATGTATATAGCTGTATATATCTTTCAGCATTTATACAAGTGAAATAATTTAATTTTCATGTCATTTCAATAATTAAAACTTAATTAAATGTTTTATATGCTCATACCACACATGTATAAACCATACATATTCACTTATTAATGTTCACATTCAACCTATAAAATATGTCATAGTTAATATAGTTGAATCATTTAAATATATTAATATGTTTTTAAATCGTCACATACATTTAAAAAAGATTTTTATAAAATGGGTAAATCCTATTTTATTTGATGATTTTTTGTCTTGAGTTATCAACTAAAAATATTAAATTTGAGATCAAATATATTTCACTGTACTCCCAAAGGTTTGTCTCATCATCACCTCATATATTTTCTTTTTTTTTTTAATATATTTTTAGTCAATGTAAAACTTTAATTTTATCTTGATATCTTAATACACTTTCCTTATATATGTTCAAGATGTAGAACTTTCTTGATCATCATCTTAACACACACCTCTTAGTGTGACCCATATCATAGCACTTGAGTCTGCTGGCAATCATATCAAGAGTCATGACTGACCATACTTTGATATCATATTAAATAAATTGGATCTAACTCAAAAATCTAGCTTATAGATAAAGATTTATCTCATACTTATATATTTTCTTTCTCAACCATATTTTTAATTCACGTGAGATTTTTATCATCGTCATTTCAACAAACACTCTTAAAAAATGTTTAGATTGATTATCTGAAGGGTGAAATTAATTAAGGGTGTGTGTGGAGGGGACCTTCTTTGATAAGTGTTGCTCCCCTACTGTCTAGCAAGAAATTAACCACTAAAGTTTTGACACGTGTATGGAATCCCCACACACGTGTGGCACAACTCTCATGTTTGGTGCTGCATGCAAGAGAGGCTTATTATTTGACTTTGATAGATGAGAGAGTGAAGGTTTGTGGGTGTGTGGGGTTTTGATTCTTTTTGAAATTTGGAATATTGGTAATAAAGTGAAAGTGGAAGAGCATATATATATATAGGATTTTAAAGAGGGTGAAGGTAGCAGCTTTAGTAAAAGAGAAAGAAATTAAAGAAAGTAAAAGGGAGAATTGAAATACATATGCATATGTACACACAACACAAAACATGGGGATCGTGGATTTGGATGTGTGACACACTGTGTTTTGTCTATATGAAAAATAGGAAAAAAGAAAAAGTGAAAACAAAATTTTGGTGATCCCAAGAAGATTGCTTAGCTTGTCTTAGAAATACTTAATTTGATGGCTAGCAGCTTTAAATTTTAACTTTGGAGAGACAAAGACTTGTGTGGGAGAGGGTCTATTGGAGTATGGCAGATTATATTCTTTCTCGCTTATGGGCTTTTTTGTTTTTAGGATTATTTTCTACTTAATTAATAAGTATTTAGGCATATGCTTATAGGGATACGTGTACGTATGTGTCATTAAGATAATTTGCCGATATACTAACATAAAATATAAAATCCAAAAGTGATCGTGTTACATAAGTTGGCCTAATAAGATTGTTAATATATATATATATATACTAATAAGTGACTTAGTGTAGTGAGGTCATTTAATGAACACGAGGCATGACTACTTGCTATGATGGATTAACAGGTCCCAATGATACTGTGTCGTAGAGGTTGAGAGTATTTTGTTATCCATCGGTCTGGAGTTGTGTATATCATCAGAAGACCCTAACACGAACTTTGTAAAAATCATGATCGGCTACTTTTTGCTTAGGTGACAATCATGCCTTCTTTCTTTTGATATATATATACTCATGTATGTTAGGCTTTCGCTTATCTCTCTCAAATTTATTTTTTTATTTAAAAAAATTTTAACAAGTAAAATTGATTTTGAAAGCAATGACGGAACTACCTTCTAGGCCCCCGCATGGTAAAAAACATTACTAACATATACCTATAATTTCTCAAAGGATGAGTGCATTGCATTCAATCTGTACTTGTCATTAGACTAGGGGTAGTGATTTTTGACCAATCTAAGTTGACTAATTTTTGGTCAACTTAGATAAAATAATAATATTTTAAATTTTTAAACTAAAAAATGAGTAAAATAAAAAAAATACTTTAATTGGTTAACTAATAGTTAATCAAAAAATAGTTGGTCATAAAACATTTTCCTTAAAGAAAAGTACATTGCATTCGAAATCACACACTTGAAAAGCACCTATGGCTAAGATTAGAACTTAGAAGGAAAGCATTAATTAATCAAATATGTTATATGCTAGGAAAGAAAACTCTACATTAAATTTTTCATTTATCAACTTAATTCAGAAGTACTTATTCAATGAGCATTTATACCAGAAAAAAAATGTAACTACCGTAACTACCAAGAGGTAGTTATGAAAGAAAAATGTAACCACCATAATTGCCGAGAGGTGGTTATGAAACAGAAAATGTATCTACCGAATGTAACTGACTAGTTATTATCTTTATCTCTAATAGTATTCGAATCTCACTTATGTTAAATTCTCAGGGACTAACGCTAGTTATACAATGTGAACAAAATTAATCTCATCCTAAAAATGAAAAAATCCGTGATTATAAAAAAAAAACTGATATTTATGGAATATGCATTTTGAAATATATCTTTGTATGCACATAGAACAAAATCTATAACGTGTCCGTCATCCAACGGCTGAATAGAAGTATTATTGATGTGTCACTTTCTCACGGAGGATGAGAATGTGAAAGCCCAAGTTTCTTTCGAGATATGAAATTATGAAATGAACTGTGCCTTTCATGTTTATACCTTGGACCACCTTGACACGTGGTTCACAGGTTAAAAATAACCGTTAGATATAATAATATATAATAATTGAATGGTGAGATGTAAGACTTGTAACTCAAATGACAGTTTAACGGTGCTAGTTGTAAGAATTTGTAAAGATGGTCTTTTATAATTTAAAATTTAAAATGGTCGGTTATATTTTTCCTCAATCAAATTTTTGAGCTACTTTCTGTAGATTATGCCACAAACGAAAACAATACGAGAGAAGAGATTAATTGAGATAACAAGAACAACTACGAGGCAATCTCATTTTTTATGGAAAAAAAAAAAACAGAATTATATTAATAAAAGCACTAGAGATGAAATATTACAACAGACAGAGATAAACCAACCAAAAACTAAAGAAAGGAATACAAATTGGAAATTAGCCAACTAAGAGATAGGGGAAATCATTTTCCTCTTATCATTTGATCCCACATTACAAGTTATCATACATCAAACATTCATTTCATATCAATTGCATCCAACATGTTCTAACATTCATCATTCATCACATCTCAATCCTATAAAACATCAATCAAAACACTCACCATTTAGGTCACAACACATAGCACAATATTTCCATGATCCTATTGTATGTTTCTAACTCATATGAACCCATTTCTACTCATTTCAATCTTAGGAATAAGTTAATTAGGGTCACATTGCATTTTGGAAGCTTAAATAGGTCAAGAAATCACAGAACTTTGACGCCAGGAACGTGGAGAAATTTGTCAAATTACAAGGTCGTGGCGCTTGGGTGCCAGCCACTGCTACATAACTGCTAAATTGGAGGATTTTGGCACAATTTGGTATTTCTCCCATAACTTAGAGTTGTAGACCTCCAAATTGAGTGAAATCGGGGGAAATTGAAAGCTAATGAAATTATCTACAACTTCGTTCAGAACCAACGACTTGAACCAATCTATTTCTAGTAGATAATTTCACTTGAATGCACCTGCCCATGATAAAAACCCAAATCTGACAGCTCTTAGTAATTTGCCTATAACTGAAGTTATACAAATTGGATTTTGATGAAACTTGTGGCATTTCAAAGCTAACAAAATTTACTACAACTTTGCAAGAGACCTGAAATCAGAATCCACATAAAACCAAGTCAAATATTTAGTCCAAACTATGTTAGAATTCATGAGATAGAGAATTGGGCTTTTGTTCAAAACTTAATTTCACATTTCAAGGTAATTCCACCGATTCTCATCTCAAACACTCAAATCAACATGACCTCAATGCCCAACCATATTCAAGAAAGTTCATATCATTCTAAAGTTCAAGCTCAACCCATTTTACCAAATTCACAAGGATTCAACTAAGTTTCAAACATCAAGCAACACAATAGCTCAATTATCTTCAAATTCATGCATTCACATTCAATTTATCAATAAAATCATATTCAACCTAATTTCCATCACAATTAACATACAATTGTCCAAACCCTAACATCATAAAGTCTCTAATTTGCAAATTTCCCTAATTGGGGTTTTAAGTTTGGGGTTACCTTAAATCTCAAGCTCCTAGCTTTCAATCCCTCAACTTAGAAGTCTCCAAGCCACCAATTTGGAGCTCTACTCCTCAATTACATAGCTCCTTCTTAATCCCCTCCTTCAAGCTCTTGTTCTCCTTCTTTTTCAAAGCCTCTTGTTCTCCTCATTTGAAGCTTCTTGGAGCTATCATTCCTTTACCTCCTTGGTTTTGGTAAAAAATCAAGCACATATCTAAAAGGATATGAATGAGTAGATGAGGAAAGCACTCTTGCATGTGGAATTTGAGGATGTGAGTGATGGAGTTTCTAGAGAGAAGTTGACAACATGAAGTTTTGAGAGAGCGAGGGTTTAGGTGCATGATGGGAGAAAAGGGCTCACCCATGGCTTAAACTAGTGAAGAATTCAGCTTTGAGGGCTAAGGCTTCAACATGCAAGCTAAGATCATGGAGAGTGAGAGGTTTCCTCTAGAGAGAAGGAGGAGAAAATGGAACCTAGTGAGAGAAGAGAAGATGGCGCATGGAAGGAGGAAGAAGGAAATGAGGAACTTTGTGGTTTGGTCTCCTTTCATCCGTTAGGAGGGACTACTTAGCAATTTTTTAAAATTATAAGTAAGACTTTCCTTTTTCTTTTTAGCTCCTCTTCTACATTAATTCCTATTGTTGGTACTTAGTTCTTAAATCAAGCATATGCCATTATAAAATAACCCTAAACATTATTACTAGCTAGTTGGGGGATGTTACACACAATGCCACTTATCTTCTAGAATAGCTACAAAAGGTACTTGATTAATTAATTCTAATAATTCCCCCCAACTCCTGAATCTCTCATTCAAATAACTATCTTTTCAACCGAAAATTCCATACTCACCTTCCATTTGAAAACGCCCTCGAATCACACACATTTGCATATTTTAAAGCACAGATCGAGTATAATCCACTAAATTCATACTACAAAAAAAGATTGATTTAGTGACAGAATTTGCCACCCTTTTGGTCGCAAAACATTGGGTCGCAAGTCATTTTAGTCACAAGTTTAGTCGCAAAAATATTTTGTGACCATAAAAGCAAGTTTTGCGACCGATTTTGTTGGTCGCAAAAAAGACTTTTTTTTCATATCAGTTCTAAGAATTCTTACACCTATCCAAAGATCATTCCCAAATTGAGTCTTAACTCCATTCCCAACAATTCTTCTCATTCCTTCTACAAACCAACTCCTCTGATTACCTTTGACATTTTCACAGGCTTTCCATTAGAGCTATCAAAACGGGCTACTCGGCCTTGTATGGGCTTGCCCGTTCGGATAGTGGGCTTTTTGCTCCGGGCCAAAAAGACTCACGTTTATTCAAGCCTTTACTTTAGATATCCAAACACGATCATATGCGAGTAGCAGGCTTTTCGAGTAGCCCTTTTTTGAATTTTAACTGTTTTCCTTTACATTTAAAATATTATTTTTATTATTATTACTTTTGTCTTTGAAATAAAGTCTCTATATAAAAAATATCATTATTTTTCTATTATTAGGCATATTAATTAAATATCTCTCTATTTTTTGACAATATTTTTTTAAAAAAATTGTTCTAAATATTCTTATTGAATTGGTCACTGGATATTGTAAAATATCCACTAGTTTTTCAAAAATTGTTCTAAATAATTTTTGAGTTTAACTACAATGGGTCGACGATCCATTGTAGAATGGGACGTCGGCGCGTAATAGAACGCCACATCGTGCATAGGGCAGTTTTATTAAATGATTTGAAAAAATAAATCAAAACCTAAATAGAAACTAGGATTGAAAAACTGCCTTATGTACGATGTGACATTCTATTACGCGCCAACATCCCATTCTACAATGGGTCATCGACCCATTGTATTTAAACTCATAATTTTTTCTCTCTCTAAAACTATAAAGTTATACTTTATTCAAATATTGTAAACTCCTTAATGGAAATCTACTATAAAAGACTAATAATTTTAAATTAAATTATGTGACTCAATTTAGTATAATAATTTTATAAATTTAATGATGAAATTTTATAAAATAATTAATAGTATTAAATTCACCACAATAATTAATATAGAAAATATGGTGTCAATATTTTCTTATTAAATATTCATTTTAATTGATTGATATTAATGTGGTATTTTTTTTATAATAAATACTTTATATTGAATAAAAAAACATGTTCAACCCTTAACTCACTGGTTGGACCAGTGAGCTAACAATCCAATACATTGACAGAGTCAATAACTGGACTGAGTTTAATAGCATTGTTTAACATTTACTATTTATCGTCCACTCTAAGTTGGTTTACTTTTATGTCCATGATGTTTAAAAAATTTGTATATTTTTGTTGTTATCTTTGTTGGTTTTTTTTCTCAATTTTTTTTTGGATAACCCAATATTGAAGGGACGTTTGAAGCGATTTGTAATGTCACTATCTATTATTTTTTGTGTGAATTCTTAGAGAAATAATTTATGTATATCCTGTTTTTGCATAAATGAATTAGGGTGAATAGGGAAATAGATGAAAAACTAGAAAGAAAAAAGTGCTAAATTAAAAAATATTAAAGGTGATGTAATAGAAAATCAATAGAGATAAAAAAAAACTGAGTAATAAAATAATTGAAGTGAAAAATAGTGTTAAGCATATTATTTTCACCCTTTTTTTTAAACAATTTGGGGCAAATATTATTCAAGAACATAAAAAAAACAACTATGTCTATATAATTATTGTGATTCATTCTTTTGTTTCTTGGACATATATGTGTTTTACGTTGTACACACCAAGAAGCAAAAATGAAAAGTGATGAGTTAAAAAAATAAAAAGTGTACACTTTATTTTTTGGATGCAAATGAATAGTGATAGAAAGAAATTAATTTTAAAAAAAAACATATTAAAGAGAATGTGATAGAAATAAACATATACAAAGAAAAATAAGTGTTAGAATGGCTTAAGCGAGTGATTAACAATGCTAAGCTTATTATAATTCTACAAGTTATAAGAGGAGCTCTTGGAGCTTAAGGAGAGGGGTTCGATCTCGGTGGAGTAGATTTAGGAGTAGTATAGTGTGGGGGTGTGAGTGTTTGGCTGATAAAAAAAATTCTACAAAGTTATGACACACGTAGCATGGGTTATATATATATATAGAGAGAGAAAGAGTTGTGTTAAAATGACACCAAGGAGATAACATTAGAAAATTACACTGCACATAAATTTTTTATTTTTTTAAAAAAAAGAGGTAACAACAATTCCAAATAATATTATGAAATTTTTTTTGAGTCATGTGCAATATGTACTAAATACTCAAATTTATCCTATTTTTTGATGTACCAAAATAAATAATTTGATTTTTTCTATAATAAAAGAATATTGATTTTTTTCTATATAAAAAATACTTTCATTTTTTTCTATAAAAGATATTTTGGATAACTTTCCTTTTTATAAAAGTACTTTATTTTTATCTATAATAAAAGAGTACTTTGATTTTTTTCTATTATAAAAAAGTACTTTGATTTTTTTTTTGTATAATTAAAAAGTAATTTGATTTTTTTCTATATTAAAAAATTCTTTGAATTTTTTCTATAATAAAAAAATGATTTGATTTTTTTTCTATAATAAAAAGTACTTTGATTTTCACAATTTTTTCCCTTTAAAACTGTAATGACTCCCTTTTTCATTTGTTTTCGAATATATATATATATATATATATAGACACACATCATACTAAATACTTTAATTTTCAAAATTTTTTTTCCATTTAAATCTGTAATGACTCCGTTTTTCATTTGTTTTTTGATATATATATATATACACACATATTATACTCTGCTCACTCCTTAGACAAAACTGACAGCAAGGGAAAGGGTTTCTAGACGGGTAAGTAGATGAAGCTAGGGTTACAGTGAGGATTATCAAAGAAGGAACAATATTTTTAATATATGTAGATATTTCTTAGAAAGTGATTTAGACCTAACTCTCCTAAAAAGCTAGCTCACAAGGAGAGGGTTGCCTAGGGTATTATAAAGACTATCATAGCTCTTATCATCCTTGTCTTAAATTTATATTGCACATTGAAGAAGTGCCCCCAATTTGAAGAGAGGAACGAAGATGAGAACTCTGTCTCTGCCATATGATTTGTTAATTCAAGTCCCGCTAAGGCTACCGGTAAAATCCCGTGTAGATTTTGATGTCAGAATTATGGGTTCATGCCGAGGATTTTTACTTTTAGATTTGGGTTATTATGCAAATATCTACATCTGGAATCCAACCATTGTTTTCCACGAACAAATATCTTCGCATCCTATTTATTGCAATTTGGTTGACCAGCCATTTTGCAAAGGCTTCAGGTATGACCCATTAGCCGATGACTACTTGTTAATTCTGGCGTCCTTTGATACATATAGACGTGATAGTAACAAACACGTGGTGGAGCTGTTCTAGTTGAAAGTTAAAAATATTTACTTCTGTTGGATGGTCTCGGTTTTGTGCATTAATATTCTCAACCATTAATATTGATCTCGATTTGTGTGTTTTTTACTTTTTATTTTACAAAAATCTAAACCGAACGGGCTCTTTGTTTATTTTACTGAACTTGTTATTGTTATTATTAGGGGCGTAAGTGCACCAGCATCCGTAGAGGGAGAGCAACAAGTGGCCCCTCATTCAGCTACCCAACGTGACAAGGAAAAACTTCCAGAATCTTCCACAACTAGGTACGTAATTTAATTAATTAATTAATTACTTTAAACTTATCTTTCATTTCTCTTGTACATTACCGTACTATACACATTTGCTCAAATTAGAGAATAATATCTTATCATCGATTATCAAACCTCTTATGTTCTAATTTGATATTTTTCTGAAGAAGTGGCGACAACTAGCAAACTTCTAAGGCAATGCGCAAAATCCTAGAAATGAAACCTAAAAGAAAAGGCTCCTCTTCTACTCATAAGCCCAATCATAATGTGAAGGAACATAAAAGAAAGGTAACAAAAATCTATCTCCAAAACACTTTTTAAGGAAATAATTTGACGAAATATAATTAATAACCATTTGAGTTTAAATAATTTGTGAGGTTCTACACATTTTCGGCAAGGTATTTCCATTCGTGACGAACTCAAAGACCAATGGGCAAAATACACTAGAGAGGTGAAATTACATTCCACATGTTATTTTTTTTTATAAGGAAATAATACTTTATTTTAATTTTTTTATAAACTTAGAAAAACAAGCTTTGATATTTTTAAAATAATTTAATCAAAGCATGCATTAAATTAAGAGTTAAAAATTGAATGTAAAATGGAAGGGGAAATATCCGGCTCGTATATATAAGTGGTCCACCAAAACGACGTGATGTAGGAGAGTCGTCTTCGGGAGATGAAGTATATTTCCATTAAGGATTTTACAATATTTGAGTAAAGTGTAACTTTATAGTTTTTTTTTTAATTTTTTTAACCAGTTAACTATATTATTCTTGTATTGCTTATTAATTCTTTTAGTTCTTTTGCAAAAAAAAAAATACTTGTTATTAAAATAAACTTTAAATTGATTTGATATTGGAAATAACGACTCTATGAGTTGGATACAACTATCTTGTGTGGTTTTGTAACCATACTTTTTCTTGTTTTTAGTGTGTGTATGTATGTAGGTATGTATGTATGTATGCATGCATGTATGCGTGCATGTATGTACAGTACTTGTGTTGGTAACTGGGTTAAAGCCATTAAAAAGCTATTTTTTTAATTATTTACAAATTTTAATCCTTCATTTCCTTTTATGCTAGATGAGCTTGTTCTCCTATTGTTAGAGGCTAAAAACGCCAATGAGACTTTGCTTCGATCCGTGGAAACACATTACAATGCAGATTTTTTAGAGAGTAGTTCTGTTTGTGGTAGTTGCCAGTTGCGTAACATCTTTGTTTACTTCTTTTTCTTCAGTTTTTTCTTCTAAACTTTGTTGAGACACCGGTTTAACCAAACACCAGCGGAGTCTCCGAGCATTATACCAATTTTGTTGCTTGCTCAATCAATCAAGGAACTCAAACTCGCCACGCGACTTGTTCTCCAGTCCGGTTGAATACTTAAAGATCACTCAAAAGGAAATTGAAAATGAAATTATAAATCTTTTTAGTGTTCATACAATATTAAGATTACAAAAAAAAGGACTAAAAAAACCACAAAGATAACAACAAAATAAAAAATAAATTTAAAAAATTAAGGACATAGAGTAATCTAACTTTGTGTCGATAATAAGCAGTAACTTTTGAATACTTATGATAGTATCTAGTAGATAGCAAGTTGTTGCATCGTATAAAAATTTTAGACAAAATTTGAACCGTTGAAAATTATACTAAAATTGAAAAAATTAAAAAAATTATGAAACAGAGATATTAGAAGTGCGATTAAGTTTATATAGTAATATTATAAATACAATAATTTTTTATTTGTGAGTATTATATTTGATTTAATATATAAGATCAAAAGTTTTAATTTGACAAAAAATTTAGGGGAGAAATGGTTTTCACTAAAAATTGAAGAGTTCACAACACTTTAAAAAAACAAAAAGAAATAAAGTCCGATATAATTAGATAATTTGTATTTCAGTAATCTCTACACATCAAAAGAATTAGTCTTTATTCGTTCTTAATTTCTCTTTATTTTTCAGCTATATCCAAAAGAAAAAACAGTAGTCTTTGGATAGTGGCTACGATAGCCTTAATACATCAAAAAAAAAAAGAGGTAACAACAATTCCAAATTATATTATAAAATTTTTTTGGGTCATGTGCAATATGTACTAAATACTTAAATTTTTTCTATTTTTTGATGTACCAAAATAAATAATTTGATTTTTCTTTAATAAAAAAATATTTTTTTCTATATAAAAAATACTTTCATTTTTTTTATAAAAGATATTGTGGATAATTTTCCTTTTTATAAAGGTACTTTATTTTTATCTATAATAAAAGAGTACTTTGATTTTTTTCTATTATAAAAATGTACTTTGATTATTTTTCTATAATTAAAAAGTAATTTGATTATTTTCTATATTAAAAGAATTTTTTCTATAATAAAAAATGATTTGATTTTTTTCAATAATAAAAATTACTTTAATTTTCATAAATTTTTTTTCATTTAAAACTGTAGTGACTCCCTTTTTCATTTGTTTTCTAATATATATATATATATATATATATATATATATATATATATATATATATGGACACACACATATCATACTAAATACTTTAATTTTTTTCTATAAAAAATTTTTTTGATAATTTTCCTTTTTTAAAAAATAATTTATTTTTTCTATAATAAAAAAGTACTTTGATTTTTTTTATATAATAAAAAATTCTTTGATTTTTTTCTATAATAAAAAATGATTTGAATTTCTTCTATAATAAAAAAATACTTTGATTTTCATAATTTTTTTCCATTTAAATCTGACTCCGTTTTTCATTTGTTTTCTGATATATATATATATATATATATATATATATATATATATATATATATATATATATATATACATATTATACTCACTCACTCCTTAGACAAAACCAGCAAGGGAAAGGGTTTCTGGACGGGTAAGTAGATGAAGCTAGGGTTACAGTGAGGATTATCAAAGAAGGATCAATATTTTTAATATATGTAGATATTTCTTAGAAAGTGATATAGACCTAACTCACAAGGAGAGGGTTGCCTAGGGTATTATAAAGACTATCATAGCTCTTATCATCGTTGTCTTAAATTTATACTGCACATTGAAGAAGTGCCCCCAATTTGAAGAGAGGAACGAAGATGAGAACTCTGTCTCTGCCACATGATTTGTTAATTCAAGTCCCGCTAAGGCTACCGGTAAAATCCCGTGTAGATTTTGATGTCAGAATTATGGGTTCATGCTGAGGATTTTACTTTTAGATTTGGGTTATTATGCAAATATCTACATCTGGAATCCAACCATTGTTTTCCACGAACAAATATCTTCGCATCCCGTTTATTGCAATTTGGTTGACCAGCCATTTTGCAAAGGCTTCAGGCATGACCCATTAGTCGATGACTACTTGTTAATTCTGGCGTCCTTTGATACATATAGACGTGATAGTAACAAACACGTGGTGGAGCTGTTCTAGTTGAAAGTTAAAAATATTTACTTCTGTTGGATGGTCTCGGTTTTGTGCATTAATATTCTCAACCATTAATATTGACCTCGATTTGTGTGTTTTTTACTTTTTATTTTACAAAAATCTAAACCAAACGGGCCCTTTGTTTATTTTACTGAACTTGTTATTGTTATTATTAGGGGCGTAAGTGCACCAGCATCTGTAGAGGAAGAGCAACAAGTGGCCCCTCATTCATCTACCCAACGTGACAAGGAAAAACTTCCATAATCTTCCACAATTAGGTACGTAATTTAATTAATTAATTAATTACTTTAAACTTATCTTTCATTTCTCTTGTACATTACCGTACTATACACATTTGCTCAAATTAGAGAATAATATCATATCATCGATTATCAAACCTCTTATGTTCTAATTTGATTTTTTTCCGAAGGACTGGCGACAACTCGCAAACTTTTAAGGCAATGCGCAAAATCCTAGAAATGAAACCTAAAAGAAAAGGCTCCTCTTCTACTCATAAACCCAATAATAATGTGAAGGAACATAAAATAAAGGTAACAAAAATCTATCTCCAAAACACTTTTTAAGGAAATAATTTGACGAAATATAATTAATAACCATTTGAGTTTAAATAATTTGTGAGGTTCTACACATTTTCGGCAAGGTATTTCCATTCCTGACGAACTCGAAGACCAATGGGCAAAATACACTAGAGAGGTGATGTAGGAGAGTCGTCTTCGGGAGCTGAAAACGTAACCCATGTTTCATGAGCGTTGTTTGGTTTTGTTTTTGCCGTTGTTTATTCAAATTTTTAACGTGAAATTTTGATTTGAGTATGCAGAGGAAAGCAGGAATAAGTATAAGCCCATTGTTGATGGAAGCAACATATCAAGCTCCTCAGAATGGAATTCTGAACTTCTAACTGGCACCTTTCTTTGATACTAAGTTCATTGCACAACTTAAATTTGTGTTGGTTTCATAGAATACAAACTGAGTGATATATACAGAGTCTTTGCTTTCACTTTCCAAAGACAATTAGCAAGATGAACAACCATCACGAGAAATAAGTGCAATCCGATTGTGAAATGTTTTGCTCACCTTTATAATTTTCTTTATGCTTGTTTGTATAATGAACTTTTTTTGGATGATGACGCATGAGAAGTAATATGGAGACTGATGATTTTACTAAAATGATTAACCTTATATTATTTGTAATTATTTTTCCTTTTCTTTCATTCTTCTTCCTTTTCATAATAAACTTTTTGTCAAGCTATTATCACTGTGCTAGTGTTTGCAATTTGCTTGCTTATCCTTCACTAGCGTTTCTTTTTGGCAACTTGCAAGAGTGATATAAAGCAGATGTTATTGAAATGAACTTGATGCAATGTTGATGTTAATATTAAACTTCATATCTTCATTGTAACACACCAACAAACTTCGAGGGGAGATACGTGTTATTTTGTAGGAATGGTTATTAGAAAAACCTTACATATATAAACACACACTACTATTGTAACCGATGTTACGTCTGTCATAATTTGTAGAACATAAAAATAAAGTGTAACACATTCTCTTTAACTTTTTTTTTTTTAAATTACACTCTTTCTGTATGTCTTCATATGCAACCAAAAAATAACATGTACACTTTTTAATTTTTTTAGCTCATTATTTTTCATTTTTGCTTCTTGGTGTGTACAACATAAAACACATATATGTCCAAGAAAAAAAAAGAATAAATCACATTAATTGTATAAAAATATTTTTTTTTTGAATTTTTGAATAATATTTACCCCAAAATTGTTAAAACAAAGGTGAAAATATTATGCTTATCACTATTTTTCACTTCAATTATTTAATTTTTATTTTTTTTATCTCTATTCATTTTCTCTTACGTCACCTTTAATATTTTTTAATTAAGCACTTTTTTCTATCTAGTTTTTTTTTTATCTATTTTCCTATACACTCTAATTCATTTATGCAAAAGCATGATATACATTAATTATTTCTCTAAAAATTCACACAAAAGATAATTAATAGAGACATTACGAATAAATTGAAACGGTTGAAAATTATTCTAAAATCGAAAAATTAAAAAAATTATGAAACAGAGATATTAGAAGTGCGATTAAGTTTTTATAGTAATATTATAAATACAATAATTTTTTATTTGTGAGTATTATATTTGATTTAATATATAAGATCAAAAGATTTAATTTGACAAAAAATTTAGGGGAGAAATGGGTTTTACTAAAAATTGAAGAGTTCGCAACACTTTAAAAAAACAAAAAGAAATAAAGCCCGATATAATTAGATAATTTGGTATTTCAGTAATCTCTACACATCAAAAGAATTAGTCTTTATTCATTCTTAATTTCTCTTTATTTTCCAGCTATATCCAAAAGAAAAAAAGTAGTCTTTGGATAGTGGTTATGATAGCCTTAATACATCAAAAAAAAGAAGAGGTAACAACAATTCCAAATAATTTTATGAATTTTTTTTGGGTCATGTGCAATATGTACTAAAATTAGAGAATAAAATCATATCATCGATTATCAAACCTGTTATGTTCTAATTTGATTTTTTTTTAAAGGACTGGCGACAACTCACAAACTTCTAAGGCAATGCACAAAATCCTAGAAATGAAACCTAAAAGTAAAGGCTCCTCTTCTATACTTAAGCCCAATCATAAAGTGAAGGAACATAAAAGAAAGGTAACAAAAATCTATCACCAAAACACTTTTTAAGGAAATAATTTGACTAAATATATTTAATCACAATTTGAGTTTAAATGATATGTGAGGTTCTACACATTTTCAGCAGGGTATTTCCATTCGTGATGAAGTGAAAAACAAACGGGTAAAATACACTAGAGAGGTAAAATTACATTCCACAGGTTATTTTTTTATAAGGAAATAATACTATATTTTAATTTATTTATAAACTTAGAAAAACAAGCTTGATATTTTTAAAATAATTTAATCCAAGTATGCATGAAACTAAGTGTGAAAAACTGAATGTAAAATGGCAAGGGAAATATCCGGCTCGTATATATAGGTGGTCCACCAAAATGACGTGATGTAGGAGAGTCGTCTTCGGGAGCTGAAAACTTAACCCTTGTTTCTTGAGCATTGTTTGGTTTTGTTTTTGCTGTTTGAACGTCAAATTTTGATTTGAGTATGCAGAGGAAAGCAGGAATAAGTATAAGCCCATTGTTGATGGAAGCAGCATATCAAGATCCTCTTAATGGAATTATGAACTTCTAACTGGCAGCACCTTTCTTTGATACTAGGTTCATTGTACAACTTAAATTTGTGTTGATTTCACATAATACAAACTGAGTGATGTAAACAGAGTCTCTGCTTTCACTTTTCAAAGACAATTAGCAAGATGAACAATCATCACGAGAAACAAGTGTAATCCGATTGTGAAATGTTTTACTCATCTTTATAATTTATTTTCTTTATGCTTGTTTGTATAATGAACCTTTTTTGGATGATGACGCATGAGAAGTAATATGGAGACCAATGAATTTGCTAAAATGATTAACCTTATATTATGTGTAATTATTTTTCCTTTTCTTTCATTCTTCTTCCTTTTCATAATAAACTTTTTGTCAAGCTATTATCACTGTGCTAGTGTTTGCAATTTGCTTGCTTATCCTTCACTAGTGTTTTTTTTTGGCAACTTAATTGCAAGAATGATATAAAGCAGATGTTGTTGAAATGAACTTGATACAATGTTGATGTTAATATTAAACTTCATATCTTCATTGTAACACACCAACAAACTTCGGGGGAGATATGTGTTATTTTTTAGGAATGGTTATTCAAAAAACCTTATATATATAAACACACACTACTATTGTAACCCATGCTACGCCTGTCATAACTTGTAGAACATAAAAATAAAGTGTAACACATTCTCTTTAACTTTTTTTTTTAATTACACTATTTCTGTTTGTCTTCATATGTAACCAAAAAATAACCTGTACACTTTTTAATTTTTTTAGCTCATTTTAAGGTATTTATTATAAAAAAATTACCATATTAATATCAATCAGTTTAAATGAATATTTAATAACAAAATATTGATACTATATTTTCTAAATTAATTAATATAGTTAATTTAATACTATTAACTATTTTATAAAATTCCAACATTAAATTTATAAAATTATTATACTAAATTAAGTCTCATAATTTAATTGAAAATTATTAGTCTTTTATAGTAGATTTCCATTAAGGATTTTACAATATTTGAGTAAAGTATAACTTTATAGTTTTTTTTTTTTAATTTTTTTAACCAGTTAACTATATTATTCTAGTACATTGTTGTTAAATCGCGATAGCTGATGATGGTGGAAGGTAAAAAATCTGCTAAATAAAATAGCGGATGGCGTTGCGGGCAAATATTGGTAGTTAGTATTGCGGATAAAATAACTAGTATAACCTATACGCTAATATAAATATGCAATATTAAATTATATAATAATTAAAAAAAGGGTAATATAGCGCTTCGCAGCCGCTATAGCCGCTATTTGGCCACTATGGGAACCTCTCAAATCCGTTACGCTATAGCGCTTCGCGGCCGCTATTTGATAACACTATTCTAGTATTGCTTATTAATTCTTTTACTTCTTTTCCAAAAAAAATACTTGTTATTAAAATAAACTTTAAATTGATTTGATATTGGAAATAACGACTCTACGAGTTGGACAGCTATCTTGTGTGGTTCTATAACCATATTTTTTCATGTTTTTAGTGTGTGTATGTACTTATATATGTATGTATGCATGCATGTATGCATGTATGCATGCATGTATGTACTGTACTTGTGTTGGTAACTGGGTTAAAGCCCTTAAAAGGTTTTTTTTTAATTATTTACAAATTTTAAACCTTCATTTCCTCTTTTGCTAGATGAGCTTGTTCTCCTGTTGTTAGAAGCTAAAAACGCCAATGAGACTTTGCTTCGATCCGTGAAAACACATCACAATGCAGATTTTCGTAGAGAGTAGTTCTGTTTGTAGTTGCCAGTTGCGTAACATCTTTGTTTACTTCTTCTTCTTCGGTTTTTTCTCCTAAACATTGTTGAGTCATCGGTTAAATCAAACACCGGCGGAGTCTCTACGCATTATACCAATTTGTTTGCTTGCTCAGTCAATCTAGGAACTCAAACCGGCCACACAACTTGTTCTCCGGTCTGGTTGAATACTTAAAGATCACTTAAATAGAAATTGAAAATGAAATTATAACTCTTTTTTAGTAATCATACAATATTAAGATTACAAAAAAAAGGACTAAAAAAACCACAAAGATAACAACAAAAATAAAAAATAAATTTAAAAGATCAAGGGCATAGAGTAATCTAACTTTGTGTCGATAATAATCAGTAACTTTTGAATACTTCTGATAATATCTAGTAGTAGCAAGTTGTTGCATCATATAAAAATTTTAGACAAAATTTGAACAGTTGAAAATTATACTAAAATCAAAAAATTAAAAAAATTATGAAACAGAGATATTAGAAGTGCGATTAAGTTTTTATAGTAATATTATAAATACAATAATTTTTAATTAGTGAGTATTATATTTGATTTAATATATAAGATCAAAAGTTTTAATTTGACAAATAATTTAGGGGAGAAATGGTTTTTACCAAAAATTGAAGAGTTCACGACACTTTAAAAAAACAAAAATAAATAAAGCCCGATATATTTGATAGATAACTTGGTATTTTAGTAATCTTTACACATCAAAAGAATTAGTCTTTATTGATTCTTAATTTTTCTTTATTTTTCATCAGCTATATCAAAAAGAAAAAAAAGTAGTCTTTGAATAGTGGCTACGATAGCCTAAACACAGCAAAAAAAAAAGAGGTAACAACAAGTCCAAATAATATTATGAAATTTTTTTGGGTCACGTGCAATATGTACTAAATACTTCAATTTTTTCTATTTTTTGATGTACCAAAATAAATAATTTATTTTTCTATAATAAAAAAAATATTGATTTTTTTCTGTATAAAAAATACTTTCATTTTTTTCTATACAAGATATTTTGGATAATTTTCCATTTTATAAAAGTACTTTATTTTTATCTATAATAAAAGAGTACTTTGATTTTTTTCTATTATATAAATGTACTTTGATTTTCTTTCTACAATTAAAAAGTAATTTGATTTTTTTCTATATTAAAAAATTCTTTGAATTTTTTCTATAATAAAAAAATACTTTAATTTTCATAATTTTTTTTTTCATTTAAAACTGTAATGACTCCCTTTTATATATATATATATATATATATATATATATATATATATATGTATGGACACACAAATATCATACTAAATACTTTCATTTTTTTCTATAAAATATTTTTTGATAATTTTCCTTTTTTAAAAATACTTTATTTTTTCTATAATAAAAAAGTACTTTGATTTTCATAATTTTTTTCATTTAAATCTGTAATGACTCCCTTTTTCATTTGTTTTCTGATATATATATATATATACTCAGTCCTAGCTCACTCCTTAGACAAAACTGAGAGCAAGGGAAGGGGTTTTGGGACGCGTAAGTAGATGAAGCTAGGGTTATGGCGAGAATTATCAAAGAAGGAACAATCTTTTTAATATATGTAGATATTATATCATTCTTGTCTTAAATTTATACTGCACATTGAAGAGTCTCCAATTTTAAGAGAGGAACGAAGAAGAGAACTCCGTCTCTGCCACATAATTTGTTAATTGAAGTCCTGCTAAGGCTACCGGTAAAATCCCGCGTAGGTTTTTGGTTTGGGTGCAAATCATGGCTTTTTGTCATCTCAAATCCTCAATTTGCAAAATTGCATTTTGAATTGACTGAACCTACATATAGATTTGTGCTTTTGATGAAAGATGCTTCTAAAATTCCATCTATAAACTTGAATGCATCATTACTTGAAGATGATTCTGCTTCTTTTGTGAAGAGGCTCAACTTTCTACCTACCAAACCTGATTTTGATGTCAGAATTATGGGGTTCATGCCGAGTATTTTTACTTTTAGATTTGGGTTATTATGCAAATATCTGCATCTGGAATCCAACCATTGTTTTCCACAAACAAATATCTTCGCATCCCGTTTATTGCAATTTGGTTGACCAACCATTTTGCAAAGGCTTCAGGTATGACCCATTAGTCGATGACTACTTGTTAATTCTGGCGTCCTTTGATATATATAGACGTGATAGTAACAAACACTGGGTGGAGCTGTTCTAGTTGAAAGTTAAAAATACTTACTTCTATTGGATGGTCTCGATTTTGTGCATTAATATTCTCAACCATTAATATCGACCTCAGTTTTTGTTTTTTATTTTTTATTTTATAAAAATCTAAACCAAACGGGCTCTTTGTTTATTTTACTGAACTTGTTATTGTTATTATTAGGGGCGTAAGTGCACCAGCATCTGTAGAGGGAGAGCAACAAGTGACCCCTGATTCAGCTACCCAACGTGACAAGAGAAAATTTCCAGAATCTTTGACTACTAGGTACGTAATTTAATTAATTAATTAATTACTTTAAACTTATATTTCATTTCTCTTGTACATTACAGTACTATACACATTTGCTCAAATTAGAGAATAATATCATATCATCGATTATCAAACGTGTGATGTTCTAATTTGATTTTTGTTTTGAAGGACTGACGACAACTCACAAACTTCTAAAGTAATGCGCAAAATCCTAGAAATGAAACCTAAAAGAAAAAGCTCCTCTTCTACTCTTAAGCCCAATCATAAAGTGAAGAAACATAAAAGAAAGGTAACAAAAATCTATCTCCAAAACACTTTTTAAGGAAATAATTTGACTAAATATAATTAATCACTATTTGAGTTTAAATAATATGTGAGGTTCTACACATTTTCGGCAGGGTATTTCCATTCGTGACGAACTCGAAGACCAACGGGCAAAATACTCTAGAGAGGTAAAATGACATTCCACAGGTTATTTTTTTATAAGGAAATAATACTTTATTTTAATTTTTTTATAAACTTAGAAAAACAAGCTTTGATTTTTTTAAAATAATTTAATCCAAGCCTGCATTAAACTAAGAGGGAAAAATTGAATGTAAAATGGCAGGGGAAATATCAGGCTCGTATATATAGGTGGTCCACCAAAACGACGTGATGTAGGAGAGTACTCTTCGGGAGATGAAAACGTAACCCTTGTTTCTTGAGCATTGTTTGGTTTTGCTTTTGCGGTTGTTTACCTAAATTTTGATTTGATTATGCAGAGGAAAGCAGGAATAAGTATAAGCCCATTGTTGATGGAAGCAGCATATCAAGCTCCTCGGAATGGAATTCTGAACTTCTAACTAGCAGCACCTTTCTTTGATACTAGGTTCATTGCACAACTTAAATTTGTGTTGGTTTCACATAATACAAAATGAGTGATGTATACAGAGTCTCTGCTTTCACTCTCCAAAGACAATTAGCAAGATGAACAACCATCACGAGAAACAAGTGTCATCCGATTGTCAAATGTTTTGCTCACCTTTATAATTTTCTTTATGCTTGTTTGTATAATGAACTTTTTTTGGATGATGACGCATGAGAAGTAATATGGAGACCCATGAATTTGCTAAAATAATTAACCTTATATTATTTGTAATTATTTTTCCTTTTCTTTCATTCTTCTTCCTTTTCATAATAAACTTTTTGTCAAGCTATTATCATTGTGCTGGTGTTTGCAATTTGCTTGCTTATCCTTCACTTGCGTTTTTTTTTTTGCATCTTGCAAGAATGATATAAAGCAGATGTTATTGAAATGAACTTGATGCAATGTTGATGTTAATATTAAACTTCATATCTTCATTATAACACACTAACAAACTTTCGAGGAGATATGTGTTATTTTGTAGGAATGGTTATTAGAAAAACCTTATATATATAAACACACACTACTATTGTAACCCATGCTATGTCTGTCATAACTTGTAGAACATAAAAATAAACTGTAACACATTCTCTTTAATTTTTTTTTTTAAAAAAATTACACTCTTTCGGCTTGTCTTCATATGCAACCAAAAAAATAACGTGTACACTTTTTAATTTTTTTAGCTTATTATTTTTCATTTTTGCTTCTTGATGTGTATAACATAAAACACATATATGTCCAAGAAATAAAAGAATAAATCACATTAATTGTATAAGAAATATTTGTCTTTTGAATTTCTTGAATAATATTTACCCCAAAATTGTTTAAAAAAAGATCAAAATAATATGCTTATCACTATTTTTCACTTCAATTATTTAATTATTCATTTTTTCTATCTCTATTAATTTTCTCTTACATCACCTTTAATATTTTTTAATTAAGCACTTTTTTCTTTCTAGTTTTTTTTTTATCTATTTTCCTATACACTCTAATTCATTTATACAAAAGCATGATATACATAAATTATTTCTCTAAGAATTCACACAAAAGATAATTAATAGTGACATTACGAATCACTTCTAACCTCCCTACAATATTGGGATATCCAAAAAAATTGAGGAAAAAAAAAACCAACAAAGATAACAACAAAAGTAAACAAATTTTTTAAACATCAAGGACATAAAAGTAAGTGGACGATAAATAGTAAACTTTGAACAATGCTATTAAACTCAAACCGGAGATTGACTCGGTCAAGGTATTAGATTATTGTGTCACTAGTCCAACTAGTGAGTCAAGCGTTGAACAGGTTTTTTATTCAATATAAAGTAGTTATTATAAAAAATTATCACATTAATATCAATCAATTTAAAAGAATTTTTGATAAGAAAATATTGATACCTTATTTTCTAAATTAATTATGATAGTGAATTTAATACTATTAATTATTTTATAAAATCCCATCATTAAATTTATAAAATTATTATACTAATAATTGAGTCACATAATTTAATTGAAAATTATTATTCTTTTATTGTAGATTTCCGTTAAGGAGTTTACAATATTTGAGTAAAGTGTAACTTTATAGTTTTTTTTATTTTTTAACCGGTTAACTATATTATTCTAGTTCAGCGGCTTGATTGGTCGGTCTGCCTTTGATTACTTAAAGATCACTCAAAAGGGAATTGAAAATGACATGACAAATCTTTTTTAATGTCCATATAATATTGAGATAACAAAAAAAAAAAAATAGACTAAAAAAACCAACAATGATAGCAACAAAACTATAAAAAAATTTAAAAGATCAAAGGCATAGAGTAATCTAACTTTGTGTGGATAATTTATAGTAACTTTTAAATACTTCTCAAAGTATCTAACAGATGGCAAGTTGTTGCATCTTAAAAAAAAATTAGACTAAATTTGCACAGTTTAAACTTTTACTTAAATCACGAAATTAATAAAATAAAGAAATAGAAATAATAATAGTGTGATTAAGTTTTTATAGTAATATTATAAATACAATAATTTTTTTATAAGTTAGAATTATATTTAATTTAATATAAAAGATCCAAATTAAAGTTTTAATTTGACTAATAATTTAGAGGAGAAAATGGTTTTTACCAAAAATTAAAATATAAAATATTTTTTATATAAATGTACACATTTTTTTTACATAATTTCACTTTCTTGCTTTTATATTTTTATTCAGGTGATATTTGTATTAAACACATATATATCCAAGACTCAAAAGAATAAATCACATTAATTATATTAGAAATCTTTCTTTTTGGAGTTCTTGAATAATATTTACCCCGAATAGTTAAAAAAAAGCGAAAATAATAATTTTAACACTATTTTTTACTTCACTTATTTTATTACTCATTTATTTTATCTCTCTATTCATTTTCTATTACATCACCTTTAATATTTTTAATTTAAATACTTTTTCTTTTTATTTTTTATATTTATTTTCCTATTCACTCTAATTTGTTATGCAAATTCACTGCAACAAAATTGACTTCTAACAACATTGTCAGATACAACATTTGTAAAAAATGTTAGAAATACTATACAACAACATTTTTTAACAATTTGACAACATTTTTTAAATGTAACTAAAAACATCACCAGATACAACATTTGTAAAAAATGTCGCAAATGCACAAAACAACATTTTTAGTGATTTAGCACTACTTTTTAATAATTTAGCAACATTTTTTCAAATGTTGCTAAAAGTCATTTATGTAGTAGTGAAAAGCAGAATATACATAAAGCATTTCTCTAAGAATTCATCACTCATATGATAATTTTTTTATAGAAGTGAAAATATATATATTATTTAAATGAGTATGAGAAATACTCTTTCGTTACAACAATTCTCAAAACTACACAAGACGCTGTACATATCGAAGAATAAAACATTCGTTGCCCACAACTATTGAACCAGAGAGAGTTTTCCACCCATAAATTTTAAATCTTCATATGTTACAACAATTTGCATACGTGGCTGTTAAGTGATAGTTAGGAATCCACGTATTGGATTAAAACGACGTCGTTTTGGTAGAGGCAAATCATGTACTTTAGTTCCTCATTTTGAAATTTAAATTTCACTCCCAAATTTAGACCCTATTTGACTGAAATCATAATATTTTTATTATCCCTAACATTCTCAGCAACTCTCCCCCTCCTTCTTCTTTCTTCATGAACTCTAATATCAGTGTAGTGAAATTTTAGATTGATTAAAGAAAAAGACGTTTATTAAGTACACAATGTCAAAACATGTTACTATACAGAAACACACAATTATGTAAAAAGATCTATGCGATAAGAACAAACTTCAATTCTCACGTTAAAATTTATATAATAAAAATATATGGTATAATTAATAATTATATTTTTTGAAGAGTTTTTTATTTAATAATTTAAAAATGTTTTTATAAAATATTATTATAAAATTTACATATTTTAAAATAGTTATTTAATTATGACCATAAAATTAAAAATTATATTAAAGAATATACATTTTTTTATTTTTTATTTAATTTTATATGTTATATTAAGTAAAATAAAATTATATATGTATTATATATTGTGCTTTGAGTATTTTAATTAACACTAAATATAAAATAAGATATATAATTTTGTTTTGTTCTATGATCATTAAACACAGTATACATTCTATTTTGTTCTATTTCATTATGTTCTATTTCATTTTATCTAATTCTTTGTTCAGCTATCAAACTGTACCGACTGTGTCAGAATATTTTTTATGTCGAAGGTTGTGTGGGATTGATGAGTATCGAGAGAGAGATGAGGGTTGGCCACTGGGTTTTCTTGGGTTTGGCTTAGTTTTTTAGGGTTGTGGGTTTTGATGGAAAAAAGAGTGCCTATACTTTCTTCACCAACACATTTCCCTCTTCACCACACATTCTAATTTTTTTTTTAAAATTACCCCTTGCTCGGATTTTGAAAATCCGCAGTACAAATTTATAGAAATAGTACTACGAATTTTAAAAATTCGCAGTCCACGGATTTTGAAAATCCGTAGTACAATTTTATTAAATATAAAGAAAAATTTTTATGAATAGTGCTGCGGATTTTTAAAATTCGTAGGCTGCGGATTTTTAAAATCCGTAGGTCGCGGATTTTTAAAATCCGTAGAGTAATTTTATAAAATAAAGTGTTGAATTTTTATGAACAGTGCTGCGGATTTTCAAAATCCGAGCGAAGGGCAAATTTGAAAAAAAAATAGAAACGTGTGGTGGCTGGAGAAATATGTGTGGTGCCCATAGTATTGGCAAAAAAAGAGAGGAGGAGTAAATGGGTTGTACATTTTTGGTGGGCCAAAGTAAGAGGGCTAATAAAAAAGGATAGATGGTTTTTTTTTTGAGGGATTTGTAGTGAAGAAAAGGCAAAAGTTATTAATAGAAGATTTGTTTGAAGTTTTGGAATGGGCTTCAATTATTGGGTTTGATGTTGAAGAGAATGAGGATAAATTGATGAACTTGTTTTTGACTATGAGTTTACATAAGCAGATCATGACGAATCTTCAGCAATCAAACTATGCTCGTCACTAGTTGAAAAGCAAGTTCAGTCACTTATGATTCTGGACTTACCACCAGAGACAAACATTCAACATGTAGCTAATTTGGACTCAGAATCCACCATTTCAGGTGGATCAATTTTTAAGCATTCAAATTTCAACCAAGAGATCGATTAGCTACAATGTTCAAGAAGATTCAAAAGCTAGGAGTCCATTCGAATGAAAATACTTCTAAGAATTTTGCCAAGGATTTCTAACTAGATAAATTTCCTTCATATTCTTCGATATGCAAAATTTGAAAACCACGTGATAGAAAAATTATTTTGATTTGAGGATGATTTTTCTTCAACTCGGAGAGAATGACCTAAAAACCAAAAAATGGGAAAATATCCCATTTCAACGTCATCAACAATGGCCAACATTTACCTTACTTCTCCACTTATTAGAAAAAAAAAACAATCTAAGAAAAGACAATTAGATATCTTGGTGTTTGGTAAATATGAATTCATTGGATCCATAAGCTAAAAAAAGTTGAACTCACGTTTGGTTCTGTTTTAACGTGAAAAATTGTCTTCAAATATAATTTTGATTTCTAGTCAAACATACTTCAACGTAATTTTTTCCATTTTAATATGATTTTGGGATTGAGATCACATTGAAAATGCCAAAATAAACACACCCTTAATTGATCTTAGAGGGCTATAAATAGCTCTTTCTTGTAAGTTTTGATCAAACTTGAGTTATAAATTGAGTCACTCTTAGTGAGTGTTTTTCACTCTAAGAAATCCCTTCTAATTCTGAGTCAAAATATTAACCTAATTTTAGATGACATACGAGAAAGAACATTAATTAAGAGGAAAAGGACAAGTCTAACTCTGGTGGAGGATACCCTTCCGAAAAAAACCAAAATAATACACATAATACTCTAAACAGACTAACACCAATAGGACTCCCTAGAATAATAAATAGCATAGACTAAACCAGCTGCATCATCAATGGTCCACCAACGTAGATGATAAAGATCAGACTTTTCTCATGAAATTGCCATATATGTTAATGGACGAGATCGTAGACTTGTTACTTTGTAAAGATAATTATTTTGAGCTTATAAGATTATTTTATAATACATGGTATACTGTCATATATGGCCCCAAGTGAAAAATTGTTACATATTTATCTAATACGTGAATTTATGTATGTCATTAATTATGTATTGCAAATTATTTAAAGAATAATTTATATGGAAGTGATCGATAAAGTTATTGGAATTTATAATATCTCAATTAATATAGGGTATATAATGTGTACATACTATAAATTTAATTTCTATTTTATAGTGGACTAATTTAAAAATAAAAAAATAAAGTGGTTTTGACTATTCATATGAAAGGGTATAAGGTCCAAATGACACAAGACACATTAATTCATGAAAGGACATTTGACTATTATATAAAGGGTTATGGACTTATGGTCCCCGAATCATATGTAATAAATATCTTCATAGCATCGATCACTATAAAAGAAAAATAGAATGATTGTGCATAAAGACTTAAAAAGATCAAGAATCCAAAGTTATTTTTTTTAGATATTGTTCACACAATCGTACATGGATTCAAGTGATGCTTTTGCACGGACCGTGATTATATAGTTAATGTGACTGCGATTTGTATAATGTTGCTCGTGAATAATGGTATTCTTCCGCCGCATTCTAATTGTTTCATGAGGACTAACAATCCAGGTATTTACTTTACTCTATAATTCTAAGGCAGCAGTTCTTATTTTGTTCGTGGATATTTTCTATGCGGTTTAAGAATTTATCTAACAATATAAACTCTCTCATAGTGCATGCTTAGTTTTCCATTAGATCAACTTGAAATCACATTCTTATAATAATGCTCATTATTTATTTAGACACAAATCTCAATCATATTTACCAAAAACGAAATTTATTATTTAAAAAAAAATACTTTCCCATTGAACCAACTGTAAATCAAACTTTGAGACTTACGTGACATCTTTCTACCAAAAGAATGAATGGTGACCAAAGTTGTCGTTCTCCATCCAAATATTTGTTCTGAACGTGTCCGGTTGAAGATGTTAATCATAGATTTATGAGACTATGTTCTCTGGTGTGATTGAATCATAGACTCTGTCTGTAGCCTTCTTTGCCTGAATAAATAACAAACAGAATTTCAGAAAAAAAGATATAAGCACATAACAAAATCATCACAAAATAAAAAAGAAGAAAGATAAAAACAAAAGACAAAAAGTGAACCTCATTCTCCCAATCAGTACGTAATGTAATTATCAGTAAAGATAATACTTGAACAACAAGTGCACATATGATCCCCAGCCAAAGCCCCTACATTTTAGCAGGTAAAAGCAAGTAAAATTTTTTGCAATTTTTGTGAAAATTGCAATAGAAAAATGCTATATATTGTGCCACAAAGGATAGAATTGTTATTACCTTTCCTCCAATGTGCAATACAAAAGCTAATATGACAGCTGATGGAATCCCAACTAGATAATATGACCCTAGATTGATATAGGCACCAATTTTCTGCCAACCACATCCTTTAGCTGTGCCTGCATTAGAGTTAAATACATTGAGAAGTTATTGCTCCAATGAAGATGAGAAAGGAAAGAAACTGGATAGAAGAAAACTAAAACCTGAAAGTACACACTGAAGTCCATCCAAAAAGTTGGATACTGCAAGAATTGGAAACATGATTGCTACATATTTGATCACTTGTACTTCCTTACTATATGCATAGCCCCAAACATGGCGCATCGATATTCATTACTATTCCAACTTGGGTGCCCTCAATGATGGAAATTACTAACACAATCCACACTACTAAACGCACAGCCCAAGGACGACCAGCTCCTAGTTCATTTGATACACGAGTGCTGTAACGGATCATGCAAGCATTACTGGAAGAGCTAGAACAGAACATTTGATTTTGACAGATATAGAACTATTTACCTTACAGCTCCACTGAAACCAAAGTGGATCTTCCAAACAGTTGATGCTGTATTAAAGCTGAGAAGACCAAGCTAAGTGACATTAGGTTGGTGAAATTGAAAACAATAAATGTGTAGCAACTCCTAGCTGAAATAACAAATACAAATATGAAACTAACCAAATAGAAAGCACTGATGTTTCCAACTTAGGATTTGGTAGAAGACCGGATAGCAGAACCATCAATTCAAATGACCATATTTCCAAGCTGTTCAGTTCAGATATAGTTTGTTAGTCTGTTAGTAGTTAGTTATTCACAAGTCAGTTAGCATGCAATGTAAATATTGATTCAATAACATACATAACAGGCTCACACTCCAAATGGTCAAATTAAGCAAAATACAATTACAACACACAAGTTATTGATTCATCTCGTTCCACCAGTCCTCATTGTCACCCTTTTACTAGACTTCCCTCCAACCATGCTCACAAGCCATTGAGGCTTTCCTATTAAAAATACCAAACATCCCAATCCTAATCCTAATACCATTCCACATCCATATCCTATAGCCACTGGTTTCCAACCAAATCCAAATTTCTCTTCACTCCGCAGTGTCCATGAAGGTTGAGGAGAATATTGTCCAGGGTTGCACTTAACTGACATGGGAAATCCACATAACCCCAAGTTTCCCTCATAAGAATCATTTGAAAATGTGTTGAACTGTTTTCCTTTAGGTACCTCTCCAACCAAATGGTTATAGGAAACATCCAACACTTCAAGATAGTTCAGATTGGTTAACTCTATGGGAATCTCACCAGTCAGCATATTTGATGACAGATCCAATGATTCCAGGCTGCTCAAATTTCCCATGGATCGAGGAATAGCACCCATGAGTCTGTTATGGGAAAGGTTTAGCCCTTTGACTGCATGCAGCTCTCCAATATCATCTGGAATCTCTCCTTCAAAATTATTCCTTGACAAATCAATACTCACAAAGATTGTTAGAATTTTCGTGAGAGTGACACTGTTCCCTTTTATTGTTACATTCACATAGTCATAGAACTCGTGAAAGATGTCACTGCCACTTACATTCAGGAATGAAGTTTGTTCAATGTATTGCAAAATACCATCCACTTCACCTTGAACCACATTCTTCATTGCTTCAAAATTTTGTACGTAGCCTTTTGGAATGCGGCCGCTGAAATTATTACCTGAGATATCAAAAATAATTAAACTGGGAAACACAGGCTTGCTCTTTGAATTGGCTATAGGACCCTGCAACTTATTGCCTCGTAAAACCAGCACTTCCAAATATGGCAGTGTTTGTAGCCAAAAGGGAAATGTACCCTCTATTTGATTGTTGCCAAGATCTAAAACCTGAAGCTGTCTGCAATTGGACAAAGAATTAGGCAAAAGACCTACTAATTGGTTGCCATTGAGATTCAGAGTTTCGAGCTGATTGATCTTTGAAAAGGTAGTCCTCAAAGTGCCATGAAGTCTGTTCATCTGTAGATCCAAAACTTGAAGGGCTGATAACTTTGCGAGGCATCGCGGAATGATTCCTGTCAAGTTGTTGTATGACAAGTTGAGAACCTCAAGCGAAGTACTTACGTGACACACTAACAAAGAGATATCACCACTTAGTAAGTTGAAACTAAGATCAAGGACAGTTAACCCATGATGCCTTGGCAACCGGAGTATTGATGTCAAGAGATTCTGAGATATGTTCAAAAAGTTTAATGAATCTAATTCATGTAAGCAATCAGGCACTCTTCCCTTCAGTTTGTTGTTGGACAGGTCGAGATAAATCAAGTTCGGGAATTTTCCTACCAAATTGGGAAATTCATTCAAGCCAACAGAAGATAATTTCAGTGATGTTAAGCTAGACAAACTATAATTCTGATCAGATTCAAAGGTTAGTAATAATTGACTATTCTGTGAAAGGTCAAGACTTTCCAAGTTTTGAAGCTTTGAGAAGAGATGAAAATCTATACGGCCTGTCCAGTTGTTTGATGATAGACATAGGTCAGTGAGATGTCCAAGGTTGAAAATTGATTGTGGAATATTTCCTTGTAGCTTGTTGTTGCACAAGTTTAGCTGATATAAGGAATTTGCTGAAATTGCACTTACATGTCCTGAAAAGTGATTGTTTGATAGATCTAAAATTACCAAAGATGGCAAAGATAAACACCAGGAAGGAATTGTCCCATTTAGAAAGTTGTTATCCAAGAGCAATTCTGACATGTTTGGAAGAAGCCCTATTATTTGATTGGGCAGAGATCCCTCTAATTTATTATAAGAACAATCAAAGGAAGAAAGATGAGTTAAGTCAAACAATGAAGATGGAATTTCTCCTCTTAAATTGTTATTATTTAGATTGAGTTCTTCCAACTTGGTTAGCCTACCAAACACATTTGGGATTGGACCGCTGAATGTATTGCTTGAAAGATCCAAATCAATGAGGTGCTGAAGGTTTGTAAGTGATGGTGGCAGCTCACCTCCTAACTTGTTATTACTCAAATGTAATTCTTGAAGCCTGCTTGATTGATGAGAGACATTCGGAATTCGACTGCTGAGAGCATTATAACTGAGATCCAAAGAAGTTAGACGTGGAAGGGTTAAAAGTGAGGAAAGGATTGAACCACTGAGGTTGTTCCCTGATAGATCTATAGAAGTAAGACATGTGAGGTTAGAGAAAGATGGAGGGATTGACCCTTGGAATCGACAAAATGAAAGATCCAAGACAGTGAGAGAAGAAGCAGTACAACTCAACCATGGAAACTGCCCTTGAAGGTCGTAATTAGATGACAGAACAAGCTTTTGAAGATTTGGTGCACAGAGAAAGCCATTAGTTAAGTTTCCACTTAATTCAGTTGATCCAAGACTAAGAGTAACCAAAGAGGTAGATCCATTGAGCAGTGAAAACACAGAGCTTGGCTTGATTGAAGACATATCAGTATAATCCAAAACAAGCTCCCTTAAGCTTGTTGCGTTTCGCACAAGCCTCTTCAAAGTGGTTTCTTTCCACTTCAACTGGTCATTCCAAGTGAGATCAAGTGAGAGTAATTTGGAAAGGTGTGAGATTTGGGAAGGAATTTCACCTTGAATGCCAGTATTAGACAAGTCAAGGTACTTGAGACTCCTAAAGCCACCAAGCTGAGATGACAATTGAGAGGCAGAGAAATCATTGGAAGAAAGGATGAGTGTTTGGAGATGAGAAAGTTGGAAGAGAGAACTGTTATGATGGATAGTACCTTGGATTCCATCACAGTTGAGGTTGAGGCCAATGACATTACCAGAGATGGCGTCACAAGTGACACCAAGCCATGAGCAACAATCTGTCCCATTCTCCCATGTTGCCATCTTCACAGTCAGAGGTTCATTACATAAATTCGTATACGTAGTAGTAGTATTAATAATGAAGGAGCTTTTGAGTCTCAGCAAGGCGGCGCACTGCTTGCCACGACACAAGGAATCCGCACAAGAAGAGAAACAAAAAGATGGAAAATCAAAGAGCAAAACATGTAAGCACAGAATAATTTGAAATAGCAATGATAACCACCCCATTGTTAATTAGAGTAATTTTTCTTTAGCAATTCAAACTTTATGGATTCGAAAGTGTTCACCAATTACTTACTACAAAGTAAACAAAAATGGAAAGCAAGTATGCATGGAAATGTAGCTTGAGAATATAAATTTATAGCCAAATTTTAAACAATTTTTTTAAAGTAATTTTTAGCAATCCAATTGGAAAATTTCAAAATTATTACATCACCTAACTCCATCCATATTAAATTGAAAAACAGCTGAATTGGTCTTTTGAATTGGAAATATACTGCTGCTAACATTGACTTGGAGGTCAATATCTGCCATGATAGGGACTCACATTTACTCAGGTTCAAAATTGGTTTGATTTTTCGTCTGAAACATGTTTCTATGTTTATTCTATACATTTATCACTAGAACTTACTTGATCACATTGAATTATGCTACAGCTACAAACAAACCAGAGAAGACTTCAAGATAGTTCAAATTGGTTTCCTATTACCAGGCTTACCTCCAACCATGCTCACTATTGTGGAAGTTGTGAAAGTGATGGTGCTGAAAGATACAAGTGAATGAGATGTTGAAGGTTTGAAAGGGATGATGGAATAAAACCATTGAGTGTATTGCTTGAAAGATCCAAATCAATGAGGTGCTGAAGGTTTGAAATTGATGGTGGTAGCTCACCTTCTAAGTTGTTATAACTTAAATGACCAAAAAGACCAAATGATGGTTTCGCTTGAATTTTGAATTTTTCAGGGTCAATGAGAGTGATGGCCAAGGAAGAATCAAGTTTGCTTGGCACAACTTTTTATGTTTTCTTTGCAAGTCACTGAACTTTAATAGTTTGTTCATGCTTAATGAGGTCCTTGAAACTAGCAGATATAAGTTAAAGATTATTTGTTTAGCATTGTGTTAATGTGGTGCATATACCTTTTCGAGTCTAATTATTCAATGAAAAAGAAGGTTCACTGGTTACGTTACACATACTGTTTATATATTTAATTACTAATAGAGATATTGGAATAGAACTAGGGAATACAAAGAAATCGAAGGTCTTTGAAGAAGGTTAGGTACTCTTATGGAAGAAAAGAATTCGAATTGTATTAGAATCTGAAAGAGGTACAAGAAATTGGGAATACAAATTTCTGAACAACTTAAAAGCTGCTCTCTCAGCCATTCATGTAACAGTAGTGTGTGACTCCAGTATCATCCTTGTTTTATGTATTTCAGTGAAGGGATTTTGAAATCTGTGAGGCTTTTGAAATTCAGTTAATGCCACCTAACTACCACAATTTCCAGCAACAACCAAATACTATACTGTTGCAAACACATGATTAAAATCCTTAAAAAGTTAATTTTAGAGTTTTGTTTGTATGACTGATTGGATTATAGCTTTTGTAAGTGACTCATGTGAGATAAATTAACAGAATTGGCTAAACCATCACTTTGGTCACTCACTGTGCACGATTATTTCACTTTTAGTCCATAACTTTTAAGGAATTTCACTCTTACTTTCCAAGGTTATTTCACTTTAGTCATTTGTTAGACTAATGTGTATACTCATTTAAGGAATTTCACTTTGCGGACTGTTTGATTTGCCTCCAATATACTCACTTTGTGCACCATAAATTCCACCCTCTTTTGTTCGATATGCAGCTGTTGAGTGCACCTGCATCAGCCTCGGTCACCGCATCAGCGGTGCTGAAGAATAAGGTTGCTGCTCAAGCTGAACCAACAGACCATGAAGACAGTGGAATAGATGATGATCTACAGGCTAGGTTAGTTATTGTACATGGAATTAACCTTTGTTTTAGCCTCATTTTATTTTGAGGCCTTAAGCTATCTCATGTGTAAAGAGTAGTAATCCTAAATTTCACAAATTGATTTTCATGAATACATACAGCAAAAGATTAGTAGGGATACATATCAACTTTTTAAGTTTTGATCTCATGTATGTAATAAATTAACCCCTCTTATTATAACTTATCAAAAGTTTGATTTTGCTTAATTTGTACCGAATCCTCTGTTAAAAGCAGAACTATTCACATGTATTCAGTAAAACAGGAAGTATTAAAAATCTCATCATTCACAGAACATATATGTGAGAAAACAAGAAAGTAAGTTTTAGTTTTGAAAGGTAGCTAGCTATGTCAGGAGTGTGTGGTGGTTCCAAAGATCCAAAATATTCTCAAATTCAAGAGTTAACAACAACCACAATCATCTGATCCTGTTCTTCTGAAGCCACTTTTTCAACCTGAGAGCGACATAGAGGACAACCAGAGTGAGAACCAAGCCACTTATCAATACAACAAGTGTGGAAAAAATGCTTGCAAGTGTGAAGTTTTCGAACACTTTCTTCTTCTTCAAATGCAGTCAAACAAATTACACATTCACTCTGATTCATGCCTTCTTCATCTGCCTTGAAGTGAAATGTAGTTGAGTGTGATTCTAAACTTAAGCAAGGAGAAAACTTTTCATCAAAAGCTATGTCTCTTGTAGGAGGGGATGGTGAATTATTGCACCATCCAAGTATTGTTATGCTGAAAAATGTAAATGCAATAACTAGTGCTCCAATTATACAAATCCCAGGGTAAAGATACATTCTTTTATGGACAAAAATGGCATGAAAGGAAAAGGGTATCTCTGTATATACTTATACAGCCGTGTCATGACAAGGTTTGAGGATTACTATGAGAAGTACAAGAAGCAATTCGTTGTCAACAATGATGGAAACAGATAAAAGACATAAATTTCTGAAATTGTATATTTTTTTTAGGTGAGCAGCAAGAGTGTCTTCAAGTTCACAGCGAAAAATTAATCCTTTCAAAACGTAGACATAGAAAATACCGATGTAAGTTTAGTCTCTCCCAATATTTTTTTTTATTAGCACGGTGTTAAGAATGAGCTAGAAAGACTAGGCCCAAAATAAATTAGGGTTACTAAAATATACGAGTGTAAAATCAATGAAATAAGATGAATTAAGTCTTGTTTCTCTCCCGGTTCGGTCTCTTCTTCCTCTCTCTAATTTCCTTCTGATTTCTCAATTTCCTCCCTAATTTCTCTCTTAGATTTCTCAATTTCTTCTCTGATTTTTCTCGTTAATTATCTGGTTCGGTTAAAATTTGAACTCCTATCAACATACTTAAAAAACTCACGTATCTATCAAACATGCTAAGCTTTATTGATGAAATGGTATATTTTGTAATGAAGGAAAGAAACAATTTTTGTTGTTTGGGTAAGTGAATGGAACTGGCATTTCGTTCTCAACAATGCTGGAAACGGATAAAAGTCAAAAAATTTTGAGATGGTATACTTTGGAATGGATGAAAGAAACAATTTTTGTTGTTGTTTGGGGGAATGGATAGAACTGGCATTTATGGATTAGGATAAAGTAGTTGTATTGTTTTGTTCAAGTGATGAGAAGATACTTGAAATTTACAATGTGTTGTTTTGTTCAAGTGATAAGAAGATACTTGAGATTTACTATGAAGTGACATATTTTTCTTTGGTGTTGAATGGAGTACTACTAACTAACTTATTAATTAATTTTAATGTAATATAAATTATTATATTTATAATAGCTTAGGATGCAAATTAAATTTTTAATTTAAATTGTAATTAATTTTTTTAAAAATTAAAGTTTTAAGAAAGATTAAAATAAGGAGGGAAAAATGTAATTTTTTACACAGTCTCCTTTAAATAAAGAGTCAATTAAAATACATTAAATCTTTAATCAATCACAATATTTTTTAAAATGTAAAATAAAATTACACACTATTCTCAAATGATAAGCCAAATTGCAATTGATTTTTAAAAATGAAAATTCTAAGAGAGATAAAAATGAGAAGAAAAAAAAAAGTGCAAAGTCAAATCACACAATATCCTTTAAATAAAGAGTCAATAACAACTAAACAAATATCCACAACGTCAAAACAATCAAAGCAAGAAACAAAAAATATTCAACTTTAAATTATATTTTGTTTGTTGCTTTTAAATTATTTATAGCTGTGCATGAGTGATTTATCATTTTCTTTTGAGTTTATCCTAACATTCATATCATTATATTGTCCGACTAGAAATCCGTCCACAACAACAAAATATTCAAAGAACCAACAAAAATTCATTTTAAAGTTGAATCCTTAATTAATCTCAATACTTTTTAAAAATGTAAAATTAAATTACACATTATCCTCAAATAATGAGTAAATAATGATACAAGACAATATAGGAAAAAATTCAAAAAGGCAAGTATCAAGTATTAGATGTATCTTGAATTTCAAAAAGACAAGCATCAAGTTATAGGAAAATTTCACATCTCCAAAACAGACAAATCTCATTCATACAAATTTCTACAACTTCAAATGCCCACAAGTAATGTTCTAGATAAACATTGATCGGTATGGATAAATATTCACCAAGAATTACAAAATGTGCAAATTATTATAAGAGAATACTTCACTCCCAAATTGTTCTTTGTTGTAAATCATCTTGTTCAGCTTGCTAAATGTCAAATATAATGGGGAGTGATTACAAAACAACCATAAAGATAATAATAAAGGTAAGAAAAACATTTAACAAACAAATTATACTTTGATGTTGTGAGTCATCTTGTTGAGCTACCTATAGGGTGTTCATAACCGAACCAACCAATTCTAAACTGTCGAAACCGATCTAAAAAATTGATGACCGAATAAACCGAACAAACCGAAAACTGAAAAAAACCGCATAATTTTATTGGTTTGGTTCGGATTTCAGTTCCTTATATTAAAACCGAACCAACCCAAACCAAACCGCATATACCAATATAGATTTATAATTTTTCTATATTATTCATCCTTCTCTTAAAAGATTAAATGATGTGTTCAAAATATTATTTTTATAGTTTCATTTTTCTTTCAAATATAAATATTGTTTGAGTTTTTGTCGAATATATATGTATTATATAAAAATAATTAAATAAAAAATTTAGACAACAAAATTTGATCTAAATATATACATCATATTTACGTTTTGTTATTAATGTTTACTATTTTTCATAATAAGAATATATTTTAAAAAACTAAAACTAAAACCAAAAAACCGATCTAATCCAAATCGCAAAAAATTGGTTTGAATTGATTTAGATATCATTTAAAAATAAAACCGATCGGATGATGAGATGACAAAACCGCAAAGGTCAGATCGGATGAATTTTTCCTTTACAACCGAACCAATCCGCACCCCAAACACCCCAAGCTACCTAACTTCACCGAGGTCTGTATACATCACCACATATTGTATACCTCTGAACCAACATTACAATCAATGTGAAGCTCTTGCACTATCCCGTTGACATTAAACTTCGCCAACCTCACATTACTACCATTATTGTAATGGTCGTCTCCGATGATATCACCGTTTTTGGTACAACATATTGGGAACAAATAACGAGTAAGTGGGTTATAAGAAGACACCCCAATAGAACGGTGAGTCCAAGATGATTGTACTTTGTATTATTCTTTCACCCATATATCACGAACAAAATGTGTGTACCACTCAGCACAAGGTAAGAACCATATAGCACATAGACAAAGAAATCCCCCCAATACCTGTAAATGACAAGAATCAACGTTGAAGTCAAAATCAGGCATAGTTATCTAAGAAAAATTTCTTTCCATCAAATCAAACACAACAATAGCTTCCACTGATCTATCGCAATGAGTAGCAACGCATTGAGTAGCAACCTAGTGAATTGCCCCATTGTGTTTGCATTGAAAGAGAACAACTCTACGAATGTCACACTATCATAGCTGCTTTCATCATAGGACACTATAATTATCAAATAGTTATCAGTTGACGGGTCATACCCAAAATCATTGAAAAGTGGGAAAAACCTGTCATCCAACATGGAATTACGGGAAGACAATGGTATTTTTTGAAGAGACTAGTGATTAGATTGCACAGGAAGAGTTTTTCACAATTATTTAAAAGTATAAATCCTCTGCTGGAATCTATGATACAAAAATCATAACTTGATTGTTGAAGCAAATGGATGAGCTTCGTTAAAGGAGAAGTAGGATTAGTGTGAAGCTAAAAGTATAAATCCTCTGTTGGAACCTATGATACCAAAATCATAACTAGATGGTTGAAGCAAATGGATGAGTTTCGTTAAAGGAGAAGTAGGATTAGCATGAATCGAGGGTGCATTAATGTCTATGGATAGAGTGAGGGCATGACAAGAATCTGACACCACAATCATGAGTTTTTGTGTGTGCTTTGCAGTCAATTCAAAATGCAACTTTACAAATTGGGGAACTGAGAAGAGAGAAAACCATGATTTTGACACACACTTGAAACACACTAGAGATTTTGCCAGCAACCTTAGCAAAACTTGAATTAACAAATCGTGTGGCAAAAACTCAGTCATCTTCTCCGTTCCATTTTCTGTATTGGAGAATTTCGTAACCCTAGTTGTTGTTCCATCAATCAGGGACGGATCCAGGAATGACTTGACGGGGGGCGAAAAATTAAAAATCAACATATGCATTGCTTAATATAAAGCAGGAAAAAAAAAAACCAAAGAAAAATATATTTTTGATAGTTCAAACAAATAATTACTTACAAAATCCAAATGTTATACTTAATAAAATTAAACTCTTACTAACCAATAAGTACTTGTGTCAATATAAAAGTCATAATTAAAAATTAAGAAATAAAAAAAACAATAAAAAAACAAGAAACAAAATATTAAACATAGAAAGAATTTATTATTATTAGGATAGAGAGCTTTTTAATAATAATTTATCATAGAATCTAAATATCATCTTCTCAGAATAAAACTAAATAACAATATAAGTGTAAGGAAAAAGAAAAATAACATAAAAAAAGAAAAAAAGGAAAAAAATACTGTAAAAGAAATTAAATGACCTACAAACGTGAAACAATAGGAAAAAAGAAAAAGAAAAAAAGAAGTAAAGACATAAAAACGTGAAATGATGGAAAAAAAAAAAGAAGGAAGTAACACTACATGCTGCGACCAAGAAATATAAAGACACCACGGTGCCACTAGGCTACACGCACTCAACTGAATATATTTAAATTTCTTATCCATGAGCACTGAATTATGTGAAGGAACGGAAAAAAATAGCGGCTAAATAGATTATGGTGACTAATTTTTTTGATAATTATCAGTTTTAGAGAATAGAAATTCTCTTTTTTTCTAATTTAAAGAACTAAATCAATTTTCAATGGAACATGCTTGTTTTGCTTAAGTACAAGGTCTCGAGTATAAATGTTCTCGGCTCGAACAAGAGACTATATGTGATTACACCAACAAAATGTACTACATTAACAAATGATCATAATTTTATAGATTGAATTCAAATTGATATTTTACTCAAATATGTTTGAGCAACATGTTTTGTCAAAAAAAAAAACAAAAACTCTACATTTATCATGAGAAGAAAATATGAACAAAGGCGATTAAAAATATTATTTAAAATTGTTTTTTTTTTTGGAAAATATTTAATTTTTTTACTTTAATAAAAATATAAAAGGTCTCCTATTACCAAAAAAACATATAAAATGTAGTAGAAAGTCTAGTTATAAAGAAAAAAAATTATTTACTAAAAAATATAAACGAAAACATTTAATCTTTTAAATTTGGACAAGAAGTATTTTATCCCTAAATTTAGTGAAGTAGTAAAATTTTCCTTTTTTATGACATTAAATATAATAAACCCAAGTTAATGTGTTTAAGAAAGATACAAGGGTTATTAAATATGTCGTTGAAACCTTTCTTTTATCAAATAATAACTCCCTAAAAAACTAGATGTGTCACCAAATAGAACCCTGAAAAATATCTATCATTAAATAAGTCCTTAAAAGATTAGGATTGTGTTTACCAAAATTAGCTGATAGCTTATAGTTTATGGTTTATAGCTTTTAGCCTATGGCTTTTAGCTTATGGCTTATAGCTTTTAGCTTATTGCTGAGAAGTAGTGTTTAGTAAAACTGATAAACTAAAAATTTATGAAATGACCTAAAAGGACATATAATATATTAATATTTAATATAATGAGATGACAAAAGATGTAATTATCCAAAAAAGACAAGGATAAAATTGAAATGAATTATTGAAAGCTAAAAGCTATAAGCTATTTGAAATAGCTTTTCAAAAGCTCCTAGCTTATAGCTTTTCATAAGCTATAAGCTTGTCATAGTAAACAGAGCTTATTGACAATAAGCTATAATCTATAAGCTCCTCACACTACTAGAATTTTGTTAATTTCCTACAGATTTTCATGCGAATTTTTTTGTAGGAATTTCCTAGGGGTTTTTTTTATTTTTTTGGAAATAAAAAATTTGTAGGAAAATTAGCAAGAAATTTTTTTTCCTGCAGATTTTTCTTGCGGATTTTCAATGTCATAATTCCCTAAATAATGCGCATGAAAATTCACAAGAAACTCTACCTGCAAATTTTGTGCAAGATTTTTTTGCAAATTTTTTTCTTGAGGATTTTCTTGGGGTTTAGTTTTTCTGGGTATTTTCTTGGGGATTTTGGTTTCTGCTGAAGCTTCTGATCAAAAAGCTATAAGCTTGTGTTAGTAAACACAGCATAAGTGTATCACCAAATAAATATATAAAAATATCTATCACTAAATAAGTCCCTCAAAGATTATATTTGTTCCCAAATAGGTCCATGAAATATCTATGTCACCAAATAATAAGTCGCTTAAAAATTATGTCTCACCAAATAGGTCCGTTTGTTACTCTTCAACCGGCATTAGCTAACAGAGAGAACTATATTTATTCATGGTAAAACTTTTATAATGTATAAGTTTTGTCGCTCGTCAAATGGAGAGTGATAGAAATGCCTATTTGTTGATACATCTAATATTCTAGGGACTTATTTGGTGACATTGATATTTTGGAGACCTAATTGATGACACATCTAATTTTTCAGAGACTTATTTAACGATGAGAATCTTTCAATAACCTTCTAGCTGACACATCTAAAATTTTGGGGACTCATTTAGCAATATAATTTTTTTAAGGGACCATTTTATGACATTTTACCCAATTGAAGATTTACTCTTAATACAATGTATCTTATGCGTGACATTAATTTGGTCCTTATATGTGACATTGACTTTCAGAATACTTCTTACACCCAAAAATCCTAACTTTCAGTCCCTATACAAAATTTATTTTACAACTAGATGCCTGTCGTTTGTTGGAAGGATTAACAAAAGTTGTTGTGGAAGACACATTCCTACATTGGCACTGAGGTGTGGAGCATTTGGTTAAAATACACATTTGGTCTCTATATGTGGTACGTACTAACTTACGAATTAGTCCTTATACTCCAAAATAGGAGCTTATACCTAAAAAGCTTTTCGTGTAGGGATTGAAAGTTGGCGTTTCTGAGTATAGACTATACAGACTAATTTGTAAATCAATGTTATGTATAGAAACCAAATGTATATTTTAACCTACTTTTATATCTATTGTGAAAGTAAAAAATTCTTAATATGAGAACTAGTCCCACCATGATATAGATGTTTATGGCTCAAAGAGAGGAATACTTGTAACTAGTGGAAACAAAAATACTAAATTAATTAATTATCATAATTTTAGAAACTACATTGTTATTTAATTTACACGAATATGTTTCAGCAAGATGCTTTTGTCAAACAAAAAAATGTGATTAGTAACATATATTATTCAAAAAAAATATTATTATATAAAAGAAAATATTTTTTAGCAATATAATATAAAATAGAAAATATTTAAACTTTTGAATTTGGACAGAGAATAATCTTTCTATAAATTATTAGTGAAGCTGTAATTTTTTTCCTTAAATATCAAATTATATACAATGCACCTTAATTGATATAATGCATCTTATTTCGGTATTTTAATCTAAACTTCTAATCTCTTTTTAACATTTTATCTTATCATATCATTTTTTAAATCTTTTGTGGATGAAAAAAATCTTGCTAGGAGAGCTAGCCTCACTATGATATATGGATGTTCTTGGCTCAAACAAGACGAAAAAATATACAAAATTGATTAATGATCTTAATTTTAAAGAAAAAATTGATATTTTACTCAAATATGTTTTAGCAACATGTTTTTGTGAGGAAATAAAATCACATTCATTGTGAGAGGAAAATATGACAAAAAGGTGATTAAAAATTATATGCAAAAGAAAAAAAGAGTATGGAAAAATACATTATTTACCAACAAACATACGTGTTATATGTGTGCATGCACGCACTCACACATATAAAATAAAAGTAAATAATACTTTTTTTTATCAACCTAATAAATGATATATTAAATAATAAAAGATTAATTAGATACAGAGCAATTCTAGCTTAATTACTAAAAGGCTAGATAAACACATACATACAACAAGTTACATACTACATTAATGCAATTCTTGAAGTTTTCTCAACAATAATCAAATTCATCTACAATGATTGTACTAAATTGTCTTGGACTATATATTTCATATGAGATACGCTTAATTAACTTATGTGCTTCTATAAATTTATTTTTAACCACACACACAAACATATGTATGAAATTGAAGTAAATAATTGACCTTGTCTTTCTGATTTTGATGTGCATAGCAATTTGTGTCATTCTTCTATCTTTCTTGATGATAGATCAGATTCCTCAACAATTGTTATTGTTAAGATTTCATCTCAAAATCAATTGGCAATTGGGATGAGTAGCTGAACAAATATTTAAATCACACCCGAGACATGCGATATAAGACTTACTTCTAACAGCTTTACTAAATTCTCTTGGCATAAAACTCATATGAGATACTTTTAATTAGGTTTTGAACTACTATAAAATTATTTTTGTGGACATATGAATACATATATATGAAATAGAAGTAAATTATGGATCTTCTGATTTTGAAGTGCATGATGTAATTTGTGCAATTCTTCAAAGCTTTTTGCGTTATGGTTTCACTTGTGGTGCACAAGTAAAAAGTTGTGCACAGGTACACAAATGACTTCATAGTCATTATTTATTATTTAAAAAATAAAAAGTTGAAATCACACTTTAAATTGTCACATAAACTTCTTTAAATTTATGTTGTGTATGGTAAATGACACCTTGAATTATAGATCAAAATCATCTGCAGCGACAATATTAAATTCTCTTATATTAAATTATCTTGGATCATAAATCTCATATGAGATATTTTTTATTAGCTTTTGAATTTCTATAACTAAACTTTTAAGCGCACATACAAACAAATATATGAAATAGAAGTAAATTATTGACCTTGAAGTGCATGAAGTTATTTGTGCAATTCTTCATGCTTTTTCATTGATAGATCAGATTCATCTAGAATAGCTATACTAAATTCTCTAACACCAATCTCAGGTGAGATACTTTTAATTAGCTTTCAAACTTCTATAAGTAGATTTTTAAGTGCGCACACATACAAAAATATGAAATAAAACTAAATTATTTACCTTGAAGTTCATGAAGTTATTAGTGCAATTTTTCGATCTTTTTCAATGATAGATCAAATTCATTTACAAAATCTACGATGGTGGAACTAAATTCTCTTGGACCATAAATCCCATATGAGATGTACTTTCAATCATCTTTTGAATAAAATGATTTTTAGGCTCGAATTTTTGCATTTTCTCAAACTCTGATGGAATTATTGCTAGATCAGTAGTGGCTCTTCACGAAAGATTCCATCATTTTGATTAGACTAGCCAGAAAATTACGAGAGGGAGAGTTGAAGAAGTGAAAAACATATTAAGAAGTGAAAATTTTGAAGTTTCAAGTTTTGCAGCACTTTATCCCATTTAATTAAGTAGACGTTTTGGGATAGATAAAATGCTTTTATTTGACATGCAATCAGACGATATTTTGGAGAAATTTATCTACCCCAATCTCTTTTAAAAAAAACAAAACTAGAAGTAAATCTTAAAACATAGAAAGCATCTTAAAATATCAAAGACTTAAAATTTAAGATTTCATGACAAATACTAGCAATGGATATAAAATCCATAATAAATAAGAAATAACACGGAAGGTCACAATTCAAGAGGAATCCCGGTGCAAATACAATATATGGTGACTTATCAATTAAATAATAGTAAGAGGGCATTTGGTATGCCACATATTTTTTAGTTACTTTTTCAGGAATGTCTTTTCTGGGTAAGTGATTCTCGGGAAAGTTAAGATACCCACCTATCTAGATTGAAATGTTAAAAATGAACTTTCTTTGCATTTGAAGATTCCTATGAATCCTACTTACCCAAAAAAGATTTTCTTATGTCTTATACCAAACATAGGCATATTTTATTTTAGATGACATTTTCGGAAATCTAAAAAATATGTCGCATACCAAATGCTCCCTATAGATGAAAAATCACTTTATATAACATCAAACTGATATTGTATTTAGATCTTTCATTGAAAAAAGGTTTTTGCTAGAAAAAATCATAGAAAAATATTCTCTTGTTGATCTCAAAAGGTGTCCAGTGTCATAATGGCTTCAAATATGTTAAATAATTTAATTGGGGTTAAAATAGAACATAATAGTTGTTATATAATAAATTTCCAGAGTCAAAGAATCTACTGATCTCTTTACAAACATTTCTGACATGAAACTTACAATCCTCAGCACCATTATATTGGTCTTTTTGAGAATTTGAACTTTAAATAGTGATTGCATCATTTGATCTATGTAACCGAAAATTCAAACCTATAATATGTATTCCGTTATTCCTCAATCGAATTTCTCCAATGGAAAGAAAAAACTTAAGCTAACCTCCAAACATATAGTTGATTGAACCGAGAGATTCAATCAGTCAGCATAAAATATTTATAGACAAACAAAAAGCTTTCTGACACTAAACAGGACAATATTAGATATATCTTGAAATTCAATAGACAAGTATAAGTCATAGGAAAATTCCTCAGCTCCAAAACAAACAAATCTCATTCATACAAATTTCTACAGTTTCAAATGACCACAGGTAATGTTTTAGATAAAACATTGATTGCTATGGGTAAACATTCATTAGGAATTACAAAATGTGCAAATTCTTATAAGAGAATACTTCACACCCAAATTGTTCTTTGTCTGTTGTTGCGAATCATCTTGTTCAACTTGCTATCTGTCAAATAGGGAGTGATTACAAAACAAGCATAAAGAAAATAATAAAGGTAAGAAGAATATTTAACAAACTAATTGTACTTTGTTTGATGTTGTGAGTCATCATGTTGAACTACATAATGGGGTGAAAGCAACGACTCTGTATACATCACCACATGGTATACCTCTGAACCAACATTACGATCAATGTGAAGCTCTTGCACTATCCCGCTGACATTAAACTTCGCCAATCTCACATGACTACCATTGTAATGGTGATATCCGATTATATCATCGCTTTTGGTACAACATATTAGGGACAAATAACAAGTAAGTGGGTTATAAGGAGACACCCCAATAGGACGCCGGGTCCAAGATGATTGTACTTTGTATTCTTCCATCACCAGCAAAATTTGTGTAATTGCCAACACGAGGTAAGTACCATGTAGCAAATAGACAGAGAAATCCCCCCAATACCCGTAATTGACAATAATCAAAGTTGAAGTCAATATCAGGCATAGCTATCTCAGAAAATTTTCTTTCCATCAAATCAAACACAACAATAACTTCCACTAATCTATGGCAATGAGTAGCAACCGAGTGAATAGCCCCATTGAAGAGCAATCCCCCTGCTTGACCATGACATATATTTGAGGTCTCGTAAGGCAAACCGGGACACTCCAATTGTTTCCATGTGTTAGCATTGAAAGAAAACAACTCTACGAATGTTACATTATCATTGCTGCTTTCATCATAGGACACTACAATCAAGTAGTCATCAGTTGACGGGTCATACCCAAAACCATTGAAAAGTGGGAAAAACCTGCTATCCAACATGGAATTACGGGGAGACGATGGTATTTTTCTAAAGAGACTAGTGATTGGATTCCACAAGAAGAAGTTTTTAAAATTATTTAAAAGTATAAATCCTCTACTGGAACCTACAATGCTAATATAATAACTTGATAGTTGAAGCAAATGGATGAACTTCGTTAAAGGAGAAGTAGGATTAGCTTGAAGCAAGGGTGCATTAATGTCTATGGATCGAGTGAGGGCTTGACGAGAATCAAACACTATAATCATGAGTTTTTGTGTGTGCTTTTCAGTTAATTCAAAATGTGATTTTGCAAATTGGGGATCTGAGAAAAGAGAAAACCATGATTTTGACACACACATGAAACGCACTAGAGATTTCGCCGGCAACCTTAGCAGAACTTGAATTAACAAATCCTGTGGCAAAAACTCAATCGTCTTCTTGGTTCCACTCTCTGTATTGGAGAATTTCATAACCCTAGCTCCTTGTTCCATCAATGTTCTTTTTCCCGTACTGAATAACCTAGTTTCTTCTTCCTTTGACATTATATTCTTAGTGGGTACTATTCCCACCTCTTCATTTTCTAAGGGCACCACACTAATTTTTTATTTTTCCAGAATTAACCTTTGCCCGTTTTTTAAAAATCAGGCGTGCTCGGTTTTTAGAAACTGGGCGAATTAATAAATTTTCCGCAAAATTAACTAACGGTTTTTAATTACTGGGCACGCCCGATAATTCAAAATTGTTCGCCCATGTTTTTAAAAATCGTTAGTTACAATTGCATAGATTTATGCTTAGTTCAACTTTCAATTTTTAGAACTCGTGGGCGAACAATTTTTAATTACCGGACACGCACGGTTTTTAAAAACCGTTAACGTGTTTTACGATTTACTTTCAAAAATTCGCCCAGTTTTTAACAATCACAGGGCGCGTCCGGATTTTAAAAACCGGGCGAAAGGAAAATTTGAAAAAAAATTTAAAAAAAAATGTGTGATTCCCTCCGAAAATGAAGAGGTGAGAATAGTACCCACCTATATTTTTCCTATCATGTACGATAAAACTTGAATGTGAAAATATCAAAATATGGTTCAGTGATGTATATAACTTGAAAATATCAAACTTGAATGTAACCCTGGACACTAAATTACGAAAAATGAGTTTTTTTGGTTTTTCTTTTGTCTTGAAATTAACTTTTGTGAATTAATTTAATATATTCGTTCAAATTAAGATTATTAGTCATTTTAATCTTCAATTGATATTTAAAATTTTAAATGATTACTTTAAAATAATTTAAAAACTAAATTAATTAAGAGTTGTTAATTTTAAATACTAATTTATCCATTTTTAAATAATTTAAACTTCTTCCTACCAAAAAATGAATAAATAAACAATTATTTTAAGGGTTGCAAATGAATGGATGATATTTAAATTTCTTATCCATGAGCATTGAATCATGTGAAGGAACACAAAAAAAAAAAGCTACTAAATAGATTATGGTGACTAAATTGTTTGATAAGTATCAGTTTTAGAGAATAGAAATTCTCTTTTTCTAATTTAAAGAACTAAATCAATTTTTAACAGAATATTTTGTTTCGTTTAAGTAGAAGGTCTCGAATATCAATGTTTTTGGCTCGAACAAAAAAATATATGTGATTACATCAACAAAATGTACTACATTAATAAGTGATCATAATTTTATAGATTGAATTGTAATTGATATTTTACTCAAATATGTTTGAGCAACATGTTCTTGTCAAAAAAAGAAGAAGAAAAAACTCTACTTTTATCATGAGAAGAAAATATGAACAAAGGCGATTAAAAATATTATTTAAAATTGTTTTTTGGAAAATATTTAAATTTTTTACTTTAATAAAAATATAAAAGGTGTTTTAAAAAAAATATAAAAGGTAGAAGGTCTAGTTATAAAGAAAACAAATATTATTTACCAAAAAAATATAAATGAAAATATTTAATCTTTTAAACTTGGACAATAAGTATTTTATCCCTAAATTATTAGTGAAGTTGTAAACTTTTTCTTTTATGTGAAATTAAATATAATAAACCCAAATTAATGTGTTTAAAAAGATACAAGTGTTATTAAATATGTTCTTGAAACATTTCTATTATCAAATATTTTTTTAAAGAATTAGATGTGTTATCAAATAGGTCCCTGAAAAATCTCTATCACTAAATAAGTCCCTGAAAGATTAGATATATCACCAAATAAATATATAAAAATTTCTATCACTAAATAAGCCCCTCAAAGATTATATTTGTCCCCAAATAGGTCCTTGAAATATCCATGTCACCAAATAGTAAGTTCCTTAAAAATTATATGTCTCACCAAATAGGTCCATTTGTTATTCTTCATTTGGCGGTAGCTAAGAGATAGACCTATATTTATTCATGGTAAAACTTTTATAATGTATATATTTTGTCGCTCGTCAAATGGAGAGTGATAAAAATGCCTATTTGGTGATGCATCTAATATTCCAGGGACTTATTTGGTGACACTAATATTTCAGAGACCTAATTGATTACACGTCTAAATTTTTAGAGACTTATTTAACAACGAGAATCTTTCAAGAACATACTAGCTGACACATCTAAAATTTTAGGGACTTATTTAGCGATATAATTTTTTTAAGGATCTATTTGATGGCATTTTACCTAATTGAAGATTTACTCTTGATACAACGTATCTTATATGCGACATTAATTTAGTCCTTATACGTGACATTGACTTTTAGGATACTTCCTATACCCAAAAATCCTAACTTTTCGTCCCTACACTAAATTTATTTTACAACTAGGAGCCTGCCGTTTATTGGAAGGATTAACAGAAGCTGTTGCGGTTAACAGATTCATACGTTGGCACTGAGGTGTGGGGCATTTGATTAAAATACACATTTTTCTATATGTGGTACGTACTAACTTACGAATTAGTTCTTGTACTCCAAAAACTACTAATGTTTCGTCTCAATACAAGAGCTACCGTTAATAGGAGCTTAATTAAAATACAAAATTACTCTTAGCTCAAACATGACGAAATATCAATTAATGATCATATAATATAATTTTAGAGAAAAAGTTGATATTTTATTCAAATATGTTTTAGCAACGTGTTTTTGTGAAGAAGAAAAAAATCACATTTATTGTGAGAGGAAAATATAAAAAAAAAGGTGATTAATAATGATATTCATATTGTTTTACTAGAATAAAAATAACGAAGGTAGAAATTTTAGTTATATTAAAGAAAATGTTATTTACCAAAAAGTATTAACCAAAATATTTAATCTTTTAAATTTAGACGAAAAGTATTTTACCCCTCAATTATTAGTGAAGTTGTAATTTGTTTAATTTTTTATATATAAAATTAAATATAATACACCCTAATTAATATATTATATCTTATTTTGGTATTTTCATTATGTGAATTTTTAATCTTATCTTGTCAATATATCTTATCTTATCATTTCATTTGTTAATGATCCGCTTAGTCAATATTTTTCCTTCTTGAGTCACCAAGGGGATTCGAACCTATTAACTTGGCTCTGATATCACTTATTGAAAGAGAAGCTTACCACTAGACTAAAAGCTATAAAACTAACGGTAAGAGCACAACTTTATTTTGTTAAGTTTTTTATGAGCCGCATCAAACTTTTGGGGTTGCATGCGTCTATTACAAGCATTATGGGCTGGGCTGTTAAACCCGTCAAATCCTAAGGGAGATAATATAATGTTATTTACCCAACAAATAACAGTATTCAAACAACATTGGTAGACTGATACTGTGTTAACATTTTTCTGCAGCTTTCAAATGAAAGGGTTTCTGGCACGAATACCTCAATTTCTTTATAGTTTACTTATTATCCACCAAGAACAGAAAGAAACTAACAATTCTTCTATCTACCTCTCTTACTGATATTTCTTTCCTGAGTGTAAAAGTTATATTCTAGTCACTAATTTCTCTATTTATAGCATGTTTGTTAATACTCATGCATGTTTACGGGTGTCTTGCTATTACCACACCTAACACTGCTACAGAATTTCTTCTCTTTTCCCATTTAGTGACTGATATTAATTTATCTAGTATGAGCGAGTAGGGTAGATAAAAGAAAATATACGACTCTTAATGCTATATTTAATTTTGACCATCGATAGAAATAAATAATAAAAATTAAAAAAAAAAATCTGATTATGGGTTCTGAGTTCACTATCCTCTCAAAGCCACTATTCCTTATTTGAATTTATTTTTTTGGGTTTGTGAGTGCACTAAAGGAAGTGAGGATGCTAGCTAGGCTTTATTCTAGATATTCCTTCAACAAAGTGGAGAGTCGCAAAACTAAGGGCATGCTACCTTTTGTAGCTGGGTAGGTAATTCTGGAATTTGTTACTAAGTAATTAGAGCAAGGACTGGTTTGCAATTTTTAATAAGTGATAGTGCCTCTGTTAGCAATACTTAAGAGTGATATATAGTGTTTGTGTCTTATTGCAGAAAGGTCCCTCATGTAATTCATGTATAAAATGCTTACTTGCCTCATCATCAAAATTAATTAGTGCAATTGAGTTCTTCATCATCTCTTAGTCCCATCCCATTTCTCTCTCTCCTTCCCAACTCCTTTAAATTCAAGTAAAATTATAAAAGTTTAACTAGTTATTTTGGATAGATGAATACAAACATTTTGTTACTCTTTCTATATATATATTTTTTTGTCATTTATCTTTTAAGAGTTTATTCGATTCAATCTTCTATCAAAATTGATTTACGTTTATCATTTATGTCTGTCCTCCATTAAAAACTAATTGAGGAACAGTAACACAGTTAATATTAACACGTGTCACATTGTGATTAGTTCATTAATAAAATAATTATAATAATATAGTTATAAAAAAAACACAATTTCTTTTTTCTTTTTGAAAAACTTTAACCATTCTATTTTTCCAACTCGTCCACCTTATACCCCAACCCTTTCGCTATCAGTGACCCTCTCCAACCACCCATCCACTGCCAGTGATCTCAATCCCACCATTACCCATAAGTACTTACTCTCTCCGGTTTCGAATATAAGCAATTATGACCAAATTTACACATATTAAAAAAATTTATCGTCTTCAATTAATACTCTAAATTTTATTAAAAAAAATATTACCACATTTTTTGAATTACCCTTAAGTCTTTAAAGACAATAAAAACAAAAATTATAAATGTTTATTTTTAAAACAATATTTGATATTTGATTTGTTAAACTTATCCCAACTACAGAGAAAGCATAGTCATTAAAAAACTTGGTATTATTTGCAAAGAAAATAGTTTCCCTCTCTTATTGGAAACACAATAAAATAAATTGAGACATTAAAAAAAACTAAATTAACTTTAGAGTTATTTAAGAATTTTATTATTAATTAAAGTATAATTAATTGTTTTCTTTGCTTATATATTTAAAATTAAATTAATTTGATCAAAGTTGTTTATATTCAAAAACGAAAAAAATATATTTTTTCCCAATCTATACGTCTATACGTAACATTGAAATCATCAATCTTATTGCCTCCTCCTCCTCCATTTTCATTAATATCTTCTTTGTTGACATTAATTGATTTGTTGTTTCTTGTTTCTGTTCCACTAAAGCAACAGCATTGTGTCCTTGTGGTGGTGGAGGAAATTGGGTTAGAGGTGGAGGAGCTGGGAAAAAAGAAGTGTTAAGCCGTTAATTAAGGTTTTTTTTTAAAAAAAAAATTGCTTTTTCTTTATAAATATTAAAATATATTATTATAATTATTATCATTAATTTATTTCTGAATATTCAGATGCGACACATATAATTAACCGTGTGAGTGTTCCTCATTTACTTTTTAAGGGAGGAAACATGAATCAATTTTGATATATTAAGGATTAAATTAAATAAAATATATACAGATGATTAAATTGAATAAACTTTTAGAGACGAAGAATTAAAAGTATAATTTTGCATATATATATTATTTTGGTGTTTTATATTTTAGACATTAATCGTGTCAAGCAATTTGTATCACTGTCTAATGTTTGTATAGATTATTTTTAATACAAAATCAATGCACAAGCATAATTATACCAACAAAGTCCGACACAGTTGACAGATAGTTGGGTCCTTTAAGCATTCTGACAGGGATTCGAATCCTGACGATGCATATAGAGAAGACTTTGTTGGGAGAGACAATGCCCACTTCGGTAATCTCTACGTTTCGAAGGAATCAGTCTTCGGTTATCGGCACGAGGATACTCTTGATTCACAAAAAAAAAAAGCATAATTATTTTTTTTAATCAATGTATCATTAGCATTCAATTCAATAATTGCGTAGTACTACTACAAAACTAATAAAAATAATAAGAAAAATACTAATTAGTGTTTTAAGGGCACTTGTTAAAAATACAAAAGTAATATTTATTGTTTCGAAAGTTAAAATCTTATTTAAATACTACCGATCCAAATAAAATATTTCAACTTTTATATTCTTAACAAGCGCCATTAAGACAGTGTTTAGCAAGATCCAAATAATAAATTATAGAAGATTTTTTTTTTTTCCGGTGATAATAAAGGAAGCTTAGTTAATGGTTAAATAAAAGGAAAATGAAGAGTAACTTTAGAGAATAATATACTGCTTCACCCAAATTTGCACATTTGTTTAATTCTCCTGATTTTTGTAGACTTTTTTTATATAGAATTTTGTAGACAATTTTTTATATAGAAAATTTTTATATAGAAAGGTAGTAATATGATTTTTGAAAGCTGTGTAAAGACACACGTACAGACAGAGAGAGTCCAAAGCAAAATAAAATCCGGAATCCAAAACACGATTCAACTACATTTCACAGAATATTTAGAATCCGAAGCTAAACTATACTGTGTGCAACTCACCACTGTACAGCGTATTCAAAAAGCAAACCTAACAAAACCACTCTCCCTCGTTTCCGCATCAGTAACAAGAAAAAAACCCCAAAATCCCATTATTATTATCTTTTTCCATTTTTCATATTTTCCATTTTCATTTTCTTATAAAGAAGGAAAAATATCCACCTGGTTCAAATTCATTTTTTCTTTTTGCGTATCAGAGAAGTTTCTTCTTTACGATTCCTCGTCCCCAGAAGAGAGCACAGAAGAATTTTCTACTCACTGGAATCACTTACTTTGGCTGGGATTTTACTGCTTCAGCTACTGAGTGGAATCGCTCTTTTCCCTATGGTGAGCGCAATTTTATTTTTTACTGTTTTAATTATGCCCCTTTAATTCAGTTTTCTCATCAACCCCAAAACTGCATTTCTTTATTTGAGTAGTTTTTGTAGCTTTTTGTGAATTCTGTGTGGGGCAAGTGTTTAATTTATGCTGTTTTGGTGGTCAATTGGTTCTTTAGGCTTCTAAGGCATGATTAATTTTTAGGGAAAGCTTTAATTTTTGAAGTTTTAAGATGTACACACTGCCAATTTTCAATTTTTGCTATTTGGGCTGCTTTTGTTTTATGTTAATTTCATTACCTTGGTTTCTTTGGGTTTTTCAGTTAGTGTGCTTGAGGTGCATGTGGTTGATATTCCATGGAAACAGTGGTTGCAAACGCAATTGAGGATAATGATGATGGGAAGCTTGAAGACAGTGGTGTTGATAGAAGCAGCTCTGCTTTGTCTTCACCTAAGCAGATTTCCAACCCAGTTGTGTACAAGCTCGTTCGGGTATATAATTGGTTACTCACTAATTCACTTTTTCGGGTTGCCAGATGTTAAATGCTATTTTTTAGCCTTATAATACACTTGGTTACTAGACTGAAGACCTAAACATTGTCTCTGAAGTGTTCTAATGATTTGTTTTTGGTTGTTTTTCTACTGTCTTGTTCTTTATGAAAATGTTCATAGCATCCCTAAATTAATAACTGGTAGCCCTCATGATTAATGCTAATAGAATCATTCACACATTTTGATCAGCATGATTGCTTGTTTTTCTGGCTGCATCACTTTTACATTTGCTAATTATCCATGATTGCATGTGTAATACTTTGATACCTTTTTGCATTTTCCAGAAGCGTCCTGTGATCTCTACTACAAATTAACAAAATACATAATGGTTTCCATCTTCCCATAGTCCTATAAATTACTTTCCTTAGTTGCCGTCTTGTTTTATTGAAGTAAATTGCACTGAGCTCTTTTAAGATTTGACTAAATCACACCCACTTTCCCTAATTTTGTGATGACTGAAATTAAATGTTGATAATTTGAAAATGGAATATGACAATATGGAAGATTTAGTTTGATTAAATTAAAAAGAAAGGGCAATCTATTTGAAAGTGAATAGTCTATTATGTGGTTGTACATTTTCGTTCTGTGACTTACACTTTTGTCTAGGCTTTATTCCTAATTCTATGGGCTGTTCAATATGATCTATAGGTTGAAGGTGATGGGAGGTTAGTTCCTGCAACAGATGATGAAGTGATGGAGGTGGAGGGTTTCCTTGAGTATGAAAACAGTGAAATGCGTGTTGTTGCAGATGCTGGGCAGAATTTGGAATGCATATCGATTGAAAGATCATCTTCAGGGAAGCTTCGACTGGAGTGCTCAAAAGGTGTATGCTCAATCTTTCAGCTGCACAAATTGTCACTCAACAATTTGGACAGCATGTTGAAGTATTTGCAGTAGTGGTTACGTCAGACTATATCCTGGCATTTCTTAGCTGCTTGTTGCGATAGTTTTATCATTGCAAGACGAGAAATTTGAGTGTGTTGGTGTCTTCAGTTTTAACTTTTATTTAAACAGCCTCCGTTCTGTTTGTAAAGCTGCTGAAGGCTTGAGGTTTTGTTTCTATCACATGTAAATTAGCATCTTTTATCACTGAATGCATTCTTGTTATTCTTTACTGAAAATGTTAGCTATTTAGCATGTTTGTAACTTTAAAGGCCTAATATTCATTATTGGTTTTAAAATGTTGATGGATTTTTTATGTACTTGTTAGTTATGTGGTCTTAAATTTAAGTTTAGGCAAATACTATGTCGGCTTTATTTCATCTGTGTGACTATCTTTTCTCTAATACTCTGGGTATTTCAAATTAGGCACTGCGGAGGCAGATTTGGGGAAACTAAATGCAAAATTTCAGGTAAATTGGCACTCTCTTGTTTTTGACTCTCCTTCCTTCCTTACTTCCCTCTAATGCTTAGGTTCCTTCTCATTGTTAGTTCAGCATTGTAAAAGTTTCAAACATAGAAACTATGCTTTAAGCCATCAGAAAGCAATTCTGTTTGAACACTTAGAAAGAAATTTTTGTATTCAACTCCAGGCTTTCTCTTATTAGAGCGTACTTAATAAAGGAATGATATGTACAATATTCCATTTAGTTAAATTGTGAAATTTAGAGCTAATGATGATGATATTTATTTATTTATTTGAGTTCTAAATATTTATGCAGCAGTCGTGGCAAGCTTTTTCCTGCTATGATAAGATGATAAGATTTTTACTTTTTGAGAGATGATGAGATAGCTTGAATTACAAAATTCTATATTTGTTAATGACCGAGTAAGGTTTATCTAATTTGGAAATTATAGCATTGAATGATTGATGATACTTTAGTGACAGAAATATAGCAAACATTTGTGCTTGGGTTACAAATGTATATTGCAAGTTGCAACATTTTCATCATGAACGCAATAGTTAATATAGATATTTTGGAGCATAGATTTTCACCTCATTTGTGTATGTGCTGATGTTTATATTTGGATTTTACTTTCCGTGTCTGAATTCTGACTCTTTTACCTTAGATTTTATCCATTACAATATTTAATGTAGTTTTATTTGAGAAGTGGTTAATTATCTCATATTTTCTTAGTAGCTTGCTTTTGAATGGGGCTATGGGCACATAGTTTATGGCTTTTTGCATGCCTGTCTGTCTGCATATCATGGTATTTATAGTATGTTGTTTGCAAGGGTCCTTCTTGACCTCTAAAATTTCTTGTAGTACATTGAGCAGATGTTGCAAAAGGTCAAAGAAGAAGAGAAACTTCGCTTGTGTGGATCTCCTGTTCATTCTCATGTAAATATAGACAGTCAGTGTTGTGATGAAATTCCTGTCATGGGTGGGAACGTTCAATCTGAAGCTCCCTACCCCGAAATACCGTCTATAGCGTCGAGTTTAAATTATAATCATAGCAATCCTTCCCGGAGTACTGATCAGTGTTCCAGACCTTCAGAAGGAGTGCTTGAAAGTGGATCATCTGCTTCTGCTGTCTGTTCCATTTTGAAGCCTGATCTTTCAATGTTAGAAGGAGAAATATGCTTGGACAAGCTATCAATCAGAGAACTTCACGAACTGTTTAAGGTAACTTTTGCTCGTGAAACCACCGTGAAAGACAAACAGTGGCTGAAAAGGAGGATTTCCATGAGTTTAACTAACTCATGTGATGTTTCAGCAACGACTTTCATTGTTAAGGATAACAAAATAGTTAGAAAATATGAAGACATTTCTGGAAATGTGAATGCTGCAACGGGTTGTGGAATTGAGGATATGGCTAGACAACAGGATGTGAACATTAAGGATTCATCTGCCGTAGAGGGTTGTGGAATTGAGGAAAAAGTTGTTTCTAATACTAGATTGAGAAATCATGATATGGAACATGAATCAGGAGTTGAGGATCATCAGGCAGAACAAAGAGCTGCGAAAAGAATTCGGAAGCCCACTAAGAGATACATTGAAGAGCTCTCTGAAAGTGAATTCAGAGAGCACAACCCTAGGTTAAGTTCTAATAGAAATATGGGATTTGGTCATATTTCTCCTACTCCAAACGTCAGGCCTACTAGAAATGCTTTTTCAGAGGCTAAAACTTTTATCACCAGGGTAGACATGCTTGGAGGTTCTGGTGTCCAAATTCCTTGTGTTGCACGGGTTCGAAGAAGTCGTCCAAGGAAAGATCTGACATCTCTTATGGTAAGTGATACTGTTTCATGCTTACATATAACACAGTTTTAATTTAAAATTTTACCCTCTTATTCCTATGTTCTCTTTTTTCCTACTGCCGCTTTAGATGTTGTAATTGTACGTAAAGGAAAAGAGAGAACAAACACTGAACTGTAGAATGTAATATTGATTATATGGTATGTAATGATGTTTTACAAAATACAAAGCAAGGAGCTACCCTGTTTATAATAGTATGGTTGGCTGTGATCAAAGAAACAAATCATAAAATAGGGAAACCATTTATATGAGACCATCAAAGGTATTCTAAATCATTCTAAGATACAATTGGATCATGATATTATGATATATTTATTCTAACAACAGATATTCAGAAAATCTTTCTCTTATACAAGATAAACTCAGTATCGCCATTGGCAAGTTAGTGCATATGTTCATATTTTTGTTTGTGTTAGTTGCATAATACTTTTTCACTTTTTTCTCCTTATTTTTCTTTATGTCTGAGTTATTACTTCCTATTGATATTATATTTGGGGCCTGCTGTATATAATAACATGCCCAGGAGATGTCTCTTTCTTGTTGTGTGTCTTTCCAGTAGTGCTTTTCTACACCTTTTGTGTCTTTCCTGCAGACTCTCCTTATAGTTCTATAAGTTATTGCTATATGATAGTGTGGGAATTGTGTCTGTTTTCTTAAATCAGAAAACATTATGTTTGTTTCATAAATTCCAGCCGGCTATCATGGGTGAGGCTGTGAAATCGGGTAATAAGGTCCTTGGGGAGCATGGTTCCAATGCAAGTAGTGAGAGTTCAGACAAAGTGTTGAAGTCAAGATCCACATCCTCAAAGTTACAGAAGCCAGTAAGACCAACTAAGCCTTTGCTAGTAGTAGAAAGTACAGTTTTATTTTCTATATTATTATTATTATTATTACATAAATGTATGTGTGTGTGAGAGGAGGGAATGGGATTCATTACACTGGTAAATGGATTGAAAGTACTTAACATATAGATCATATTTACCAGGTTCAAATTAATCTAAAATCATTTAGTATTCTATTAATTTGCTTAATCTAAAATCATTTATTACTCCATTAATCTAAAAGGGAATTGGCTTCTAATCTATGCCGCTTAATTTCCTTCTGTATATTGAATGCTTAAACTCAATGTGGTGGAAAATGAAATACCTATTGCAGTGGGTTAAAATTAATTTTCTTTTAAGCTTATCAATTTTTGATAGTTATAATTTAGTATTTTCATTTGGGGAAATATCAATCAGATAAGTTGTCTTGAATCTCGATATTGTGTGTTTTATGTTATCTTGTATGGTTGCTACTTTCTTATGGAATGATTTGTTTGAGGGTTTTTGGTGAACCCTGATGTTTAGTTATTTTTTATTTAGTATAAGAAAGGAAGAAAATTTTTCTGACAGTGCAAGTTATGCAGTCAATTGTTGTGTTTGATTGTAGTACAGTACTTGCATCTTGAAGGGCCTCCAATCTATCCCATTTGGCCTCAATCATGGTCTTCCCCACTGACACTTAAAACAAAAAAACCCCTAATAATCCAGCCAAAAGACCCACGGCCCACAAGCTTTCTTTGACAAAAAGACCAACTCAAGCTACAGCAGTGCGCTGTCTTCTCCCACTGTTTCTTTGTTTTCAGGCATGTTTTGCAGTAAACGCACTGATCTTTTGGGCTGTTCTGCTCTGTTGCACGCTCCTCTGTTTGCGTTCTGTTCTGTTCTGTCTCCCAATCTCCCTCTGTTCTGTTCTGTTGCAAGGGCTTCTTCTCAGCAAGCATCATCAGCTAGTTCCAAAACTAGTGTGGTAAAGCCAACAGGGGAAAATATCGACATTGCTTGGCAGTGAAAATGAAGGGGATGATTATCTTGAACTTGAAGACACAGATAATGATTAGGGCATTAGACATTTAGGATTCACTTTTTGGAATGTTTTTGTTTTTTTAGACTTATTGAATTGAATATTTGGGTTATTGTTTTTGCATGCTTTGATATGATTATACACTTTGGAATTATGGTTACTCTCTATGAACAATGAAAGTGTGTTTAACTTAAGGTATTTTAAAGTTTTTATGCAATAATTGAATATAATATGACTTGGCATATTTAGTCATTTTAGTGAACCTAAATTTCGCTATAGCGGTCATCCCGCTATAGCATTTTGGGGTCGGCCGCATCCGGGATTGATTACTATGGACATAATATATATGGAGGTTAGAGAGTATTGCTGCTATAAGCGGCACGGTATCTTTTTCATAAAAATATTCTCTTACGTTGTGTTTGGAATCTTTAAAATTGGAAGTCATTTGATTTTATGTCTTCTTTTTAATTTATTTAGAAAATAATTATGATGCATGAAACCTATTATAGAAAGGTGATTGAATTCAGTTGTAAATCAATTTTTGTTTGCAGATTGGAACATCTTAAAGTTGAGTTGAGTTAATTGTTCTTATGTTCCCTATTTTCTCATAAGTTTTCTTCTATCAAAATGCTAATGTTAATAAATGATTCTTTATTAATTATTTTTAAGCTGAATATATGATCTGCAAGGTGTTAGGGAGGTTCAATTTAATAACCATGATTGAATAGCCTATTTACCATTTCGTTATCATACCGTTCCCTCCTCTGACGTCCCAATTGGGCTCTGACTCTGGTGATTGCATGCTTGTTGATAATTTTATCCGGTTTTTTAGGCACTGGTGTTCATTTTGTTCAAATACATATCACTGGCACCAATTTCAGTAAAAGCAATTTCACCTGTAGCCTTTTTAGAAAACTGATACTCTTTTATGGTTGATTTCGAATACATAATGCTGGCTCTCAGCGTTTTTCTTCCTGTTTCCAGTATAACTCCTTTTCGTGTTTAGTTTGCCTATTACTCACTAGGGCTTCTTTGATATGGGAAAATTAAATATTTAAGTGACATGAGAAGTAAAGCAGGTATTAACTTGACGAACTAGGCGGATTTTTACAATTTTTTTAAATGTGGTCCTTTACTTCAGTAGTTTTCAAGAACCCAACTTGGAAAAGGGATGATGACTACATTGGTATGAGTTTATTTCCTTATTTTTGATAAAAAAATTTAATGCTCTTTTTTTGTGGGTGTGTTTGTGCGTTATAGTCTGCTTCTGAACCTGCAAGAGAGAAACAGCGCCCAGTAATGGGTTCAATGCCAGAATGGTGGGCAAAATATGCAGATCCATCTAACCAACCTGTATATGATAGAGTAGCTATTGTACCCACTGCTAAAGGTGGAATGAGGAGGAAGCACCATCGAGCCTGGACTCTTGTCGAGGTCATGAAATTGGTTGAAGGTGTGTCACGGTGCGGAGCAGGAAGGTGGTCTGAGATCAAACGACTCTCCTTTTCATCTTACTCATATCGTACCTCTGTTGATCTTAAGGTACTCATTTTGAAGTCTGGTAATAATGCCATGTCATGTGGACAGTCGAGTGTGTTAAAGCTCGTAGAGTTCGTAGTCTTTCTGTTTGCATGCACTGAACACAGATTTTACTTTGCAGGACAAGTGGAGGAATTTGCTCAAAGCTAGCTTTGCACAGACATCTTCAGATGATGGCGTAAGAGTTCATGACACTTAAGTTTACTTTGACCTTGCATTGCAAATTTGATTTAACTTATTTTGGAGACATAATCACGTTTTTTGTCAGTTTGCTGAGAGAGCTTTTTGAAGGAAAGAAACGATTATTTCTATTAGAATAATCTTAAACAAACATGAATGTAGAGATGGGTTGTTTTAGGATTTGAGATTTGAGATGCCATTAATGTTTTACCCCTTATGTAATTGCTTCCCTCAAATTTCTAAATCTTTTTATTAAGGTACTATGATGATACCCATGCTATCTCTAAATAATGCTTTTCAGCTCTTAAAATCAGAAATTCGAGAAGTTATTAGCTTAGCTTCCATGATTATATTGACATGCATAAGTTATTTTTCTGGCATGCTAGATAAATTCGCGAAATCATGTTAATTTTCTGAGATGCCATTAATGATTAATGTTTGATCCCTTATGCATTTTTTACCCCAAATTTCTAAATCTAGTAAGATGCTATGATTCCCGTATTAACTCTACATGCTCTTCAGTTCTCAAAATAGAAATTTGAGAAGTTATTAACGTAGCTTCCATGATTATATTGACATGAATATATATATTTTTTCTTTGGCATCGTAGATAAATTCGCGAAAGCATGGGGCAGTTCCTATTCCTGAGCCAATTTTAGTGCGTGTAAGAGAACTTGCAGAGATGAATTCTCAGGTACCTCCAAATTTCAGCTCAGGCAAGTTAACAGCTGCTGCAGGAAATGTGCAAGAAGGTAGAATGGGGTACTTGTAGTATTTGTAAATAATACCAAATTACTTATCAGTTTATAAAAATTAAAAAAAGAAAAAAAGAACTAACTTGTCGACTTAAAACCAATCCTTTTGTAGCAAAAAAAAAAAAAAAAAAAGCTTTTAGATGCAATCTTGTAGACAGCGGAGAGATTCTTCAGATGTTTAATGCACTGAAACGTTTAATAGAATCATATTAGTTCCTTGACATGGTTGTTTTGGTCGTTGTAAAATGTCTTGGTACCTGTTTGGTTAAGATTCATCACCCTCCAAAATCAATTTCAGTCGCAGTGAATTCAAATTTTAATGCAGATGCGATGGAAAATTTTTTACTTCTCCAAAACCAATTTAACGTGCAGTGTATACTTCAATGCTTGCTAGAATCGTTTTTGTTTTGATAATAGTCTTTTATGTCTTATATGATGCTTTGTTGATTAAAATTGTTGACACGGAACCAAACAAAAATATTACAAATCATTTTTAAATATGTTTAATGGATGATTTTTATGCAGTCGAGAGGAACCATCACAATTCAGCCCTAAGAAAAATTAAAAGCTGTACACAAGACTTGTTTATATTTATATTATGTCGTCCGTGTTTGTTAACATGAATTTTAAGGATTTTGTTTTCGCCAAAAGAATTTAAGTTTTTCATTAAATTCCTACCATGGAAGTAAGGGGAATAAATGTTTGGGAAAAAAAAGGTTAAACATATTTGGATTTATTTTGATCCTTTATATTTTACTTTTTAAATCAATTTGATCTTTTATGTTTATTTTGATTCTCTTTAATCTCTATTGTTTTTTAATTACTTTGGTCTTTCATGTTGTATATTTTTATCAATTTAGTCTTTTTATGTTGTATTTTGTATATTAATTAGAGAAAGTAAACGGAAATGATTAAATTGGTTCAAAAAATTACCACATAAGGGTTTGAAGTGAATTAAAATAAATATAAGGGATCAAACTGAAATTTATTATAAGGTATTAGACTAAAAATATAATTTAACAAAAAAAAAACCTAGACTTCTGGGAAGACGAGTGATAAACTGAACTTAACAGCAAATTAATTTCTTTTATTTTCTGTTTTACACATATTGTGAATATTTTCTTGACAGCGATTTATCTTTAATGCGTACCCCAGTTTAATTTTGAGGTAAAGGCAAGTTTGGTTTTTATGGTCTTAAGAAGTTGCTGTATGTGTGTGTGTGTGTGTTTTTTTTTTTTCAGTGGAGCTGTTTGGTTTCACAAATTCACAGACACGTTTGAATAGTTGCATGACTATTATATTACTTTATTTGATGTTTATTTTAATTATGCTTATATGATTTATCAAGTTGTATAGGGTTAAATATATTTTTGTTTTCATAAAATGTTTTTTTATCTCCATAATTTTTTATTTTTCTTTTTGCATCTTGGTTCAAATTCATTTTCGCATTCGTTCTCATTTTTTTTTTTGAAAATTACCATTTTAGTCACTATTGACTCTGCTAATGTTTTGCCAACTTAGCTAACCGCATGAGACTAAACAACATACTTCCTATTGCATTGCAGTGAAAGTTTTAGGATTTAACGGGAAAAAATAATTAATGTTACTTAGATACAAATGACAAAAGTTTAGGATAGTGTATAATGATATACATTTTGTTATTGTTAACGATTTTAATTTTTTTTTGACAATTTTTTATTTTAATAAATGATAAATTGCTTTTGATCAAAGAAAGGTCAAAAAATAAACATATAAATGGATTTTTTTGGTGACTGATCATCAGTGGTCTACTCTAATTGTTTGAGAAAAGGCAATGCATGTGAGAAAGTTGCTATTTGCACCACCAAACAAATTTTCTTATTGGTGATAAAGTTGTGGAAGTAACTACTCTGGCAATTTTGAACTGAGTGTAGTGAAAGTCAAAAGTATTCCCAAAAGTATGACTCCTATGGATTGGGCTTTCGACCTAAGGGTTTACAGTTCAAATAACCACTTCTAATAATTGCGATTGACACTCATTAGATACAACACGTCTCTGATTCTTATTTTAGAAATTTTTTGAATTGTTTTCAAATTTTACTTAAAATAAATTCTAAAAATTAATTTTTAAAGATATATTTGAAAATTTGATTGGTGTATGTAGAAAATGTTCTTGGTGCAAATAGCAAGATCTATATGTGAGAGAAAGTGGCCCAATCCAATCTGAAAAGGACATCAAAGCTGGGCCTAAAAAAATTTCCATCTTCTCAGACCTACTGCCTCTTTCTCCCTCTCTCCACCGCGTGGGTGTTTCACTGTGTGTTCCGGTGAGCTTAGATCGTACCTTCTTCTTCTTCTACTTTCCATTCCTGAGAAAATCATTGTGCTTTAGTTTCGCTGATTATCGCTTCGTTTACAGAAAATGGGTATCATTGAGAAGATCAAAGAAATCGAAGCCGAGATGGCTCGGACCCAGAAAAACAAAGCCACAGGTTCGAATTGGGTGCCTCCTCCATCTATCACCTTTTTCATTATGTTTGATTGTAATAAATAATTTTTCCAATTTCCTTTTTAGTTGGACGTTTGCTACCTCTTCCACTTTTTTTTTTTTTAAAAAAAAAAAAAATTGGCCATATTTAGTTCATGGTTTATTTTTGCGTTCAAGTTTATCTTATATTTCTTCTCGGTTTTCATATTTTATTGATTATAAGTGAATTTTAAATTGTGTATTATGCAGAGTATCATCTTGGGCAGCTTAAGGCAAAGATAGCTAAACTAAGGACACAACTGTTGGAACCGCCAAAAGTATGTCTAATGTGTGTGTGTGTTTTGATTGCTGATAAGTGAATTTTATTGATTATATCATATTATTTTCTTATTTACTCAAAAGTTTAATATTTGTGCTTCATTCAGATGATTGATGTAAGCTACTTTTTTTGGTGAACATATTTTTCTCCTCATAACTGATTATTGACTTGCACTTGTTCTTTTAGCTTGCTCCCTTTTAGTGTGTGTGTTTTCTGTGATTTTCAATACGTGGTTGTTCTTGGCTTTTTGCTAAGAATGACAAAGATGATTGCATGAGAAATAGCGGTTTTGAATTGTGGTTGTGGTTGCAGGCTTGCAGCTCTGTTGCTTTAGCTGCAGCCCAGCTGCAGCTAAAACTGTCAGTTATCATGGCTTATTAGTGACCATTGAATCCAAGATACATCTGTTGCATTACACGATTCATTCTACAATTTAAAATTACAAAAAAAATTATGTACATTGTATTCTTAGATGTTTGACATTCCCTTAGAGCATGACGTCTGTTTAATATTTGTAGATTAGGAAAGGAGTGAATATTCCCTGTTCAACTTTTTCCTTTGACAGTATTTTGACTTTTGCTAGATTGATACTTAGATCCTAAACTAAATTTTATGGTCTTCAGTCCAATTAAATGGGGTAGAGGGAGACCTGAAAGGACTCTAGGAGAACTCGTTAAATAGGATCTTTTGGTTTTTGATAGAGCACAATGGTGTTGTTTATTCCATGTAGCCGACCCCACCTAGTGGGATAAGGCTTGTTGTTGTTGTCATACTTGGATCCTAACTTTCATTCTTTTGGTTGTCCTGTTGGATGAGCTACTGAAGAATTTATGCTCCTGTCACTGTGCTTCATTGGCATACACATTTACAAAAGAGAACAATATCAAGTGCATGAGGGAGGGCCATTGGGGCTTTCCATTATCTTGTATACTTGGTTGCCCGTCATATATATTATATATAAAAAAAAGATAAATGGATTTGTCTGGAGTTCTTGTGTTGCTTATTCATTTTCAAGGAGTTGGTAGGAACAACAAAAACAAAATCCTTCCCCTTGAGGCAATGTCATTGTGCTCAATCAAAGACTATGTTTCTAGAAATCTCTATCAACGGATCCATCTTAATTTCTCTTAAGGTCCTTTTTGACTTCCCTCTAATCCTTTTTTATAGGGCTAAAAACATGGTATCCAATCTTCTCACCTGCGCCTTCAATGGCCTTCTTTGCACATTTACAAACCACCTTAACACTGGTACTCTGTCATTTTTGCCTCAATAGGCACCTCCCAAATATCGCTCTTTATACAATCATTCTGTATCTTATCCTTCCTTTTGTAATCATACACCCATCTCCACATTCTTCTCTTTGCTACTCTCACTTTTTTCTGATGTCGTCCCTTAAATGCCTATGATAGTGGTGTGTTTTTATGGGGTTATGGTGTTTATCGATGGAGCTGGAGTGTGATGCTAGATTCTTTGATCAAAACACCTTCACCTCAATTTTTTGGTGATTCAACTGTCTTCTTTCTCTATTAGAAGTAGCAAATGATTTTTTTATTGGGATTTTTCATATTGATCTAGAAAGAGATTGTTATACAATCATTCTGTATCTTATCCTTCCTTTTGTAATCATACACCCATCTCCACATTCTTCTCTTTGCTACTCTCACTTTTTTCTGATGTCGTCCCTTAAATAAATGCCTAAGATAATGGTGTGTTTTTATGAGGTTATGGTGTTTATTGATGGAGCTGGAGTGTGATGCTAGATTCTTTGATCAAAACACCTTCACCTCAATTTTTTGGTGATTCAACTGTCTTCTTTCTCTATTAGCAATAGCAAATGATTTTTTTATTGGGATTTTTCATATTGATCTAGAAAGAGATTGGACGATTCTATTGGGCTAAGTTGCTGTTTCGTTTGTTTCCTTTGTTTTTTTCCCTTTTTTTACTTTGATTTAGGAGGATTTATTTTTCTTGTTTATGTTGTCCTCTCCTTTGTCATATTATATTCTTATCCTAATATGATCTGTTATAAATATTGAATTTTAGGAATTTGGTTTGTGAACCTTTTATGGTTTTCCTGTTTTAGTTCAACATACCTAGTACCTAGGTTTGTCAATTACCCTATGGCTTGCTATTCTGCAGACAATTTTTTTAAGGTGTGGTATCTTGTTATCATATTCTGTAATAGGGTTCCAGTGGAGGCGGAGATGGATTTGAAGTAACGAAATTTGGCCATGGACGTGTTGCACTGATTGGATTTCCAAGGTATGCCTTCTAAAATCTAAAATAACTTTTCTGCCCCATTGTCATTGATTTTGATAATCAATGTATTTTATTTACTACCATTCTCTAAATTCATTACAGTTGTAGTGGGCTTTATTTTTGCTTGCGTTTGATATGCGTACATGCTTATGGGATATCTCTATTTGGTATGCATATGCTTAAATTTTTTTTAGTTCAGTTCAAATGTAACCCTTCCTCTATTATCTTTTCATTTTCCAGTGTGGGGAAGTCAACACTTTTGACATTGTTAACGGGAACACATTCAGAATCTGCATCTTATGAGTTCACAACTCTAACCTGTATTCCTGGCATTATACACTACAATGATACTAAAATTCAGCTGCTAGATCTTCCTGGAATTATTGAGGGTGCTTCTGAAGGCAAGGGACGTGGGAGACAGGTAACTTACGAATCGATAACCAATTTACAAATAGTGGTTTTATTATATTTCCTCGTGCAGCAAACATAGGTGATTTGACTGCTGGCTAGAATGTGATGGTTGGTTTGTTCACTGATTGCTTTGAAAACATGGGTTTATCATTATTCTTATTAACGGTGCGATAATTTTGTTTCATGAATGTTCTCTCAGGTTATTGCTGTTGCTAAATCTTCAGACATTGTATTGATGGTTCTTGATGCCTCCAAAGTAAGTGCCAGTTGCCATTTCCTAATTCAGTCTTGCACATTGCTTGTGATAAAATGATATGTTGGTTGTTATAAATTACTATTCTGACTAGGGATACTAAGTAACCAAGATAGTTCGAACTTTCTAAACATTTTCATTAAAGACACCCTTCATAAAGGCTTAGGAACTAAATTAGTTGCTTTTTCATTATGTACTATTTCTCACTAATGCTATCCCTTTTAAATAACTATAAGTCACTTAAAATTTTGACAATAACATAGACAAAACAAAACAGACAAAACAAAACATAAAATAAAGCATAACTAACATAAATTATCAAAACTTAAGTAACAGAAACAGAGCATGCTCAAAAACAGAGCTAGTGAGAAGGTTATCCCACTTGGACAGGTGCAAATCAGAGAGAAAGAGGGATTTCCCACTCGGAATAGAGGAAAACAAGAGAGAAAGAGTAATGACCTTGCCGGAAGCAGAGGAAAACAAGAGAAAATATGGATGTCCTTGTCGGAAACAGAGGAGAACGAGAGAAGGGGGTGTCCTCGCCAGAAACAGCGCAGATTGAGAGAGAAACGTGGTTTGGGATTGTGAAGAGAACATGCGACAGGGGAGGCATGACTTTGATGTGGGTTTTTTCCTGTGACCCGGGTTGCACAACCCGGCCCATTTACATTTGAAGTTGCGGCGCATTTTCTGTTGGTTGAAATGCCTTTTCAGCCGCTCCACCATGTTGGAGTGTCGTGCCAAAGAGTGTATGCTATAAACGCTTCACCAAGGAGCACGTGTTTGACAACCTTGTTCTCTTCCCCTTTTATTTTCATTCCTTTATCACTTGTAGGGGTGGAAATTGACTAGAATAGGCGGTACAAAAACCCGAGCTTGATCTATTTTTCTGTTATTTGCTCTTTTTAAGGCATTGCTTTCCTTTATAAAAGTTTAGCTTGAAAAATTGTAGTTTTATTCAGACTTACAAAAGGCCAATAGATCTATGATCTATCCCTAAGTAGGCCAACAGACCAGTGCCTTTAAATTGACAAATAAATAATATAATTATTAAATGACATAAAATTGAAATATAATTATAAATTTGAACTTAATAGAAAATATATAAATTTAAGTATGTATTATATGATAATAATTCTGAATATATTATGTATACGTATAAATATGCTAGACTACTAGACCAAATAGGTTTTTTTCAAAGTCCTGAAGTCTGATCAAGTTATTTAAATAGGCTTTTTGAAATATCTTGCCCCATCTTGTTTTCCTAAATGGGCTTAGCTTGACTAGGTTTTAAATAGGCTAGTCCCTAAGCCCTCAATTAGTCACAGAGCCGATTTGCATCCTTGCCGTACCACTTGTGTGTCTGCACACTTTTTGTGATACTTTTTCCAAATCCATGTTTCATTTGGAATTGCTTCATTGTGTTTGGATTGATCAATTGTAGTATATATATAACTGTGAATTTCAAAACTATGAATTTTTCTCGCCATGACCATGTAGCTTCTTTTTCAATGTGTCAGAGTGAAGGTCATAGGCAAATATTGACTAGGGAGCTGGAAGCTGTGGGCTTGCGGTTAAACAAGAGACCACCCCAGGTAAGTTTGTGCTCCAAATGGTATTTATGGATACATGGCATGAAGCATATATTTTCTACATAGGTCTGAGTGGGATTTATATATTTTTGTCATGACTTTGACTTTGATATAAATTTGGAGCTTTTTATTCTTGGCAGATATATTTCAAAAAGAAAAAGACAGGGGGCATTTCATTCAACAGCACTTTGCCTTTGACTCATGTAGATGAGAAGCTATGTTATCAGATTCTGCACGAGTACAAAATTCATAATGCAGAGGTATATGGTTCACTGCAAAGAATGATTCTGCACGAGTACAAGCTATGTTTGATCCTTGATAAGTACCTTTTGTTCGGTTCCATTACTGTTACTGTCTTCCCAAGTTGAAGTGAATATTATGTTGATAAAAACTGTTATTAAGAAGCTCAAATTGGCTCCTTTTTGTGGATATGAGAAAACTTGACCTATTTGGGCTTGTCAAGATATAACTGGCTTTTAGCAGTGATGGAACATCTGAATTATGCCATCTTGATAAATTTTGTAATTTTCATATCTTCGTTTACTAGGATTAATCAACTCTCCATTTTATGTTTTATCTATTTTTTCCTACGGTGTTAGCGACCTATATCAAGGAAATTTATTGACAACTTCAATTTCAGATCCTTTTCCGTGAGGATGCCACAGTGGATGATCTCATAGATGTCATTGAAGGAAACCGGAAATACATGAAATGTATATATGTCTACAACAAGATAGATGTCGTTGGTATCGATGATGTGGACAGATTAGCCCGTCAACCCAACTCTGTTGTCATTAGCTGCAACTTGAAGGTTGGTTAAAATTTTCAATGTCAGGAGAAGAATATAAGATATCATAAAAGTTTTTGCTAAATCTTTTTGTTTTAATATTCTGAAGTCTGAACATTATGTTTCGCTAGGCAATATATTTTTTCCACATTTTCTTGTAATGTCAGTAACACACAATTTTGTGTTTTTGTATATAGCTGAACCTAGACAGACTACTATCAAGGATGTGGGAAGAAATGGGTCTGGTTAGAGTTTATTCAAAGCCGCAAGGCCAGCAACCCGATTTCACTGATCCTGTGGTTCTTTCTGCTGTATGTTACATTATTGCTATGGTTTTTATGAACCAGTACTCCTCATTCTTTTGAACTGTTTTAAAAACCTTTTGCCCTTTTTTTCCTCTTTCAATCATCTTATCCATCATAGGGATAGAGATATCACTTCCTCTGGTAAATTGTTTTAGGATAGAGGTGGCTGCTATGTAGAAGACTTTTGCAACCACATACATAGAAATTTGGTGAAGGACGTGAAGTACGTTCTGGTTTGGGGTACAAGCGCACGGCACTACCCACAACATTGTGGCCTTAGTCATATGCTTGCCGACGAGGATGTGGTTCAGATTGTTAAGAAAAAGGTCAGGAAAGCCACCCTTCATTTTGTTTTCTGTTTTCTGACCAAGTCGTACATAATTGTTCAAATTCTATGCCCTCACGAATGTATATTCGCTCTGTCCCACAGGAGAAGGAAGAAGGAGGAAGGGGTCGATTTAAGTCGCATACCACTGGACCTGCCCGAATATCCGACAGAGAGAAGAAGGCCCCACTGAAGACATAATTATTTGACATTACCTATGATTTCATTGATTTGCCAGGTGGATGAGGCAAATGACAACAGCATGATGATGTATCCAAAAGCAAAGGTGTTTTTCTTGGTTGCTCTTGCCGCATAGAGATTGAATGTTCCTCTGGCGTCCTTGCTGAGTAGGGTTACTATGTTTTTGTCACCCACGTGTTGTAATATCCCCCCCCCCCCCCCCCTTTCTCTTTTTTCTTTTAATAATAGTTGCGGTTAATTATGAAGTATGTGCTTGAAAAGAATTGTAAGTTAAGGGAAACTAACACTGCATTTTGGAGAAGTACTTGTGAGTATTTTCTTATTTTTGCATTACGGTGATTTCTTTTCTCCCAATCTACCCGGTACACTACATTTCAAGCAGATTTGTTTTCAAAGCATTTTGTGTGTTTAGTTTTTAGTTGGTTGAAAGTGATAACTGATTTTTTCTGTCAAACGTGATTGTAGTTTCTGTTCAAATAAAATGTCCAAAGTGAAAGCACTTTTCTGTTTAGTCAATTAAAAACTAAACATGCACTTTTTCCATATTTATATTAGGCCGCTTCTCATGGCATACGTTTGTGGTTTTACACTACAGAAAGACATACCGTGACCTAAAAAAACTCTAATACATTATACACATTCTTATTTGTTGAATTTTTTTCTCATGAAACACATTGTTAGATTAAATGTTAGATTAAAACTTATTGTATAGATTATATTTATAAAATTTCATATCATTCCGGAACTATTTAATATTCCATTAATGTACTAAAAAATAACGTAAAATATAATTTTAAAATATATGAAAATAATAATAGCAAAAATAATATATAAAAAAAATTAACATTTAGATGGAGTACTAAATAAATAATATTTAGTTTTAATCCAATAGTAAGTTTTATAAAAAAAAATTATATAAAAAAAAATTGTATAAATTATACCGGTGTCTCTCTTGACTTTTATAATAATCCTGTAGAAAAGGAATAAGTAACAAAGATCGTGACGTTGATTAGCTGGCGATTTGAACATGTTGTTTGGTAGATAATATGAGCCAGAGAAAAAGAAAGATCAGAAACTTCATGAATGAGCCATTCATTTGATTTGATATGATGATTTGGCTGAATAAAGATCTTATATTCCGTTTCATGATTCAACTTGCAGGACTAATAAATATGCACTTGTCTTGCATAGCGTTGTATTCTCAATTAAATAATTATCATTTTAGTCTTTTTGAGATTATAATTGTAGTTCATATAGGTTCTTGAGTTGTACGGAAGTTTACATAAGTTTCTGAAATTATAAAAGTAGTTCAGATAGATTCTTGAATCGCACGAGTAATGTTAAATCTTTCTATAAATCCTATTTCCCACTTAATTTTGACAAGTGTTATCTATTTTCTAAAAAGTAAATGTTTAGCGGATGACACTTGTCAAAATTAAGTAGATGAGAGGATTTGTAAGAGAATTTAGTAGAAGGATTTAACATTTTCTATTCTCACATAAGTCCTTGAAATTTAATAATCACAGGGACCCAAGTGAACTACTTTTACAAACTTAGGAATCTAAGTGAATAATGTCTAATAATCTCAGGGACATAAATGAACTACTCTTACAAACTCAGGGATCTAAGTGAATCTCCGTGTAACTCAATGATCTATGTAAAGTTGTAAATTACTCTTACAAACTCAGAAATCTATGTGAACTATTCTTGTAAACTCAAAAATCTTTATGGTGCTTCACTCAATTTTTAATACCACATAAGGATTGTAGATTTTTTTTTCTATTAATTGTAGATTTATTCTATACAACAGTAACTATTGCAATATATAAAAGAATAAATCTAAATTCTCATATTAAATATTTTTATAAATATTCTTATTTATTAATTGAAAAATATATTAAAATGATTTTTTTATATTTTAAGACATGAATTGTATTTAATTTTTTATTTATTATTTAGAAGTACCATATAAGTTATTAGGTAATAATTAAGAGAATATATAGAAAAATTCTTAGAAGGATAAATTATATAAACCAGGTTACATTATAATAAGTAAACCAAAAACATTGATGTAAAATATAATTTCAATTAAAGAGAAAACAAATCAATATCTAAAAACGGATGTATATGTAGTATAATACTTTCGTCAACTTGAATACAGAATTTTATAAGATAAAGAAAAAAACTAAAATATATGATATTATAAGTATTCAACACGCTCACCCATAAGAATCTTGGTGTAATGGTATATGGTATTGGGCAATTGGGACACTATTGGTCAAGTGAAAATATTATTATTGTAGTTTTGGAGGAGACACGAATTAAAAAGGATAAGTACAATTACATCTAAGTGATTAATCTTTTATGTTGATAATTAGTGTGTTCAAAACGCTTATGAAGTGTTTAATAAAATTAAATATCCAATATAAATAATATCACACGTAAAGTAATATTTATTTATTATTAATTTAGTTTATTAAATCAAATGACTCATGTTATATGAGATTTCATTGTAACTTACGTCTGGCTTTCCACTGATTAATTTTTATTTTTTTGTTATTAGGCATGGGTCCCCATTAAGGGGAGTGGGGATAAACAAAATCTATTTGTTTATTTTTTTTAGTAAATAACTTTTATGATCTTTAAAATTATAGGTGTTAAGTAATTTAGTTAAAAATTTCGTTTTAATCATTGATCTTGTATAATTAATTAATTTAGTCATTGATTTTATAAAAATATCGATCATTTTAGTGTTGATTTTATAAAAAAAAAACGTCATTTTAATCTAGCAATGGACTAATTTTGAATGACATTTTATAAAGTTAGGACTGAAAAATAATTTCGATAAAGTTATAGACTAAATTGATCAACGTATACAATTTGAGGGACTCCTACTAATTCACTCTTTTTTTTTTCTATTATTTACTTTCGCTTTTTAAAAAGGTTATGAAAGAGGCAAATAGATACATCAACATAAGTAAAGTTAATAAATAATGAGTTCTTTAAGTATATTATATCGATCAGAATTTGATTATTAGTCATGCATATAAAAAAGATTTTATTTAAAAAAGAAAAACTCAATTCAGTAATCTTTACATTTTAAAGTACTTTTAAAGAAATAAGAATTTCTTACATCTATTAGATTTGTATTGAGATTCGAAATTACTATAAATAAAAACATTTAGGCAAATAGAAACTAAACCCAAATAGGCACATTATTGGCTTAATGACATCCTTAATCACACCATAAAAAGCCACATAAGCATTCTTCAAACTATATTTATAAGAAACTTTTCAATTTTATATAATGTAAAATAACTATGCAAAAATTCATACAATTTGAAAATTTGTATGTATATAATCTAACGAAAGAAATTTAAATAATGTATTAAACGTTCAAGTAAAACATTTCGATACATGTCAAATATTGTTCAAATTGTATGAATTTTTTCATAGATTATCCATATCATATAAACTTTCAATTGATCGGTTGGATCGGCAAAATTCGTGTTTTATAAAAAGTTATGAGTAGTATCATTTACTAACTTTAACATTTCATTTGAACCCAACTCATATTATATATATATATATATATATATATATATATATATATATATATATATATATATATATATATGGAGTTTGCTAACGTACACCCACTTGCTTTTTAGAAGGAGTGCGTTAGCAAGTTATAACTTGAAATTTTAAAATACACCCACAAGGTGTAACTTGCTAACGCACTCCTTCTAAAACAAGTGAGTGTACGTTAACAAGCCCTACAGGGGTTTGCTAACATACACCCACTTGTTTTATAGAAGGAGTGAATTAGCAAGTTATAACTAGATTTTTTAAAATACACCTAAAATGTGTAGCTTGCTAACGCACTCCTTCTATAAAATAGGTGGGTGTACGTTAGCAAACCTCTATATATATATATATATATTTATAAATGTAGCTCTTAAAATGAAAGATATTTTGGCGTAGGAAAAAAGAAGTTTTTTTTCAAGTCTTTCTAAAGCTCTTTAGGTTGCAAAACGTGTAAGCAGATGGATCCTAGGCCCTCAGCATCCAATGAGCCCCCAAATAAAGACTTCATCATGAATATCATGTTCTATGCCTAACAAGTCAATTATTGCTACTTTTCATGCTTTGGCAAAATCCCACCTTCTATTATTACTTTTTTTAGTTTTCTCCTGTAATCATCATCTTAATTACATTATCGTCTCACCCAAAAGCCAATAAAAGTGTTCATATCAAAAGATTCCCATTGCATTTCACATGGTTAGGAGCAAAAAATAGTCCAAAACCAAAAGTTTGGATCCTCTCCATCACTATACTCTCAAGCAAACATCACAACCATTCATTATATGGATCCTTTCCATATATAAAATTAATAGACACGTAATTTTTGAAGAATAATAAGTCTGCAATAATAGTAATATAGTATAAAATAAGGGAGATACATGTCAATTTTCAATTAAGAAAAAGGTGTAACTATACTAAGTGCTAATCTGAAGGAAAGCTAATGTAATTATTCCATCTTAAAAGATTGTCAACATTATCGAATATGTTCCCAATTTCACATCCTAAAGAGATGAAGTTGAGAAAAACTAATAAGCAAAGTCACTTTAGAGTCATAAAAGAACAGCATATAACCTCATTAATTCAAATACTCGCACTAAGTACTGACTAAAAACCGCAATCATCAATAAATGATGGTATTTATTTAGCATTCAATGTCAATTATTGGATCTAAGACATTTAATGTGTTTTTGAATTAACTTATTTTAAAGAAATAATCATCTATATTTATAAATTTTGCAAGACAGCTTTTGAAAAATAAACGATTATTTTTTAAAATTTAAACTTTCCCAAACATAGGCCTCTTATGTAATATAAAATCAAAATCAAAAGTAAAGCAACTTTCAATGACCAGCAAATGATCAGACAGGCAGAACAACTGAATAATCATACAGAACTTACCTCTAAACTTCACTATAAGTGCATGTTTGTTTACAACATGAACCAAACTTACTTTTATCTCCAAGTAACAATATGTTATGATATGTGGTTTACTAGAGGAAAATCACTTGATTCAAAGAAAAAGGACTCCAAAATGGTGTTGAGCCAACACATCAGTTTCATTTCATTCCGTTAAGCAAATGTCATTTTGACTCAAACTTCAGTTTGATCAACAGATATTCAAATACACACCGACCAGTTGAACAAATATGACACGTGTTCCAATAATATATAAACCGTTATCATTTATTTTGACACATATCCCAACCACATTTAACACAAAACAACAATTTCTTGTTTTAGTGAACAAACTTACACTGAATTCCCTTCATTTGATTATGCTTACAGAGTTACAGGAAATCACAATTGTATAGTCCTCAAAGTGTTGCTAATTTTATAGATTAGAGATGATTAACTTAATCTCTATGCTTCTAGGCATATAACAAATATCTAAGACTTGGCACAAAAAAATAACCTTTGGAGAAAGCTGAATTTCAGAAAAATCAGCACAAACTTCTTGATTGTTGTATGAAATCTCAAATTCAACCAATTAGCTGGATCTAATCCTCTTCTGGTTAACTTTTCCATCAGATTTCAGAGTTCCACTAGAATCTCCTTCAGATGAAGCTTCCCTGGACTTTGTAAAAGAACTAGAAAGATCAGCATAGAGATCAACCACTCTTCTGATATTGCTATTCAGCTCTCTAATCAAACCCACATTTCTACTCAAATTATCAGGCCTCTTTGACTCTTGATTTTGGTTTATCTCATTGATTAACAACCTGTTCTGATTCAAAATATCTTGGGCTTGCAATAAACTTTTCTGAAATACCTGTAAAAGTCTGCTATCTAATTGAGTTGAATTGCCAATTTCTGAAAATATATCTCCTTCCATCTCAATTAGAATTAGGATTCAGTTAACAAATAATCCTGGAAAAAACAACAATAACAAGGAATGAAAAGTTAAGAATATGAGGGAAAAACAAAAAGAAAACAAAAGTGTAGTGTGGGAGTTCTTACAAAATTTAAAGAGGGAGATTGCAGAAGAGAAAAGCAAATCAAAAAGTTGATTCAATTGAAACAGGATTTTTGGGAAACACAATCAAAGACATACTTTTTACCTCTATAAACTAAGCAACCAAGCAAAGGGTTTGCATAAGATTCCAAAGATCATCAAGAAGACATATTTTTCCTCAATAACTTAAAGTAAGACCCTTTGCCACAGAAAGAACCTTTTCCTTTTTCAGCTACCAATGAAATCAAGATAGTACTACAAAACACTAGCACCTACCCCAGTAGTGGGAATCCCTAAAGACAAGTCAATACCAGAATAACTCTTTCCTTCCAATAAAATAACACATACCCATATAAATGGAGTAACTAAAAATATCATCTTTTTATTTAAAAAAAGAAACTTTGCTTCAATTCTGCAATTCAATGAATACAAAATCAAACTAAATTGAAGGATGAAAAAAACAGAGAAACCAGACAGACCCAGAAAACGAAAATCATAGAAAATGGAGGGAAAGGGAAAAAGGTGGAAACTTTCAAGTTTCAATCAACAAGGGAGGAAATTTGATCTTACCTTGATTAACAAAGAGGAGCATCCGAGTTGTGGAAAGTGACGTCAAAAAGGAGAGGGAATAATTAAGATAAAATGGGAAATTAGTTGTTAGACTTTGAGGAGAAAGATATTTGTTTGTGGAGAAATCTAGGGAAAAAGAGATAAAGGAATAAGAAGAAGAGGCCCTGAAATCATGGGGAAGAGAAAAAAAATCAAGGAGAAGAGATGATAGATGATATGATAGTGTGAAAATCTGAAAACCTCGTTTCAATCACCCTTTGGCATATTGTGTTGTGTTGTGGGCAAAGGGCAATGACTTCTCTTTCTCTATTCTCTCTTTCAAGTTGACCCACAGGGAGTAGGAATCTATACCGAATTATATATTACTCTCTATATATATATATAACTTTTTTAATTTATGCAACTATTACACAGAATAAGAATTTCAAAAAAAATAAAAAATTGAAATTATAAATACATGTTGAATACAAAACTCAATTAATATTTGTTTTTCTTTATGAAAAACTTTTCTTTTGAGATGCTTAACCTGTGCAAAATGTTACACAGATTAAAAAACCGATATATATATATATATATATATATATATATATATATATATATAAAATGACATCTAATGTTTTGACACTAATTCTTACACCAATTAATAACGATAGATCGAACAACATACTAAAATATTAACATAAAATATAGTTTTAAAAATCGTGAAAATAACAAGTGTATTGATGAAGTATTAAACGATCTTGGATTAATGTGAATTTTTGTACACATGATCTATACAATAAGTAGTTTCAATCCAACGGTAAGTTTTGTGAAAAAAAAGAAAAAAAAACTTCAATACATCGTTATTGATTGGTGTAGAATTTGTGTCATTAACCCTATATATATATATATATTATTTATTTATTTAACCATCCGACTGCATTCTTATTTTCATTTTATGCTTTAATTTTACACTAACTTCTTTCGAGATCTTTTATATATATATATATATATATATATATATATATATATATATATATATATATATATATATATATATATATATATATACACACATGAGATCTCGGAAGAAGTTAGTGTCAAATTAAAGCACAACACAAAAGTATGAATGCAGTCGGACGATTAAATAAATATAGAAATATAAGCTGCAAAAATATAAAGTGAAAAAATTTAAACCAAAATCTGACTAGTATCATAAAGTAGATCAACAAAAATAATAAAAAAAGAAAGTCAATTGTGAGTAGTCTTAACGATGTGGGCCGGAAGGAGAAGGGAAAAAGAAAAATACAGTCAAAAACTATTTATTAAAGCTTAGAAGAAAAGCTTACAAGAATATCTAAGAGCTTCTCACTCTAAATGATCTCTCTGTGAATGACTAAGATTAAAAGGGTACCTCACAATATGGACGAGGCCTCCTTTTATTGACTTTTAAAAATATTGTTAGCACGGATTACATGACATGATCCTTTGCTATAGTGCATGTTATAGTCTAGCAGCTACAATTCCAGTATCATGACTTAAAAATGAGCTACAGGTTAATTGACAAAAGACAATGAATCTATTCCCAAACAGCCATCTTCATTTTGATAGTACTAAACTAAGGCAGAAGAGCTCGGGAGAGATAAATTTAGAACATTTTGCAATTTTTTTTTGCAAAACTTTCTTTTATCTGAGAAGTCGCAAGAGCCGCTGTAATCTTTACCTTCTAGTTGAGAAACAAAGATGTTTCAAGATCGGATGGCTTCAGGAACGGATGGCTTTAGAAACTTGGAGTTTACAGAGAACCAATTTTTGTCCACTTGCCTTAGATGCATCAAATTCAGTCTACGATTTTGCAAAAGAATATCTCCTTAATAAAAGAAGCATTGTAGGATGATTTTTATTCTCATATTTGTATTGCCAAGAAAATATCCCGGCCAAAGAGAATGTTGAGAAAAATGCTAGATCCGCAAAAGTACATGATTCCTGTGAACCATACATTTTTTAAAATAGTTTGAACCCTTCTTCTGCTAGAGAAGGTAAAATTTGAGGAATTATTAGACCAAAGAAATCACACCATTGAATCAATAGTTTGTAGGGAGATGGATGTGGATAACTCCACATATATACCGATCAACAAAGTTGGATAACTCCACTTCCAAGATCACATCTCTACCGTCCAACAGTAGTGTTTCATACATGCCTTTGAATGCACACTGCCTCATCAGATGCAATCCTCACTTGGCAATCCCCATGCGAGAGGTCACAAATCTCATCCCTCCACTACTCATTCAAACACTATTCCCTCCCTATGCCAAAGGAATTCCCGCCTTACCCCAAACACCAAATAAAACCTTGAGGACAAGGTCTCTCATTGGGCCAAGGATAATAATATGAACTTGGGCCACACATGATGCTGAGAAGGACGTTGAGATTGGCACCACCCAACTTGGGTTTGGCACCATCCCAACAACGTGGAAAGTACGCAAATTCCCTCTAAATTCTTAATGATAATATCCAGAAATCATCTTGTTTTATGCCTCCTAATAGATTTCAGTCTTGTGACAACACCCTATGTCCAAAACTAAATTCTAAATTGTGATGTCCGAAAAATTCAAATTAAGTTTCGTGATCATCTTCTTGACACCACCACCCTAACGTTCATGTCTCTCTTTCTAGTTTCTCTCTTCCTCATTGGCGGCCACCACTTCTATCTCACTAACATTGGCCTCTCTCACCTTCTATCCCCCAAAATTCTGAACCTCCCACAAGGTAAAACCTAAAATTTTGTTTTTATCATTCTATATAATTGTAGGACTTTGAAACTCTTCACTTTTTTGAATGTCTCCGTTTATGTGTTAGAACCAAGGTTGGGTTTATTATCAATCCCAAGTCTAAATTTCATCTTGCAGTCTTTTTCATTTACATTTTACCTATTTGATTCATGTTTGCATTTTCATTTAAATGGGTATGAGTATTTCTGAGTTGGAGGTTTAGGGTGTTTCGTTGAAACCCCAATTTCCGGAGGAGGAAGACGATGGTAAAATCCGGGTGAAGGTGTCTGTAATAAAATCCAGACAAGTATGTCCGTAATAAAATAGATATTATTACTTAGTTTTGTAGGCTATGATGTTGAGGAATGATGATTCTTCAAATAAAAGGATTCTTTTTTTTATCGGTACTGATAACTAAAATATGAGGGAATGGTTTTGAAAACAATCCTTTTTAAAATTTGAATTTTTTTTTAAAAGTATCCGGACAGTATTGTCCGAAATTATGGATTTAGGGTGGTATGTTTTAAAAACTTCCGGACGTGTGCGTTTGGATTTTTATTGGTGAGGGTGGTACGCCAATTTATATGATTTCTGGACAGTAACATCCAAAAAGGACTTTTTTGTCAAAAAATTTTAGCTAGGATGGTACCAAACCCAATTTGGTGGCGCCAATCCCAGCCACCTGCTAAGAATGTTGTGAACCAAAGGCCAAAGAGAAACATCAAAAAGTCTAGACACTTTGGAGATTTTATCTCGTAAAAAATTAGGCTTTTCTTATTCTAAATGCTTTCAATTATAGCTTTTACTTTAGTGGGTTTTGTATTCTGACCCAGTAGCTATCCATAGTAGCATTTTAGTTTTGACTAGTAGAACCTTAGCTCTTTATTTCTCTCTTTAGTAAAACCCTAATTTCACCATCCTCCATTGCTGAAACCTTGACACACATAACCAAGCGACCTGCCATTTGCATTTCTTCTACTTTGAACGAGAAGGTATGTCATTGAATTGAGGAAACTACACTTTACAATTATTATGCAATGCTAAAGAATAGTCAAACCAACACAGAACCTAACACCAAATCTACCCAGATATTTTACAATCAAGAAGCAAATGAGAAACCATCTATAGGCGGTCACCATATAGGGTGCACAACACATTTGGAAGTTATATTGATTAAAAATTTGTAGAAAGAAAATTTTTTGCATGGATATAAGTTCGATTTCGATTGATTTGGTTGAATTTTACAAAAAGAATTTAAAATCTGAATCAATCTAATAAAAAAAATTCAATTTTCTAATTTTTGATTTTTTTTTTTAATTTTCCAATTCGGTTTTTTCGATTTATATTGTCTTTTATCGATTTTGAATACTCTAATTAATACATGTAATTAAAATTAATATTATATTTCTTATAAATAAACTAAAAATAGTAACCATACTAACTATTATGCGTTACGAAAATATAACACTTTATATTTTGTGTATTATACTATTTTTTCCCCTTTAACTATCTATCAAAACGAATCCATACATAGGAGTCCCCAATGTGTGCAACATGAATATTAGAGTGAGTATTGTGAGGGAGAAAAGATTGAGGATTGATGAATCATCTATGATAGGCCCGTTTATTTACACTTTTATTACGAAAAAATTACTTTTAAAAAAAATAAAAATATATTATTTCTATTATATCTATGTTAAAATCAAAAATTTTTATAAACAAAAATATTTCTGGGTAAATAATACACTATCCAAATAGGCCCTATAAATCATGACCATTGATCAATAAATTACAAAAGTTAATAGACAGTGTGTTTGGAAGAACCACCATATAGGTTTTATATTTTTTTAGTCTACCAACCAAACATATTATATAGCCAACCTAATCAGCTAGAAAGGGATTTTGCCATTATTATTATATTATTTAATATCCTTGACTCTAAATCTAAATATAATATTTTTTTTATATTAAATCTAACATTTATGTGTAAAAGCGATGAAGTTTGAACTTTGCCTATCAAAATATAATTGGTTTGTGACGATGGTTTGCAAGATGAGATGATGCAGGCGCTGAGCCATGTGCCCTCAGAAAATAAATATTTAAGAAATTCAAGGAGCCGCGCGATTCGTTCCGTACACGTGCCTTTGTCATGAATAATGCACCACTGTTTTGTGTATCTCATTATTTTTGTTTTGTTTGAATGTGAACAGCATGAGTGACAACAAAAATAAAAGAAAAGAAAGAATTAAAACAAAATTCAGAGTTATTTGATTAGAGAAAAACAGCTAAGAGAAAAAACGATATGCATTATTTCTCCTTAATTATATTTTGAAAAGAGAAATTTAAAAATTTTAAAAAATAAACTACTACATTTATTCTCAATATGAGAATGTAAAAGCATAATACTTGTAAATTTCAAAATATCATTGACCAAAAACAGCTAAACAGAATTAATAATAGCATTATTACGAATTTAGAAGCATAATACTTTATCTCTTTTTCATTTTTCTTCTTTCAAACTATACAGAATTATTGACAAAAAAAAAGGTTAAACAGAATTAATAATGCATGTTTACCGTAAACCAAAAAAAAATAATGCATGTTTACCATAGTGTTACCTATTCTTCGTTTTTAAAGATTATCCAAGTTAAAATATACAAATTTATCCAACTCATCTAGTTATTAGCTCCGATTTATATATTTTGGGGTCTTAAGTGAAATTTATGACCAAGATATATTTATATATAATATATCATTTTTTATTTTATGCCTTTAATCTTTTTAAGATATAAAATTATTTATATATATTTTATACTTAATTAAATCTCATAAGTTAATCTTAAATATAATTTAATTAATTTAAATTTTATAAATATATTTTCAAAGGTATCAATATTTTAATATGCAAATTATGAATGTAGAAAATAATCTAATTTTTTTATATATTTTAATATTTTAATAAAATTTTAATTTTACTTGTTTAATATTCCTTTTAAAAAAATATAATAAAATATCATTGTGTTAACAAAAAATTATTTAAACATACTATAATATATTATATTAATAAATGTTTTTTAATAATTAACACTTAATAATATTATTAAATAAAAATAATTTTTGAAGTCTTATCAAATAGGAATTCTAGACGGATGTGTTTTCTTGCTTAAAGCAAGATCTGACCCAGCTAGTTATTAGACATGAAAATCGTTGGAAAATCAAGGCATTATCATGATGTGAAGGCTTAAGACTGCACGCGAATATTGAACTGGTTACTTACTACCGTTTTGTGTTTACATCCTCAAGTAAACCTTTCAGAGACTGAGACACAAGATTCCAACAAAATAAATAAATTAATAAATAAATGATAAAAGTTTTCATACAAGCACATTGGGTGGCAGTAATTGGCAGTAACTTAAAAGAAAATGGGTAACTCCTCTATTTCCTTTTTTCTTCTTCTACTCTGGAAGTGAAACGAACACCTCCACTTGGTCATAAAATAATGAAAACACAATTTGCTAAAACAATTTTGTATGTACAAAGTCAGATGAGAGCTATTGCTTTTCCTTAGATCCCTAAAATGATGTACTTTTGTTTACTTCTCATTTGGAATTTGGATACAAAACTGAGTATTCCCCCGCCTTCGAGCAAGGAACTCTCCTTTCACTTTCACAGTTTCACTTGCATTGTAAATCTGGGCTATATAGCATAATGTGTAAGAAAGATCCATCTACGTGCACAATATTGTAGGATTCAACACTAGCATTTCTGTCCAACGTTAAGAAAAATGCACGTTTAAGCATATCGCTTTCTTCCCTGTCTTCCAAGGATGTGTGTTATCTGTGGCTCATACAGCTTCCCCGAAAGCCCCCAATCGCTTCTGACAGTGGGAGATCACAGAATGAGGAAACGAAATGGCACATGAATCTCCCATGATGCACAAGAAGAATCTGCAGATAAGCAAGCAAACGGCTTATACGTCTCTCTTTCCCATGTTTCCAGCTGAGCTCTGCCTCTTCTGAATTCCGTACTGCCATGCATCTCTGGATTTATCACCCGAATGATCAAAATCATCTAAGGAATTCTCCACAGAAGAAAACCTTGACAGACGATGGTTTCCGTTTCTGGAGTTCGCTGGAGCACCCATCTTCTCATCATCTTCAGCTGGTGCTCCCAACCTGGATTCCATATGATGCATGTCCATTGATCTATATCTTGGTCCAGCCGATCTCATACCCCTCATATTTGAGGAAGGCTTGCCGGGCATTGGTGTGTAAGCAGGTCCTTTGGACACCAGAAAGTCCTTAGGAAGGGAGTCCATGTCCATATAGCAATTTCGGGCTTTTGCATCAGTAATTAACGCAGCCCAATCGTCGGACTGCACCAGAGCATTCGCATTTCCCATCACCTGCCAATCATTACAAACCATTAAATACCAATCCAAAAGCATGTTTGTCCATTAAGCGAAAAGACAAATTTATCGTTAAAAATACATTAGAAAGAGATCCATACCCAAAGGGCCCTTCTAGCACGCGTAAGGGCAACATTCATTCGGCGTATATCTGCAACGAAGCCAACCCCATGACTGGATGCACGCACACAAGACATTATAATGACATCACGTTCTTGACCTTGGAAAGCATCTACCGTATTGATGTATAAATCCTTCCCTTCTTCAGAATTTAAGACTTCCTCAAACTCGCGTTGAAGACATTTCAACTGCAGCTTGTAAGGAGTAATAATGCCAACAGTAATCTTTCCCACACCTAGTGATTTCACTGTTTTCTGAACATGCTCATACAATCGAAGACAAAACTGTGCTTCATGTATGTTTTGGTAAGAGACTGATCCACCTCTGTGAGACTCCCGCCCATGTCTGATATCATAGAATAAATAAGGTCTAAGTAAAGGATCCTTGTAGTATGCCTCATCTGGCAATTTAACCACACTTTCACTATCAGTAAGCCGCCCCTGATAAAAGTATCTAGAAGGGAAATCCCGAATCTGGGGATGCATTCTATACTGCACAGACAACAACATTGTTGGGCATCCTGCTTGTTGGAACCTTTCAAAAAGACTCCGACTGTACATCAATGTTCCAGCAGCCTTGCTTATAACTGTGGCAGGAAGCTGCTGAGGATCTCCAACAAGAACACATCGTGCGGCGCCAAGGGAAAGGGGAGGCAGAACTGCCACCTCACTAGCTTGGGCTGCCTCATCAATGACCACCATGTCAAAACCATGGGAAAGACGAGAAAACAACTTGCGGCCACTGCTAGAAACTGTAGTGAAAACTATCTCAGCTTCATTGGCAAAACTGGCCTCCAAACTAGCACGGGCCTCTTCCAAATTGAAACCACTACCAGGTCGGAACCGACTTTCCAAAACAGCAAGGCGGGACATCTCAACCAGAACCTTATCCCTGTTTTCAACCACAGCTGCAATGTTCTGAAGCAAAGCATCCCGATTCTGATCTCGGGCCACAAGAAGGTCGGGATCAACACCAACAGATCCTTGTGAACGAACTGCTGCAGCAGCAGCATTTAGTTCTCTATGAAGACAATGTAATTGCTGAGTCAACTGTGCCTCACGAGTCTTTAACTGATGCATCCATCCCATAACTTCTTCCCGACTCTTGACCAGAAGCTGTTCAGTTCTACGCTCAACAGAAACTGCTTGGGCAGCACGTGTCTGAGAATCAACCCCAACTCGAGCTACATCAGGCCGATATACTTTCATCTCACCATCAATAAATCCACGATCAAGAACACGGGCAAGAAGCTCATCAGTGGCAGCATTAGAAGGAGCACAAACTAACATTCTAGGCTTTGGGACCAGTTTAGGCAGGGTCCGTAAGAGATTCTGGTCCATGTTTTGAAGAACTTCATCAATAGAACCCGTAGGGGCATTCTCCGAACTAATTTCATTAGCTTGCTTGTAGCTTTCAGGGGCTACATGCTTAAGCAAAGAGGTATAGTAGTGCTGATACTGCACAAGGTGAATAACATTCAACATTCCCCATACTGTATGTGTTTTTCCTGTGCCTGGAGGTCCTTGAACAAGGGTAAACGGCCAAGGATTCTTTGTTGTCCCACTACTTGTACCGGCAGCTGTATGCATAGCAGCCCATTGGATTGCAGCCAACTGAGGTTCATTGAAGGTTCTACGCAGATACTCAACAAAGTTCTGTGTGAAGCATTCAGGCATGGCCGGGGTCTGTTGCTCATATTTAGGGAAGTGATCAGGACTAGGCTGAAGGATTGCAGTTTGCATCTGTAAAGTAAGAAATCAGTCAGAGTTGAAAAACCGTTACACACAACTAGATATCAGAATAAGTTTCAGCATATACCTGCAAATTCAAGCGACGAAATGCATGCAGAGCAATATACTCCCTCTGTGTTGTAGCAAGAGAACCAAGCACTGTGAGATACCAAATGCTTCCAATTTGAAGTTTTCTTATGATATGATCATCATCAACCCTGCAGAAAGAACAATTTTATCTATGGAACATCGAAATCAAGGAAGTACACAACAACAAAAAGCCATCAAATGGGACCCCTTCAAGGGGAAAATTGCATCAAATAACTTGCCTGCTTGGATCATAAGAATCTCCAACATAGTAATGGAGGATTGCACCAGGGGGATCACGGGTGTCAATAGGTATGTGTCGCCTAACTGTACCCACCACGCGGCCAGCTATTTCTGATTCCCCATTATCCGAAGCTGAAGAAGCATTCTGCTTGGATCGGACTGCTTGACATAATGAAACTATCAACACACGTCAAACTTCAAGAAAATATTAGAACAAATGAACTTGTACTAAATGTTTGACAACAACTAACCAGATCCAGGCCTAGGGGATGAAAGGATTGCAACATCACCCTCCTTAAATGTCCATTTGAACTCATGTACTGGAAGGACTTTCACATCATACCAACCTAATAAAATGATTCAGACAAGTTAAACTCAGACATAGAACGAACAAACAAATAAGAATTATTAACCAATATACTGATCCAGAACCAAACAGCACGATAATTTGTTAATTGAAAGCAAGAAACAACCTTCATAGTAAGGTTAAGTATAAAAAAGAATTAAAGGCACTCGAAGAGAAAATTTATTCCATGAACTTGGGAGAACAGTTCTACCATAGATGAGAGTTTGAGTTAATGTCAAGAAGCAGCAGCTAAGGAAGTCAATTTATTGAACAAATGAGCATAACATTACCTCTTTCTCTCGACTCATTTGCTTTCACTCGCACCATAATATGAGTATCCCTTGACACTGTTTCTGTTGCTTCCTCCCATGTACTGTAAAGTTGAGCCCGGCATTCCTCAAAAAGCAAAGGCTCAAATACTCTCACATACTCTTCCACAGACTCAAACCGTCCAGGAACACACTGTAGCTCAGTCTCCTCTGAAATAGAGAATCTCCAATCAGTTACAAATAAGAATAAATCAACAAACAAACTTTCAAAAGGAATTAAAGGATATATCCCTACTGAGACAGCATTACAACCAAAGAAGTAACCATCTAGCAGCAAGTGCACTTAAATTACAACTTTCAAAAGGAACTAAAGAAAATATCCCTACTGAGACAGTATTACAACCAAAGAAGTAATCATCTGGTAGCAAGTGTACTTAAACTTAAATCTTCCAGTAAACAATCTTCCAGAGATTTTACCACAGAAAGGTATAAGTAGTTCCAGTACACGTCCTGCCATAGTAAGCAGAAACCTTAATATCGGTGAAATGAACTTTTAATTAATGAACCTGTACTTAAATGGAGGAGTGACACTTTCTAATAAAGAAATTGTGTAGCACGTATTTTGTGTAACAGTTGTTGAAAGTTTTTGAAGTATATGTTACATATTATATTACATTATGGTCAAATATATTCAATATACTTTAGGAGAATCTAAAACATTAATATTTGAGATTCAAAACCGGCATTCATGAAATCCAAATCTTAGAACAACAGTCCCACATATTGAATAAGATTAGCAATTCTTATAAAGAACATGGAGGAAGAGCACAAATAATAGAAAATATACTGAATTGAGGTGAAGCTCCAGATTACCCTTCCACCTGTTATCTTTCATTCTTTCTCAAGAAACAAGCCAACTTGAGAACCATAACACAAAAGAGGCATACGATGGCAACTGGGTTACATAAAGAATTCATGTAAACCAGTGGAAGCTATCAAATCAATATCAAATTTCATTCCAAAAACAACTGTCATCACCTTTGCATGTCTCTCCAGTGTTATGACTCTCAGAGTGTGATAACTGGAGGAAGGGAGCAACAACAAAAAAAATCAGAAACAACTTAAGTGCAAAGAACAAAAAAACAAGTCCAAATAGATAACAAAGCTTATCAGTTATCAAAAACAGTAAATATTTGCGCAACAGTAATAATACAAATATAGAATATAGAATTACTTTATACCTGGGTGATGCCAAAACTTTTCGCTGGTCACCTCCCGTATAAGGCGTTCAACAGATGTATCTTGGGACTGGATGCTTACGGGAGTTTGCTTCTTGACAGGTATATGCTTCTTGTTTCCCAACTTGACATCATTGGAGCTTTGACCACTCTGTCCCAACTTCCTATTAGATCCAGGCACATTCTTTTGTAACCTCGAATCTGTCTGTTGTTTCCATGAACCCTGTCTTGGAATAGGTGGTAAATTGACCTCTGTAGGAGGTTCTGTCTCATTGATTAGCCTCCTAGACCTACCAAGTAGTCCAGAAGAATCACCATTACAATCAGGTTTAGGTTCGTGTGTTTCAGCTTGGGTGCCAGCTTCCCCAGAAGACGCGTCAACCAGTTTCTGATCCTTAACTATTCCAACACGCTCAGCAGGAACAGTTCGAACTTCCTTTACAGTACGACTTATAATAGGTGATGAAAAAGTCTGCCTTCTAGGGGTAGAGGTTTTCATAGGACCTGCTTGCTTGACATCTTCCAAATTAAGAAACATGGTCTGTCTATTTCGCTTCTTTCCTAACATTTCCTCTTTACGCTGGTCAATCTTCCTCTTCCCAGGATTATTTGCACATCTAAGTGCATGGCTTGCTTCAATACCTTTCACTTCTTTTTGCTTGGGAATTATATTGGGTTCCTCCTGGGCATCAATAGAAGCTTCACTTTTTACATTGCTTTCTGAATTTGGCATATTATTGCTTTTCTGTTCATTGGAATTTGTTTCTTGACCTATAGAAATATGGCTACTCTTTTCATCATTTATACTATCAGAACTTCTAATATTGCTAGACTTACTGTCAGAAGCCACTGCAACACGGCCATCCACCATTCCAGATGTTGCTTGCTCTTCTGAAACTTGACTTCGTCGTGACAAATTATTACTACCTCCATTTACATCAGCAAATCCCTCCTCATCAGACCATTCCCCTTCTTCCCTCTCTGTTGATTGAGCATTAGCAGAACTTGATATCCGTGAATCTGTAACTTTCACATCCTCATCTTTATTGGACTTAGAGGAAACTTTTGAATCCTGATCTCCTACTCTCTTCAATTCAGCATCTGTGTCAGGGACACCAGCAGATTTAGGCCGAACAAAAGGCTGAAATCCAGACAGCGAAGAGGCATGAGAGAAAGCATGATTATTTATTATCCCTGGTGTAGCAGTTGATGCTGCAAATAAGTTTGACGCATGGGGATTTGTTGATGGGTGTGCCTTTTGGGGCTGGAAGCAGAAAGCACCGTCCTTCTCATCATTATCCTCTGCAGGTGGCTCATTGAGATCAAATAATAGCCTTCCTCGAGAACCCATCTCATATGCATAAGGATACAAACTAAATTCTGAATGAAATGTTGTACAGGCACGTTGCTCTTATTCTTTTTAAGAGACAATATCCATGACATACCCACAATGAGGATAGGCAGTGGATCTGCAAGTCAGAAGAAAAAATCTGTAAATGTAAAAGCAGAAAGCACATATGAATTATACCATCTCAAGCTGTCAGATAATAAGCAACAGGTGAAATTACAGAACAAGTCAAAGCACATATATTTAGATGCAATACACCCCAATTAGATGACAAAAACTTATAAATTAACTAGCCCAGACCGAAACACACAATTATAATAACAAACAGAAAAGGAAATCGACAATTAACCAACCTTAACTGGTAAGGATGACATTACATGTTTGGGAGAATAGGTTATCCATAGCACGTACATAGTACAAATATTGATCAACATTATACACATCACAATAAACACCACAGAAGAGAGGGGAAAATCCATGCACGATAATAACAAACAAAAGGAAATCAACAGTTTACAAATCTCATGACTGGTAAGGACGGCATTACATGTTTCTGAGTATAGGTTATGCACAGCATGTGTAAATGCAGATCAAGACTACACAAACAAAGAGACAAAAACTAAACACCATGCAAGAGAGGGGGAAATTGATAGCAAATCAAACCTAACAGCAGAAACAGCTTAATAACACCACTAATACTAAGAACCCCAAAGCTACACTTCAAGCAAACTTCCAATCCTCAATAACACCAACCCCCTCCTTCTCCCCTTAACCCAATCATAAGAAAGAGCTCTCTCACTAATCAGGGGACAAGTGTCAGAACCCATTCCCAAACAGGCCAATGAGATACAGATACATCAACAGAACAAGACAGTCCTCTACTCGCATCATCCTGGATCAGAAAACCCCTAAATTTCATCAAACCCCAAACAGAACACTAAACAGCAAGTGACCGAACCAACATATCTAGGGTTTCAATATCCAACAAGTCACTACCTCTATCAACACTCTCATCACCAGGATTCGGAATTCACACAATCAGCGCAGACCCTTCACCAAGATCTTATCCTCACAGACACCCCACGTCGAGAGATCAAACCAGTTGTCCATTCACAAAATCAAGAACGGCGAAGAAATGATGCACAAATCTAATTAGTCAACCCCTTCCTCAATCACTATCATTCCATCCACCATTATTACAGCAAACTGATTCTCAATCCACGGTTTTCAGGTTTTCACAAGTGAAATTTCCCCAAGAATAGTGAAAATTGGAAAAGAAAATCGAAAATTAAAATAGTCTCGGAGAGAAAATTTACCTCTTCTCACTCCGCACAGAGAGGATGATAGAGAGAGAAAGAATGAATTGAAGAGGGTAGCTCTATAGGTTCAAGTTAGAGAGAGAGAGAAAGAGAGGCAAAGACAAAGAGAATGCAATTTGATGAGGGTAAGAGAGGGTGTGGTGATGGGTTTATATAGGAAAATATCGATCCCATCTCGTCGGCCTGAGATTTCACCGGCAACCGTTAAGTGATTTCCGACAAGGGCAATCTCGGCATTATGATTAATTATTTAATGCCGTGGCAAAATCGTAAAATTCTGGTGCCGCCAGGGGTAGTTTCGTAAATAAAATGTTTTTGGGGAAGTACAGAAATACCTAGTTGATGATTGTTTCATAATCGACCCACTACCGCGGCCAAGGCGGTGGCGATTGTTTAGCACGTGACGGCAGCGCGTGAGGATTGAGGAGTTCTAGTCCGTTGATTCGGATCAAATAAATTGCTACTCATGTAATAGTAATTTCTCTCTCGACAATGGATGTAGTTCCAGTAAATTCCATGTGTCTCCTCGCATGATACCAATCCCTTTGGGCCTTTTTTTTTTTTTACACCCTTTGACAATTGACAAAACAAAACGTATAGGAGTCAGTATATCTTTTGTTACTTTTTTAAAAAAAAAGTTACAAGAAAGAAAACTCATTAAAAAACATGCACTTTTGAATAAATTAAATACTCTCTCTGTTCTTTTTAATGTGTTTTCATTTTTAAAAAAATTATTTTTTTTATGTGTCTTTTTAGGAAATCAAAAGAAAATTATAGTTTTTTTTATTATACCATTTTTATTATTATCATATACATTCACCAAATAATAGATAATTAATGGTTTTAGAGTTTCAACAAGGTATAAAAGATAATTACCTCGTAATTTTGACAACAATAAGAACATTAATCATTTTTCTTAATATGCGTGATTTATCCTTAAAAGACAGATAAAAAGAAATGGAAAAAGTATAAAATAAAAGATAATTATAAAGTGCGAAAAGATATTATTTCATAAAATGCTGAGAAATGTCTTAAATGCATTACTTTTTTTTATATAAGTTTTAAATGCATTATTTAGAAGCATTTATTTTAGTAAGATTATGAAATATATCTTCTAAAACGTTTTCAAAAGTTTTGAAGTTATTGATTAACCATTTTAGTTTATGTTCTTATGATATTTATCGCAGAAAATAGTAATTAATTTCTTTCTTAAAATTGAGCTCACACAAAAATAATTATCAATTGCCACGAAATATCGCTCCAAAAAAGTTATTGCTTAACAATTAATATAAATATTTTTTTTTACCAAAAAAAAAAAGAATACTTACAAAGTGAATATTAATTTTGTTAGTAAATACTTAGAGTCTTTGTTACTATTTTTCAATTATTAAATATTAAACCTCACTATTTTATAATAATTAAATATAGTTTATAAAATATACTTTCTCTATTATACTCCCTTCATTCCAAAACTATAGTCATTTTAGGCCATAAGTCCTATTTCAAGACTATTATCATTTTCAAGTTCTAAGGTGTAATTAATTATATTTTTTTCTTTTTTTCATCATTTAATAAATTCATATCATGATCATTTCTCTCTCATCATCTTCATCTACCAATTATAAATAAGAGTAATTTTATCAATTTTTTATAAAGTCTTACTACAACCAATAACTTCTTAATTTGAGTAAAAAAATCTTAAATAATTATAATTTTAGAATGAAGGGAGTAAGAAGCATAAGACTAAAATTTCACATACAAATAAAATATACTAAATGATTATTTCATTAAATATATGATAAATTTAATTTTTTTCTGAAAATACTTATGTAATTAAAAAATTCATTTACAATGAAAATTAATAAGAAAAAAAATATATATATATATATATATTTCAAGCCCTTAAAAAAAATTAATTAGTTAGTCTCGTTTAATCTCTTTGAAACTATACCAAAAATATTTAGTTTTTTTAAAGTACCTTGAATTGAATCAATCTTTCTCAACTTTAAAATCATTGTAATAAATGAGGGAATGAATTGAGTGGGGTATTTTAAATAAATTTTTATTAAATGCAAATGAAGATAGTTAAATTTATTTATATTTAAAAACATAAGATTGTCCAAAAGTTTGCTTATATTTAATAGCGGAGTAGTCATTATTTAAGGATAAAGAAAAAAATTATTTTTTCTTAATAATTAATACCATTAAAAGTACTATATTTCTGATAATTAAAACTAAAATAAATTTATTTTTTTCTTATATAAAAGAAGTATTTTTCTAACTTGCCTAGGCACAAGTTAATAATGATCAGATTGCATTTTTAAATGGTTGGGTTTTATTTTCTTACTCTACTCTATGTGCACCCACTAAACCCTTCAGCACCCACTACTTAATAACTTTTCCTTAGGGGGCGTTTGTTTTGTGAAATTAAAAAAGATTCTTCAGAATGTTACTTTGAGAATGAGCATTCTCGTGTTTGATATAAGTTTTTTTAAAAATATTACCGGGAAAAGAAGATTCCCAGTATATTACTTTCTCACTTTATGGTACATTTTCATTCCCACTCTTAACCGTGGATATCAAGGATTCCCAAGTGATGAATATGTTAAGATTTAATGGAAAAACCAAAACTACCCATAGTGCTCCCCACCAAATATACAATAACTGCTATATTGTTCTTCTACATTAATGTCTCGAATAATTTTTTTTAAAAAAAATACAAACTTTATAAAATACTACATTTTTAATTAGTTAATTATATGATAAGATTATCCTTATCATATAATAGTTTATCAAGATCCTATTAGATAGATTTTATTTCTCTAAAAATTTATTTTTAAAATTTATAATTCAATTAATTTTTATTTGGTACGTTAATATATTTTTTATGAGTAAATTTTAAGTTACGTTAATATATTATTTGACAAATGATACAAATAACTAATTGAAGTTTTTTTTAAAAAATTAAATATTAAAAAATAAATATTGTAATCGTGTTTGTAAAATAATATTTAAAATCATTTCACACGTAATAGGGTATTTTGATAATTATACCATAAATTTTTAGGCTAAGAGCTTGTAGTTCAAGTGGCATAAGGAGAAGCTCATTGAGCTAAGTGTGGGGTTCAATCCCCGATGGGGTATACTTAGGAGTAGATTTAGGAGCAGTGTAGCGTGGGTGTGTGTGTTTGACCGATAAAAAAAATACCATAAATTTTTAGGAATGCGTTTTCTGAAATACTCAAGGATATACATTCATGGACATCTCAAGAGTATATTCCTAATAATCAGATTCTCAAGAATATTTTTTAATTTCACGAAATAAATATCCCCTTATAAAAAATTTTATTAATTACTAATCATTATTAACTTGTGCCTTATAGGTAAGGATAAAAAAAAATGAAGACAGTAGTATTAAATATCTTTCAATTCATGCATTTAAAGAGCTATTTAATGAGAGTCCATTTTATTATAAATATTACAATTAAACTTCAATTGTAATAATGAGATATAGAAAACAATGTATAATGGCACAAATTAGTGTTCCCTTTTCTTTTAGTAGAATATTGATATTAATAATGTTTGTGATTTTATTCTTTATTAGTATTCATGTTTCTTTCAGAGTATTAATTTTTTTTAATTAGATGCTAATACCAATTTTTTTATAGGCTAAAATGTATTTATAGGGGTTCGAACCAAAATATCAATATCACCAATGTTAAATTATATCCCTTCTTATTTCAAGGGCTCATTTGCTAATCAAGATAAATTAGACAAGACATGATAATATATTAGTATGCTATCTAGCACCACACATTACATATGATATAGCTGATCTGACTCTTATTCTATGGTGCACTTATTCAACTCTCTTATCATATATATCTTTATCTTATCATATATACCAAACGGGCTCTAAATTTAAAACATAGAAAAAAAATATTTTTACATTTAAAAGACAGTTAAAAATAAATATTATTGTAATACAATTAACAAAGAAAATGTATAGAACAAATCAACAATATCTAAAAATTAATTATAACTTTAATTCCCTGATATAATGGAAAAATATATAAACCCTCAAATGATAAACATCAAACCCTAAATTCGGAACCCAAAAGGCCAAACCCCCAAACCACTACTAATAATGAGATAGTCCAAAATTATTTATCTAAAATGAAAATAAGAAAACACTTGAAAACATAAAATAAGAAGAAAAAAAAAGGAAAAAGGAAAAAGATCAAATAAAAATTTGATTTTTTTATCAATTTAAGTTTTTATCAAAAACTTAAATTTAAATAAGAAAATATTGAAAAGATAAAATAAAAATGAAAATAGATTTATTTTTGAATTTTAGTTTTTATAAAAATTAAAAATAAACACTAAATCCTATAACTTAAAGCCTAATCCCTAAACCTAAAATTCCGAGCCCTAACCCCTAGGCCAAACCCGAAACACATGAACACCAACTACAAATCTAAACCCTAAATCTCAAATCATAAACCTTAAACTCCAACCACTCGCCTATAAATAGAAAATAGAATTTTATTTATCTAAATTTTAAATAAGTAAATATTGAAAAGATAAATAAAAATACTAATTTAGAATTTTTTTTAAAAAAAAAAGATTAATTGAAAAGTTAGAATAAATAAATAAATTTATGAATTCAAGTGTTTATATAAAAATTAAAAACAAACCCTAAACTTTAAGCACTAAAAAATAAACCCTAAAAACTAATCCCTAAACACTAAACCACAAAATCTAAATTCTCAACCATAGATAAATCGTAAATCTCAAACCCTAAGGTGATGATATATCACCAAAATGACCCACTAAATGGGTTCTGAATGGCATACTAATTTTAGGATTAAGATTTAAAAAACTGAAGATAAGATTTAAAAGAAATAAATAATTCAATATACAAAATAAAACTTAAAATAAAAAAATTGAAGATAAGATATGGCAATTAAAATAATTAAATAATTGAATAGGTAAAATATAATTTAAAATAATTAAATAATATAAAAAAGTCAGAATTAGTGAGGAAATGACACCTCATCAATATAACCCACTAAATGAGCTATCAATTGTACAATATATTAAGATTAAGATAAGATAAAATAAAATAATAATAATAATAATAAATATAAAATTTATTTGATTAAATATGAAAAATATTTACACAATAAACCGATAAAATAATGAAATAAAAGAATAATAATTAAAAAAATCATAAATAGAACATAATAAAAGATAAGAATAAATTTCATTTTCGAGACTAATCAATCAATGAAAAAAATAATTGTAATAAGAGATAAGATAACCAAAAAATAAAAAAAACATAAATCAAAATAGATTTCTATTAAAAAATTAACAGAAAAGATAAATCAACTAAAATTTACAAATAAAATAATATTTATAAAATATCTTATTAGAGAAAATGTAATATATGAAATTTTAAAATTAAAGAAATAAACAGAAAAATATAAATAAACCAAAATTTTTAATTTGTATAAGATAATCAATGGAAATGAATAATACACCAAAAATCGAATTCATTAGAGAAAAGATAATAAAAAAAAATCAAATTTTAAAATTTGACAAAACTTGAAAATACTACTTTAATATATTTAATAGCTCTATTTAGAATAAAGATGAATCAGCCAACGAAAATAACTGAAAAAGAGAATAATTTTTTTAAAAAAAAGCTAAAAAGTGAATGAATAATAAAAGAAAAAAAATATAACTTAAAATGGTGAAGATAATGATAAATCTCACCATCTAAAGTGAAGAATATATAAAAAATAATAAAAGAAGTAACGGTTAATAAAAATAAAATAAAAAATTAATTAAATATAACCAAAGATGAGAATGGATTTCAACTCAAGAATGGAGAGCAATCGATTCAAAGAAAAAATTATGAAAAAGCGAAAGAGAAAGCAATTTAGAAAATATGGAAAAATATATCCTACCTTTAAGAGAGGCAACTAATAGATCTATGAAAAAATGTTAAAAAAGAGAAAACAGTCTAAAAAAAATATAAATCAAACCTATAGAAGAAAATAAATCTCACCTTCAGAATAGGAGAGTGATCGACATGCATGCCTAAGACAATTGCAATGAGACAAAATAATTGACATAATACAATAAAAATATAATGATAAAAAGAGAAAGAATCCATTACTATTATAAAAAATGTAAATAGAACATAATAGATGAATATAATGAATTTTACATTTAGGAGAGGAGATCAATTAACCATACCAAAAAAATAACCGACATCAAATAAATATAAATAACCATCATAATAGAAACAACAATAACCATAAATCACATAGAAACAAATTAAAGAAGTGAATGAATCTCACGTTCAAGAGAGAAAATTAATCGACTCATAAAAAATTACAAAGAAAGGGATAAAAACAAAAAATACTAAAAGAAGTGAATGTATTAATTGCTATTACAAAAGAAGAGGATGAATTATGTTGTCTAGGGAGGAGACTAATCGAAGAAGAGGATGAATCTCACATTCAAGAGATCGAGGAGACTAATCAACCCGATGAAAAAACAGTGAAAGAAAGAGAACAAATATCTTACCTTCTACCGAGTAGACTAATTAAGCCGCAGAAGAACATTATATAAAGAGAGAAATAACCAACCTAATAGAAAAATCAAAATAAAAACTTATCAAAGAAAAGATAAAGCATAAAAAAATATAAAGCAACTAAAATTTGAATTTAAAATAATATTAAATTAAATCTTATTAAAGAAAAGATAAGATATGAAGATTTGAAAATTAAAATAATAATATAATAATATGTAGTTAAAGAAAAGATAAACCAATGAAATAGATAAATAAACCTAAATTTGTTAAAAAGACCCAAAATTTGAGTTTATTAAAGAAAAGATAATATACGGAAAATTTTAAAATTAAAAATTGGAAAAACCCGAAAAGAATATTTTAATATAAACCATAAGTCTAGGAATCAACGACACGTGGCAAAAGTGACAAAATTAGGGACTCAATTGTATATATATTATATATATATGGGACATATCAAATTAGAGTACTTGTTATTGTGAGAAGTAAGACGAGTAAATATCGCCCAATGGATTATTTTATGAATGGTTGACATTAAAACAAGAATTTTTAAAAAAATCATACGAATTTTTTTAAATGTCACATTACTTTGTAATATTTATTCTCAACCATTCTTGATAAGATATAATTATAATTTTATTAATCATGTCACATCAAGGGTGATCAATGGAGTCATAGCCTAATATCAAATTCAAAACTATTTTAGAATCCATTCTCTCAATTTAGCTCATATTGATCATGTTACTATTAGCTTCTCTATAAACATGTGTAAAAAATACACTCCAATTTTAATTAATATATATATATAGAGAGAGAGGGATCGAATGACACTGGTGTAATTTACACCAACTCTTACACTGGTTAATAAATATTTGTTGAAGATGTTTTTCACGAAACTTACCGTAGAATTGATACTACATATCGTATAGATCATGTCTACAAAATTTCACATCATTCCGAAATTTGTTAGTACTCCATGGCAATGCTCATTAATTTCATATATTTTAAAATTATATTTTATGTTACTTTTTTAGTGTGTTGATGGAGTACTAAACGATTTCAGACTTATGTGAAATTTTGTAAACGTGACCTATATGATAGTTTCAATCCTATGATGGGTTTCGTGAAAAACATTTTCGATATTAACAAGTATAAGAGTTAATGTAAGTTATACCTGTGATATATATATATATATATAAAGAGATATTCTAATCTTTGCAAGATATAATTATAATTTTGTTAATCACGTCACAACAAAGATGATCAATGGGGTTATAACCTAATATCAAGTTCAAAACTATTTTTGAATTCATCCCCACAATTTAGCTCATATTGATTAGGTGAAGATAGTAAAGGATATCTCACATAAATTCATCGTACACTAAGGAACAATTGATCAAACTATTAAAAAAGTGGAACTAATGAAAAAAATACATTTTTATTGTTTGAGATTGTTATGTGTGTTCACCAATGGAGAAGATAATGTGAAAGGAGGAGAAGATGTAGTTTATCTCAATAACCTCATATTATTAAGAAAGTGGTAAAATGTACACCGAGAAAATAAGCAATAAGACTTATATGCATATAGGAAAAAAAAATAGATCTATACTAACCCTTCACTAACTACAATAGATGATAAACTAACTCTAATAAGTGAAAGATATATATAAAAAAATAACATGTTTGTCTAAATCATTTATGTGTTTTATTACCCTCTCGTAAGCTAGAGAATACAAATCATGTAATCCTACTTAGAAATTAGCCGGTTGAAAACCAAAGGTTGCAAGGCTTTAGTGAAGAAATCAACTTTTTGCATGAGTGTTGATGGGTGGCAATTTGAACAAAAAAGTGGACAATGTTGCTAAAATGAAAAAAGAAAGTCAATATCCTTTTTCTTCTCAAACTTCCTAGAGATGTTAAGAGTTGTAGCATTGTGGAAAATATTCCAAAGGAGAGGTAAGGTGACTGATGTTTTTATTCCATCAAAACGAGATAAGTTAGGCAGAAAGTTTAGTTTTGTACGCTTTCGAAATTTGGAAGGTGTGCATGTTTTGGAATGTAAGCTTAACAACATCAAGGTGGGTTCATAGCTGCTAAAGGTGAACCATTCTCGGTTCAATAAAATTGAAGGGTCTCGAAAAACTTTGTTGGGAAAAAAATAAGGAAGATATCTAGGTGTGTATCAGAAAGTGGGTGTACATCAATTAATGTTTGCTGAGATTGTGAAAACACGCGAAGGAACAAAAGAAAAAAAAAGTGGAAGAATAAAAAATGGTAAATTGTTGGATAACCTATGTTAGAATATGGGTTTATGACTTAAAAACACTGCCAAAAAAATCAAGGGGAGTTATTCAAAGTAGGATTATCATATGTGAAAGTGAGACCATGGATACAAAGATGGTGGTGTTGAAAGCCGAAGAAGGGATAAATCTTAAAGAACTAATATTAGCTGAAGAAGAATGATTTGCCACCTTGTCCTATGACACACAGGAATGGATACTGAAGTTAACCACTATGTAACAAAAGGTGTGATTGTCGTGTTATGGTGTTCTTCTAAATGCATAGGATGAAGATTTTTTTTTTAGAACAAGTTTAAAGAAGATGGGGATTCATTGAACAACAACTGATAAGCTTTAAAATCATTCAATAAAGGAGATGGAACTCTATTGATTAAGTGGATGACATGAGTAATAACATAACACTACTAAGAAGCAAATAAATTTGAGTGAAACATAAGACACCTATTGACATTCAAAATGTGCGTATGCTTTCTTTCAACCACTAAATTTTATTAAGGTATTTCAATGCATGAAGTTTGGTGTATAACACCATGTTGAGCATAAAAAGTAGGCCAAATAAAATCTTTACCATTATAAGGTCTTAAAACTTTGTTTTTCTTATCAACTTGATTTAAAACATAAGTAAATAAATTTTGAATTGAAATTTTGGTTTCAACTTTACTTTTCATAACATGCAACCATGTGTAACTTGAGCAATCATTAACAATTGTGAGAAAGTATTTTGATCATGCATGTAATATCAGTAATAAGACCCCAAAATATCCATATAAATAATATCAAAAGAACCTGTGCATATGTTGTTCTGGTTGGGAAAAGGTAATTTTGTTTGTTTTCCATAATGGATAAAATCACATGCTAAACTATTATTGGATTGGACATAAGGAAAATGTTTGTGAATAGTATGTAAGACATATTTGGAAGGATGACTAAGCCAAAAATGCCACAAGTCAAAAGCGCTTGCCAATTGAATCAAAATTAGCATTAGCCATACAATTTGTAGCTACTTTATTACAAGAATGATCAAAGACGTATAGGTTGTTCTACGCTTTAGTATACTCAATCATCCTCTTGGTTTATTTGCTCCGTAAAAAATAATTTTTGGAGTCAAATATTAAATATAAGTTCATAAAATAAACTAGTTTTTGAATAAATATAATGTTGAATTGAAAATAATGAATGTATAAAACATTACTAAGCAATAAGCATCACTAAATTGAATATGTCAAGAATGCTTAGCAACATATGTAACACCATTAGGCAAGTTCAAAGTTATTGGAGTGATAATCATGATAAGAAATTAAAGAATTGTATATACATGGTCTATGGCTCTCGTATCAAAGATCCAAAGTCCATATGAAGTAAAAATACTTGAATTGGGTTCAACACTAAAAGTGTAAGTAGATGTAATAGGATGTGAGAGCCGGTTAATCATGTGATTGACATGTGAATCAGAGGTGTTTAATTTTGCCTTACTAAGAATTCGAAAGAATAAATCATAATGTTCTTTGCTAAGAGTAATAGAAGGTTCATTAGTAAACCCAATGATTTGAGAAGATGAATCAGTACTAGCAATGGCATTAACAAAATTCTGAGATGGTTTGTTTTTTAATGCAAAATTAGATGGAAATCCATTCTTGAAGAAACAAGTTTCAATGGTATAATTGTCCTTACCACAAAAGGTGCAAACCTTTCTTGTAACTCTGATTGAAGATTTTGGATTTGGCTTAGACCTTTCTTTTTTAGTTAGATAGATGTAAAAGAATTATTGAGTTTCTATGTAGATGTAGTTTGAATTGTTGTTGTGGTTACTTTGTCATTCGAAAAGGGGTTGGATGAGTGTTGTCGCTTCTTTTGTATTGTCATAATGAACACCTTGACTATCGGTGGAATGAGTTCCAAGATCAAGATCTGGCTTTTGATTACATCATAGGTGTCCCTTGGCCCCTTTAAAAAAATGACATGCTCTGCTTCTCGGTATTGCTTGATGCTTATATCAATTGGCATGAGAATTTCACAAAACACGTGCAAGATAGTATAGAATGCAAAGATTCAAGTTCTTCTCGTAGTATCTTAAATTTAGTAAAATAGTTAGGGATGTTGCAGTCACCTTGTTTGATTGAATGAACTTCTTGTAACAAATCAGATGACCTGAAGGAATTTCCTATAGAAAAACTAGTTTTGAGGTCATCTCAAACTTCTTTGGCTAGATCAATGTAGACTATACTTTGAGTAATTTGTGGAGAGACTGACTGGTGATCTAAGAAATCACCACAGTATTGCATTTGACCCAAGCACCATTAAGGGATTAAGATCATCATGGTTAAGTGATTGTTCCATCAACAAAACTGAATTAATCTTTGGAAATGAGAGCACATGTCATGTATTTACTCCATGCCTTGTAGTTCATGCCATCAAGAACGGGGCTAATAGAATTGGAACTCACATTCTCACCGAGATGAAGGTAGAAAGGACTAGATGGATTATGAGATTCATCATGTTTATAGAGGTCAAGCTTGAACCTTCCACTATGATTGATCAAACTATGTGTCTCGATGATACTATAATGGAAAAGATAATGTAGGAGAAACAAAAGATGTAATTTATCCTAATAACCTCATATTGTTGAGAAAATGATAAAATATACACCAAGTGAATAAGCAATGAGGCTCATATATACACATCGCAAAACAAAAAAATATTTGAACTTAATGACTTAGGGACTAGATTGAAATTTTTGAAAAATATATATAAAGAGAAAATTAAACTTTTAATTAGTCCAAATCAAAAGACATATCTTGAATTGTTCTTTAAAATTTTAGTGACCAATAAAATTGTATTATTAAAGAACTAACATTAAGAACAAAGGAACGTAATTGAATGATGAAATGCATGCAATCTTAAGTACTAATTAAACCAAACCTCCACTAAAATTAGTGATTAAGGTAAACAATCTTTACACAATGTCAAAGATTCAAGTATTACATTATATCACTCTTACAAGTGAGTTTCAAATGAGACCATCATCATACATCATAAGATAATATTTCTTCTGTTTTAAAATGATAGTCGTTTAAATTTGTTTCACGGAAATTAAAAAATGAAATAAATATTATAATGAGTAAAACAATTTTACTACCTTATATATCCCTATTAATGATTGAAATATTAACTACCTAATGTTATTTCTAGTTAAGTATTAATTGTTATATAGAGGTAAAATGGAAAAAAAAGTATTTAATAATGTGTTGAAAATATAAAACGACAATTATTTAAAAAAAAAAAAATTTATTTCTCTAAAACAATACCCATTATAAAACGGAAGGAGTATAATTATATATGCATGCATGTTTTACCAAAATCACGAATGGTGTTTTAATTATCCGGATGGTACTTAATTAGCCAGTTCAGAATCCAGATTATATAAATATCTTACATACTCTCTCTTTCACAACCGAACTAGAAAACTTGTTCTCAACAAACAACAGTTTGATTTCGCTTATTATATTATTAGTCAAATATCATCGTAACACTGAAAAAGAATATTTTTTTTTTTTAATTTTGAAGTTTATATATAGAAGTATTGAATCCTTAGACAAATCTGTCTATTCCGTTAGAAATAAAAAAAAATTGCGGATAATTACACTATTTTTTTCTTAAGTTTGTTTATAATATACTTATTTTCTTCTACTTTTTAAAATTACACTTATTCTCTAAAATTTGTACTTTTATTAAAATATCCCTTTGACGTTAATTTTTTAACAGTGTTACTGTGCAAATTTTTTTTTAAAAAAATAATTTTGATTTTACCATTTTTTAATTGAAAGTAAACATTTTAAGGGTAAGTATAATTTTGAAAATTGAAGTAGAATAAGTGTAATATAGACAATTCTCATAAGAGGTTGGTGTAATTATCCCAAAAATATAAAACAAAAACTTATTAACAATAATTAAAAGTAGGGTTATTCATAGATCCAGTTAAGAATCGAACATATTTTGGCGAGGTGCAAATCAAACCGAACTAGAATTTTTTTTATTATCCGAACCGGTTCTTAGTTTAAAAGTAGTTCTAAGCAGAAAAATAATTTCGTTGTACCTAAACACCTAAATTAGTTTTTAGCCTTAACTAATCTAAATCAGTTTTGTTTTAAACGAACCTATTTAAAACTAGTCTTTAAAATTGATTTAGATTCGGCTTTTTTTTTTATCAAATTAGTTCAATCTGATTCGGTTAACCATTCAGCTTGGTTGTTTTAGTATTAAGAAGCTTCCGGTTAAGAATTGACTTGTTTAGATTCATTATACTTTTTGGGAGGATAACTCTTTTCCGAATTGACTAACAAAGGAAGATTGTTTAATTATTTATTTATTTATTTATAAACAAATATTCATACACATCCTAATAAATTAAATTTTCAATACCTGTATTAAATCTCGCATGTCAAAATTTAAATCTTAGATTTTTAATCTTTCGAACCTAAAAAACTTGGCACATAATCAGATATACTAATGCTAAAATTAAGTTGTTTAAAGAGTAATTTCCAGGCTCATATGATCCTCATGTGCCCCCTCCTTTGAGACAACTTCTCTCTTGGTGAATTTGGCAGATTTTATATTTTGTGTATTTTGTTTTTTTTTTCGTCTTTTTCATTTCATATGTACCAAGAAGAAGGAATCAAATAATTAATCACCAATTAATTAATTAATGACACGAGGTCTGGATAAAAAAATATAAAAAATCTAAATAATTATATAAGAACAGTAGCAGTTAGTTAAAAAAGAAAACTTTGAAAGACGATTTTAGCCTTATTGTCATGTGATGACCTAGAAATCTTATGGATAACTGAGCAATCAATTTGAGCTGCCAATGGTAGTGCAAAAGATTTTAAGATTTTCACCTAAGAATATAGAGTTTGTTTTTTTTGGTACATCGAAAAAATCTAAGAATATAGAGTTGAATTAACATTTTGTATGTGTTGGGATGCTTTGCTATTTATGTTTTTTTTTTATTTATATTTTCATTTTCATCTCTTTAGAATATGTTGGTGGTGAATGATGACCCTAGATAAAATGGTGCCACGTTATTATGGAAAAAAAGTTTGAACAACCTCTTAGAATGTGCCACGTTACTTTGTTTTATTATTTTTCTTAATTACATGAGATTTAGGATCTTAGATATCGATGTAACTAATTACATTGGCCATTGACCAGATTATAAAACTTGATTACCTGGTTTTTTGGTCAGCATGAGACTCAGAACTCGGTAAAAGTTGTTTTATTTGCAGGCTCTACCCTCAATTGCATGAACAATATAGCGCTATATTTGTTGAGTCTATTTAAACAATATTTTTAGGATATTAGAATTAAAAAAAATAATTATAAATATACATTATTCAATCTTTTAAAAATAAAAAAAATTATATTAATTTAATAAGTTTTTTTATATATTTGACTCTTAAAAAGTGCACTTAAGACACTAAATAACAATTTTCATATTTATTTGTTTTCTCGTTTTATATTATCCGTTCCTATGCCTTGGAATTTACAATTATATGTTTCTAGACATTAAAAAAAAAAAGAAGCATATTATTAAAAATTATAGTGCAGGTCCTTATCCAAATTTTTATTGTTGGGGGTGTAGTGTGCTATAAGTGTTGTTACTTTTGTCTAAAATGCCCAAGATATTTAGACTTTTACAAATAACTACTTGTATATTATTAAGTTTTCCTTTAACCCACCAATGTGGGATTTTATAATTTTTAACACTATTCCTCAATTTCAACTGGATTGGTTTTCTTTGCTTTAGTTGAGATTTATCTTTTCAATCACAGCTTGTACTTCAAACTTTTTAAACCCTAAAGACCTCAAAGCTAGTGATCTGCTTCTTCTTTGCTTTCTCCCTCTTGCTTTGTGCTCTTTTTGTTTGGACTTGAGTCTTAGACCCGCAAGGTTTCCTTAAGCCCTTCTCCTTCTCTTCTTTTTTTTTTATGCACTTTTTAGTCTTTTTTTTTTTTTTACTGTTTTACTATTGGGGCTTAAGTCTTTCTTGGATTGAATTTGAAGGTTAAAATACTATGTCAAAGATTATAGTGTGGAACTTTGTCCAAATTTTTTTGTTGTTAGAGAATGTGACGTGTTATATAGTGTGTGTCACTTTTATCCAAAATGCCTAAAACACTTGGACTTATGCACACAATTATACTCTTATGTTTTCCTTTAACCCACCAACGTAGAACTTCATACTTTTCAACACTTACAATTATTAATTTATGCATAGTAAAAATGTTATGATTAAATGATAATAAGTTTTAAACTTCATAAAATAACACTTCTCACAGCTTCTCGTAAACATTAAATTTAAAAAATTTAATAGTTCATTCAAATGATACTATCCTAATGAACATACATCCAAACTTTTAGATGATTTAGATAATTGTAGATATATAATATTTAATAATCAAAATGTACGTATATTTTGAATAGTATATTTTACATTCAAATAAGTTGTTCAAATGAAGTATTAATTAGTTCTGTAATTATTTGATTTTTGTATAGTCAATATATATCATATAGATTTTTAATTTTACAGTTAAATTAATATAATTTAATATTTATAAAAAAATATAAGATGTGTACAGTCATTTTATTAAGTTTGACATTAAATACTATTTGATCCTGACCTATTATAGAATCGTTAATTGGACTTTTAGAACAATAAATTATTGTAGGTGCAGGCGTGAAGCGAGCTTCCTCTTTAATAATAATAATAATAATAAAATAAAAAAAAATCCAAGTCTGATCATTGGGCATGGTTGAGTGATCAATCAATTTTGAGTAAAAATTTAGAAAAACTCAATCATTATTTATTTTGCTACATTAAAACTTAGAAAAGTTATTTTTTTTTCGATAAGCTTTTGGAAAAGTTGAAGTATACTAATAATATGAGTATTAAGAATGCTCAAATCTCACCACACCAATTTGTTGGCAGCACCTTAGGGAGTTTATAATAGGTTGATGCGTACCTGCCTTAAGATAGATAGATGCAAGATTGATGGATGCAATATGGAAACAGATTTTCTTGTGGATCAAAAAAAACATTAAATCACATGCGGTCTAGTTATTTTTGGTGTTAGCTAAAATTTTATTTTACAGGACATAAAACAACTAGACCGTATATAGTCTAGTGTTTTTTCATCAACTAAACGATTCAGTGTCAGAGAGAATCCAAATCTTTCGAAATAGAGAACAACCTTTTAATATAAAAAAAACTGTCATTTATTAACATACACTTTTTCTTTTATCCACTAAAAAATACACTTATCCTTTTGGCTTCTATTAAAATAATTATCATTAGTATAAGCTTTATTTAACCGAATTAATCTATTAATATAAATAATTAATATATACTATTGATTTTGAAATTTTTAGTATGTATTTACCCTTTTTATAGTGAGTAATTTCTACGAATATCAGCTCCTCGATGAGTCTAAATTCGATTGTCATTTCTAATTATATGATATCAACAAATTGGATAAAACACAACAAACGATATAAGCAAGTTGAATTCAAACGAAAGTTCACTTAAATACAATTCAATAATAATAATTGTATGTCTCCGTTGAAATCATGCATGTTGATTGTTAATGACTGGCTAAACAATCCATGTGAATGGTTGTACGGATAGATTGTAGTAGAACGTAATTATATTAATCCAATGCAAATTAAAGCTATAAACACATACACACTCTCTCTTTTTATAATATACACGAAAAATATCTTTTTATAATATACACGAAAAAAAAAATTCTAACTCACACCCTTCTAAAAAAAATAGTGTCATCTAATTTTCAATTGAGCTTATAAAAAAAATTAATTTTTTCTTTAATTATCCTTCATTAAGTTAATCTCTATCTATCCCAGTCGTGTAGTTTAGTTAGTGAGCACATAGAAACATATGTGTATGCTTATCCGGATTTAATCCTTAGTTAATGTACTTTCTTATAAAACAAAAAATAATATTCATCTACTTTAAAGCAACTAAAATAAATGCGGAAGTAATTTGAATAAAGAATATTTTAAATATTTTTTATTAAATATAATAAAAAATTAAATTTATTTATATTTAAAAACATATTTGTGTGAAAATTTTTGCTTATATATGTAAAAACGAAAGGAGTATATAACTATATATATATTTGTATAGAAGCAAATGCTACACATATAATTCAGTGCTAGTTTCATTTCTTACCACCGTAATGTCAAAATCCCTTGCAAAATGAGAATGTGATAATTAAGTGTATTTTTGGTTTTTAATTTATTAAATACGATTGGCATTTTGATAATATATTAATAGTTATAATTTGTTTATATATAAATTTTAACCATATTAAATAGACGTAATATTTTTTATTTTTAGTAAAAATACTTTTACTTTTAATCAATTAAGCCAAATACAACTAAGAATTTAGTATTTGGTGTGGAGTTGAAACTAATAAGTGTAGTAAAATCAAAACACGAGTTAGGTGTTAAAGTTATCCGAGATCCTACTAAAGGTTAAGGGAAAGAGAGAGTTTTAGGAGAGAAAGATAAACTAAACAATACCTTAGTACATGGTGATATAAATTATTTATAAAATGCGAGCTATGTTTGAAAAGATAACAAACTTGGCATAACTAATAACTAACTAATGTTAACTAACATTATGAAACTTAACTAAGTTCCCTTTATACCCTCCTACAAACTCATGGGGAGCGACAACGAACTCTAAGTTTAATTTGTAATAAAGACATACATGAAGAAAAAGTTGGAAAAGCAAGGGGTTTAGCAAGGATGTCCGCGGTCTACTTTGCTAAAGAGATATGATGAACTTTGACTTAATGCTTCTAAACTTTATCTCGAACATAATATAAGACTAGTTCAAAGTGCTTTGTCTTGGAGTGAAGAATAAGATTTGCAGCCAACGAAATTGCACTTATGTTGTTAAAATATACTACATAAGGTTGTTTTATATGTAGTCTCAACTCATTGAGAAGTGATTTTATGCAAGTAATCTCACCAGTAATCGCAGCAAGGTTTCTATACACAGCCTCAATACTAGATTTGGAAACTGCATGGTGTTTTGGTTAATAGACCTCTAACATATGTCAAAGTGTTTTGGTTCATAGAGTTTGCTCCACCAAACCACTTTCATGTTAAGTTTATTGATCTAGATCGAGTTCATCATAGTCTGAAAGACATCAAATTCGAACCGTTTCACTCATGTAGTAACCAAGGGACTTTCTTTTTCTTTTTCTTCTAAACTTTGAAATATGTGGGGATTGGTGTAAAAAGTAAAGATATTTCAAAGTTTATAAGTCCCACGTTGCTTGGTGTGGAGACTTCACAAGTGAGAAAGAAGCATGGTCTCGCATGCATGGGAATGGGCCTTCAAAGGCAAATTCAGTTGAACTCATCATAGCCTTTTAATGTTTCATTTTTATTTTTATTTTTGGCCTTATCCAAAAAACCAATTTTTTCATGTGTTAAAAGTGAGCATCGGCCAACCTTGATTTTTCCATCACCTTCTATTGGCCACACTGTCCAAACCTTGTAGTCTCCGCTGCCATCCAAGCTTTATCGGTTGCACTGTCCAACTTCGTCCACTCCACCATTTTTTATTGGACCGACCACATTGGGAAGGATAATCTGCAAGGGACTAAAACTAATAATATTAATCAAACTATTGGACTAAAATCATAATTTTTTTGTTGTAACAAATTAAAGTAAAACCACTTTATCTTTAAAGGAAAAAAACATATTCAAGCTTTATATAAAAAAAAGGTTTAGAAAGTAGAATTAGATTTTTTTTTAAAAAAAAGAATAGTTAAATTAACCTTTTCAGAGTGTGTTTGAATTAACCGTTTAAATTAGATTATTTTGAGAATCGATTATGTGTATAATTAATTATTGTTATAATTGATTATAACATAATCAAATTTGTTTTGGGTATGTTGTTGAAAATCAATTTTAAAGATAATCTTTTATTTGGATGATATAAAAATTATTTTTTATAGTATAAATTTAAATTGTAGAAGAAAAAAGTAGATTAAAGATAAAGCTTTTTTCAATAAGCTCCAAATTCCTACTTATTTTAAAAAAAACTTTTTGTAGTTATACAAAAAATAAAAAAATTTAATCACTTAATCAAAACTCATCCAAGCGTACTCTAAAAGTTTTTTAAGTATTCCTAAGCATGCTCTTAGTCTTTGTATATGTTCTTATTTTTTTAGCCCTATAAAATAAACATTTGTTTTAGTTCTTGCAGGTGATCTTTTCTTTTTTTACTAATAAGTCCCTAAACTTACTTAACCTACTAACAGTGTTAATCCCTACAACGGATTTTTGGTACAAAAAAAATCAATTCCTATAAGTGTTCCTAATTTTCGTTTTAGTGCTCATACAATGGAAATTATTCATTTATTCCTTACACGTGTATTTTTTATCGAAAATTTTCAGTATTGTACTTAGAGTTTAACGTTTTTAGTCCCTTAAACGTACAAGTGTAACGCCTTCGAGTTCGACTAGTCATCCTTGGTAGTAAAATCTCTAGTGGGCTTGACGAAATAATGAACAACGTAACAACAAGAAATAATAATCGTCTAGTCGCCTTAGTCCTCGTTGATTCAAATTGGTAGTTAGTATAATCCTAGCCGTTTTTCCGGCGATGAAAATATAGCAACATGAATGAAAAAACAAACAAATAGGGACTAAAATAAAAAAAGAGATACAAGTAAACCGCAACACATAAGGACTAAGGCTATGTTTGGTAACACTAGCTTATAGCTTGTAGTTAGTAGTTTGTAGCTTATAGCTTATATAATACTTTCTCCGGTCCTTATTATAAGACCCCCTAACTAATTCACAAGGATTAAAAAAAGCTAGTTAAGTTGGTTAGAGTCATTAATTATGTTTATAGTTTATATTAGTTTTTCCATATTACCCTTTAGTTAAGTTATTGGAATCAGTAATACCATATTTACCTTTGACTAAGAGTAGTTGGGGGATAAGGACATTTTGGAAAAAATTAATTAATGATGCAAAAAATTAGGAGAGGGTCTTATAAAAATGATCAAAAAAAATTTCTTCAAAGGGTCCTATAATTAGGACCAGAGGCAGTAGCTTATAGCTTATGACTTGTGACTTATAATTGAGTAGAGATGTTTGGTAAAATTAGTTTATTAGGTAGTTTATAGGAGTATTTGTTAAATGACAAGTAATAATTACATGTAATAAATTAATTGATAGAGTAAACATATAATAAATGACTAGAGGGTAAAATAGGAAAGAATAATTGAAAGCTACTTTTCACAAACTTTAAGCTACTTGAAGTAGCTTTACATGAAAGCTAGCTTATAGCTTATAAAAACTATAAGCTTAACAAATCCACTTGACAATAAGCTACAAGCTATAAGCTCCTAAATAAACTACTATAAGCTAGTGTTACCAAACACACTCTAAACTAAAAAAGTGACACGTAGTTAATTCAAATAAGACATGTATTAGTGAAGCAAAAAGTTTTGTATAAATATATGGCACATTCTAAAAGAGTTATTTGGTCATAAATATAGGTTACCAACTAACTCATAATAGATAATTTTCACTTTTACTCGTTTTATAATTTTCAAAGATTTCATTAATAATAGAGAAAGAAAAATAGTGAAATAAGAGAAAAGATTTATTAATTAAATGAAAATATTTATTAACACATTTATTTAGTGATATAGTTAAAATTTTTTTATTTTTTTAATTAAATTTAATAAATTAACTTATATTTCTTAATTTTTGTGAGTTGATTAGAAGTAACTTATATATATTTAAACCGAAAGTAATATTTATTAGCAAACTATAAGTGCATAGAATAGTAAACAACAACACGTGACTAAAAGCAATATTTTTAAATTTAACCAAAAAAAAAAGAGTAGAGGTAGAAGGAGCAGCAGCGCAACCCAAACAATGGCGAATCCGAAGCAGAACGAGAATCTGACCTTCCTGCGAATCGATCTTCCAGGAACACACAAACACAACAACGATGGTTCTTCCTGGATTCAGATTGAGAGCAATCTCTTTCATTGCAATTCTGTTCCTTCTTCTCTTCGAAGAGTGGGTTTCAACACCAGCTTGCACAGTGGTTCCCAGCAGCACTAGTAATACCCTTCTTCATCACGACGCAGAGGACCCTCACAACTTGAAGGTCATGGTCGTCGCTGACCTTCTTCTCTTGGGCTCCGATGCTGGTTACATTAACCAATTCTTCAGAGACTATTATATGTCCAAATTTTTTCGGGTATGTTGGTTTTTCATTCCCTATTCAATTTGGTACTGAATGGCTTGATTGATTTGAGTACTTCTTCACCAGGGATATACTACTTGTTGCACATGCTAAATAGAAGTCTGTCTCCAAATTTAATTTTTAATGCGAAAGTAAGAGTCTTTAGGGAAATATTTAGATATTTCTGAAGAACTTTCAACTTGCACAACATTAAAAACGTTGTCACATTAGCATATAGTCTTGTCATTTAAGCATGCTAAGCTAACTAAAACTAATGTTCCATTTTGATACTTAACTGTGTGTTTAAAAAAGATTTTGTTGGGAGTGGCAAAATTTGCTTCGGTGATCTTTATGCCTCAAAACCGATTACACTTAAACGAAAACCCAAACATGCCGTCAAGTTCTCGGACAATAACGACTCACATTAATTACTTGATCGTCTGTATTTAATGCTACAGAATAGAAACTCTCTTTTTGTTCTATTCATGCATATGGCAACTTTGGAAGTAATTGTAAGATGTAATTAGAGTAGTCATTGCATACGTGATGCTGTTTATATAAAGTTACAGAACAAGGACTTTCTTTTGCTCCGTTTTAATGTATGGTAACTTGGGAAGTAATTGTAGGTTTTAAATTGTAATTAGGATAGTCCTTAATTATTGTCAGCTTGTGTTTGAAGTCTTATAGTTGCTAAGGTTTTCCAAGTGTTGCAAAGTTTTGTAATGCCTAGTGTTGTGCTAAGATTGGAATTCTGGTTTACTTCATTGTTGAATTTGATTATTTGAACATTGACTTGCGTATGTGTTTTGTTCCTCTGACCGTTTTAATTTAGTAATGCACCGACTGGCCAGAAATCTTTTGAAAGTTTGAGGCCTGATTTGCTTCTTGTCTTGGGAGATGTTTCTGCAAAAGGTTCGGATTTAACAAAAGGCAAATGGTTGTCTGTGCTCCGTCAGTTTTACCGAATTTTGGGTCCCTTTGCTGGTCTTCCATTTCATGCAGTTCTTGGTGATAGGGATATTGGAAAATGCAGTGGTCTTGATGTGGACAAAGTTAATTGGATTTCTCGTAAATTACCTGGATTGGATCCTTCTGGCTGTGCTGCATTTGAAATTGGCAACATCAGTTTTGTAACACTCAATGCTGTGGCTTTGCTTTGTGGCAACAGTAGTTTACGTTTTGATGTTGAAAAAGTAATAGAGAGGGAAAGTCTAGAACTTCGGGTAGAAACAGAGGGTGCAACAATAACAATAAATGATTCAACCAACTTTGGAGATGCAGACTATAACTTCTTCTGGAGGGAAAACACAATGTCATCTGGATCAGGCCCTGTACTTCTACTACACTTACCTCTGGATCAAACAAGAAACGAGCACTATGGTGGTATTGATCCTTTTAAGAGATCTTCTTCCTCTTTTATAGAGGGGTTAAATGTGGTTCCAAGCAGGTTGGTGGACATCCTTCTTAGTTCTAATGTATTTCAGGCCATATATTTTAGAAGTCTTCTAGCAGGTTTACGAGTGATTTTATTCATGGTTCTCTGGATCAACAGTTCACTGTATTCGGCTGTTAAATCACGTTATATATTAATTAGAAAACTATGTATCTGTCATTCCTATATTCTTTCTTTTCTTTATAACTGTGAGGAAGAGCATATAATGCTATATCTTCCGATTGTGCTTTTAAGGGCATTATTGCTTTTTTTTTTTTTTAATTATGGCCTGAACTTTTAGTCTTACCCTTTTGCTGAATTGAAAATCTTTGATGAGTTCGGAGTTTTGGGGATTAAAAATTGTATTGTAGAAATTTTGGGAAATTATGCATATACTATAGTCAGTGGTTATGTTTCTGTTGTATTGATAGTTTAATATTGTTTAGTTTGTTAGCAATTGTCAGTGCTCATGCTTGCAGTATTCATGCTTTTAGACTCTCTAATTATGTATAAAAAACTCTATTTTATAATTAATGTGGATTTTTTTTACTTATTATGATATATATTTTTTTTTTGAATTAGGGAGCTCATAGGGGACGGCTTGTATAAATTATTACATACCCTCCCGCCTAATGCTTCTGAATACATTTTATGATATATTGATAATTAATGTGGATATTTTTTACTTATTATGATATATTTTTTTTTTTTGAATTAGGGAGCTCATAGGGGACGGCTTGTATAAATTATTACATACCCTCCCGCCTAATGCTTCTGAATACATTTTACAAGCTCTAAAGCCAAGGTAATCAACTTCTCATTTTATTGTGAGCTCATATGACAAATACTTGCTTGTCTTCCTCTTATATATATATGTATTTGAGAATATGCTTTTGGTTTTAATTTTATCTTAATGTGCTGGACTACCATGCTCCTGGGGAAAAATTATACTCCCTTCGTTTCATTCGGTCTGTCGTTTAAGGTTATGCACACTTCTTAAGGAAATGATTAGGTGTTATCATTATTACCACTAAAAAGGCTTTAATTTATCAAAATACCCTCATTAATGGAGTTAAAATATTTAATGTGCTAACTAAATAGTTAGGTGGGACATTATAATAAATAAGGGTATGTTGTAAAAAGGGTAACTAATGTTTCATTGCTTTTCTAAAGTGACAAGTATTACGAAACAAGAAAATACTCTAAAATAATGATTTTGGTCCTAGGTTTTGAGACTGATATAGTATGAACCATATCCTTCAATCAATAAAATTAGATTGATAATTTGATATAGTGATTTAGAAGGAAAACAGTATAGAAAAATAGGAGCTGAAACCCCAGCTGAGGAGAAGACTCCAAGCCCCAAACTGTAAAATGCCTAGAAAGTGAGAAAATTCCCCCTTGTGACACTAATCCATTTACATTAATGCGCATTCTCTTTCCTCTAACTTTTCCACATGGCAGAAGGTTGGGAGTTCCCTCTTGATGTTGCGCCCTTCCTCCCACCTGGGTCTCCTCTTCTGGTTTAGACTTTAGACTTCCATACTATCAACCATTCAGAGTTTCCCATGGATGGTTGCTTCACTTATAGGAAGCCCAGATAGCTGTCACATTAGTCAAGAGATTATCATAGGGTTAGACCCGAATGGTTTGCCTAAGCCCAACACGTGGCTGGTTTATTCCACAAAGAGAAAGGGAGAGAAAAGAGTGAGCACAGAACCTGGCTTAGTTAGTTACCGTGAGCTGTCGAAGTTAGTTAGTCAGTTGGGAAGAGAGAGAGGGAGAGAGAAAAAGAAAAAGTCAGGTATTCAGTTGTTAGAATAATAAAGTTGGAGGGGGCGGGAGAGTAGCGCGGGGATAGTCAACTAATCATTTTTAGGAGCTTTTGCTCTGGAACAATACTGCGTGTTGTAATCATTTTCATGCAATGAAATAGAAGTCTTGATTGTTTCATCTTCTTTCTTGATTTTCCTATCATATAGGATTGTCCACTTCCCAACCTTTAGGTAAGTCAATTTCCCCTGTATGGTAACAATAGCCTTTTCGAGTTGTGAAACACAGAGAAGGTTGTTGGATGCCCCTGTGAGGAGAGTTGATAGCATGATCTTTAGTCTGGTAAAACGGGATAGAGGTGGACCTAAAAGGATCCTAGGAGAACTCATTAAACAAGATCTTTTAGTTGATAATATTTCTGAAAATACAGTCTTTGATTGAGTGCAATGGCGTTGTGTGATACATGTAGTCGATCTCACCTAGTGGGATAAGGCTTATTGTTGTTGTATGCTACCTTCCCTACTTGAGCCACAATTTGTAAAGCCCCATGGTGACGCGCTGATGGCTTAGGATTGATTCACTTAGCTATTGAATTCTGTGTGTGTGGGATAGAACAAATCTCTAAGTCTGAGTTTTGTGTGTAGAATCTCTTTTTTCTATGGATATCTTAGCTATGCTACATGGCTTTCCGTGCTTAGTTCAAATTAAATTTTAGTTTTCTAAGAGCTTCATTCCCTCACACCAAACACCTTACCAACTGAAACCATTGAGGCCTCAGCTACAAGGTAATGGACACTTGTTGGTGAAGGGTGAAGCTGATATTTTGTACCGAAAGTTTTCGCAGGACAGCAACAATGACCAATCTACGGAGTTAGGAAACAACTCTATCTTAAGGAAAGGAAGATTGATATATTGATTTAGAAGGAAGAACAGTGCAGAAAATTAAGATCTGGAGCTCTTAGCTAAGAAGTCTCCTAGCTCCAAATTGTAAAATACCCAGAAAATGAGAGAATTCACCTCTCCCATCATTGTACCCCCATTTAGGGAAGTGAACATGTGTAAACTTTGTAGACACGTGTAAATTATCCTTACTTGAGCTTAAAGATTTTATCTGTCTACTGTAAGGTATAATACTAGTAATTATTTTGTTTCCTATCCCCTCACTTCCCTTTTCCACACTTCAGTTAAAATTCCTTTCTTCCCCTCCTTTGAACCAAATAGAATATTAGATTTTCGCTAGCTGTTCTTTCTTATACTGGGTCTCGTGAATACAAGTTACTGTTCCATGTTACTATCTTTTACTGCATTTCTATCTTGTTATTTTCCAAGATATAATCTGATTAATTGTGAGAATAGTTTTTAACATTTCATTTTGTTATTTCGTCACGTGCATGTGAGCTGATTCAGTTTGTATTCTCATATTGGGATGGCGTTCAAATGTTGACCTGTTATAATTTTCATGATAATAGTGAAAGAAAGTGAAATTTAGTTGCATGACTAAAGCGCAGAAGCCAATCCTTTGACATGCCTCTGCCCATTGTGTGCAGGATTATTTTTAGTGGTCACAGGTATGTGTTTTCCGATCATGTCCATTTGGACAACACTCGCGAGATTACTGTTCCGGCGATGTCATGGGATGCAAGGGATGACCCTGGATTTGTAATTGCCACTTTCCAAAAGACTGGAAGAGAAGTGAGCATCAGCTATTGTTCTCTCGCAAGGGAATCTCATATTGTTCTTGTCTACATCTCTATAATGGCTTTGTTTTGTTTTTTATGCTTAAGAGGATGCTTAAGAGGATAGCAGGGAAGATTACAAGAACAAAAAAAAAAAGATGATAAATGGAAAGCTTTGTTCCATATTATTTTTCTTCATAATTTTCTCTACCAAAGTACCAATTTTGAAGTCCAAGAATTTTTTTGCTGTGGTAACCTTGAGACAAGTGAAAAGAGGCAGCAAAATAGTTTATCCACTGAGACATCATTCATGAGGAGTCCATGTTTGTTACTCATACTCTCATTCTTACATAGTTTCTTTTTTTAATGTCGTGTAATTTTGATATTGCATATCAAGCCAATACTTTTCCTCTTAATTATTTAAGAGATAATTACACTCACTTCCTGCTGAAGTTTGAAGTTTGTACTTATTATATTTATTCTCTTTCAGTTTTTAAAATTACACAAATCCTTTTAAGGTTTGAAATTCCATTACACTTAGCCTCTTGAGGTTTGAAATTCATTAGACTTACTCCTGTGTGGGGGTTAAGTGTAATTTTAAAAACTAAGAGAAGTAAGTGTAATAAGCTTAAACTTCAAAAGAAATTAGTGTAATTATCTTATTATTTAATCATTTAAAGGAGATTTTATTTTATTTTATTTTTTAAAAAAATGTTTAAATTTCGTTATTATGCATAGTGAAATGTTTGTAGATCATCAGTATCAGTACGACAGTCTTTCATCCATTTAAATAATCTTTCATCTAATTTTCTTTTTTTATATTAAGCCAAAATGTAATAAAATAAAGAGTGTCAGAGATACTAAAAAAAAACAAAGATTATTGGGGCATACTCTTGAGAGAACTCTTACGACAGCTCCTAATCAAATAGTTAAAAGAGACCAACAACAAAACAACCATAAGAAAAACACATCCCCCGACTAGACCGCCGAAGATTAAACATGAAATAAGCAAGCTATAGATTCACGGAAAAAGAATAAGAAAAACTAGTAACAAAAGATTTTATCCACACCCATGAGTGAAGGACAATTAAGTAAAAAATACCATCAATATTTCAATTAGACCCATGAAAGATAACTTGACTTCTTTCTAACCAAATTGACCACACTATCGAGACCCAAATCACTTACCAAAAGGATCATAATTTCTCGAACAAATTCGAAGACCAAGGAAATGAGCAAAATGGATCTTATCATTGTTGTGACAAACCAAAGATACACTTAACTAACGAAGCATCGTATACCATAGAGGCGCACTGGCTTGACAATTGAAAAAAGTTGAGATATATCGTTTCTCCACAAATAACACAAGTATCCTCCAACATGTTGATTACACCTCTTCTAGCTAACTTTGACTTGCAAGGCAATCTATTGTAAATAAGTTTCCATGCAAATGAAAACACCATCGACAAAACAATGCTATTCCAGAAATTCTTGAAAAGAAAGGTCGTTTGGTTGTTTACGAACCACATTGTAAGCCAATCACTCAGAATGAACTCCTAAAGCTGAAGCCTTCCATCGCCAAGAATCTAAGTGGTTTTCCGTAAAGAAAAAGAACCTACTTTGTCAAGAAGTGCATTAAACAACTTAGATTCCTAAATAAAACAATTATGCCTCCAACTCCAAACACACACCTACCTACCATCCTTCTACCTTCCATATTTCTTAATAGTCGCCTCTGTTGAGTCAAAACTCTCAAATTAGATGGATTTTATTGATAACAAATTCATAATTAGCGGTAAAAATCTAAGTATAATTTAGATTCTTTGTGATCTAATCTGGCTATTCAAAGTGTGCAGAATTCATACTTAGATCACTGTTCTATAATAAATATCCAAAGATGCATCGATGCTAAACAAGTTCTTAGAAGATTTGTTGAGCAATATGAACTACAATCATATTGAAAAATCTACTGAAGAGTTCAGACTGAAAGTTTACAATGCTCAAGAAGTAAATCTGATTCATCAAGACTCAAACAAATCATAAATCAAGAACAAAAAGATGAAAATCAAAAGAAATATACACATCTAAAATTTTGAAAAAGTTATATTGAAGATCTCAAACTAAAATCCAAAGCTCAGATTCTAAGGAGAAAGAAGTTCAAAATCTAAATCTAAACTACTCCCATAGTGATAAACCATCTGAGAAGAATGTTGAGAAGTCAGAACAAAACTCAAATCACATCAAAGAGATTAATGAAGATTTCAAACTGACAAAACCCAAATCAGAAATACAATTGATCTTGCAAGTTGCAACTACACATAATAGATAGATTCAATTAGTTTGTGCTGCGTTGTTAGTTGATCGGATTGGGCATATGCTCCCAAAAGGGTTCTAGTTTTTTCTTTTCCGTTTATCTTTTTGTTTTTTCATTCATCCATTTGCCAAAAAAAAAAAAACTTGTTTGAAAAATACGTAAGCGCTCACAACAAATTAAAAATGCTAAATTATACTTTTATTCTCTTACATTATAAGAAAGTTTCAATTTGGTCATTTATGTTTATTTTGATTCTCTTTACTTCCTTATGTTGTATTTTTTAAAACACTTTGATCCCTCGTATTGTATTTTTTTATAATTTAGTTTCCTTATATAGTATTTTTTTTACTAATATGAAGACACAAAATGACGTCATTTTGACTTCTCTTATAACTCAAAGGACCTAAGTGAATCAAAATAAACATACGAGATCAAACTAAAACTTTATTACAACATTAGAGACCAAAAATATAATTTAGCGAATTAAAAATAAAAATGTTTACTTCTATAAATAATTATTACTACGACTTAAAAATATTTTTTTATTTTATAATTTTTTTATTTCGTATAAAAAGACCAGAGTATAAACATTGATAAGTATTCAATTTTTTTTGTCAACATAAATATTCAAATCTGAATATACAAATATTAGCTTTAAGAAAAAAAAATAATAGAAATAAGTTATTAAAATTATTGCCTGAAAAAAAATTAAAATATTTCCTCTGTCCCATATTATGTGTCGTTTTAGAGAAAAAAAGTTGTCTTATTTTATTTATGATTATACAATTCTAATGAAGCGTTAATTATTCTTTTACTAAATATACCATTTGAGTAGTTAAATTTTTAATAAATGTCATGATAGATGTAACAGACTAATTAATAAGAGTGACAAAGAGTATGATAAGAAGTTATACAAATATTTCCTTGAAAAAATAATTAATTACATTTCTTAAATTATGTGTAAAAACCTTAAGAGAAAATATTAAAAAAAAAACCTTAAGGATCCGTTTGGTACACATGATACGATAAGCTATCATATCTTGTTATTATCTATAATTTAGTGTGCCAATAAAATATGATAAGATTATCCTGATTATTATTGTCTGCGCGATTTTTTGACCAATTAAATAAAAAAATGTTTTATTTACCAATTAAATATAGGGAAAAAACTATTTACCATTATGGGTAAATGTCGACTTGTCAATGCACAAAATTCTTATGGATTCAAATTTTGCTTTATAAAGATGCAATGTTATTTTGTACCTTTCTTAACTTTATACTAACACACCAAAGATGCTTACTCAGTTTGCATCGTTGTCTAAGTGAAAATTACAAACTGACTTTGCATCTCTTATCTCTTTACCATCTTCCGTGGAAAAGTGAAATTGCAACTCCCATTCTTATTCAATAATAAGATTAAGGGTCTTGCTAAACAATTTTTTAAGACACTTCTTAACGTTACTAAAATTTAAAATATAATAATAAGTACACATTATTTTGTCTCTAAAAAGTACAACAAGGTACATTTTTTCAATAATTTTTTACTATATTTGACTCCTTAAAAAGTGTCCTAATGACACTAGGTATAATTTTCCTAAATTGATACTCTCTTTGTCCTTATCGGTAAGACCATTCACATTTTTTTTTATCACTTTTTATAAGATTATTTCCAAAAATTTGTGCATAATTACTTTTTTTACCAAAATATCTTTGCCTCTAAACTACCTTATGTAGTTCAAAGACGATAAATAAGATATATAATTTCTCTCTAATGATAATGTGAGAAAATGAAAGAGAGTGACACTATGAGTTCAAATTATTTGAAAGGTACTTTTGGAAATTAAAATAAAATGTAATGAGTTTGACTACGTTAACGTTATTTTTAAGAATGTTAACCAAATTTATTCGTTGATTGAGTTTATAGCAAAATTGTTTAACTTTGTTAAACTCGATAAATTGGGTTACCTTTTTTTTATAAAAAAACACAAAAACTAAGAAAGTTAGTTAACTTAATTAAACTCATCAAATTTGTCTAACAATTTATATTAATTTCCAAAAATAACATTCAATTAATTTGAACTGATAATTTAACTTCCTTCATTTTCTTCAATAAATTATTCGAGAGAGAAATTATCTATATCACTTATTGTTTTTTAACTATAAAAATGTTTTTAGACATATAGGTATTTTTGTAAAAAAAATTTAATTAAGTACAAACTTTTGAAAATAATCTTATAATAAAAAGGGGTTAATAATTTTTTTTTTGTGTGTGAAGAGTCTTACAAATAAGAACAGAGTGAGTATTAAATTTATTATTGAATCCGAAGGAGATTGCAATTTTAGTTTCATGAGAGAAGAGATGCATAGTCAGTTTGCAATACTTACTTGATCAAAGATGCAAAATGAGTTAGCATTTTGCATTTTTTAGTGCATCAATACAAGTTATCAAAGATGCAAACTGACGTTGCATCTTTAAAACTCGCAAACTCAGCTTACGATTTTGTACGTTGACAAGTCAATATTTAGCCATCGTGGTAAATAGTTTTTTTTTTTATAGATTCAATTGGTAAATAAATTATACTTTTATATTTAATGGTCAAAAAGCATGCTCCCTTATTCAAATGTTATCTTAAGAGAGAAGTCAAGATAAGAGCAAGTAATATAGGATAAGGAATTTTTTTTTTCATGTTTCACCCTCTCTTGTAATATTTATTTTAACTTAACTTTCAACTTTTAAAATTTAAATAGATGAAATTATTTTTGGGAGGGATACATTTTAAAGTGTAAACGATTAATAAAAAAATTAAAGTGTAAACTAAGAAAATCACTATTTTTTTAAATATAGAGAGAAAAATTTAGAGATAGATTGTTAAGAGATAAATTGAAAAAAAAGTATTTAAAAAAATAGCTCGAGAAATTTTAAAATTAAATTTCATAAAAAATTAGAAGGAAAAATTATAATGAGAATTATAATATGATTGTTTGTGATGTAATATAATTTATGAGTACTATATTGACTATTATGTAATTTATTTTAAAAAAATAATATTATCCGCATAATCTAAGAGAATTAGGCTTAATTCTTATATGAGTATATTATATATGATATTATTTTTTAATTTTGAATATAAAAAATTAAATTAAAAATTAAGTATAATCAAGTTATTTAGATTTATTATTTATTTATAATTAATACAATATTTATGATAATATAATGAAATTTTTTACTATAATATAATTTAAGTAAAATATAATTGTTTCAACAAAAAATAAAATATAATTATGATAATAAAATTTTATTCCGTCTGTTATTTGGTAAATGCCAAATATTAGATAGAATAAAAATTTATCTTATTTTTATCTTATCTACTCTTACCAAACTTTTTAATTGACTTTTTGACCAACTAAATATAAATTTTTTTTTATTTGCCAATTAAATGTAGGAAAAAAACTATTTATCATGATGGGTAAATGTTGGCTTGTTAATGCACAAGATTGCAAACTCATTTTACAAGTCATATAGATCCAAATTTCGTATTATAAAGATGCAATGTGAGTTTGTATCTTTCATAACTTTATATTGTCGCATCAAAGATACTAACACAGTTTGCATCTTTGACAAATGAAAAACACAAATTAACTTTGCATCTCTTATCTCTTTATCGTGATTCGTTAAAAACTAAAATTGCAACTCCCCTTCCGATTCAATAATAAGATTAAGGGTCTTGCTAATTAATATTTTAAGACACTTGTTAAAGTTACTAAAATTAAAAATGTAATCATAATTACACATTATTTTGTTTTTCGAAAATATAAAAAGCTGTATTTTTTCAACAATTTTTTACGGCTCTTGAGAAAGTGCTCTAAGGGGCACTAGATAAATTTTTCCTTACCACTTTTTATAAGATTATTTTCAAAAATTTGTGTATAATTACTTTTTTTCACCAAAATATCCTTGTCTCTAATCTACTTTCTATAGTTCAAAGACAATAACTAAAATACTACATAATTACTCTTTAATAATAATTGGACGAAGATATAAGAGAGCACACTATGCGTTCAAATAAATTAAAAGGTATTTTTTGAAATTAAGATAAAATGTTAGATATATGTAATGAGTTTAATCAAGTTAACAAACTTTTTTAATTAGTATGAATTACTTTTAAGAATGTTAACCAAATTTATTTGTTGATTGTGCTTACGGAAAAAGTTGTTTAACCTAGTTAAACTCATTAAATTTTGTTACCTTTTCTTGAAAAAAAAAAAACACAAAAATTAAAGAAGTTATTTAACTTAATTAAACTCATCAAATTTATCTAACAATTTATATTAAATTCCAAAAATATCATTCAATTAATTTGAAATCTTCTTTTTATGTTTTTTAATTATTATTAGAGAGAGAAATTGTCTATATCATTTATTGTCTTTTAACTTTAAAAAAGTTTTAGACATGTAGGTATTTTGGTAAAAAAAAAAAAATTATACACAAACTTTTGAAAATGATTTTATAAAAAAGGGCAAATATTTTTTTTTCTTTTTAAGAGTCTCACAAATAAGGATGGAGGGAGCATTAACTTTATTATTGAATCCAAAAAAGATTACAATTTTAGTTTCGCATAGATCATAATAATAACAGAAAAGATGCCAAATTAGTTTGCAATTTTTACTTGGTTAAAGATGTAAATTAAGTTAGCATTTTTAGCATGTCAATACAAGTTATTATAGATGTAAATTGATATTACATTTTTAAAATTCGCAAATTGAGTTTGCAATTCTTAATGTTGACAAGTCAATATTTACCTATTATTGGTAAATAGTAAATAGTTTTTTTTTTTTATCTAATTGGTTAAAAATTCAGTTAATTTTTATTTTATATTGCACGTTAAACGAGCTCTAAACGAAAAATAACTAGATGTGCATCCGTGTATCGCACGGAATGAGAAAAAAAAAACGTATCAGTCCCTTTGAAATGCGAGAAATCATCATCATGTTGAAACTCGTTATGTTTTGTTTCTGGGTTACTGTATTGATAATAGTAGGTATTGAAGATTTATTTTAATCTGATAGAGCTGCTCTCTTAAATGCTTTGGTATTTATAAAGAAAGAATTAATTATTAATAAGGATAATTTAAATACCGATAAGGATGTCTTAAATAAAAATAGAAAATAAACGCGAAATAAATAAAAAATTAGATAAAAATAGTTGAAAAGTTTATTAACTACTAATAAAGATGATTAAAATACGGGTAACAAATAAAAAAAATAAGCGTAAAATAAATAAAAAATTAGTTGAAAAAAATAGTTAGCCTTATCTTTCGTTTTTGATTCTTCATTATCTGTTTGTATTATGTTATTTAATATTTTTTATGCTCTTTTAATTTGGTGTTATTTTAATATATTTTATTTATTTTTATTTAGTTTAAAATAGAGGACTCAGATTTATTGCATGATTTTTTTTATATAATTGCTACAGATTTAGCTCCAAAATTTCTTCTTTTTTTACTCATTTGCTTGTTTTTATATTATTAAGATTAAGATAAGATAATAAGTAAGATTACGATTAAGATTAAAATTAAGATAAGATTAAGATCAATATAAGATTAAAATAAGATAAGATTAAGATATAGGTCGGAACTAATAATTCTTATATAAATTATTTTAATTTGTGCCTATCAACGTATCAACACAAAATAATAATAATTAACGATTAATAAAATTTCATATGAAAAAAATTTATTAAATGGTAGGTGATAAAAAATTTAGTAGATATACAATTGCACACAGGGTACCGTAGTAAAAAAAAATTCAATCTGATCATTAAAAAATAAAATCCAATAATTATTATCTGAAAAACCCTTATTATATTCATGAATCTGAATATACTTTCTCGTCTCGTCTTGTTGAACGGAAGGTTTGCGGTGACGCGCGTGCAATAGATATCGAATCCCTGTCGACAATTCGTCTTTCTTTCCTTTTCTTTCTTCTTACATTGAAGGAAGGTTTGGCACAATTGGGGGAAAACCCCAATTCGGCCATGCTCGATTCATAGCATACACAATCCATCAATAAATCAATATATATACAAATCAAAATCAAAATCAATGGCTGAAAGTGCTTCAGGTTCATCACCCTCTCCCAAACCCCCAACTATGGATCCTCAGAATTTGAATCCATCTTCGACTTCAATTCCACAACAGCAATCTCCTTCTCTTCCTCCTCTTCCCCAATCGCAACAAGATCAATCGCAGCTAAGTCCTTCAATTCAGCAACAGCAGCAACAGCAGCAATCAAATATGAACGCTTTTCAGCTGCAGCAAACCCTACAGCGGTCGCCTTCGATGTCGCGGCTCAATCAGCAGCAGCAGCAGCAACAGTTTGGTGTTATGAGGCAGCAGCAAGGACTGTACGGTCCTCAGATGAATTTCGCCGCCTCTGCTTCTGCTTCCAATTTGTCGCGCTCCGCCTTGATGGGGCAAACTGGTCATTTCCCCATGCTCTCTGGTGCCGGAGCCACGCAGTTTAACTTGTTGTCCTCGGTATAATCCTCTTTCCTCGTCTTAGCTATCAAAATGCTAAACCCTATCATGTATTGATCGATGTTGTGAATGAATTGCTAAACCCTATCATGTATCAAAATGCACAAATTATTGGAAAAAACAAGAAAAGAAAAAAAAAAGTTTTCTCAAACCAAACATGTCCTAATTCATTTTATTACCGAGCAATGGAACTGCTGGATGACATTACAAGCATTGCTGGTTATTGCCTTCCTATCAACCAAAAAGAAAAAATATGATTAGTGATTTAGTGGCATGATTTTGGATGATTATAGTGGAAAGAGTGAAAGAAGATATGTGATAGAGTAATGCTAGATCCTCCTTATCCTCCTATTACCATATAAAGTATGAAATTAAGTGGACTTTCAATTTGAAACCATAAAAAGCATTGAAAATATTCTTTAATGAGTAAGTAGGGGGATTTGTAGGAACATGAAGTAGGAGGATTAGGTATTACTCTATGTGATATCAGCATAGAACAACTTAGGTAGAAATGATACTACCTCCGGACTAGAAAGTTATTTAGTTGTATTTAATTTTTTTGGTTGTACGTAAAAGATAAACTTGAATTACTAAAATAGCCTTGATGATATTTATTGCAAATTAGAAGTTATAGCATTAAATGAAGGGTGCATTAAGAATAACAACATTAAATGAGAGAGGAATAATTGGAATTTGCTTATATTTTGGACCAAGAAACAGAGTTTTTTTTTTTTCTTCTTATATTCGAGTCCAGAGGTAGTATTATTTTAAGACTCTGTCTTGGGTACCTCTTAATTTTGAGCTTGTTCTTGAGTTTGGTGTAGCCAAGGCAGAAAAGTGGGCTGGTCCAGCAGTCACAATTCTCTTCAGGTAACTCTGCTGGACAATCACTGCAAGGAATGCAAGCAATGGGAATGATGGGGTCACCAAATCTAGGCTCACAACTAAGAGCCAACGGACACCTTGCTTATGCTCAACAGCTGCGAATGAATCAGGGTCAAATCAGGCAGCAACTGTCGCAGCAGAATTCACTTAACACTTCACAGGTATAATCTATGCTTTGTGTATTTTGATGTAATTTCAGTGAAATAGGAAGCATACATTTGTACCAATGTTCTGCTTGTATCTTAATAGAATCAATCATAGTAGTCAACATAGCACTATAGCAGCTTAGTGGAGTAGAGCGAGTGGCCATGGGCTACTGCAGGATCTATCTATAGACTGTTTTTTCCCCCTTAAGGAGTTGTAATTCAATGTCTGAGCAGATTGTTTATTCCAATTTTTCTTCTTAATTTGGTCTTAAAACTTGAGGATGAGCAGAGGCTAGACATCCTTTTGTAATTGTAAGGTAAAATATTAAATTTTATCCTTGTTGCAGGATTCACCACAATTCACTTTTATTTTTTCGTTAGAACATACAAACATTTTGGGTTGTGCCTTTTTCCATTTTACCAAAATAAACCATGAACTTATATTGCTATACTGCCAAACTTTATACCACCAGCCATTTTATCTTGTCCTGTCTGCATTGATTTGTTGGCACAACTCTCTCATGTTGTCTGTATAGGTTGGATGTATCCCACACTGTACTCTCTTGCAATAAGAGCTTCTATCTTGAAAATCACTATTCTTGTCCATTTCAGATTCATAAGTTACCAATGATGGGTTGACATTTTCTTCCCTGAACAGTTCAGCATGTCTTGTATGTCCACCATGCACTTGCAATATCTTTCCATTCTTGTTCATTAAGTTTCTTTGGGTTACTTTATTCATTTCACTTTAGTCCACTTCTGGAAGTTGGATCTATGTATTAGATCGGTTTCAAACTTATACTTTTTCGCTCATAAACTAAAGGAAAATAAGTAAAAGAACAGAACTAAAGCATGTGGTATACCAGCGTGTCATGAGGGATAGTAGCACTTTATGTTACTTTTCAGGCCAACCCTTTAGGAAGATAAATTGAATGAATTAGTTAAGAAACATTGATCATGTAAAATATTTAAGATTTTTCCCCAAATATATCAATTGTTGATGTAGAGGAGAAAGCAAAATACGTTTGGTCATAAAGTAGTTGAATTAGTTGTGTCATTTAGTGTATCTAGTGCCAAATATAAACTAGTTTTTTGCTTCTGAAAATTGATGTGGAAATTAGGAACTCGATCATAACTTTTTTAAGCTATAATAAAAAAAAATTACAAAGAAGTTGTATGCATTTCAACTGTAAGTTATGTGGACTGATGTCAATTATTACTCTAGTTTATGTTTGAACATAAATATGTATATAATTTTTCAAAATGAATTGAGGCATGTTAAAACATCAACGTCTCTGTTGACTACAGGTTCAAGGTTTACCAAGGTCGTCATCCCTTGCCTTTATGAATTCCCAGCTGTCTGGGTTGTCACAGAATGGACAGCCTGGAATGATTCATAATTCTTTAACGCAGCAACAGTGGCTCAAGCAACAAATGCCAGCAATGTCTGGTCCTGCATCACCATTGCGTCTTCAACAACATCAGAGGCAGCAGCAGCTGGCTTCATCTACTCAATTGCAGCAAACATCAATGGCTCTGAACCAACAGCAATTGTCCCAGCTGATGCAGCAACAGAAATCAATGGGGCAGCCTCAGCTGCATCAGCAGCAACAGCAACAGCAGCAGCAGCCTCAGCAGCTGCAGCAACAACAACAACTCATGCAACAGCAGCAACAACAACAATCTCAACTACAAGCATCTGTTCATCAACAGCAGCAGCAGCAGTCTCCAAGGATGCCGGTGCCTGCAGGCCAAAAGTCACTCAGTTTGACAGGATCACAGCCAGATGCTACTGCATCTAGTGCAACTACACCAGGGGGAAGTTCAAGTCAAGGAACTGAAGCAACAAACCAAGTCCTTGGGAAGAGGAAGATACAGGACTTGGTCGCGCAGGTTTTCTTTTACCTTTGTTATTAATATTTTCCTAAATTATTGTTTATTGTTCATCAGTTATATTTTGAATCATAATGTTATATCCTACAGGTGAATCCACAGGGTAATCTGGACCCTGAAGTTATAGATCTTCTTTTAGAGCTTGCTGATGACTTCATTGATTCCGTAAGTATTCTGAAATGCTTGGTGTGTTTTCCCCCATCATGATGCAGATGTGTACATAGTGTGCATTCCCTAAAGGAGATAATGTGCCATGCTTATTATGTTTAAATATATTACAAGAAATGATTCTTCTTGAATATTAATTCAAGATTGCACTATATTTGAAATTCTTAGTATTGAAGGACTTCTTCTTTTGGTAACTAGTGAAATCCTTATCGAGATAAAAGAGGGAGTGTTATGTGAGGGGATCAAACCCTCCACCTGACATTAGGCCCTTGTTCTCGAAGATCAGGAAATTTACAGATTTGGATCCTCTCTTGCTCCGGCTCTCTCCAGCCACCAACAAATAACATCTTAACCACCCATTCATCTTTACACGGAAATTGAGAAAGAGAGAGAATCTGATGTAAGCAAAATAAATGGTTCAAATTATGCCGGGGAGAGCATGAGCTGAAGAGGATCCATTTCCGAAATTTACCATGTGAGCTGAGGCTCACCCAACATTAAGGAATTTATTTTTAGCAAAGTTGATGAATGGGTTGAATTTGATATATTTGCAATTAGACTTAGCATTAACTCCAGTCTCAATTTTTTATTCTTTATTCATGTATTTATTTTAACATTATTATTATTGTTGTTTATGGTTGAACTCTGGATTGTGGATATTTTATTTTATAACTTATATGATAGGTTAAATCCATCCATGCCCCTCACTAAATGGTGTAAGCATATTTAGGTTGAGTGATTCTTTGACATGATACTCTAACTGACAGTTTTCTGCTTTAATATTTAATAGTTAAAAATATATTGTTGCAAAAATGTGCATGAGTCGTCAAGCTATAATATATAATCACTTCACCACTTCTTATGCTTCTCATGGTGGTGGAGGATCATCCTCACCCCACCCACCCCTCTAATTTTCTGCATAGTAAACGATTCATACCCCAAAATGTGGAAAGTTATGTTATCTTGTGAGTCTGTATGTGAGAGAACACAATTTTCATTTCATGGAAGTGATGGACATTTTTGTCATGCAATAGTTATTTTTCCGTACTAAATATCTTTCTTTTATTGTATTTCTGTGTTTTGAAGCTAAAATCCGTGGCCAGTGATTAGTTGGTTATGTATTTAATCATAGGTTTTGTTTTTGTGTATTAACTTGTTTTTTCCCCTTATGTGCAGGTAACTACACATGGTTGCATATTGGCAAAACATAGAAAATCATCAACTTTGGAGTCCAAGGATCTGTTGCTACACCTAGGTATGTTGCAGGTGTACCTTATTTTCGATCAATCCCTCCATAGGATGAAGAAAGAACTATTGCATATTTCATTTCATGGTTTAGTATAATAGGGTTATAGACTACCTACTTTAATTGGCTAAAAAGCATTATATTATCTGAATCTTATTTGTTTCAAGTGATGTGTGAAAGCTTCCATTGATCTGAATACTGTTCACTCATGCAAAGAGAGGTGGGGAGAAGTTGAATGCTATCTCTTTCTGAGCATATTTATATAGTATATAATATATGTGCTTGAATCCATTTCTTTCTAGCTCTGCGTGAGTCATTTCCTTGTCTATTGTTTTCTGTTATCCCTTGATGTCTAATATATGTGCTTGTTTCCTATAGGTTGATCCATATAAGATTGACAAAGTATTAATCTGTTAAATACAATAAAAGAATCTGATTCCGATTGATACTTGTATATTAGATGTTTATATTTATGGTCAGATCTAACACATTTTAGAATCCCGGTGTTCCAAAATTCAGAGCAAATGAATGTCTCTAGTAAGGAGACTCCAGAATAAATCTAGGGAAATTATGAAAGAAAGAATGAATTTTATTGAACAATCAGAAAAAAGAATCAGATACAAGTATCCCCAAGAGCAATGTGCTCTCCAGAGACATAGTCTCCTTATACTCTCAATCAACTGATCAACTAACTCTCTATGATCAGTAAGACTTCCTATTTATACATTCTTTCCCTAACAGCTACATAAAGCTATTACTTTCTAACTAACTTTCACTTTGGCTTAGCTCCTGATCCTCTTCTGGATACATGCCATATCTTTGGTCTGTGTCCCACGCCTATCACTTGCTCTTCCCCTTCGGTCCTAACAATATTTAGGTTGTACATTATCATTAAAGGATTTCCTTTTCAACATTGTCTTGAAGACATTAGAGTTTGTATGATGTATCAAAGATCACGATTTCCCTGATATCTTGGGTGTTGTAAAAATTGAATGCTTTAATTTAGGGAATATTGTTATTTATATTTGGTAAAAGAAATTGAAGTCACAGCTTTGCTGATTTACCTTTTTCCTGTGTCATTTTGCAGAGAAAAATTGGGATTTAACTATTCCAGGTTATTCTAGTGAAGAGAAGAAGTATCAGAGCAAATCTGTAAGCAAAAAACCATTTCCCCCTCTTTACTGGCTTAAGCAATATCTCATAGCAATGTAATTCTTCTTTGTTATGCTTCAAATATGCAGCAATTTAATGAACTCCACAAGAGGCGCCTAGATATGGTAAGTTTGAAGGTTTTACACGAATGATTGATCTATATTCATCCATTGGAAAAATTATATAATTGATATAGTTTTTTCCTTGCTATAACTTTTCAACTATCAGATTCGGACATTGATGGAATCCTCACACTCCGAATCAAATATTAATAGTTCAAAAGAGACCAGTAGACAGAACCTGCCTAACCCTGCAGGTGCTCACCACCTGATGAGGCCTCTGAGTTCGGAGCAGTTGGTTTCTCATTCAACTGGTTCTCAAATGCTACATCAAATGACAAGGTTTTAATGAAGCTCTCTGGTAAGACTCTTTCTTTGGTTCATTGTTCATACTTTTGTCAACCGTCCTCGCTCCCCCTCCCGAATGTTTTTTGGTAATCTTGTAGTATATGCTCCATTCAATGATATGTTAACGGTGGATCGGAATACAGAGTGGTTGCAGGAAATTAGGTGAAATTATGTAATTTCTTAAAAACATGAGTCACATTTCAGCGTTTAAAAGGGTGTTGTAATACTACAGGAGTACTCTGAATTTTACCCTCCTTCCCCTCTCTTGAAATTGTCATCTATTTATAGTCCAAGGGATGTATAATTTTTCCAATCAGTATTTATCTTTCTCAATTGCAATGCAAAAACCATGGGGAGTGGTTGTTGAAATTTAAATGTGAAAAAGTAGCATATATTTAGACCCCACTAAATCTCTAATAGAATTCCATTCCACTCTGTTATTAGGCCATAAGTTGGGTGTATTTTTCACCAAAAGGGCCAGCACATAATTTTCTTGCTTAAATCAGCCCAGCCTACCGAAAAACAAAATTTTTGGGGAGTGGTTGATCCAAAATTTCTTTGTTGTCAGGTTTGGAAGATGGTTTTTGATCGAGCACAATAGCGTTACGTGATCCATGTAACTGACCTCAGCTTAAAGGATAAAGCTGCTTCTTGTTGTCAGAGGTCTCGAAGAGATTGCTTGCTGAAACCGACCAGCATACTAGAAAATTGTAATTAATTAGTATGTAGACATGAAAATTAGTTGTTGAAGGATCCAGTAATTGATTATCTCATCATGTTAACACCTCCTTTCTCAATAGCTGATTCCTTTAACTGTTGATTATGGATTTTTAATGTCAGTTTGCAGTCTACGAATGCTCTCTTGTATGCTCTATTTATGATTAGTTGTTGGTATGCAAAATTGGTGTATAGCTTTTCAATTTTGAATGGAGTGTAAAGCGACCAACATTCGGGACTTTGGATTTCAATGTAATGAATTGTAAAACAGAAACGGAAGAATTGATGGGTGAACTTATCGCATTTCTTTTGGCTTGTCTACTTCTGTTTCTGACAATTTTAATATAGCATTTTCAAATTAAACAGATAGAAAACTAAAACAAGTATGCTCTGTCTCGGGTTTTTTTTTTAATAAGCGCTCTGTTTGGGTATTAGGCCTTCTCCAATGCTAAGACCTTAGCAAAGTTTCTTAGGCATTATAATATTATATTTTTGTGAGTTTCAGTTAGTATACAATTTGTTGAATATCTGGAGAAATGCTAAAAGCAGTTAGATCAAAGTTAAAATCATTAAGATCAATATTAGGATCCATTTAGTTGGAGACAATTGGGAGGGAGAAGAGAGTTGTGAGGAAGAAGACAATGTTTGACCACAATAGCTAAATATTTAAAATTTGAATATAATGGCTAAATATTAAAAAATTGACATTATAATTAAATTCAAATTACATTAAGACATTTTATATTATAAATTGGCACAAACATAAATTGACTCCAACATAAATATGACACTAACATGTTACATTACATCATGCATAACCCTTGTAGACACACATTGACCTATAAAAAAACAAAACATTACATCATAAATTCTCACAAACATAAATATGACACTAACACATTACATTAACCTTTTCTTCGTCTTCTCCTTATTGTCTTCATCTTTGGAAACCGAAGAAGTCCCTTGAAAATTTTCTTTCTCCTTCCTTGCAGCACTTTGACCCATTGGGCGAGTCATTAAACCCGAATTGCACTCACTATTTGGCGTTTCTGGATTAGAGGATGATGGGTACGCTCCTGAAGCAGAACTCTTCGTCCTCTTTGATTTGAAGTAGACTGAATTATTTCGGATCACTTCGATTCATCTCTCAAGCGTACCCATGCATACTCCATGGTGAATGGGTAGCCTCCATCTTCTCCAAATATCTCGCGTGCTCTGACCACTTTTCTTGAAGCTCGATGCTTGTTTGTAGCATGCCACCCACTTTTGAACTGTTGTATTTATCTTTTGCCAACAGCTCTTACATTGGCCACTGTTCCTTTTTGTACCAGAGCCACGGTTTTGATTGTATGATTATGCAACCAAGTTCTAGTAGCCATTGGATTTTTTAGAATCTCCTTGAATTGAATCTTTTGAATTGTCGAGCCACGCTGCAATGAGATGCAAATCATCTGTAGTAGACCAAGCATCTCTAGTCTTTGTGTCGGTTTTTCTCTTTGCACTTTTCTTCTTTGTACTATTCCCATATGGTGTAGTGTGGTCTGTTTTTAGGTTAATATTTTCCAAACCCACTTGGGTGGAAAATTCGGGGACTTGAGACTCTAAATTTTCATCATTTGGTAGTGAAAAACTTTGTGGTGTCATACTAAATTGAGAATATTGTGATGGAGATTGAAAATTAGGATAATGAGAAAATTGAAAATTTCGATTTTGGGGAGGTAGAAAATTTGGATTTTGATGAGATTGAAAATTTGGATTTGGATTTTGAGGAGGTTGAAAATTTGGATTTTGAGGTGGTGGAAAATTTGGATTAGGAGGAAATTAAAAATTTGAATTTAGAGGGTGATAATTTTGCATCCACTGTCGAAAATAAACATTCGAATTATTTTTATTTGGGTCCATAAATACAACAAGAAAAAAATAGATTTAAGAAGTATTGCAATATTGGAAGAACGAGTTGTGTTGGTTTTACTCAATTGATTAACTATATATAACCCACAAAAATGTTACTGTCTTGAGTGAAAACAGTTTACTGTTTCAATATATGACCCCTTTTTTGAATTTTAGTTATTATGACTTTGCTTAACTTTTGTTTTAAAAAAAATATGATGTATGTATGTGGGTAAAATTGTGGCTTGTTTAACCTAATTTCATTTCTTTATTGCCGCTTTCTGCTAAGGTCTTTCCATCTCCTTCCTCTTCCATCTGTGTCCTTTGTCTTTCTTTCCTTCATCAAGCTTCTTTCTTTCTCCATCAAGCTTCTTCTTCCTCCATCAAGCTTCTTTCGTTCTTTCCATCCTCTTCCTCTTCGTCCTTTCTGGTTCTCGCCTTCTCTCTTTCTCTCTTCCTCATCTCTGCATCTCACCTTCTCTATTCTTAATTTTCATCGCCACCATCGCCATCTGCTTCTCACCTTCTCACTTTCTCTCCTTCTTTGTTCTTAATCACTATCGCCACCATCACCATCTCTGCTTCTCACCTCTCTTTCTCTCATTCTCTGTTCTTCACCATTGCCACCATCGTTGTTCTTCCTTCCTTCCTAAACCCTAAAACCCTAAAAAACACTCATCACAGTGATCCTTAACCCTCGAACCCTAAAATAAAGAAGCCCCATGACCAGATCTTCTCCGTTTCAACACATGCAAGGGTAGATCTTGGAGCAATTTGGGTATTTACAGGTTCTTTTTTTTATTAATTTGATGGTCTTGTATTTTTTATTGTAAATTCTGATATTGTTTATTTCTGATACAATTTGTTGAATATTTTTTGAATTTTTATTGAATTTTCTGGAAATTGTTTGTTTGACGTTAATCTCCTCATCCTTCAATATTTATGTTAAACTCTCATTGTCCCTCCTTTCCCTCTCGCTGAAATCTGTTATGTGGACCCAACATGAGTTGCTTAGGGAGTTTCTGCAGGAAGCAACTTTCCTAAGCATCCCATGTCCAGCTCAGCATCCTCTAATGGGACATGGGTTGCTTAGATGAAGTCCTTAGCTAAGGAACTCTCTAAGAAGCTTGCATTGGAGAAGGCCTTAGTGATCAGCAATCACTATTCCTTCTAAAGAGGATAAAAAAGAACAAAAATAGGAAAATTGATTTTTGAGATCTATCTCTCAAGTGGTAGTTTTTTTTTCTCTTTTGTTGCAATCACTATGTTTTTTGGGGTTTAGCGCCACTCCTCTTAATTTTACATGCAAAATTACAAAATTGACCTTTACATTTTTCAGAATGTTTCTAAAAAAAAATGTGATAAGTTTTTTCGGATTTTTTAAAAAATAACATCTTAGAAAAAGTAGTTCGAAAATGCATTCTGATGTCTTTCTCGACAACCTTACTCGAAAATTTCGGATTAGTTTTTTTTAAAGTGTAAAGAATAATTTTGTACTTTCTCATTAAAAAAATGAAATAATTAGTGTGGCATGATTAACAAAGGCCCTTAAGAGGAGAGAAAGAAAGAAATGAGTTTCGAAAAAGTAGTGCAAAACGAAAAAAAATAAAGAAGAAAGGATTATTTTTTGTAAAAGAGAATAATTTAAAACAGAGTATAAATTTCATTAGGAATTTAAAGCAACTTTACGAACATAAAGGAGAGTTAATGGGTTCGAGAAAATAGAATTAATTGAACCAATCATTTCCAACAACATTATAATTAAAATGATCAAAATACTTTTAGAATTGGCTGGAAAATAAATGACTCAAATTCTCTACATAAAATTTTTTTGTGATTACTACAAAATTAGCTCCTAGATTTCTTTTCCTTTTGTTTGCCTCGTTGCTTGCTTTTATATTATTAAGGTAAGATTAAGATAACGAGATCTTAGTATCTTAATAAATTAATTTTGACTTTTTTTCAATAGAAAGTTTATGAGCTGTAAGCCCTAAGTTTATATGCTGTAACTATAATTATAAATCTGGCTTTGATGATGATCAATTTTAAGAAATTAACTTTGAAATAATTTCTTGAATTAGTCACGGGAGATCATTTTCAGAATTAGTTAATCAAATATAAAAGGTCACTAGTTCTATTTACTTTATATGTGATCGAGTTTTGTTTTTGTGAAATGATATTTAAAAGTAAGTAACTTTTTTTTTAAGTAGATTTAAAAGTAACTGAATTTGACTTGCATTGTTTTTTTGCGTACATTTGGTGCAGACAAGTGTTATTGTCCATCACTACCGGCTTAGCACTAAAAGTGGCTTTTTTGGTCTGTGATTGAGCAATGGAAAATGAATGAATAATTCTAATTTTTTTACAAATTATTTCTATAAGTTTCTATATATTATGTGTAAAATGTATTTAATAATTTTTATGATTTAAAGATATAATGTATATTAATTTTTTAATTTAATGTTTATTTAATAAAATAATAGAAAGATGCTTAAGATGATATGTAGCTAGGAGGATATAACAATTCTCAAATGAATATAAACAATCAGTAGTTAAGTAAAAACTTAGACATTACTAATGCTTTAATTCCAAATTCTTAAGGGTAAGCCACAAAAAGAGGGATATGCAAAATCCTTTTAAGCTGGATAACAACAAAGTATTGAAATTAAAATAGTGATTTCAATGCTACACCTCAATTCTTCATAAGCAAGATATTAAGTCCAAGTCTTGTGGGTGAAACTAAACCAAACCAATTAAAATGCGCAATTAGCAAATTCTTTATCGATTTTGATGGTCCAAAATAGGTTGGGTTGATTTATGAGCACCATTAATCATGACTTCGTCATTATTCCCTTGAAGGTGATTGGATTTTTCGTTCAATATAGGAAAAACTTATGATTCCCCTCATCATCAAAGAACCCCCACTAATCGGAAGGTCATTTAATCCAAAAGTAATTCCTTGTTAAACACATTGTAGAAGTAGTTAAAAGTTTCAATAATGACCTCTTTTGGACACTGTTCACCAAGATTCTCCTAATTGGTTTGATCACTCAAACTAGGAACAAGTAAAGCAATTGACCATTGTCGACTCAAGATTTAGGTGCTAACAAAGGATCTCAAAGGCTCCAACAAACCCCAGTTGTTTAGTTGGTGCTGAGTAAGGCGTACATTGATGCTTCGGATGACATCTTCTTTAATTGATGTGAACAATAGCTTCATGTTTAACTTCTCAAAAAACATCTAACAAACAAAAATAAAAGGGGCTCGGTTAGAGAACTCAACTATATGCAAACCTAATCGTGCTCTGCATAAGGGAGGCACAAAACTCCTTTTCCTTCCCAGCGACAAAGACCCTCAATTAGCCTCTATCAATATTTTTACCCTAACAATATGAGAAGCACACTCAATCACCTTTTGGTACACTACAATAACATTATGAGGGGCATTAAATGTGACAACTAGTAAGGTTGCAAATATCTCTTTGGTGCTTAGAGACTTGATGTCAAATTCAGTGTCGTCTTTCGATTTGCTCTCCAAAGACGACTTTACGTTGATACTACTCGTCTCTCTCTACTTGTTGCTTGAGGAGGTGGTGACCACCGTGACAACTATAACATGCTCGTTACCAAAGACAATCGACATACTCATATTCAAGATTCGCAGAAAAATTCTCACCTTCAAATAAGAACACTGTAAAGAAGAAGATGAAAATGAGAAATGCTTATGAAATGGTGGTCTTCACACCACTACTTCTCCCCTCTTATAGGCATTGAACAGTTGGGAAGCTGCTTGAAACGACACGCATGGTGCTCCATGCCTAGTGTAATGATGGCAAACATGACATTTTCACTTCCCCTATAGACAACCTGTTTGGTAGGGGAACAATAAGCGCACCTCTTTATCTTTTAAAGCTCTTGACTTGGTACTCGAGTCCAGGCTTGGGGCTTGTCTATGAGCAAGGCCCAATTTGTAGACATAGTTCACTACACTGAAACCAATGTGGCCCATTCTTGCCTAATTCATACAAGCTAGATACTTAGGGGCTTTGACTACGTGAGTAGACCCATCTGAGTGTTCCTAATCCATCAACGATTTGATTACACATTAACCCTATTTCTAGAAGTTTCTTATGACTCTCTCAAAAGATAACAAACTTAGATGTGTAAACTTACCCAATAGATTGATACAATATCCAACAACTACTTTTGAGGTAGTAACGATCCCTATTGTGTCCATCATGCTGGGGTTTATAGGAGGGTGAAATACATGAGTGTCAGAAAAAGAGTTGAGCCTGAATGAGTAAATAAGAGTGTCAACAAAATAGTTAAATTTGAGTAGTACCACACATTACGTTTGTGGTCTCTCTAAGAACTAGAAATTTCCATTAAGAGGGAGAAAGAATCAAAACCCATGTGGGTCCCACATGAGCATGTAATCTTTATTTTTATATTCATCAATATAACTTTTGAATTCTCTATAATACTTTTTTCTCTTATTATTTTATTAGTTAAATGTTAGAACATTAATTACTTGTCCAATTATTGTTTATCAAATATGCCTCTTAAATAGTTGAGTTTTAAATAAATGTTATGAAATATGTGACATACTAATTAATGCAAGTGATAAGGAGTATAATATGAAATTAGATAAATATTTATGTATGAAAACAATAAAATTAATTAAGTTTCTTAAATTTTATGTAAAAATCTTAAACGACCGGTAACATAAGACGGAGATATGAAAGATAAATAGAAATATATAGCAAAACCAAAGATAAATTTGATTATGGGTGTGGTTGGATACATAGCTTAATTAAGCATTTATTTAATAAGTTTATTTTTAAATTAAAGTTTTTAATAGAAAAAACTATAAAACTTACTTGAATAAGCTAAAAATAGCTTATTCTGATAAGCTAGTTCAAGAAGCTTATGAAAATAAGCTGAAAACAGTTTATAAAAACTCATAAGCTATTTTTATAAAATGCCTATAAGCTCTTTTAAACTGGGTATATGCACTTGAGAAAACTGCATTACCTGCAATAGAGTCCATGAAAATCGGACGGTTGAAATGTTAGGTGTTTATCAAATATAATTTTAATTTACGTTATCAAATTTTACTGACTTAAAAAACTAAGCCGTTAAATTTTAATAGATTTTAGTGAAACATCATTTATTGGTTGAGTAATGCTAAATTATCTTACTAAAATTTTTTATAAATTTTTCTTTTCATTAATTTTGATAAATGTCATTTATTTTTTAAAAAGTAAATATTTAATAAAAAATAAAATACACTTTTTAAAATTAAATAAATAGTAAAAAAAGGTAAATAATATTTAGTGTCCTAAGAGCATTATTTAAAGATCCAAATGTAGTAAAAAAATATTAGAATGTATAATTTTTTATATTCTCGAGAGACAAAATAATATACTCTTATAATTAGTTTTCTACTCCTAATAACCTTAATTAATATCCTTAAAACACTATATATCAACGTCCTAAAAAAAATTATAAGAAGATTTAGCATTTTTCTTGTTTGTTTGGATGTTCTATCAGCTGTTGTTGATGGGTCCCACTCTCTCCAATACGAGGAGCTAGTACGGCACGCAATTACTAACACTAATACCCTTTCTTTAATTTCTTTCTTTCTTCCTTTGCGGTATTGTAATTAATTATACAATAATAATAATTACAATTAATTACTACAATAGAATGCAAAGTACACTTCCTTGTTCCTAATTAAGATACTGAGTATTACTATTATGCAATAATAAAGCCTCCTCTCAAGTTTGTGTGAGATCGATCAATGTTATTATTTCACACCAATTAATCGGTAGAGAGAAATTAAGAAGAAACAAATTAAGAATAAAAAAGGAAAAAGTTAAAAAGAAAAAAAAGAAGATGGGAAGACGTGGTTGCTGTCCAAGAGAGATTAACAAAGGTGCTTGGTCTCGTGAAGAAGATGAAACCCTCTCCAAATATGTCTCCATCCATGGCGAAGGCAAGTGGCAGAAAGTTGCCCAAAATGCAGGTCATTTTTCATTTTTATTTATTTTTTATTAGTATCATTTTTTCTACTTCATATTTTTAATTTCTTCATCATCCTTTATCACTTCAACAAATTTTAAGTTCCTTTATTGTTTCATTTTAGTCGCAAAAATAGGGATTGTTTGCAAGGAACAATTGGAAGTTTTACGTGATATTTAAGTTATGAGACTCTCACTCACTATTTACTAAATTAATTTTGGGTAAAATTATTTTTTCATATGGTTGAATCCGATGTAGCAGATAAATTAATTGAAAATTTGGAGACTCTACATTCTTAGTGAATGAATGTTGAAATCCAAACTATTTTTTTATTGTCTATTAATTTGCATGTGACTCATAAACTGGATTGATATTAAGGCTGTCCCTTAATTATCTGTTTCTTTTTAATTCTTAATTTCCTATAATTATTTTCTTAATTAGTATATTATGTATTTATTAACTAATTTGGCTTTTGGTGGTAATGTACAAATAATATAATCATTCAATATATTATAGGTTTGAAGCGTTGTGGAAAGAGTTGTAGACAAAGATGGTTAAATTATCTGAAACCTGGTATCAAGAGAGGTGACATCTCTGTTGATGAAGAAGATATGATCATAAGACTCCATCGTCTTCTTGGTAACAGGTCATTTTTTTTTCTTTTTATTTTCAACTTAATTAATTATATATTCTCTTCTACCCAATTATCCTACTTGAGTAATTATTAGGCTTTTTGTGCAACTATACTTTTATTTTAGGCCGTAAAACATGATTTTCTCCCGGGAGTAATATTTGTGATCATATTGAAAAGAATACTAAAACTTTTCAAAGATTAAAACAAAAATTTGTTAAGTTTTAAAGAATAAAAAACATATTTTAAGTATTCAACTTTCTTTCATATTTTAATGGAACTAATAATAAAACTATGTTTTTTATATGAATAGATGGGCTTTGATAGCAAAGAGGCTACCCGGACGAACCGACAATGAAATAAAAAATTATTGGAACACTAATTTATCAAAGAAGTTACAGAACAAGAAACTGCCGTCGTCGTCTTCTCCATCATCTTCACTTCATCGCCACAACCACAAATGTTGTGAAGAGGAAAAGACCAAACAAAAGACACGTGTAACACCCACGGCTCCACGAGCTAGGAGAGTTAAGGGTGCGGTAATTCAATACAATACAATGTTCGAAAATAACAGTGATAAATCTAAGTTTGTTAGTTCAAGTCTCACATCAGATCAAACAAAAGAGGTTAAGAGTAGCGAGGAGGAAGAAGATTCTCTCACTAATTTCCTAATTGATATCGATGAAAACCAACTTGAAATTGGTCATGGAGAAGGGTATATCAATTTGAAACTCCCACAAATGTTTGAAGAAGAAGATCATCACAATAATAATGAGAAGAGTGAGTCAGAAAAATTTGATCCTCTTGAGAGTCTTTTGGATGTGGAGCTCAAGAGAGTTGCCTCCTTTCTTGGAATAGAAAATGATTAATTGCATTGAGAGTGACTCTTTTGTATAGCTTCTCCAATATGCCACCTATTAATTTATGAATTAATTGCCTAACTAAACATCTACCTACCTAGATGCATATAAATCCAAATTAAATTAATTAATCCAGGATTCCTCATTTCTCTGTTTCTCTCTCTCACCCCTTAATTTATGATTTAAATTGTGTTCCTCGTTACTTAGTTATGGGAATAGATTTTCTATATGGATGAACATCTACTCTAAATTATTTGGTAATTATAATTATTTCATTTAATTTTAAACATCGAGAATAGATATTATTATTTTAAATTTGATATCGTGATTCTCATTTATAAAATCTTTTTTATTATTGAGTCTTTTGTATTAAAATAAAAAGTCATGAATATGAGTGACAATATCAAATTTAGAGTGACAATATCCATTATTTCTTTAAATATCTTTATAAACTTAAGAATTTTATTTTATTTTTTATCTCTTTATGATGGGATTTGCTAACGTACACCCACCTATTTTCTAGAAAGAGTGCGTTAGCAAGCTACACCTTTTGGGTGTATTTTAAAAAATCTAGTTATAATTTGCTAATGCGCTCCTTCTATAACAAGTGACTGTACGTTAGCAAACCTCTGTAGGGCTTGCTAACGTACACCCACTTGTTTTATAGAAGGAGTGCGTTAGCAAGCTACACCTTGTGGGTGTATTTTAAAATTTTAAGTTATAACTTGCTAACGCACTCCTTTTAAAAAGCAAGTGGGTATACGTTAGCAAACCCCCTTTATGATAAACTAAAACTAAATTTTTTTAGATTCAATGGTTAGATGTTGGCTCGACCAGCTGGTGACCACCGGAGAAAACCCACCAGAAAAGCGAAATCCGCACTGATGTGTTATGAGTCTCATATTTGAGTGGAAATAAAAGTTGGGTTATGCTAAACAATGTCCTAAGAGCACTTGTTAAGGTGTAATAAATATACCTTCTTAAATGATTGGAGTTACTATAAACAACATTCATTATATAGTTTTCAAATTTTGAAACATTAAAGTCTACTATTTTCAATAAAATATTGCTATTTTTGTGCACTGTTTAGCATTTCCTATAAAAGTTTAATGTAATTGTGTTTATTTATTAGTTGAATTAAAGTGAAAGTATTTTTACTTCAAACAAGAAGTTGTTGTATCTATTAAATGAAGCTAAGATTTATGTTTAAGCAAATTATAACTGTTGATATAGTATTAAAACGTAAATTATTTTTAACCAACTGAAAACAAAACATCTCATATTTAACCAACTAAAAACCATTTGTGTTGGGCTTTTTTTCCCATAAAGCTGACATTTTTCTCCAATTTCTAGTATGAGCTTGTTTTTTTTTTCTCCAACGTTCTCTAATCTCCAGCACTGATCATCTTCTACATGTAAACCTATTTTCCGGAGCAAGATATGTTGAAAAAAATTATAGGGTGTGAACAAGATATGTAAACCTACAAGTAATTAATTAAATGTGACGAAATTTCATCTTCAAGGTCACAGTAATTGTTTCCCACTTCCCCAATAAAAGGGTGTGAAAGCAAAATTATCCTAAAAAGAAAAATATTTAGTATATTCCTACTACCATTTCCTATGCAATATTTAATTAATTAATTAATTCCTTTGCTCTAATACAAGGGTTAGTTTCCAATTGATCTATCCTACATGCCTACGGAAATAAACCTCACACACAAAAAGGAAATTTCTCTTTCTCCCATAATTACTTTCACCAAACAATGTAATTGGAATGGAGACATTAGGTTGGAGTATTTAATACTACTCTATCTATTTAATCAAATTTAAAAGATGAACTTCAACGAAAGATGAAATACAAAAACCAAAAGTATTTATAATGTATTTTTAATTTTACTCTTAATTAATTAGAGTGATTGAGTTTTAAATAATAGAGAGATATAATTAGATTTAACGAAGATAATAATAAAAAGACATTAAACATTTTTTAAAAATCAATGCACTTACTTAATGTTAGTACTTTTCTTAAAACGTTTGTATTTTTTGTTTAAGAACTTACATACAGGGACGGGATAGTATTATATTAAGTGGGTGTAGGAGCTTAGATGAGTATTTGGGTTATTGATCCCTTATATTATACGGATAAATACAGTGACTTCACTTCAAGTTTTTATGTATTATACTTACATATTTTTTTAAAGTATACTTATGTCATGAGGTTTGCATCTTCATTATAGTTATTCATATTATTAAGTTTTTTGTTAACGATGTTACTATTTACATGACTCAATTTAATTTTGGATGATGATTTTACCATTTTACTATTTTCATTAAATTCCTTTGTTACATTTCTTAGAGTTATAAAACTCATAAATAAGCTTAAAATGGTAGAAGCATCATTTTAAAATTAAAAAGGATCATGCGAAAAATAATGTTGTTAAAAAGAGGGTTAATGGCAGGGATAACTATAATGGAGCTATAGAGTTCAAGAGGGTAAGTATATTTTTAATAACTAAATAAGGTAAATATAATATAGGTAAAATTCAGTTAAAAATTAGAAGTTGATTGATGTAGAGTACGTTTGTTTAAATTTAAAAATAATTGATTTTAAAGATAAATAGAGAATTATTTTTTTAAATTGATTATGGTAAAAATTGTTTATGTTTGGTCTCTCTTTTATTACAATTGATTATTTTGAGAAATAGCTCAAAGTTGCTTATCAAAATAAGTAGAAATTTAATTATTTTCTATTTTCAATTATTTTGAGAAACACAAACAAACGTACTAAAAATTTATAAAAGTATTTTTTTATTAAAATAAGTATTTATTTTATCAAATAAACACAAACAAATAGACTCATAATTATCTCTATATTATATATTCCTAATACTCCTCAGTGACCTCTCTATAAAAATTCATTTTACTTATTAAAAAAAAAAACTAAAGATTCCTATCCTTGATGAGGTGGAAACGTAAAACCTATAATCACCCCAATTTATAATTTTTTTTCTTTTAAAAAAACAACCCACCACAATAAAATACTAAACTTGGTTTGAGCAGATTAGATCATGTATAATGCAAGCAACTCAACAAGTGTGTTTAGTTTATTTTATTAATATTTTGGTAGGTTACACATTATTCTATCAATTTAATTTACTCTTACACACAATGCAAGGTTCTTATTAAGCAACTCAAATGAGTCTCACACGTACAACACAATGCAAGTTTTTACACTCAAATTTTATTTGTTTGGTCCTACTTCTCCTTCAAACAACCATTGGTCTTGGTTGCTTATTTATGCAACTCAAACACACGTCAGCAAACTCCAATAAATAGTTACTTGTTAAATTGAATTGCTTAACATAAACAATGACTCTAAACAACCCCATTACACATATTCTTAGGTTTGATTTTTTAAAAAAACAAATCATCATTAAAATTATCGGAATCATCACGAATACATCAGAATTATTGAAAAGACCATAAAAATGGCTATGTTCCATTAAACAGCAAAAATGAAGCATTGCCATGGGAGAGAGAAAAAAAAATTAAGATAAAAACAAGAGTTAGATTGGAAGAAAATTAATATAACTAATTGGATTAAATATGTTTTTGGTCCCTGAACTTTTGAGAATATGTTTTTAGTCTGAACTTTAAAACGTCGGTTTTTAGTCCTTAAATTTTAAAAATTTTCACTTTTAGTCCCTTCATACATTTTTTGGTAACGTGACAAATTGAGAGCCCTTCATCAGGTTTACGTATCAATAGATTAAATTGTCACGTCACTAAAAAAATGTACGAATGGACTAAAAGTGGACTTTATCAAAATTTATGAATTAAAAACAAATTTTCGCTAAAATTCGAGGACCAAAAACATATTTAACCTTAACTCATTCTACTTCATCCTTTTTCCAAATAATGAAATAAAAAAAAATTATTTTATTTCATAATAAAATATCTAAACAATAGAACAAAATAATTACCCCATTATTCCGCTTCATTCCACTCTATCCGACTCATTCTTAGTTATTCAAACATAGTCTTGATGTCTTCCCAAAAAAATACAATTAGAGCTCATTTGTTATTGTTTATTTTGCAAAATAATAAATTTTTAAATGAAAAAATGATTCAAAATTTTTTTCAGATATTTGTCTATGTTTTTAAAAATAATCAGAAACAGAAAATAATAAAATTTTTACTTTGTTTTAGAAATTACTTTTAGCTGCTTTTCAAAATAATTAATTGTAATAGAAGACAACTAAAAAGATAATTCTTCTCATTTTAATCAAACATAAATAATTTTTATTTTCATCATAATCAATTAAAAAATAATAAATTTTTTATTCATTTTAAAACTCAATTATTTATAAGTCATAACGAAAGTCTATCAAAGAAATTTTTAAAAAAAGTTGCACTATCCACCATAATTAATTGATTTGTTACTTTTGATGAATATTTCTTTTCTTACAATAAATTTGATGAATAATAATTTTAAAAAATATTTAAATGAGATTAAAATTTAGAAGAAGCTAATTAATTTCTTAATAAACCTGAGTAAGGTATTTCATATTTAAAAATGGAAGGAGTGAGTATAATATATTTACTTATCATTTTACTATTTTTTTTTTAAAAAAAACTTATCGTTTTACTATTAATATAAGTATAAATTAGTTTTAAAAAAACTTTGAAAACTGAAAGTGAGAGGTGAGTCTCCAGACGTACCCCTTTGGCCGGTGACTCGTAATAATGTAGGTTAGACTATAAAAAAGTTTTAACCCACCACAAAACTTCCCTATTTCAATCAACCCACATCAAATACAGCAGAAAAAATTTAGGAAAAAAAAAAAAAAACTACAAGGCATATTTTAGTTTTTAGTTTTATTGTAGTTTAAAAGATGTATAGTATTATTTTGAAAAAAGAAAATATAAGATGACTAACTTTACTAACTGTTTATTCCTTAATAATTAAATAAATTAAATTAAACTGTAAATTAATGTTAAGATAGTGGAGAAATTCATTGATAACTAGTATATTATTTTTTAAAAAAATCGCAAATAACCAGTGCCAAAAGGAGAAGAAGATCAAAAGGATCGAAACTAACGAAGAGGAATTGCATCACTCTTCTGAGAGCTGCTGAAGACGATGGCTGCTGAATCGCCAACTTCAGTTCGTAAAGGTTTCTTCTCCGTTTCTATTCAACCAAACTTTCTTTCATACTTTTTTTTTTTGTTGTTCTTTTTTCGGATTGAGTTTTGGTATTTGTGGCAGTGGTTGTTCATCTCAGAGCCACCGGCGATGCTCCTATTCTCAAGCAATCGAAATTCAAGGTATTCCTTTTCCACCTTCCTCTTTATTTGGTACCTCTCGTTTCAATTTTCTCGTCACAATTTGTTAATTGAACTCCCTTTTGTATACTTTCCTTGATTTTTTTCTTTTTGCATCTGTCGCGCTATTGTTTGATTCTAATACAAGTTTGTGGTGAGAGAGAGTTGGTGCTTAAATTTAAGTTGATGTGATGATTCGGATGATTTGTGTCTGGATATTATATGATTTTCGATGAAGGTGTTGTGCATATTTTCACAATTTGTTAGGTTAACCTAAATTGATCTTTTCTTACTGAATTGAATATAAGACCTTTTTCAGCTTGCATTTAAATTTGAGGACTGTAGATGAGGGCATTACCCAGTTCAATGAAGTGAATTGAGATTCTTCCTGATATTATTAATTTATTGTCTAAAATAGGGGCAAGTATTCTTGGTTCGTGTTTGCTTTTGCTGGAATTCGGTTTGTCGTGTTGACAAAAGCATTCGTTCTTAGCTTAGTGTCCTTGCATTGGATGTAGGGAATGATGAATTTTTTAAGGGCTTGATGGTCATTAAGAGGAAAATACTAGGTATAAGTTGCTTTCAAGTGTACAATATAATGTTCGTTTTCACAATTCTGCTTTTGGATGTCACTGAAAAATCAGAGAAGATAGGTGTTTAGTTTTTGAATTACGTTAAGCATATTAAGAATAAGGATTTTGCTATTCATTGTCCTAAGGGCAATGGTTAAGCAACCTATAAATGGAAACTTTGTGTTGGAAAGTGTATAGTATTTAATGCTACAAAATTATTTTCAATTTATTTTAAATGTAAAGTTTTCATTCATGGGTTGCTTAACCATTGCCCTAAGGGCAATGGATAACAAAACCCTAAGAATAAAAGCTTGTTTGAATAAGATAGCTTTCACCGGGTTTTTCGCTTTCACAAATTCCAAAGCATGAAATGGATGAAACTGGTTTTATTTACTTGCTAAAAACTTAGTTTGGACATGTGCAGAGAAGGCCGTTGGAAGCACCTTTGAGGAGAGTCGATAACATGATAATTAGTCTAATAAAACAGGGCCGAGGTAGATCTAAAAGGGCTCTAGGTGAACTTATTAAACAGGACCTTTTGATTAATGACATCCCAGTAAATATGGTTTTTGATAGAACACAATGGCATCGTGTGATCTATGTAGCTGATCCCACATAGTGGGATAAAGTCTTGTTGTTATTGTTGTTGCTCAAAACTCAATTTACTGTTGCCGATGGGATCTCAAAATCTTATTCAAACATACACTAAGTCCCTGCATCAAAGTTGTTGTATATGAATATTTCTCACTATTTTTCTTCTGTTACCAATCATATTCTGTTCTTTGTCCCTGTACTGTCTACGTTATGAGCAATATGAAAAATTATTTAAGGGAGCTTTCCCATATACAGGCTAGCCATTGATCAATTATAGTATTACACCCTTTCACTACATAATGCAGTCCATTATAATAAAGTTTTTAGTTTAGTTTACTATGCTAATTTATCATTACAACAACCAGCACTAAACCTTATCCCACTTGATGGGATTGGCTACATGGATGAATAGATGTCACTGGGATCCATCAAAAACCAAAATTCAGTTAGAGCAAGATCTTTAACGCTATTTTGTTGAAGTTTTATTAGGTCTTCATCTGTCCCCTTGAGGTGGACTACCTTCCATTTGATATTTACAGCCCTATGCATGCTATTCTCTCTCTAGTAGAGATTACACTTCAATTTTCTTGCTGATAACGGGAAATGAAGGGTGCTGGAATGAATATATCAATGTACCCACATTTTTCTACATGGATTTTCTTTGCTTGATGCTGGAATGAATATACTCATATTTTCTTTACGTAATTGAAAAGGCAACTTTGAGGTCATGAGTCATGATGACATTGAACTCAAGAAGTATTGAACTTAAGTATGGAAGTCATCATTTTTTAGGAAAGCTTGCAAAAGTTTATCGAGCCTAATGATGATATTGTAAAATAATTCTAAATATGTTCAACATTGCAGATAGCAGGAACTGATAAATTTGCCAAAGTAATAGACTTCCTTCGCCGACAGCTCCACAGGGACACATTGGTAAATAATAAGTCATTATGTAAGAAATTACTATTTGAATTCTCTAAAGGTCCTGATACTCAAATTTTATTTCCTATTTTGCAGTTTGTATACGTCAACTGTGCCTTTTCACCGAACCCTGATGAATCAGTCATTGATTTGTATAATGTAAGAAATTACTGGATCCCATTTTCCATTAATTCTTATATCTTCATTATATGTATATGATGTGTTTTTCTGTTTTTATCTGCTGTTATTAATATTTCATGTAATGATAATATTTGTCTCAACTTTGGACAATGGAGGAAAAAGTATGCCTAATGGTGTGTGTGGTGTAATAAAAGTAAAAAGAGTGTCAAATTTTATTAGTATTTTTTAAAAGTTACTTTAACCATTTTGTTGCTATGATTTTATTTTATTTTATTTTTTCCTTTCTAAACCTAAAGGCATTTTGACCTTTTGCAAGTTACGCTTCAACCTCATAAAAGGAAATGAAATGAAGGGTCGCGCTAAAATCTGGAATAAGAAATCCAATTTCCATTTCCTTTCTCTTTTTTTTTCCTTTATTTATTTTTTTTCAAAATTTCAACTAATTCCTTAACCTATTGGATGATGAGAGAGACAAGGCGACATTAAAATACATGCTATTATTCATGTCAAACAGTTAAACTGAATACCCCTCCTACGGAGGGATTTGCCTTCAAAGAGACAAAAGAAACGTGTTAAATTGCATGTCTGTGTTGAACTGTTTTTCTTGTCTTCTGTATTTGTGCTATTAGGATTTTACAGAGTGAAAGAAAAGGGATTCGAGAGAGATAACAGTGAATATAAAGCTGTAAAATGTATTATTGTAGAATAAGTTATACAGAGGTCTATTTATATAGAGTATAGACAGTACAAAGACTAGAACTAATGAGAGTTCTGTTAGTATCTAATAGAACTCTGTTAGACTGTTACAATAGAAACAGTGAACTTACTAAATGTAAGAACTGAAGATAACAGAGGAAGTACTAAGTATACCCTAATATATGCAAGTGTGCTGAAAATTGGAAAATTCTCAGCATTTCTTTGTTGGTGGATAGAGTTTTGGATAGGCCATCATTTTTCTCCTTGAATTATACTGTATCTATGCTTGTGATATTTTGTACTACAAGTAAAAAAATGCTTGAGAAGTTTGGTTGTCAATGTTATAGCTTAAATCTACTATATAGATTGATTTGGTATCAATTTAGGTGATCTAACTATGCTGTTTATTCATCTGGCTGTGACGTAAGTTATTTATTTTCTGTTTTTGCCGTCTTATTGTTTAGAATTTTGGTTTTGATGGAAAACTGGTGGTCAACTACGCTTGTTCTATGGCATGGGGCTAACCCTTACTGATGGTTGCTGATGGTAAATTCTCCATATTGTGAATACACATTCTTTCATTGGCGGCTACCGAGGACTTTACTTGCACACAATCGAAATACACGATTTCCTTTTACCCTGAAGATTCTGACAAGATGGAAATGCAAAGAAACCAACTTTGGACTCTCCACAATTTATTGGTTTTAGTTTTCCTTAACTTTTGGGCATGTTTACCTCTGAAGCGTAATTGACTCATTGTTTTAGGGTTGTTCTTGTCATGATAATTATGAATGATGAGGGTTTAGAGACTTATAATTCATGTTGAAGTGCTAATCCTTCACCTGATCATTCTGTGAAGGTTATCGTGTTGATGTATATATTGCTTCAACTTATCTTTTTCTTTGGATTTTACACCTTAATTGTAAGACTTTCGCAGCATGTCATCTGTTCATTGCTTTGTCCTACTTTTATCTAGATTGGTTTCACCTTAATTGTGATGGTTATCTAATTTGGAAAAGAATCTAATTTGCATGCATTGACAATGAGGGGATGGAGGCGCTACAAATCACCTTGGATGGGTGACTTCTTGATGAGTCCTCTTGATGCACCTTTTTTTATTTATTATTTATATAAGAAAAAAAACTAAAGAATGTATAACCAATCATGGACAGGTGATTTGTTAGTTAGAGAAGAGAATTTAAATTGAGAGCAATTACTTCATGGAAGTGGCTGCATGCAATAGGAAGGGTTTAAATTCCAGTTACATCTTAGGTTTCTGCCCATTTATGTTGCACTCCCTCCAGACTTAATTATAAGCAAAAAGAATCATGTGTTTGATGGGGAAAAATACTCTCAATCTGGAAATTTTAAGTAGGAGAAAGAAAGAAACTAAATTCATGTGGGTGCCACAAGCCTATGTGGGATGCATATAATTTTTTTTCTTCTCTCCTACTAGAAATTTTCAGTCACTGGAGAGGGCACAAACCCATGTTTGATGGATCAAAATATGAGCGAATATCTACTGTTTTAATTCTATTTAATGTAAGCATTTCCAAAGACGTTGGGATTCACACAATTTCAGTTGGGAACGGGATCACTCTTTTTTCGGACATCAGTGTTCGAAATGGTATTTCCGGACGTCGACGCTCGTAAAATAGTGAAAATATAAAAGAAATAACTTTCATTTTATGGACGACACCATCCGAAAACACCATTTTGGACATTGATATTCAAAAAAAGTGTGGTCTCGTTTCTAACTAGGATGGTGTCAATCACAGCATCCATTCCCAAAATACTTAATAATGTACTACCTTTGAACTCATAAGAAAAAAAGTAACAATTAACGTATTAAGAAAATTTATTACTAAATTATACTTGATCATATTTATTGCAAGATGGGGTGATAGCATTAAATGAAAGTTACATTAGGAATAACAACATTAAATAAGAATAATTTTATAAACTAAAGAGGTTGAAAGTATTTTTAGCAAACGAAAAAGTGACTCTAATGGTCCGTTAAGTAAGTGAGTTGGTAGCTGGTTGAAAGTGAATTAACACAAACCAAACCAAAAAAACAGACAAGTGAGGATTGGAGCCGAGGAGGGCTTCAGTGTGGAGGTGTAGAATGGAGAAGCAAGAGAGGATGAGAGGCGTGAAATGGAGAAGGAAGGAAGGAAGGATCTAGATGATTAATGTGGACCATTGATCTTGACCAAAAAAAATGTAGACCATTAATCTAAGGAAATAGCTAATTAATTCATTGTGTGATGTGTTCTGTTTGTGTTGTTGCCAATTTAACTGGTCTAAATGTGTTGAGTGAAATGGTTAAAAAAATTCCTGCTTCAAATTCTATCATTTCAATCATTTCTCAAAAATAAATTATTTCTCAATGAATCCCAATTGAAATGCTTATTTTTAGTTTTTCAATATTTTTATTTAATATAATATTAATTGCCAAGAAAGAGTAAAAATTTATGAGCACTCACAATTTTTCATATAAGATGCATTAACTACATAGATATTTTAATAATTTTTTCACATCATTAATTGAAAAAAATATCACTTATTATGTTTTATCACTTATTATGTGTAAAACTTGTCCAATGTTTCTTATAAAAAGGATCGGAGGTAATATTAAGACTTGTTAAGAAACTATACATTGAAGAAGGCCTTAGCTTTCAATAACATTCCATCCAATCCATAATAGCATACAAATTTGAGTGATTGATATTTTTTTTCTTGCGAATAGACCATAGACCATGAGGCCGCAGTCATTTGGAGTGGTGCCAAACCATTAAAGAAATAGCAATTTTGCCCTCTCCGAAAGGAAAAACATGATACAAACAGAGCATTCAAAAACAGAAAGAAAGAAAACATTACACAGGTTCATTGCTTAGAGTACTTTTACAGACCAAATTCATGACTTGTTTCAAGAACCTTTAAAGTTAGCAGCAAGCAATTGCAGTGCTTTGATAGCTTTGATGAATGTTCGCTGTCGTTTGTCCATCATCAACGTCATTCCATTAAAAACTGTTCCACTCCTATAAAATAAATTCAACTACTACTTAAAAACATTGAATGCACAATGCAAAAACAAGCCAACTACACAAAAGCACATAAAACTAGAAAACTAGCAGCATATCAATATAATAGACTCAATTCTGCATTGGTATATTGTATTTGTACTTACTAGTCACGCGAATGTAGAAGCCTGGAAACAATTCAAAAAGAAACGACTCATTCATCTCGAGTAGCAGGATCCATTCCAGTAGAAGGGCTATCAGCAAAATATTCTTGGTGCCTTAAATTCACGCCATACTGTTCATAAAAGACAATAAGTGGATTAAATGTAAAGAAATATTCACATATCAGCATTTTTAAATTTGAGTTTCGGGCCTGACTCACACCCAAAAGCTAGCTCATACGCGAGTACAAATACAGATGGCCCAATAATATGGGACTTTCAAGTTTCAACACACCCCTTATGGGTGGCCCCCTACCAGATCTATGATAGACTCTCATACCATCTTAAATTCGAGTTTTGAGCCTAACTCACTCCCAAAAGCTAACTCATAAGAAGATAATTGCCACACCACTTATATACTCTAGTAAAGATGGGACTTTCAACAAGCATGATGAATAAAAAGATGAATGACATCTTATCTGCTAATCTTCTAATCTTAGATCAATTCAATACAATAAAGTTTATCCCAGAAAAAGCTTAAATGTTATAAAGCTGGGCTAGACCACCCACGTAAATGGTAGAGGTTTCTATGTCGACACATGAGAGCATCCAATTTTAATCCCTTGGATTATAATCCTAAGGTGGGAGGCTTTACCATTGAGCTCTTGGCCTGTAGGAATGGGATCCCAGGGCTAGCCATGCTTACTGATTGCATGCATCTGTGGCCACTCGAAACCCTTTATGAATAAAGAACTCACCCGAAATTATCAAGGTTAGTCAGTCTGGGCCCTGAACAAGTAAGCTTGAAACACAGTGAAACTTCCAAAACAATCACAATACTGTCACAAATTGATCCAAAAACCACCCATGTTCCCAGTTCATATTCTGTCTTCAATCTTCAGTTTGGCCAAAAAGGGGAAGGGAAATGGTAACAAATGTCATAGGTTGTGGCGTTGATCAAGGCAGCACAAAGGATCTTCTAATTCACAACCCCGATTATGGCAATTATCATCTCTTGGGAGACATGCCTTGCCATGACTGTGGCAAGGCCTTTCACCCTGCTGCGCCTAGTAGCCAAAATCGCTATCTTCTTACTTAAACTTACAACAAACTAAGAAAAGTTGAACAGCGGGCTCTAATTGAGCGGAATGGTTGATGCTAGAGCCTAACACTAGTTAAGCTGAGCTGACTGAATGCAACGGCTAGCAATACAAAGGCTTAAAAATATAGAAGAGGGGTTTTGCAAACTGGTCCAGAAGAGACTGGACTTCTATTAAAAAAAATCATATAACAAATTGCAAGTCTTATGAAACCTATAATGAGGAGAGAGGAAACTTTGTTCCATTTAAAATATATAACTATCTTTACCTCACGCAATGCCTTTGATAGGTCTTCCGTTGTCATAACTAGGCGCTTATCCTGTTACAATGGAATGTAAGTTTTAGATGCATATAAAAAACATGTATAGATATAGTTAGAACTAAATTAAAAGCAGTCAAAACCTTTTGGTGCTTGTCCCTTTTGTCTTTTGGAATTGTTGCTTGCCTTGCTTTGCAGTGCCTATGATTAACATATAGTGAATTGATCATGCCAGCATATATGTGTAAAAGAAAGACAGAACAACTACTTGACTAATAACAAACCACTTCCTAAAGAAATAGTAATACATTTAAGGATGAGAACAAGAAAGGTAAAAAAAAAAAAAACAAATCGTTAGATTAAATAACGGTAAAACCAAGAAAATAATTAACTAAGACAAAGAAACAAGCCTTCAAAATACAAGTTGGATACTATGGAACTTGCAAAAGAAGAGGATAACAGCCAAAAAAAAACAAATTAAGTGGAATTGAGCTTTGTTCAAAAGAATACCATTGAATTATCTGTGAGGGTGTGTGCTATCCTATAAAATACCCTAGACATGCACTCAGTAAAGAAGCAAATCTTCATCAGGCAGTCATTGGCTTGCATGAAGTGAACTACCGTTTACCCCCGAAAAATAAAAAACAAAAAAGTTTTTTGGGAAGTTGTGACGTGACAGATTTCTACAGAAGAATAATCCCCAAATTTACTGTGGGCATAAATAATTTGCTATTATGCTGTGAAACAAGATTTAAATAAATGAAACACAATAAAAGAAAAGAAAAAAGGTAAAGTTTCAATAGGAAAAAAAAGATAAAATGAACATACTGAAGTGCTTCTCCTGCGACTTCTGCAACAAACTTCTGAGTGGCAACAGCTACCAGTCTAGTCCTGAAATAATATAGCAATAATAATAGTCAAGCACACAACATATGAAAAAGAAATGCAAGGTCTAAGAATACAACTAAATTATAAATAAATCAGTCAACAACAGTCAACCAAAATGGAAGAACTGTTGCACCCCTAATAAATTCACAAGCACTTATGTTCAACTTTATGAAAGGAGGTTGAAAACAACCATAAAAGTTAAAAACCAAAATAAATCCTACAAGTGAAAAGAAAAGGAGAATATGGATAGAAAGTCAGAACAACACAATTTGAATATATAATCGATTTATGACTTAAATTGCTTCAAAACTGCTTCCCCACATTTCCTATGTAAAGACTTCACCATGATCATATAAATTCCATCAGATAAAGGATGCCAAAGAAAGGGCAAAATGTGTTAGCAATAGCATAAATAAAGACATGACTCAAGGAATTTGCAAAGAAAGCGTGATAGAATATCTCCTATATCTTTATTTGTTTTGGATAATGCATCTTTTGTATCTTTAGAAAACTTCAAAGCTTTCAAATCGATGGGTAAAAGGCCAGAAGTACACGAAGTCATAAAGGGTTCCAGGTCCCAGGACACAATTGGGTTCAAAGGACTGTGATTTTTCCCCTCTCAATGAAGACATATTCTGCCCTTACTCTTAACAGCAAAGATATCCTGGGAACTTGCAACATGCTCTAGCACTTAACTTTTTGCAAATAGACAGACTAGATTTATCACCTCTATTCTCATTTCTTTTTCTTTTTCTTTTTTTTTGAGAATGACAGTCTGTCTGTATCAGTTGTTTAGATGTTGCATTCATGGTGACCACATCAACAGCAAAGAACTCAATTCACGCAAGAACTTGTGAGAGAGAGAGGACCAGAAAAAGCCCAACAAGAAAAATGGCTCAATCAAACTGCCACAAACTGACAAAAAATTGAATTAAATATGCATAAGCCAACAGTCCAAACTCCATCAGAATGAAAATGTAATTAACGCGTCCTTTACAGTCTTGAGTGGTTTACGTCACACCATTTGGGTGTTAATTACACCCTCGGCCCATCTTTAATGGTTACTAAAACAATGACAGAGAAACATAGGAAACAAATTCAATATTAAACTCCATCTGAACAATTGAACCAGACAGCATGCTACTAAAGACTACATAATATTCCACTGATTTTTATCTTCTCACGCTAGGGGAACAGCTAATTATAAATAATAACATCAACTTGTAGGCCATCATCAAGTACAAAGAGCCAGAACAATTGGTGTAAATAAAAATTAATAATAAAGTTAGGGTAAGAGGTACCCACAATCGAACATCAGGACATTGGAAGCCGCTCTTACCCAAGTAATGCTCCACCAATTCATCAGGTATCTGTTACAAGTACAAGGGGAAAAGAAAGGGGTTGTTGGTTAATTCTCAAGGATAGAAGAAAATTTTAAGAGAGAGTGGGTCAATAAAGCATCAATGAGAAGAGAGAAACTGACAGTGGGAGTATAATCCATTAAGGAAGCAAGGAAATCAGAGAGCGCAGCATCATCGTCATGCCTCCCTTCACTCGATTGAGGGTTATGGTTCATCTTTGTATTGTTACCTAGCTACAAATCACTACTGTATCATATGCTCCATACATTAGACATTGAAATAAGTAAGAAAACAGTAATAATTAATCGAAAACAAAGCAGAGAACAGCAGAGTTTTGAACTTTTGTACCTCAAGTCAGAGTCTTGCCTCCAACCACACAATCTCACAGAGAACAGCAGATTTGTGAACTTTTGTACCTCAAGTCACAGAGTCTTGCTTCCAACCCCACACAACCTCACTGTCCGGTTGCTTACAAGACAGTGGTGATATATCAGTTGTGGCTGTAGGCTTCGTTACTTCGCTGTATCAAGTATCACATGCAGGAGTTTAGATAGGTTATGCTATCACCGATTTTGTTTCATTTACCTTTTTAAAATGAGTATACCCTCACTTGGGTCTGTAAAAGATATAGGGCCAATTTGTTTTACTTTTCATTACAACGGAATTGATTTTAGAGGAATCAAGTTCTGTCAAATTTGCATTGGGATTCAAGTGAAATTGATTTTGGGAGTGAGGAATCTTGACCAAACAAGCACATAAGTGTCATCAAATAGGTCCATAAAAATCATGTTATCAAATAAGTCAGTAATAGAATGACCTATTTGGTGACATATATAATCCTTAAGGGATATAGTATGTAAAAAACTTACGCAGTGCATCAAAATTAAACTAATTAACTAGCCCATTAGCATTTCTCAACTACTACATCCAACAAAGACCAATCCACTACCAGTAGTCTGAACAAGAACACTTGCCACCACTAAAATGATGAAACCGGTATGCATCTCTTAATATGATTTTCCTTCCAACAATTTCACTAACTAGCTTGAAAACAGAGTGGCAATCACCACAGACACGGAGATTCTTGAAAATTCTAAGAGGTGAGCCTTCTGGACAATTGATCAAACCAAATGCAAGGGCAATTCTCTCACTGTGGTTCCAAAGATTGTGCTCCTTTTGTTCTTCGTCTGTATCTTGCAATGCATAGCATGTATCGGGCACGTAGCCTGCCTCTCTTATCAACTTTTTGAGCTCTTCCAACTTTGTATAGACTTGTATTGATTGTGGATGAAGCTGGTCTCCCATTCCAAAAGTATTGACCTTGTTTCTCAACTTGATCCAACTACAGGCAGGTTTCTTCTTTATGTTGTGTACTTCCATTTGCTTTCTCACATTCTCTACATCTCCCCACCTTCTAGTAGAAGCACAGACATTTGAATATAGAACATAGGCTGAATCATCCAACAAGTCCAGCTCAAAAAGATGGTCAGCAGCTTTCCTCCCAAACTCCAAATTGCCATGTATTTTACAAGCAGCCAACAAGCTACGCCACACAAGGTCATTTGGTGGAATCGGCATGTTATTAATAAAAGTTTCAGCCTCAGCGAGCCTTCCTGATCGCCCAAGAAGATCAATAATGCATACACAATGCTCTATTCCAATGGAGACACCAAATTCATTAGACATTGAAGAGAAGTATGCGAGACCCTCATCCACCAATCCACCATGGCTGCATGCTGACAGAAGCGAAACAAAAGTGACATGGTCAGGTCTTAATCCCATATCAAGCATCTCATGAAAGGCATCCCTAGCCTGTTGATAAAATCCATGTCTGGCTAATGCTGATATTAAAATGTTCCAAGATCTCTGTGACCTTTGCGTTGGTTGGGGAAGGATTCTAAACACATCATCAATTTCCCCACATTTTCCATACATATCCATTGTAGCATTTAAAACGTAATCATTTAACTCGAACCCCAGTTTAATAATCAAGCTATGAAGCTGCTGACCTTCATCAAGTAAAGTTAGGTTACCAATAATGGCTAGAGCTACAGAAAAGCTAAACTGATCTAAATGAACCCCATCATTTCTCATCTTTGCAATAAGTTTCAGTGCCTCCTCACCAGGCCCATGATGAGCATTCACAGAAACAATGGCATTCCAAGTACTAGAACTCTTATTAGCTAATACATCAAAAATATAGTTACTTGTATTAAGATCACCACACTGTGCATACATTGTTATTAGGGAGCTTTGGACGTATGTATCTAATTCAAAGCCTGCCACAATTATAAGTGCATGGATGGGCATTCCATGTACCAAAAGATTATCAGGAGACAAACAAGCACCGAGAAGATTAACAATAGTAATGTAGTTTACAGGCAAGCCTTCTTCTCTCATTGAATTGAAAGCCTCAGTTGCTGCATCTGGTTCTTCATTATCAGCATGGCCGCCTATAAGTGCATTCCAAGTTACTTCGTCTCTATTAGGCATAATTTTGCACACCCGTTGTGCTTTAGCCATCAAACCAAACTTTCCATACATGGTAACCAGCGTATTACCAATGATCAAATTTTGATGGAAACCAAAAAGAATCACGAAGGCATGGACAATCTTTAACTTTTCCAAATTATAACAGGCAGATAACACAGTTGTGAATGTTACATAGTTCATTTTCTTACTCATTTGGAGCATCTTAATCAACAGTCGTATGGCATGTGGATACTTTCCATTCTCAACATGGCACACCATCATGGAATTCCATGAAATTAAATCCCTCTCCGGCATTGTATGAAATACACACTCTGCATCCTCAGATTTTCCAGCTTGAGAATACATACTTAAAAGACAATTGCATACACAAACATTTGATTCCAGTCCAGATTTTATTACTAGACCATGAAGTCCTCTTCCCCACCTCAAATTTTGTGCTGAGCCGCATGCTGGTAACAAGGTTGAAACAGTAGTATAATCTGTTTGTGTGTGAGTATGACGCATCTGAAAAAAGTATCCTAGAGACTCTTCACAATGACCATTATGTACACCTGCAGTAATCATTGAATTCCATGAAATAGTGTCGCGTTCCTTCATGGTATCAAACACATAAGATGCCTCCTCTATGCTATTACAATTGCCAAACATGGATATGAGGGAGTTTGCCACAGAGATACTAGAGTCTAATCCAGATTTGATGACATCTCCAAGGATCTGATAACCCAAGCTTTTATCTCCAAGCATTCCACAAGACCTAATAACTGTAGTCATTGTATTCTGATTACAATACAACCCTTTGCGTTTCAAATGCTGATAAATATTTAAAACCTCCATTATATGTCCATTATCTGCATAGCCAACCATCAAAGAAGTCCAAGAGACTATATTTGGTGCATCAATCTCCTCAAATAGTTTGTTAGCCTCAGAAACCTGACCGTTTGTACCATAAAAGTGCAGCAGACAAGTGCCAACAAACACATCAGACATCAAACCGCATTTGACAACATAACCGTGAATCTGAAGTGCCCCTTCAGTCATGCAACCTGACCTATCACAAGCGGTCAGCAAACTAGCAACTACAAAACTGCTAGGCCTGACACCATATTCACACATCTGGCAGAAGAATTCTATTGCGTCGTGGTACCAACCCACCCGAACAAAGCCAGACATCATGTTATTCCAAGAAGATTCATTTCTATCCAACATTTTATCAAAAATGTACTGTGCATATTTAATGTTACCAAACTTGGAGTACATGCTAATCAAAGTATTCGTGCAGAATGTGCTGGGCTTAATAACACCTTTCACGCAAAATGAATGCAATGCTCTCCCAACATTTCCATCAGTGATCTCTGAGAATCCCTTTTGAGAAAAGCATGAAACTTGGGGATTAGGGTGGTTTGTGAGGGGGTGCCAACAGATAGCATGGCTCCAAGATTCTTTTTCTTTTATGCATGTTTTGAACTGGTTCTGGCAGTGAACTACGGGCGAATATATAGCAGTTGGGATATGCACAGGACTAAGAGTAGACAGCTTTCTACAATGCCTAGCCAGTTCTGATAATTGAACGAAACCGGGCGTATGACAGGACAAAATGTCAACATTTGGGAAGAAGAACTGCAAAGAGCCTACTGCCAATTTTTTTCTTGTCATTCTATATTCTCATTCCCAGAACAATCTGAATCATCCAATAATAGCAGAAAAATCTATCAAATTATCTATTAAATTATATAATGCTAGAGTACTCATGTTTGCAATTCTTAGTTATGCAACTACTGTTCAAAACGTGAATTTACTTATTTAACCTATTCAGTTCACTTTTTTACTCGCATTTTGTGGCTTGGTGTTCACACAAGAATCCATTTTCACCCTCACCCACTCACTCAAATTACTTCTTCCCTATCTTCTTTTTCTTCTCACCTCTCTGCTAAGGCTAATTTAATTTCTATTCATCAATTATCAACTTCAATCTCACTCTGTCCTGTCGTAAGAGCCTAAGAGAATCTCAAAAAAAAAAGAGAGAACCGAATTTAAGTGGGAATGAAGAGGGAAAGAAGAGGAGAAAGCAGTACCAAAAACAATAAAATCTCGTTCGATGTCGACGATTCTGTGAGCGGCGGTGGGAGGAGCTTGGGGTGCGGGATCCGGTTAGAGTGATGACAGTTGGCTCAAGACGGTGGCGCAGATATGTAGCTTCGACGTCGTTTTGGTATGAGTGGCGAAGGAAAGAAGGAAGGAAGTATGAGGAGGAGGGTTTGGGAGATGAGAAAGAAAACCAGCGAAGGAAGCAAGGACATAAAGCCTACTTTTAAGCATCCTTCTTCCTTTATCAAAGAAAAAAATTAATACCAACAAAATCCGGCACAATTGGCAGATAATTTGATCTTTTAAGTATCTTGACAAGGGTTCAAATCCTGACGGTGCGTATAAAAAAGATTTTCTTGAGAGAGCCAATGCCTACTTCGATAATCTCTAGTGATTAGCCTTTGGCTATCAACTAGAGAATACCCTTGGTTCAAAAAAAATTAATGGTGAATTGGGCCTTTAGCCCATAATTTTTTAAAACAGCTAAAAAAAACTAAAGTTATATTGAAATATTGAATGAGTGTTCTAGGTTCGTCTTTTTTTTTTCTCTCTTATCAATTGAAAATCTTTGCATAGTATATAAAAATATTATTTTATAATTTAAAAATTATTTTATGATTAAAACTATAACGTAAAAATAAAATTCAAATATAATTTTGAAATAAAATTTAGAGTATTAATTTTTAATTTTGATTGGAAATATAGCCCTTATTTGTTAATTTTTTTATTTTTAATTTTAATTATTTTATAATTAAAATATAATATAAAAATAAAATTTAAAGATAAAAAATGTGTCATACGAGGAAAACTGTGTGATAACCATTTAATTAACCCAGGTTCTTTGTTCAATGTTGGTTAATAATACTTTATCAATCATTACAAATAGTCATATGTATAAAATAATTTTTAACAATTATAAATTAATAATAAAAATAATTTTCAATTAATTAGATTAATTTTGAATAAAATTAAATTCATAACAAGTTATTTAATATTATATTTTGATATATTAATAATATAAAAATAATAAATAATTATTTATACTATAATTATATTTTATATAGTAAAGTAATATTTTTATCTTTTTCCTATGCATAAATTTATATTTTAAATATATATACACTTATTTGATTGTTGAAATAATAATTATATATTAATACTTTAATTCTATGAATATGATAAATTCAAAAATAATTAAAAAATAGTGGAAGTAGACCAAAAGGAGTATAGTAATATCACCATTTTTTCTAATTTAATTTTAAACAATGTTTCATCTAATTTAAATATATAAATTCTTAGTAGACTATTATCATAAACTTTTTTAAACTCTTATAAATCGCGAGGAGTCAACGAATTTGCTTTTGTACCAAAACCTAACTCTATATTGCACTAAAATAAAATAATAATGTAATTACTTTATTATTCATCTATATAATTTTATATCAAGTGAGAATACGTAACAAAATCAAAGCATCATCCCTTCAATAAAAATATGGTATATTCTAAATAATATCTATAATCCAGAATCATCGTCATGCCTTCCGCATGATTCATCTTTGTATTGTTACCTACCTAAAAATCACTATTGTATCCAATGATACATACATTACTATATCAGATATTGAAATAAATAAATTTTTAAAAGAATTAAACGCAAGCAAAGTAGAGAAAAGCATAGTAGTGAAGTTTTGTACCCCAAGTCACAGAGTTGTAGAGTCGTGCTTCCAACCCCACACAATGTCACTCGACGGTTGCATACAAGACAGCGATGATATATCAGTTGTGGTTGTGGACTTTACTAGTTTCGCTCCGGACTTAATTAATCTCCGAATGTGTTGAACTCTGTTTTTCTGAACTATAGGGTTTTTAAATCTTTCTTACAAATAGATTCTAGTTACTAAAACTAAAATGTGTAATAAAATTAGTCATTAGTGTGATGCAAATGGTAGCATCTCTAGAAGTATTTTCTTATTATACATTACGCTTATTTAGGTTTTAGTCTTTGTACTTTAAAAATTGTGGTTTTAGTCCCTACACTTTCACGCCATTAAGGTTTTAGTCTCTAACGTTAGTTCTGTCGTTAACTCCATTACAACTAGCCTTCGTGGCACACGTGTAGCTGTTAGTTTGACAGCGTAGAATTCCACATCAACTGCTAACGTAAATGCGCACCAAAACACTTAATAAGAGCTCTAAATTCTCAAATTTTTACCCAAATTGAAATATTTGAAAACTCTAAATCTCTAATTTCTTGAAGCGTCTGTCATGGTACAAAGGAGCTCCAATGCTAGTGGAAGCAAAATTAACCAAAGTAACAAGAGATTCTGCGAGTGTGAAGGTGTTATGCGTTGCTAAACAACAACTATGGAGAGAAAGGAAAATGCTGGAAGAAGGTTTTGGAGATGTCAAAATTGTAGACTAAATGATGTAAAATATAGTTACGTTGTTCATAACTTGGATCGGAGGAGCAACAATGGAGGACAGAGTATGTGTCAACTTTTAGAATGTTGAAGATGACTTAGTATATGGACTTATTCCGATTTAGTTTAAATGTGTAGGGACTAAAATTTAAGTGTTAGGTTGAGTATAGGGACTTAAACCTATCAAGTTTACATGTGTAGGGACTAAATCTAACGTGTTAGGTCTAGTGTAGGGACTAATATTTATATCATGCAATGAATGTGTGTTTTGAATCCATGTCCATTGTGATGTCTATTGTGATGTAATCAATATCCAAAATTCCTCTAGTTTGATTGTCTATTGTGATGGAATCAATGTCTATTGTGCAGGGATTTATTTTGAACGTTTTGTAATGAAATCTTTTTTGAATAAAAAATATCTACTTTGAACACCTTATTTTTCTATGATGAAAAAGACAATTGGAGCTCCATATTTTACATCAGTTACTTTTCAATTTGGACATCTCCAAAACCTTCTTCCAGCATTTCCCTTTCTATTCTTAATTGTTGTGTAGCAACGCAGAACACTTCCGCACTCGCAGAATCTCTTTTTACATTGGTTCATTGCGCTTCCACTAGCATTGGAGTTATTTTGCATCATAATAGAAACTTTAATAAATTAGAAATTTAGGGTTTTCAAATGTTTTCAATTTGGAAAAAATATGAGAATTTAGAATTCTTATTAAGGGCATTGGTGCCCGTCCACGTAGGCAGCTGATGTAGCACTCCACGCTATCAAGCTAATAGCCACATGTGTGCCACATAAGCTAGTTGTAATAGAGTTAGTGACGGAACTAAAGTTAGGGACTAAAACCTTAACGGCATGAAAGTATAGTGACTAAAACCACAAATTTTAAATTACAGGGACTAAAACCTAAATGACCGTCAAGTATAAGGACAAAACATGTATCTAAACCTTCTTTAAAAAATTGAATGCTACTATTACTTGTTATTAAGGAGATTTAAATAAATTTTTCATTTTTACATAATAACTTTTTTTTCTATCCCTGCAAACAATACTTATTTTTCAGTCCAAATTAATCTAAACGTTTTATTTTTTTGTCTCTACCGTTAAGTTGGGTCATTAGCCCTAACATATGTGCTACATCAGCAATTGACGTGTTAGCAAATATGACTGACTAATAAATTCTATACGCTTTTAGTCCCTATAAAATTTTATTTTATTTTTTTGGTCCCTAAATTATCTTTTTGCTTCCTCCTTTTTCCACTACCTCACGTTTCCCTTTCACCTTCCCCTTTGTCTTGGCCACCACTGCCACTTCTCACCTCCCACCCCTATCTCCCTTCTCCTTTCTCTTTCTCTCTTCACTAACACCTCACTATGAAATTGTTCTTCTTAAGCTTCATTACCCTTTGCTCACGCTACTAAATAAAAATTTCTCTAAACTTCAATCTTTATCATCAACTACAATTTCTTCACGAACCCGAATCTATCTAAGGTGTATAACTTCTTACAACACTCAACAATCCATGGCTTCCCATTGCCTCATTCCTTATTTTTCTTTTTCCTCTTATTCGTTATCCCAAAACCTCAACCTCAAATGGTTTCTGAAACTGCTTCATTTTCATTCCATTTCAACGCGAATTCAAACCCTTGAACCTACCCTAACGACGAGGATAAACCCATTAACAACTAATTCAATTTTCTCAAGCTCTTCGTAACCCTTACTGTCATTACCGCTTTTGTCTCTCAATCACATGTTGTCTTTATCGTTAATTGAAAAAAATGAGTACCAAAACCTTCTGACAAAAAGGTTGAAGTTTTGGTGTCAGAGGAGCTAAAAGCTTGGACTTAGAGGCTTTTTGTGGTCACTGATCACCTTCGTTATAGCAAAACTCTTGAACTAAAGAAGGATGGTATGCTTAAGCACATAATTAAACATAGTTTTGTGAATTTGAGGCAACGAGAAGAGGTAGTTCTTGTGGTTTTGGATATTTGAGTGTTTATGACAATTTTGCCATCTTATGAGAGTCATTAAAACTTTTAGGACTCTTAGAATGAGTTAAAGTTTGATTTTTTGTGTGTGAATAATTACACGTCTTCTCTGTTGTTTTGGATTTGGTTGCCTCTTGCAATGATAAAAAAATTTATTTGCCTAGGAGATTTAAAATTGAAGAAGGATTTAAAGAAGGCTATAAAGTTGAGACAAGCTAGGGTGGAAATTTCCCATCGGTGGTGGTGGTGAAAGGTGAAAGGGGCAATAGAAGGGAGATTCAGTGGGAAGTGGTGGTGGTGTGAAGAGAAAGGTTAAAGTGAAAAGTGTGGTAGTGGAAAAAAGAGAGAGGAAAAAGATAGTTAAGGGCTAAAAAAAAGGCTTAATTATTTTTTTATTCTTATAAAATAATTAGAGGTTTAAAGTCTTTGTTTGAGTTGGTTTGAGCCTCATATCATTCTTGGTATTAAATTCAGATCAATCAAATAAAAATGTCAGTTTCATTTTTTATTTTTATTTTTTCTTTTTTATCTTTTGAATTCAGTTTAAAAAATATTATGTAAGTTATAAATATCAATTAATTCAGTTTAAAATTCATCAGTTTTAGGTATATAGGAGTGTTTTTATTTTTCTTCATGCTATGACAAGTCCAAGTTGGCATTAGGGCAAATTAAAAAAATGAGGGAGAAGAACAAATTTGCCAACTAACATCAGCCTCAGATAGCATGAGAATTAAAGAAAGGAATCCAATATTAATCTTAATTTCTACAACTCAATGCTTTCAACAGGAAGCATAAATACAATAATTTCATTTTATTAGTAATAAACAGAAAGAATGTTTATTATGTTTAATTTTTGTTTGTTTGTGTATATAGATTTTTTTTTGGTAAAGTTTGTGTATATAGACTGAGATTCACATTTGATTCACTTCTATTAGTAATAATAACGATATTATTTTACAGAATTTTTTTTTGGTTTACAAGTAAAAATTTGACAACATCAGCGAACTTTGTACCACGCACTTACACAAACGATTGAACCTTCTACCACACACTTACACACAAATCTCCTTGTCAGCTATGTTAGCCTTACAAGACACAAATTTAAAGATGTTTCTTCTTTTTGTTAAAATTATTATTTATTAATTAATTTTATAGAGTACACTTTATTTATATATAAAAACTAAATCTTGCTAAGTTTGTAACCATTTATATACATAATTAGGTATACCAAGATATTCTTATCACAACTTTGACCGTAACCAATTAACATTATTATCTCTAATACTTCCTGCATGCAAACTGGAAGTACATTTTAGCATATCCAGCTTAAAATGAACATGAACAATATATAAGATGTAAAAACTAAAAAAAGAACGATTGATTATGAAATATTTTATGTTTTAAGAACTGGCAATGGAATTATGATAGTATAAGTCACAATAAATGATAATGTTTAGATACTATGTTAATAAACATGATGAAGGAATAATTAAAATAAAATTATTATTATGGAAATGAATCATGTAACATTAGGTAATACGAGATATTCTTATCAGAACTCTGACTCTAACTCACTAACGTTATAAATATTTTATTGAAAAAAATAATATAATATTTTGTTTTATTTTATCTATATCTACGTCTACATTCAAAAAAATCTGAGATTGGATCCTATGTTTGACCATGCCTTTATTTGTTTATTTTTTTCTAGATTTCTCTTTATTAAATTGTGTAAATACTTTTGCATAAAAAAATTGTATAAATATTTAATATCATCAAGCGAGATAAACACAAAAAATAAATATAATTAAAATTAAATAATTAATGATATTTTGTTTATGATCTTTTACTCATGTACTTAATTATGTAATTGTTATGTGGTGAGATAAAAAGAGATAGCAAAGATATTATGTGCGTTTCTATATATAAGATTTTCTATAAAAAGGGATAAGAATTAAGAAAGTTATATAATTTTGGTAAAGTCATTTAATTTGTCTAACAATTTGAATTAATTTTCAAAGTTATCATTTAATTATTCTTCAATTATCTTATTCACTTTCTACTAAATTAATCTACCTCAATCATCATAAGAAAGAGAATTTTTATTTCATTCTTTTATTACATTTATTAACTTTTAACAGTAAATTAAAATAATTTAGTAAGAACAAATTAAATTTACAAAGTTTTTAAAGGAATCTTATAAAAAGGGATAAACAATTTTTTAGAGAGTCTTACATTAAGAGACGGAAGAAGTATAAGATAAAGAGAAGAAAGACAAAATAGGGGCAAGTCGTAAGCAATGCAATAAATGGACTAATCCCTAAGTGTATACATACTCTTTTTGTTGTAATATATAAGACTCTCTTGATAAAAGGAACAAAATTTAAGAAAGTTAGTTAATATAGAAAAAAATCATTAAATTTGTTTTACAATTTGTATTACTTTTCAAGGTTATCCTTCAATTATTAAAATTAATAATTCTCTTTTCACTTAATCTTCTTCAATTATCATGGGATAAAGTTTCTTATGAACTTATTTTATTTATTGACTTTGAACCACACAAAAATAACTAAGTAAATAAGGATAGTTTAGTGAAAGAAAAAAAATTAAATGCGCACAACGATTCAAAGAAGATCTTATATTTTTTTTTTATAAAATAAGACGAAGGAAATAATAAATATAAATAATATATAATATATAAATGCAAGCAACATCGAATATAATGGAAGCTATTGTTACGGTACCCCATATATTTGTCAGAGTCTTAGGACTCTGTCCCTTATTTTTATGTACATCTTTTATTATTATCCTGTTTTTCTGAATTTTATTGATGATTTAATTTGTTTCACCAATTTGGTCCGTTTTAATCGGAAAGTCAAATATGACATAGACGTTATTTTTGCTAGCTAATTCCCTAGCTTTTAATTTCACCCTCACATTTATTTCTTTAAATTTTCTATTTTTTCTATTTTGTTGTGAATTTGCTATGATATAGTGATAAAGATAAATATTATGATAAACTATTAATTAATTGAAATTTCTCTTTAATTTGATGATTGGGTATAATCTGTTTCTGTTCTAATTAAGGTTAGTACAAAGTTGGATTCACCCAATCCACGAATTTCTAACTTAATGAAAAATTGGTATAAAACTATAAAAACCCCTTTACATTAAGTTTCTTCATCATTCATTCCTACCACCTATGAGGAAAATACAGAGAGAAAAGAATAACGTAACAGATATTAAAAAATATTGAGTTTTATTTATAAGCTTCTTCGTTTCATTCATTTGCTCAATTCTCAATCATCACTATTGGTAAGTCTATTTTCTCCCCTTCTATTATATTTTTCATTTTCGATTATTATTAATAATAGAATGAAACTTGCTGCTCCTTCCTGTTTCTGCATTATTATTATTATTATTATTAGTTATAACAAATTTTATTAGTAAAAGAATAAAGTAACAAACAATGCCAACTCTAATTATATATATTCAAAGACAAATCTGATATGAATTTTGTTTAGAGAATTAAATTAAGGTGAAGAAGTTTCAGTTTTCTTATAGAACTAGAACCGTAAGTGTGAGATCATAATATTCATATAAAGATATCAAATATGGTAATAAATGTGGTGAATGAATGTCAGGGTATTTTGTGAAACTCTCAAATTGCTCTATTAATAATAATTCTTTCATCTTTCAAAATAAACCCAAAGACGAGGGTTCATACAACGAGGTTTACCGTATATTCATTCCGTATTTCTACGTAGAACTTTCATCATGCTCATCTTTAACAGCATTGTTGTTGTTTTAAAGGAAGGAAGCTAAGGACGAGATAATAGAGAAGTTGAAGTTGGGGATGGCATCAACATCATCTTGCGTGAGCATAAAAGAGATTGCTCCGACTCTGACTCCGACGATCTTTCATGCATATTCGATGCCACTTGCAAAGTATGAAGAGGTTGTTGCGAATGCGAACCTGTTTATGTTTACCTTGGAGAAGCTCCATGCTATTATGGGTACCAAGTTCATGTGAGGAACCTTTTACATTTCAGTTGATAAAAAGAAAACAAAAAGACTTGGTTGGTTGGATTTGGAAAGGTTGATGATAACTTGAAAGAGAAACTGATATTTTTGTTTCAGGATCCCAGTCATTGGAGGTAGAGAGCTAGATTTGCATCGCCTCTTCATTGAAGTCACTACTCGGGGAGGGTTTGAGAAGGTGAGAAGATGTCAATATTTATAACTTGACCACATAAGCCATGAGCATATTTTCGAGTGACAAATAGATTTGTTAACGATGTCATTTGTTTTGAGCGTCACTATCGGGCGATAATGCAGGAGAACTCTTTAGTTGTAGCAGACATCAAACTATCAGAAATAGAAATAAATTAATGTTGTATAAATCTTAATGACTTCCTTCTTATATTTATATTTCTCTCAATTGGTGTATCCTTGTTTACCAATTACTATACTCGGGGATATATCCTTGTTCTATTAATTTCCTCCCATTGTCAATTGATTTTGAGATGAAACCTTAACAGTTTTCTGTGACCATTTTTTCATTATTCTCAATATATATTGTAATTTTTTTTTTCTATTGCAGCTTATTAAAGAGAGAAGATGGAAAGAAGTAACTGCAGTTTTCAATTTTCCATCAACAGCCACGAATGCTTCCTTTGTGTTGAGAAAGTACTATAGTTCATTGCTTTCTCACTATGAACAAATCTACTATGCCAAAGAGAATCGATGGACCCCTGCAACTTCTGGTTTGTGTATTTTAGTTAATTTGCTGTTTTAACATCAACTATATATTAATGCCAATGTCTGTTGTAATGTAGAAAATATAGTAAATGAAAATTATTTCACTTTGTTAGATGCTCTGCAGAGTCATTCAACCATGCTAGTTCCTGCTCAAAGAACACTGGTCTCGCAGCAGCCTCTCAGAATTCAATCAGATGTTCTTCAACCTGCTGATGAATCTCCTAAAGGTGTCTTTCTTACTCATTCAACTCAAAATAAGATTGTTTGCTTATCACAGATAGTGTAAAAAGGAAGGCAGAAGTTCATATGGTCACAAGAATTTTTAGCCTGATGAGCTTTTAATTCTTCTAATCATGTTGGAGATTAGCAATCAATCTGGTTTAACCATATTGGTTCTACTATCATGTCTTTTATATGCATTTAGGTTATTTCTTATTAGTTCTGTCAGCAAATATAATTGTCTGTTGATTCAGTTTTGTTTTGTAGGGTCTGTTTCATTTAATTTGTGTTTTTAGTTTTTATAAAACAGTTTTTAGAATCTCTTTTAAAAAGGTAGAAATGAGTTTTTGATGCAATTTTGTAAGCAAATTTAGAAAACTGAAAACGACTGCTTTTAAATTTTAGTTTTTAAAAACTAAAAATACATATGATTCCCGAACTATTTTCGAAAATTAGTCTGTCCAACAAATATTTAAGTTTTCCATTTTTATAAACGGATTTCGAAAACAAATATCAAACACGACCTTAAGACATGTTTTGTTTTTATTTCTAGTTTACATTTTGTTTTCTCCTTTTTAAAATTTATAAAAAAAAAATTGAAAATACTAAAAACAATAAATTTTGAGGAAACTAATAAAAACACAAACCTAATTAACTGTTATATAAACAGTTTTCAAAAACTATTTTCAACATAAAACAAAGTTGATTTTTTAATTTTTAATACAAAACTGTTTTCAAATACCGTTAACAAACAGGCCCTAATTCTCCTAATAATATATGTGATCACTTAGTGATAGTCTTTTGCAGGATATCAAGTGAATGGAGTCATTGATGGGAAATTTGAAGATGGCTATTTAGTATCTGTTTCAATTGGTTCACAAACACTCAAAGGGGTACTTTATGAGCCTGCACAAACTACATATGTATATGCATCTGCATCACATAATCAAAACACTGGTTCTGGTTCATTGGGGGTTAAGCGTCGCCGTCGCAGGAAGAAATCAGAAATAAAAAGGAGAGACCCTAATCATCCAAAGCCGAACCGAAGTGGGTACAATTTCTTCTTTGCAGAGCAACATGCAAGACTAAAGCTACTACACCAAGCAAAAGACAGGGATATCAGCAGGATGATTGGTGAATCATGGAACAATTTAAAAGAACATGAGAAATCAGTATGCAACTTGTTAAATTTCATTAATTTTTTTTTATTCAGAGCATACAAATACAAACAACAGTGTTATTAACATGATTATTTAATTTTCATTGATGTTAAGGTTTATCAAGAGAAAGCTTTGAAGGACAAAGAGAGGTACAAAGCAGAAATGGAGGATTATCGCGAGAGATTAAAGAGGGGCTGCGTTATTATCGATGTTGCGCCGCTACAACAACGGTTTCCTAAGGCAAATACAACATAGGTAGACGTGGACGTAAAATTGGTAGGTTCTCCTGAAACTCCTGAGGAGAGCAGTTCGGGTGGAAGTGAGTATGAAGATATACAGGAAGATGCTTCTCTAGGAGAAGGGGAGGGAGCTAAAGCTACCTTTGTTGGTTCAGTGTTAGGAAACATAGTACAAGAACACTAGAGAATAGAATTTATCAAAAAGAAATTATTATTGCTGCTTAATTAATTTAGTACAATAGCTTTTCATTTTTTTGTACCACTTCAGGTATCACGTAAATGGATTAACATAACAATTTTAGACTAATTTTAAAAATGGATGTGCAATTGGGGTAAAAAAAAAAAATAGTAGTAATATGGAAACAATCTTTCTTGATCAAAGGAAAGAAGGGACATATTATATTGCTACTCCTGAAAAATCAATACAAATGACTACAAATATCTTATCCCAACAGGTGAGGTCATGAAAAATTTATAGTGCACAAAACATGCTAATTTTTAGGATATCATAATTTTTGTCTTCAAAACTCTCCAAAAAGATAGACAGAGTGTGATTATTTTGCCAAAATAAGTATATTCAAACGCACTTAATCCTGGTTAATGTGCCTATTTTTAACACCCAAAAAAGTAGTATTCTTCATTAAAAAAACATTTTTTATTGATCAGAAATAGTTTTAGCCTTGTTTTTTCTAATAAACTAACAATCAATTCTGAATTTTACCTATTCTTACTCTTACGCTTCTCTAGAACAATAACTAAATTAGGGAGCGTTTGTTTTAAAATTTGAAAATACATTATAACACATATTACTAGGAATATAAGTTATTATTATCAAAATATCCTTTTTATCTCATGTCTTGTAGAAATTATTTCTAATAATATAATTAGTTTTAAAAAATAAATAATATCAACTAATTATTAAAAAATTTTAGTTCGACTTTTTTATATAAAATCAAATTGACTTTTATCACTTAAATTTTTTATATGTTACTAAATAATTTAAATTAAAATGAGAAAATAAATCATAATTTTATGGGAATGGTTTAAATGTTACGCAAAAGGTGGAGCGTTGGACCTTACTTATTCATGTTGGTGTAATTGTCCTTTTAACTGTATAATTTCGGGATAGACTCTGTGAAGATTTACTTATTTTAGGTGGGAATTTTGCCTAGCTCAGCAGGTGTGGGCACATAATTTTCATTTCATGACATGTACATGGCATGATTTGTTGTAACTACTGAGTATTACTCATACTCTATTTATTAATATATTTACTTTCACTTCTTAAAAAACAATTGAAAATATGTTATATGGATAGGTCTATTGTCACTCCTTTTAAGTATTTTAACAAAATATAAATTTTGATTCTTTGATTTCATTGGTTTGAAAATATTTCAAACTAAAAAAATTAAAAAGGAGTGACAATAAACAAAAATGAATTACAATATATCCACTCATGTTGTATTCCTAAATCATATGTCAAAAAGTATCATAGAATTAATTTGTGGAGGACAAACTTGCCATCTAAAAAAGGAGCCTAAACTTGCCATCTAAAAAAAGTAGTTTTATACTTGGCCAACCAATTAGCTACATAATTACATGGATAACAAAATACTACTCAATATGTTTATTCAGATGAAAGTGTTCATGGAAATTGATTTTGTCATAACACTGTTCATATAAATCAATCATCATATAATTAAACACAGAGGGTTATTCCGTTAGGAGGAGAGTGATATTGAGTTTTATTTATAAGCTTCTTCGTTTCATTCATTTGCTCAATTCTCAATCATCACCGTTGGTAAGTCTATTTTTCCCTTCCATTATATTTTTCATTTTCCATTATTATTAATAATAGAATGAAACTTGCTGCTCTTTCCTGTTTCTGCATTATTATTATTAGTTATAACAAATTTTATTAGAAAGAAAGAATAAAGTAACAAACAATGCCAACTCTAATTATATATATTCAAAGACAAATCTGATATGAATTTTGTTTAGAGAATTAAATTAAGGTGAAGAAGTTTCAGTTTTCTTATAGAACTAGAACCGTAAGTGTGAGATCATAATATTCATATAAAGATATCAAATATGGTAATAAATGTGGTGAATGAATGTCAGGGTATTTTGTGAAACTCTCAAATTGCTCTATTAATAATAATTCTTTCATCTTTCAAAATAAACCCAAAGACGAGGGTTCATACAACGAGGTTTACCGTATATTCATTCCGTATTTCTACGTAGAACTTTCATCATGCTCATCTTTAACAGCATTGTTGTTGTTTTAAAGGAAGGAAGCTAAGGACGAGATAATAGAGAAGTTGAAGTTGGGGATGGCATCAACATCATCTTGCGTGAGCATAAAAGAGATTGCTCCGACTCTGACTCCGACGATCTTTCATGCATATTCGATGCCACTTGCAAAGTATGAAGAGGTTGTTGCGAATGCGAACCTGTTTATGTTTACCTTGGAGAAGCTCCATGCTATTATGGGTACCAAGTTCATGTGAGGAACCTTTTACATTTCAGTTGATAAAAAGAAAACAAAAAGACTTGGTTGGTTGGATTTGGAAAGGTTGATGATAACTTGAAAGAGAAACTGATATTTTTGTTTCAGGATCCCAGTCATTGGAGGTAGAGAGCTAGATTTGCATCGCCTCTTCATTGAAGTCACTACTCGGGGAGGGTTTGAGAAGGTGAGAAGATTCAATATTTATAACTTGACCACATAAGTCATGAGCATATTTTCGAGTGACAAATAAATTTGTTAACGATATCATTTGCTTTAAGCGTCATTATCGGATGATATTATCACTTACATTATATGATGTCATTCCTTGTGTAATCGAAGGTGTAATAGTGTGCAAATTAAAGCTACTCTATATAAGGAGGACTCTTTAGTTGTAACAGACATCAAACTATCAGAAATAGAAATAAAATTAGTGTTGTATAAATCTTAATGACTTCCTTCTTAAATTTTTATCATATCTTCCTTCTTATTTTATGTCTTTTATGTCTTGTAAAAATTATTTCTAATAATATAATTAGTTTAAAAAATAAATAATATTAATTAATTATTAAAAATTTTAGTTCGACTTTTTTATATTAAATCAAATTTACTTTTATCACTTAAATTTTTTATATGTTACCAAACAATTTAAATTAAAATGAGAAAATAAATCATAGTTTTACAAAATATATGTGATAATTTATTTAAAATAGTAAAAAGATATAAAATATTTTTTAACCCATAAAGTCATAAAATGCATGTCTAACCTCATACTAATAATTTGAAGAGCTTATGTAAATTAAGCAATTAACATATTAGTAGTAGAGCGAATTAGAGGGTACATGAAAACTTTTAGCGGGTAATTGGGAGAGTAGAGCAAATTGAAGGGAGCATAAAAATTTTAGGCGGGTAATTTTGAGGATAATTTTGAGATTTAGTCAAAATAATTTGTTACCCAAGTCATGAGAATGTAGATACCCACCTGTTGGAATGAAAATCCATAAAATCATGGGAATATAGATTCCTGTAAACAAAATTTACCTGAGAATATTTTTTTATTATTTGCAACCAAACGTGGAAATATTCATTCCCAACCCAACATTCTCAAAAATATTGTTGTAATCAGTGAAACAAACGCCCCCTTAACTTTTTCCTCTTTTCTTTGGTGGATCTCGTCTTCTCTCTTTACTTGATGAATTTATTCTTATCAAAGTTTTGTATATAGTAGTTTTGTATTTATGCGTATTGAATTGGCCAACCTGGTAGAAACTTGAGTTAAGAAAAAAAAGGGTTGAAAGCAACTTTATCTCGCAGATTAAGACTGTGTTTGGATTAGTTATGATTAAAGGTAAAAATAAATTGTGAAAAAGAATCAATTGTCTAGGACACAATCAATCTATATCCAATTTTTAGCTAAAAGACATATGTTGAAGAAAAAAAACCTAATTCAAACACACTCTAACCGAGATTAATTAATTGTTGTAATTTTATCATCACTTACTCATGATGATAGCATTCAAAGTGATTTCTAAAAGTATTCCCGTTTATCGGAGTCATTTTTTATTGGCTTAAATAAGTTTGTAGTTCCTACAAAATTTTTTTTTTTTTTTAGTCCCTATAATTTTTTATTTTAATCCAATTTAATTCAAAAAAAAAATTTTAGTCTCTATAAAATTGGGAATTTTTTATTTTAGTCCCTACAATTATTTTTTGCATTTTAGTCTAACTTAATTTAAAATTTTTATTTTTAATCCTAATGTTAAGTTTTATTTAAAAAAAAATTATCACATTTTTTCAAAGTACCAAAATAAAAAATTAAAATTTCAAAGAACAAAAATATGAAAATATTAAGTTAAAGGAACTAAAACAAAATTTGGTATCTACAGGAATTAAAAACTTGTTGTATTTTATGCAATTGAGTACATTTATTCCAAATCCCATGCCATCTTTTCCTGTTGAAAATTATGTCTCAATAACACTTGAGACATTTTGCTTCTAAGCCAAAAAGAGAATAGAAAACCCAGTTTTGTTGAATTTGTTTTATGTGTTTCTTCATCCTTAATTTAAAGTGAGTAAGAGTTATGGGATGATACCTTAATCTAAAATGATATGTTTTTTGAAGTAAAAAGCAAAATTTGAATTTAAACTGGTAAGATGCAACATTTATTAATATGAAATCGATCAAAATTAAAATGAAGCTGTAATTATGTTGATAGTTGAGTGGTTGTAATTTAAACTTAATTAATTAATTGATAGGACAGTTAGTTAGCTAAATGTATTTGTGGCGTGGATAGTTAATAACTTGGTGAAATACAACTTATGTAAAAAAAGGCTTGGTGTAAAATTAAATCAATGTATTCTTCCGTGATCATTTTTATAAAAAATAATAGAGATTAACCCGATCATTTCATTCCCTCCCCTCTTAATATATTCTTCCCATAATTTTAGGTGTGTTTTTTTTTTTTAGTTTCTTCCCCAACCAACTGCAGTGGAGACTTGTTCGATTATGACAAGAAAGAACTGTAATCATTCCCTCACCTCTTGATATATTCTTCCCATAATTCTAGGTGTGTTTTGTTTTTTTAGTTTCTTCCCCAACCAACTGCAGTGGAGACATGTTCGATTATGACAAGAAAGAATTGTAATAATCTTGAAAGCTCACCAATTTCAAAAGATAGGAAGACCCACAAAGTAAAATGTGTTAGACCAGAGAAGACATCAATAGTGTGTGAGTGATCGAGGACATGATACACTAAAATGTCTTGTATTAGTTTGCGGGGATAGACCTTAATCTTAAAAAGCAGTTAAGGGGTTACAAGTGTTAAGTGATAAGTTACCGAAAATTAAATGTCATTCCAATCTATATTTGATTTGTTCATGTATGTGTCTTTTCCGAAGTCAGTTAGGTGTTGTGCCTCATCTCTTGCACCGGCAATCTCTCATTGGCCTTGTTAGCACCAGGATGTCACAAACTCTCAATTTTTCACTTGGTCCGTCCTCAAATCACACCGAGAGATACTTACTTTGATAACGCTAGTGTAACAGGCTACGTGTGAATTGCCCTAGTTGTCTCTCAAATTATTTTCAAAAGGTAAACCAAACGAAAAAGAGAGTAGCTAGTTGCATTGCAAAACGAGAGTAATGAGTCGAAAACAATTACTTAATTTTATTTTTATTTTTTTTTGAATTAGAAATAAAACAACTAAAACTACAAGGGCAAGTCATTTGTTTTTTACATGTAGCTAGGTTTATGAAGTTTGGATGAAAATTATGAAATGGAAATTATGAAGTTCTTTTCAACTCTTTCTTTCTAACTAAGAAGAGTGCTCTGAATGGTATGTTGATTTGGCTAGCTGCAATTTGGAAAATTTTAATTTGGTTGGTTAGAAATAATATAATTTTTTGTGAATGGTTTAAGGCACGCCAAAGAAGATCATGAGAATGGTTTAAATGTTACGTGGAGCGTTGGACCTTACTTATTCATGTTAGTGTAATTGTCCTTTTAACTGTATAATTTCGGGATAGACTCTGTGAAGATTTACTTATTTTGGGTGGGAATTTTGCCTAGTTCAGTCGATGTGGGCACATAATTTTCATTTCATGACATGTACATGGCATGATTTATTGTAACTACTGAGTATTAAGAGTGACAATAGGCAAAAATGAATTACAATATATCCACCCATGTTGTATTCCTTAATTATATGTCAAAAACTACAATAGAATTAATTTGTGGAGGACAAACTCACCATCTAAAAAAGGAGCCTACTCTAAAGTAGTTTTATACTTGGCCAACCAATTAGCTACATAATTACATGGATAACAAAATACTACTCATAATATGTTTATTTAGATGAAAGTGTTCATGGAAATTGATTTTGTCATAACACTGTTTATAGAAATCAATCATCATATAATTAAACACAAAGGGTTATTCCGTTAGAAGGAAAGTGATTTGACTAACTTAAAAAATACGATTATCTCTTCTTTGTGTTTGTAGGATATAGAAGACTTTGGATTTGGGCAGTTATCCGGCGCACACGGGTATTCTACTGCTTCAGATTACTCGTTGTTGTTACAAGCTCAATTGTCGTCAGATAATGTGTTTAATAGTCTCACTACATATGAGGTACAATTTTTGAAATTGTTGTGGAATATTTATGCACCGCTAAGAGTTTTAATTCTGGTATTGAAAATATTACTTGAGAGACGGCCCAGAACAATTTAGTGAAGAGGAATATTATTGCGCCTAGTCAAGGTACTAATTGTGCTATGTGCCAAGAAGTCCCGAAAACAGGTAGCCACTTGTTCCTTTTGTGTAATTCTGGTTGAACATTATTTTTTGGTTGGGGTTAAAGCTTTCTTGCCAAAGAAAAGGGGACTCAATTTGAATTTCTGATTTGATTGGCTGTTATATGAAAAATATGGTTAATTAGAAACAAAGTTATTTTTTAGATTTTAATGTAAAAGTTTTGATTTTCTTACCATGATTGAGGCCGTAAAGTGAAGGTTGTGGGATTAGTTTAAGTGTTATGCCAAGGGTGGAACTGCTGGTTTTTCTTATCTCTGCTGGCGTACAGACCCTATGTTGTTATGCCGAGCTCAATGCTAAATTTTGCTAGATTTTGTTTTGTTCAGACTTTTATGATTATTTATTCATTAGTCCTTCTCATGCTACTATAGTGCAATTATTGGTAAGCACTTGATTTGATTTATGATTTGATTTATGTATTTGGGTGAGTACCCTTATACATAATAAAATTCTCTTTTTCTTTTAAAAAACCGATGAATAATTAATAAGTTTTTTTAATTGTGTAAAATTTTGTAGTAATAAAATTCTCTTTGCCTTTCAAAAAAATCGATGAATAATTAATAAGTTTTTTTAATTGCATAAAATTTTGTAAAGTTGATCTATTGTTTATAAGCTTTCAATTCAACAATTGAGTGGTTAACTATTTGTAACTTTTTAGTAAAGTCCTCAATTTTAATACATTTTTCTTTACATTTTCTTTGTTGACATTTTCTTCTATATTCCTAGGTAGTACTCCTGTACTTTTTGGTTGTATGAATAAAAAAAAAAAATCGTAAAGAGATAAAACTTATTTTAATAATCTTAGGTGTTACAATGATTAATCTTCAATTATTAGCTAAAAGATATTTTCAATTCAACAACAAAAACTGTATTATAAAAGTAGATAATTCTCGCAAGAGCTTGTAGCTCAAATGGCTTAGAGCTTTGAGGGGAGGGGAATAGTGTAGTGTGGGGTGTGTGTTTGGCTGATAAAAAAAAGAAATTCTCCCTTTCAGTTTAAAAGAATTTTATGATCATTTTTATAAGATATTGTATAATTCCTATAAAATATTAATTATTATTTTTTATTTACCTCTATTAAATATTTTGACCATTATTATTTTTTTATTCAAGAAATGGTAAAATTAATATATATGGGAGTAAATACAAGTTAATTTAATTTTTATATTTATTTTATATTTCAATTTATTTTTTTGTGTTTTTTTATGGTGAATTTAGCCCCTTATATTTATTTATAAGTTCCATATTATGAAAGATAAAATAAGACTTTTGACAAACAATTTAGGACAAATTTGAGAGTATATCTAAATATGAATAACTAAAGTGACAATAAAAAAAATATAATTGACTAAATTTAGATATTAAATAATTGTCGAAGACAAAATTGACAAAAATAAAAGAACAAAATCCTGACTTAGATTTTCTTAAAACATAAAGGATAAATAATATATTTTAGTCATTGATATATAGTACAAAATTTTTAAAAATTGATACAATCAACAAGTTTTATTCATATGCATAATTTAGACAAATATGTATACTTCTTTTTGTCCCTTAATCCAGGTGACTCAACAAATTTAGAGGTTTAAAGCAACTTTTTGGCATAAGGTCTTTTAAAATTATTGATAATAATAAACTAAAATTATTTAATTTTATTTAAATTCTATTTTTTTCTTTTTTTTTAGATATAAATTTACTCAATTATTAAATTATTATGATTAATTTACGTCACGTTTCATTTTATGAATTGATAACAAAGTTAATTATATATTTTTTTTTGTCTCAATTAATTGTTTAACTTTTATTGAGATATTATTAACACTAGATAGGATTTAATAGATTTCAGTGGTGAAAAGTTTTATTTTTTTTAAAACAATGGATTTGTTAATATTATAGAAAGAAGATAAGTTAGGAGTGTACGCATGTTTACACTCAAACGGAGTAAGTATATTTAAACTTGTAAAGATTATCTTTCATCATAATAATATAACATAGTATATTTAGAAAAAAATGTAATATACACGTTAGAAAAAATTAATGTTAATTATGTAGCTACCGTTCATTCAAAGCTCTAGACCTCAATGATGGTGATGCTTCCGCGTCTAAATCATAATAAGAAGAGTGATTTTTACTGTGAGCATAAATATAAATGAGGGTCTGAAAGCTATTTATGCATATAGTCCCTTCAAAACCCTAATATCTAAGTTTATTTTAAAATAAAAAAAGTATCTGTTGATTGATGTGCCACATAATTTTACATATCAGATGATGCATCATATATTCTTCACCGTGATGCGGGGCTTTTCCCACGATCCCCTCCATGTATCTGAGCTAGATAATGATATGTATTTTTATTTAAAATATTATTAAAGTTAAATATCCTTTAATGTTTTATATCATAATAAAAAATTATTTGAGCTTATTTTTTCTAAATGTTATAGGGTCTAAAGTCTTTTTTTAGCGGTTTAGGTCCTGAGCCAGCCCTTAATAGGAGACACTCTAAAATTTTATTTATTCTTTTAAATAAGACCCTCTATAAAGTATGAAACACATTTGTTATATCTTCAAAAATATATATATATTCTTAAAATTATAATGTGATATAATTAATACTATATTAATTGAAAAATTTAGCTTTAAGTAAAATAAATTTGATAAGTTATACTAAAATTTTTAGACAATGCATTAAATGAATTAATCATATATATTTTTTAATATGTGTTCAACCCTTCACCTAAGAAGACCTCTGTATACTATAGAGGGATGGAGTGAGTACAGAGTATAATAAAGACAGGAGGGAGTAATGAAGAAGAAAACGGAAGAAGAAAATAAAGGGATTTGTCCAAAACTAGTAGATAATACATGATGGTTACTAAACAAAAGAAATGATATGATAAAAGTGCATCAGTGCATGATGATGAGTAGTCTTCTGATGATTTTCCAGTCAAAGAAAGAAAGGAAAAAAAAGAAAAAAGAGCTCCCAGGTGATGTTTTTTGAAGCCTGGCAGTTTCAGAGAAACGAGTCAGAGAGCAAATACTTGATAAATCACAAATATGGAAAGAGAGGGAAAAGTGGGTTTCAGGAAATTTTTGGGGTTAATCAATGAAAGGCCTCACTTAGGTGTGTGTCTATAATCTATAAATAAAGAAAAGGAGAAGAGCATGTGTTTTGGGGCAGAGTAACAGACTCTGTCAACACTTCTATTTATTTTTTTTATTTAATTTCTTTCAAGAATATATCAAGCCAACATTAGTGTTTTTTAGCTTATGTTAAATTACTTGTCGTCGATATATATATATATATTTTGTCTAATAGATTTTTTTATTAATATATTAATTAAAAATATTTATTAATAGTCTATAAATCGATAGTATATATCAATTATTTTCACTAACATATATATTTATTTGTTAGTATAAATATTTTATATTTATACTCACAAATTAATTTTGTTAGACTAAATTTATATTAATACTAACTAATTTTACCAAAAGCAATAAAAACATTAATAAATGAAATTTTTTATTTTAATGTGATGATTAAAGTGTATTTTTATCTTTTTTTAGTAAAGTTTTTTTATATACATAATTATAATTCAAACTTTTTTTAATGTGCTTAAAAATTTAATGTGTGTTTGATTTAAATTTTAATAAAATAAAAAGTAAAAAGATATACAAATTAATATTTAATTAATATACAATAATTAAGATTATCTAATAAAAATAAATATATTTACCTATAGTCAAAATAGAGTTTGACAAAAATAAAAAAATTAAAAGAGAGAAACCCCTAGTTATTTACTAAATGTGTGTGTTTGGCAAGTGTGAACAGTTTTAAGCCTGTGAGAGTGCACTTTCCTGACACAGAGCCTTCTGCAAACACCTAGTGCTAGAGAGTAGAGGGCAAAGACAAAATGCTTTCAATTGCAACCAAACAACTCCCCAAGTAACCTCCCTATACCCGATAGTTTTTTCCTTGCTCTCTCTCTTTCTTTCTTCCCATTCTTTATGGTTTGTTTGGTTTGTTTGGTTTAAAATATAAAAAAAAAAAATGAGAGAAAAAAAAAAGTAAATTAATGTCAGAAAACTTAAAGTGCTAAAAAAACAAAGGAATTGAAGTCGCATATTAACTATATCCAAGAAAGTAAAAATACAATGAAACCCAATAAAAAAAAAAATTCAAAACTGTTAAACAATATTATATGTTGCAAGATTGGAGTTTGGAAGACCAAAATTAACATAAAAGTTTTTTTTCGCCTCTTCCTTTGCTACTTTCCCTTACACTCATTGATATATGCTGAAGATGAAAATTTGTCAACTAGCTCTTACTTTCATGATTAGTTGTTACCACCAAGTTGGAAGTTTTAACTTTAATATGTTTGTTTCAAGGATTACAATAACATTTTTGAGAATGTTAGGTTGGGAATAAATATTTTTATATTTGGTTGTAAGTAATAATAAAAACATTTTTAGGTAAGTTTTATTCCGAAGAATCTACGTTCTCATGTTTTCATGGATTTTTATTCTCACTCAGAAAGGTGGGTATCTACGTTCCTATGACTTGAATGACAATATTTTTTGGTAAAATCTCAAAAGTATTCTCACGATTACCTGCCTAAAACTATCACACTCCTTAATTCCAATTCACTCTACAATTATTAGTTTCTAATATTTTATAGTGTAACAATGGAGCTTGTTATGATTATTAGTTTATAATATTTTATTTAAATATTTGTAATAAGATTTACAAGATTTTTCTTGATTAATGTTATATGGTTGTGTTTGTATTAGTAGGACACTTGTAATGGATTTGATATTTTTTATTATTGTTATTATCATTTTAGACATTGGGCATTTTATGATTTTGTATAAATGGGTTAAGAAATATTTTATGTCCTTTTATTATTTTAGATAAGTCACAACATATAATTTACAAAGCTATAATTTATTTTCCCATTTTAAAATAAAATTGTTCAATAACATATAAAAAAAATAAAGTGATTAAAGTCATTTGGTCTAATATGAAAAAAATGCAAATCATAGTATTCACTATGAACGGGAATAAAAAACAAGAGATATAAAGTTTAACCCTTAAGGAATGATTTTATGAAGCCTTCCAGAATTTGATTGATTTATTTATTCTTTTTTACACACAGAAAGAAGAAAATTTAAATTTACAAAATAATCAACACAAATTCATTTTACTCATGATATATTGGCTAAGGCTAAAATAAGGAACAAATTTTAATAATAAATTGATGTTATTTATTTTTTAAAACTAAAATATTATTAGAAATATAGTTCTTGCGAGACATGAAGCAACAAAGTTATTTTGATACTTATATCTTATACTCCCAATAATATATGTTATATAACAAACATACATTTTAAATACTCCTAGGAATTTCATAAAATATTCCCAATAATAAGAATTATCAACCAAACAAGTTATGTTAAAATACCTCAGAATGATACTCCATGAAATGTATTACCAGGAATAAGATTTCAAGGAATGTTATTGTAATTCGTGAAACAAACGCTCCCTAATAAATTGTGAAAAGACATTACAAGTTCAGTGTTTTCGGATTGTGTTTATAAGTCACGTTTTAAAAGGTTTTAGCGATTTTTTAATATAATTTTTATAATTATTTTTTTGGTTTGTCCTTATTAAATGTTTAGATTTATTGTGCTAATAACTTAACACAATATTTAAGAAGAGATAAAATTAATATATCATTTAACTTTTTAAGAAAATTGATATAACTAACTAATTTTATTGATACGTGCATAGGAGTAACTTTAATGTACTACTTGCATGTTTGGTCTATTTTTTTATCAAAGAAAAATTGGGTTAAACATAGAGTATTTTAAGAAAAACTCTTCAATAAAAAAAAGGTTAGTTTTTTCATTAAAAAGAAGCTTTAATATATAATTAAAAATATTTAAAATATTTTATGAAATAAACCGTTTTTCATTTATGAATAGTTTATAAATTAAAAAAATAATATATTATCAAAACGTTTTTAACTTTCTCTAAAAACCTTTATTTATAACTTTATCTTAAAATTAACTTTTAAGCTAAAAAAATCAAGTTAAACAAAGCCAACATGTAAATGTTTAAGGCAATGTTTGGATTTATGTGAAACCAACAAATTAAATTTCATCTTTATGAAAAGATGAATCATAATATTTAAGATATTAGATGAAAACTAATTCATCCAAGTTAAAAAAATCTTAAATTGAGGTTGAAACAATATAACAGATTTAGTGTATGTTTTTCTTTTACTTGTACTAGCATGACTTGTGTGTTTTAATACTACTATATAAACTCTAGTCATGTAATTTAATTAATAAACACATAAAAATATAAGTGTATAAACATTTAGGTTAAATCTCTAGTTAATATATTTTTTTTTATAAGAAAATACTAATATATAAAAAGCTATGATTTATTTCGACATAAATTTTGATTATGTTGAACTGAAGCAATTTCATCTTCTTAGTAAAAATAACCTCATATCGAAACAACAGTAAAAACAGACATAAACTCATATGATTAGGCAAACACAAAGTTAATTTTAACTTTATTTAACAAAAATCTAAACATTCACTAAATTACAATATCAAAATAAGTCCTTTTAAGGAAAATGTTTTCATTCGGACGTTCTTGGAGTATTGCTTTAAAAGAGTTAGTTTTACACAAAATACAAATTTATCAATGAGGAGCAACATTCAAACACACATTTAATCATTAGGATCCTAATTTATTTTTGGATAAAATATATTTTTTTCCTATTTAAAATTTAGTTCTTATAAAATTATCTTTTATGTTTTAGTTCTTATTTTTTTTTAGAAAATGCATTTTTAAGTATCTAATAATGGTAAATTTTGCGCTTCGTTGTAAACTTAACTATGACGGGATCATAATGAGACTCTTGGTAAGTAAGAATTTAAGGGGGGTGTATTCGTTTGAGATTTTAAAAGACTTTTTAACTGAAAAAAAAAGTCTGCAGATTTTAAAAGACTTTATAGAATTTTCATGACTTTAAAGGATTCTGCAAGAATTTCAAGAATTTTGAAGTCAAGATTTTAATAGATTTGTATCATAGACTCTGCGGAACTTTGTGGACTCTATTGGACTTTATAGATTATGCAAGACTTCGTGAAGTTCTTACATATGATAAGAATTCAATATTCTTTTACATACATTCAAATTTAAAAAAAGGATAAAACACACAAAAATAATTTTAAAAAAGTCGGGATAAATAAAAGTAAAAATAATACCGTTAGTTAATTACCATAATATTATGTGCTCCTAAATAGCGTTCATCCACATATTCATAGCTATACTAGTCTTCCAAGCATTACCGTCTTCTCGTTCTTGCTCTTGGGTTTGAATAATAGGCTCAATATTATGGTCTTCATTAACCGGTAATTTTGAAGATGAAGACTCTTCCACCAATTCAATTGGAAAATCATCAGAACGACATTCTTTCCAAAGAAAATTATGTAGTGCTACACACGCTAATACAAGTTCGGCTTGTGTCTTGATCGCTAAATCTTGAGGACGAAAGTGATAAGGCTTATGTGTTTTGATGATGAAAATAAGGTTGTACTTTTTATATAAAAATATCTCAAGGATAATGTTGATTACTTCATAAACATGATCAGATTGATAGTGTATTTACAATAATATGGTTTTGATAAAGTAATTCCTTTATTATTTCAACATCATTTCAATTATTAGGTTGCAAATTTGTGGATTTCAAGCCATATATGTGGTTATATCTATCAATTATTTGATATTATCATATTAGAGCCTATTCAATCTATGACACCGGTGAAAAGGCTAAAGATCTAATTTTTGGGCTTACTATGAGTTCTGGTTCTCAAGCTACTAGTGATCGTTTTAAGTAAACTAGATGTATCTTTATATTCCCAAATGTTTTCCATCTTCGCGATGAAGAATAGAGGAGAATTCAAGGAAAAATGAAATAAGGAAAGTGGTGGCTGATATCTCAGTTGAAGTTAAACCATAAATGAGAATAAAAAGTAAATAAATAAATAAATAATGGTAATAGTATTTTAAAATTTGTTGGATTCTTAACCTAGTAGAAATGAGAAGTGTTATTATTTTATGGGTTACTAATTGGATCATATTTTTTTCAATATGATTTTATACTATATATGGTTTTGTGTTGAAAGTGGAAGTGATGATAATCCTTCAATGATATTAACCCATGGTTTTCATAGTATTTGTCAACAATGCTTGAAAGGATCACTAGATTCTAGTTTATGAAATTTTAAAATCATACTGATATGAACATGATTAATTTGAAGAAGTATGTGACTCTCAGCTTGTTGGGGAAAGAGGTGAAAGAGAGAAAGAAATGTTGTGTGATTGAGTGTTGTTAGAGAATGAAGCACTTGAAAAGTCGCGTTTAGAAATCCTTTCAGTTTGGGTGGGATTGTTTGATGGATTTAGTATTTATAGATACTACTAAAAAGTCATTCAAAATCCTTCTAATAAAAGAATCCATTAAAATCCTTATATTTTTTAATACCTATGGATTATTTTTTAAGTACTAGAAAATCTCAAATAAATACCAATGGATTTTAACATACTCTTTTTAAAGTCTTGAAAATCTTGATTGAATACTAGTGGATTGTTTTTAAGTGATAGAAAATCCTGATTGAATACTAATGAACTTTTTTACTCAAAAAAAATTTTTTAAAATCTCGTACAATCCTAAATCAATACACCCCTAGGAGTTTGTTATTTCTAAATCCTTACAACAAAATATATAATTTATAAGTTTACTTTAACAGGATTAAAAATAAATTTATTTAAAAATAAAAACAAAAACAAAAAAGATTATATAAACTAAACTAAAAAATAATATATTTTAAATGCACTAAAAATATATTTTATCCTTAAATTTAACATGTGAACAAGTGGCAAGAAAAATAAAAATGAAGTATTATATATCTTTTGGGTAAAGAAATCATAAGGAGCAAACATGTAAAAGGGCTATGATGACAATACCCAATGATACTTGGAGACCAAATTGACTGTAACCCAATTTCCACTGCTGAAAGTGAGATGCTTTGGGAGAAGAAAATGTAAAAAGTAGAAAGCATCAATCCGTACCCAAATTTTTTAAATAAATAATTCAAAATAAAAAATAAAAAATAAAAAAGTTATAAAAGATTGAGCTCTTACTAGTACTAGTAGCTAGCTAGGCTTGGCCTCCAAATCTATCAATTAGATAATGCCACGTATGATTAAGCCAAAAAAAATAAAAATTGACACGTACTATACTTTCTCATTTTAAAAAGTTTGCATACCCTCGAATTGAAAAGGAAATTGACAAACATTGCAATTATTTACCTTTTTTTATTAGAAAAAAAATTATAGGGAGTGAACGGTGTTCCATATTCCAAATTAAGTTAAAAAAGAGTATTTATATAAATTGTTTTGCTTACTTCATTTAGGATTCAAATCAGTGTACCAAAATCATGTCCTTAATTATGTAATATTGTCATGTTATTAAAAATATTTTCTTTAATTTTAATCTTTAATTTCCTAATAGAATTTTTTAATGACGTAGCGATATTTTATTGATGAAACATTATTGAAAACATGAATTGAGAACACCTGATTTAAATCCCTTCGTTTAAATAAAGACAAATGAAAACTCAAATTTATAAATTATAACATACATGGACACGCCTGGTTATACGTTTACTATAAAAATACTTTTATATGTAAAAATTTATTATTTTCGTTGAGTTTATATTGAATCTAAAATCATTGCTAATAATTTATATCCAAATAATCTGTATATAATATGAGATTTATTATTATTTTTGTTAAATCTGTAACAAATCTAAAATCACTACTAATAATTTATATTCAAACAAATTGTATATAATATGAGATTCTATCATGCTGCATGGTCCATTTAATTACCATTTTTCTTTTACCAAATTTTAGTTTTTATTAAGAGATATTTAAGAATTTTTTACTTCTGTCACATTACATTAAAATTCAAAATCCCTTAACAAAACAAATTTAAAACTACTTACCAAACGGACACTTAACCAACCGCTTAAGGGTACATAGACAGACTATTGCTAGGCAGCTTACAACAGTTGAGATAATGTAATGGCACTATTTTCCATGAGAGTGATGTGGAGAGAGGAGAGCCAAAGGGTGGTGCATGGACTAACATGCATTTGAATTCAATTTTTCCTTCTTCTATTTTTCCTCTGTACATTTGTTTATGAATTTCTGCCAAAAATTGTCAGGGACAATGGCAGGGCAGCTAGCAGAGGAAAAAAACAGAAGCAACAACTACAGAGGTTCAGTCATTATAAGATCAGAAAAAAAACTTACTCTCTCACCTTACACAGAAGAGCAATAGAGAAGAAGAAGTAGAGGTGGCAGAAAACCAGAAAGCATCATCAGATTTTTCTCACAGCTAGCCATTACTATTATCCATCCATGCACACTACAACAATCTCCTAAACCCCCCAAGAAAAAAATCTTATCTTCTTCTTCTTGTTCATCAGTTTCTTTCTTTTTACTTTTTGTCTGAAGGAAAAAAGAAAAAAATGATGAGCACAAGTGCAAGAAACAGGTCTCCTTTCACAACAACACAGTGGCAAGAGCTTGAACAACAAGCACTTGTATTCAAGTACATGGTAACAGGAACACCTATTCCACCGGATCTCATTTTCTCCATCAAGAGAAGCCTTGACTCTTCCATCTCCTCAAGACTCTTCCCTCATCATCCAAGTAAGTCTCATTTATTTTTTTCAGTTACAATCGCATTACATTAAATACAGCAAACTCTGAAACCCTTATGTTACCTTTAGGACTCTAATTTAAAACATTATATAGACTATTGAGATTTTTAACTTTTTTATGAGTGCTGCAACATGAGAACTTTTCAGGAAGTTATGTATTCTAGTTCTACTCTCTATCACTATCAGTATTATTATATTAAGAGGGAGAATTAATTATTAATTATTAATAATGAATTATTAATTATTATTATTATTATGTGTGGTGCAGTTGGGTGGGGCTGTTTTGAGATGGGATATGGCAGAAAAGTAGACCCAGAGCCAGGGAGGTGCAGAAGAACAGATGGCAAGAAATGGAGATGCTCAAAGGAAGCATATCCAGACTCAAAGTACTGTGAAAGACATATGCACAGAGGCAGAAACCGTTCAAGAAAGCCTGTGGAACTGCAAGTAGTTTCTTCTTCTTCATCTTCTTCTTCTTCTTCTACATCAACAACAACAAACAACACTCTTTCTACAAACACTTGTTCTCAAACAACAACTTACCCTTCTTCTTATAACAGAACCCTTTCCTTCACCAACAACTTCAATTCTTCATCATCACCATCTTCTTCTTTTCCTTTCTCTCCTTTGCAATCTTCTTTGGACCACTTTTCTCACCAGTCTTACCAAAACTCTTCCTTCAACCCTTTTTTTTACTCTCAGTCAAACTCTTCTAGACCTGGTGATTCTGATTTCCCACCTCATGATGCAACTACTCACCAGCTGTTTATGGACTCTGGTTCTTATTCTCATGATGAAAAGGATTATAGGTAAGAGAGAAAGAGAAAAGTAAGGTTTTAAATTGTTTAGTATTAGACTCTGATTATGGTTCTTAACGTCTGCATCTGATCATATCTTATATGTCAGGCAGCAATTTAAAACCTTGGTGAAAATATTTTAAAAAAAAAGGATTATGGGTATGAAAAGCAGTGAAAACCAAGGTGTTAAATTGAGGTCGCGCTGTGTTCACGGTTGCCATTAATGCAGGCCATAATCAAGGTTTGATGTAGATTACATGTCTAAAGTAGTTTTGGTGGCCGTTAAAATGATGATATTGCGACCTGACGTCATAAATATAAAAAAAAAAAGCTACCTTTTTTCTTTTTCTTTTTGGTTTTTAACTGAATTTGTTTGTTTGTTTCAATTGTTATGTTGTGTTTGATTATTGGTATTAGGCAAGTTCAAGGAATAAGGGAGGGAGTGGATGAGAGAGCTTTCTTTCCAGAAGCTTCATCTGGTTCTACAACTGCAAGGAACTATGCTGATTCATATCAACAACGACTTTCAATGAACTCTTACAAGTCCTATAATTCAAACTCCAATAACTTTGAGAGCATCAATGATAATAATAAGCAAGAGCAACACTTGTTTGTTTTGGGTTCTGACTTCAAATCAAAAAGAACAAGCAAAGAGAAAGAAGAAACTACTTCTGAGACAGCAACAACAACAACTCAGAGACCCCTTCATCACTTTTTTGGAGAATGGCCACCAAAGGACTCAGATTCTTGGCTTGATCTTGCTTCCAACACCAGAATCCCAACAGGTGATGATAATAATGATCCTACTAATTAATTAATTCCCTTTCATTATCATCTTCTTATATTCGTATACTTTCTTTTTTTAAATTATATTCTATATTCTATTCCATTTTGGTTATTGCAGTAACACATTAAATACGGCTAAATATAGTTGGATTAATTGGACTATTGAGTCCGCAGTTACATTTTGATATGATTTTGGTGGCTGTCAAAACCAAGGTTTCAAATTAAGTTCCTATCCTACATCACGTTATAATATCAATATTTTAGCTACCACTTAAGTCGTATTAAGCAACAACAAATATTACGACTATAATCACAATTAAACCAAAGCCAAAACTATGATATTGTTAGCCAAAACTATGATATTGTTGTGTGATGCTGATGGCGTATTAGTAATTTAAAACCTTAGATTGGCTATAAAATTATTTTTATATATGTACTTATTTAGTCTCCTTTTATGCTTGGCAGATGAATGATAATGAGCTGGAAGATACGGCCAAGAGAGAGTAATTGATAAACATCAATGGTTTTTTTTTTGTTCTGTTTTTCTTTTTTTGTGGCTGGGGTGATTTTATCTTTTTGCAAAAGGTGTGATATCTTATGGTGCTATATTAGGGGACCACATTAGGATTTGTATGTCCTTTCTTGATATTTATTTATTATTATTATAATATGCTTATTTCTTTTCTTTTCTTTTTTCTTTCTTTCCCTTGAAGAAATTAAAAGTGAAAAAAAAAACATGTCTCAGAATTTGCACACTGTTTGTTTGTTTGACTGGAAAGCATTTTATTATTATAAGTTGGTCTGCAAGTCTGCTTTATAATGGGTGGTAATGGTAGCTAGCAAGGACACATTCCAATTAGCTTCTGATGCTTCTGCTTGTTATCTCATCCTCTGTTATATTTCTTTATAGACCCATTTATCATACAACATGTGCAATAATTAATATCTCCATATGTTAAAACTATTTGGATTTGAATTAGAAGAAGAAAGGAACACTTTCCAACAACAAAATTGTCCCTTAACTCATCTATATATATGATTCTAGGGTCGTTATAGGGTGCGCCTTTTAAGTTTGGTGCACCCAATGCGCCACTATTATCTGACTTAATATAAAAGATTTTTCGGTTACATTTACTTATCTTTCTATCACTGCACAATTAAATAACTTTACCAAAATTCATTCATTCCTTATTTTAACAATGATTTACAGAATAGAACATGATTTAGTGATTTACATAATATTATCTCAGGTCATTTTTATAAGATTTTCTCACCAATTTACACGGATTAAAAAAATTATTAACAACCTTATTTAATGTCAAATAGTACAATTTACTGAATTTATCTTTATTTAAAGTCAAAATTTTCAACAAATGCATTGTACCTATTATCCCTCCATTTATTACAAGAATATACAAGAAAAAAATAATAATTACTTCTTGAACTTTTTAGGGAGTCTTATATATAAGACCAAATAAATTTTCTCTAAAATGTCTTATATTTAAGACCAGAGGTAGTACCGTAGTAATATATAATGAACATTAGATTTCCTTTAACACGTGATAATCATCCAAGTTATTTCAAACACAAATCACATAATCTAAGGGTGTATTTGAATTAGATTTTGTTCCAACGTATATTGGATAGTTGTATTATGTACTTACAAAACTTTTGATTATTTTTTTAACAAAGAAAAAACTTTTCGTCGTTCTGTTAAAAATTAGACATTGTTTCAAAAAAACTTTAAAATCGCTTTGCACGACTTAAAATTATCATAAAAATTGTTTCCCCCAGCAAATATATCCAAACAAAAATCGATTATGTTCCAGACAATTAATTTTTTTCACAACTTATTTTCACAGTTAATCACAACTAATCTAAATACACTTTAGATGTTAATTATGTTAAACTGAGTAATTTCATTCAACTTGTAAATCATGCTCTATCGTTAAGCTACTCAAGGTGTACAAAATTCAGGAAAGAAGAGAGAGAAAGAGAAGTACAAGAGGAGAAGATGAAGATTTTACAAGTTGTAAGTACTTTATCTTGATCGTTTAATTTTTTATTATATGTCCAACGGTTGAATTTTAGAGACACATATATACGCCAAAACATGAAAGGTGCATGCTAGATGCAACCATGATTCTAACTTTGCATCAATAGTTGTTGCATCGGTTCATTGAAAATTGAGATTTTGCTTAACTTGTTTCATTCCCATGATCAATCAAGAGAATTTTTAGATAAATCACTTAACTAAATACTTATGCAATTAATTGTTATTAAATTAAGGTTTATTTAAAGCATCTCTCCATTGTGACTTACTTTATCCATTGCTTAAAATTAAAGAGAGTAGTTGAACCATTTATGTGTGTATTTGTTTTAGATTTTACTAAAATGAAAAATAACAAACCTATAAATCGATATACTTTTAAAGAAAGAGACAAATTGTGACTTCTGATCCATCCCATCAGTTTTTCTGCAAAGATGATGCAAAATCTTAAACAAATATCTCATGGTGTTGTAGAGTGTTGACACGAGCCTCTAGTGCTTCAAAAATCAACTACTATGTAGTTGTTTGGATTAGTTTGGACAGATTCGTTTGGACATGTTCTGTGTTTCAATATTACATAAACTGTTTTGATTTATTTGGACACAAATTTCATCTACGTTTAAAGAACACAATGCTTTTTATTTTAAATAAATGTTCTTCCACCTTAACCTTAAACTAACTAAAAATTAAACATGTATATTTTGTTGATTTGCACAATTAGAGAATGAAGTTATCTAAAGCAACACGAGGCATGATGAGATCCAAAAAGAACTAAATAGAGTGGTAACATTAGAGATGTTCTTATTAGTATGATTATAAAATCATAAAATTTAGTTAAACAAGTTAAAAAAATCTGTTTTCATTCCATTCAAACATCATAAAATGTTGATGTAAACCGCATGCTTCATAAACATAATATAATCGCTATATATGAAGTTTGAGAAATTTGTATATTGGGTATATATTCAAAGTTCTTTAACAAATTTACCAAAAAAAAAAAAGTTCTTTAACAAATATCAACCAAAGAAAAGTTCTTTAACAAAAGAAAAGGTCACAGCACAATGGTACTATACTATGTGCAAATTGGGAGTGAATGTGAATCCTCTCTAGTCCAAAGTCCAGTTTTGGGATTATTGGGATATGTTATAAGTGTATATAGACTCATAAGAAAAATATTTTTTTGAGAAAAAATTATTTATGTCAGTCTAACTTTTGAGACTATGAAGTTTTCCTTCAAAGTTTTTCATCCACCAAAATAAAACAAAAAATAATAGACCTTTCTTGTTAATTCTATCGATCTATCTTTTTATTCGTGTTAATTAATAACTTCTTGTTAATCTTTCGTCTTCTTTCTAATTCATATCAATATAAGTTTTTATCAAAACCAAAATGATAAAATTGACATAAATTCAGCCTTCTAAAGATATATAAAAGGGAAACTTACTTAAAAGCTAGTTAGAGTTGTATCTAATTTCCTTAGTTTTATCTTGGAAAATAAATTTTAACTGCTAAAAATATGCTTCATAATATTTGTTACAATGTAATATCCTTTATAATTTGAAAATAAACTAATTTATAAAATAGAGGGCACTGTTTTTGTTTTCTTATTTGAGTAAGGATAGAATATAATTTAAATCTAAACTTAATTTCCTCATTATAATTAAGAATATAATAATGCTTCTAGTTTTTAAGATAAATACTTATAAAAAAAACATCAAATTTTTGGTTTTAAGTGCTTCCATATAAAGTGGTTCAAAGCTTAAAGGTAAAAGTCTAGGCATGTTTTTTTGACATCATTGAGACAATTTCTGCAAAAATAATTATATGTCGAGGTTTTTGGAGATCTCTTCTTTTAGGCATATAATTGAGGGGTGACCCAAAAGGATCCCAAAAACAAAATCATAAACATTTTTTTTTTTTGATAACCGAAAGATGTTGAGATTTGTAACATAAGCAAACTTAGTGCATATTTGGATTGACAGTGATAGAAATGATTTTGAGCATAACTGACTCTGTTAATTGATTATGAGCAAAATTGATTTTGAACATAATTAATTTATATTTAGAAAACTGGCGGATTTTAAGGTAGAGACCGGATTAAATTTCAGAGAAACCTATTTTTGACCTATTTTGGTTGTTTTTCTAATTTCAAATTTCACCTCTGTATGTTTAAAAATTTCGAAACTCACCCTAAGTCCCAATTAGCAAATAATAAATCTACATCTTTCTAGAAGCGTCATTCCCAAACTTGCTGTGTTTTCCCCTCAACGTTGTTCCCTGTCTGTTATCAATATTCAAGAACCCATAAATTTTAAAAACTCCAAGGCATCCTTGTACCCAATGGCTTGCGTTTCATTTTCTTTGCTGAGTGGTGTTTTAGATCTGAGGTTTGCTTAAGGTTTTCCTACAAATGTTGAGAAGAAAAGCCCTCAGAGAAGAGGTTGCCAGAGAATGCGTCGGCGGAGAAGTTGCGGTCGGAATAAATCTCGAAGGTGGGTGAAGCAAAGAGAGGAAGAAAAGTGCGAAGATCTATAAGATCTACATCTTCAAAGAAGAAGAGCGCGAAGATCCATAGGGAACATGAACAGCTTCATCAACGTCGTTGCTTCCATTTGCGCCACCATCGCTCGCTGTTCTTGTCTCCGTCGCATTCCAACACAGGATTTTCTTCAGATCTACATTCGAACAGTTCGTTTGTTGAGCTTTGGTTAAAGCGCCGGCGAAGAAGAAGGTTGGTGGAAGCGAAGGAAGAACGCGGTAGAAGCGAGAAGCGAAGAAGATCTGCAAATCACACGTAGTTCCAAACTTTCAAATCTGCATTTTCCGACCAACACTGCTACTAAGTTCACCAGATCGTCAATCAGATCTTAGGATTTCCAGTGTATTTGATTTTTTTATTTATTTTTCTTTCATGTAAGAAGCTTCTATTTCAAGTTAAAAAAAAATTAAAGTGATAGTATTGCTCCAGATTTGATTTTTATTTCCTTTATTTCCATTTTAAATGTAGATTTGCTTGATTATTGAGTTGATCAGATTCTGTTGTTATTTTCATTTAATATCCAGATCTAAATTTGCTTAATTATTTGAGTTCTCATATTTGGTTATTTCTATTAAAATGCAAATTTACTTGATGAAGATGCTTTACGATATTCAAGACTTTTTCACCTTGCTATAAAAAATGATGAAGCCCATGTTTGATTCTTTCGGAGAGTTCATTTCATTCATGGATAGTGAGTGGTCTCAATTAGCAATTATTTTAACTCACAATGTATAAATCCAACTACTTAAAAGTTTCACTTTGCAATTTTTAAAAAGTTTTTTGCTTTCAGGTAGTAAGTAATGGCAATTATAAATCTAGACCATTCAATTATTTTAAACATATATCTTGTGGCTCATATTTATTTCCCCACCATGGGAAAATTTAACAGGTCCCCCCACCTTAAACTTTTCCTTAGAAAACTATGATTAAAAAACTGATGTTAAGAAAGAATGATGTTTTAGTGTTCTTATTAAAACTTAAACTTAAGTTTTGTAGTATATATAATACATAATTAATTATAAAAAAATAAAAGCAATATTTATCAATCCAAACATACTCTGAGCCTAAACCTTTATAAAAAGAATCATTATTTATAGGGTCACCCTTAGTTTATGACCACTGTGATCCCTTCACTTACCTGGTGGAAATTTCTTTTGTTGTATTTGATATTTTCTTTGTGAGTACTTTGCTAATTCTAAATTAAGGGAGTGTTTGTTTTACGGATTACAACAATATTTTTGGGAATATTGAGTTGGAAATGAACATTCTCACGTTTGGTTGCAAATAATAAAAAAATATTCTCTGGTAAATTTTGTTCCTAAGAATCTATATTCTCATGATTTTATGGATTTTCATTCCCACCTAGAAATGTGGGTATCTAAATTCCCATGACTTGGATAACAATTTTTTTTACTAAGTCTCAAAATTACGCTCACAAAATTTTTGTGCTCCCTCCAATATGCTCTACCCTCCCAATTACCCGCCAAAAGTTTTCATGTTCTCTCTAATTCGCTCTACTACTGATATGTTCATTGCTTAATTTACATCAGCTCTTCAAATTATTAGTATGAGGTTGGACATGCATTTTATGACTTTATGGGTTAAGAAATATTTTATATCTTTTTACTGTTTTAAATAAATTACCACATATATTTTATAAAACTATGATTTATTTTCTTATTTTAATTAAAATTATTTACTAACATATTAAAAATTTAAGTGATAAAAGTAATTTTGATTTAATATGAAAAAGTTGAATTAAAATTTTTAATAATTAGTTGATGTTATTTATTTTTTAAACTAATTATATTACTAGAAGTGATTTTTATAAGACATGAAACAATAAAAGTATTTTGGTAATTACAACTTATATTCCCTTATACACTAAACATACATTTTCAACATTCTCAGGAATTTCATAAAATATTGCCAGGAATAATAATTATCAACTAAGCAAGTTATGTTAGAATACCTGAGAATGATATTTCCAAGAATGTATTCCTTGGAATAAGATACCTGAAAATGTATTTTCAAACCTTGAAACAAACGCCCCCTAACATCAATCTTACTTTCACGTTTGGAACATTAAAATTTATAATCATTAATTCCAAGAGATCCCAATAGAATCTCAACAGATATCTAAACATACCCAGATTTGGAGCATTAAAATTCATAATCATTAATTTCAAGAGATTCTCAACAAGTATCTAAAGATACCCGGATTTGATCATTAATTCAAAGAGATCCCAATAGAATCTCAACGGGTATCTAGACATATCTGGGATTGTTCCAACCTACTCCCTCAATCTCATATTAAGTGTCATTTTAAAAAAAAAAATTAACTCACTTTATTTGTCATTTTATAGTTTCAACGAAGCATTAATTATATTTTACTAAATTGAGATATGTGATTCACTAATTAATAAGAGTGATAAGGAGTATAATAAGGAGTTAGACAATTATCTGTGTAAAAACAAAAAAATTAATGACATTTCTTAAACTGTGTGTAACAACCTTAAAAGACACTTAGTATGGGACGGAAGGAGTATTTTATTGGTGTCACTAGTTCCTCTAATCTGGAATGGTTTTTCATTGCTGCAAAATCTTTGATGATAGATCTTTATTCTTAGATTAATCTCCCACTGGATTTGTAACTCTAGATTGGGAGTATTTAATATCTTTGTCCTGTACACTGGTAATATTTTGTTCACACGCAGCATCCCACATGACTCGCCAGTACAAACTGAACAAGAAATTTATTTCCTTGACTGTTCCAGGACATCAAACATGAGAAAGAACATCACTTTTAAAGCCTTCAAATAATCCAAAATCACATTTTAGCATGCTCCACTTCCCCATGTACTCCATAAAATAATGTTGGAAATCAATTTTGCAAGACAAACTTTCCAAAAAAAAAAAACTGTTTTAAGTATAACTTCATCCCAACTACTACCAAAACATAGACCCAACTACTAGTACTACTACTACTGCTTTATTTGTACCAATTGTTTTTCAAGGGCATTCAACTTTTGCTAATTTTGTCCATCATGCATTTACACCTTATATATGGTTGGCAGGTTGAACAAGAAAAGTATGTGAAATGAATTCCAAACCCAACCTGCCTAGTGCATGTTTGGTTTTCATATAAGAATTATAATTTATTTGAACACAAATCTCAATCATGTTCAACGAACGGAATAATTTCTAACTTCTAGAGAAACTTAAAACCTAACCATTAGAATCCCCAGCAGAATAGGCAATTTGAATTCGCTTTCTTCATTAGGATCATATATGCTGCTGCTTTATCACAAAAACTAAAGATGATCATCTAAAGAGAAAACAGAAGACTTCAGGAAAAGAAACACTAGGAAATGATAACTTGTGCACGCAATGAAAAAGTTAAAAAAGATTCTTCACAATGATATTCTTGACAATGATAAAATGTTCACCCAAGTAACTTAATGTTCATAGGGATAGTTGGGAAGCAAAACAACAGAGACTCAAATCATCTGTTCAACCAACAGCTCAAACAGGGTTAACTGTCTAGAAAATAATGCTGTCATTAAATGCCACATTGCAAGCAAGTTTAAATACACACATTAATCACATGCATTTCATCGCCTTACTAAATCCATATCACAATTTTTGATCAAGTTTTTCCCATACACAAGGCTTAATTCTGAGACCTTAAGCAAAAATTCACAACAGTCTTAAGTGAATGAGAGTGAAGAATGATTAATACTGCAAAATTTCTACAGTAAGAAAATACAAATACAAGAAGCTCCGATATTACAAATCTAAATCATTCTTTCGAGCCTTATTTTTAATGAAATTCTTAAAAGTTCAAACTAACTGCATTAATGGATGTTTTAACTGCATTAATGGAAATAAACATCCATTCAAAGCACATCTATATAAAAGATTCACGTCATTAGAAAACAATCCATTCAAAGCAACAGCAGAATAACTAATCACAACAGTTTACAGCAGAATAACTAATCACAACAGTTGTAATGTAATACTAGATAACTCAAGTAACAAGGACATAAACTGATATTGATCAATCAGAATAACGAATAAAGCCAGCTCTTGACATCAATAGAGGAAGGGAAAAAAAAGAAAGAATACAAGAATTTGTTATTGTCAATCCTTTAAAGATTCCTAACATCATTGTACATCGAACATGTCAGAAAAAAATACAATTTAAAAAAAAGTACAGGAGGGCCTCTTTTCTTTCCATCATGAGCAAATGTAATTGGACTAAAGGAAAAGGGGTAACATGAAAACTGAAGGAAACGTCATCTAACAATACTAATATACAGATTAACACTGAGGGCCGAAATGAGAGCATCAATGATTCCACAAATTCACATCTTTCCAAGCTTGCTGTTTTCATTTTTCTTCCCAGATTCTGCGGGATCTCATTCTCAGCCAATATATATATATACTCTTCCCCTACTATAAAGTGTTCGACAAAGAATTTCAACCCATTAAATTAATAAATGGAAAAGAAAAAGAATCAATAAGAAAATCTGAAAAAAAAAAATCATGAAGAACAAGTTTCATATCTGTCATTGGCCTTCAAAAGTTGCCTTCTCTTGATTACCAAGAACCCAACCATACCAATCTGCATGATTGCCGCAATGCCCACAAACAAAAGCCCAACCTTTTTCCCCGCATTCATCCGATGCGGAGGTGGCGGCGGTGGCGGTAAGTGGATACGTCGGTGGTGAGAGTGCGGCGGTGATCTTCTCGTGTCGACCTTATCGTTGTGGGGATGAGAGAACGGAGGAGGAGGAGGAGGAGGCCCCGGTGATCTGAGCGGGGGTGGGGAACCAAGTCCCGGAGAAGGCGGCGGAGGTGGGGGTGGAGGAGGAGGAGGGGGAGGAGGTGGTGGCGGCGGCGGTGACAGTGAAGACGATTTAGCTCCGTTTCCGTTTTGTACCTGGGATTGGACAAGAAGCGCATAAAGGCTAAAAAAAATACCGAAAATCACAAAACCCAAGGTTGAATCCATGAAGCAACAATCAAACGGTTGCAAATTTCAAGAACGATTCGAGTCTCGATTAGGGCTCCGAGTTCCGAAGGGGGTTTTCTCCGCATCTACCCCCTTCCTGATTCCTTCTTCGATTTCCAACAAAGTCGATCCCCTCGAATCCAGATCCTTCCAGTTAAATCAGGTCGATCCCAAAATCCTTCCTTTCTCGTTCTTCAGCTGAGAAGGGAACTTGCCCCAAACCGGCGCTGACTAGGGTTTTTGCGATCCAATACCAAAAAAAAAAAAACAAAAATTTCAGCTCTTTTTGAAAATGGGTGGCTGAATCTGAAGGTAGAAATTGGATTAAACCCCACTAGAGAGGGATTGAATATATCTCCAGGGTCTCTCTCCCAACTTCTGAGAAATGGGAAGGGGCAATGAAGTTGCAGAGAGAGAGTAAACGAGGGCTTCAACGGTTGGGCTAATTTAGGAGAGAAATGAGGTAGCAATATGGAATCTTTGGACCTGTCATGACTCACGAAGACACAGGGGAGTTAGAGAGAGAAAGTAAGATATATAAGGCCCATTTGGTGGATAAACATGATAAGAGTCTTGATTAAGAGTTTAATAGGATACAAGTTGAATAAATTTTTATCGTATTTAGTGTTTGGAGTATTTATAAAATATTAAAATAAATAATAGTAGTGGTTGGTTTTTATTATTATTATTATGATAATTTTTATTATTATTATTATTATTAAATGTTAGTTTTAAAAAATGTATTATAAGTGGGGTAAATGAAAAATAAATTTTTTATTTTATTCTAACAGTGTCTAATTCAACTTTTTCTTTATGATAATTATTTACGTTAAAAGAATATGATAAAATAAATTAACATAATACACTATTATATCTTATTAACTTACCAAATTACATATTATAATAATAAGATATTATAAAATACCATACCTTGAGCTTATTATTTTGGTCATTAGACATACCCATAGAGAAAAATAGAGAGAGAGATTGTGACGTGTCATTAAAGGTGGGCCATTGAATAGTAAGGCTTTGTTTGATTGTGTGGGACCCTTTTGGTATAATGGTCATGGGTGGGTGTGATGTTTACAGACTTTTCTCAAGATTGGGTCCACTGTATTGGATCCTTGATCTAACCCAAACGAAATTTTGGATCCAATTGTGGGGCATCAAACCTCAAACTGGGATTCTAAAACACCCCCTCCAAAAATAAAATAAAATATAACTTTGATCCTGGATTGATCTAAAGGTAAGGTAGTTAAGTCTATATTTTAAACTTAAAAGAATCTATATATTTAATATATTTAGGTCTCACTTTTATATATATATATATACACGGATATCACTTTTAAAAATATTTAAATAGTTTATGATATAAAAAATTAATTTTTTTCCATAAAATATATCTATCCCTTAAATAAAATGCATATATTATTTATAAAGTAATGTTAATAATTTAAAAATATTTATTATGCATTATTAAAAAGATCTAATCACAAAATTTGTTTAAGGCCTCAAAATTTGGTTGGGTAAACCTCCTAAATCGAATATTTACTTTAGTTCGTTACTTTTTAAAAATCAAATAAAATTAAATTAGTTATTTAACTTTCATTTTTGAACCACACAAAAGCCCTTCTATTACATGTCACTTAACTTTTAATTTACTTGCATTTTAAAAAATTGTGGCTAAATCCAATAAATTATCGTAAATATAACAAGTGTGATTAAATTCCCAATACTAACAAAATGTTAGCTGCGGATTTTTTATTTAACAGCGTTTTGTTGGATTTAGCCACAATTTTTACTCGACCACGGATAAATTACAGATTTGAGTGACCTACAACATTTGTGTGATCCATTGGTAAACTCTGAATCATGATATTTGCATCCTAGATACATACACCTATTTGAGAATAAGCTTATTTAATTAGATATATTTATTTTTAACTTCTATCAAATATAGATAACTTATTATTTCAAGTGACTTTTCTCAAAATGCAAAACATTCCAATACCTTTAAGAAACTAAAAATGATTTTTTTTTAAAAAAAAAAGGTTGTTTTAACTTCTAAAGTGTAACATTTTAATGATATGAATATACTTCCTTCCATTTTAAATATAAGCAATATTTAGAGTTTTACTATGTTTTTATATATAAACAAATTTAACTATTTTTACTATATTTAATAATAAAATATCTAAAATACTCTTAGTAATTAATTTAGTTATTATTTCTAATAGACACGTCTCTCTTTATATAATAAATATAGTTGATGATAATTTTTTAAAAAAAATATTTTTTTAAATGAGACAAAAAAATTAATTAGGCTAACTAACTTTTTTTAATTAATGTTAGTTACTTTTTACTTATATTTTAAATGAGAAGGAGTATAGCTATTATGTTTTAGGTGTGTTTTAAGATGGTCCAATTTTTGAAGTATAGTGTTGGGGTTTTTAAAAAAATATGAAGATTTTAAAAATTGTAATTCAATCCTTGAGTCATAAAAGGATGATATTCCAAAGCAAGTCTTCTCCACCAATGGAAAAGCTTTTATATGCGATAGTCCTCTGGCAATAGCATCAGACCATGGCAATATGTTGTTTGGCCCCCATGGTTAATGGCGATAACTCTCTTAACTCAGTTGACTCTAAAGATGAAGTTGCTATTTTGAAAACTCTCCATAAGCATTGATTTTTGTGTCTAATTTATTGCTGAAGCTTTAAGCCAATGGAAAATTCCTCGTTTGTTTTATAAACTCCCACGTATGTGAGTCTTTCACTGTTCTTATGTTGGGTAAGGTACTTTGATCTACTTCACTTAATTTCAAAATTAGTTTTTCCATATTTTGGAAAAAGGAGAAAGAAGAAAGAAGAAGCCACTACTAGATAGTGCTAAAGATACATAATTAATAACTAATTCTACTTTCTGAACACGATCTCAATTGTGGGCTCAACCGCCAACCCATTGCTAAACCCAAATTCGACACAGAAAAAAGAAAGGTAAGACATCAACAATGAAAGCTAACTTCCCCATCACTTTACAATCTATAGGTGTCGAGTAGCTAGAGAAACTGTCACAATGGGAGAAGTGGCACACTTAGGGTTTTAGACTCAATTACAAAGGGCTCAAATGTAATTTAAAAAAGTGATTATTATTTTTTAAAAAAGCTCTGCGCCCTCTTTTCCACTGTGGTCCACTTTAAAGACTAAACCATCTTAGTTGTTCTATGATCTTTAAATAAAAACTTTCTATTTATAAATTTCTTAACTATTGTCTTTAAGTTGGTAGTTAGTAAAACTCTTCGAAAATAAAAATCCTTTCATCATAAAAAAAAGTATACTCTCTCTCTCTCTTACCAAAACAAATGAGTAATTGGTGAATTGAACAAATTTAGGAAATTTTTATTAATTAAGATAAAAGTAATTACAATTTATTTTATGTTTAAGAGTGAGATAACTTGATTGTGGATTATATTTGAGAGTGGAGCTACTATAAAAATGCTTTCATTATTACCCTTTCTTATTTTTTCTATTTGAAGCTATCGATTATAATTTTGTGTGTTTGGCTATAATAGATTAAGGATTTTTATAAAGCTGTGGTAATATATACGCATGCACACACACACATTACGTGCGAACACACACAAGTACAAATAGATCCAAAGTAGAAATATACAGGGATGGATCTAGAGGGATGAAGGCGGGGCCTTGGCCCCTCCCCTCCCCCAATAATAATACTTATATATACATATTATAGTTTTCTTATCTATAAGAAGCTCTTCGTAGCACCGTGATCATACTATATACAGCTCACAATTGAGTCCCATGTTCGAATTAGGAAGGGGGCGTTTAGCTAATGTTATGTGTTCTTTCTCTATATTATTTCTTTTCTATTTCTAAATTCTTTCCGCTTTATTTTTTTCCTTTATTCTACAAAATATATAGTTTTTTTATTTTAAAAAAGTTATACACATATAAAGAATATATACTTATATTAATTTTTATTTTAGTAAATAGCAATATTTAAACATTTTTTCAAAAAACTAATATTTAAATTTTACAATAAGTTGTTATTTTTGTGTTTTAGTAATTTTTATAAAATTATTATTATTATTTTAATATTTTTAAAAACTTCTTATTTGGTTGTATTTAAGAAAAAATTTAATTTTGTGCTCTTAATTATAAATTTGAAAAAAAAAATCTAATGCAAATCATGATTTTTTTTTTTTATTTCATAGTCGATATTTTGAATCTGAGAGCAAATTGCAAATTCCAACAAATTAAAACCATCAAACATGTTAAATGAATTTTGAAACCAGTTGCAATTTCAAACAAATTAAAACACAAAAATATAAAAACTTGAACTTCAAGTTGCACAAACAAATCCAGTTCATTGAATAAAATATTCATATATCCAACAGTCAAAATCTGTGATGTATCATACATCACAAAAAAATCTTACTTACCTTATAAATATATCACATGCATAATATTTCAAATACGTAACATTACTATCACATATAAACTCTAAAATAGTCACTGACTTGATAATTGGAGTTTTTGCAATTTCACCTTTGCTTTGGCACATTGTCAAGGTCACTAAACAACTCTTTATCCACGTCTTCTTCATGATAACTCCTATTTTTTATGATCGTGTGATCATAGTTAGGGCTGTATCACATCAAAAATGAAAATTGTTAATGACGTATATAAATTGAACCGAGAGCTTAGTGTAATGTTATAGACCTATAGTTATTTTGTATTGAATATATGTAACATCATATGGAGAGAAAAAATATGGGAAGAGAAAAATATAGTAATCAAAAACTTTTTTCACAAAACAATGAATAAAATCTACTGGCGTGTTAAGGAAAATGTGAAAGAAATAAATGGGGAAAAATCAAGGAGATCAGCATATATACTAATTATGCATAAAGTAAATGAAGATTAAGATACTATTTTGCAAACAACAAATCAAGGAGATTAAGATGCTATTATTCTTGTGTAAATATACCTCACATTTTTCTCTTGTAATTAACTTTGATGTTGTATTTCTATTTCAGAAATATTATTAATGAAAAAAACCTCTCTACCTTTTACACAACTCTTTCAAGATATCAAAGCCTCAACCGCTTCTTCCTCGTCCACAACAAAACCCCAACAAACAATTCAATCTATCCATCAGTGTTCTAGCCTCACAAGGGACTTCTAAAAATTGAGGCAACAACACTCACCATGGCGGACCTTGACTGAAAATTTAGGAGAGCCATAAATATTAATTAGGTGATTTTAATTAAAATTATATTATTGTAAGAAATATCATATTCAAATTACAGTTGAAGTGAACTTGATTTTTTTTTGCTATGGAGATTGGATTGAAAATTCCTTTTTCAGTAGTTGGAGTTGCAAATGCCACACCTCTACCTCTTCACGACTTCACGTCTAGTCGAAGGAAAAGTTTCTTCTTGAACACAGGGGCGGAGCTAGCCCATTTTTTATCGGGGGCCGAACAAAATAGTTTAAATTAAATTTATTTATATAATTAATATGCGAAAAATAATCAATAATTAAAATGATTTATGATAATTAATAGATATATATAAAACATATATTAGAGGTATAAAAAAAGAAAAGAAGGATGAAAAACTTACAATTTTCACCTAGGAAAATTGAACTCGACAATGCTGTCTAGATTCGAACTCATCTATGATTGATTCAGTATTGAAACGACTAGCAATTTCTTTCTCAATATAAATTATTAGGCTATCTGCAAGAAATCCATCACCCATTTTGTTTTAAAATCTTGTCTTAAAAATATTCATCGTTGAGGATGTTCTCTCTGTAGTTGCCGTAGATACCGAAAATATCAAGATCAAACGAATCAATCTATCGATCATATTATAGTCTTGAAGTAGTCTTGCATGCTTTGGTTCCCATTGCTCTTATTCATGAGTTAAAATATTGAGACTAGATGGCTCAATCGTAGATACGTCAGTTGTATTCCTTTTAAAAATTTTATCAAATTATTTTCATTTTACTCATACCTAAAACAAATAAAACACATTATTATATAGTAATTTTTAAATTTGAAACACATCTTCAAAAATTATTTAAGGCATGTTTTTATGCTATTATATTATTATACAGTATTTTTAAAAATCTAAAACACATCTATATTATATATTATATTATTATATGATAATTTTCAAATTTGAAACACATCTTCGAAAGTTATTTTAGACATGTTTTTGGCTATTATATACTACTATTATATATTATATTATTATATAATATTTTCTAAATGTGAAACACATCTTCAAAAGTTAATTGACGTATTTTTTTATGCTATTATATATTATATTGTTATATAATATTTACCAAAATCTAAAACACATCTATATTATTATAGTATTTTCTATTATCTTTATTTTTAAAATGAATTAATATTTGTTGTGGAATATCTTTAGTACACATCCAAAACAAACTTTTTATGGGGGGCCGTCATAAAAAATTTTGGGGGGGCCGTTATGTAAAATTATATATAAGTACTAATAAAAGTTGTTCTCAATGGGGGGGCGAGGTCCTCATTGCAACACTAGCCTCCGCCTCTGCTTGAACACTTTCTCTATCCGAGTTTTTCATTTGTGTGTTATTTGTATTATTACTAAAAAGTCTTTTAGCTTTTAAAATTGATATGATGGGTCACAACTCACTTTTATAAGGCCACATCCATTTCTTTCTTGCTTCATTAATTGGATGAATAAAGTCCAATAATCTTTATTTATTTATTTGAGGATGTTTTTCTTTAAACATGTCTATGTATGTAAAACACTTTTGAAGGAGCCATAAGATACATACCCATATACCCATGTATAATTAATAAAAATTTGCAAAATTTAGGAGCAGCCATGCCATGGCTCCCACTCCTCCTAAAAAGGACCGCCCCTAAACACTCATCCTAAATTGATAGCATTACAATGGAACCACATTTATAAAAAATAAATAAATAAATAAATAAATCAGTATTCTTATGAAAGCAAGGGTAAATCCTGTTGCCATTAATGAACAAAATACTCATCCTTCTATATGGATTCCGAACCTATTGCACATATGACAAATAATTAAGATAGACTTTCTTATATCAAGCTATATAATGGTAATGAAGTTATGTACGCGTGACAGATGGTAATAGTTAGAGCTGTCAAATGGGTTATAGCTCTCGAGCCAATTTGACTTGACTCAGTTCGTAGGTAGGTTGGATTGCAAAAATATTGGCTAAAAAAATTTAAAATTAACTCCACTCATTTAACTCGCAAGAATTGTGAATCAAGTCAAGTTGGTCAAATTGGGCTTACAAATTTTAGTGATTTTTTCATGCTTTTTTTTTTAAATTATTTTTTCCTAAATTTTCATGTACTTTTTGAAATATTAATTATTTTTTCTTATTTTTTATCTTTTTAATATTAATACAAGTCAACTCATTTAACCCACTAGCTTGTGCGAGTTGAGTTGTATATTTCTAAACTTAAAAAAAAACAAGTCGAGTCAAACTGGTTCGTTTTGACAACGCTAGATATAATAGCCAAAAAAACCCTAATTTCGTGCAAAGAGGAGGCAAACCTCTAGGCTGATGGGTATATATCCCAATTGCTCGCAGTTTATAGCTATGAGAGGCACACTCGTATATACCAATTTCCTCAGGAGTGAAGAATTCAAAGAAACAGAGTCCTCCGAAACATTATGGGAAGGTAATGTAGGCCTTGATTGCTCGTCACACCCCTCCTCATTTGAGCGCAAAGCAAGGCCAAGATTACGGCTAGCACCACCCTCCTTATATGCGCCATAGTTGCTATTTGCACCATGCACCTCATAAAGGTGGATGGGATTAGCATCATCTCTATTGGGAGTGGCACCATCATTTTTAGTATATAAATTTATGATTCTTACATATAAAAAGGATGGTGCCACTCTCAATAGAGATGGTGCTAATCCCATCTTCTCTCATAAAAGACGAGAGCTGGTCCAAAGTTACTATTATCGCCACCCTATTCTCTTTTTTTGGACCTCACCACCCTACTCATTTGAACACAAGACTGGATCGAGATTACTATTTGTACCATCCCCCTCATTTGAATGCAAAGCTGGATTCTCATATTTTTTTGGTAAACTAATTTTCAAACAGGTAAAGTACCTTGCCCCAAATACATAAACGAGCCTAAGGGGCGATTTTGGGCAAAAAAATATGGGGCCTCAAATATTCAATAATGTACCGTACATGCTCTAAATATTAAATGATGTACCTTACCATTAATGTTATAAAATAAAATAAATGGTAAGGTGTTTTTATCTCTAACATTAGCACTTGGGTTTGAGTCTTGGAGTTTTATTTTTCTCTTTTTTCTCTTTCTAGTAAAATTCACACTTACACGCATTAATATTTTTCTAGTTTTCATGACTTGATATGATTCTGTTTTTGTAAACAAAGGGTCCTATTTTTTTTAAAAAAAATAAAATAATAAATAGGGTCCCTAAATCTTTGCTCCGCCCCTGACGAGCCTCAAAATTAAATATCATATAAACCCAATCTCAATTCTCAAATACTAACCATTTCTGCCCAAAAAAAAAAAAACCTTCTATCATTATTCTCAAAATCACATGAATTTTCAATCTTCTACACAAGATTCAAGATTCCTGGTTGACCCTGCTGCGGCCCCAAAAATTCCTTCATCTTTACTTGTCATTGGCTTTGGTTCGGGTCTACTCCCGAACTTCATCAAACCGAACCAAATTAAATTATAAAATATCGATTATTTTGGTATTGGTTTGATTTAATTTTAATTTCTAAAACCTGAATACTATTGATTCGTCGAGTATCGAATCGAGGGATTTTAAATCCGAACAATCCAATTCAACTCAAATATTATGTCAATTTTTTTTTTTTTACATTTTACTAGATGCAGTTGATCATATTCATTTAAAAATAAAATGAAATTAATGATATTATATAATAGAGAAAACTTAGTTCCATAATTATTATTTTTCATTATAAGATAATAAAATCATTATTCAATTAATTATAACAAGTGTATTGCATGGTTAAGGTTACAAAATTAATTATGAATATGTAATATGTTAAATTATAATTTATAATTTTAATCACTATTTAACGTTTTTCTATTTTTTTTTGCCAACTTTAGTATAAGGAATACTTTTTTTTTAAATAAGAAAAATTAATCTGAATAGATAACTCAATTTAACGCAAACAATTTCATGTTGGTTTGGTTCTTATTTCATTTTGAAAAATAAAAAATCCAAACTAAGAGTATGTTTGAGAAACAGGCTGAAATCTCATGGTTTGCTTTTGACTGTCAAGCTGGCTGAAGGCTATGAGGTTGGTATATTGGTCAGAATTATTTGGTAAAATAAATCGTGTAATAAGCTAAAATATGTTAAATGATCAAAAATGACAAATAATATTATATTAATAGTTAATATACTATTAATATAATAGTATTATCAAATACTGGTGGATATTTTGTGATTTTTAAAAATAAATAAGGACAGTTTTAGAAGTGAAATATTGAAAGCTCATCATTGGAAACCAAAAGCCTCTTAAAAGAGTTTTGTAAAAGTTAGTTACAAAAAACACAATCTCATAACCAAAAAACTTTATTTTATAATTACCAAACGATGACAAACTTTTTAAAAGTTAAAACCCAAAAAAAAAATCCATGGTCGCGTTCCAAAACATAGCCTAAATCAACCCAATTTAGTTTGATAGATTTAAATATAATTTTATTTTAAAATTGAATCAATCCGATCCAAATTAATACACAAAACAAAAGAAAAAATAAAGAACAAGAAGCATGTTGTGGGGAATAAAGTTCTCAAAGCCGCAGAAACAGAGTTCTCTTTTAACATATCTATCTATCATCCCAATCCCAAAAGTGTCAGCAAAATTTGTCACATTGCTCGTTCTTTTCCTTCCTCTCATGCCTACTACTACGCCTATAGCCCCTATATATTCAAATCAACAGCATCTCTCTTATACATATTCTTTGCCCCTTTAATAAATCATTAATGTTTCCGTTTTAAAATAATAGTTATTTAAAATTATTTTTATAAAAATTAAAAAATAAAATAAATATCATAATAAATAAAATAATTTTATTAAGATATTCTTATTAATAATTGAAACATTAATTATTTTATATTATTTTTAGTTGAACATTAAATATTATATAGGGTAAATTGCAATAAATCCCTTTGAGGTTCGAGGAAATTGCACTCCACCCCAAATTTCACCAAACTCAGCACTCCACCCCAAATTTCACCAAACTCAGCACTCCTCCCCATTTTTTTAACCGTTTACTGTTAATTGCTGGCCTTGCTAATGTTTCTGTCGTTCACATCGGTTACATCTACAAAAATATCCATTTGTGAACTTTAAAAACTATTTTTAAGGCTGATGTAGGAAACTGGCGAGGCAAATGTTAGTTAACTACTATATTGCTAACCTTTATGTCATATCAGTTCGTCACATATACAAATTCTGGACCCTCTATTAACATTAAAAATTATTTTTAATACTTATGTGATAGATTGACGGGCCAAAAATGCTAGTTAATTGACCAAAATGGGGTGGAGTGCTAATTTTGATGAAGTTTGAGGTGAAGTGCAATTTTCCTAAACCTCAAGAGAAATAAATTATTGCAATTTACCCTATTATATAGGGATAAAATAGATAAAAGAGTATTTAATAATGTATTAAAAATATAAAGTAACAATCATTTTAAAAAAAAAATATTTCTTTAAAACGATATTTATTATAAAAAGAAAGAAATACTCTCTATTAGTGGCATTATAATAAGGATTTTTCTAACTTTTGTAATACTGTATGGTTTAAAAAATCAAAAAAAAAATTATAGAAAAAATCAAAACTTTAATGAGACTATATACAACACACTATAAATACTGTGCTTTTTTCCTTCTTCAATTTCTTATTCTATGCAATATTACACAGGTTAAAAAATCTGGTGCAATTGTTTTTAATTTTCCTAATTGTTTACTTTGTTATCATTTTTCTTTTTAAGAAAGAAAAATAGTGATGAGAAAGTTGAAAGGTAGGTTTGAGTGAGTTTAATTGGAGGACAAAGATAGAAGTGAAGTGAAGTGAAGTGAAGAGAGGGAGATGTGTATATGGATTACGTGTCAAGGGAATTTGGGCGTTGGAAATTGAGGCTACAATTTGCTTACAGTGGTTAAAATTCAGCATCTTGCTACAAAGCACCCCAGGTGGCCATTTGGAGCAACCAATTCTTTTTTTTTTTTATTTTTTTGGGTGTGGGGTGGGGGTCTCCCTATATATATATCTTGCATTATATGAATATGATTTATGTGTGAACTTAATGTAGGTAGTTGGGGATAATTATAACAAAGAGTTTTTTTTTATCATGTAAAATATTATAAAATTAAAAATAAAAATAAAATATAATATTAATTGTATGTTATATATTATTAAAAAAAAAATTGTATGTCATATATAATCATATTTATTTTTTGTTTTTTAACAATTTTTTATCTTTAATTTTTTAACTCGTGTAATATTACATAGATTAAAAAAATCATTATTTTAATAGTTTTTATTTGTTAATTTTGTAAGCGAGACTACTCTAAGTTTTGTTGAGAGATGTAATTATACTCACTGAACTTCGGAATTTATTAGTAATATTATGAATATGAATAATGTATTTTGTATTCTCTATTTATATAATTTTGAACTATCTTAACTTCAATTTTTATACTTAATTTCTTTGTTTTTATGTCTAAACCTATTATACTACTAAATATAAAGTAAAATTTATTTTCAAATAACTCCTTTAAAATTAACAATTTTTTTAATTTTTTTAATTAAATTGCACCTCTAGCTGAGATCCTAAATTTGCCACTACCAATAGGTTTGATAGTATATGAACAAAATAGAATGAAAAAGAAAATAAAATGTGTATTGTTTACATGGTAATCATAGAACATAACACACACAAAATAACTATATGTCATATTTTGTATGTTAACTCCAATTAATAATGAACAGGAGGATAGATACTGATTAATCATACACAAAACTCTTAAGTGTCGATGTTTTATATTTCTATTCTTGTATATCTTTTGCACTCCTGGTGCAAATTTACCAAGTTAATCACTAAGACCAAACAGAATAATTTTATATTTCAAAAAAATTTCAAAATTTTAACTAAAAAAATTGTTTGGTGAACACCCTAATGGGTGTATAACTCATTCATTTTATTAGTTTGCTAATTTTTTAATATTAAAATATGAAAAATAAAATAAAAAATTTGATTTAATTGATATTAAATAAATTGTAAATGAGTTGTACACCAAAAAAATATATATATACCGGTCATCATTACTCTAACTACCTTGGCTAAGATATAATTTTTAGATTTTGGTGCCTTACTCCAAGCACCATACAACTTGTGCAACTCTTTGATTGATTGGATTTGAATGGAATCAAAGTTTTGGTTGAACTTAAAATGCAGGAGTTTATTATTATTATTATTATTATTATTATTATTATTATTATTATTATTATTATTATATTAATTTTTTATTGAAGAATTGCAAGAAGTCAAAGTTGTATAGAAAGGCTAGCTAGCTAGCCACCAGTGGGAATTGCGATTGCAATATTTGCAGTGTTATGTTGTAGACAGAGAATGACCTGTCTATTCTATTCAATACCAATAACAAATCACATTCGTCTAACTCCATGATTAAGTTACGTAATTCAGTTACTAAATGTAAAGAGATATGTGTGTACATATAATGTTCCATTTTGATTGTATTACTTCCAATTCTATTAAATATATACTTATTTACTTGATTTTTTTTTTATAATTATGAGTTTTCTCACCTTTAAGATGAGACTAATTTCGTTCGTGCTGCATAGCTAAAATTGGTCCACTGGAATTTGGCATAAACGAGATTCAAATATACACGGGATCTCTCGCTGCGGATCGTCCCTCTTACCTTACACCACTAAGCCAACTCTCGAGAGTTTTATTATTATTATATACTTGATTTAAATAATAAAAATTAATAATTATACCAATTTTTTAAAAAATAATAAAAATAAATTCTTATAAAAAGTTTCTCATAATTAAAACTAGATAAACTATAAAATTAAGACAAATGATATATTTAATGTTTTAATAATATTATTTAAAAAATTAAATATAATAAAAATAATATATTTTTTAAAAATAAAATAATATTCACTTATAATTATTTTTTTATTTTATAATAATCTTAACAAATACCTTAAAAATATAATTAAAGGTATACACGGAAGAAGTACCCTACATATAGATGGCAAAATGCTGAAGCTGTCACGACAGCATATCTAACCCCACTCATGCAATTCAATTCAATCTCTCTCTGAACACACAAAAACCCATTAAAACCATATGCATGTAGCTACAGTACCTTGTATCTAGCTTGCTACCCAACTAGCATATTAAATTATTAACTTGCACCTTCCTACGTACTATTTATTCCCCAAATTTCATTTTATTTGTCATTTAGATTATACACAAATTAATTAGCATATTAATTTAGAACAAGGATAAAAGATATAAAAGGATCATGTGAAATAAATTTTTTATAAATTAAGATTGCAAGGCTCATTTATTTTTATATATAATATAATATTTAAATTTATATATAATTAAAAATTAATTAATTAATTGATCAATATTAGAAATGGTTTCATCTAACAAAATTTCAAAAGATAAATAACTGAACAGAGGAGATGTCCTGTGTCTTATACAAGTTATTTTGTCACGTTGCTAGTTTACAAATGACTTGAGTTCACATTTTTTCTCACTCACATTTCTGAGATTGCGTCTTACATTGGGATAAGAGTTATGATAGACTTTATAAGGCATTAAGCAACATTCTCTTTGTGAGCTACCTTTCAATGAGAATTAGGTCTATGTCATTTATAAGATGGTATCAGAGTCTATCTGAAAAAAAATATAGGGCAAAATAAAAATTCAAAAAAAAAAGTAGCACAAAGTCTAAGAAAAAAAAACACCTGAGACAGATGTTCATAACTTGAAAAATAAAAAGGTCCATTAAAAAAAATGCAAGTTACACTAGACTAAAAACAAGAAAAAAAAAACCAATTGAACTTGAAGGGAAGTGTTGGGAGATAAAGTCCCACATTACATAGGATAAGAGCTATAATAGACTTTATAATGTCCTAGACAACCCTCTCATTGTAAAATATCAAATTATGTTTAAAAATATTATTAAATTATTAAAAAATATTTAACTCAGTTTATTTTTAATAAACTTACTTTCAACCACACTGAGGATGTGTTTGATTAAGATTTTTATTTACTCAAAATCATTTTTGATCAAGGTTAAAAATATTTATTTTCATTGAATCATCTCGATTTTCATGCATTAATAATTTTAATCATTAATTTATATCTAAATTTATATATTTTTCACTTCTCATTCAACTAAAATCTAAATTAAACATAACATAAATTTTTATTAACTATAAACTAAACCAAAGGGGGAAGAAGCAAAATTGGTGAGCTAGTGTATTTATGAATGGATTGGTTGCATCACACATGCACATATAGTAATAGTGAATAGTGGTAGAGATGTAGAGTCTAGAGAGGGAGAAATTAGAAGAAGAGGTTGGAAAAAGGGTGGTAATGATGGAGAAATGTCTCTGGAAGTTTAAGCATCTTGTACTGTACATGTTGTGTCTTTTTCTCTCTCTCTCAGTCTCTTGCTTGGCCCTCTCTGCCACCATTTGCAAATGCATGCATCGCATATATTTTCCCCTTCTGCTTCTGCTTCTGCCAAAGAATCTCTCTCTAAATTTTCTCTCTGCACAACCATTAGGGCCCCCCTCCATCCGTACCACTTGTTGCAGCAGTGCTCATCTTTTTTTTTTGTCCCCTAATATATTCAATTCAACCAATTGAGTGTTTGTTTTTCTATTTATTGTAAAACTTAATTTAATTTGACTAAGTGAAGTAGTGGTGTATGTTTGGATAGAAGCCACTTCAGTTCTACATTCTATTATGTTTATTGGATCCGTCTTAATTTATGTACTAAATTTATTTTAATCTTAATTTACTTATTCTAATGTGATTTGACACCAATCCAAACATATTATCAGTTTGTTAGTAACAAATTTGGTCATTAGTTATAATATAGAGTATTAAATCCCATGTCACTCTTTTTCTCTCCTCTCTCCTAATGAGTTTATTTACTCCCTTATAACAAAAAAAAAACTTAATTTGCGTCAATTTTAAATTTAAATTTAGGAAAAATAAGTTAGATTAATAGTTTGTTTATTATAATATAATTTAAGTTTGAATATTTATAGTTAAAAGGACGTTTGATAAATTAAATATTAATTAAATATATTAAGTAAAAGTACTTTCTACTACTAAAAAGAGAAAAAAAAAACTTTAAACCTAAGTTAATTTGTTGAACTTAAAAGAGACTTAAGTTTCCATCCACCAATTAATTTTTAAAGTCAATTTAATAGTATATTACAAACACAATTGAGCCAATTTATGCAAATTGAACACTAAACAAACAAATTAAACAATAACAAAATAGTCCTTGACTTAATAACCATCAATCATTTTAGTTTCTTACTTTATTAAAATTAATTTTTTAGTCCCTATATAACTTTGTAAAACCTCATTTAATTTAGTTTAATTAAGAACTAAAATGACTGATTTTTATATAAATTTAAACATTATTCTAATCAAATTTTTATAAAGTCAAGGTCGTACATTGTCTTAGGCCAATAAGACAATGGCCTAAGGCTCTCAAATTTAGAAAGCCCCAAAAATATTATTTAATACTATTGTTAATCAAATATATAAAAAAACTATTAATTTTTAGTATTGTTGTGTCAAAATAAAATAATTTTTGAATTTTTTAGATTGTGAAGATTATTCACTTTAGTCCTTGACTTTAATGGATTTTTATTTTAGTCATTGAGATTATACTTTATTTTTCAGTTACTTCCATAGTGTCAGATCACCAATATTACAATTTCACATTAATCTCAGAAAAATTAAAGAACAATTCAAATAGGTCATTGAACTTAATATAAAAAGTTTAATTTAGTGGTGTGTTTTTTTAATAAAAAAACAATTTAGTCCTTAACTAAAATAACGTCGGGGACGTAACTAAATAACAAAGTGTAATATCAAGGACTATTCACAATGTCAGAGATGAAAAAAAATGTTTTTTTAAATAATTTTTATCAATATAATAAAAAATTTATGTTTTCATAATTATTTTGATATTGATATTTTTAATTCAATTTAGAACTAAAGGTACTGAAAGATTTGCTAAGAAATAAATTAATATCCAATGAAAAACGTTGAATTATATAAAAGGTTAGATTATTTTGAATAGTATACATTATTTAGATAATATTATTAAAATTACATATAAGTTTAATAAAATAAAATAAAATATAACTCATATTAAAAAAGAAGGCCTCAACTTGTTAGTTTCGTCTTAGGGTTAGAATTTTCTAGATTCAACCCTATATAAAGTCAAGGATTATTATAATTGATTTTATAAAATTAGGGACTAAAAATTGACTTTAATAAAATTAAGGAATAAAATGAACTATAACTACAAAGTTAAACACTATTTCAAGTATTAATTCCTAAACACGCTTAATTTATGTTTGGTTAAGTAGAAAGAAATTGAGCAAAAAGAACTACATAGAAAACAATGTTACTTATTTTGTTTGGTTCGGTTCGAAGAAAATGAAAAAAAAAATATTAACTTCCAAAAAAAAATTAAAACTTTTTCTTTATTTTTATTTCTATTCCTCCTGCTATTTCTTTTCATTCTATTTTTCTTCACCCAATTTTCACCCAACCAAAATATCGATAATACTACATCATATATCTGCCATCTAGCATTACAAGAAAAAGCGTCATTTGCGAGGGCTTTTAGCCCTCGGGCCCTCGGAAAAACAAAAAAGTCCTTGCAAAACGCTAATTTTCGTCGGCTTTCCGTCGGTCACGGGGCCAACGGAAAAATGCTCGAAGTAAACAAATTTGCGAGGGCCTAGCCCTCGGAAATCCTACGGTAACGGGCGCCAAAATTACGCGCTAAAGGATCAACTTTGCAAGGGCTTTGGCCCTCGCAAATTTGCTAGGGCTTTTGACCCTCGCAAATAAAAGAACAAAACAGGACAAATATTTGCGTGGGCCAAGCCCTCGCAAATTTTTAATTTTTTATTTTATTTTCACAAATATATATGTGTCTAAAAATTTAAATCAACACAGAAACTAATATATAAATTCATAAAATCCATACATCAAAATACAAAAATATCATAAAACAATTACATAAATGTAAAATAGATCAGATCCATAACATATATAAATCTATAAATAAAAATTCAAAAATAGAAGTCATTGTACTACATGTTCAAGTAGAAGTCAAATATGATGTAGCTCAAAGAGAGGAATTGTAATTAAACCGCATACAAAAGTCACATACTATCACACCATCTTGTGATGCAAACAAAATCCAAGATGCCAAGAATAAAAAAACAACTAAACAACATGGAAAAAGATTAAGTGCTATGGACTTGTTATCACCTACAATTGCTCATAATAATATTTTCATAATAAGCAATATACATGGCAAATTTACACATTATAATAATATTTGATACTCACATCAGAATAACATATTCTTAAGAAATATCATGGTACACAAATTTCATCAGAACAACAACTTTGTTGGCGAAGTATTTCTACCACAAGGTCCAATGGTTCTTCCTTTACTGGTTTTACTTTCTTACCCTTCTTTTTAGTGGCCTTTTTAGAAGACTTTTTTGGAGCCTTTTCAATAGTTTTTTACGGCAGACGCCTGACATCATCAAACAAAAGTAAGGCAATTAATAACTAAGGAATAATTAAAGACAATACTCCAAAAAAATACAACATTTCATTGAAAGTAATAATGAAACCAAAATTTAATTGTACTAGACAAATATTCTATTTATATTTGAAATCTCTCAACACTTCAACCAGTAAATTTTCCATCCCAGCCTGCATATTTGTTCATTGTTAAGTATCTTATACATACGTAAATAAATACATCCATACATATGTCTATAAAATATGTTTTCATTCTTAGAGTTTATTCTCAAGTGAAACTTGCATAGCACATTTTTTATAATAGTAATTGTTCAAAGTGCATACACTAAACAACCTATATCATTTTTAGTTTTACAAAAGCTTGCTTCCTTGCAGAAAAAATATAGAAAAACAAAATAAGGATAAGTTTGTAATTGTAGACTTAAGTAAGAAAAAATAATATACATTTACTATGAATAATATATTATCTAAAACTATAGCAGTTTCAACATTTTATTAACCAATAGAATACGAAAGATTAAAAGTAGTTGTGCATGGGCATCGCAGTAAAAGGGCATACTAATCAGCCACAAGGTAATCGGCTAACTCTGCATGGGCTATGTATGTCATTTGATAAAAAATTGCAAACAACAAACAATATTTTTTAAGTATTCGTACCAGAGCGAGCTCATCTTCATCCTCCCAGGATTCCCTTACATCATTTTCATCCACATCTTCATAATCCCATTTACTTTTAGGTTTGTCTTTCAATGCAAGATCAAGAGGTGCAATTTGCTCATTCTCTGAAATAAATACACAGGAACTTCTCAAGTTAACAATAATTTAAACTATATCAGAAGAAACACAGTATATAGTGAAAGGCATGTACAAAAAACATAAGCATAATCTCATTACTCCAATCATCTATTTTCACTAGGTCAATAAAAGATTTAACAGAATTCCTACAAACCAACTTCATGAACAATGAAATTTTTCAGATATCTGAACAAAATGAATGAAAACAATGAGAGTTCATCATTCAACCAGCAGGATGAGAAATAGTTGGAAAATGATTGATACAAAAAAAATCAGTGAACCTGCAAGGACACATTGAAACCAAAAGAGACAATTATGCATTTCACTCAATCACTGCCATATACCAATGCTAACATGGAATTCTTCTTTGCAAGTAAATAAACACCTCAAAAATGCACAAGAATTAATAAAAATTAATGCTAGAGGAAGCCATCAGGTTTTCTGCTTTTAAAGACTCCAAAATTATATTAAGAGACAAAAAGTTAGAGTGAACAAAACAAACAACTGTTCTTGAAACCAGAATTCTTAAGGTAGTAAGATTTCATAGTGACTAGTGAGCTACTCCTTCCAATTGAGAATCTTGTAATCTTCTTACAAAACATGCAAAGTATTCATCGACAAATAAAAGCTTGAACCTTCAAGCAATAACACAAACCCATTCTAAATGATCAAAATCTTATAATCCTCTTACAAAACACAATCTTGGTTCTCAACACATATATAGGCCAGCTTTAAACAATCAAACCAAATATAATAAAAAGCAAACAAATAGTCCCACATAGTATTCTAATAATAGAATATCATACATCAATGCCAACATCAGACTTTCATGTTAACACCTCACCAATACACAATAAATAATCAAAACTAACGCTATTGTCAGCCACAAGGTGTTCAAATATTCCAAAATAAGAGTATGAGACACCAAATGCAACAACAGAAACAAATAATTAACCAATTAGTCTTTGGTTCAAACTGAAGACTTATATGTGCAATTCAGAATCCTGTAATAATTCTCAACAAATAAAAATTAAACTTTTCAAGTGATAACACACACCGAATTTGAGTGGAAATAAAGAGGAAAAGAAGAGGAGAAAGCATTACCAAAAACAATAAAATCTTCTTCAATGTGGGTTCTGCTAGGTGGCCGAGGATTCTGTGAGCGGCGGTGGGAGGAGCTTGCCTGGGCAGCGGTGGTGGGTCGCCGCGGTGGAGGGTTTAGGGCACGGTGGGGAGAGAAAATGAGGAGGGACAAGGAAGGGAGATAAAGAGAGGCATGATGGGATGGTGAGGGAGTGCGGTTGACGGTGGCTGGGACAGCGATGGCGGGCGTGGCGGCTGCAATGGCGAGGCAGACATGGCGGCGGCGAGAGATGGTGCATCCGCAAGAGAGGCTTCGGAGAAAGTTAGGAGGTTAGGTTAGGGAAAGAAAAAATAAGTGGAAAGGGAGGATCCAGAATAAAAATATTGGAATTTGTGAGGGCCATGACCCACGCAAATATGGACACGTGGCAGTCCTCCAACACACTAAAGGAAAAATTTTCTGAGAGCCACGGCCCACGCAAATATTTGAATTTGCGAGGGCTTTTTTCCGACGCAACGCAGGATTTTGGCGCCTTTTTTCCGGCGGCCAAGCCCACACAAAAATTACCGTCGGCCATGCCGCCGCAAATCGCTTCCTTTGATTTTTTTTCGTTTCTGAGGGCTTTCCGTGGACTAGGCCCACGCAAATTCCATCGGTCACGGGCCCTCGAAAATTATTCGCAACTAATTCAATGTTTTAGTAGTGTAGGAACATATAGTATGTAAGCATTTGACTAAAAAAATTGAGTATTTTGTGAGTGATTCTTTTTTTTTTTTGTTAAACAACATGAATTTTAAATAAACATGTTTGTATATCCGTTTGCACAGCGCAAGGAAAATTCAAAATTTTCAAGTTTTCACGTTTTATAATTAGAGAACTTGATTATAAATTAAATTGCATTTAGTTTTATATTGTTGTTAAGATGAAATAAATATAAATTTATTTAACGTAATTTACATAGTTTTTGTTTTTTAAATTTATGATTGACTTATTCTAATGCAAAACTAAACACATACAGCTAACTAACATAATTGAATTGTTATTGATTTTAAAAATGCAAATTTTCATCGATGTCTTTTTCAGTACTTTGTCGTTTCTTATGGAACAGAAATTATATTTTTTATAAAAATCAATACAGATAAATAAAGTTCCTAATAAATATATTTTAAAGAGATCATACATTTAAATTTCTCAAATTCCAGAAAAAAATGAAAACTCTCAATATTTGTTGCATAATAATAATAATAAAAAAATAAATAATAATAAGTTTATTGTTAAAAGTAATGGAATTTCTTTAATTTTTTCTTCATTTATTTTTTGTTTAAAGTTTTTTAATTTTTAGAAAAACTAGATTTTTCTTTTCTGATGTACAACTATAAAAAAAGAACAACTGAATTTTACTTCTAGCAAGAAAACATTTTCCAGATATACAGGCATGATTCCAACATTTAAGCAATATGCTCAGATGACACAATTATATATTTACTAGTTATATCGGGTTTCATTAAATTTTTTTTTGTTATTATCACATGTTTCCTCACTTTTAGGATGATATTAATTTCGTTCGTGTTACATGTCTCCAAAAATTTGAAATAGATGGGATTCGAATACAAGTCTACCCACTATAAAGATTTCGTTAATATTGATCCACATAAAATAGTTTAAAAAAATTATAAAGAATTAATCAACCAATATTGTGAGTGGAATCGTTAAGAAATATTTAATATATTTTCAAATATTTCTAGTAATTTCTCAAAAAGTATTTATTTAATTAATAACATTTTTTTAATTTGATCTTCTAAAAGTATATGCATAAAGTCATTTTTGTATGCAAATAATTGTTTTTTAATTTTATTTCATTAACTTATTAAAAAAATAAATATAAACATTTTTTTCAAATATATGAAAGGGCAGAGAAAGAATGCAATAAAGTGAGAACTGAGAAAAGGGCACGCAATTTAAGGCGCCTCTCCATTCACTTTCATTCATTCATATTCTTTCTATCGAGTCAAAAGGGGTCTTTTCCCATAACCTACTGGGTGTATGCGCACCACATCCATAAGCGTATTTTAGCAGCATCTTCGCTCCTCTACAGCTGGGCCATACTATACTTATCGTAGTCCTCCTTAATGTGACGACTCATTGACCGGGTCAAAGAATACCCGACCGCTTATAACCGGTGGGGAAAACAAACATTTGCTACCTAATTGAACTTAAATAAAAAAGTTCTCAACATAATTTCCTTAAGATTTCAGACTTATGAAATCCCTTTTTAAGCATTTAACATAGTGTATTCAACGTCCAAATATAAGAAGAGTGTTGTTATAATTTATATCGTCTTATTTTTTCTTTTTATATAACCTCTTATTATCTTATTAAATAAGCATAAAATAAAATAATAATAATACAATATTGTGTTTTGAAATTATAAAAGCATCAAATATATTATTTATTATTTACATTTCCTTTTTTACCAAAAAAATATATTATTTACATAATATATAGAAAGATTTGTATGAATGTTTTGTAAGAGGATTTAAATTTATTTTGTTAATATATAGAAAGATTAATCAAATGTTAAGAATGTATTAACATAGCAATAAATTATACTTAAAAACTTGTATTATTCTTATTTTAATGACATTAAAAAAATTATTAATCGTGTTTAAGGAATAAGGATAAGGTGTTAGGTTTATAAGAATTACTATGACATTTTAGGTCATATTGATTCATTGTAATGCAGAGGATATTTGGATTTTAGAATCCAAAATTTTGCCTAAAGTTTTGATGATGAGTTCCAGTCCACATGATCATGATCATAAAGTTTAGAGGATACTTAGAAGAAGGCATGAATGGAAAGTTTTTTTAGTGTTATGGAGTTTGGCTGCACAACAAGAGTAGGGATGACAATGGAAAAGGACGGGAATGAGGAGTACTCCCCTGCTCTTTAGTTTCCTTCTTGTCCCTATTCTCGCAACGGGGTTGTTTTCTTTTCCATCCCACAGATATTAAAAAATCTAAAAAAAAATAAAAAATATAAAAATATGAAACACAATTAGTAAAAAAAGGAACTGGCGTAAGAGCCAGAACAAACAACGCAAGAGCGGAATAATGCAATAGCAAGAATGATTATGACGAGTAAGAACGACGTGCGGAAATAAACGAACGATGAGAACAATTTATATATGCAAGGGTATGAACTAAGAGTTGAGATAATAATAGATAAAAGCTAATCATATTCTTTTAATATATAAATGACTACATTAACCATATCAATTTTATGTAATTTTTTATGTATACTTATTATATTAATTATATTAAATGAGAGCATTTATGTAATTTTATATACATACTCGGGGATGCGAGAACCCCACGGGACGGGCAGCATGGTCCCCGTCCCTGAGTTAGTAGCTAGGGAACTTTGGTCCCCATCCCCGTTTCCGCGGGAAAAAATTCCCCGACCACGGGCCTGAAATGGGGTGGTCCCCACGTGGATCTCCAAATCTGGGTGATAATTGTCTCACCTACAACAGAGTGGGGGATGTACTTGTAAAGATTCTGACGATCGAATTAGTCATTAACTTAGATTTCTGTGTATATTAGTAGTGATTGCATACCTGAAATAGTTGACATAAGATGTATTTAAAATAAAGTTTATAGATCAGATCACGCGTCTCTAAGTCACGCGTTTAATGGGTCTAGGCCCTTGACCCGAGCTTGGAAAAGCCCATGTCCATTATAACTTGTCTCAAGCGTTGAGCAACACTCTCATTGCCATGGTATCGAGGTCTAAAGACGGACCGAGATAGTAGCCATCTAATGGCATGGTCAGAATACTAAGATATCGATCCACAACAAGTTTGATTTAGGAAGCTGTATACACAAGCAAAACCAAGCATTTTTTTTGGTCAGCAAAGAAATACATATAAATAGACATGGTCACAGTCAAATTACAAAAGAAAATCAAGCATATATAGTGACTCCGAATAGAAACAAATGTTAAATACGAACTCAGAACTCATCGACGCAATCTAGTACATAATTACTTGGAAAAACCCACACAGACACACATTTCTGTCTCAAAGTTTCATAGTATCAAATTTATTTTGTTAATTTTCTTAGACAATAGATGTAATAACATAAAGTATTCAAGACAATCAGTTTAAGACAAAGAAAGTAATAAATTAATAACAACCACGAACGAGCATACTTAATTTTCACGAAAACAGAACAATTTAGGTTAATTGCTCCGTCCTCAAAATCGTAAAAGATCACATAAGTGGCATAACATAAAATTAGTCCGTTTAGTTTTAATTTGTATTTTTATTTCTTTTTAAAATTTTACAAATATAAAACTGAAAATGTTAATAACTGACTTATATTTTTGAAAGATTGATGCCTGTGACATAAGGTTTTTTTTTTTTTGGTTCTAGGGATTTGTTTTCATTTTTATAAGGTTTTTGTTTCAAACAAGTGATAAAGTATAGAACATGAAAGTAACGTTATGAATAGTATGATGCATAGTAGGGCAAATGCTTAGTCTTGTTTGTCTTTTTCGTTTGTCTTCAAGGCAAAAGACATATATGTCTCTGTTTCGTTTCCCCCATCCCCTTCCATTTAATTATTGTGTTCTTTTTATTTGCATGACAAACTGAACCATTTTCCTATGAAGATTCAGGCATCAAAATATCCTTTCTAGTCAAAAGAAAAAAGAAAAAGAAATAAAGTACTGGATCCTAAATTCCTAACATGCCCATATGATAATTTTACATGATTAATAATTTGTTGTGTTCATGGTTTTGTACGAATCTCATCATTGGAATTTCATGCATTTTTCTCTTTATCCTAAGTGAACAATATTTGGCAAGTTAGTGTACCTACCCTGCTTTTGCATGTTTGGATTTACATCAAATCAAATTAAACTAAAAACCTAAATCTAAAACAGAAAAGTTAAACTAACAACGTTCCGTCTTAATATATTAAGACGAAATAAATATAAATTCATTTTAACATAACTGAAAGTAACTTGTGTTCCGAATTCACATTTGACCTATATTACACGTTCATCTCGATCATCTCATCTAGATGTAAATCCAAACACAAATACATAATAAAACACAAGGAATGAAAACAAGTTAACATAGCAGCTACAATAATCATTAAATAATTCTTCCAACTAACCTTAGTTTTTGTCCTAAGCTAAATGTTTTTGATATCTAACATTCCTTTCATTCATTCCACAAAGCAAACATAGGAACTTGGTTAACCAAACCCAAATTCCCAAGCCTGTTAGTGTTCATGTGATCATTTTCATTGCTTCCATCATCAAATTTTGGTCCATGAAGGGTGAAGTATCCATGTCCATAATCTCCTCCACTTACTCCAAACTCATCAGAACATTTCGGGCTTTGAGGGTTCAAACCATCCTTGTTGCTCGGCGAAACCTGCTGTGACGACTCGGCAACATTGTTGATGTTTCCGCTCTCGGTTTGTGGTTGTTCGTCGTGGTTCGCATTCCACACCATGTTGGACAACTCGTCGGTGTGTTCGCCTTCAGTTATGACCAAAGGAGGTGGATGAAGCGTCGATGAACCGCACGAGTTGAAGTCCTCGGCGGAGGTAGGTGGTGCCGAGTCTTTAGGGGAGCGTTTTGCAAGATCGCCGGCAATGAGAGTTGAGCTTGAGCAAATTCGCTTCACGTCGTACCTACTTATGTCGAAGTTGGTCACAGCACTTGTTCCCCTGAACTTGATTGCTGCTATATCATATGCTTCAGCAGCTTCTTCTTGTGTACCTATAATCAACAAATTGAAAAAAAAAATTAAAAGATATTATTTGGCTTCTTTAAAATGAATGAGCGAATGTGTAAAGTAAGAAAATCGAAACACATCAATACTTAATTTTAAATAGGTTGAATTTACGAAATATTTTATTTCGTATCATTTAAAATCAAAAGTAGACATATGCTTATTTCGTTGCTTTAGGATCTAAAATTCTAAATCCAGCGTGATCAAAACTAAAAGAGCAATTATTGTATGAGCACAGATGCACAAGGTCTATAAACACAACCAATCTAACGATAAGGTATTAAAATAATAAAAAAGACTACTTTAACACTTATACTATTGCTCGAATGTTAGGTTTGTGCTCGTATAAGAATTGCTCGTATATATTTATATGTCACACTATGATTCATGTGAAAAAGAAGTACAAATTATAAAGAAGGGAAAAATGGAAGATTAAAAATAAAGGCAAAAGAGAAAAGGGTAGACAAACTTACTAAATGTACCAAGATACAAGTCCTTGTTTCCTGCAACCCTTCCTATTCTAGCCTGCCACCTTCCATGTTGATGGTGTCTTTAAAAAAAAAAAAATACAAGGAGAAAAAGATAAATGTTAACCAATAATTGTCCACCTTAATTGAAAAAAGCTGAAATTGCAGCAAATAATTCATTCAAAAAACTTTACCATTTCTAATATTAATGATAAAGAAGATGCATGATCACTTTAGGCCATACCTTGTCACGCCTCTATACACGGACGCCCCTCTTGAAAATCCGCTGCTCTTCCTGCCGGAGCGAAAGCAAAAAAGGACAATTCCATCCGTATTATTGAATTCGAAGGATAACAGTATCGACGCGAAAAAATAAAAACAGAGAATTTACTAAGATCACATGGAAAAGAATAAATAAATTGCACACCTTCTTAAATTTGCAACAAATTCTTGTCTAGTCATGTGCTTCATCTCTTCAAGTTCCTTCTCATAAGTGCTTAACTGAGCATTTAAGAAGAAGCAGTAGACATGTAGAGTGATCACAGTTACTACTATGCAATACTTCAAGCTATGCATAAAATTAAATGCAAAGAAAAAAAAAATATTATATATATATTTGACTTTTCTAAATAATAATTTAATTTAATTTAATTTTATGCCGGTTTGTTCCTTCTAATTTGTACTGTCCAAGGGCAATATTACAAGACTTTTTCTTTCTAAAGAAGAAAAAGAACTGTACAAGAATCAGAAACCTTACAGGGAAATTTATGTGAGTTGTTGGACCCCAATACTTGAGTGCTGCTAAGTCATAAGCTCTTGCTGCTTTTTCTTCCTTATCATAACCACCTAAATTAAAATAATTATATTAATGGAAAGATATTATTTGCCAAAAGAAAAAAATTAAATTCTTTTCAGAACCATAGCACAGTTTCCAATGTTTCTTATTGAGTAGTGAATCTAACCAGTAGAAAACAGTAGGATTTACATAGATAGTAAAGAAGTAAAGAGAAAAAAAAGGGTGTTACTTACCAAGGTAAACTGTGATGAAGATTTGAAGCAGCCATGAAAAAAATCCAACCAGTGCATGAAACATACCGTTAGTATATTCTCTTTCAAAACAAGAGAGGAAACAAAAAAGAAAAAACAAAAAAAAAAATAAAAATGGAAAAAGGTTAAAGGACTTTTTTGATTCTTTAAATGCTCCCAATCCTTGCTTCCTTGTACAATGACAATAAAGTATGTGTTTGGATTGAATTTAAAACCTTCAAACCATGGTTTGTGGCATGTTAACCGAGTTTCGTTTAAAATAACACGTTTGACAAATTTCATGTTACATAATTTTTTGACACGATTTTGGGTTAGAATTTAGTGTTTTTTTTTTCTGTAGGATCAAACCATGTTTTGCGAACGAAAACACAAACACATTAAAACTGATTTTATTTTTATTTTCAACAAAAGAATAAAAAAAATAAACATGTTTTTCTCACCTTGTCTTCCTTTCCTTGTTTGTCCTTCTTTTCTGCAACTATTATCCCACAAATGGGCCTCATATCTCCCAGTCCACCTATGCCTAACAAATTCCACAAACATCAAAAACAAAAAAAGAATCAAACTTTACCATCAAAACAAACATTAGATCAAACTAAGCACTTTTTATGCAAGGAAATTCACTACTCCTACCTAGTAACACCGCGATATTGAGAAGTTCTTTGTCCGAAAGTGTCGATAGATTTGCGAGGAACAGGTTCTCTACCCTGAGATTTCACCAAAGAGCGTTTTCTAGTGTCATCATTCACTTGAACAGAGGAAATTCCACCCACCCCATTTTGCACACTTGGACTCATAGTGAGATTCAATGATTGAAAACCACACCCATTTGCCTCAGAAGAAGATTTTCCATCAGAAAACTGAGTTTGAGCCAACCAAGATTTGTACATGCCATTGGTAGAAATAATGGCATGAGGGTTTTCATTGTATGCATGAAAAGAGTGAAGCAATTGAGATGATGGGTTTGTGAGATTTTCCCCTGTTTCCATCTCTGTATTGTTGGTGCAGAAACTTGGGGTAACATTCACATTGATTTTGGAAATGTTGTTGTTTTGGTCATGTTGGGAACTTTGGCAGAAGACTTTGCTTTCTGCCATGGGTGAGTTTGAGTAGCAACCCAAGAAATCTTCAAGCTTTGGACCTTCCTCATTTGAATTCCCCCCACCTATTGCATTCTCATACCTCCATTCTGATTGTGAAAAAGATACAATTTTGTTTCATAATCCCAAAAAATTTTAAGAAAATCAAGTTAAAGTTCTAAAATTTCCTATCTAAATAACAATGTTTAGAAAAGAATGAAGAGAATAGTTAAAAAGAAACTGTTTTGTTCAACATGCAAATGTTTATAAGAAAAAAAAATAAAATTAACAGAACACTCTGTAAAGAATCAAATGATGCTTACTAGCCCACAACACAACAAATACAACCCTGTTTGGTACTTTGGTTTAGTACTTTTAAACAAACAAGAAATCATTGCATCCGTTGGATGTAATTAGGAATTGTATCTAAAGAATTATAATCGTTTATATATTATTAGAGGGCGAGTCACGATCGCCCAACAAAAAAGCAGAAAAAAACATTGAAGTGCATGTTTGTTTTTCGTATAGACACAAATTCTAACTACGTTCTAACATAAACAACAATAAAGTAAAGGTACTTTGAGATTGAGCAAACGATAAAACAAATACGCAATAAGAAATGATTAAGAGATGAAGAAAAGTGGCATGCAAACCTTGAGGGGTAATAGCAGAGTGTCTAAAAGATTCAGAAACACAGAGAGAACCATCAGAACGCAAAGGCATAACAGAAAACTGAGAAGAAGAAGAATGATTGTTATAGGGTCCTCCTCCATTTCCACTACGCTGCTCTTGTGTTTCTCTCCCAAATTCTTCATCAATCCTCAAGTGTGGAGTCAGAGAAAACCCCAACCAGTTGTTATTGTTACTCATTTTAACACACCGCTTTCTCAAGAAAAACCAAACACTATCTGATATAAACCTCTCTCTCTGAAGAAAAATCTAAAAAGAAAAAAAAAACACTCCTTTTATGCAAGTTTGGAATGTTAGACTTGGAGCTCAAACTTCAAAGCAGGTTATGGTTGAGGTGGGGTTGAAAAATGGGGTTGAAATTTTTCAAAAAAAAAGAAAGAAAAAAATCATTTCTTTTTATCATGGTGATAATCATATGAGATTGATATCTAGTGGGGGGTCTATTTTGTTTTTTGGGATTTTGATTTGTGTTGAGGTGCAAAGAGAGTGAAGAAGAAGGGTAGAGAGAGAGAGAGAAGTTTTATGGTTGTTGAGACAAGGTGTTTCTCGTCTTATATTCGCAGCAGAAGCAGAAGGAGCTCTGTATCTGTTTTGTAATGAATTGAAAGAGTGTTGGGTTCTGTGCCAGCTCTTTCATTTCTTTCTCAGATTTCTGCAGAGGTGGCCACGGCATGTCTCGGTGTAACCAAATACTCCCCCTATTCATATATACATAATCTTTAAATTAAATTAAATTAAATTAATCATTTAATTCTTATATGTGTTTGTTTTAAAAATGTTTTTTTAATTCATATACATGTTTGGTTTCTATAATTAATTTCAGTATTAATTTTATTCTACATGGCTAACAATGTCTCTCTATGAGAGAATTAATGACGAGCACATGAATTGCTGACATTAAAATCAATTAATCTTGTATTCCCTTCGTTCCTATTTAACTGTTCGGAGAGAAAAAATCACATAAATGTAATAATTATTATAGTTTTTCTCAAAATAAATTTTAAACTTTCCATAATATCCTTTATCTCTCATTGTTTGATTGGTTGGATAATGGGACATTGAATAGTCTCCAATTAAATATAAGGTTAAAATTAGTAAAAGAACAATTAATGTTACATTGAAAATATGAGCGGACAGATAAATAGAAACAAGATTTTTTTTTCTCTCCGAACAGTTAAATAGGAACGGAGAGAGTACTTATTTTTTAGTTTTGGTAGGAAGTCACGGTAAGATAATGAAAGAAACAAAAATACTAATAGAGACACGTATAAGAACTAAAATGAACATTTTTCTATGCATAGGAACTAAAACGAAAATGAAAAATACATACAAGGCTTTGTTGGGAGAGGCACAACCGACTTTAATTATCTCTATGTCTTGAGAGAATTAGTCTTCAGATACTGGTTGAGGGATACCCTTGCTTAAAAAAAAAACACTTGAATTAACAGAATAAATAATTAACTTGTCTAATAATTTTGTTTTTAAAAAGTTAGTATTAGAATCGTTTACTAAATTTAAATTTATCTTTATTTAATGTAAAAATTTTAATTAATATCTTAATTGTATTATCGGCTATATTCAATATAAGTAAAAGACAACTAAATACATTTATTAAAAAAATAGTCAACTCTATTTAAGTTTTTGGATTTTATAAATAAAATGATTTTATTTTCAAAATTATCCTTTTAAAAAAAGATTCTCTATCACTTATCACCTAAATAAATATATCATTAGAAATATACAATTAATGTAAACAATTTAAAAATATGTTTATTAATAAGAGAAAAAATAGTTAAGTTTCACTTTTAGTTATAAAAATTGGTTCAAATTTGGAAGGTAGAGGTAAGAATATTCTACTATCTCTCTAAGAATACGCGGAATAGACCTAAAAATAATAATAAATGTTTCTTGAATTTTATAGTTAATATTATACAATAGACAAATAATTTTTTGAAGAAATACTATAAAAAGGATATTTTATAAAATTTTACATGGCCAATAAATAATTGAATTCTTTCTAGTAGTATGTTTGACAAAAATTTAAATTATGACCATCCATATAAAAAGAATGACTTTATTATAGAAGAAACATTCATTTTAATAAGAAAAATACTTAATGTATTATTACTATTTATTAATATACTTTATATTTTTTATGCTAATTTTTTTTAATTATAATTAAGTGTAAAGTATACTAATTAACTATAGTAATATATTTAATACTACCTTTTCATCAAAATAATTGCTATATTCTCTTACTCATTTTATTACATACCCTTTTACCATTATATAAAATAAAGATTAAATAAAAAATCAAAAATATTTATATCTTAAAAATATTAAAAATGTAAATTACAACTAATATATTCCTACCAAACAAATAATTTTTTATTTTTAAAAAAAGAAGTGACGAGGGAATTTAAAATTATTCTTTCAGTAAACCTTCCTCTCAATGAAATTAGTAGTCTTTAGTTGTATATGTGTTGGAGGTAACAAAGTATAAAATATGTAGTATATTAATTAATTGAGATTTGTTAACGTATGTCACACGTTCTTTTATAGGAGAAGTGTGTTAGTTTATTACTCTTTTTGTTTTTTTTATTAGACGTTTTTAACTATATTATGGGTGTGTTTGGGTACACAACTTAATTAAGTACTTATGCAATAAGCTATTTTCAAATTATAGTTTTTTCGTAAAAAAAATTATAAAACTTACTTGAATAAGCTATAAACAGCTTATTCTAATAAGCTACTTCAAAAAGCTTATGAAAATAAGATGAAAACAGATTATAGGAATCCATAAGCTATTTTCATAAATTACGTATAAGTCCTTCCAAATAGAGCCTATATATCAATAAAAGTAGTTAATTTTTTTGATTTTCTAAAAAATTATATAACATATATCAATTTTATCCTTCATTCAATATTATGTTAACCAATTACAATTAAAAAATACAAATATTAAATATATTTAATAGGGACAAATAAGAAAATAAGTAATAAATACTTCATAAAAACTATAAAACATCTTATATAAAAAAAAATATTAAAACATTTTAAAACGTGTCTTATAAATAATAATAAAAAAAATATATTTTTTAAATATATTTTAAAAATTTAAGTTATAATTTACTAACATACTTTCTATAATGTTGCTAATATATAGTCACTTATATTGAAAAAAAATACTTTAACAACCTAAACTTTGCAGATATATTTTAAAAATTTAAATCATATCTCGTGCGTTGACAGACTTTAAATTAATTAAAAACGGCGAAACATGGTAGTACAATGTTGCGCTTCACAAGACGATTCGGATAACTTGGTAATGTAGCTTGACCAGTGGTCAGGGTTTGAGATAGGCGAAGGATTACCCTGTTCTGCGAAACAGTGGATTTTGCTGAGCTTGAACCGCTATTGATGATAAATGGGTAATTGTCTAATTGATCATTCAGCTGATCTCAGCCGTAGTGGAACTGAATGGCATTTTAATTTTTTTTTTTAAAATAATTCTTAATTCTCCTACTTCGTATTTTTACGTATCTCTTACTTAATTATTAAATAATATTTTTAATGTTTTTATAGTTTTAAGATTAAAAGTGTATTTAATTTTATACTTTATATAATAATAAAAAAATAAATAAGAGGATTAATAAGAAGATTTAACATTACTCTATTTTTTATTTTTTATGAGTGAGATTCACTTACTTACTTTAAAAATTAAGAGTAAGTATGATGAGATTTATTTTTTTTAATATTTTTACAATATACATTAATTTTCGTTGGTCTAATTATTAAGTTAAAAGTTCTTATTATATAAATTAGTTATATAAAATTTTAAATAATTTAAAAATTTATTAATACTTCATTAATTAACTCTAATTTAATGAATGATAGTATTTTTAAAACATGAACAAACGTGATCTATAAAATGACATGCTTAAAAATGTATGATTTGTAAAAAAATTTACATACATAATATCTCACGATTTGATAAATTTAATGTTTATAAGAAATTATTAAATAGAGTAAATTTGATTTACATACTCTTTAATTTAGTCTAAAACTTACTCTTGAAATAAATTAATATTTTTTTTTCATTTCATATGTTTTTTTTAAATAAATAAAAATTTTATATGATATAATTATCCTCGACTATTTTATGAATGATCGAGAGCATGTTCGTTTTAATATTGGGGTCGAACATAAATTTTTAAATCTTAACTGTTTTGCTCAGGGCGGACCCAACTAATTAAGAGGCCATAAACAATTTTTCATAATTGGACATTTTTAATATTATAAATAATAAATTTTTTAAAATTATTAACATCACCTCATAAACAACAAATGAATTTTATTTAAGAGATAGAGATATTTCATGTACAAAGAAAAAAGTAATCTTTTTTATCCTAATATATTCTAATAACTTTTAAAACAAAAATATAAAGATGGTGCCTAAATATATTAAAAATATGTATATTTTTTGGGGGCCTAAAGTATGGGCTTGATCGACCTTACCCTTGGGACGACCTTAGTTTTTCTAGGGAAGGGAACAGTTAGGGTTCCTATTTTCTCATGCAGCATTGTGTTTATGCTTTACTTCTCTGCTAATGAAACATAGAAAAAAGAGTGAAGTGAAGAAGGAGAGAGAATGGAGAATTGTACTCCCTCTCTTCCTCAGGGGCTAATTGTGGAAATTTTGTTGAGGATGCCGGTTAGATCTGTCTTGCGTTTTAAATCTGTGGGTAAGTCATGAAATTTTCTCATTTTAAATCCCAATTTTTCAAATTGCATTTCGACCTAGCCACTTCTCCCTCCCATTGTCTTCGTCTTAGAGCCACTGATTATTTAATCCAATCCATTGATACAGAGGCTAGAGGCTACTCTTAGCGATGATTCTCCTCCCGTGTACCTCCCTCTTCCTCCTCCACTAGTTTGTCTTCGTGATTATTTAGATACTCTATTTTGGGATTCATGTAGAGGGTTTCTACTTTTACATGATGTGTACTCTCTCATTGTTTGGAATCCGGCAACTGGTGTCCACAAACGAATCCCATACTCTCCTTCTATGACAATGTTCACATATTTGTGTGGTTTTGGTTATGACGCATCAACGGATGACTACTTAGTGATTTTGATCAAACCTATGATTTATTTTCTCAATTATGAAGCTATGATCAAGTTATTCTCTCTCAAAACCAATTCATGGGTTGATGACCTCATAGATTTTAAAGGTTCATATAAAGAAGATCAAGACCATTTAGGCGATTCCAAAGAATGTTTATTTTTGAATGGGGCTCTTCACTGGATAGTCTATTGTCGCAATGGCCATGAAAAGGTTAGAGTCATTATTGCCTTTGATTTGATCAAAAAGAGTTTGTCAGAGATTTCTCTGCCACCTGCTTTAGTGAATAGATTTTTGTCGGACGATGGAGAATTAAGTTTGATTATAGTTGAAGGATGTCTCAGTGTGTGGTGCCAATCGTTTGGAAGTCTTGAAATGTGAATCATGAAAGAATATAGTTTAATTATTTATAATGAACATAAATTATTTATATTTAGTCACAATAAAAATAACTACTTTTTAAACCTTCTTTCTCTTTTATCATAGTGAATTATTTTGAGAAGTATTAGAAACCATGAATTTAGCACTCCACACAGCAGCATCATGGACATGATTTAGCTGAATATAAGTATTTGAAAACATGAATTTCAGATTATCAGGAATTATAGCATAAAGCAGATCCAACCTCCAACGATTCCCATTCCAAACCTCCTCCACAGTTAAATTAATATCACCAATATTAACAGAAGTTACCATCTCAGCAAGACAAGCCAAAAGGAAGCACTACCGTTACCCAAACGCAACCAATAACCAAGTCTCAAAATGTCAGTAGATTAATGGGTTAAACATATCAAAATTATTAATTACTAAACTAATATATTTGTATTTTTTTTATATATTAACTCTAAAAAAAAAATTGAATAAAATATATGAAATGGGCACAGCCCAAAAAAAATTTGGCATCAAACCGAAAATGGGCTTATAGGGCCTTTTTGGTAAAGAAGCTCAGAAAACACAAAATAGAAAATACGACAAACAAAAGCATAAAAAATCTTTTGACCAAAAAAAAAAAAAGCATAAAAAATCTAATTACTCTAATCCTAAAACACACTCATCACCCTTACACCGTCTCTTTCTCACGCCTCTTTCTGTTTCCTCTCCTTCTCAATCTCTACAATCATTGTTTTTCTCTTCTTTTCTCCTCCAATTTCAGCCTCTCTTCCTTGAAGGTGATTATGGTCAAGTAAGAAGAATTGAGTCAAGGTGAAAATCAACTCTCTGTTTTTCTGTTTTTTCAGTTTCTGCTTCGATGCTTGAGAGAGACTTGGCAATGGCTAGAGGCAATATGATGAGTGATTTTTAGTGCAAAAGAAAGAGAGTTCTATTTTGTGCCTAAAATTCATTATCTGTGAATATAGATGGATATGGCTGTTGTGTGTGTGCTCTTAATTTCTGAAGAATGCTTCTCATTTTAATTTTGGTCTTTTGGTTTCTATTTCATGTAACTTGTTAGTTTAACCTTGAGTTAGTTATGGTTTCTTGCTTAATGTTACTAACAGTTATGCCATTACCTTTGGATGTTATTGCAACTGGAAATACAAACTATAGAACTTATTCAAATGTTCCTGTGAGATAGCTGAAAAACTGAAGAATCTTTTCAGGAAACTGTTGCATCTAAACATTCTCTGATGAGGGTGCTTCAGAGTCCCCAAATTGTCATAAAAGCTCCATCTCAAAGTCACCTCTTTTACACTTCCCATGTCTCTTCAAGACTACCTGTCTGTTTTGTTTCGTTGAACTCTTCAGCCAACCCCATACAAGACATCAAGATCAACAACAACAACAACAACAACCAGTTGATACAATCATTGTGCAGAGGAGGCAACCTTAAGCAAGCCCTTCAGCTCCTGTGTAGTGAGCCCAATCCAACTCAGCAGACTTTTGAGCATTTAATCTATTCTTGTGCGCAGCAGAACTCGCTGTCTGATAGCCTTGAGGTTCATCGCCATCTCGTCGATAGTGGTTTTGACCAGGACCCTTTTTTAGCTACTAAACTCATCAATATGTACTATGAGCTAGGGTCTGTTGATCATGCTTGCAAGGTGTTTGATGAAATTCGTGAAAGAACTATTTATGTCTGGAATGCACTCTTCCGAGCGCTGGCAATGGTGGGTCATGGCAAGGAACTGTTAGATTTGTATGGTCAGATGAATTGGATTGGGATTCCATCGGATAGGTTCACATATACGTATGCACTCAAAGCTTGTGTTGTTTCAGAATTGTCAGTCTGTCCTCTCAGGAAGGGTAAGGAGATACATGCCCATATTCTGCGACATGGATATGAAGGAAATATTCATGTTATGACAACTATGTTGGACGTATATGCTAGGTTTGGCTGTGTATCAAATGCAAATTCTGTCTTTGATGCAATGCCTGCCAGGAACTTTGTCTCATGGAGTGCTATGATTGCATGTTATGCTAAGAATGAAATGCCTATGAAAGCATTGGAACTGTTTCGTCTAATGATGCTTGAGGCCTGTGATTCTGTTCCAAATTCGGTTACAATGGTTAGCGTGCTTCAAGCTTGTGCAGGTCTTGCTGCATTGCAACAAGGAAAGATAATGCATGGCTTTATCCTTAGAAGGGGTCTTGATTCCATACTGCCAGTTCTTAGCACTCTTATAACAATGTATGGAAGATGTGGTGAGATTTCAAAGGGACAGCTGGTATTTGATAAGATGAAGAAACGTGATGTTGTCTCATGGAATTCTTTGATTTCTATATATGGTATGCATGGTTTCGGAAAAACAGCTATCCAAATTTTTGAAAATATGATCCACCAAGGAGTTTCACCGAGTTACGTATCATTTGTTGCTGTTTTGGGTGCATGCAGTCATGCTGGCCTTGTTGAGGAGGGAAAGAGTTTGTTCAAATCTATGCTTAGTAAGTATGGGATCCATCCAGGCATGGAGCATTATGCTTCTATGGTGGATCTTCTTGGCCGAGCTAACAGGTTTGATGAAGCAATCGAACTAGTAGAAGATATGGATTTTGAACCAGGACCGACAGTTTGGGGTTCCCTTCTTGGATCTTGTAGGATTCACTGTAATGTCGAACTTGCCGAGAGAGCAAGCAGTATGCTTTTTGAGTTGGAGCCTATGAATGCTGGCAATTATGTTCTTTTAGCAGATATTTATGCAGGAGCTAAGATGTGGAATGAAGTAAAGAGAGTGAAGAAGTTATTGGAAACCCGCGACCTGCAAAAGGTTCCAGGTTGCAGTTGGATTGAAGTTAAAAGGAAGATATACTCATTTGTCTCTGTAGACGAATATAACCCGCAAACTGAAGAGCTCCGAGCGTTGCTAATTAAATTGTCAACTGAGATGAAGGAGCAGCAGGGTTACGTTCCACAGACAAATGTTGCACTTAATGATCTTGATGAAGAAGAGAAGGAAAGAATTGTTTTGGGTCATAGCGAAAAGCTTGCCGTTGCTTTTGGTCTCATTAATACTGCAAAAGGTGAAACCATAAGGGTCACCAAAAACTTGAGATTATGTGAAGATTGTCATGCCGTTACTAAGTTCATTTCCAAATTTGCTAATAGAGAGATTCTTGTTAGAGATGTGAATCGCTTCCACCATTTTAGAGATGGAGTTTGTTCCTGTGGTGACTACTGGTAGTTTTGGCTATGCTGTTAATATCTGGGTCAGATGATGGAACAGTTCGTGTTTGGAATACGAGAATTCGCAACATTGTTCTCATTTTCAAGCATGCTAAAGGTATTGTATAGACTCTGCAATGTTGCCTGCTTTTGGTTTGGATTTTTTCTGGGTCCTAACGGATGCCTAAAAGGCATTGTTTGATGAACATTTAATATATCAATGTAATTAATAAGTTAATATATAATACTAAATGATTCTATTTATGTGGTTTCAATTACATGTGTTTTTAATTCATGCAATTGTCCTTTGTAGGCTTAACCTGCATGCTCATATATAGCACTATTCATATTTATTCTCAGGTGGAATGTTTCATGACTAAATTGTCTTCATTATTAGGTGGTTTCAAATTCAATTACATGTGTTTTTAATAGAGTCTGGTTAAGCATGTGTTTCTTATATTTTAAAAATAAGTGATTTTGAATGATGCAGGATCCATAAGTAACGTCGTTGTTAGACAAGAAATTGACTTAAGCAACCATACATAGTATCGTCAAGGAAGCAGACCCCCTCCATCGGAAAAATATGCGAATTCAACTGATGAAGACTCAGATATAAAGATTCTTCTTGTCAAACTTGGAGGTGGCAGGAGATGTGCCGATGTTTCATTCCTCAGTTCTCGTGTGATATCTAATTACAGCAAGGAACTTCATGTTTCTGTGTCTTGGTGATTACTCGTCTTGGTATTCATAGTTTCGATTTGTTTGAAGGATACTCATTACCAAATCCCGAGTGCGATCTAACCGAACCTCTCTTTTAACCTATGTCTCAGTCAAGGTTCAGCTGCTGCTTCTGAAATAGAGGTAGAGAAACTAAAACATGATTGTCAAAGGTCACCTATGCAAATGGTTAACCGATGGAAGAAAATGTATGAAAACTTTGTATCAGTTTTGTGTAAAGGAGCAGTTGAATGGTGGTGATCAAGAAAAGCAAACCTTGGATGAAAGTGACAGGTCTTTTCTTGCATTCAGTTTTGGAGGTGGATTTTGTATATATGCTCATAGATTCACAACTTTAAGCACTTGTGTTTTATTGATCCATCATCTGGCTGTGAAGTATATGTATGCTGGAAGTGCATTCTAAACCATAAGAACTGGTACTTTTCTAAATTTTTGGGTTGAAAGCAAAATTTATTTGACAAATTACACATTTTGAACATATAGCTGTCGAATTTAAATGAATTAATCTTGAAAGAAAACAATGATACCACAAATAGTCTCGAGACAAAAACAATGATCGCTGAAATCTGAAACTAAACTAAGAGTATGTTTGGGTATTTTTTAGTGCTACACATGTTTGGGTTTTTTAGTCATCTTTTAACAATAGAAAAAACTTTTCGTTCTTCAATTAAAAATTAGACATTGTTTTAAAAAACTTAAAAATCGCTTCTCACAGTTAAAAATTATCTTAAAAATCACTTTTCATAATAAATATATCTAAATAAAAATTGATTATATTTCATACAATCGATTCATTTTTCGGGTTACTAGGGCCAATGTCCCAGCTATACAAGATCCCAAGAAGAAACATCAATTCTTGAGAAGTTACTATACGAGGTTGCAGCATTTCGGAAAGAGTGATGATATATAGTAGTACATGCTTGTCTGTTGACCAAAGAGAAAATACATGCTTGTCTAAGTCAAGATTCAGTCACTTAGCTATGTTTAAATTTGGAGAAAAATGAAATGAAATTGGATTAAATGAAAATTGTTTAATTAGGAGGTGTGAGGTGGTGGTAGTTCACTTTGTCCTTTAATTACATGTGTGTGAGCAAATTTTTAGTACTCTTTAGTACATACTCTCTTTCTTAATGTATAGTTAACGGTGAACCTGCGGTACATGATGAGTGGTGAGATTACGTGAAAGTTTTAACATATATGACATATGTTGAAATCTTAAGAGAGGTTGTATGTATTACGGAGTACTGTAGATTTTTTTTCACTAGTGCAAGGTTCGATCTCTTGATGGTGAGAATAGAGCAAAATTTTGTGGTTATTCGAAAACTGTTTCTCTTTAATTACATGAGTAGGCATTTGATCCCTTGTTAGTAGGAATAGAGCGATATTTCGTAGTCACCTAACAACCGCTTCATGTAAGCTTAGCTTTGGAAAAATAATTAATTGCAAGCTTAGCGAATACTTTAGGAAGGGAAAAAAAAATTGTAAATAATTTTTTTTGGCAAACTAAATGTAAAGTTGTTAAATCATTTTTGGTTCCTATAAAATATGCAATATTGTTTTTTTTATGTTTTGGTATCTTTATTTTTTTTAATCTTTTTGTTTTTGAAAATATGTCTTTAGTCCTCAAAATCAAGAATACCTAAAATAAAAAGCAAAGAAAAACTATGGCCTTGCTGCATCCTTTGCACATTTTTTTGTTTTCATTTTTACTAAAAATTGAAAAACAAAATTAAAACCGTATCTTTTTGTGAATAATTAAAACCGTGTTTGGTTAGATTTTGGAAAACATTCTCAAAGAAAATGCTACAAGCTCACAATCATACACCTCACCATTATTTTTGGTTACCTTTTTCATGTGCAGCAGTAACTCTTCCATTTTTCTTTTTTTTTTTCTTATAGAATCATCTTTTCTTTTAAGAGACTGTGCCTTAAACCATCTTCTTTGAGTATCACTTAACTACCCATAACTGTTATTCTGCAATCCATTAAGACACTCAACAGGCAATCATCCATTATAGAACCATCTCAGTTCACACACTCTTTTCATGCTTCTTAATTCTCATAGTACTGTATCTTTTTCTTTTACTTATGTCACCACTTTTTTCTATTGCTTTTATGGAATTGCCGGAAAAGATATAATTTTTTGTTTAAATATGTTTTTGGATAAATGCACAATATATCCTTGAGGTTTCATAATATTGCTTAAAACATCAAATTTTAACAAAATAAACACTCCTCACCAAACTTTAATAGATATAAACCCCTTCAAACATAAAACTAACTATAGTTATCCAAGTTAACTATGATCACAAATTGTTTTGGATTAATTAATGAAAAAACAAAACTTTTTTTTGTTCCTCGTTCGTTAAAACTATTTCCCATTGGTTCCTTGTTTGTGAAAACCCTTGTCCCTTGGTTCTTTGTTTGCTGACTTAGTTTCGGTATCCTCTTTCCTTCCTATCATTCCAGTCCTTTTGCACTATCTTCTCATTCACATCTGCTCTCCTCTTCCATTTGTATCATCTCGTTTCGGCAAGATAAAGGCGACAAACTCACAGCGATTTTTCAACGGTTCTATTTACCTATTAGTTTTTTACTTTTTTTTGTACTTATCGTTGAATTTTAATGTGTTTCACTGGTTTGATACAAAGTAATTGGATACTAATCCAATGTGTTTTCCGAGTTTCACGCCAACAAAAAAAAGTGTTTTTTGATTTATGTAATTTAATACTAAAAACCAATTTATTTTCTCGTTTCATACAATGCAAAGAGGCCTTGAAAATAAAACTAAAAAAAAAAAGTGTGATGTTACTTCCCGTACAGGTGATCTCAATCCCTACATCCATCTTTCATGCTATGCCAACTATTCTCGAGTCCAATAAACTTCAACGGTGTGTAATTAGATCATGGGCATTGAATTTAGGTGTATAAATGGGCATGATGCAACACACAAACCCGAATATGATCCAAAAGTAATGGGTTGGTTCAGATAATAGAGTTGGTTTGGATAAGAAAAAATTTACACCATCTAAATAGAGCTGGATATTGGGTTTTTCTTTCTTAGACTCGACCTTACCCAACCTATTTTTTTTAACTTTTTTCTATTTTACTAATTTGTTTTATTTATTCAGTTTTTTTAAATATTTAAGAAATTACTTGTTTTTGGCATTTTTATTTTGTAATGTTTAATGTCTTTCGGGTAAAATTGATACAAGACTAAACCAACTCAATTATAATCAGGTTAGATAAGTTCGAGCAATTGACAAAATAAAATAATGACGCCCAATTTAACTTGATTAGTTTTGTTTGAGTTGGGTTTTATTTTCATGCAAACCTAACTAGATTATACTTTAGCACATATAGATGTGCCACATCAGTTCAGTATGGTGTTACCCTTTTTCAAAAAAATCATTTGGGAGTTGAAAAAAAACTTTTAAACTGTTTATTTTTCAAAATAAAAATATACTTTTATATGATTGTTTTTCGTAAAATGAAGTGGCACCACACTAAATTGGTATGACACATTTATCGGCCACCTTATATTATTTCCAAAGGAAAAAAATCACTTTCTCTCTTAATATTGTATCCAAATATTCTCAATTGCTTCTTTGAGAACTAATTGCAATGTTAAACGAACCTTCTATACAAAAAGTCCACATAAAAAAAGTTAAAAGATTTTCTCCATAAAAGACAAACTGATTTTGCAATCTTCCTCTGCACTGGAAGATATGATAAGAAATCTTAGCAAGAAGGGGTTTCTCTTTTCCACACATTTACATGGTTCCTATTGAAAGAAACAGCAATGCTTTTAGCTGTCAAAAATGTCTGTTCTTGATCTTCTTCTTCTTCCCCCCATGTGATCTTAAGGACCACTTGCTAATCACTAATTACTTCTCTTTTCTGCTACTTATTCTGTTTTGCTTAGTAGTATGTACTCTGAAAATGAAAATATCTCCTTGAATTTTCTAAATTAAGCAAAATATATAATTGCTTTTCTCTGTGAACTTTTTGATAATTAATTACTTGCTTGACATAACACATTTATGCATGATGTAGATTGATTGATATGTAGATATGCTAATAATTAAAACCAATGACTTCCAAGTTCAATATCAACAGTTTTTAGTAGGACAGTAATAACTTCGGTTAATCAACACTTTTTTCCAACCTAAATAGTTAGTAGTATTTTCTGTTCTGGTTTGCCTTTCATTATGACACCAATAATGTCATTTCGATTTCATTTAACAAGATAGTGTAATAATTATAATTTATTTGATGAGAAAAGTTAATCACCTTCGACAAAAAAGTAACAAATTCTTACATCCGGTGAAAATCTTTAAGTCAGTAATTTTTAAATCGAGTGAAAATATTATCATGTTTGAGTTAATAACAAAATAGAAATGAATGTGACTTGCATTTTAATTGTTGTGGACTGGCATTTTAGTCCATGGATCATGTCGTTACATAGATTATGATCTCAGATAACTATTGATCTCGACACTTGAATCGAGAAAGAAGAACATTACTCGAGATAGCTATACAGATAACATTAGCATGTAGGTCGAACGCGTGTGCCTACGACGTTATCCTAAAGACTCTAATGTAAATATATCTCTTGTCAACGAAACCGAGGTACAAATTATTACCAATATTCACTAAACCTTAAATCAACAATTAACTTCATCGTCTTCGTCATATCTTTCTAAGTACAATCTCCTATTCCACCGTACCATGAAACTTTCTAGATCATTTTAGAATTAGAACACATTATCAATAATATTTAAACAATAATGATTTAGACGAATATAAATCCTAATATTTTTTAATAGAAGCAAGAAATATTGCTTATAGTGAAGATACTTCTAGTTAAACAGCAAACATTCATTTGAGTCTGATTTCTTGTATGGTGAGCTACCTTTTCACACAATCTTCCAAACATTTGTCCTAAATCAAAAGATAGACATTCTCTGCTCTACGATAATTCTCAAAAGAGAATAGATCGAGTATCATCTCACTAATTAATGAGTGCAATTTTTTACTCAACAAATAATGTTTTCATCATGAAAATAACTTATATACTCACTTGTGGCTAAAAGTGATGATGCTAATGTTTTAGTGGGAGAAAAAAAGCTAGCTTATAGAAGTAGGATTGCCACACCACTCACTTTCAAAAGCTAGCTCTAGGAAAAGGATTGCCACACCACTTATATACTCTATGATGGCCCTCTTTCTAGTGGATGTGAAACTTGATTTTAACACACCCCCTCACACTTAGGACTGGACATCTGGTGCGTGAAGTTTGCACGACTGAATATCTGCGGGTGGCGCCCATGACTAACCTGGCTCTTGATACCATATTAGAATTTGGGTTTGGGCCTAACTCACTCCCAAAAACTAGCTCTTAGGAGAAGGATTATCACACTACTTATATACTCTATGATAACTCTCTTTCTAGTCGATATGAGACTTGATCTTAACACAAAATAATAATGGAGAAAAGGGAGGGGGGGACCTTATTATCAGCTGGAATGTTCTACTCTCTACACAATCCAAAAGTGGTTAGTTGGCTCTCATTTACCTTTTGTCTTCACTTCCTGCATGGGGCTTATATCACACCGAGTAATGATTTACATATTATTATTTATTTATGTTTATTTCATTTTATTTTTCTTTATCTATCATATCACTTTTAAAATTTTATATTGTATCTTCCTTTTCATTTACTATCTTCCTAAATCACTGTACTCCTTAAAATTAAAGTGTAAATGCGTTGGTAACTTGACAGGGTTATTATCTAAGCGTCTCGTCATTAATTTTCGTTAGGCACATTTTTCCTTTCTCGTGATAACTCCACTCCTGTACACAAAAAATTAAAAATAAAAAAATAATGTTTGCAATACAACTCCAAACATGTACAACTTGTACAATCTAGTCATTTTATTATTTTTCTTATGAAAAAATGAAAAATAATTTTTTTCCCTAGAAATAACGGTAAAACATTTAATTGTACAGACTCAAAATTATACGTAAAGATTTATCCAATAAAAAAATAAAGTGTACACTTAGAATTTTCTGTCACCAACTTGCCACAAAACCTGTTATATATCCCCCACCATCATTCTTCCATTCTCACATTCCCATTTCAGTCACTCACAAAACCAAAAAATGCTTCTTCAAATTTTCTTCCTCCTTCCTCTCCTCTTATCATCCACACCATCTCAAGCCTCAGATTTCTGTGTGGCAGATCTCAAGTCACCAGAAACCCCATCTGGCTTCCAATGCAAGCCATCCACAACAGTAACCTCCGATGACTTCGCCTTCTCCGGCCTAACCGAACCCGGAAACACCACAAACATCATAAGTGCCTCTGTCACCCCTGCTTTTGTTTCCCAGTTCGCCGGCCTTAACGGCCTCGGCTTATCCGCTGCGAGGCTAGACCTGGCTCCGGGGGGAGTTATACCTCTCCATACTCACCCCGGAGCGAATGAACTCCTTCTTGTGACTCATGGTCACATTAAGGCCGGCTTTGTGGACTCTGCCAACACTGTTTATATTAAGACTTTGAAGAAGGGGGAGCTCATGGTTTTTCCTCAAGGCTTGTTGCATTTCCAAGTGACTGCTGGGAAGACAGGCGCCGTTGGATTCGCGATTTTCAGTAACCCGAATCCGGGGCTTCAGATTCTTGATTTTGCCCTGTTTGCTAGTAATTTCTCTACTCCATTGATTGCTCAGACCACTTTTCTTGACCCTGCTTTGGTCAAGAAGCTTAAGGGTGTTCTTGGTGGCAGTGGTTAGTTCTAGATGTTAGTTTGAGTAGTGCTTGTGAAGTGTTATTTTGGTCTTTTCATTTCTTGTGTTGTTTCAAACTTTCATTTCGTTAGAATTTGGTCTTGTAGTTATATTGAATTGCTTGTATCAATGTGGAGTAAAGTAATAATGTCCAGAGTTTGGTTTAATTTATTTTATTTTCCTCTTCTTTGTTCCAAAACAAAATGTTCAGGAATTTGAAATGTAGCTATGTTAATCTTATCCAATTTCATGGGTTGACAGTTGATATATATACCCTCTTAGTTGTTTCTTTCTAGAAGATGATACTTGTCCTTTTATTGTCTCACAGTTACATTTAGTGAGTTTTATTTAAATTTCAGTGAAACAAAAAGTGAAAAACACACTAATTATGTAAATATCAAGGATAGAAATTACTGAGGCACAAAAATTGAGATTATTCGAAAGTAGTTATTTTTAACTCTTGTCAAAACAAAAATTTATTCACAAACAGACTATTAATTACATATATTATCGCTTGTTTGCGGTTGTTTAACTATTGTTAGCATATACTTAATTTGTCTCATGAAATTGTTTGTCAATATAGTCATTAAAAATTTGAAATAAAAGTTGACAATTCCGATTGAATATATATAAACAGATTTATTTGTTAATAGCTAAAGATAAATACTACATTTTTATATTAACGGAATAATTTCGTGAGAACAAAGTCTATATGAGCTTAAAAAAAAATGTTAATATTATGATAGCATATAGGTGTGTTTGTTTTGGCGTTTTCAACGTGATTTTAGTTCTAAAATTACGTTAAAATGGAAAAAATCTTGTTGAAACATATCTGGTTAGAAATCAAAATTACGTTTGTAAGTAATTTTTCACGTTAAAATAAGGTCAAATATGAATACAATTTTTTTTAGCTTAGGAATCCAATGAATCCGGATTCACGTTTGGCGTCCAAACACGCAGTATGTCTTACACTGTGTTTGGGATGATATTTAGCTTAAAAAAATAAGAATTTACAATATTATCTAAACAATGAATATTTCAGAAATTATCTGGAACAAGAGAAGGGTATAGATTTGCCTGATTAAAGCCTCAATTATTCCGATCAGTCTTATAATAATTTATTATTGATTTTTCATCTCCTTTTGAGAAGAGTGTTCACTGTCAATTCTTCAATTTTATTTTTAAAATATTTTTAATATCTAAAAATATCTGACAACAAACGAAAAAAATATACAACACTTTTGCCTCCTACTCACTGGACCATATTGAATTGAGTTTGGAAAACGATTGATACAGAAGCATCACACCCATCCGGTGGTGGTGGGGATAGGGAAGGTGGGGTTTTATTTATTTATTTATTATTATTATTTATTAAAATTTATTATTTTATTAAAAATATATTATTATTATTTTATTAACGGATAAATCAGATTGGGACACGTGTCTGATTTTTAATGTTGTTAATGTTCTTCCATTAGTTTTTAACGAATTTTTGACGTTTAGGATTAATGTGAACCAAAGTTTACTGATAGAGGACCAAATTGAATAAAAAAAAATAAAGGACCGAGTTGAATCAATTTCTACAACATAGAGGATCAAAAGTATAATTTTACCTTTGTTTTTATCATATATCATACATCATACATAATAAGAAAAGAAGATCTTACTTGCTAACCAAGTCATTTATTGGACACACGGCATTTCCTCGTAAATTTACTTTCCCTCTCATTTTTTCCCTTGACTCTATCAAGCTTATAATCCTATGGGTAATAATTGTGCTATTAAGTAATAATTGTTGGATAATAAAAAATTTTGCTTTATGTTTTTATTTCTTTCATTTGTTTATCTAGCAACTTATCCTTTCTTCGTATGGATCATATACTAGTATTGTTTTGAAATATAGTTTTTCTAGGTTAGACTACTTATTTTGTTTTCACTTTTCATATATATATTTTTACTTTTTTATATTTTTTTAAGACAAATATTCCCATATGAATTCTAATTGAGGAGCCGCACCATATAAAGTCTAACATAATTGATAAATAATTAATTTTTTATTGATAATCTCTTTACTTTTAAAGACGGGAGAATACTTGATAAAAAAAAATTATGTTTCAAAGTAATTGTTGTTTTTCTGCCTAAAAGAATAATTATTATTGTTTTAAACCAAAATTAATCCTTTCCAAGATGCAAGAATTACTAATGGTACAAAGGAAAAGTTTAGTATAAACTTGAAAGAGAAACAACATATAAGTACATTATAATTTATTAAGAGGTTATAATTAGTATTGCTATAGAGGTGACAAAATGAGTTTAGCTCGACGAAATAGTCCGTCTTAAATTAGTGGATCGAGTTGTAAAATATAACTTGTCGTCCTGATTAGCCCGCCAACCCATACGGGCCAATGGCGGAGCAGGATAGACAGCCTGTTTTCCTTTTTTTTTAATAAAAAAATATTTTTTATTTATGAAAAAATAGGTTAAAAATTCTAAAACGAAATAAATACCATTAAAGTTTACATTTTTTTTTTTATGAAAATGCATTTTTTAAATGAAAACATATATACATATTTTAAATAAAACCTTTTTTTAGGAAAACTCTTTTATAAACCTTTTTTATTTTTGACAAGCTAAACGGACCAACTTGCGACTCACAAGGCAAATATAAAAATGGGTTAGGCTAGAAAAAGAAGCCTGTATAGACATGATGGACTGTCCCATCCCGCCATACTTTTTGACAAACTAACTATGTGACGGGTTAAATTGGCTGAACTAACCAATTTTATCATCTCTAGCTATATTGCTATTATTTGCTTCTTCATTTTCTTTGTTTTCCTTGCCCGTTATGGCTTCTCCCGCTGAATGTGTGATAACTTGTGGAGTTTTTTTTTTTTTCCTTCTAGGACAATATATCTAATAACAATGAAAAAAGTATTGTTAAAAATGTTGTCTTTGTGTATTTGTATTTTTTTTTTTTGCAAATGTTATATAAAGATTATATTGCTAAAAGTTTTAGCAAAAAAATATTGCCAAATTACTTGTAACACTTTGTAAATGTTGGGTAAAATTTAGGGCAAATTGCAATAACCCTATTGAGGTGTGGAGAAATTGCACTCAACCCTAAATTTCATTAAAATTAACACTCCATCCCATTTTAGTCAGTTAACTAGCATTTTTGACCTATCAATCTATCACACAAGTATTCAAAATAATTTTTAATATTAATGGAGGGTCCAGGAGTTGCATATGTGACAAACTGACATGACAGAAACGTTAGCAGTATAGTAGTTAACTAAGGTTTTTGCCTCGCCAGTTTGCTACATTAGTCTTAAAAATAGTTTTTAAAGTTAACAAATGGGCATCTTTGTAGATATGACTGATGGGAACGACAGAAACGTTAGCTAAGTCTACAATCAACAATCAGCAGTTAAAAAAATAGAGTGGTGTGCTGATTTTGGTGAAGTTTGGGGTGGAGTGCAATTTTCTCAAATTTCAAGGGGAGTTATTGCAATTTATCCTAAAATTTATGTTGTTAAAGGTCAATTATATTATACTCCCTTCGTCCCTAAATGTAAGACCCTTTACACAAAATTCACCGGAATTAAGGAGTATGATTAAACTCATTAATTATGTTTAAAATTGTGTATGAGCTTCTAAAAATTCCCCTTTTATTTTATTGAAACTCATAACTCCACTCTCTCTCCACCTAATTAATTATTTTAACTTTTTTTTGATATTATTAAATGTTAAGGGTATTTAGGTAAAAAAACCTTTTAATTTGGCACAAATTTTTTAAGATGGTCTTATAAAAAAGGGGACAATTTTTTTTTTTTTGTTTTTGGAAAGGGTCTTAGGGACGGAGGGAGTAGTATTTATTTTATATATAAAAAAAATCTGCACACGTTTGTACTGCTTTTTGTCTTGATCAATGCTTTATTTCATTGTACAAAAAGGCCACAACGGGCCAAGGAACAATACTCATACAGTATACCACCTCTTCATTTAAACTTTCAGATAATTGTTTTCTTTAAAAAACAAAAAACTTCTCTAGAAATCAATTAACTCTAAAATAAAACTTCCAGAGGAAGTTTTTTTTTTATTAGCAATTAGCAACTGAGAGAATTTTATTAAACAGCACAGTGAGTGCTTAATAGAGAGAAAAAAATTATCAATACATAAATAAGGAAAACAAGAAAGAAAGAACAACAACTGATAGGGAAAAAAATAATTTAAAAAAAACTGTTAAAATAATAAACTTGCAACGCCAGCCCATCTCCACCTTATGCAAAAAGGGTCATTTAGATAGAATAAAGTTCTTGACCAAAAAAAAAAAAGAAGATAGAATAAAGTTCATCTTAAAAACATCTTTAAGGAAATTTTAAAAGATGAAAAAGAAAATGAGATGGTGGCGCTATAAATAGGGATAGTGTCGCTATTGCATTATAATATAATTGATATTTAATAATATGATATTTATACAATATTTATAATGATAAATTATACCAATCACTTTTGATGTTGGGTTAAATTGCATTCTGTTTCATTCTTGAGATAAAATTGTATTTTATGCCATTGTATTTAAAAAATGTCAATGGAATATTTCATGAATTAATTATAGTTAATTTTCTTTATTTTTTTTCAATAATTAGTTTTTTAGTACATTTAAAATGTTAGTATTTTTAGTTTAAATAATTTTTTAGTTCCTATAATTTTTTTGTCCAAATTAATTGAACTTTTTTGGTCCCTAATGTTAAAACAAAAAAGTCTTCTTGACATTTTGTCAAGGAAAAAAAACAGAACAAAAAAAAAATAGTAACAATAATAAGGATAAAAAGTTGGTGGATGAGATTAGCATCATCTTTATTGGGAGTGACACCATCCTTTTTAATATATAGATTTATGATTCTTATATATAAAGAGATGGTGGGATTCCAAAATGGGGTGGTCTCAATCCCTCCCACCTAAAAAGTTATATATTTATTGAGAAACAAAAATTTAAAGGGACTGAAGACAAAAGTTTTTAATTAAGTTGGACCAAAATAAAAAAAGGAACATTAGTAAGAAAAAAAAAATTTTGCAGGGACTGATGAACTTATTTAAGCCTTTTTTTTAATAAACAAACCTAGATTTTATTCAATTAAAATGAGTTGCCCTTAACTTTTTTTAAATCATTATCAATTGCATGCTCCTTAAAGTTTTTAATCCTTATAAAATTAATTTTTTATTTTATTTTAGTCCGTGTAAAACTTTTTCGTCCAACTTAATTCAAAACTTCTATTTTTAATCCCAATAAAAAAAATTCATGATAAATATATAATTTTTAAGTTCTCGTAGTTGCTAATTTTCGTATTTGGTCCCCTTTTTTTAATTTTCATCCTGTTATTTAATTTATTTTTTCTTTTATTCCCTTAAAAATAAAGATCATGAAAAATTTAGCATTATTAAGGACGAAAAGTAAAATTTTTGAATTAAGTTGGATTAAAATGATAAACAAAAGTTATTGGAACTAAAAAGTTATTTAAATCTTAAAACTAACAATTTTAGTGTAAAAAAAATAATCAACTGTGGTAAGAGAAAAGAAGCTAACCATAGTTAATGAAATGTGGTGCAATTTCGCCTCAAAAATGAGATTGAATATAATTTAGTCAAATCTCAAAGGTAGTGAGTATCATTTTACCCAATTTATAAAAAATATGACAAATATAAACTACAACATTTTAAATGATAGAGTTAAATGTTCAGTAAAACACCGACTACTTTAAGAGTTTTAAGTTTTAGGCTTAGGGTTTTGATAAAGTTAAATGTAATGTAATTTTTTGTATTTTAGAATAATATATATTTGTAATTATTTTTTAATTTTAGTATTCTTAATAAATACCTTAAAAGTATTATTTAACAAGACTTTCAGTTTTATATCAAACTAGTGGAATAAATGAATAATATATCTTTTCATATACCAAGAGTTGATGATTACTATTTTATTTTATTTTTATCAAAAGTTTAGTTAATGGGTAAATATACCTCATTTAAGGTCATGGGATACCACAATTTTCATAGAGGAGTTATAGTAGAATTTACATATGACTTACCAATAAAAGATAAATTCAATGGAGTAAAAATAATTAAATAATTATCAGTTTAGTCTTTGAATTTACAATGATAATTCACATAGGTTATTGAGCTGTACGAAAGTTCACTTATGTTTTTAAATTTTTAAAAAGAGTTTACATAAATTCCTGAGTTGCACAAAAATTCATTTAACAGAGACTTAAATGAATAACATTTAATAATCTTAAGGACATAAATAAACTACTCTTACAAACTAAAAGTCTTAAGTTGAGTTTGTATAACTCAAAACTTATATAAATTACTCTAACAAACTCAAAAATCTATATAAAATTTCTTTATAAAATTAATAACCTATGTAATTCTTCACTCAAAAACTTTAAACCCCAAACTTAATAAACAGATATTTAAGCGTCAACTACTCAGCGAATCCTTGGGAGAGTTGATTATTTTGTAACGATCTAATACCTTCACTATAATTGGTATATTGATTGTTGACCAAATAAATAATAGTTATCCCGAGACCAGAGAGTTTTGGTCAGGTCAATCCCTTTGTGCTATGTATGTACATAATACTGATCCCTTTGTCTTCAATTCCCTCCTCTTTTTAAGCCATTTTTAAGGGCACATCGGATCCAGCAAAAAAAAAAGAAAAAGAAAAAGAAAAAAGAAAATAATGCGCATTTGTTTATTGTTCTCCTAAGAGCAGCTACTAGTAGATATTAAGATTTTTTCTAACTACTCTAGTTAAATAGTACAATTGTCATGAGAACACTTGTAAATATTTAGCATTTGATCTCTCAAGATTTTTAAGTCTTGATTTTGGTATAAAGTTATCGTCTGAAATTTATTAAAAACTTGGTGTTATTGTGAATATAGAGATACACGTCTAACATAAAGGAGCATATATATAAGTAGTTACTTTAGCTTTTTAGTGTAACAAACCATATTTACATTTAACGATGATATAAAGGTGTTGTCGAGAGTTACACTTTGTAAATGCCATGACGAAGGATGAGGTGAACTTAGCGTTGTACATAAATGCTATGAGGATATTGCGGCCAAACATAATTGAACATCTTGAATGGGACGATGTCTCTTGATAGTGGGAAGGTATGTGACGTGCCTTCAAGGGAATACCAGCAGCACAAATCTCGAGGCCTTGGTTGAAGAGATTTGATTTAGTTAGAAGATGTCCGAGTTGGAATCGAATAGTACACCAGTCCCACAAGTCTCGAGGTGTTGGTCAAAAATACTTGATCTAGTCGAAAGATATCCAAGTTGAAAACAGACAATAAATATTAAATACATATTATTTAATGGTGTTAAGGTGAAATATAACGACAAATTAAGACCGATTTAAAAATATTTTCTCATATAGAAATTAAATTAAAAAGATTTTCCGTATAAGGACAAAATAAAGAAAAAACATACCATGTATAAAAATTAAAATTGTATTTAAATAGTCAAATGCACCTTTTGATCCTGTATCTCTCATGTACATTTCATTTCGGTTCTATATCTTTTTTGAGTTACATTTTAGTCTTGTATCTCTTATAAACCTTTTATTTTGGTTCAGTCCGTCATCCCATTAACAGAATTGACCTAATAAGAATAGAATCAAATTACGCTATTTATTTATCTTCAAACCAAGAAAAATCATAACATACACATGAACCCTAATAAGAACAGAGTCAAATTACCTTGTAACGAGGTGATGGAGTTGACGAGTTGGAACAAAATAAAACCTTTATAAGAGATACATACATGACTAAAATGTAACCAAGAACAGATATAAGATCAATATAAAAAAAAATAAAATAGATATAAGATCAAAAAGTACATTTAACCTATTTAAATTTATCAAAAAAGTAAAGGGGGTGTGTGTGTGTTACTAAATCAATATATAATATTAAGTCACTAGACACCACCTCTAACATGACATGGAAAATACAAGAGGCCTAGCTCATACACTAACGTGAAAAAGGAAAAGAGAGAGGCACTTTGCCATTGCCCCAAGCCACTCCATGACCTTAATTACCTTAATAAATCTAATTAACGAATTCCCAAATTCAATGACCTTCCCATTAAACACTATATAGTGTCTAATTAAGTTATATACACATATAATACTCCTATTTAATATAATCTTTAATGCCAAATTTTACAATCACGTTCCAAACTAGGATTTCCTCATATGATAAACTTTGACTCAAGTTAGTGTAAGAAAAAAAATACACATTATAGTTTGAACTTTGACCTAAGTTAATTAATGAACGTTGCCTTAAAGGAACTCCAATGTACCCCCATTTGCATTTAACAAATAAGAACCTTTAAATTCAAATTAAACTAACAAGACTAGATCTTATGTACATAGCATTAATCCACTATATAAATAGATAAACACCTTGCCAAATCTAACCAAACGTAGTTAATTACATGCTAATTAGTTAATTCAAGATGATTCAAATTCTTTTCCTCTTCACTCTTCTCCTATCCACTTATTCCCATGCTTCAGAACAAGATTTCTGCGTAGCAAACTTGGATGCATCTGAAACCCCTTCAGGGTACCCTTGCAAATCTCACTCACAAGCAACTATTAGTGATTTCGTATTTTCCAACTTCAAATCCGGAGATACCTCAAAAAGCCCATTCAAACTTGCCATAACCCAGGCTTCCGTTAACCAACTTCCGGGCCTTAATGGGCTGGGCCTGTCTGCGTCTCGATTAGACTTAGACGTGGACGGTGTGGTCCCAATGCACTCTCACCCTCATGCCTCTGAGCTTCTCATTATGGTTCAGGGCCGTATTACAGCGGGATTTATATCTTCCGAAAATACCCTTTTTGTTAAGACTCTTTCAAAAGGTGATGTTATGGTTATTCCACAAGGTTTGATGCATTTTCAATTCAATGCTGGAAAGGGAAAAGCTAGTGCTTTTCTTACTTTTAGTAACCCTAATCCTGGAGCTCAGCTTCTTGATCTTGTGTTGTTTGGGAACAATTTGAATTCTACCATAGTGCAAAAGACTACACTCCTTGATCTTGCACAAGTGAAGAAGCTTAAGAGTATTTTTGGGGGAAGTGGTTAATTAATTAGGATTATTTCGTAATTATATATATTGATTAAGAATAATTATTTATTGCTATTTTGTTATATCCAAGTTGATTGTCATAATGATCCTAGTGTTTCTTTTATGAATAGTGATTCATAAATAACTGTTATTCATCATAAATTACAACTACAACCGATACAATTAAAAAAAATAATTTCATTTTGGTTGAACAAGTTGTGAGTTTTATATGATGAACAATAGTTATTCACTTAGTTTTTTTCTTCTTTTATAAAATGTACGGTATGGTATTCGTTGCGTAGTCATCGAACTCTGCCAAACAATGGTAAAATAAAATGTCAGTATTTCCTGTTCCAGTTTTACTTTGTTCTAGTCCCATGTTGCCAAGTTTAAAATATGGATATGGAAGTGCATGTTTGCAGTCCTTAAGTGCACGTTTGGTTTACGGTTGATATAACCTAAACTATGGTTTGAAGTAATTAAATTTTTTTTCCTAAAAATATTATGTTTGACAAAAATCACGTTGAGTTATTTTTTAATATGATTTGGGACTGGGCAAAAGCAAAAAAATTGCTTTTTTATTAGATCAAACCTTGATTAACCAACTCTAAAACAAACACACATGAAAATTATTTGGTTTACATTTTCATTTTATGTTTGTATTTCCTTTTTTCATTCTATTTCTTGCTTTAAGAAAAAACTGAAAATGCTAAAAAATAGAAAATTTTTATTTTCAATATTTTCAGTTTTTTTTTTATAAAATTTTAAAAAATAGAAAATGAAAATAAGAAATGAAAATGTAAACTAGATACTTTAATTCAATTTTAATTTATGGTCACTCAAAATTTTAAAATTTAATTTTCTCGACTCCTCCTCACTTGAACTACAACAAATATTTTAACATGGGCGGATTGTTTATTTTAGAGGGACCAAATTAACATATATCAAAATTATCTATAGAACTATTAAAAATTTAAAATAAAATATTTATATCAAACATATAAGTTATTTATAAAATTTTTGTGTTAAAATTAATCAATAAAAAAATGATTGTTATGATTAACAATGATATAAAGTATAAATTATAGATGAAAAAACTTCAAAGAATGAAAACCTTTATTTGCATCTAACGAATTAACTGAGCACAGGATTAGTTTTTAATGTAAAATTTTGAAAATTCTAAATAATAAAAGAATTTTTTTTTAAAAAAAATTGTCCTTCTATTTGAATGTTTCAAATGTTGCTGAAAATAATAAAAATTACGTAGAAATAATTCCTTATTTTTTTTTATCAGCAAATACACACGCACACACATATCCCAAGCTAAATTCTAATAATCTATTATAAATTTTCATTGCTAAGGATCGAACATTAAACTTACAATCTTATTAAAAATATTAGGCTAAATATTATCACTTAGATGATATTCAATTCAATATCTCTAATAAATCTCTCAAATCACGTGATCAAGTGGGCTAAAAGTCATGGTAAAATTTTTTTTTTATTACTAGTCAAAATTGAAAATAATTTATTATTACTCTAACCAAAAAATAAGTATAAAAATTATACGTACGTACTGATAAAAATTTTTATGAAAAAGGTAGCCAAGGACCCCTCTTAAATACATGAGGAGCCTCCCCTGCTTCCAGTGGTGTACCATGAAGATTTCTTAACAAAGTTCAGCAATCCATTCAAAACGAGTCAGACAATGGTATTAGCCCAGGCCCAGAGGCCCATTATAGGCCTAGCGTACCAGATCACGATTGTCGTCTTGGTGTACTTTACCCTTGTCACACTGGATTATTATTGTTGAGTGGAAACAAGTTCATTCACTAATCTTAATTAGTTCTTTACACATACGTGATTAAAAGACGAGTTGAGCTTCTACCATTCTACTCCATTTCTTGTGGTTTGAGATTCGTATCTTTTGAGAGATGCATTGAGATGTTTTTTTTTTGTCTTCAAGACGGGGTGTGTTTGATTTTTCATTAGTAAAATTTAATTTAACTTAAACTTAATTTGGTTGAAAGGAATTATGTTCGGATACTTTTAGCTGAAATTAAGTTTGGCAAACTGAATACTATTATTTAGATAACTTTAAAAAAGTACTTTTAAGTATGTGTAATCATTAAAAAGAATAGGATTAATATATGAGTTTTTTTAATTTGTGCAATATTGCACAGGTTAAGAAACTAAAATTAGAAACTTAATATTGAAAAAAATAAAAAACTAATGAAGTTTGGTTTGACATACAATTAATATTGTATTTACTTTTCATATTGAGTTTCTTAACCTGTATAATATTATACATCATAAAAATTTTCTTACATGGGTGTGATTATTCTCATGGGCTACCTGTGAAATATTGTACCATTCTCCGATGACTAAAATATGGCCGTGTTAGTGATTCTACTGCATAGATATCAATTTAGGGGCCAAAATATGGTCATGAATACCTCATGGGCATGCCATAAACTTTTATATTACTTAAAACTAAAATGATCATTAAATGTAATTCTTTTTTCCAAAGTTTCTAACTATAGTCACAATTCACAATCATGATTGCGTTGATGGAACAGTTACATCACGTCAAATGACTATAAACATTAATTTATTTAATCATGTACTAAATTTTTAAAACTCAAAAAATTAAAGATCAAAGCTGTCGTGAAAATTTAATATAAAATTTTAAAACGTGTGTATTGATGATAAAAAATAAATTATATCACATTAAGTCATGCTTCATCTCAAGAATTGCGAGAACAATTTAAAAAAATACATAGAGAAATGAATATTGTATCATTGTCACGGCCTTGTGTGTGTTCTGCTCACATTTTCTCATCTCTTACGTTCCAAGTTTCTTTACATAACAAGTGAATGATAACAAGTTTCTATATATCATCATTGTTGATCATCTATAGGTTCTAACTATTGTCAAATCTCCATCACTTGGTAGACACTTCTTTAAAATATGCATCAATTTCCAATACTAAGTAACTTTTAAAGTTTAGTTTCTCAATAATTTCTATTACCTACTTTTTTATAAGGAAATTTTTTTATACACCAATTATTCACGTATAATTTATTTACTCCTATGTTTAATTACTTTTTTAATGTATAAAAATTGAAAATAAAATAAAAAATTTAATTTAACTGATATTAAGTGAATTATAAATAAATTATATATGTTAATGGTTATATACCAATCAGTATAAAAGAAGTTCGTTTTTAGAATAAAGGTTAAAATACAATTTTGGTCTCTTACATACGTTGTCAAAAAGTTCCAGTAAAGGTTTCAATTTAATCTCTTAACTTTTAAAAGTTTCAATTTGGTCCCTTATATTTTATTTATGAATTACTTTCGTTCATTATGTTATATTTTTTTTACCAAGTAAAGGCCCAAAGTGAGACACCAAAATGATTAAAAAATATAACATAAAAGACCAAAGTGATCCGAAAATTACAACATAAGAAATTAACGTGAAACTTTTTAAACATACACATTAAATTAAAATTTTTATAATATAAGAGACTAAATTAAAACTTTTTAATAAGGTAAATAACAAAAACTATATTTTAACCTAAAATAAACGGAAACATGAAACCCAATTACATGATGATGTGGGCTGTACAATGTATCATTCATACTCTATTCGACGTGGGCTCGTTTTATGTTGAGGAACTCAGAGATGGTGGATGGGATTAGCACCATTCTTATTGGGAGCGGCACCATCCTTTTTAGTATATAAATTTATGATTACTACATATAAAAAAGATGGTGCCACTTCTAATAGAGATGATGCTAATCCCATCCTCCCTCGTATTGCATATCATTTTACAGAAAAAATATATTTCTCTATGTTGTGGAATTTCCAAATCACCCACGCATGCATGCAGGGGTTAATAATTAATTAAAACGTCTCAATTATCAGGAATCAGGATCACGAACATTGAAGTTCTTGAATTTCATACATAAGGCATTTTGTAATACTAAATCAGGTACTTCAATTCTAGAAGGGTCCACAACCGTTTTTAATTTGCCTTAGCTTCCTCCAATATGAATGCAATCTCTATTATTTATTAGAATATAACTACCTATGAGAATACAAATTTGAAGGTCTTGTATTAAATTCAAATATCATTAATCGCAATATATATAAGTATAGTATTTGAGTTGATTTGTTTAAAGTTCATTCGTTTACCTTGAAGGTTGTCAGTTGTCACAAATCCAAGTCTTAGTTTAGAAATTCATATATGTCCTCGACTATTTAATACATTAATGCATGTGAACCCAAGTAGTGAGTTCCCATGATAACATGTTACTTTTAGTTATATATTCTCACCGTTCTGAAATATTATTTATTTTAGTAAAAAAATTTTATTTTAAAATATTTATCACATTTATATTATTAATATTATATTTATTAAATTTTTTTACTTTTATTATTTTTATAGTCAATAACTATTGAGTAAATCTTAAAGTCAATGACTAATTTAGTTTATCTATGTACTTTTTGTTATATTTATAAAATTAGTTGTTCTTCTTAATCCATGTAAAATCTCTTAAAGTGACTAATATTTCAGAACAGAAGGAGTATATTACATGAATAATACGCTGTTATACAATCCTAGGAACTAGGAAGTGGCATAGATAAAAGTGGTTGTTATTATTGATGGTCAACGCATATTCTATTTGATTGTCGGATGAAAGGAGGGATTCGCTTAGTCTACCAGTAAGTGTTTATGGACTTATTTTACTTTATAATATTATATGAATATTAAATTTTAACAATTTAATTATTGAGTTGAAAATTCATATTATATAGATTAAGTATATAAAATTTCATATGATTTAAAGATTTATTGATATTTCATTTATTCACTTTCATTTGATAGATAAAAGGTTTTTTAAAACATACATAATTGTCACATACAAGATGACATACTTAGAGATGTATAATTTTTTTAAAATTTAATATACATGATCATTATGTTACTATAAACTATCTCCAATGGGGTTTCTTACATTTAATAAACTCAAGCTAAGCGACCCATCTCCATTATATTGGAGTATGCTAACTAAGAATAAATTGCTTAGCAAAGTTGTTAATTAAGCAATTGATTTCTTATTGGAAGAATGGACCTAAAAACCAAAATTTGGTGGGAATGAAAGGTAAGAAAGGAGAAAATGTCAACAAAAACCAACACAACACCATATTACAACAAAAAATCATATCAAAATCAACCGAAAAAGTATAAGAAATTTCAGAAAAATTACAAGAAAATTATAAAAATTACAAGAAATCATGAAAGTCAAAATACTAAGAATTAGAATTAGAACCTAATCCATAACAGAACACTAACCAAAATCAAAACCCTAAAAATTTTTTAAAAAATATTGCAAAAGATCCTCTTCAAATTGTTGAGTCTTCCTCTTCCTCTTCAAGATTTACCCTTCTAACTTCACTTTCTTTCATGAGAGGGTTTGAGAGAAGAGAGTGAGAGATTTGTGGTTGAGGAAAATGATAGGCAGGGAAGATGAGAGGGTAAGGGAGGAAGTGAGTGGCGGAGAAGATGAGAGTATGGTGGAGATAGGGCGCGGTGGAGGAGATGGAACATAGGCGTGATTTCGGCATAGAGGGAGAGGGCATGAATCAGAGTGGTGAGGGAGGATGAGAGGCGGAGAAGAAGAAGGAAGATGAGAGGGTGAGGGAAGATGAGAGACAAAGAAGATGAAGAGATGACAATGCTAGGGTTTGTGAAGAGAAGACAATGAAGATGAAGGGTAGGGGCAAAGCTACCTTATTTTATGAGGGGACATCAACTCTCATTACGAAAAAAAATTATTAACATATTTATATAATTTTTTAAAATATGAATAAAAATTACTAATACTCTAAGTAATTAATCTCTCAAAATTTTAATTTATATAAATTTCTTATTTTTAGCCTCCCAAAAATTTTGGGCTAGATTCGCTCTTGATGAAGGGGAGAAAGAGAGCGTGTGAAGAGATTACGGTGAGAATAAAAATAAAAAATGAGATGGACAACATCACATGACTAAGATTTTTTTACATTTTTTTAATAAAAAATCCCAATCAAAGTGTTGATCATGCCTAGAATTTTTTTTAGGAAAAAAAAAATTATTCCAGTCAAATTGTTGACCAGCCATAACTGATTCAGAATAGTAACAAAAAAAAAACGTTTCTTTTAGTTGAAATAGGTATAAATATGTGTTTTGTTAAATCAAATGATACACTTCAATTTTTACCAATTTAATCATTTTTAATTTTTTTTCTTTTCTATGACATCTTAAATAAATTTGTTTTTTTTGTTTTACATTTCATTTTAATATTTTATTATTACAATTAAATTTATATATTGAGTTTAACATAAATTAAAATTTATATTGAAATTGAAAACAGAAAATATATGGTGGTTAATTCGTGGATACATGTGAGACTTATGTAACAATTTCTTAATAAAAACATTGAGTTGGAGTGAATTAGTTACATAAATTAAGAGAGTTACGTGTATTTGTGAAATCTACTAAAATATTGTAAAATAATGTTTAAGGAATTTGCTAATAAATTTGTCATTAGAGATGGTCCTATGATTCAATGAGTTGATTGGTGAAATTTTATGTCTACAAAAATTATTAAGTAAAGTAAGTGTATGTCTAACTCTTACTTCTGGAGTAAATAGATATATCTTCTCATCATATTTTGATGATATGACTTAAATTTGTCACATAGTTAGCAAAGAAGATGTTGTTCTATTGGAAATCTAACTTAATACAGCACATGACTATTTTTACACCAGGAACTTGTGATTAATCATGGAAAATAAATTATTGTTAACAATTTATTAGTGTATAACATTATTATTAGGGTTTTCTGAATTTATGTAATATTACGTAAGTTAAGAAACTAAAAATAAAAATAAAATATATTATTAGTTATATGTTAAATACAGTCACATTTTTTTTTATAAGTCAACACAAATATATTAATAAGAGCACTAAAAATACTCAAGAATTACAATTAAATAATTGTTCAACTAGATAAAAAGCAAAAATGATCAAAACACCATGTGCTAAACGGTAAAGAAAAATGCCCTCTAGCACCTATCCATTTCCATGCCCTTAATTGAATAAGGTCCATTACTTTTCCCGAGTTCAAAATCTGAGATTGAAAAATACGAGCATTCCATTGTAGCCAAATTGACAAAATTACCGATATCCAAATATTCATACCCAACTTCTTTTTCTTTTTGCCTTTGAATAATCCCCTAAACAAAGAGAAAGATGCTATAATTGAATCTGGTAAAGGTATGTGAACTCCTAACCAAGCCAAAGTTGCACGCCACAGCGATTGCGCATTAGGACATAGTAACAACAAATGTTATGTTGACTCCACCTCATTGCAAAAAAACACGTACAGAATGTTCCTCATTATTTATAATATGCCTTTTCCCGAGATTCAAACAAGTATGGATTCTATCCAAAAAGAACTTGTCAAGCAAAAACAAGCAATTTTGGAGATGATAATTTTCAGACCTGGTGCAAATTAAAACATATAGCTGTGGATTTAGCTAAGGTGCAAGAATAGATTCACAATAAATTTGATCATAAACAACCTTTGATTAAAAAGAACATTTTGCATTCCATTTCCATGAATATGTGACTTCATGCCTTGGAATATTTGAATTAATTAATTGTTGTAAATTGATTTCTAATTGCAGTTCCCAAACAAACAAGTTCCTTCTCCAATTAAGTTTCCATCTCCATTCATCATTCATCCCAGAACCAAATTGATTTACCATGCTATCCTTAACATGTGAGACCATAAATAGATGCGGGTATAGTGAATGCAACGACAAACTCCCAGTCCAAGGATCCAACCAAAAGCGCAGATTAGACCCATTCCCAGATTAACAGAAAATAAAGAAACAAACCAATCAGCAGTTTCAAGATAACATTGTAAATCCTGCACATCACGCGACCATTTTGACATACTAGTTCTAATCGGTCAGTCAATAAATACCAATTTGAAGAGTAATCGCTAGCTCGAGCAATAATTACCCGAACCTACAGAGCATCCGGTTTAGTTAGGAAAAGCCACCACCACCTTGATAACAACGCCAAATTAATCTACTCTAAATTCTTAACACCGAGACCACCATCAAACTTCTTCTTACAAACTGTTTCCCAAGTCACCCATGAAGTTTTACGTTTTTCGTCTGAACCTCCCCATAGGAATTGATGCTACAGCTGCTTAATCTCCAAAATAACACACATTGGGGCCCTTAAAAAAGATAAGAAAAAAAAACTGGTAAATTTGACGATACCGAGTTTGTTAAAGTAACTCTACTCCTAACATAAAGTGCTTATTTTTCCATTTAGATAACTTTGAACGAATTACCTTCAAAATCGGCTCCTATGTACATTTCAATCTCGGGCTAGCACCAATAGGTAAACCTAGATAGCAGAAAGGTAACAAACCAACCTTACAGTGAAGGAAAGTCGCAACAGCCTCAACAAAAGTCGCGTTAGAAATAATACCAACCATGCTTCTTTTCGAGAAATTAATTTTTAAGCCAGAAGCAAGTTTAAAACATTGTAAGATTGATTTGATAGTCCACATATTCTCCCATGTAGCCTTCCTAATAGTACCGTATCATCCTCCGCGTAATGTAGAATTGATAATTCAAAAGAGCCAATTTTCAACCCCTTAAAGAGCTCTTGCCTCACAACTTCTTTAAATAATCATGTTAAACCTTCAGCCACAAGCAAAATAAGAATGGAGCAAGAGGGTCATCTTGCTTTAGTCCTTGCAAGATCTGTACCTGATATGTGGGACTACCATGGTGGTTACTATTCACACCTCTTCATTTTCTGAGGGCACCACACATTTTTATTTTTTTTTCAAATTTGCCTTTTGCCCAATTTTTAAAAACCGGGCACGCCCAGTTTTTAAAATTGGGCGAATTTTTGAAAATAAATCGTAAAATACCTTAACGGTTTTTAAAAACCGGTCACGCCTAGTTTTTAAAAACTGGGCGAATTTTTGAAAATAAATCGTAAAACGCCTTAACGGTTTTTAAAAACCGTGTGCACCCGGTAATTAAAAACTGTTCGCCCACGGGTTCTAAAAATGGAAGTTGAACTAAGCATAAATCTATGCAATTATAACTAACGATTTTTAAAAACCGTGGGCAAACGGTTTTTAATTACAGAGCGTGCCTAGTAATTAAAAACTGTTAGTTAATTTTACGAAAAATTTATTAATTCGCCCAGTTTCTAAAACCCGAGCGTGTCCGATTTTTAAAATTCGGGCAAAGGTTAATTTTTGAAAAATAAAAAATTAGTGTAGTGCCCTTAGAAAATAAAGAGGTGGCAATGGTAGCACCCGACTACCATTCACCTGGACTGAGAGAGATCCTCAAAATACACACGTTCAAATCCAATTCACAAAAATGTCATGAAAGCCACGACGACAAAGCATATATTTGAGAAACATCCAATGCACTCAGTCGAAAGCTTTCTCAAAATCTAATTTTAGCATAAAATATGACTTACTTGAACGTTTCATGACATCAACTGCCTCTTTCAGAATGACTGCGCTAAGGCAGCTCTAAGGCGGACTGTTTGTACTGTCATATTAAATTTTTATTTTTTTTATCAACAACTTTTTGCCTTTAGTTTTATAACCTGTGCAAGAAAAAGTTGTGCAACTTAAAAAAGCCTTACTATTATAATGGATTATGATGTAATTAGTTCTTGTTTGGATAGATATGTTGAAAGTTATTTTTAAGATTTTTTCTTTTTATTTGGATTGTGGTAAACAAATATTTCTTTTATGTAAATTACAAAAATAGATATGAAGTTAGCTTTTCTTATCCATGAACTAGGAAATGAGAGGGCGAAATGGGACGAAGAAAAATGTTGAAAAAGCTTTTAGAAAATAATTCTCAACCAAAATAACTTGGTTAAAAGCTTTTTTATGCCAAAACAAAGCTTTTTTATATGAAAAAGAATAGCTATCCCAAACACACTCAGCTGATTATTTGAGAGTTGACTCCTAAAATATTAACATTTAAAAGATTCTCACTAGGAGAAGGAGAATAAGAAATAAAAATTGCATCAAACATGTCTAGTGTCTACATTTTAAAAACTAATAATTAAAGGGTTTAAATATAGTTTTAGTTCTTATACTTCACCTTAATTTAGATTTAAGTCTCTATATTTTAAATAAAATTGGTTCTTATACTATGATTCCTTCTTTATCTGCATAGTTACAGTACTCTTAGGCAGCTCATATATATCAAATTCCATAAATTAGCTTTATCTTTGTAGCAGTGGATTAAAAGCTAGTGCAAACCACAATTGGAAGACACAATAATTCTACAATGTTAGTTACAAGTAAGACTATGATTTTTCTGTTACCTCTTTCTATTTTTCACCTCCTAACTGTTTGTAGAAAGTTCTAAGTGAAGTTTAATAGAACATATTGCAAATGTTGTTCACTGTTCTCACTATTTTCTGTCTCATTTTCAAGTTTTGAGCAGTTTGGCCTTCACAAATAAGAGGAGTACAATGCAGATTTTTCCGACAAGTTTCTAAAACCTTTGGAATAACTGGGAGCTTCGCGTCATGGTTCTCTTAAGCCTAAGTTTCCAGATCATCCTCATCCTTCTTGGCAACAAGAGAAAGAACTGCACGAAAACCGGTCTCAGATTCACACTGTGGTTGTCATACTTGTTAGCAGATTGGCTAGCAACAATCTCACTTGGTGTTCTTTCAGAAAAAGGAGAAAACAAAGGAGATTCTGTGGAGCCAAAGTATGTCATTATCTCTTTATGGTCTCCAATTCTTCTCCTTCACCTTGGTGGCTCTGATACCATCACTGCTTACTCAATGGAAGACAACGAACTATGGAGCCGACGGTTCCTTAGTTTCATTGTGCAGGTAAAACATCAACTTAGCCCTGAAAATCATAACCATCAATCAGTTTATTCCCTGGAATCAACAAAAGCCGATCAAATTCCTTTTTAAGGACCAAACTGGTTGACAGTTGTTAATTTCAAGGACTAAAATTTCTTTTTTCATAATTATAATTACGAGTAGTAAATCCATTGAAGGTTATAATTTTCAGAGACTAAGTTGATTGATGTTTTATTCTGAAGGTATCGGTGGCGATATATATCTTCCTAAGGGCATGGACAAACACAGATCTAAACATTTTAGCAATGCCAATATTCATTGCTGGAATTATCAAAATGGGTGAAAGGATTTGGGTTTTGTGGTCTGCTAGCAGCCAACAATTCAAAGAGTGCTTGTTTCCTGCCCTGATGCTGGGCCTAATTATGCTAGATACATGGAAGCATACATTTCAGCATCTCAAGAAGGGTTCAAAGTTCATGCTGAAGGCCTAATTGAAACTCCCTCAGTTGGTGACCATACTTATGCTGCTTCAGAAGGCAACATGATCCCTATGCCTCTAACTGAGACATATGGATTTGAAATTGTGAGAATTGCACACAACTTCTTGAAGATATTCAAGCCACTTTTCGCAGACCTCATCCTCAGCTTCCATGATGTTTTGGAAAGCAGGTTGTCTTTGCAGAATGGAAATGGCCAGCAAGTGTTTGAAGTGATGGAAATTGAGCTTGGTTTCATGTATGATCTGTTCTACACAAAGGCAGTTGTGATTTACTCTTTCACCGGTATCTTTCTCCGTTTTGTTGCATTCTCTTGCAACGTGGCTGTGCTTTGCGCATTCTTTCTCTTAGAGAAGAATCATTATCCAAAAGTGGATGTGTTTATCACATATGTATTGCTGCTTGGAGCTATCATCCTTGAGATATATGCAGTGATTTCAATGTTGTCCTCAGATTGGACAATGCTATGGCTGAGTAAACACAAGAACAAGGTGACCACTCTGATAAGGAGGGCCATTTCTTCAAAACTTTTCGAAAACAAGAGATGCTCCGGAACCATGGGTCAGTTCAACCTCATAAGCTTTTGCTTGGAAGCCAAAAGAAGCAACACCCTTCACAAACTTTTTAGCTTCAAGTGTAGAAATGCTTTTAAAGAGAAAGCAGCTAATTGTTGTCTTGTTAGAGTGATTAGAGGTGCTTATCAGTCCTATCAGAAGTTCAAACATTGTGACAACGAGATCGTCACCAGTGCTCTCAAGCAAATTATCTTTGATTGCTTTACAGACAAAATTAAAGAGATCAGTACAGCAGAAGAGGTGAGAGATGAGGAGAAGGTGGCAATAGAAATCAAGAGATTCAGTGATGACAGAGGCAGGAAAGTGCTGGAAAGCCTTAACTGTTCAAGCCAATTGGAATGGAGTGTGGATGAAGAATTTGATAAAAGCATTCTTCTTTGGCATATTGCAACAGATCTATGTTATATTTCTGGTGAAGATGCAGATATTGGTAACAGTAGTCCAAATTATAGAGAAGCAAGCAAATATTTATCAGATTATATGTTATATCTTCTTGTTATGAGACCTTCCATGCTTCCTAATGGGATTGGAGAGATCAGATTCCAAGATACATGTGCTGAAGCAACTGAATTCGTTAAGGATAGAAAATCCATTAAAAGAAAGAAGGAAGCTTGTCAATTGCTAGAAAGACTAAGCAGTGAGATCAGTGAGAGAGTTCTTCCTTCACAAGTGAAAGGTGATAGAAGCAAATCTGTGCTATTTGATGCATGTAGGTTGGCTATAAAGATAAAAAAACTGAGCAATGAGGAAGATTGGGAGACAAAAAAGATGTGGGAGTTAATTACTCAAGTTTGGATTGAAATGCTAGGCTATGCTGCTAGTCACTGTCAAGGAATTCATCATGCTCAGCAGCTAAGACATGGTGGAGAACTTCTCACACATGTTTGGCTTCTTATGGCACATCTTGGTATCACTGATCAGTTTCAAATCTCAAAGGGGCATGCAAGGACAAAGTTGATGAGAAATTGAATTGTTTCTTAGGTGTCATGAATTTGTGGAAGTAGTTTTAGGTTTTGAAAATGTGTGTGTGTCCTCAATTCTTGTATTTGAATAGAGTTAATTTTTATGGGAACATTACTCAAGTGTGACATCAATTGTGGGTTATAACTTGTAATTGTGTTTGTGGAGGTTTTATGTGCTTGTTCTCATCTACCTTTCCTTGTCTCTCATATCATGCCATACAAAGTAGTTTTTCTTTTTTATTTTTCCAACAAAACTACATATATTTTATATCGCAGAAATTTACACTCTAACCGAGTAAAATTATTATGAGATGACAGAGCTATCCGTTCGAGTATTTAACGCAACTATATATAATTAGTTCAAACCGAAGATCAGTAAGCTAGAGCAGCCTAATACCAATTGATCCCGATGGCTTTCATATGTCTTGAATTAATTTCTCAAGGCCAAACTCAAATTCTTTAAAATAAATTTTTTAAGAGTAAATAATCATTTTAGTCATTAAATTTGAACATAATATTCACAATAGTTCCTAGAAATTTTTATATTAATTCACAATTTACCTACTTTTTAGGTATATCACTGGTTACTATAATATGCCGACAAATTGAAAATTAATGAATGGCATTCAACAAATGACAAGTTGTAAGTTAATGTGAGACTGACTTTAATTTGAGGATTAATTTGAGTAAAGTTTACAAGTTCAAAATTTAATTTGGAAGTTTACCCAATATTAACAATCTGGTTGGCTTACCCTTATAAAATAAAGCATTTTGATGGTTAATTCACTTATCAAGGTCTAATAGATCCAAAAGTTTTGAGTCATCAATACATACAGACTTATGATTATCAAAAGATAATCTTATTTGCCTAAATGATATATGTTTCATTAGCTTGTGTAGACATGTTAAATTAAGAATAACAACTATTTTTTAAAAGAAGCGGATGCAAGAAGAATATATCAAAGGAAAAAATGGAGGATTAAAAAACATTATTTTTTTTTGGTCAAGTTAAAAAACATTATTGAAATCATGGAAGAAGCTAATTATTTGATAGGATACCATAACTATATTTTACACCCAAGTCATCAAGTATTGCATGTGCTAGATAATGGTCTTTGCTGGCTGTATTAGTTCTCTTAAAATATTCAGTAAATAAACAAATAAATAATCATCGTGAATTATGCACGATCAATAAAAAACAATAATGAGAGCTAAAAATAATTGTTTGTTTCGATAAAAATGTGAAGGACAATGTCATATAAATATTGTTATTATTTATTTAATGTTCTGGAGATATAATTAATTAAGAAGACTACTTTGTTATAGACTGTTGGAAGTCTTTTTATCATCTTGGTATTTATCTAAAACTTAAGCAACAAATTATTGTTACTTTCTTATGATTGAGCTATCCACTGACTAAAAAAAATTTGGTTCTCTTGTGTAGTCAAGGCCACCAACACCCTTTTTTCTCTATATAATTATAAGGTTCTAGTGTCTTTGCCTCGAACACACGAATTAAAAATACCGTTATATTAATCTGGGAATAGTTATGAGTATCAAATTGCAGCAAACATCTGCCAAAATTTGCTTTAATACCTAGACACACAACTTATTCAACTTCTATTTTCCAACACTTCTTCTATTTGGGACTTCTTGATCACAATAATGTAATTTTTTATTTTATTTATCAAAATAATGTAGAAAATAAACAATCTATCAATATGGGTATTTTGACCAAAAAAATAGTCAAACTTTGTCTTTTTGCCTTTTGTCCTTTTTTTTTCGTCCTTTTGCTTTTCGTTTTTTTTGTTTTTTGTCTTTTTGCTTTTCGTCTTTTTACTTTTCGTCCTTTTGCTTCTTGAATTCTGCAATTCTCTGTTTTGGGTTTTTCCACACTTCAATAACCCTTTCCTGTGTAGGAATAACTTGATTTTTAGTTGCTGTGTCAATCTTTAAATTCTTCAGTTTAGCGTTTATCTCTTCAAACGCAACTGCAAGATCTGAAGACTGTTGCTTTGCAACTATTAAATTAAGTTTTTCATACAACCCAATTAATAACTCAATAATAGTGTTATTCTGTTTTGCTATAGAACTTATAGCAATATTTGTAGAACTTTTAATAAATCCTTCTGGTGACAAAATTTGAGTGATACTATCAAGTGCTCTTTGATAGTCTTGATTTTGTTCGGTCATGCCAAGAATGTAGATATTTTAATATCTACGCGCTATATTAGAGATTCAAGAGTCTGCACTCTTTCCTCTAATTCTTTTGCTAGTTGAATAGTTTCTTGTTCAATCTTTCTGGTCTTGATCTATTCTTATTAATAGATCCTCTATATCTTTCTTTGTTGGCAACTTAGAAAGATATGACTTATCAAATTTAAATATTAATGAATCAACTTTGTCGGTTAACTCTTTAATTGCTGTTTTACAAAAAGTGATTTTTCTGCTTAGAGGTTCTAAGCCTTGTAAAGATGATTCAATTAGAGAGATTTTCTCTTTCTGTTTTTGGTACAGGTTGAGCAAAGACTTAAAAACTGAAGAATTATTATCTTTTTCAGATTGCAGATTATATAAAATAGTGTATGAAATATCCGAAATACAATTAAGTTGAGCTTTATGTTGATTTCCTACAGTATGATACATATGTTTGAAATCTTTTTTATTATCATGAAAACATACTAGATTAACATGATCAGTAGTTCCTCCTCTTATATTTCTTGGGAATTCTAAATCTAAATAATCAAGTCTACCTCTTTCAGTCATTATTTATCCTGTAGTTACTTATCCATCAGGTGCAAACATCGTTTCCAGCATGGTCTTACCTTCTTGCCATGGTACTAAGATTGTCTTCCCTAGCCTTCGGCTATACAAGACTCATAATGCTTGAAATTGGTTTTAATGATTCAAAATAAATAAGTATGGAACCGCTTATCATATTAATAATATCATGATTTTATGATAACAAAAAATAAGATCAAATATAACTCATACTAACAGTACTCTCAACATAATAAGTTTAGTTCGTCATACCAAGTTTGCTCTGATACCAAAAATAGGTAAGTGCAAAGGAAAATGAATTCATACCTTTCTCTTTTCTGAACTTCCTGTACTCAGAATAGCGCAAAATAAAGATAGTAGCGGAAGATAGAAGGCGCAAGGATCAAATAGAAAGGATTTATTTAGAGAAGTAAGTGATTGTACTGAACAAGGTGTGTTTTCAGACTAACCATTGCACTTCTTTTATAGGCAAACATAGACACACGGACTTGAAATCCGGATTTGAAACAAAAAATAAAAATACAATAATTGAGGTAAGTGGGGCATAACTTTTCTGAAAGTAGATGCTTTCAGTAGTGATTGAAGGCCACACTTGTACAAACTTTAAACAAAAGCCATACACGTAGAAAGAAAACAATAAAAAGATAAGGAGTTGAGGATTCCTTCCTTATCTGAAAGCTTTGCTGTTTTTCGTCTTCTGCCGACAGTGCTGTTTGACGTCATTACTTACGTCATTGATGACTCAGCTTTCCATGAGGTCTTCCAGCTCAGCCATCAGGTCTTCTTCTTCATTCAGATTAGGTGCTTCAGATGTTGAAAGTAGATCCCAAACGCTGTTAAGATCTGGATGTGGTCGCTTGAGAGGTGCCCAAATCTTCATTGTTGATGTTTCTCCAAGTAGTTGGAATTTATTTCCGAGATCATGAGGAAAGTTGTCATAGACTCTTTCTTCTCGAACATCTTGATTATTTGGTTGATAATACAGAATTGAATCTGTAAATAACATATTGGAGAATTCTGTGAACATTCCAATAACCAAATGATGTTGTGCAGGAATAAATTTTCCTTGTATCATTTTTGGAGATGATGAGTAAACTCCAAGTCTATATGGGGGCCTTGCCTTAGGTCTGTTTGATTACAATAGGAATTAATAATCTTCTGTGCCTTTGGACCAAGAAAATTTGGTGCTGAGCGAAATGTTAGATAATGAATAAAACCATAATGAAAGCATTCTGAAATTATGGCTTCATCGATTCTATCCGCACTGGTCACCCTGAGTAGCACTGGTGAGAGTTGTAGAGGGTATTCGTTGTCGAAATATTCTGAGTATTGAACAAAGGTAAAATGAGGATAGGGTAGACGAGCTTCTTTTCTACTTTGCTGCAAAAACATTTGCATCCCAATGAGGTCTGCATCTAAGCTAGATTCAGCCTTTTGAAGGATGTCCTGTTGCACTTTTAGAGGAAGATCTTGTAGAAAACTTCTTCTAAATCTTGAATCTAGGTTCATCATCCAGCTCCACTTTTCAAAGGGAATGGTCTCAACTTCTTGCATGGCATCAATCATATATTCTGCTCTGTTAAGTTCTTCGTCCAATTCTCTAATTTTTTTGTGAGAATTGTCTAACTTCTCTTTCTCTGCCTGCTCTCATTCTGGAACACATTCTCCTTTCATGGTCTAGATTCTTTCTCAAGACTAGATTTGAAATTTGTTCAAACTCTTGTTCTGGTCCTCGTTTCAAAGTTTCAATGAAAAAATCTGCTTCCTGTTTAGAAAACGTTTCTGTTGAAGATTTTAGGAAATAATCTTCTGTTTCTTTAATGGCATCTTCTAAAGAAAAGAAACCTTTAAAGACTGGTTTTGGAGATTTTCCTATAGCCTTCATGAGAGAACCATAGCTTCTGTAGAGTCCCGGTTTTTCTCCTTGAAAAAGAACATAAGCCTTTTTTTGTGGTTTTTCCAAATCATTGGGGCTCATTTTTGAGAAATAATAATTAAGCGCATTCAGAGCATTTAATTTTGTTGTTGGTGTACTTGCTCGACGAAGTGCAGTTAACAACAACTGCTGCTCTTTTAGAATAGGGCATCTATGTAATGGTGTAAACTGTTGAGGATAATCCTCAGGTAAAACAGGGAGTTGTTGTGAACCAAACTGAAGCGTTGGATATCCTTCAGTTGCTGAGGCTGGTTTCTTGCCTTTGTCTTGTCCTGCCATCTTTAAAAAATAGGATTGGTTAGGATTAATCTAGACAACAAATCTGCTACATGATTATCTTTACTAGAAATATGTTCAATTTTCACATCAACACCTGTTCTGCAAACATTATCAATAAAATTTACCCATCTATTTTTAGAAAGTCTGTTGGTGTTCATGTTATGATAAAATTTTACTATGACAATCAGTTCTTAATGTAAATTCTTTTTTATCTAAGAGAAAGATTCTAAATTTTTCGAAAGCAAATATACAGGCCATTATCTCGGCATCAATGGTGGATATATTGGTTTTATAAGTTCTTGATGCATACCTGACTATCTTTTCTTCAGATATTCTTGAATCCTTATTAGGTTTCCATTTAAGGATGACCCCCCATCCTTGTAAGGATCTGTCTGTTTGGATAATAATGTAACTATCCTTAGGAGGGAAATTAAGAGGAGGAAGACTCTTAATAGAATCTTTAATTTTTCTCATGATTTTCCAATCTTGACTGTTAAATCTTCTCTCACCATATAGAGAACATTTATTGTACAAACTACCAGTGAGTTTGCTTAAGTTAGGGATATAATTTCTTGCATAATTTAAGATCCCTAAGAATTGCTGTAAACCTTTCAATGTTTCAAGGTTTTGTTCTTCAAACTCTAGGATTTTCTTGACAATATGGGGTTGAAGTTCAACCTTTCCATTTCCAATTTGTAGTCCTAAGAATTCAATTCTTGTAACACCGATTTTTAACTTATTTTTTGATAGAACAAGTCCTTCCTTTTCACATATTTCAAAAAATATTGAAAGGTGTTCTAGCTGTTGTTCCGGGTTAACAAGCTGTACCATTTCCATGGGCTTGCGTTTTCGAAATATATTTTCTACTTTCTTATATACACTGTAAGGTCTGATAACATCCCTGTTATTCATAGTTGGACTTTTGAGGGAACTACTCCTTCCTAAAGAACTAGAACTCATTTTGAAAAAGACAAATGATAAAAAAATTATAAAAATGCGTCAGAAAAACTCAAAATGAGTTTGAGGCTTTGATTAAAAAATAATGCATATCTACTTTAATAAATAGTTATTTTTCTATATTTTCTAAGTAAATAAAAATAAAACTTATATTATTATGGTCAAAGTCCCTCTATTTGGATGCCCCAAAATGAAAAAGAAAAAAGTGATAAAAGTACAATAGGTCCAACAAAAAAAGATCTCGGCACTAGAAGCAAGATTATGAGCGAGGGTTGGTGATAATTTGTGAAATGACCAAAAGTCATTTATTGCACTGCGCAATTCTCAAAAACTAGTAAAGTACTAATCTTTATCTATTATATTATTATTATTATTATTATTCTTATTGTTGTTATTATTATTATTATTGTCATTGTCGTCTTTATCGACGTCGTCATCGACTTCGTCATCGTCGTTGTCATCATTATTATTATCATTATTATTACTATCATTATTATTATTATTATTATTTATTATATATATTAAAACTAAGCGAAGTGGGTCAAGTTTAGTGATAGGAACCCTAAATTTTTCTATGCTCAAATTATTGTTAGAAGAAAAAGAAATAAGATTCGCCGTCTCTCCCTGTAAAATAGAGATTGGTGTACCGACCCGAAGGTGCATCAGGATAAAGCACAATCTTTTTATACTAACATTTTCTTTGTGAATATGCATGTATGCAGGAATTGTATTATGAATAATGCTACACCGGTGTTATCTTTAGAGGATAAGCAGAGTTTATTGCAGCAAGTGATTTTAGAGGAGGTTCACTGAGCTGTTATGGCGATGCATGCATCTGTATAAGGCCTTGGGCCAGATGGCTTTCAAGCTTTTTCTATAAATAGTATTGTCATATTGTTGGTAGTGATCTCTTTGATGTGGTTGCTCGTGCGTTTGTAGAAGGCAATGCTGATCCCACTCTCTTGGAAACACTAATTGTTTTAATTCTTAAGGTGGATAATCCAGTGCACCTCAAGGATTTAAGGTCAATTAACTTGTGTAATGTGACTTATAAGATTATTACTAAGGTGCTAGCTAGTCAACATATTTAGACCACTTCTTCATGATCTCATGGGTCCTCTTCAAGGAAGCTTTATAAGAGGGAGGGGAACTCAAGATAATACTCTTGTGGCTCACGAAGTCATGCATACTATTCATACTCATAGACGAGGTGGAGGACTAATTGCTTTCAAAATTGATCTTGATTCTTGAGAAAGCATATGAAAGGGTAAGTTGGGACTTTTTCCGTACGACTCTTTATGATTTTGGATTTCTAGCAAGAATTGTTGATTTGATTATGTGGAGGCGGGGGGTTCAGGCATCTAGTCTATCTGTTTTATGGAATGGTGCGCAGCTTCCACTATTCACGCCTCAAAGAGGACTTCGACAAGGTGATCCTGTTTCTTCTTATCTCTTTGTGTTGTGTATGGAGATGTTAGCAATACGAATTTGGTCACTGATGGGTGATGGGTTGTGGAAACCAATTCATCTAACAAAAGAAGGAATTGGTATTTCGCATCTTTTCTTTGTCCATGATGTCTTCTCTTTTGTCAGGCTAATACTGAGCAGATGCAACTAGTTCCTGATACTTTGCAGGTCTTTTGTCAAGCTTCAGGTATTGTTAGTTTTGATAAATCTAGAATGATGTTTTCTAGAAATGTGAATCCACAATGGCAAGATCTTTTGTCTTCTATATCTGGCTTCCAAAATGCTAGTAGCTTAGGCAAGTATTTAGGGTTACCTCTCCTCAAAGGAAGGGTGAAGAGAGACATTTTTCTTCCTATTATTGAGAGTATTAATCTTCGATTATCAACTTAGAAAACTAAGCTTCTCAATAAAGCAGGGAAACTTTGTCTTGCTATGTCGGTTCTCACTTCCTTGTCGCTTTATTCCATGCAAGCATTATGGTTACCACAATCTGTTTGTGACCACATGGATCATTCTATTCGTAATTTCATATGGTCAAAACAAGGTAATTGGAGGAGTTGGCTTCTTATTTCTTGGAAGGAGATGACAAAACCAAAGCATCTTAGTGGTCTTGGATTACGAAGTACTCGGGAGAATAATATTGCTCTTCTAGGGAAGCTCATTGCTAGTTTCGTGGAAGAACAGGGGAAAATTTGGGTCCAAATGCTCATGGAGAAATATGTCAAGAATGGCCAAATTTGGCGTGGGCTCTTCTTATGGTTGGAGGGGCATTTTGAAAGCAAGAGATACGCTTAAGACTGGCTTCAAGGTGAGGATTGGTGATGGAAAATCGTCTTTTTGGTATTCAAATCAGATGGTTTCTGGGAGGTTATGTGACAGAGTCTCCTTTGTTCATGTTACGGATACCACGTTAAATGTTTCAGATCTTTGGATCAATGGGGTTTGGAATTTTGGTCATCTTTACACCATTCTCTCCGATGAAATTCAAGAGGAAATTCGACAGATTGTAATTCCTCCGATGCATACAAATGATGACTGCATGCTCTGGGGTAATAATCCTCGTGGTACTTATATCGTTGCTTCTGGGTATGATTTCCTTATGAAGTATGATGATGGAGCTTCTCAGGTGTGGAGGATAGTTTAGAAGTGCCATGTTCCTGAGAAATTGCAATTCTTTCTATGGTTAGTGCTTCATGATGCGCTCCCTTCAAACAAAAGGAGACGTCGCTGCAATATGACATCCTTGGCGGCTTGTCTGTGGTGTGGTTGGCATACTGAAGATCAGGAACATATTTTGAGAACTTGTCTGCAGGTCCAAGAGGTATGGCTTCTATTTTGGTCCATCCTTACACTCTGGTCTACAAACGCTTGTCTTTATGGATTGGTTGCGCAGTCTCCTTTTACTTCGCAACAATGTCCTAGCAATCACTGTTTTGTGGTGGGTTTGGAAACGGAGGAACAATATAGTTTTCGAGGATCAACATTGGTCTATTAGCTATGTCATTCACAACATTTGGTTGTCTGTTCAGGATTTTCGGAGCTTTTGGTCGCAGCTTGATGCTATAAGTTCAAGCACCCAGGGTGATTATTCAATCCGGATATCGATTGATGGTTGTTGGATGTAACACAGCAGCGTATGAGAAGTGAAGGTATTATCCGTGATAGTCACGGGCAATCGTCGTGTAATTTGTGAGACATATTGTCTTGAAGCACATTGTTTGCTTAATATAGATGTTGATGTCTCTCGCCATTGGTTTTGTGAAGATATTTTGCAAATTAGAAGTGTTCTGAGTCGCGATTGGGAAGTGGATATTCGTCATATCCATAAGGACAGTAACCTTGGAGCTAATGTGTTAGCGAACTAGGGTGTGCAGGAGGGAGTTTCGAAGCAAATTTGGACGTCACCGACTCACCATCATCACATTCTTGTTTGTTGTTTTCTTTCCTTATGTATCGAAAAAAAACTAAGCAAAATGTTAGAATGTTGGCATATCAATTTATTCTATTTACACCATTGTGGCACATCATCAATTTAACCTATATACTTGCATTCAAATCATATCTCTCTAAAATCATGTCCCACCGATAAAATATCGTCACGTCATTAAAAAATTTTATTAGGAAATTAAACATTAAAATTAAAGGAAATATTTTAATAACGCAGCGATATTCTATTAGGGGGACATGATTAGGGACATGATTTGGGGACACCTGATTTAAATCCATATTTGACACAACTAAAGCAACAACATATTCCACTCAACTCTTCTCTCACTATAATCAATCTCCTTTTAAATACAAAATTTGTATTAACAAATAAAAATATTAATATACATTTAATTTTAATAATACTTAATCACATAAAATTCACATTTTTATAATGCTAATTTTAATAATAACAACCAATATAATTAATAATTATTATAATTAAATTCATATACAATTTCGGTATAAAAATTTAGCTTCATTATATAAATAGAAGAAATTAATACATATTTAAATCAATAATAATATGCATTTTGAAACTTCTTAAATTATTATTTTTAAAGATCATCAGCCGAATCATATAAGCATTTATTGTTTTTAAAATTATAAAAGAGTAATTATAATTTTTAGTGGTTAAAATTAAAAACTTTACGATTCAATAAATAATTTTTAAAATTATTTTCCTATTAATGATTTTTATCATTATGGAATATCTTCATTCCGAAAAATAGTCAACGGCCTTTTTCTTTAAAGATGATTTTCCTAGAGAAAAGAATAATTTAAATTTTAAAATGTTTACTAAAGATACATTCATAAATGTTTTTTTTTTATATTTATCCACCAAACTTATTTTAATGCTATGTAATTTATAAATAATATATAAAAATTAAAATATTTTTCGTGTTTACCTAAAATTATTTTTTTCTTCAACTTAAAACATGAAAATTAAATATGTGCATCGCACACGTCACCTTCTAATCTCTTTGTATTTATATCTATGTTTATATTCTATATAATATATAAAAGTTGAAGCGCAAGTTATACTAACACGTCAATAATTCAATCACCTATATTTTGCCATAAAAGTTTGGCCCGACTTATTTTTGGCTTATAAGCGACTTTTAAGTAAAAACTAAAAATAAGAACTTTAAAAAAAAAAGCTAAAAACTGTTTGACAGTTTCATTATTTAATACTTTATAAACTACTTATGAGTAAAAAGATATTTGTTTGATAAAATATTTGTGTCAATTTTTTTAAGTTATTTATCATTAACTGTCACATATCTTTGATATAAGAAAATAAATTATCAATATAATTATTTTTAAAATTAAAGTTACAATAAAAAATAACTTTTTGATAAAACTCAATATTTTTTTTTAAAAAAAACTAAACACTATAAATTTATCAAAATAATTATTTAACATTAGTTTTTTTTAAATATGTAAACTTTTTAAATAACAATAAAATTCATAAATATTAAAGTGAAATAAATAATCGATAAATGAGAATAAAACTTTTTGAAACTTTTAGTATATTGCTATTTTTACAAAGAGAGAAAGAAAAGATATTGAAGATTTCAAGTGTTAATTAGAATATTTGAGTATTAATTACGATGAGCCCATAAAATAAGCCAACTTTTTTGTCAAAAAGCTCATATTTTTAACTTCTGGCTTAAAAGCCAGCTTTTTGCTTTTTGTATATAGAAAAAAAAATCAACTTAAATTTAAGAGGTTTGTTACAAATCTTGTTTGGTCCAACTTTTATTTATAAGAGGAAGAGAAAAAAAAAAAAAACCTAACCCAAACACTACCTTAACTTGATCTTACCCCTTGCCACCTTAATCTTAACCAATAATTCCTTTTTATTTGTTATTCATTTTACTTTAAGCACATCCGTTACAAAATAAATGAACAATTTGTTCTTTTAAAAAAACCAAATAAATGAGCAATTTAATTATTTATTAATAATTCTAATAAATGAAAACAATTCTTTACCAAATCATTTTTAAAGTTATTGATATCGGTATTATTTTCATTATTTTTTCCTTATTTATTCATTATTTCGACATCAATTTATTAATTCGACTTGAAATTTTGAATCATAAACCTTACATAAATGTTAATCACAGAATACATGATACAATATTAAATACAATGAATAAAGATAAATATTGGTCAATTCATTTTTAAGAACCATGAGCATGAAAAATGTGTTGTGTAAATCAATTCATATTATGTATCATGTAATTAATATGGAATACTAATTTCTTTAAGATCTCAACGTGCTCATCACATCATTAGATAAAAATTCAGACATGCAACGCAAGCTAACGAAAATAAAAATAAAAAGACTCGTGGTTTTTTTACTCACGGTTACATATATTAAAATATTTTGTTATACGTAAAAATTTTGTTAAATTTTTATTTTTACGTTGTAACCACGTATTTTCATATGTATAACCATTAAATCCAAAAAAAAACTATAACAAAAAAATAACTAATGTAACCACGTTTTTTAATATACGTAATCAATTTAGTACATCGAGTACAAAAAATTATAAGTAAAAAATCAAGACTCAAATGAAAAACCAAATTGACACAACATCGGCAAATACTGACTTTTTGAAAAAAAAAAACAAAAAGTCAATATTAATATGAATTTTTTTGCAACAAAAAATAAAAAGTCGGTATTAAAAACGTCACTAACTTTTTCAGAGAGTAAACTGCCTACGAAGAGACAAGTTCATATTAATGCTGACTTTTTATTTTTTGTTGATGAAGGGAAAAATTTAGTGATGTTTTTAATTTTTTAAAAAATAAAATAATAATAAAAATCTTTTAAAAAATAAGTTGTTGATGCGAAAATCTTATTAGGATTAAAATAATATTTAACACTAATGATTTTGATTGCCACTTCTAATATGCCACTTCAAATTATAATTTCATACAAGATTTATATTTAACTTCTAAATTTGTAATCTATTAGAATATAATTAAAATTCTATTACAAATATAAATTTTATTCATTACTCTAGTACACACTCTTCATATAAATGGTATACATTAAACTTAAAATTAATGTATCTATATTCTATATAATTTAGAAAACTATCCGTTAAAGTCATATTAACATGAACTTGATCAATTGTCATAACCTTTGAGATCCCAATATATAATGATATGATTCGATCATCAAAGTTCTAATTGTTTAACTATAAAATATTTTTATTTCAAAAAATAATTAATATCCTATCTCTTTATTCATGATTTTTCTAGATGAAAAAATAATTTTAATTTTCAAATTTTTACTATAATAAATAGCCAACTCATATGCATGTGCTTCAAATATTTTTGCATCATTCTTATTTTAATATTATATTTTGTCAATGAAACCACAAAATTTAAATAATTCAATTCCCATGTATAACAAAAACATTTTTCAACTTAATTGAAGAAAACAAATTATAATTAATTTTTTCCTCAAATTAAACCATGTTTTTTTAAATTATAATAAACGAGATTTTCTTTTATTGTTGAGATTTTTTCTAAAATTCTTTTTTAAATTGCAATATAACAATCTTATTTTACATGAATTGCAAGTTTAATACATAATCTATAAGTTAATTTTAAATTTTATAATAATCTATAAATAACCTTGGGTTCACTTACACTAATAAAAATATATATAAAACAATCATGTTTGTCATGTATTTTTTTTCTTGTGTCCGCTAATCACATGGGTCAACTTCTAGTTTATAGTATTAATTTTACTACTCTCAAAGATGTTTCAAGTGGAAGGTGACAGTCAAAATGTTCCAATCCATGAATTATGTCAGTCAACTCCTAGATCCAATCTGGCTAATATTATTAGATAACTTCACAACTGCACATTAATAGTGTCGTGCTCAGCTATGTGCAAATTTTAAAATAGAAAAAATGTGTGTTCATCAAAATAATTACTCAGTTCATGATGTTCTTATAAGGTACTACATTGTGGGTAAAAAATATTGAAGAAAAAGAAATATATTCAATATTTTGACAGTAAAAAAGAACTGGATACTACTTTTAAATAATTAGATCTTTTTAATTCATTAAATTCAGGATAAAAAGAATAAAAGTAACAATTAAAAATGATAATCAACAAGAGTGTTATGTAATAATAAAGACACACTACTATTTATGGGGAAAATTATGTACAGATCGAACTTTGAATCCCGAATTGAGCACTTACTGAGGGGATCGTCTACGTTCAAATTATTAGTTATTATTTACCTTCATGATAAGACGAGAGGATACTAAAAAAAATTGGATGATATACTTAAAAAATACAATCATATATATTTTATTTTCAATTGAAAACAATTTACTTCTGATTTCTTATTTTGAATTTAACACCTGAAATTTGGAAAACCTAAAAAATAATTAATGATTTAATACTCAACTGAAAAATGGTCTTAAAAGTTTTCAAGTCAGTGCTCTAAGACTTTCCCTAGCATCACCCTGAAGTTGTAACCTGAGCAATGAAAAATTAAGACAACGCCTTAAAATTGTGTCAAGTTTAGCCATGAATAACTTGAAATGAGGAAAATCAGCATTTGGATCAAGAAAACAATTCAGAATGTACAACTGAGGAAGTGTCCCTTGAAATGTAATGTTCAACAGTAAAATGGCTTAAAGCGCCAACAATATGGAAGAAATTAATTGTGTGTACTACATGCCCAAATAAAAATTAATTATGCTATAATAAATTATAATAATAATCAATTATACACATAATTAATTTTTGAAATAATCTAATTTTCACTGCTGATCTAAACACGTTAGAAATCCCTTGGAAGCAACACAATTAGTAGCATTATCATCTGTTGTGCTTCTTTTGAAACGAATTGACAAAAATACCCATCCAGCACCACCCCTCATTTAAGCATCACGAAGAACTTCTGGAAAAACTTTTGGATGAAATATAAAAAAAGAAATATAAAAGAGGGGTAAGTAGATATTCATTGAGTAATAATAAGAGATAATAATGAAATTAAGAACATCTAAAAAAATAAATTAAATATAGTATAATAATAATATAAACTTTAAAAAAAATTATCAACCAATCACATCACAATATTCACATTAATGAATGCTTATGATAATGTATGTATACTGACTCTCGTTATCTTTTAATATTTTAACTGACTATGCACCACCGAACTTTTCCAAAAAAAACAACTTTGGAAACATCGGGAGTACATGTGCTCTTTTTACAATTCTCGTAACAATATCCGGATCTCATAATATTAAGCAAAAGACTGTGTCGCCAACTACAACAAACACAGCCGAGGATTGATTCACGGTTGCACTACGGCTATCTATCGATTGATACCCATCATAGATGTTCGCCGTCAAATAAAAACAGTCAGGAGTAAGATGATGGATCATATTAAAAAGAAAGATGAAGATGCCAAGGACATATATAAATCCATGGAGAAATCAAGGGATCAGATTAGAAGCCTTCTGGATCAATATACAATTGAAGAGGCTGATAAATCTGTGGCAGCTCAAAGGCAAAAGAAAAAGAAGACTTCCACAAGTATAGATGAATTGATAGAGAAGAGCAGAGACTTATTTTATGGCATGGAAGAGAGATGGTCAATAGATGTTCTGATTGAACTGCATGCTTTTGTGAAAGACTTGAATCAGCTTCAGTTAGAAACTGAAACAGAAAAGCTGTGGAAAACAGAAGCTGAAGGATTAATTGCAGATGCAGTGGACTGCATCAACAACTTCTCATGGTGGATTTCAACTTTTAGCATGTTAAAGAAGAACATCCCAATAGTAACGCCTCAATTCAGAGACGACATGAAGTGCATGATCACTGCATTTGATGGCCTGCTTGAGAGGAAGGACAAGTATAACTTTGATTTTATTGATAGAGCTGCAGAAAAATCCAGCATCCCATATGTTTCAGATGACAACAATGCAATCACATCAGCCTTAAAAGACATCCAAACCAAGCTGAGCAGGAGGGACAAAAACTCAAAGCAAGTAGCTGAAATGAACTCAATGCATCATGATTTAGAAGAAATGCACAAAAAGCTTCAGAGAACAGAAGAAATAGCAGGGAGAAATGCATGTTTACAGCATCTGAAGTCGATTGCTAAGGAGGTGAACGATTCTCTAGAATGGTATTTGCATGAGGAGGTAAACAATTCTCTAGAATGGTATGCGAGTGAACCTGAGCTCATCCTTCACGAGAACAGAAATGCTATTAACCGTATTCAAAAAATAATGAAAATTTGCAGCATCAAAAGACAGAAGTCAACCGAAGTAGTTGGTTTCAAAAACGAAGTACGAGATTTGGTCTCAAAGTTGACCTCAAGCAGCGATAATCCGTTGACACTTTCCATCGTGGGGATGACTGGTGTAGGGAAGACAACTCTGGCAAAGGCAATTTATTACAGCAAAGCTGTTGTTGAGCACTTCCCAATCCGTGTGTGGGTGACAGTAACTGAAGAAGGTGTCTACAAAGCACAGGTTCTTCTGATGAAAAAAGATGGGACTAAAGACCAGACGTTGTATGTCACTGAGATACGTGATCACTTGAAAGAGAAGCTATGCCTTGTTGTCCTAGATAATGTCACAAAACCAGAAGATTTTGATAAACTAAAGGTCATACTATCTGGATCTGGAATTACAAATGGAAGCAGAATAATGCTCACAACACGCTTTAAGAATGTGGCCTTGTATGCTGACAGAAGCGGCACCCCTCACCACATTCGACTACTAACGAAGGAAGAGAGTTGGGCATTGTTTCAGAAGGTGACCGACACGGAGAGGAAAATATTAGAACAAAACATGGAAAAGCTTGCAAGAAAGGCTGTGGAAAGATGTGGGGGCTTACCACTTGCAATCTTATCCCTTGGATGTGTCATGTCATCCAAAGGCATGACTCTGAAGAATTTATCGTGGGTGCTTGAACGAATAAATCATGGCCATTATAAAGCACAGTGGCTGCAAGCTTGGGAAAAGAACAAACAAGAACTGAGTGAAACTATGACTCACTGTCTCTATTACTTGACACTATTCCCTGTAGACTTTGAAATCCCGGCAAGGAGACTAATCAATCTATGGGTTGCAGAGGGAGTGGTGAAACAAAACAACCAAGAAACACCCGAAGACAATGCAGAAAGGTGTTTAGAAGGGTTGAGGGACCGAAACATGATTCAGGTAGTAGCACTAAAGTCCAATGCCAAGATCAAGACATGTCGGTTGCCAAGTATGCTCAGAGAAATCATCCTACGAGACAGCGACGGAACAAGCCGCAGCCAGTACTCAGGTAATCATTTAGAGCGGCGTTTTGCCTATCGTTTTGATGATCATGGTCTTGGTCCAAATTCAGCACATGTGTTCAGCAAGAAAGGAATTCCCTTATCTGTTTTTTACTTTGACAAGCGAGAGGGAAGTAAGCCAGGAGAACACATAGGTAAGATCCTTTCAACAGGCATTGCAAGTGAGCAGTTTATGGAAATCGCAGTTCTTGATCTTGAACGCGTATTCAGGCCTCAATTGCCTGAGAGTTTAGGCAAGTTAATTCATCTTAAGTATCTTGGCTTAAGATGGACATACTTGGAGGAATTCCCCTCGTTCATAGGCAAACTGCTGAACCTGGAAACACTGGATTTAAAGCATACATGTATCCGTGTAGTCCCTAGCTCAATTTGGAAACTGAAGAAACTGAGAAACATATATCTGAACCATAAATATCGAAGTATAGTTGAGGGCAAGCTGAGAGGGAACTTTCAAGAAAAACTACAAACCCTATGGGGTGTGTTCATGTATGGGAGTTGCCCTCTTCTTCGTGACCTTCACAGGCTGAAGAACCTTAAAAAACTAAAATTAGCTTTCCAGTTAACAGAAGAAGAGAAAGAGACACTGGCCAAGATGATTGTGCATCTGAACCAGCTTCATTCACTGAGACTTAGATCAGTAGATGAAATTGGTAATCCAAAGAAGTTAGTATTGAATAATATGTCAAAGCTGGAGAACCTCTCATCCTTCCATTTGTTTGGGAAATTAGAATATAAACTACACATGAGCCAGCTCCCACCAAACCTAACTGATCTCACCTTGTCGCATTCAAAACTGACAGAGGATCCTATGCCAGAGTTGCAAAACCTGCCAAAGCTCAAGTCATTGTGTTTTTATGCTGATGCTTATACTGGGAGAAACATGGTTTGCACCACAGGCGGCTTTCAACAACTTCAGGTGTTAAGATTCTGGAATTTAAAGGACCTCACAGACTGGGATGTGGAGGAGCAATGCCTAACCTCTTGGAGTTTGAGGCCCGTTCCTGCAGAAACTTGGCATTTCCTTCGGGTTTGAAGCATTTGAAGTGTCTTCGCATAATAAAGTTACATGACATGCAACATTTCAATCAAGAACTCTCGAAACGTAAGGACACGTTACCTGATGGCGTTGAGATTGATCGCGATTGATGAACACTCACTCTGGATCGGATCTCAGCCTTTAATACCTAGTCGGTAACCTTTCCCCATCCCTAATTTGAATCCACCATCTTTCATAATGATAGTCTTTAATTGCAACTTGTTACAGTCTTGTTCTAATTTTTATTAGTTCGATGCGTGTCAGATCAAAGCAGAAAGAAAAGAATGTTGGTGGCGGCAGAGAATTGAGATTTCAGCTTTCCTAGTTGCTCTTTTTCCTTCACAAACTCAACAAACTTGCAGAATAAGTGAAGGCTTTTCTAGTTATTACTTTAGAGAGGCACTTTATGTACACTTTTCGGTTTGTTCACAAATAATTGCATTGTAATTTCGGAACAATGTTCATTTGCAAGGCTACTTCACTGTAAACAATTTCTGTGAGTTATTAAATAATTACATTAATTGTTATTTTGGAAAAGTGTTAATTTACATCACTACGGCAGTTAGTTTTGATTTTAATAGAATGGAAAGTGAAAAACATACCAACTGAAACAAAAATTAATGGTTAAAATTATTCAAACACAAAAATCGAAGAGATTCAATGGATGAAAATATTTTTAACGCTGAACAAAAGTAAAACCAAAACAAAAGTTAAAACAAACATTGCTAGTATCATTGTGAATGGAACTTAGACGTTGGTTGAGCCTATCTGCGGCCATATTAGACTTAGACTTTAACAATGTGGTTCCAATGCACTCGCCCTCATGTCTCTCAGCTTTCCATTATGGTTCAAGGTCGTATTATAGCGGGGTTTATATCTTCTAATAATACCCTTTTTACTAAGACTCTTTCGAAAGGTGATGTTATGGTTATTCCACAAGGTTTGACGCATTTTCAATTCAATGCTAAAAAGGGAAAAGCTAGTGCTTTTCTTACTTTTAGTAACCCTAATCCTAGAGCTCAGCTTCTTGATCTTGTGTTGTTTGGTAACAATTTGAATTCTACCATAGTGCAAAACACTATGCTCCTTGATCTTGCACAAGTGAAGAAGCTTAGGAGTATGTTTTGGGAGACGTGGTTAATAATTAGGATTATTTCGTAATTATATATATTGATTAAGAATAATTGTTATTTTGGATTATCCTAGTGTTTTTTTTAAAAATTGTACAGTTTGGCATTCGTTGTGTGGTCATCCAATTCCGTCAAACAATGGTAAAAATAAAATGTATCTGTTTCCCTTTTTCATTTTCACTTTTTGTTCAAGTCTCATATTGCCAAGTTTATAATATGGATGTGATTTGTAAGTTACCTAAACTTTTAAAAGAGGATTAAATTTTGGTTTATTCTCATTCAAAATTTTAAAATTAAATAATTCCCTCTCCCCCTGCTCATTTGCACTACAACAAATATTTTAGTGAGTGATGTAGAAAGGAAGGGGTGAGTGCATGAACGTCACTTGTGGCAAGTGTTCTTGAAATAGTATCACACTCAAGAGAAAAAAGATTAGTGAAAGTGTTAGTAAAAAAAGTAGTAGATGTAGAAGGAATGATTGTAAATTTTAATATAGAAGAAAATTTAATGTCTTCCCAAAAGATGACATGACGAGAGATTTGGATACCCTGAGAGATAGGATTTCACCAGCGATAATCTTTGAGTTCAGATCCATCTCCTAAAGAGCAACGAAGACGAGCACAAGGTTCAAGTTTGGTGTATTTGTGGGGTTGAAGTAGAACAAAATAAGCACATTCAAAAAATTTGAGCCAAGGAAGTATAGTCGGAAGATACTTTGTGAAGACGCTCAAAAGGAGACATGTTGCCTAGAATCGGGAAGGGAAGGCGATTAATAATGTATGCAGCGGCGAGAGCAGCTTCACCCCATATTCATTCAAGACAAGAAGATGAAAGAAGCATGACTCGAATGATATTTAGGATATGGCGATGTTTTCTTTCGGCTCTACCATTTTGTTGAGAAGTTCCTAGGCAAGAAAAACTTAGAAACGATACCTTGATCAACGACAAAGTTGAGGATAGTGGATTCACGCTATTCCATAGCATTATCACGACGAAAAACTTTAATAACTTTAGAAAATTGAGTCTTGATCATTTTGGTAAAGTTTATGAAAATTTGACAAAGTTCAGAGTGATGGTTCATCAAATATAGCCAAGTGAACCTAGAATAATCATCGATGAAAACCACATAGTAACGACATCCTCCCATTAGAATCTTTTCTTTTAAAGAACCACGAAATTCATTATATCTATTTGTGATCTTGAATGAGTATAATTATTTGCTGATTTGTGTACACTTTATTATCAAAATCTATATCTTGATCAAAAAACCTAAATGAGTTGCTTCAAACTATTGATACGATGATCTCTGTAGGGCGCGGCAAGCGAGAAATAGTTATTGGGGACTGACAAACGGGTAAAACAATACTATCTCTGGTTCTTTTTATAGGACCCTCTAACCAATTTACATAAATTAAGAAAACTACTAACAACCTTATTTAATGTCTTGTTTTTTTAAAAAAATAGTACAATCCATCAAATTTACCCTTGTTTAAAGTCAAATTTTTCAATAAATCCATTAATTATACCTAATATCCCTTCATTTCTTAGAAGGGTAGACAAGGAAAAAATCAATAATTGTCTCTTAAACTTTTTAAAGGGTCTTATATATAGGATCAACAAATTTTCTACAAAGGATCTTATATTTAAGACCGGAGATAGTGGCAGCCACATATATAATTCTCATTTAACAAGGAAAAAATATAATGTGTTTATTTAGTTATGGATCAAAAGCATCTTCTGTGGCTCTAAGTGGTGAATACTTTACAAGCAATGGAATATCTTATCTTCTGTTCGAAATCAAGTCCAATTAATCATCTATAATAAACAGGTTAAGTAAAACAAATGTTTTTCCATTTTTTCAAGTTTATATTTAATGCATAATTCAATCAGAATCAAGCTTATATGCTATTATATTACAAAGGAATTGGCTATTTATCATGGGATTCATGGCCTAATATGTGTTCTACTCAGAAGGTTTCGATATACTTTGACATGCAATGAAGTTATAAGTTTCTTTGGATAACTAGTGACCGATTCTTGTGAGCAAAGGATGATATCTAAATTGATGTTATGTTATTGGGATATAATTTACAACAATTATATGTGAACACCACTATTCACTTCTCAACTATTAACAATCATTATGTATCTCCACATTATGTGGGTTTATCTATTCTTTTCCTTCTATGTTTTCTTCAAAAAAATACACTTTAAACTAGTTACAAATAGATTGAGAAGTGAATAGTAGTGTGTATATTTTTTCCTTTTTATATGCAATTCTTATTCATCAATACAACTCACGACTTATTCAATTAAAAAAAAAATATTTTTTAGTTGATTGAGTTGTAAGTTGTATTATACCAATAAACATTTTTTATAGTAAACATTTTCCTATGTTATTATACCAGTAACATTCTTCTTGAAGATTGTACTTGCAATGGTTAACTTTTGGGAAAATTCTTTTTTCTTTTTTCTCTCTCAATGAGAAGGAAGTTGAGACAAAATTATATCTGTCACAACCTGTTGTATTAACTCGTTAACTGAACATATTACATATTATCAGTAAATTGGCATTCTAAGAAGAAGAACGAATACAATGAATGCTAACTCTGATTCACTGAATTTCATATAGTAGCATTGTTACATTATATAGTGAGTTAACAAAGAAATGCAGGAAAAGACGTTAAAACAGATCGATAGAACAGAATCAACGGAAAACGTGAAACCCAATTACATAATATGGACCTTGAAAACTCGATGTGGGATCTGCAATTTATCCTTCATAATCTATTCGATGTGGACTTGTTTTATGTTGAGGAACTTGGAGATATCGTATTACCGCCCTCAAGCTTGAGAGGCAGAACAAATTGAACATGCCAAGCTTGGACACAAGCTGACGGAAAGAGTGAGGAAAAAGCCCTGGTTAAAGACATCGACAAGTTGATCATATGATGGAACACGTAGGAGCTACTTCAAATCATAAAGGAGTTTTTCGCACTCCAAGTGACAATCAATTTCAAGGTGTTTAGTTACCCTTTCATGAAACACCAGATTGGATTGTGTGCAATGCGCACAGCATTGATTATCACAAAACAGGACATGAGACTTGAGAAAGTGAATTTGTAAATCTTGGAGGAGGAAAACTAACCATTGAAGTTTACAGGTGACCGAGGCTAAAGCACTGTATTCAGTCTTAGCGCAAGAGCAAACCAATGCGGTTTGTTTCTTATCACGCCAACTAAAGAGATATTGTCCCAAAATGAAACTATATCATGTTTCAAAACATCCCCCACCAATCAACATCAGACAAACCCCTAAGTTGGAGAAATGATCAAGAGGAAAAAATAAACCAAGTCCAAAAGTATTTTTGAGATAAAGTTGAATGCGCATATCAGCACAATGATGAGTCTGTGTTGGAGCAGACATGAGTTGACTCACTTGTTGAGTAGAAAAATTGATATCAGGGCAAGTGGAAGTAAGGTATATGAGTCTTTCAACAAGGCGATCATATAAAGAGACATTAGAGAAAGGCTAAATCCCATTAAGTTCAAGAACTGCGACCTTAACATAAAATTAATTAATTACTATTTGATTAATATATTTATGTATATTTTAAAATAAACGATCATTCTTTTTTTAAAAAAATTGCTTCATTAATTAGCATGACTTTTTGGTCTTCGCAAATTTGCATTAGAATCAACAAGGGCTAAATTAGCATGGGATCTTAGTCTTCGCAAATTAGTGTAAAAGCCTTTGCAAATCAGCATTAGAATTAGTGTCGGCTATACACCCACATTTGTGTGCGTATTAGCGGCAGAATTTGTGTCAACTTGGCCCTGGCTAAATTTTGTGTTGGCTACGGCCCTCACTAAATTATTGCTTTGCATTCTGTCGGCCCGACACTTAGCCGGCACTAATCCTAATTTTTTGAGGACTTTTTGCTATTTGTGAGAGTTTTTAGCCCACGCTAATGGTGAACAGTCTTGTAGTGAAACATTTTTTTATACTAAATCATGTACGCATGGCTTTTCCATTTCTAAAGCTAGTGGCATGTTGGTGTAAGTAGGGTTCGTAACCATTTTAATTAGGGATAATTACATCAACCTCCCATGAGTTTTGTGTTTATTACACTTACTCCTTCTAGTTTTAAAAACTACACTTACTCCCTAAGGTTTGTACCTCCATTATAATTATCCCTCTGCCATTAACCGTTGACTAACGACGTTAATTTCAGTTGACCAATTTTTATTTCTATGATAAAGATTTTACTATTTTACTCCTATTCATAATATTTATTAGTTATTACAACAATTCCTACCTATTTTATAAATTATATAGATTTTTTCATAATTTTACCGGTCATCTCATTACATAAACTTTTCCAACTATTAAAAATTTGTTAATGAAGTTAATCTAAAATTCCCGACACATAAGAAAGTTTGTATAATAAAATAATAAAATTTAGAGAAAGTCCGTATAATTTATAAAATAAATAGAAATTTAAATAATCTAATTAAAATTTATGAAAAATTTATCATATGAATTGTTTAGAGGAAGTCTTCGTCTAGAAATTGGTGTCCTTGACTATTGAATAAATTGATGCATGTGAACTCAGGAAGCGAGTTCAGATGATGATGATGACAGGGTTTAGTTTTATGATCTGCTACACTGATTCACCGATACATTACATGAATGATACTGATATAAAATATTCTCACCGGTCTTATAAATAAGACTTTTTTAACCGAATTATATAGATCAACAAAAGTAGTTGAGTTTAGTTAATTTTATTGATTTTTTTAAAAAGTATATAATATATCATTTTTATCTTTCATTAAATAATATGTTAGCCAATTATAATTAAAAGTTAAAATAATCAATGCATTTAATAGAAGTAAAAAAAAAAAAAAATAATAAGTGTATTATAAAAACTATAAAATATCTTATAAAAAATATCATAAAAATCTTCTAAATAATATCTTATAAAAAGAACCAGAAAAAGTAATTCTTATTATTAATGTCAATGCATATTCTATTTGAGTGTCACATTTCAATGATGTGACTTAAAGTAATTGAGCAGTAAGGTAGGATGCTGATAGATAGTTAGGATCTACTGTATAAGATTATTCAAAATAATTGTATTCACAAATTTATTTGATATAAGAATTTTAGTTTTTTTAAGTAATTTTAGTATTTTTAGGTTATGGGTTATCCCTAATCAAAATTAAGGTTTTATATTTTTTTTTTAATCAAGAGTATTTCTCAGCCGATAGCTGAAGACTAATCCTCTTGAGGTGTAGAGGTCATCAAAGTGGGCTTTGTCTCTCCCAACAAAGCCTTCTCTATACATACCGTTAGGATGCTTAAAGGACCCAGCTATCTGTTAACTGTGCCAGACATTGTTTGTTAAGGTTTCATACTATTGTAATAAAAAAATGAAAAATGTCAACTTAGATATATTTTATTTTAGTAGTGTAACTCTAGCTTTTGTTGTTAAGAAATCTCCTACTAAGGGTCTTATTGGTTCAATGGTGGGGAGGGGTGGGGAGGGGAGGGGAGGGGAGGGAAAATAAAAAATTCGAGAGTGTGTTTGGTTCAAATGGAGGGGAGGGGAGAGGAAGGAAAATAATGTTTTTGTGTTTGGTTGGAGGGAAGGAGGGAGATTTTAAGTGATTTTAATGTGTTAATTTTACCCACCCCTCCTCTCCCCTCCCCTCCCCTCCCTTTCTCTATTTTTTGAACCAAACACACCAACTTTCTAATAATCCCTATTAGTGATAATGGAGCAGAGAGCAAAACTAGAAGCTGGAAATTGATTAAACTTTCCATTGAATAAATTGTGATCAACACACTTGATACAATAGCCTTGGCTACAATATATAGGAAACATATTACAGAGAAGGGAAAGGTAGTTGAGCAAACTAACAGAATAACAACTCAGCAAAACAGAAAACTAATCAAGAGATTAATAATAACTGAATCTGTTTTATCCTAATACCCCCCCCCCCTCAAGGTGGGTGGTGAATGTTGAGCAAACCCAGCTTGGAGATTCCTTCTCTGAATGGAGCTGGATATAGAGCCTTTGTGAAGACATCTGCGACCTGACATCGAGATGGAACATGAAAGAGACGCACAAGACCTTGTTGAAGCTTGGTGCGAATAATATGACAATCTATCTCCACATGTTTAGTTCTCTCATGGAAAGATGGATTCTTAGCCATAGCGATCACGGACTGGCTGTCACAGAATGTGGAGAAAGGCAAAGTGATGGGAACTCGCAAATCTCTACACAGATACAGGATCCACTGCAACTCACAAACCAATGAGGCCAAAGCCCTATATTCAGCCTCAGAGGAGGATTTAGAAACTGTCGCCTGTTTCTTGGACTTCCAGGAAATTAAAGCCTTGCCAAAGAAAATGCAGAAACCAGTAATAGACTTTCTAGTATTTGGACAAGTGGCCCAATCTGAATCTGAGAAATCTTGAATTTTGAAGTCAGACTCTGCTAGATAGAACATACCAAGACTAGGAGAAGCTTTAAGGTATCGTATGACACGCATGGCTGCTTGAAGATGAGGTTGTCTTGGCTGTGAGACATATTGGCTGAGCTGCTGTATAGCAAAACCAATGTCAGGCCTTGTATTTATCAGATAAAGCAGCTTTCCTATGAGCCTTCTGAAACCTGATGGATTATCCAACAATTCTCCATGGGAAGCATGTAACTTGTTAGAAGGATCAATAGGACTGGAGGCAGGTTTGCAACCTGTTAAACCAAATTCAGCGAGTAACTCCAAACAGTATCTACGCTGATTTAGAACAATTCCAGTTTTGGATCGTGCTACTTCAAGGCCCAAAAAAAAAACGCAGAGGACCAAGATCTTTGATGTGAAAGCTATTATTAAGACAAGCTTTGACATGGTCTATCTACTGAATATCATTGCCACAGAGGATAATATCATCAACATAAACTAAAATTGCAGTGAAAGAGTTAGCAGAAATTTTGACAAATAAGGAATAATCAGCTGAAATTTGCTTGTACCCAAGAGCAGCTAGAATTGAGGTCAGTTTTTTATTCCAATTTCTGCTAGCTTGTCGAAGACCGTAGAGAGATTTCTGAATTTTACAAACCATTTTGGGATGAGGTAGTTGAAGTCCAGGAGGGGGCTTCATGTAAACCTCCTCATCAAGGTCCCCGTGAAGGAATGCATTGTCAACATCAAGTTGAAAAAGGTGCCAGTTGCAAGCTGCTGCTAAAGAGATCAGAAAACGAACTGATGTGAGTTTGGCAACAGGGTTGTATGTCTCAAAAAAATCAACGCTTTCAGTCTACGTGAAGCCCTTGGCAACCAATCTAGCCTTCTGTCTCTCTATGGTCCCATCAGCCTTGTATTTGATCTTATAGACCCATCTTCAGTTCACAGGTTTCTTACCTGGGGGCAACGTAACTAAGGACCATGTTTTGTTCTTCTCCAGAGTTGTTAACTCATTCACCATGGCTCTCTGCCAACAATCTTCCTTGCTGGCTTCTTGAAAGGATTTTGGCTCATGTTGTGAAGAGATTGAATTACAGAAAACAGAATGAGAAGAAGAACAGTTAGAATAGGAAACATAAGAATGTAGAGGATAAGGAGTAATGTAGCTAGAGTTAGAAGCATGATGAGTGCATATGAAATCTTTAAAACGAACTGGTGGTCGTTTTATTCTTGTTGAAACTCTTCTAGGTTGCTGAATTGCTTGACTACTACCTGTATTCATATCAGAATTAGCATTTAAAGGTGCTGTTGTTTCAACAGGCCCTGTAGCAGCCGCAGGTTGTGTGAATGTGTTTTTAGATTGACAATTTGGCATGTACAGAGAATCATAAGAAGCATATGTATCAAAATTAGATATGAGATTTTCCTTGGATGCAGTTTGTGGATTAATAGATTTGTATGGAAAAATAGATTCACAAAAATGCACATTTCTTGAAACCAGAAAGGATTTTGAATGCAAGTTGTATAGAATAAAACCTTTAGTACCAGTTTTGTAACCCAGAAAAATGCATTTGAAAGCTCTTGTATCTAATTTTGTTCTCCCATAAGATAAACTATTTGCATATGCCAAGCAGCCAAAGGGTTTGAGATCACTTAAAACAGGTTTGTTTCAGTGAAGTAACTCATAGGGAGATTTATTATCAAGAAGAGGAGATGGTAACCTATTGATTAAGTGAACAGAATGCATGAAAGCATAAGACCAGAAAGGTTTTGAAAGGTTGGCTTGAAAAAGCAAAGCTCGACTTATGTTAAGGATATGTTGATGTTTTCTCTCAACAATACCATTTTGTTGAGGACATTCGACACATGAAGTCTCATGTAGAATACCTTTCTCTTGAAAGAAACTTGTTAGGAAGAATTCCCTCCCATTATCAGACCTTAATCTCTTAAGTTTTGTGTTAAATTGGTTTTCTGTTAGTGTGATGAAGCTAGGCAAAACAGTTTTGACATCCATCTTAGTTTTAAGTAAATGAATCCATGTGAAGCGAGTGAAATCATCAACTATGGTGAGGAAATAGCAATGTCCACCAAAAGAAGTAACTCCTAGGGTTCCCCATATGTCAACATGGATTAATTCAAAAAACTGAGTGGTCTTAGAAGTGCTAGCTACATAAGGGAGCCGTTTTTGCTTAGCAAAATGGCAAACATCACACGCATCAGAAATATGAAAAGGGATATCAGTGTATTGCTGAGAAATAAGTCTCATGACTTTGTTTGATACATGACCAAGTTTTACATGCCAAAGAGAAGAGCTGTCAACTGAATCTATATTCATACAATTATTATCAGAATATGAAGTAAGAATAGAATCACATGTAGTAGTTAAGCAACTAGAATCTAAGAGATGAAAAAGATCATGCTTCTTTCTAGCTGCACCAATCATCTTCAAAGTTTTTTTCTACACAAGAACACAATCAGAATCAGAAAAGATAACAAAGCAATTGAGTGCAGAAGACAATTTTGTAATAGAAAGAAGATGAACGTGGAAATCAGGAACAAAAAGAGCATCTGGTAAATAAAAGGAACCTACTTTAATTGTACCAGAAAACTTGGCAGTGACAAAGTTGCCATCAGGGAGCTTGATAACTATGGGTTTTATGGACTTTAAGGAAAGAAAACAGGCTTTGGTAGGAAATATATGATCTGTAGCTCCACTGTCTAATATCCAAGAAAGGGTTGAAGAAGAAATACCTGGAGATTTCATGAAGGCATTTACAGAATGAGAAGGATCTTTAGGTTGTTGAAGGAGAGCCAACAGTGTTTGATATTGTTCCTTTGAAAAAGAAAACTGATCCTGAGTCTTGCTTTCCTCGGATTTGTCACCATGTGGAACTACATTTGAATCTATTTCAACCAAACTAGCTGAAGATCTTGTTGAATTAGAATTGTCCTTATTTCTGATTCTGTAACCAGCAAAAAAACCATGTAAGTAGAAATAGTTTTCTATGGTATGATTTGTCTTTTTGCAGTGAGTGTAGAGTATGTTGTTTCTGCCACTACTTCTACCAAACCTACCTCCTCCCCTGCTATTGTTATTTCCACCACGAGGAAGAGTGTTGGACTTGGAACTGTCATCAGTAAAACTAACAAATGTAGTAGAGTTAGGCTGATCAACAGTGTGATTAGTAGTGCCAAACTCCCTTTCTTGTTGAAGGACAATTGAAAAAGCCTTGACAATAGAAGGCATAGGCTCCATCATCATAATGTTTCGTCTAACTTGAGAATACTCTTCGTTCAGACCGCGAAGAAACTTGATAACGTAATCGTTTTCACGCTCCTTCATGATTTTAAGAACTCCACTAGAACAAGTATTTGAACAATTGCATACGAGAACAGTTTTGAATAGTTCTAGTTCTTTCCAAAGAATTTTTAAACGAGTGTAATATTCAGTGATAGTAGAATCACCTTGCTTTGCAGATTGAACCTCTACCTGTAGATCTGCAATGCGAAATTTATTAGCATATGAAAAGCGATCTCGCAAATCTCTCCAAATTTCACCAGCTGTATCGAAGTAGGTCACAGACTGGGCAATGCAAGGAGTCATAGACTTCATAAGCCACGCCATGACCATACGGTTGCATCTTCTTCAAGGTTCGCGAAGAGGATCGGTTAAGGGCGGGGAAGGAAGCGATCCATTACAAATCGGTCTTTGTTCTTTGATTCAAGCATCACAATCATGTTATGTGACCAGGAATTGTAGTTTCGTTCGTCCAAAGGAGGAGAAACAAGAACGAGTGTTGGATTTTCATTTGGATGAAGAAAGTGTGGGTTGGAAGGATTGCTGAGATGATTAGGATTTGTGAAATCTAGAATAGCTGAAGTAGTATTTGGGGCAGACATGGTCGATCACGGAAGATAGAAAGTAGAAGCTTCAATGGCGGAAGTTTACTTCTGATACCATATTAGTGATAATGGAGCAGAGAGCAAAACTAGAAGCTGGAAATTGATTAAACTTTCCATTGAATAAATTGTGATCAACACACTTGATACAATAGCCTTGGCTACAATATATAGGAAATAGATTACAGAGAAGAAGGGAAAGGTAGTTGAGCAAACTAACAGAATAACAACTCAGCAAAACAGAAAACTAATCAAGAGATTAATAATAACTAAATCTGTTTTATCCTAATAATCCCTCTCCTCCCCTCTCCTCCAAAAACATCTGACCAAACATACCCTAAGAGATGTTGTCCTTTCAATATTAACTTTTTTGTATTTTTTATGCCATGATGCTTATTTAATTTTATGGATATTATTTTATAGTTGCTATATATTTTTTATGATATGATTATGATTAATATATAATAAAACTAAACTTTGTTGCCCAAATCACACCTCAACATAACTAAACCCAGGTTTCTTCACGCAACTTGCTATATTATATTAATTTCTTTAAGTCATATATCTGATCTAAGCTTAAATTACGCCTCCTAGGCCTACATTCATTATAATTTTATGGTATTGCTTTCATTATTTTGAATATTGCAAATGTTGTCTAATTCAATGTTCACTATATATTATTTTGTGTGTGATTTTCGGATCCAATTTGCAGTTTGGCCTTCACAAATTAATAAGAGGAGGACAATGCAGATTTTTCCAACAAGTTTCCAAAAGTTTTGGAATATCTGGGAGCTGCGGGTCATGGTTCTCTTAATTCTCAGCTTCCAGATCATCCTCGTCGTTTTTGGAAACAAGAGAAAGCATTACAATAAAATTTGGTTCCGAATCATACTATGGCTTGCGTACATGTTAGCAGATTGGATTGCAACAATCTCACTCGGTGTTCTTTCAGACAAAGAAGGAGAAAACATTGGAGATTCTGTTCAGCCAAAGTATGTCATTATCTCTTTATGGGCTCCAATTCTTCTCCTTCACCTTGGTGGCTCTGATACCATCACTGCTTACTCAATGGAAGACAATGAACTCTGGATCCGGCATTTCTTTAGTTTCATTGTACAGGTAATTAAACATTAACTACTACTTATCATGAAATTATAATCATCAATTAATTTAGTCCATAAAATTATAAAAAAAAATATATATTCGTGATGAAATTAACATAAGTCAATCAATTTAATCCTCAAGTTATTCAAAAATTTATCAAGTTAGTACTCACATTTATGAAATAAGTTGATTTAATTTTAATATTTTAAATTAAGTGATGTTGCTAATTTAAAAAATTAAAAATTCTTTTTTATAAATTTAGGAACTAATTTAATTAGTTGACCTTTGTTAAATTTAAGCTGAATATATTAAAAGTCATATATATATATATATATGGGGAGGAATTAACTTACACCGGTGTAAGTTGACACCAACTTTTACACCGTTAATAACTCATTAATTAATAATTTTCTTACAAAACCGACCGATAAATTAAAAGTTCTTACTATATAGATCATATCTACAAAGTTTCACGTCGATCCGAAATCGTTTAATATTTCATCAAATGATTGATATTTTCTTATGTTTTATGAAACTATATGTTACGTTAATTTTTTAGTACCTTGATATATTACTAAACGATTTCGGATCGACGTGAAACTTTGTAGATATAATCTATATAGTAAGAACTTTTAATCTATTGGTCAGTTTTGCAATTATTAATTAATGAATTATTTGCGGTGCAAGAGTTAACGTTAACTTACACCGGTGTAAGTTAACGTTAACTCTTGCACCGCAAATAATTCATTAATTAATAATTTTGTTATAATACTGACCAATAGATTAAAAATTCTTAGTTTATAGAAGTAGATCATATCTACAAATATTCACATCGATTTGAAATTGTTTAGTACTTTATTAAGGTACTAAAAAATTGCTTCCCTTCCCTCCAACCAAACACTACTTTCCTTCTCCTCCCCTCCTCTCCCCTCAATTTAAACCAAACACACTACAAAATTATTTATTTTCCCTCATCTCCTTTCCCCTCCATTAAAATCCCTCCACTCTCCTCCCTTAAACCAAACCGACCCTTAGGATTTTATTGTGTTACAAATGAGAGACTAGTGCCTATTTATAGGCTATGTTTCATCGCCAATACAATGGCGGTTACTAATTAAAATTGTTTTACAACTCTCTAGATTTAGATATATCTATAACCATTAGGTATTTTGAGTCTTCTACAGATTTTTCTTTTAAATTTTAAATAATTCTAAAAACTTTGCATCACATTTCAACAGGAACCGCTCTGATACCAAGTTCAACTGAAAAAATCGCTTGAATTAGAATATGCTATAGGTTACACACACATGTATACACTTAATCACAAGTCAGCCCCCTACCTATCTAAGGAAAGAATAAATCATTATATACTCTAACAATTACATGGATATAATCATAATGGCTAACTAATAGAGAAATCAAAGGGAATGACAAAGATATAATCAACATTTAAATTTTTGTTTTACTCTACAGGTTTTGGTGGCAATATATATCTTCCTTAGAGCATGGACTAACACTAATCTACACATTTTAGCCATGCCAATATTCATTGTTGGAATTATCAAAATGGGGGAAAGGATTTGGGTTTTGTGGTCAGTTAGTAGCGATAAATTTAAAGAGTCATTTTTTCCAGACCCAGATCCAGGGCCTGATTATGCCGGATTCATGAAAACATACATTTCAGCAGCTCAAGAAGGGTTCTTAATAACTCCAGATCAAGGTTTTGCTGAAAGTCCCTCAGTTGGTGAGTCTACTTATGTTTTTTCAGAAAACAACTTGATCCTTCCTCCTCTAACTTACACTAATGACCCTGAGATTGTGGAGACTGCGCACAACTTCTTGAAGATATTCAAACCGCTTTTTGTGGATCTCATCCTTAGCTTCTATGATGTGTTGAAAAGCAGAATGTATTTGCAAAATGAAAATGGCCTGAAAGTGTTTGAAGTGTTGGAAATTGAGCTTGGTTTCATGTATGATCTGTTCTACACTAAAGCACTTGTGATGTACTCTTTCATGGGTAGTTTTCTCAGGTTTGTTGCATTCTCTTGCAATCTTAGTGTGCTTTGTGCCTTCTTTCTCGCAGAGAAGAATCAATATCCAAAACTCGATGTGTTCATCATATATTTGTTGCTACTTGGAGCTATCATCCTAGAGATATATTCAGTAATTTCTTTATTATCCTCAGATTGGACAATGTTGTGGGTGTTTATGCACAAGAACAAGGTGACTAGTCTCATGATGGGGGCTATTTCCTCAATCCATCTTGTGATAAAAAGCAAGAGATGGTCAGGAACCATTGGCCAGTTTAACCTCATGAGCTTTTACTTGAATGACAAGAAACAAAGATGCAATACCCTTCACAAAATTTTTAGCTCCATAATCGGCCTTAAGTATAGAGAGGCTTTTAGAAAGAAAGCTACTAAGTGTTCTCTCGTTGCAATGATTACAAGTGTTTATCAGTCTTATCAGAAGTTTAAGCACCTTGATAACAAAATTGTCACTAGTGATCTCAAGGAAATTATCTTTCAGCAGTTTGTAAACAAGATAAAAGGGGTCAATTCAGAAGAGGAGGTAAGGGATGAAGAGAAGGTGGCAAAAGAAATCAAGAAGTTTTGTGATGACAGGGGAAACAAAGTCCTGGAAAGCTATCAATGTTCAAGGCAATTGGGATGGAGTGTGGGTGAAGAATTTGATAAAAGCATTCTTCTTTGGCATATTGCAACAGATCTAGGCTATTATGTATATATGCCAGATGAAGATGAAAATGCTAATAAAGGTAGTAATCCAAATTATAGAGAAGCAAGCAAAATGTTATCAGAGTATATGTTATATCTTCTTGTTATGAGACCATCCATGCTTCCTAATGGGATTGTTGACATAAGGCTCTATCTCCAAGACACATGTGCTGAAGCAACAAAATTTTTTAAGGATAGAGAACTCATAAAAAACAAGAAGGAAGCTTATGGGTTGCTATTGACAATAAGCAGTGAAGGTGAGAAAGTTCCTCCTTCATTAGTGAAAGGTGATAGAAGCAAATCTGTGCTATTTGATGCATGTAGGTTGGCTATAAGGATACTAAAGCTAAGACATGAGGAAGATTGGATATCAAAAAAGATGTGGGAGTTAATTGCTCAAGTTTGGGTTGAAATGCTAGGGTATGCTGCTAGTCACTGTCAAGGAATTCATCATGCTCAGCAGCTAAGACATGGTGGAGAACTTCTCACACATGTTTGGCTTCTTTTGGCACATCTTGGTATAACTGATCAGTTTCAAATCCCAAATAGGCATGCAAGGACAAAGTTGATAAGAAAATGAATTGTTTCTTAGGCGTCATGAATTTGTGAAGTAGTTTTAGTTTTTGAAAATGTGTGTGTATCCTCAATTCTTGTATTTGAATAGAGTTAATTTTTATGGGAACATTACTCAAGTGTCTCATCAATTGTGGGTTATAACTTGTAATTGTGTTTATGGAGGTTTTTTATGCTTGTTCTCATCTACCTTTCCTTGTCTCTCACATCATGCCATGCAAAGTAGTTTTTCTTTTTTACGTTTTCCCCACAAAACTACATGCATTTTATATTAGATAGATAAGACTGCTATGGGATGACGTAGCTACCCATACGAATGAATATTTAACTTAACTGCATACAATTAATTCAAACCTAAAATCATTAAGCCAGAACAACCTAATACCAATTGATCCACAGCTTGATGGCTTCATAAGTCAAATTAGTTTGATCCCGAATTAATCTCTCGATGCCAAACTCAATTTTTTTAAAATAAATTTTTTAAGAGTAAATAGTCAATTCAGTCCCTAAATTTGAACATGACATTCACAATAATCCTTAAACTAAACAAATTTTCATATTAATTTACAATTTACCTATTTCTTAGACATATTACCAGTTATTAATATGCCCAAAAAATTGCAAGTTGTGAATTAACGTGAGACTTTTCTTAATTTGAGGATTAATACGAGGACAATTTGTAAGTTCAAAAATTAATTTGGTAGTTTACCCTATCTTAATAAAAATCCGGTTGGCTTGCCCTAATAAAATAAAGCATTTTGAATGTTAATTAAATTTTCAAGGTTTAATAGACCAAAAGTTTAGAGTCAATGCATACAGACCTATGATTATCAAAAGCATTCTTATTTACGTAAATGATATATTAGCTTGTGCAGACATGTTAAATTAAAAGTAACAATTACTTTTTCAAAAAAAGTGGATGCAAGGAAGAATATATCAAAGGAAAAACGGAGGATTAAAAACATTATTGAAATCATGGAAGAAGCTAATGATTTTGAGCCAATTTGTTTAAATTTAAAAATAATTAATTATTTTTTAAGTGATTATCATAAAAATCAAAAGCTATATATGTTATTTTCTGATTCTGATTATTTTGAAAAGCAGAAATAAACAGACTAAAATTTTTTATAGATACTCTTTTATTAAAATAAATAGTTATTTTATCAAATAAGCTGAAATAAACAGGCTCTTTATCCTATACCTTATTGGATGCCAATGACTATGGCTATGTTTGGGAATACTTTTTTAAAGGATTTTGGGTTTCAAAAACCTTTGTCGTCGATTAGTAATTACAAAAATAAGACTTTTGACCGCGGGATTTTGACTTTTATAATTAACTTTTGCAAAGCTCTTTCAAGAAGTTTTTGGCTTCCAAAGATGGGCTTTCAATATTTCACTTCCAAAATTGCCCTTATTTATTTTTAAAAATTACAAAATACTCCCAACTATTTGATATTACAATTATATTTAATATTAATATAATATTATTTATCCTTTTTGGTCATTTAACATATTTCAGCTTATTACACAGCCTATTTTACCAAACAATTCTGACTAATAAACCAACCTCAGTCATAATATCACCGTCTAAATCTCACAGTCTTCAACCAACTTCACAACCAAAATCAAAAATTTCGTTTCCCAAACACAACCTATATTTTATAGCTAAATACGTTATGTGCTAGATAATGGTCAACTCATTCAGGAGATGTAAATAAATAACACAAATGAAACTCTATTAGTGAATATAAACACATATATAAATATAAAGGGAAGTAATGTGAAACAAATAATCATCGTGAATCATATCATATATGATAAAAAGCAAAATAACGAGAACTATAATAAGATGTAAAACTAAGTAAATGTTTCTAATTGATGACAATATGATAAGTGTTTAATTTTACTACTCAAAAATATGTTTCCAGTGGAAGGTGACAGTCAAAATGTTCCAATCCATAGTCAATCATTCATGAATTATGTCAGTCAACTCCTAGATCCAATCTGGCTAATGTTAGATAACCTCACAACTGCACATTAATAGTGACGTGCTCAGCTGTGCAACTTTTAAAATTGAAAAAAGATGTTCAAAATAATTACTCAGTTCATGATGTTCTTATAAGGTACTCCATGGTGGATAAAAAATATTGAAGAAAAATAAATATATTTAATATTTGACAGTAAAAAGGAATGGGATACTACTTTTAAATAATTAGGTCTTTTTAATCCATTGAATTTAGGATAAAAAGATAAAAGTAACAATTAAGAATGATAACCAACAAGTGTGTTGACGTAATGGTAAAAGTACACTACGACCTAGAGAAAAATCACAATTTGAATCGGTCTACGCCCGACAAATTAGCCTTCTACCTTTATAATAAGATAGGAGGATAATAAGATAGGAGGATACCGGGAAAAAAAAGGAATGATAGGATTTATTACTTCAAAAATACAATCATACATATTTTATTTTCAACAACAAGCCTTTATTCCACTATGTGAGGTTGGTCACGTGGATCACTCCACCCATTATGCTCTATCAAAAATCATATCTTATACATGTTTTATTTTCAATGAAAAAAAAAATTCCACTTCTAATTTCTTATTTTAAATTTAACAGCCAAGATTTGCAGAACCTAAAATATAATAAATGATTTAATACTCAACTGAAAAATGATCTTAAAAGCTTTCAAGTCAGTGCTCTAAAACCTTGCCCAACCCCTAACATCACCCTGAAGTTGTAACCTGAGCAATGAAAAATTAAGGTAACACCTTAATATTGTATCAAGCTTAGCCATGAATAACTTGAAACAGGGAAAATCAGCATTTGGATCAAAAAAACAATTCAGAAAGTATAACTGAGAAAGTGTACCTTGAAATGTAATGTTAAACAGTAAAATAGCTTAAAGAAATTCATCCAGCAACTTTTGAATAATCTTCTAGAAATGTTCTTTAAGGAATTATGGAATATTAAAAAAAAAGGGATAGTGATGCTACAAATAGTGATGGTACCACTATCAAAGACAGGTCGTCTCAAGCATATCATCCTATCAAGAGTCGTCCACCAAAGTAACAAGACAATGCTATTCAATGCGAAATTATATGATTTCATTTTAATGACCCTATTTTCCAACTCTAATATTTGCTTAATACTAGACATGATCAAGTTACTTGTAAATTCTAATCTCAGGAGAAAAAATATATATAGATTTTGTAGTTTAGCTAATTCTAAGGAAATTATTACTTTTTATTATCAGTTTTCTGAGAAAACATTTTAAAATTTATGAGAAAAAAAAAACTTCATGCGGAGAGAGTGATACCCACTTCAATAATCTTGCTGCCACAGAGAAATTAATCTTTAGCTATCGGCTGAAACCTGAAAGTGACCCAAAAATACTGATTGCAAGTCGCTTTCCATTCAATTATAAAATATACCTAAAAAAAATTATAGGAAAAACCACAACACAGACTGAAAATGAAGGTAATCTTTGGTTAGAATAAAGAAAGCTAAAGTCAACACTAACGTACGAAAACAAACTAAATAATCCCTAGAAATCTCTTCACAATCACATTCACATGCAACAATCGTTTGCCACCGGTGGGAACAGCTTGACCCGAAAAGTGCTCAATTCAATGGACCATGGTACAGAAAAATGATGTGTGAATCCGCTTATTTTTTCCTAAAATTATGAAAATAGTATTGCATCAGAGAGGAAGATAAAAATATAAGAATGTTTAGACATGAGCTGTGCACCAGAAATTCTTAGGTTGACTTTCTAAACTAATTAAAAATACACACATGACCATTTTTTAAATATTAAATAATTGTATAGTTGCATAAACAACAGCCAAAGAATCATTTTAACGAAGGCCAATAAGCAGCAAATCTGAACAAGAAAAAATCTTTTCAGAAATTCTGCTAAATAGTAAAAATAAGATTTAACATACTGCTAAACCCTTGAACTGTTCTTCCAAAAAAAAAACAACAGAAATTCTGCTCCAAGTCAACTGAAGGCAGTAATCAGTTTTCTCGCACACAGAAGGCACAAATCATCAACAGAAGTAACTTACAGCCAGTTGAGATCTTGTTCTGTAAGAAACACCTTTTGAAGATGGTCACTCAGTCAAACACTTCTGTTATACTTGAGCAAGTAAAAGAGCAAAACATTATTACCACCAGTCAGGTTCTTCTATGGCTTGTGTTAATCCTTGTGTTTGCTGTTTCTGTGGGCCTTAATTGCCTTCTCATCTACTATGAAGATAAAGTTAAGTGGATAAAGAGAGAATTGAAGTCACTAGAAGCTTTGTTAATGGATATGACCGGCTTGCGGAGAAAGGGCAAAAAGTAGAATCACGAGCAATCCGTTTCTGGGATTCGGAAGATCTATCTGGCATTTATGTGCAGCTAAGTGAAGCTGAGTATGAGTGGGTAAGATCAACAAGATATGTGGTTAGAGAAGCAAAAGAATGTGTCAGCAACTACAACAAACACGAGCGAGGATTGATTCATGGTTGCACTACGGCTATCTATCGGTTGATAACTATCATAGATGTTTGCAGTCAAATAAAATCCATCAGAAGCTGGATGATGCATCATATTAAAAAGAAAGATGAAGACGCCAAGGACATTTATAAATCCATGGAGAAATCAAGAGATCAGACTCAAAGCCAAAAGAAGAAGAAGCCTTCTAAAAGCATAGATGAACTGATAGAGAAGAGCAGAGACTTATTTTTTGGCATGGAAGAGAGATGGTCAATACATCTTCTGATTGCACTGAATGCTTTTGTGAAAGACTTGAGTCAGCTTCAGTTACAAACCGAAACAGAAAAGCTATGGAAAGCAGAAGCTGAAGAATTAATTGCAGATGCAGAGAACAGCATTAACAACTTCTCATGGTGGGTTTCAACTTTTAGCATGTTAAAGAACATCCCAATAGTAACGACTCAATTCAGAAACAACATGAAGTGCATGATCACTGCATTTGATGGCCTGCTTGAGAGGAAGGACAGGTATAACTTCGATTTTGTTGATAGAGCTGCAGAAAAATCTAGCATCCTAAATGTTTCAGATGACAACAATGCAATCACATCAGCCTTAAAAGACATCCAAATCAAGCTGAACAAGAGGGACCAAAAATCAAAGCTAGTAGCTGAAATGAACTCAATGTGTCATGATATAGAAGAAATGCACAAAAAGCTTCAGAGAAAAGAAGAAACAGCAGGGAGAAATGCATGTTTACAGCATCTGAAGTCGATTGCTAAGGAGGTGAATGATTCTCTAGAAAGGTATTTGCAAGAGCAGGTGAAAAATTCTCTAAAATGGTATGCACGTGAACCTGTTCTCATCCTTCACGAGATCAGAAATGCTATTGACCGTCTTCGGAAAATAATGAAAATCTGCTGCATCAAAAGACAGAAGTCAACCGAAGTAGTTGGTTTCAAAAACGAAGTACGAGATTTGGTTTCAAAGTTGACCTCAAGCAGCGATAGTCCTTTGACACTTTCCATTGTGGGGATGATTGGTGTAGGGAAGACAACTCTGGCAAAGGCAATTTATTACAGCAAAGCTGTTGTTGAGCACTTCCCAATCCGTGTGTGGGTGACAGTAACTGAAGAAGGTGTCTACAAAGCACAGGTTCTTCTGATGAAAAAAGATGGGACTAAAGACCAGACGATGTATGTCACTGAGATACGTGATCACTTGAAAGAGAAGCTATGCCTTGTTCTCTTAGATAATGTCACAAAAACAGAAGATCTTGATAAACTAAATGTCATACTATCTGGATGTGGAATGACAAATGGAAGCAGAATAATGCTCACAACACGCTTTAAGAATGTGGCCTTGTATGCTGACAGAAGCGGCACCCCTCACCACATTCGACTACTCACAAAGGAAGAGAGTTGGGCATTGTTTCAGAAGGTGACCGACACGGAGAGGAAAATATTAGAACAAAACATGGAAAAGCTTGCAAGAAAGGCTGTGGGAAGATGTGAGGGCTTACCACTTGCAATCTTATCCCTTGGATCTGTCATGTCAGCCAAAGGCATGACTCTGAAGAATTTATCGTGGGTGCTTGAACGAATCAATCATGACCATTATAAAGCACAGTGGCTGCAAGCTTGGGAAAAGAACAAACAAGAACTGAGTGAAACTATGACTCACTGTCTCTATTACTTAACACTATTCCCTGTAGACTTTGAAATCCCAACAAGGAGACTAGTCAATCTATGGGTAGCAGAGGGAGTGGTGAAACAAAACAACCACCGAACACCTGAAGACAATGCAGAAAGGTGTTTAGAAGAGTTGAGGGACTGCAACATGATCCAGGTAGTAGCACTAAAGTCCAATGCCAAGATCAAGACATGTCGATTGCCAAGTATGCTTAGAGAAATCATCCTACAAGACAGAACAAGCCTTAGCCAGTACTCAGGTACTCATTTACAGCGACGATTTGCCTATCATTTTGATGATCATGGTCAAGATGCAAATGTGTTCAGCAAGAAAGCAATTCCCCTATCTGTTTTTTTCTTTGACAAGCGTGAGGGAAGTACACCAGGAGAACACATAGGTAAGATCCTCTCAACAAGCATTGCAAGTCAGCAGTTCATGAAAATCCCAGTTCTTGATCTTGAACACGTATTCAGGCCTCAACTGCCTAAGAGTTTAGGTAAGTTAATTCATCTCAAGTATCTTGGCTTAAGATGGACTTACTTGGAGGAATTCCCCCCGTTCATAGGCAAACTGCTGAACCTGGAAACACTGGATTTAAAGCATACATGTATCCCTGTCATCCCTAGCTCCATCTGGAAATTGAAGAAACTGAGAAACTTATATCTGAACCATAAATATCGAAGTATAGTTGAGGGCAAGCTGAGAGGGAACTTTCGGGAAAATCTACAAACACTATGGGGTGTGTACGTCCATGCGAGTTGCTCTCTTCTTCGTGACCTTCACAGGCTGAAGAACCTTCAAAAATTAAAATTAGCTTTCCAGTTAACAGAAGCCGAGACAGAGACGCTGGCCAAGATGATTGTGCATCTGAACCAGCTTCATTCACTGAGACTTAGATCAGTAGATGCAATTGGTAATCCCAAGAAGTTAGTATTGAATAATATGTCAAAGCTGGAGAACCTCTCATCCTTCCATTTGTTTGGGAAATTAGAAGATAAACTATGCATGAGCTGGATCCCACCAAACTTAACTGATCTCACCTTGTCGCATTCAAAACTGACAGAGGATCCTATGCCAGAGTTGCAAAACCTGCCAAAGCTCAAGTCATTATGTTTTTATGCTGATGCTTATACAGGGAGAAGCATGGTTTGCACCACAGGCGGCTTTCAACAACTTCAAGTGTTAAGATTCTGGAATTTAAAGGACCTCACAGACTGGGATGTGGAGGAAGGAGCAATGCCTAACCTCTTGGAGTTTGAAGCCCGTTCCTGCAGAAACTTGGCATTTCCTTCGGGTTTGAAGCATTTGAAGTGTCTTCGCACAATAAAGTTACGTGCCATGCAACATTTTAATCGAGAACTCTCGAGCCGTAAGAACACATTACCTGATGGCATTGAGATTGATCACGATTGATGAACACTCACTCTGGATCTCAGCCTTTGATACCAAATCGGTAACCTTTCCCCATCCCTAATTTGAATCCACCATCTTTCATAATGATAGTCTTTAATTGCAACTTGTTACAGTCTTGTTCTAATTTTTATTAGTTCGATGCGTGTCAGATCAAAGCAGAAAGAAAAGAACGTTGGTGGCGGCAGAGAATTGATATTTCAGCTTTCCTAGTTGCTCTATTTCCTTCACAAACTCAACAAACTTGCAGAATAAGTGAAGGCTTTTCTAGTTACTACTTTAGAGAGGCACTTTATGTACTTTTAACACTTGCACTTTCGGTTTGTTCACTAATAACTGCATTGTAATTTCGGAACAATGTTGTTTTGCAAGGCTACTTCACTGTAAACAATTCATGGAATAATTTTTGTGCGTTATTAAATAATTGCATTAATTGTTATTTTGGAAAAGTGTTAATTTAAATGACTACGTCATTGTAAATGGGAGCTATGTTAACAGCCTTTATTAGCAACCAGAGTAGGACCTATTATATAAGGATTTAGACTCACATTATTTAATTGATCATACTTTTATTTCAACCAATAACAGAGATTCTGTTGGAAATAATGTTCAAGAGATACTAAAATTCTCTTGTAAACAGTTCATTCAACAAAGTAAAAAATAGAGTTTATTTTTGAAGTACAAAAACAACAATAACAATAACATCATTCTATATATTCAATCTAAAGTGCATAGCATTGACTATTTGAATGTTTTCAAGGAGAGATTAATCGGAATGAAAGGAGGAAATTCACCTCCTACTTCAAGGTGTTATCTATATAAACCAAGCATTATTTATTATAGTATTATAAATTTATAATAATAATAATAATGACGACAAGTGGGCAATAGTCCACATGGTCATGTACCAAGCCTTTAAGGCTTGGGAGTTGAAGGTCCAAGGTTTGAACCTTGGCAAGTGGTGTTTTAGATTAGGATGTTGGGTGTTAGTTTAGGATGGGTGTGTGAGTTTAGGGTTTAGGGTTGGGCGGCGGCGGCGACGACGATGATAATAATTCCTTCTAAGAAAACAACACTATTCGACCATGCCAAAGAAGGTGTTCCTTCTAGGAACTCTTATCTTAAATATGATTTTAGTCCCTGAAATATTGAATTTCATTGACTTAAGTCCCTAACATTAAGAATTTAGGACTTACATCCCTATAAAATTTGAAGTGGTGATTTAAGTCCATTTAATAAATTTTTTTGGTGACATAAGTCCTTGATAAATGTGAAAAATATTGATTTAAGTCCTTAGATTAGGGACTTAAGTCACCCAAATTTTTTTCAAGAGACTTAAATCACCACTTCAAATTTTATAGGGACGTAAGTCCTAAATTCTTAATATTAGGGACTTAAGTCAACGAAATTCAATATTTCGGGGACTAAAAATATATTTAAGCCTACTTTCTTCTGTGATAACTTCATTATCAAAAGTTACCTAACTACCTGAGGCATGCCTTCTTTGGAATTTTGAATAAGATCTAGCATATTTGATTTGAAACAGAAGAAAGGTGAATGGATGAAGGAAAAAACTCGGGGAGTGAAAGAATAGAACAAAGTAATATCTAGAGACTAGAGAGTAAAGGACTAATGGCAATAACTAGTTTTACAGATTATGATTTTAGTATGCATGTAAACTACAAATGCATCCTTTTTTTCCTTTACATATAAGCTTCTCTTATTTTAAATTTTAACATATACTAAACGGCAATAAAGTTTAGTTAACTTGTGCATGACAGTGTAATGTGTATCCTAGAAACAAAAAAGGCCCTTCTTTTATGCTAAAATATTGAAATATTGAAAATATTGAAATATTGAATAGCTCTTGGCAGAAAAAATGGGACAACAAACTAAATAAATAGATTCCTACTACATTATCAAAACTACAGATGAATGTAGCTTCTTCTTTGGTTTGGTTTGCTTGATTCCCTATTTCGGATCACAATTCATAAGCATCAATCATATTTGGCAAAGTTAGTAACCATTGTTAACTAACTTTTTTCCAGTTTTCGTTCTTTAACTTCTCCTTTTTGGCCCCAATTGTGTCCGTCGTGTTTATTTGAAGTTCTCAATTTCGTCCGTCATGTTTATTTGAATTTTGAAGTGTTAGTTCCGTCCTTCTCTATTAACTCTTATAGCATAAATGTCATACCCACCAACATTTTCATCTCTTCAACTGGGAAACCTCCATAACCACAAACCACTATCATATTCCACTAAATCTTCATCTCCCAAAATGTAAAACCTCTACAATCACCATTCACCACCATGTCTCTTTGTTTTCCCACTCGCCTTTTTATGAATAAGTATGAACAATAAGTCAGTAGCTTCGTAATCAAAACCCTAACCTTTAAAAAATTGCAAGTTTCCTGCATAACCCTCTAACACAAAATGGAAAAACAAAAACCAAATCTAATATTTCTTCAAGATCCAAATCAAACAAAAAAAAAATATGAGCCTATTAACTTAACCAAGCTCCAATTTTCACATAAAAACATGGGATTTTTGCAAGACGGGAAACGGGTAGAGCGATAAATAGAGCCAATTTTGTGACATTTCAATCTTTTGAGGACCAATTTGGTAATGTTTAAATCTTTCAATCTTATGAGGACTAAAATGGTAATGAAAATCTTTCAAGGACTAAGTTAGTGACACAAGCATCTTTGGAGGACCAAAATGACGTTTATCTCAATTCTCAAACAAAAAAAGAATAGAGGTCAAAATTGGACCATTCAATAAAGTTTGAACTTTGAAGACAATTTTATCGTATACAAGTAGGATAAACCCTCAGCCCTAGTTATCAATCATCTCTTTCTCTTCTATGGAATTTTCATATTGTTTTGTTCTTGATTAATATATATGCATCATTTCAACTCGTTCTTGATAGACAACAATAATATGATACAAACTTGAAAGATCATTCTCATTTTTCACACCCTTATAGATATTCATTCGATTTCATTATTCATCTAGAAGAGAACAAAATATGGACATTGGACAATGATGTTATAGTAAGAAAGATTTAAGCTTAATATAGGTGCAATCCCCAAATTGTGTAGAAAAGAAATTTTACTTTTTATGATAAAAAGAAAGTGCACGACATGAAGCACTTTCAGGAGGTTATCTATCCTATCTCTTTTCAATTCAGGTAAAGCTAATACAAAATCAAAATGTACTTGCTACTTGGCACACTGTTATCACTTATCTGAGTTGTTGCCAAAAGAGAGTCCAACCTTTCCCTTAAAGCCTGGACTTTGAACTTTGAGATTCCTTAGACCATTTGGGAGGAAGTATTTTGTATTCTTGGATGGGCTCCAACTCTTTGCTATCATCTTCACCTAGAATGTCCTTAGAGAATGCATCTGGATTGGCCTTGATGCAGCTCTGTAGAGCTACAAATGGATTTACGCAGTCCGAGCCCTGTAAAATTGGAGCAAATTGCATATTTAAACTCATGATGAGAACACAGAAATCCAAAACTTGAACATATTCTAATTTTGTCCATATAGGCTGCTAGATGTTACGACAATATAGATGGTTCTTTAGAAATAAGAACTTGCATCTTACAACACAACTTTTTTTACTATTAGAAAAGCCAAATGCTGACATTCAATGGAAAAAATATAACCACAATTGTTGGGCTGAAATCTTTTACCGAGCCTTTTGATTCACATAAAAACGCAGAAAAAAAAAATGAAACAAGAAAATCATACTAAAGAGATATGAATTCAAATTGCAAGTTCTCTTCAAGGAAGCTGAAAGGAAATGTAGAACAAACCTACAACAATTATAAAGAAAAAAACATGAATACCCAATCAAGTCTCTAATGTCACTTGCCAGGCTTTCAGGATACAAGAATAACCCATAGTTGAAGAAACACTGAACTCCAATGTTACTAAGATAAATCAGTTTACATCACACTTCTATTGTACCCACCTACCTTTGGTTTCAGTAAACAAAGCCGTGCCCTATAGCATCTAATTCTAATGTAACGGTTGAATTAAGTGTAAGATCAAAGTATAAAATAACAAAATCAAAAACCTTTTCTTCAGCGGTACTCTTGAGAAAACAGAGGAATGCCTCAGAGAACTGAGACCCACAAGGACCACTTCGCAAGTCAGCAATGCAAGGGCATTCAAGGGCTTTCTGAGCCATTGCCTCAACAAACTGAAAATTACACAAAGTTCAATTTTTCATAATTTCATTCATTCACTTTATTCACACAAAGTGACAAGTTGAAAGGAAAGAAGCAAAAAAAGCAAACCTCAGAGTGTTGGTCTCCATATACTGCAGCTTCTATAACAAAATAAATGAAGACAAAAAAGAGAAGCTGAGCTAGACGTTTATACAAACAGGTGAAGCGCAAGTAAAATAAAACGAGGAAAAAATAACAACCTGCAAGCACGGATTCCAGAGAAGTGGGATTAGAATTCGAGGAATCACTGGTTGTGATCGTCGTCGTGGTTTTGGACTCTTCCATAGCTTCAGCACTGTCAGTTTGACCCATTCTGATTCCTGATTTCTGGTCCCTTTAGCTTTTGTAACGTAAGCCCAAAACTCAGTCAACTAAAGATTGTTTTCTTCTAGCGGTGAGAGAAGGGTTTACCTTCCAATAGTTCCGCTAACCTAAACCTATTATGTTAAAAACTCAATAAAAATTCATGTATAGACACCACGAATTAAAATTTATCAAAAATATTATCAATATTTACATATGAAAATGTCCATAGTAACTCCTACTATTTTAATAAGTGGTTGTTGTAACACCCTTATTACATTTAAGTAAACTTTAACTAAATGACCAAATTTTTAGAAACTTTTTTTTATTAAAAATATTATGAAATACATTACAAATACATAACTCAATCAAATCCAAACTGTTTTTTCGTAAACATAAGTTAAACTCTTGGATCTACCCACAAATATGTTACAATAAGAGTAAACATCCTTATCAGAGTTTATTGGAAAACACATACAAAACACTTATAGAAAATCTTGAAATTTCAGTGATTTATGCCACTGAAGTTGACATCATCATCCTGAACTAAATGAGCCTGTTCACTATCATCATCTATATCCCCATCATGATTTTTATAAACAAAAGAAATATAAAAGAGGGGTAAGTAGATATTCATTGAGTAATAATAAGAGATAATAATGAAATTAAGAACATCCAAAAAAATAAATTAAATATAGTATAATAATAATATAAACTTTAAAAAAAATTATCAACCAATCACATCACAATATTCACATTAATGAATGCTTATGATAATGGAATGTATGCATACTGACTCTCGTTATCTTTTAATATTTTAACTGACTATGCACCACCGAATTTTTCCAAAAAAAACAACTTTGAAAACATCGGGAGTACATGTGCTCTTTTTACAATTCTCGTAACAATATCCGGATCTCATAATATTAAGCAAAAGACTGTGTCGCCAACTACAACAAACACAGCCGAGGATTGATTCACGGTTGCACTACGGCTATCTATCGATTGATACCCATCATAGATGTTCGCCGTCAAATAAAAACAGTCAGGAGTAAGATGATGGATCATATTAAAAAGAAAGATGAAGATGCCAAGGACATATATAAATCCATGGAGAAATCAAGGGATCAGATTAGAAGCCTTCTGGATCAATATACAATTGAAGAGGCTGATAAATCTGTGGCAGCTCAAAGGCAAAAGAAAAAGAAGACTTCCACAAGTATAGATGAATTGATAGAGAAGAGCAGAGACTTATTTTATGGCATGGAAGAGAGATGGTCAATAGATGTTCTGATTGAACTGCATGCTTTTGTGAAAGACTTGAATCAGCTTCAGTTAGAAACTGAAACAGAAAAGCTGTGGAAAACAGAAGCTGAAGGATTAATTGCAGATGCAGTGGACTGCATCAACAACTTCTCATGGTGGATTTCAACTTTTAGCATGTTAAAGAAGAACATCCCAATAGTAACGCCTCAATTCAGAGACGACATGAAGTGCATGATCACTGCATTTGATGGCCTGCTTGAGAGGAAGGACAAGTATAACTTTGATTTTATTGATAGAGCTGCAGAAAAATCCAGCATCCCATATGTTTCAGATGACAACAATGCAATCACATCAGCCTTAAAAGACATCCAAACCAAGCTGAGCAGGAGGGACAAAAACTCAAAGCAAGTAGCTGAAATGAACTCAATGCATCATGATTTAGAAGAAATGCACAAAAAGCTTCAGAGAACAGAAGAAATAGCAGGGAGAAATGCATGTTTACAGCATCTGAAGTCGATTGCTAAGGAGGTGAACGATTCTCTAGAATGGTATTTGCATGAGGAGGTAAACAATTCTCTAGAATGGTATGCGAGTGAACCTGAGCTCATCCTTCACGAGAACAGAAATGCTATTAACCGTATTCAGAAAATAATGAAAATTTGCAGCATCAAAAGACAGAAGTCAACCGAAGTAGTTGGTTTCAAAAACGAAGTACGAGATTTGGTCTCAAAGTTGACCTCAAGCAGCGATAATCCGTTGACACTTTCCATCGTGGGGATGACTGGTGTAGGGAAGACAACTCTGGCAAAGGCAATTTATTACAGCAAAGCTGTTGTTGAGCACTTCCCAATCCGTGTGTGGGTGACAGTAACTGAAGAAGGTGTCTACAAAGCACAGGTTCTTCTGATGAAAAAAGATGGGACTAAAGACCAGACGTTGTATGTCACTGAGATACGTGATCACTTGAAAGAGAAGCTATGCCTTGTTGTCCTAGATAATGTCACAAAACCAGAAGATTTTGATAAACTAAAGGTCATACTATCTGGATCTGGAATTACAAATGGAAGCAGAATAATGCTCACAACACGCTTTAAGAATGTGGCCTTGTATGCTGACAGAAGCGGCACCCCTCACCACATTCGACTACTAACGAAGGAAGAGAGTTGGGCATTGTTTCAGAAGGTGACCGACACGGAGAGGAAAATATTAGAACAAAACATGGAAAAGCTTGCAAGAAAGGCTGTGGAAAGATGTGGGGGCTTACCACTTGCAATCTTATCCCTTGGATGTGTCATGTCATCCAAAGGCATGACTCTGAAGAATTTATCGTGGGTGCTTGAACGAATAAATCATGGCCATTATAAAGCACAGTGGCTGCAAGCTTGGGAAAAGAACAAACAAGAACTGAGTGAAACTATGACTCACTGTCTCTATTACTTGACACTATTCCCTGTAGACTTTGAAATCCCGGCAAGGAGACTAATCAATCTATGGGTTGCAGAGGGAGTGGTGAAACAAAACAACCAAGAAACACCCGAAGACAATGCAGAAAGGTGTTTAGAAGGGTTGAGGGACCGAAACATGATTCAGGTAGTAGCACTAAAGTCCAATGCCAAGATCAAGACATGTCGGTTGCCAAGTATGCTCAGAGAAATCATCCTACGAGACAGCGACGGAACAAGCCGCAGCCAGTACTCAGGTAATCATTTAGAGCGGCGTTTTGCCTATCGTTTTGATGATCATGGTCTTGGTCCAAATTCAGCACATGTGTTCAGCAAGAAAGGAATTCCCTTATCTGTTTTTTACTTTGACAAGCGAGAGGGAAGTAAGCCAGGAGAACACATAGGTAAGATCCTTTCAACAGGCATTGCAAGTGAGCAGTTTATGGAAATCGCAGTTCTTGATCTTGAACGCGTATTCAGGCCTCAATTGCCTGAGAGTTTAGGCAAGTTAATTCATCTTAAGTATCTTGGCTTAAGATGGACATACTTGGAGGAATTCCCCTCGTTCATAGGCAAACTGCTGAACCTGGAAACACTGGATTTAAAGCATACATGTATCCGTGTAGTCCCTAGCTCAATTTGGAAACTGAAGAAACTGAGAAACATATATCTGAACCATAAATATCGAAGTATAGTTGAGGGCAAGCTGAGAGGGAACTTTCAAGAAAAACTACAAACCCTATGGGGTGTGTTCATGTATGGGAGTTGCCCTCTTCTTCGTGACCTTCACAGGCTGAAGAACCTTAAAAAACTAAAATTAGCTTTCCAGTTAACAGAAGAAGAGAAAGAGACACTGGCCAAGATGATTGTGCATCTGAACCAGCTTCATTCACTGAGACTTAGATCAGTAGATGAAATTGGTAATCCAAAGAAGTTAGTATTGAATAATATGTCAAAGCTGGAGAACCTCTCATCCTTCCATTTGTTTGGGAAATTAGAATATAAACTACACATGAGCCAGCTCCCACCAAACCTAACTGATCTCACCTTGTCGCATTCAAAACTGACAGAGGATCCTATGCCAGAGTTGCAAAACCTGCCAAAGCTCAAGTCATTGTGTTTTTATGCTGATGCTTATACTGGGAGAAACATGGTTTGCACCACAGGCGGCTTTCAACAACTTCAGGTGTTAAGATTCTGGAATTTAAAGGACCTCACAGACTGGGATGTGGAGGAGCAATGCCTAACCTCTTGGAGTTTGAGGCCCGTTCCTGCAGAAACTTGGCATTTCCTTCGGGTTTGAAGCATTTGAAGTGTCTTCGCATAATAAAGTTACATGACATGCAACATTTCAATCAAGAACTCTCGAAACGTAAGGACACGTTACCTGATGGCGTTGAGATTGATCGCGATTGATGAACACTCACTCTGGATCGGATCTCAGCCTTTAATACCTAGTCGGTAACCTTTCCCCATCCCTAATTTGAATCCACCATCTTTCATAATGATAGTCTTTAATTGCAACTTGTTACAGTCTTGTTCTAATTTTTATTAGTTCGATGCGTGTCAGATCAAAGCAGAAAGAAAAGAATGTTGGTGGCGGCAGAGAATTGAGATTTCAGCTTTCCTAGTTGCTCTTTTTCCTTCACAAACTCAACAAACTTGCAGAATAAGTGAAGGCTTTTCTAGTTATTACTTTAGAGAGGCACTTTATGTACACTTTTCGGTTTGTTCACAAATAATTGCATTGTAATTTCGGAACAATGTTCATTTGCAAGGCTACTTCACTGTAAACAATTTCTGTGAGTTATTAAATAATTACATTAATTGTTATTTTGGAAAAGTGTTAATTTACATCACTACGGCAGTTAGTTTTGATTTTAATAGAATGGAAAGTGAAAAACATACCAACTGAAACAAAAATTAATGGTTAAAATTATTCAAACACAAAAATCGAAGAGATTCAATGGATGAAAATATTTTTAACGCTGAACAAAAGTAAAACCAAAACAAAAGTTAAAACAAACATTGCTAGTATCATTGTGAATGGAACTTAGACGTTGGTTGAGCCTATCTGCGGCCATATTAGACTTAGACTTTAACAATGTGGTTCCAATGCACTCGCCCTCATGTCTCTCAGCTTTCCATTATGGTTCAAGGTCGTATTATAGCGGGGTTTATATCTTCTAATAATACCCTTTTTACTAAGACTCTTTCGAAAGGTGATGTTATGGTTATTCCACAAGGTTTGACGCATTTTCAATTCAATGCTAAAAAGGGAAAAGCTAGTGCTTTTCTTACTTTTAGTAACCCTAATCCTAGAGCTCAGCTTCTTGATCTTGTGTTGTTTGGTAACAATTTGAATTCTACCATAGTGCAAAACACTATGCTCCTTGATCTTGCACAAGTGAAGAAGCTTAGGAGTATGTTTTGGGAGACGTGGTTAATAATTAGGATTATTTCGTAATTATATATATTGATTAAGAATAATTGTTATTTTGGATTATCCTAGTGTTTTTTTTAAAAATTGTACAGTTTGGCATTCGTTGTGTGGTCATCCAATTCCGTCAAACAATGGTAAAAATAAAATGTATCTGTTTCCCTTTTTCATTTTCACTTTTTGTTCAAGTCTCATATTGCCAAGTTTATAATATGGATGTGATTTGTAAGTTACCTAAACTTTTAAAAGAGGATTAAATTTTGGTTTATTCTCATTCAAAATTTTAAAATTAAATAATTCCCTCTCCCCCTGCTCATTTGCACTACAACAAATATTTTAGTGAGTGATGTAGAAAGGAAGGGGTGAGTGCATGAACGTCACTTGTGGCAAGTGTTCTTGAAATAGTATCACACTCAAGAGAAAAAAGATTAGTGAAAGTGTTAGTAAAAAAAGTAGTAGATGTAGAAGGAATGATTGTAAATTTTAATATAGAAGAAAATTTAATGTCTTCCCAAAAGATGACATGACGAGAGATTTGGATACCCTGAGAGATAGGATTTCACCAGCGATAATCTTTGAGTTCAGATCCATCTCCTAAAGAGCAACGAAGACGAGCACAAGGTTCAAGTTTGGTGTATTTGTGGGGTTGAAGTAGAACAAAATAAGCACATTCAAAAAATTTGAGCCAAGGAAGTATAGTCGGAAGATACTTTGTGAAGACGCTCAAAAGGAGACATGTTGCCTAGAATCGGGAAGGGAAGGCGATTAATAATGTATGCAGCGGCGAGAGCAGCTTCACCCCATATTCATTCAAGACAAGAAGATGAAAGAAGCATGACTCGAATGATATTTAGGATATGGCGATGTTTTCTTTCGGCTCTACCATTTTGTTGAGAAGTTCCTAGGCAAGAAAAACTTAGAAACGATACCTTGATCAACGACAAAGTTGAGGATAGTGGATTCACGCTATTCCATAGCATTATCACGACGAAAAACTTTAATAACTTTAGAAAATTGAGTCTTGATCATTTTGGTAAAGTTTATGAAAATTTGACAAAGTTCAGAGTGATGGTTCATCAAATATAGCCAAGTGAACCTAGAATAATCATCGATGAAAACCACATAGTAACGACATCCTCCCATTAGAATCTTTTCTTTTAAAGAACCACGAAATTCATTATATCTATTTGTGATCTTGAATGAGTATAATTATTTGCTGATTTGTGTACACTTTATTATCAAAATCTATATCTTGATCAAAAAACCTAAATGAGTTGCTTCAAACTATTGATACGATGATCTCTGTAGGGCGCGGCAAGCGAGAAATAGTTATTGGGGACTGACAAACGGGTAAAACAATACTATCTCTGGTTCTTTTTATAGGACCCTCTAACCAATTTACATAAATTAAGAAAACTACTAACAACCTTATTTAATGTCTTGTTTTTTTAAAAAATAGTACAATCCATCAAATTTACCCTTGTTTAAAGTCAAATTTTTCAATAAATCCATTAATTATATCTAATATCCCTTCATTTCTTAGAAGGGTAGATAAGGAAAAAATCAATAATTGTCTCTTAAACTTTTTAAAGGGTCTTATATATAGGATCAACAAATTTCCTACAAAGGATCTTATATTTAACACCGGAGATAGTAGCAACCACATATATAATTCTCATTTAACAAGGAAAAAATATAATGTGTTTATTTAGTTATGGATCAAAAGCATCTTCTGTGGCTCTAAGTGGTGAATACTTTACAAGCAATGGAATATCTTACCTTCTGTTCGAAATCAAGTCCAATTAATCATCTATAATAAACAGGTTAAGTAAAACAAATGTTTTTCCATTTTTTCAAGTTTATATTTATTGCATAATTCAATCAGAATCAAGCTTATATGCTATTATATTACAAAGGAATTGGCTATTTATCATGGGATTCATGGCCTAATATGTGTTCTACTCAGAAGGTTTCGATATACTCTGACATGCATTGAAGTTATAAGTTTCTTTGGATAACTAGTGACCGATTCTTGTGAGCAAAGGATGATATCTAAATTGATGTTATATTATTGGAATATAATTTACAACAATTATACGTGAACACTACTATTCACTTCTCAATTATTAACAATCATTATGTATCTCCACATTATGTGGGTTTATCTGTTCTTTTGATACTAACATTCTCTTGTAAACAGTTCATACAACAAAGAAAAAAATAGTTTATTTTTGAAGTACAAAAACAACAATAACAATAACAAGTCTTATCCCACTAGACAAGATCAACTACATAGATCATGCAACATCATTGTATATATTCAATCTAAAGTGCATAGCATTCGCTATTTGAATGTTTTCAAGGAGAGATTAATTGGAATGAAAGGAGGAAATTCACCTCCTACTTCAAGGTGTTATCTATATAGACCAAGCATTATTTATTATAGTATTATAAATTTATTATAATAATAATAATGACAAGTGGACAATAACCCATATAGTCATGTACTAAGCCTCTTGGGAGTTGGAGGTCTAAGGTTCGAACCTTGGAAGTGGTGTTTTAGATTAGGATGTTGGGAGTTAGTTTAGGATGGGGTGTGAGTTTAGGATTTAAGGTTGGGTGCGAGTGTATTTGATACAATTCATACAATTTGAAAACTATGCAAAAATTCATACAATTTGAAAACTGTTTGATACGTTATCGGAATGTTTTGCTTGAACCTCTAATACAATATTTAAATTCGAATTAAATTTCATTTGTTAGATTACATACCTACAAATTTTCAAATGGTATAAATTTTTGCATAGTTGACCTACGTCATACAAACTTTCAATTGATTGGTTGGATCAGCGAAATTCGTTTTTTATAAAAAGTTATGCGCGGTGTCATTTAAGAACTTTGACACATTTGTGTCATTTGAACCCAACTTTATATATATATATGAGCCTATTAACTTAACCAAGCTCCAATTTTCACGGAAAAAAATGGGATTTTTTTCAAGACGGGAAACGGGTGGAGCGATAAAGAGAGCCAATTTTGTGACATTTCAGTCTTTCGAGAACTAATTTGGTAACGTTTAAATCTTTCAAGGACTAAAATGGTAACAAAAAATTCATTTTAAAGCTTATATCACTAGTATAGTACTCGAAAGATTGAAACATCACCAAATTAGTTCCTAGTTATAAACAAAGGACCAATTTGGTTATGTTTTCAATCTTATGAGGACTAAAATGGTAATAAAAATCTTTCAAGGACTACGTTGGTGACACAGGCATCTTTGGAGGACCAAAATGACGTTTATCTCAATTCTCAACAACAAAAAAAAGGATAGAGGTCAAAATTGGACCATTCAATAAAGTTTGAACTTTGAAGACAAATTTATCGTATACAAGCAGGATAAACCCCCAGCCCTAGTTATCAATCATCTCTTTCTCTTCTATGGAATTTTCATATTGTTTTGTTCTTGATTAATATGTATGCATCATTTCAACTCGTTCTTGATAGACAACAATAATATGATAAAAACTTGAAAGATCATTCTCCTTTTTCACACCCATATAGATATTCATTCGATTTCATTATTCATCTAGAAGAGAACAAAATATGGACATTGGACAATGATGTTATAGTAAGAAAGATTTAAGCTTAATATAGGTGCAATCCCCAAATTGTGTAGAAAAGAAATTTTACTTTTTTATGATAAAAAGCAGGTGCACGACATGAAGCACTTTCAGGAGGTTATCCATCCTATCTCTTTTCAATTCGGGTAAACCTAATACAAAATCAAAATGTACTTGCTACTTGGCACACTGTTATCACTTATTTGAGTTGTTGTCAAAAGAGAGTCCACCTTTTCCCTTAAAGTGTGGACTTTGAACTTTGAGATTCATTAGACCATTTGGGAGGAAGTATTTGGTATTCTTGGATGGATTCCATCTCTTTGCTTTCATCTTCACCTAGAATGTCCTTAGAGAATTCATCTGGATTGGCCTTGATGCAGCTCTGTAGAGCAACAAATGGATTTACACTGTCTAAGCCCTGTAAAATTGGAGCAAATTGCATATTTAAACTCATGATGAGAACACAGAAATCCAAAACTTGAACATATTCTAATTTTGTCCATATAGGCTGGCTAGTTGTTACGACAATATAGATGGTTCTTTAGAAATAAGAACTTGCATCTTACAACACAACTTTTTTGACTGTTAGAAAAGCCAAATGCTGGCATTCAATGGAAAAAGTATAACCACAATTGTTGGGCTGAAATCTATTACCGAGCCTTTTGATTCACATAAAAACGCAAAAAAAAAATGAAACAAGAAAATCATACTAAAGAGATATGAATTCAAATTGCAAGTTCTCTTCATGGAAGCTGAAAGGAAATGTAGAACAAACCTACAACAATTATAAAGAAAAAAACATGAATACCCAATCAAGTCTCTAATGTCACTTGCCAGGCTTTCAGGATACAAGCAAGAATAACCCATAGTTGAAGAAACACTGAACTCCAATGTTACGGTTTCATCAAATTGGTTATGTGTAGAGGGACTGATTGAAAAAGATCTAACATTCATTAAGATAAATCAGTTTACATCAAACTTCTATTGTACCCACCTACCTTTGGTTTCAGTAAACAAAGTTGTGTCCTATAGCATCAAATTCTAACGTAACGGTTGAATTAAGTGTAAGAGTAAAGTATTAAGTAACAAAATAAAAAACCTTTTTCTTCTGCGGTACTCTTGAGAAAACAGAGGAATGCCTTAGAGAACTGAGACCCACAAGGACCACTTCGCAAGTCAGCAATGCAAGGGCATTCAAGGGCTTTCTGAGTCATTGCCTCAACAGACTGAGAATTACACAAAGTTCAATTTTTCATAATTTCATTCATTCACTTTATTCACACAAAGTGACAAGTTGAAAGGAAAGAAGCAAAAAAAGCAAACCTCAGAGTGTTGGTCTCCATATCCTGCAGCTTCTGTAACAAAATAAATGAAGACAAAAAAAGAGAAGCTGAGCTAGACGTTTATACAAACAGGTGAAGCGCAAGTGAAATGAAACGAGAAAAAAATAATAACCTGCAAGCACGGATTCCAGAGAAGTGGGAGTAGAATTCGAGGAATCACTGGTTGTGATCGTCGTCGTGGTTTTGGACTCTTCCATAGCTTCAGCGCTGTCAGTTTGACCCATCCTGATTCTTGAGTTCTGGTCCCTTTAGCTTTTGTTTTACGTTAAACCCAAAACTTAGCCAACTATAGATTGTTCTCTTCTCGCGGTGAGAGAAGGGTTTACCTTCCAATAGTTCGGCTAACCTAAACCTATTATGTTAAAAACTCAATAAAAATTCATGTATAGACACCCTGAATTAAAATTTATCAAAAATGTTATCAATATTTACATATGAAAATGTCCATAGTAACTCTACTATTTTAATAATGAGTTCTAATTTTTGTACTCAAATTTTTCTGTATATCCATTAGTTACGTACGTGGTAAAAAGTGGTTACATTTGTTTTTTTTGTTACATTGTACATTAGTTATGTACGTTGAAAAAAGTGGTTACATTAGTTATTTGTTTTAGTTATAGTGTTTTTTCGGATTTGGTGGTTACACGTGTAGAAATATGTGGTTACAACGTAAAAAAATTAACACAACTTCTACGTGTGTAACCAGATATTTTAACGTATGTAACCATGAGTATAAAGTGGATAAATACAAAAAAAAATTTCTTTAATAAGTGGTTGTCAATGTTCAAAAATGTCAAACATAACATTCTTGTAACATATTAATGTACCATTAAGTGCTCGTATATGATTCTAGTTTTAAAATATTTCATTAACGTGCTAAAAAATTAACGTAAAATATAGTTTTAAAAATCGTGAAAATAACAAGTGGGTTGATGGAGTATTAAATGATATTGAATTAATGTGAATTTTTGTACACATGATATATACAATAAGTAGTTTCGATCTAACCGTAGATTTCGTGAAAAAAAAAAAACCTCAATCTATCGTTATTGATTGGTGTAAGAATTAGTGTCAAATCAATTGGTGTAATTTTATCATAACCACATGTATATATATATATATATATATATATATGTATATATATATGTATGTATATCTTAGTTTGCTATTTCAATGGCATGATATTTACATCCGCACATAAAATAAAGGACATAATCAAAAAATTTAGAAACTAATACAGACGTAGTCGAAATGTTACAAAAAACAAAAAGCGAAGTCTATTTAATTTTTTATAAGTTTAAATACACTTTTGGTTCTTATTAGGTTCATTTTTGCTGTTGTTTTGACTGTTGGAGAGTCAATTTTGGAGGTATTTGGTGGATTTGATTATTGGATTGAAATAGATAGGTTTTTGCTCTATTTATTGTTGTGGGGATTTATGTGTGTTGTTGTACGAAGAAAACTTCTACTGCATGTATCTTTGAGAAGTGGCCAAGAAGAGAAGGTGTTGGAGCGTTGTTGGTCCGCTATCCAATGATTCTCTGGTTCCTCACCAGCAACCATGTGTCTCGTCATCAAGGAAGGAAGACGACCACTTGAACCGAAAGTTTCTGTGATTTTGTGCTTCATTCAAAATTTCTCTTGTGGTTGATTAATTAGGATTCCAATCTAGGGTTTTGATTTAGTTATCTATTAAAATTATTTATGTTTGACTCAAGTTTATTGAATATGTACTTTGTTTGATTTGTTTATTTAACAAAGTTGCTAGACCTCAGCACCTTCAATGGTTGAACACTGCAAGAGGGGAAAGAAATAAATTAGGGGTTTTGTTGCATTCAATAGGAGCAAAAGGATCTTATGTATCAAAGTTATCCTAGTTGAATTGGGGTGGCACTATTGTCACGACACATTTCTCAAATGTCACTATACGCGCTATTTTTTTTTCAATTTTACCCTCCGACCGGATTTTAATATCCGAGCGAATCAAGATTATTATATTCGGGCGAATCCGGAAATTTATTTCCGGTTAAGGTGTTTGAGGCACCACACAGTTAAATTCGGAAAATCATTTCCGTTAAGCCAGTTTTAAAATCATTTCCAAATCATTTCCCAATTCTTCTCATCTTAACTTAACCAGTAAAAAATCCTTTCAAAAGAGTGATTGTTGCAGCATTTCAAGCATTTAAAAGCATAACAGGTTAGTTTTACTATGTTTTTCATCTGATTTGTGTGTTTTTTGAGTTATTTTGTGCATTTTTTATGTTGTTTATGCGAAAACAAATTTTGAATCTCAACCAGAAATGAGTTTCCGATTTCAACCGGATTTGAAAGTTTGGTGGCATCTGGAAATTATTATCCGGTTTCTACCGGATTTGAAAGTTTGGACGCGACCGGATATTAATATCCGGATGGAACTTATTACTTTAAAAATAAATGTTTGAAAAACTTAAAATGTTTGTATGTATTCTATATTTTTTAAAAGCAAAAAATAATTATTTAAAATAAATTCTAATATTAAATTATGAATTTTAAAAAAAGTCTTGTCTATATTTTAGTTAAATATTATTTGTCTATGTTTATAGTATATAAGTTTTGTTTTATAAAAATGTGTTTTGTGTTAAACTTTTGCAGATTAGAGATGGTGAACCCGGATCACACTACCGCTTCTGCACGTGCTAGACGTGGCCAGGATGCAGCTGAACATCGTCGTCGAGGTCGTGCTCGTGGCCGCGGTGTTGGTGATGTGGTAGACGAGGTAGACACTGCTGATGTTCAGCACGACGATGTACCAGGTGATGTGGGACAGCAGACTCAGGGTGAAGCTCCACCTCCGACTGCATATCCTGGAGGTCCAGATGAGTTGTCTCTGCTGATATCTTATGACCAACATCAGGCTGCATATATTTGGAACAATAAGGTAAGTTCATTAATTTAATTAGTATTAAATGGAATAAGAATAATTTATTATGATTGAGTTTTAAAATTAACAAGGTATCCTCTTACACAACATTGTAGATACCAAATTTTATCCTACTAAAAAAAATGTTAATTAGTTTTTTTAATTGATTAAATAATAATAAAAAATAATAAAAAGCAAACAGAGAAGCACATGTAGTTATAATAATAATTATTATTGCTGCATGACTAAGTCAATAATATTTTCAAAAAAAGAGAGAAAAATGAAAAAAGAAAGAAAAAGAAAAGGAACTACTCTGCACAATTCAAAAATCCCAAGAAATTAGGAGAAGTGAGGTGTTGTGGGTCTACTTCTGTTAATTGGAGTTGTTATCTTCTATTAACTAATATAAAAAAAAGGAAAAGATAAATAAATAAAAAAAGTGACACTGAAATAGGAAGGGAAGATTAAAAAATAATAAAAAAGGAAGAGGTTGTGCACAGAGTTAGTTATTATTATTATTATTATAAAAAGAAAAGAAGGAGGTTATGCACAAAGTTAGTTATCATCATCATCATCATCATCATCATCATCATCATCATCATCATCATCATCATCATCATCATCATCATCATCATCATCATCTGACTTATTCAATTTTACTTTATTAAAAAAATGGAAAAAGGGAAATAAAAAGTTAGTGGAGTATAGTTATAGGAGAAGTGGGTAACATGGGTATGGAGATAAGATCTAAAACTCTCCCTATAAAAAGGATTTATCTTGACTCAGTGAAGGGACAGAGAAAAATAGCTAAAAGTACAGAGAGTTTTTTTTTTTTACGTAAAAAAAAGAGCACGGAGAACAGAGAGAGGCATTTATCGTAACAAGGGGAGTACAGAAAACACAGAGAAATTAGTTTTCTTTTCACAAGAAAACACAATCCTCAGAGCTTAGGTGAGTCTACTTTATAATTGCGGTAATCATTTTTTTTCCCCTTCTTCTAGTTTATGTTGATCATACATTTTCTTCATAAAAAAGAAATTAATTACTTTTCATCAGATAAATTAGGAGAATAAATATGTATAGCTTGATAATATGAATGGTAATCCTCACTCTATTTTTTGTGGAACCTTCCTTCTTCAACGTGGTTTACATCACCCTTTTTAGTTATTTACTAATTTATTTATTTGTCCTTTCGCATCTTCTTTGATTGTTGTTTTATTGGTTTTTGGCACAAGTATGTGAACTTATTTCATATGGGGATTTGTAATATTTATTTCTTTTTTTATATTTTGCTGTTAGAACCACCCTATATTTTGTTGTGCTGTGTGTGGCTTTGCATCATATTTGACTTTCGTCACCACATTTTTTTTAGTACACTGTGTTTTTCATTACGTTTTGCACTGTACATTTTTTTATCATTTTTGTTTTTTTTTTGTTTTCTTCGCACCGTTCTTGGTTGATTTATTGTTGATCTTTTGTAGAAATCTAAGATTTTTTTCCTGAATATGGGCCTTTTCGTTTTTTCTTTCGACACCATCCACGTTTTTATGACTCTTAGATTTTTTATTTTTACTGTTAGAACCGCCCTCTCTTTCATTTTTTTTACTTTCAGCACCACAATTTTTTTGGGAGTATTGTGTCTTTGTTTTTATTTTCTGCACCACCCAGTTTTTTTTTGGCGACCTGACTGAGTTGCTAATGCTTCCTTCAGAATCCAGTTAGGCTTACTGAGTAGCCTTGCGCTAACTTAAGCCTAGTTTTTTTTCTTGATTCAATTTTTTATTCTTTACTATTATTATTATTATTTACCAAAAAATATTAAATACATGAATGGCAACTCGTGATCTGACTGAGTTGCGAATGCTTCCTTCAGAGTCAAGTTGTCAATTTTGGCTTCACTTGAGCGGTCAAGTACTGACTTGAACCCGCCCTTTTCAAAGTTAAGCATTTTTATAATAAAAAAAATTGGACTGAGTTGCGTTTTGCTTCCTTCAGATTTTGGGTTCACTGAGCAGTACTGACTTGAACCTACCCCTTGCTAAAATTAATTATTTCCAAAAAATATAAAATGTAAGAACTACGTGGCTTTGATTCCTCCCCGAGCTGAGGATACGTAGGAGCGGTAACCGAACCCGTCAAGCCCAAATAAATAAAAATATCTTTCCCCCTCGTTAATAAATAAATGTAAATGTTTTTAGAGTGATATTAAATGTTTTTTGAATTTAACAAACTTTTGCACAATTAATTATAGGGTAACCGCTTACTTAGCGGACGTCGTAGGGTGCTAACACCTTCCCTACACGTAATCGGCTCCCGAACTCATTCATGATTTCAAAGACCTTCTTTTTAAGTTTTTCCGAGGTTTTCTTTAATAAATCGCGGTGGCGACTCCGTTGTTTGATTTATCGCCGTCCCCGCCGTGACCCCGGTTGCGACAGATGGCGACTCCACTGGGGACTTTCTTAGAGTCAAGCCCAATCTAATTAATTGTGCATTTTTTTTTCTTTTTTTTTTAAATTTTTATATCACTCCTCTTTTTGTTTGCTTATATGTTTTTTTTTCTCTTTCTTTGTATATATGTATATATGTATGTATACGTGGATAATATTATATGTGATGAATCATAGGATAGAGAAATGTCTGGTTTGTTTTGCAGGTGGGTAGGGTCATATGCTATAACACACACTACGTTCACAAAAATATTCGGACTCTATACCCGAGCCCTTGTTACCCTAGGATTAGAAGGGGGCTAAGCGGATGTCATTGAGGGGCCCCGTGCTCACTTGGCAGTCGTTTAGTCCTCGCTTAGATTGTAACAGTGACACGTAGTCATACTGAGAGGGTCATCCCTACTTATGACTATGCATGAACTGTGACCTTATCATACTATAAGGCCAATCTGGGGACCTTTAAGGAGTTAGATCCACCCTTAAAGCTTGCACTAATAAAGGAACTTAGTGGCCTTCCAAATTAAGGTTCTACCCTTAGAAATCTCTCGCCCTAGGATTTACCCGAATTAAGACACATCATGGTATACACCTCACCCAATTATGCATCATCCCACATCTTGTATGTCTATCCACCATCCTACATCTTGTATGTCTATCCGTGCACCATCCTACATCTTGCATGTCTATCCATGCATCATCCTACATCTTGCATGTCTATCCATGCATCATCCTACATCTTTTATATCCATGCATCTAACGCATAATCTAAAAACGTATTTTCAGAAAATTATCCTAGCTTTTCTCATCTTTAATAAGTGAAAATATTCAATGTCCAATATGGGGCATAACCAAGGTCGTGCTAGCAATGATTTGGGGTTAGAAGGAAGTATTAAGGTAACCATCGTGGCAAATGATCTTCAGAGAATAACAGAGCTACAGCAAAAGATGCCAAATGAGGTACGCAAGGACTTCGAAAAGACGTACGGTCGGATCCTTGATCTATTACTTATCCCGATTGAAGAGTCGCTGCTGAGTGCCTTGACACAATTCTGGAATTGGGGACTTAAATGTTTTGAGTTTCCTAACATGGACATGGTGCCGACTATCGGAGAATACGAGACGATGATTAGGCGGCCAATTGCGCAAACCCCTGGACCATATTTCTATCGGGGAAGTCATGTGAAAGAAGGAAAAATCGCAGTATTCATCGGTTTAAAACCCGAATTGTTGGTATCTGAGACCCGAGGGTCAATGCAGGGATGGAAGAAGTCAGTCTTTGAAAATCATCTAGAGGTTCTCGCCCAGCTAGGGGATTGGTACCACTTTCGAAAAACCCTAGCACTCTTGATGTTCGGGTTAGTGTTATTCCCTATTTCCAAGAACCTGATTGACAGAGCAGCTATGGATATATTCCATGTGGTTGAGACTCAAAGACGAAGCTTTCTTCCAGCAGTCCTGGCAGAGACATTACTCTCCTTAGAAGTCTGTAAAGAGAAAAAAGGAGGAAAATTACGATGTTGTTCACACATGTTATATGTATGGATAATGACCCATCTCTTTTCTAAAAGCCTCAAAGGTCGTATATCGGATCCGCTGAAAGACTTTGGCCGTATTCCTCCTCAGAAGAAACAAGAGCCCGGTGGTTGGAAGAAATACTTAGCTTCACTCAAAGAAGGCGATCTTCGGTGGGTCTGTCCTTGGTATGAACCCCGTGACACCATCTTTTGTTGTGGGAATTTCCAAAATGTACCCTTGATGGGGCCGAGAGGAACCATAACATATACTCCGGCTATAGCGATGAGGCAACTCAAGTGGACCCAGGACAAGCCAAGAAACGAAGAGCTCGAGGGACAATTTTGCCAATATGCAGAACGCGATGACAGTGAGCTGCGTGAAAGGACCAAAGCTGCATGGGGAAACATAAAAAAGAACTTGGGGAGCCCCGCATGACAACAACCCAGAGATATAAAGACTGGAGAGCATCCAGAATGCTTCCTCAAGATACTCCAAAAGAGCTCCTTCCGGAAGAGGAATCAAACTCAAGTAAAGAGAGTCTCATTTCCCAGTTGGCAGTGGTGAAAGCACAGTTTTCATTAGCGGAAAATAGAGAAGAAGCTGCCAGGGTAACGATAATGGTCCTCAAACATCAATGTGAAAAGAAGGATGGGGATCTAGAACGCTTGAAAGATGAAATGGCTGACATGAACCCCCCGAAGAAGAGAAAAGAAGCTCCAACAGAGTCCCAAGTCTTAAGAAACAAATTGGAGGCTGTGCAAGGAAGGTTGGCCGAAGTCCTGGAAGAAAATGAACGCCTCAAGGAAAAGACACAAGACCAAGCTCAATTGGTAGAACTACTCCAAGGAGACTTGTATGATAAACATTATCAGGCCGAGGATCTTTGCATCAAAATCCGAAGTCTAGAAGTCAAAGCAGAAAAAAACGCGTCTCAGTTGGCAGAAAAAGATGAGCTCATAGCAACATGGAAGATGAGGTTTGAACATGAAAGAGAACAGAAGAGAATGTCCATGAAAGAGTGTGATGACATGGATAGTTACGTCCATCACCACGGTGTGAACATAATGAATCTTCTGGGCAATGCCACCGATGCTATGAATGCCAACCTTGGGGATACTCCAATAGCGGTCTTCCAATTTGTCAAGTATTGTGAGCATTTGATAGATCACCTTGGGGTTCAGGGAATAGCAGAGTGATACATCTTTTGTAATTTGTTCCAGACTTTATTTCATTGTATCATTTCAGAATGTTTGCAATAAAATGATGTTAATTTTCGCGAATACTTTACTTCAGTCTTAGACGTTATCCACCAAGGGGGATTCTCCTTGTGAATAAGTGTCAACCACACTTCCGACATGAGACCATTCATCCTTGCTCGGAAGTGTGGGACCCCTACACGTTGCTAGCATGGAAACTTGCTTCCTCATGGAATAAGCGTTAATATTCTTTGCCCCATCATTAGGGCACACGTGGTTTCCCCTTATATTGGACGCTAAAACTGAATCATTTTCACATTTAATATCTTCTTTTTATACTCATAATATACTTTTTCACTTCACAGTTTCTAATATAATAGACAAAGTGTTTCCCTGGCATTCATATCGGACACGCGCAGTAACTAGAATCATGGATCAGTTAGAAAAGAAGAACGAAGAAATGAGGAGTGATATTGACACGCTGAAAAGTCAGATGGCTCAAATCTTAGAGAAGATAAGCGAACTGGGACAAAAAGAAAAAGAAGGGACCCCTCAAAGGAACGCAACAGAAAGTAGCTCTCAAGGGATGTCATTCGCTCCGGCCTATCCGTTCAGTTTTCAAGTCCCTCTTACTTACCAAGTGCCTCCACAACCCACGATGGAGTCACCGGAAGTTCAATGGCCACAATATGGTCTCCCACCTAGTTACACACCTTCGTCTACCCCTTATATTGAGGCGGCTGAAGAAGCTCTAGAAACTTCTTTTCAGGCCCTTGAAATAGCAAATACTACTTATCTACGAGAAGGGTCTCCCACCACAAAGTCTCAGCCACCTGGTGCGGCAATGATGGTTGCCAAAGTCATGCTTCAAAATGGATTCCGTAACGGATATGGTTTAGGCAGGAATGGACAAGGCCCTATCAATCCACCCCAGTTGATTGAGAACAAAGATCGATTTGGTCTAGGCTATCAGCCTTCTAAGGAGGACAGACAAAGGGTGGTTGAAGAGATAAAAGAAAGAAGGCTGGTAAAATCAGAGGATAGAGAGCAGAAGATTAGAGGGGTCCCTATATGTGATTTGTCCCAGAGCTTCCGGAGTGCTGGATTCGAGTTCCCAGACTGTATTTCTGCTATTGTTGAAGAATACTCTCATGAAGCCGAGCACGATGACCTAGTCTATGCTTGCCCACCAAACACGGAACTCAACAACTGGAAGATCATTGAATTTCCTGTCATTTTTATGTCTGATTCAAAGTAATTTTGTAATGCAATCCTATTGCTCTGCCCAAGGCTTTAGGATAAACTCTTTTAAATAAGGGCACATGTGTTTATCATTTTTCTATGTCATTAATAAAATGCGCTTTGAATTTTTCTAATAAGTGTCATCCACCTCTATGCCATTCTTTATACTCTATCCTATGCTTGAATACCTTGTTATTTCACTTATTTTGTAAATCTAAAATAATGCAGGTCCAATAGTGATAAGCATGAAAGTGACAACGCTAGTATTGCATCAGGTAGTTTTGAGTTTCCTGTCGACCAGACAGATGAGGGGGTTGAGAGTGACTCAGAACCGTCCCCTGAGTTGTTAAGGTTGGTGGAACAAGAGGCCAAAGAGATTCAACCTCACAAAGAAGCAACCGAGTTAGTTAATTTGGGGACCGAGGAAGAAAAAAGAGAGGTCAAAGTCGGCACGTTCATCAAAGATGAAGAACGTGTAAAGTTGGTGAAACTATTACACAACTATAGCGATATCTTTGCTTGGTCGTACCAGGACATGCCAGGTCTTGACACCAGTATCTTGGAACATAAGCTGCCATTAAAGCCAGAATGTCCTCCAGTCAAGCGAAAACTAAGGCGAATGAAGTCTGAAATGTCCTTAAAGATCAGAGAAGAAGTCAAAAAACAATTCGATGCAGGTTTCCTCGCCGTAGCAAAATATCCCGACTGGATTGCCAACATAGTACCAGTCCCCAAGAAAGACGGGAAGGTTCGAATGTGTGTTGATTTCCAAGATCTGAATCGAGCTAGTCCCAAAGATGACTTTCCACTACCTCATATTGATGTGCTAGTAGATAACACAGCCCAGAACTCTGTTTTCTCTTTGATGGATGGATTTTCAGGGTATAACCAAATCAAAATGGCCAAAGAAGACATGGAAAAGACCACGTTTATCACGCCTTGGGGCACCTTCTGCTACAAGGTCATGCCATTTGGGTTGAAAAATGCTGGGGCAACGTATCAGAGAGCAATGGTGACATTATTCCATGATATGATGCATAAAGAGGTTGAAGTTTATGTAGATGACATAATCGCAAAATCAAGAAGCAAAGAAGAACATCTAGACCATTTGCAGAAGTTGTTTGAGCGCTTGAGGAAATTCAGACTAAGGTTGAATCCCACTAAATGCACCTTTGGTGTGCAATCGGGCAAGCTGTTAGGTTTCATAGTCAGCCAAAAAGGAATAGAAGTCGACCCAGACAATGTTCGAGCCATTCTCGAGATGCCACCCCCTAGAACAGAAAGAGAAGTACGGGGATTTCTGGGAAGATTGAATTACATTGCTCGTTTCATATCTCAGCTGACTACAATGTGCGAGCCCATATTCAAGTTATTGCGGAAGAACCAACCTATGGAATGGAATGATGACTGCCAAGTAGCCTTCAATAAGGTGAAGCAATATTTACAAAATCCTCCAGTCCTTGTGCCACCAGTCGCAGGAAGGCCACTCATTCTGTATCTTACAGTCCTAGATGGATCCATGGGATGTGTGTTAGGTCAACACGATGATTCTGGAAGGAAGGAACATGCCATCTACTATCTTAGCAAGAAGTTCACTGATTATGAGGCACGATATTCTATGCTAGAACGAACTTGCTGTGCACTAGCATGGGCAGCCCATCGCTTCAGGCAATACATGCTAAGTCACACAACTTGGTTAGTGTCTAAAATGGACCCGATAAAGTACATCTTTGAGAAGCCTGCCCTTACAGGAAGGATTGCTCGATGGCAGATGCTCTTATCAGAATATGATATTGTGTATGTCACCGAAAAGGCAATCAAAGGTAGCGCCTTGGCTGACTATCTAGCCCACATGCCCGTAGAAGATTATCAACCGATGCATCATGAATTTCCCGATGAAGACATTATGGCCTTACTCGGGGAAGGAGACTCATCGAAGAAACGCGAGTGGACTATGATGTTCGATGGAGCTTCTAACATACTGGGGCATGGAATCGGTGCGATATTGATATCCCCTGAGAAGCAATACACCCCGATCACTACTAGATTGTGTTTTGATTGCACAAACAACATTGCAGAATACGAGGCATGCACTCTAGGACTTAAAGCAGCATTAGAGAGAAAAGTCAAAATTCTTAAGGTATTCGGTGATTCCGCGCTAGTCATTCATCAGCTAAAGGGTGAATGGGAAACCCGAGATGAGAAACTAATCCCTTATCACCAGTACATTATGGGGTTATTAGAAAATTTTGAAGAAGTCACCTTTGAGCACATTCCCCGAGAAGACAACCAGCTAGCCGACGCTTTATCCACATTAGCATCCATGTTTGAGTTAAATCAAAATGGAGACATACCACTCATAAAGATTCAGCGTCGAGACCAACCTGCCTACTGTCAATCAATAGAGGAAGAACCAGATAGAAAGCCCTGGTATCATGACATCAAGATGTATATCAAAAGTAGAGAGTATCCGCTAGGTGCTTCTCAGAATGACAAAAGAACTCTAAGGAGACTGGCTATGAGTTTCTTTCTAAACGGAGAGGTACTCTACAAGAAAAATCACGACATGGTACTTCTTAGATGCGTAGATGTAGCCGAAGCTCAGAAAATTATCAAAGAAGTCCACGAAGGATCCTTCGGGACACATGCAAATGGCCATGCTATGGCAAGGAAAATCTTACGGGTTGGCTACTACTGGCTGACTATGGAGAATGACTGCTTCAAGTATGTTAAGAAATGCCACAAATGCCAAATGTACGCTGACAATATTAATGTTCCACCTACTTCATTAAATGTCTTGTCTTCACCTTGGCCATTTTCGATGTGGGGGATGGATGTCATCGGCCCTATTGAGCCTAAGGCCTCGAATGGGCATCGTTTCATCCTTGTTGCAATTGACTACTTCACAAAATGGGTTGAAGCCGCTTCATATGCCAGTGTCACTCGGAATGTTGTGGTGAAATTCATCAAAAAAGAGTTAATATGTCGCTATGGCCTTCCGAGCAAACTCATTACGGACAACGGGACAAATTTAAACAATAAGATGATGACGGAATTGTGCAAAGACTTCAAAATTATGCATCATAATTCGTCTCCTTACCGCCCAAAGATGAATGGGGCAGTCGAAGCAGCTAACAAGAACATCAAGAAAATCATCCAGAAGATGGTAGTCACATACAAAGACTGGCACGAAATGCTTCCGTTCGCACTACATGGATACCGTACATCTGTTCGCACTTCAACTGGGGCAACCCCATTTTCGTTGGTTTACGGGATGGAGGCAGTTCTCCCCATCGAAGTTGAGATCCCTTCATTAAGGGTACTAATGGAGACCAAGCTAGACGAGGCCGAGTGGGTTCAAGCCCGCTTCGATCAATTAAATCTCATTGATGGCAAGAGGCTAAATGCCATATGCCATGGTCAATTGTACTAGAAAAGGTTAAAAAGGGCATTCGAAAAGAAAGTGCATCCTAGAGAATTTCGAGAAGGAGACTTGATATTGAAAAAGATCCTACCAATCAAAAAAGATCGTCTAGGTAAATGGGCTCCAAACTATGAAGGACCTTATGTGGTCAAGAAAGCGTTCTCGGGAGGAGCCTTAATCCTCACAAACATGGACGGTAAGGACCTTTCAAGCCCGGTGAATTCTGATGCTGTGAAGAAATATTATGCCTAACAAAAAAAAACAAGAAGAAAAAAAAGAAGAAAGGCAAGAAAGAAAGAAAAAAAAAGAAGAAAAAAAGAGAGCTCGCTAGGTTGAAAACCCGAAAGGGCGGCCTAGGCAAAAGTTAGAGCGACCCGGTGGGTTGAAAACTCGAAAGAGCAGCCCAGGCAAAAATTAGGGTCAAAATAAAAGTCATCACTAGGCTGAAAACCTGAAAAGGCGGACTAGTGAAAAGTGAAAGCGAATAAGCAAAGGGCAGATTAAACCATAAACTGGGGCAAATAGTGAACCGAGAAACTGGCGCAACTCTTCTCTGAATCCGATCGACTGGCATTCAAGATTACCACTATGCGATACTAGCGTTATCATCCGGAAAGCATCACTTGAGGAAAAAGCGATCTTCTTCATGGCTCCCACCTTTGTATATATTGTACATATCTCTTCCTACTTTCCTTTTTCTTTTTACTCAACATTCATTATCCTTGTATATACTCATTTCATCTCGAATAAAACCCGCCTTTTCTCTCCATGAGAAATTCGTTTTGCATTTTATTGATCATATATTCAATGAAAATACATGTCTACATCTATAAGAGGCATTACAGCTACTTTGATAGATTAAAAGTTACAGTGAACTCGATGAACCCTCCCAGGATGAAGGTTCTCAAAATATGGTAAGGGAGTATGGACGGGTTATCACTCTAAAACCAAGAGTTCTTGCAAAAGACAGCTCGAGGCACACTCGAATTGAGATCTAAGGAAGCCCAACATGTTAGCTCGGTTACGAGTCCTAACATGTTACCGCATGAGGCCGAGGAAATATCTTTGTCGTAGATAAATCGACTTTAAGTTTAAAACTCAGTTGAAATAATGTCTTTTTGCGAATATTAAAAGCATGCATTTTTGCATCCCATGCATCTTACGTTAAGCATGAGGCACATATGTCGTGGTTCACATTGTTTGCCCGTTACCAACATGTTTTTTGGGACCTTGTACTACTACTACATTTCAAAGCCCAGTATCGGTTTGGCAACTCTCTTCTTTTAAAGCTCGGAATTGGCCCGGCACCCCTTATTGCATTTCAAGCTCAGTATCGGCCTGGCAACTTTCTTCTTTTTAAGCCTAGTATCGGCCTGGCAACTTTCTTCTTTTCAAGCCCAGTATCGGCCTGGCAACTTTCTTCTTTTAAAGCCCGGAATCGGCCCGGCACTCTTTCTTACATTTTAAAGCTCGGAATCGGTCCGGCACCCCCTTCTTACATTTTAAAGTCCAGTATCGGCCTGACACCTTTTCTCTTTTAGAGCCCGGAATCGGCTCGGCACCCTTTTCTTGCATTTCAAAGCCCAGTATCGGCCTGACAAATTTCTTCTATTAAAGCCTGAAATCGGCCCGGCACCCTTTTCTTGCATTCTAAAAGCCCGGAATCGGACCGGTACCCTTTTTTTTGCATTTTAAAAGCCTAGTATCGGCCTGACACCCCTTTTCTTTTTAAAGCCCAATATCAGTCTGACATCTCCTTATTGTTCTTGTCAAAACTCAGTGTCGGAGTAACACCTGAGGCCCAACCTGGTACTCTGCTTACTATCTCGCCTAGAATTTAAAGCACCTCAAACCAGGCTTAGGATAAAATTTGATTCATATCTTTACTTATTCCTTATCAAAAAATTTGAATAGCATTGATATTCTCCTTAGTTTGATAAGAAATTCGTAAAGAGGGACAACTGTAGATACCAAATTTTATCCTACTAAAAAAAATGTTAATTAGTTTTTTTAATTGATTAAATAATAATAAAAAAAATAATAAAAAGCAAACAGAGAAGCACATGTAGTTATAATAATAATTATTATTGCTGCATGACTAAGTCAATAATATTTTCAAAAAAAAAGAGAGAAAAATGAAAAAAGAAAGAAAAAGAAAGAAAAAGAAAAGGAACTACTCTGCACAATTCAAAAATCTCAAGAAATTAGGAGAAGTGAGGTGTTGTGGGTCTACTTCTGTTAATTGGAGTTGTTATCTTCTATTAACTAATATAAAAAAAAAAGGAAAAGATAAATAAATAAAAAAAGTGGCACTGAAATAGGAAGGGAAGATTAAAAAATAATAAAAAAGGAGGAGGTTGTGCACAAAGTTAGTTATTATTATTATTATTATAAAAAGAAAAGAAGGAAGTTATGCACAAAGTTAGTTGTTGTTGTTGTTGTTGTTGTTGTTGTTGTTGTTGTTGTTGTTGTTGTTGTTGTTGTTGTTGTTGTTGTTGTTGTTGTTGTTGTTGTTGTTGTTGTTGTTGTTGTTGTTGTTGTTGTTGTTGTTGTTGTTGTTGTTGTTGTTGTTGTTGTTGTTGTTGTTGTTGTTGTTGTTGTTGTTGTTGTTGTTGTTGTTGTTGTTGTTGTTGTTGTTGTTGTTGTTGTTGTTGTTGTTGTTGTTGTTGTTGTTGTTGTTGTTGTTGTTGTTGTTGTTGTTATTATTATTATTATTATTATTATTATTATTATTATTATTATTATTATTATTATTATTATTATTATTATTATTATTATTATTATTATTATTATTATTATTATTATTATTATTATTATTATTATTATTATTATTATTATTATTATTATTATTATTATTATTATTATTATTATTATTATTATTATTATTATTATTATTATTATTATTATTATTATTATTATTATTATTATTATTATTATTATTATTATTATTATTATTATTATTATTATTATTATTATTATTATTATTATTATTATTATTATTATTATTATTATTATTATTATTATTATTATTATTATTATTATTATTATTATTATTATTATTATTATTATTATTATTATTATTATTATTATTATTATTATTATTATTATTATTATTATTATTATTATTATTATTATTATTATTATTATTATTATTATTATTATTATTATTATTATTATTATTATTATTATTATTATTATTATTATTATTATTATTATTATTATTATTATTATTATTATTATTATTATTATTATTATTATTATTATTATTATTATTATTATTATTATTATTATTATTATTATTATTATTATTATTATTATTATTATTATTATTATTATTATTATTATTATTATTATTATTATTATTATTATTATTATTATTATTATTATTATTATTATTATTATTATTATTATTATTATTATTATTATTATTATTATTATTATTATTATTATTATTATTATTATTATTATTATTATTATTATTATTATTATTATTATTATTATTATTATTATTATTATTATTATTATTATTATTATTATTATTATTATTATTATTATTATTATTATTATTATTATTATTATTATTATTATTATTATTATTATTATTATTATTATTATTATTATTATTATTATTATTATTATTATTATTATTATTATTATTATTATTATTATTATTATTATTATTATTATTATTATTATTATTATTATTATTATTATTATTATTATTATTATTATTATTATTATTATTATTATTATTATTATTATTATTATTATTATTATTATTATTATTATTATTATTATTATTATTATTATTATTATTATTATTATTATTATTATTATTATTATTATTATTATTATTATTATTATTATTATTATTATTATTATTATTATTATTATTATTATTATTATTATTATTATTATTATTATTATTATTATTATTATTATTATTATTATTATTATTATTATTATTATTATTATTATTATTATTATTATTATTATTATTATTATTATTATTATTATTATTATTATTATTATTATTATTATTATTATTATTATTATTATTATTATTATTATTATTATTATTATTATTATTATTATTATTATTATTATTATTATTATTATTATTATTATTATTATTATTATTATTATTATTATTATTATTATTATTATTATTATTATTATTATTATTATTATTATTATTATTATTATTATTATTATTATTATTATTATTATTATTATTATTATTATTATTATTATTATTATTATTATTATTATTATTATTATTATTATTATTATTATTATTATTATTATTATTATTATTATTATTATTATTATTATTATTATTATTATTATTATTATTATTATTATTATTATTATTATTATTATTATTATTATTATTATTATTATTATTATTAGTTATGGGAGAAGTGGGTAACATGGGTCTAGAGATAAGATCTAAAACTCTCCCTATAAAAAGGATTTATCTTGACTCAGTGAAGGGACAGAGAAAAATATCAAAAAGTACAGAGATTTTTTTTTTACGTAAAAAAAAAAGAGCACGGAGAATAGAGAGAGGTATTTATCGTAACAAGGGGAGTACAGAAAACACAGAGAAATTAGTTTTCTTTTCACAAGAAAATACAATCCTCAGAGCTTAGGTGAGTCTACTTTATAATTGCGGTAATCATTTTTTTCCCTTCTTCTAGTTTATGTTGATCATACATTTTCTTCATAAAAAAGAAAGTAATTACTTTTCATCAGATAAATTAGGAGAATAAATATGCATAGCTTGATAATATGAATGGTAATCCTCACTCTATTTTTTGTGGAACCTTCCTTCTTCAACGTGGTTTGCATCACCCTTTTTAGTTATTTACTAATTTATTTATTTGTCCTTTCGCATCTTCTTTGATTGTTGTTTTATTGGTTTTTGGCACAAGTATGTGAACTTATTTCATATGGGTATTTGTAATATTTATTTCTTTTTTTATATTTTGCTGTTAGAACCACCCTATTTTTTGTTGTGCTATGTGTGGCTTTGCATCATTTTTTGACTTTCGTCACCACATTTTTTTTAGTACACTGTGTTTTTCATTCCCGGTGTGGGAACGGGACAGACTGGAACTAGAATCTTTATCTGCAGTTCGTAAAACTCTCGCAGAAGAGGGCCCCGACTCTGTCAGATACATATTCTTCCAGGATTAATTTTGAGTTATAACATTTGAATTTCTCTTACATTCCACGTTTCCGAAACGGATCCTATCAAATATTTTACATTTTCTATGATCATCTCTATTTTAGGTATTCGGGGATTCCTCCTTAATAGACGAAATATTCCTATTATGTCAATGTCAATTGAATCAATGTTATTAGCTTTGAATTCGAACTTTTTGGTATTTTCCGTTTCTTCGGATGATATGATGGGTCAATCATTTGCTTCATTGGTTTCAATGGTGGCAGCTGCGGAATCAGCTATTGGGTTAGCCATTTTCGTTATAACTTTCCGAGTCCGAGGGACTATTGCTGTAGAATTTATTAATAGCATTCAAGGTTAAACATGACTCCTAGAGAATTACCAAAATACGAAGTTTTCTTTTCTCTTTTCGTTCTCTTCTTTCTTTTTGATTTTGACTTGGTTGGCAGGGTCAGGGCCTTTCTCGCTGGGCGAGCGCATCCGATTGATTCTAAAGTCCTTTCCTAAACCACTTCCCGTTCAGTTGTTGAAAGATAGATAGAACCTTTCTAAATGAGATTAAGTTCCACGAATATGCAAGCTAGAAAGATGCTATTTGCTGCTATTCCATCTATTTGTGCATTAAGTTCGAAGAAGATCTCAATCTATAATGAAGAAATAATAGTAGCTCCTTGTTTTATAGGCTTCATCATATTCAGTCGGAAGAGTTTAGGTAAGACTTTCAAAGTGACTCTCGACGGGAGAATCCAGGCTATTCAGGAAGAATCGCAGCAATTCCCCAATCCTAACGAGGTAGTTCCTCCGGAATCTAATGAATAACAACGATTACTTAGGATCAGTTTGCGAATTTGTGGCACCGTAGTAGAATCATTACCAATGGCACGCTGTGTGCCTAAGTGCGAAAAGACAGTGCAAGCTTTGTTATGCCGAAACCTAAATGTTAAGTCAGCAACACTTCCAAATGCCACTTCTTCCCGTCGCATCCGTCTTCAGGACGATCTAGGCACAAAGTTTCACTTATTAGTTAGGAGGAGATTTTGCCCCCAGTGTATCTCGAAAGCAGAAAAAATAAAACTCATTCGAGAGAGCTTGGTGGTCTTAAGAAGCGTTCGGGTGGGGGGTTCTCTTAAGAATAAATAAGACGAATAGAATCTAATTCATGTTCATGCTAACAGAAGAGCGGATCCAATACACAGACAACTTCTTTCTCAAAAAGTACTTGCTGCACTTCTTTCTCATGAAGCTGCTTTGCAAGAAAGGAGCTAGTTCCCTCCGGGGGTTCTGATAGCCAATGCTTCCTACGCTCCAGCCCTTAGCCCTGAACTCCTTAGCACAAGCACTAAGTAAGCAGCCCGTGAAGGCCTTCAATATCGCACCTACTAGGACTGAATTTTCGTTTTCGAATAGGACTACTTCTTTCTTTTCTGTACGCTAGGGTCGTTCGGGCGGAAAACCAAGTTGCGTACTGGGTGAAGCTTAGTCCTTTGAACCTTTCAATCTCGCAACTTTATTAGATTAGCTATGGCCGCCCGCACGCTTTAAGGGTTGTTGAAGGTATTGCACAAAGACTCCTGTCGTTGCTATGCTAAAGGTAAGATTTTCTTTTAAAGCCGCTCAAGCAATTTCTTTAAAAAAAGAAGAGCAAGCAAGACAAGATAAGGCTCGAAAGCTGCGAAGAAAGTCGAGCTGTGAAATCGGTGTGGTGAGGTATTGGAAGTCTTCAGCGAATTTAGATAAAGACACTAAAAAAGAGCACCGTGCTATACTGGCAGAGCTTCAGCAAAACTAGGTAGGTAGCTTTCGCTAATGAGAGATGGATTTGGGGATTAGATTAGGTCTCCTAATTCATGGAATTTTCTCTTGATTAGTTTCTTTTTAAAGCAGCATTCTCCCTTGACTCGATCTTTAATTGAATTATCGATAGAACGTTGATCAATATTCAGGAAGAGATCGAGGATCACAGCAGGATCCTATCTGATCTTTGTCAACACAGGACTCGAAGCCCCCTGCTCAAACAAAAGGGTAATCCTTCGAAATTGAAAATTCCTTTCGGATTTCTTATATTAATTATAGTGGAGGGGAGAAGACTCATTTTGAATTCTATCTATATAGGGGGGGAGCCATTGTGAAGCCTAGAGAGGCGGAAGCGGCAAATCGCTTCTACCGAGTTCCACAACAGTAGCTTAGCTTAGTAGCTTAACTCTTTCTACTGGCGTGGCGCTGCTGGATGCTTCTGATCAATAGAACAGGAAGAGGAGTTAGCCAAAAAGAAAGACCACCGAAAGTAACGACCACCAAGATACGCATAGTTATTCGCTCTTTTGATCACCCATTTTTTGAAAACCATTTTGGGGGGCTTCCGCCTTACACACGGAAGATTGGATTGCCTGAATCACGAGTCTTATATACTGTGTTACGATCACCTCATATTGATAAAAAGTCCAGAGAACAATTTGAAATGGAAATCAAGAAAAAATATCTGGTCATAAAAACAGAAAAGCATGAATTGTGCAAGAAGTTTTTTCGGTTAAAACGCCGTGCGACTCGGAGGACATAAGACTTCTTGGTCAAGCCAAAAAGATTGCCGACAGAATGCTCCTACCCCACCATGCCTAGCCCTTTACCTTACCTTAAGAAGAAATGGGGGGTATGAAGCGTGGGAAAGAATGAAAGAAGTGTCTAATACAACAGGTAACCTTAAGGAGTGGTGGCAAAGCTCTTGATTGATCAACGCGAGTGAACTGTGCTTAGACGCTTCGTAAAACCGCACCGATCTACGAGAGGAGCTGATGGTCGAGTAGGCTTCCCCTTTCGATTTACGGAATGTGATTTGGGACACGATGGGGGTTTGCGTGCCTCGGTAGGAAAGAGATCACCGGAGTATAGCACA